>JALMGJ010000010.1:26518652-27796152 GCA_023362775.1 Charina bottae | reverse complement strand
CTATCTATAGCAACCAATTCAACTGAGAACTCATAATTTCCTGGTTATTATAACAGGGGAAACATTATCAGGGGTAATACGCAGCAGAAGCGGGAACTATAACATGTTTGTCAACATCTGGAGAAGATTTTGAGCGTAAACCCAAACCAGAATTATGATTCTCCTTCCCCCTTTCCTGTTTGTTTGTTTTATTCCAATTATTAATATACTGTGCCTCTGCCGAAACCAGGGGTTCACAATATCGCATAGATGAAAAGCCATAAAATCCAATAAAACTCAACAGAAAAACATCCACAAAACTAATTCCCCAATAAAACCCAACTCTAAAGGGGATCACAGCAAACCTGGCAATCAATATCACAAATAAATTTAATAATTACAGGCTCATCTAAAGGAAAGCTGCTTCGCTGCCTTACAGAAGGCTGTGGTGGGAAAGGGGCCTGGTGGTGGAATGTCTGTCTCGAGTGTAAGCCTTCTGCATCTCAAGGGGGAAGGACCCTGAATATCCCCCCCTTAGATGATTACCCAGGATGGGCAGAATTAAGTTGGAGGAGGCGGCCTCTAAGATAAGCCATGGATTTATAGGTTAAAACCAGCACTTTGAGACAGGATTGGAAACCTATTGGCAACCAGGTGTGATGAAACGTGATGGTGACCTTGGAAGACGGGGAAAAGAGATGCCGCCTAGGGAACGATCAGATAAAAGAGAAAGGAGCCCATAATAGAGTAACGGTCAGAGGAAGAAACTTAGGAAGGACCCGCCCTAACCACTCAGGTGGTAAACAGGGAGGGCAGGAGGTTTGAACTTTCAGACTTGCAAGATTCTGTTAATGTAGCCTTACAATAAAGTAGAATTAGCTCATCTGGTCGTGCTTCCTGACTGGTTTACCTAGGAGGGCTGACACCAGGGTTGTGATCAGCATTATGCCACAATAGTAGGCTTTCCTACTATCAGCCTTGCGTTCTGTGTCAACTGTAGCTTCCAAGTAACCTTCAAAGGCAGCTCTTGTCATGGTCTGTGGGAATGGGAGACAGGAGGAAGAGCCGCACACTAGGCAACGGGCAGATAAGAGGCAGCTGAACCCACAGAAGGAATGGGGACATGGCAAACATCTCACAAGGGACCGTCCCTAGTTTCTTGTACTGTAATGGCGAGGGAGGGGGGAGAGATTTACTTTCAGACTTGCAAGATTCCATTATGTAACCTTACCATAAAGATAGAACTAGTACTCCTGGGTGTGCTTGTCGTCTGGACTACTTTGCAAGGCTGACAGCTCCATGTCCTTCTGTGCTCTGAATCCCTCAAACCATCCTCAGAATGGAGGAATACATCAACAGGACAAATAGCATATATATCAATAATCCAATAATCGAATGAAAGGCGGCTAGATTAACCCCCAACGACAGAGCCTTTGAACAAGACCAGAATTATCTCAGAATGTCAGAATTTCAACCACGTTTTGTTGGGGATTATGGTTTGGGCTCAGGATTCACCCCCTTAATCGTTGCCGTTCCATCCACATCTCCTCGCTCCTATGATTTTACGAGAAATCAGAGTTGTTTTATCTCAAAGGCTTTACATTTGGGAAATGGCAAAGAAAGGTAAAGGTTCCCCCCGCACATTTGTGCAGTCGTGTCCGACTCTAGGGGGCGGTGCTCATCTCCGTTTCTTAGCCAAAGAGCCAGCGTTGTCCGAAGATGCTTCCACGGTCATGTGGCCGGCATGACACGCGCGGAACGCTGTTACCTACCCACCAAAGTGGTACCTATTCATCTACTTGCATTGGCATGCTTTCGAATTGCTCGGTTGGCAAGAGCTGGGGCGAGTGCGGGAGCTCACTCCGCACGCAGAGCTAGGGATTTGAACCTCCGAACTTGCGACCTTCCGATCGACAAGCCTGGCGTCTTACCCACTGAGCCACCACGCCCCTATATAGCAAAGAAAATGCACCCCTAAATTCCATAAAAATAAGCAAAACAGTAAGCTCATTTTACAGCTGCAACATGCATTGCCTATCGCTAACGTCTGGGCATCTGAATGTTTGAAATGCTCTCCTCTTCATTTCCAAAATGGGTGGAACCCCTCCCACCCCAGGAAGGTAACATTCACAAGTGCACTTCTCATCTCTTACCTACAGTATTTTTATGCCCCTGTGCAGAAAGACGACATGTCCTGTCTAACTGCACGTTTGCCATCTCTCCAGCCCCCGCCCCATTTATCTGGAAGATATCTTGTTGAGTTCACGTATCAGATTGGCGATTAAGGCTGCATGAAGATAGCAAGCCATTTGGGAGAATTGATTTGTTGAAACAATTAGATTCAACTGCCGTCGCGCATGAAGAAAAGCGCCTTTCCCAAATCCAAGATTCGGATCAACTCCGTTTAAGCCACTGTGCTGGATGGTGAGTGACCGGCCACTATTCTGAACTGATCAGATGCTTCAGACTGACACTTTGAACGAGATTGGGGTGATCTGCCTATCTTTCTTTTTAGCCTTTCTCTCTGCTGGATCGGTACAAGCTGGAAAACCTCACTGGTTTTATGTATGCATTCATTTTGCACCGTTTCTCTGCTGCCCCCAGAAAAAGTCCCTGCCAGGGAGAACCGTGTTAATTCCACCAAGATGGATTGTCTTCTTCAGGCATGATTTAAACTGTGCATGTGAACATGTGAGTGATAAGAAGAGGAGACATAACGTTGCCCACCCCCTCCCATTCTTTTTGTCCCCAGCAGATTGGCCAACTGAATGGGTCCACATGGATATCATGGACCTCCATAACAATGAAACGTTGGGGTAGATAACTGGTCCTGCTTTCGCTTCCCCGAATCTGTTTACAACTTCCCCACCAGAGAAACCATGAAACCAGAATTCCTGCTTGTGCAGAAGCCAATGATTGTACAGCCAGATGTGCAGAAGCTATTCAGGATGCTAATGTGGGTGTGATGTCAGAAAGTGATTTATCTAGAACATCCCCATTCCCACTCACGTGGCCTTGAAGAACACAATTGCTTTGGTCTTCCTCCTCTCTGGGAGGTCTAGTGAGACTGACAGGATGATCAATTTCACCAGCAAGCGGAGCCATAGCATGCAAAAGAGTTGGCCTGTCATCAAGCCAAGATGCCACCAAGGGTTGAGCCATCCTCTCCTGGGGGGGCAAAATTCACCCCCATCCTCTTGCATCAGCCAGACCTGATGCAGATGATCCAGTCAATGTTGGAATGGCCAAAGTCTATGTCCTTCCAGTGACAAAAAGGTACTGATGTTGGCTGAGGGTTTTTAGGTGGGTGGGTGGTGTCAGCTCTTTGAGGTAGGCCAGGTCAGGAAACCAGCTCCAACTTTGATTGAAACTCTGCTTTATTGATACCAGTGTTTCTCAACCTTGGGAACTTTACGATGTGTGGACTTCCAACTTACATAATAGAACCAGCTTGGGGTAGTGGTTAAGGCACCAGGCTAGAAACTGGGAGATTGTGAGTGCTAGTCCCACCTGAGGCACAAAGCCAGCTGGGTGACCTTGGGCCAGTCGCTCTCTCTCAGCCCTGGGAAGCAGGCAATGGCAAGCCACTTCCGAAAAACCTTGTCAAGAAAACTGCCGGGGCTTGTCCAGGCATTTGCCAGGAGTCAACGCTAACTCGAAGGCACACACAAAAAAGTCATGCTGTCAGCCTTCAAGGCAGATCAGACTATGAATCCAGATCAGACTATGAATCCAGTGTCGTGTACTTTTATTGTAAGGCTATAGTAACAGAGGGGGCGTGGTGGCTCAGCGGGTAAGACGCCAGGCTTGTCGATCGGAAGATTGCAAGTTCGGAGGTTCGAATCCCTAGCCCCGCCTGACGGAGTGAGCTCCCGCACTCGCCCCAGCTCTTGCCAACCGAGCAATTCGAAAGCATGCAAATGCAAGTAGATGAATAGGTACCACTTCGGTGGGTAGGTAACAGCGTTCCCCGCGCGTCATGCCGGCCACATGACCGTGGAAGCGTCTTCGGACAACGCTGGCTCTTTGGCTAAGAAACGGAGATGAGCTCCGGCCGCTAGAGTCGGACACGACTGCACAAATGTGCGGGGGGCACCTTTACCTTTATAGTAACAGAATCTTGCAAGTCTGAACGGGCTTCCCCCCCACCCCACTCTTTATCTTTGTGAGAACTAGGGAGGGTCTTGTCTGAGACATTTACTCAGGTTACATTTCTGCCCCAGCCTCTGTCCTCTCTTATCCGACTGTTGTCTTGGCAGCGGACTTTCCTCCTGTCCCTGAAGGCCATTCCCTCGTCCTTCCCGCATTCCATTTAACAGACTAGATAGCAGGGATGGAACTAGGGTCTGTGTCACCTGGGGCAAACATGGATTCCGCACCCTCCATGGGTTATTTTGTCATTTTGGGACCCCCCGGGCATCATTTTGGGGCACCCCCCAGCGCGGCACCCGGGGCACGTGCCCTCCTTGCCCCCCCCCCTAGTTGCGGCCCTGCTAGATGGGGTGTTGTGTGCCTCCACATTCATGGGAGAAAAAGCACACCACTTACACAGTGCAGAAAAGGTAACAGATTTTCCAGAAATTTGACACTCGGTCATCTTATAGGTCTTCATCTTCAACTCAGCTTGGAATGGCCAGGAGTCAACAATGACTTGATGGCATAAAAAAAAAAGCTATATGCTACCTATGATGGTTCTAGTGTTTTATAATATTGTATGATATTTATGTATTGTACTGGTCAATGAGCAAAATCAATATGAAACTGAAACTGATAGGAGAAAAGATGGGATTTCAGCATCATGAAATAAGAACGGTCATTTCCGAGTTCTTAAATTCTTGATTCCATCGTAATTTTTGTTTGCTTGATTGCTGTGAGCCACCCAGAGTCATTGGGCATTGGGCGGCATACAAGTTTAAGAAATTATTATTACTATTATTTAAAGGACTTCTGCAAATTTGGTTTAGAGCCAGTTTGGTGTCGTGCTTAAGGCAACGGGCTAGAAACCAGGAGGCTGTGAGTTCAATTCCACCTTAGGCATGAAAGCCGGCTGGGTGACCTTGGGCCAGTCCCTCTCTCTCAGCCCAGCCCACGTCACAGGGTTGTTGTGGTGGGGAAAATAGGAGGCAGGAGTATTAGGTATGTTCCCCGCATTGAGTTCATCAATACATATATATCTAGATCAGGGCTTTCCAAAGTGCCGCTGCTTGTGACACACCAGCAGCGGCGGCGGCAGTGTGGCGGCGGCGCGCGCGCACACGGCGGCGGCGCGGGGTGGCGTGCGGTGGCACGCGCGTGCATGGCGGCGGCGGCAGCCTCCGCTAAAATGCGGAAGCACAGATCCCGCGCTGCTGCTGCCGTGCACGCGTGCGCCGCCGCTTCCGGGTGGTGTGGTGACACACCACGCTGTGTGTGGCGACACACTTTTGTGTCGCGACACACAGTTTGGAAAGCTCTGATCTAGATGATGATGATATTATTATTATTATTATTATTATTTTTATTACTATTATTATTCCTTGAAAACACACACAGAAATTTAACAAGCGCAACTCACCTCACAGGGTTGTTGTTGTGGGGAAAATAGGAGGAGGGAGGAGTATTAGGTATGTTCACCACCTTGAGTTATTTATAAAAAATAATAAAGGCGGGATAGTAAATAAATAAACAAACAAATTGCCCAGCAGGTGGCAGCACTAGGCCATCCCTGCTTTATCTCAAGAAGCTAAGCACGGGAGACCTGGATAATACTCAGATGGGGGACCACGAGGAAATCCCATGTTGGAGGGTAGACTAGGAAGCTGGAGAAAGATGCCACGGCAGTTCACTTCTGTACCGTCGCCAAGAAAACTACACGGACCTCGCGGAAAGTTGAGCTCCACTCCAAGGAGGCGCGTTCATTTTCTACCCACACCGAGATTGTGTGCATTTAGGGGGGGGGGAAGTTCCCACGCCCAAATAAAGGCATTGCAAAAGGCACCCACGGCCAGCAACCTCTGTTTGCCTGAGCTTGCAACCAGCTCGTGATACTTCCCAGAGCTGGCGTCTTTTTCCTACCTGCCTCTCCAACCTCCCTCTTTTTGACCCACTTGGATCTGCAGCAGCAGAATTAAAAAAAGAGGAATGGAGGAGGTGGGAGGGGGGGGAAGAAAGGAGGAAGCGAAATGGGGAAGGGGGGAAGAAAGCTTCGGGCTGAGGGTTTCCTGTTACTGCCACGGCAGCCTTCAGCCAATGTCTTTATCTGTGACGTCTGGCCGAGCGGCCGGGCTCCTCTTACTTAACACCCACCGAAGGCAGGAGCTGCGCTCTCGCTCTTCCCGCCGCATTCACTGGGGCTGCGAAGGGGGGCAGCCCCGCTGCACCTGCCAGCGCCCCGCTCGCCGCCCCCCTCCCCCCCAGCCTTTCAGCTAAATCCGCCCAGGGCCAGCTGAGACGCTGGCTGGCTTGCTCTCAAGGACCGCTCTTGCAAAGCCAGGGGGGCCTCCTTTCCTTTTTTTTTTTTCTCCCCCCCCCCTTTTCCTTCGGGTTTGGGGTGACCTCGGCCGCTCAGGGCTGCCCAAGGGAGGGGGAGCCCTTTCGCAGCTTTCTGGAGAGAAAGAAAGAAAAGAAAAGAAAAGAGAGGGGAGGCGGCTTGGAGGGGAAGCGCAGCGCGCTGATTTTTTTTTTCCGGCGGGGGGAGTTGAAATTTCGGTTCCTCGCTTCCCCACCGCTCCTCCCCCTCCCCCCCCCCCCCCATTCCTAGCTGTCAAGCGGCGGCTCTTTCGCTCCAGCTTTCGCAGCAGCTGCAGCCTCCGGAAACGGGCTGAGCAGCAGACGGGCCGGTCCGCGTTTGGAGAGGAGGCGCTCCGAAGGTGAGAATCCCCAACCGCGCCGGAGACGATTCCTGAGAAGCTGGTCCGAGGGCAGAGGCGTCCCTCCTTCGGGCTGGGGAGCGCCTCCTTCCTCTCGGGGGGGGGGGCAGCCCCGCCGGATGGGCTTGCTGCACCCCTTGCTTCGGAAGGAGGGGTCCCGCCGGGTCTTCGGAAACCTGGCTCGCGAGCGCCGGGGGCGCCGGGCGTTGAATTGCAAAGCGCTTCGGGAGACGGAGGCCGGCGGGGCGCTTCGGGGGCGCTCCGGCCCAAAGCCGAGCTTTCTTGGGGGGGTTGCAGCCGCTTTGACCCCCCCTATGAATTGAAGCCACCCCCTCCTGGGGCGCGCCGAAGACTTTTTTTCCCCTCCCCTCCTTCCCAGGACCCAATGAAATAAATGCTGCGTTTGCCAGCCTGGAACCGGCGGCGTCCCGCTTGGAAAGCCTCGCCTCGCTAATCGCTCGGGCGGGGGCTCGGCTCTTCTTCCCCTGCTTCCTCCCTTCTATTTATTTTTTGCCAAACCGAGGAGGACCTTTGGAGAAAGCGGCGCAGGCAGAGCATTCAGGCCTTTCTCGCGAGATGGACGGAGCGCGGAGCCCGGGGAGGAAAAAGACCGGGCTGTGAAAAAAGAAGAAAGGAAAAAAAAAACGCCTTGAACCCCCCCCGCCCCCCTTCCCGCGGTCTCCAAGCCCCCCGCCCCCCCCCACCGGCGTCCAGGCTTCGTAATTAGCACCCCCCTCCCGCTTTACCAGCTCGCCTCGGGACTTTCCGCCCCTCCGCGGAGCCATGAAGCTGATCCTCGTGCGCAAATTCCGCGTCCTCATCCTGCTGGTCTTCCTGCTGGCGTGCACGCTCCACATCCTCATCGATCTGCTGCCCAAGCTGGAGAAGAGAGCCGCGGGGCCCGAGGCCGGGGCAGCGGACGCCAGCCCGGGCTGCTCCTGCTCGCACGCCGCCGCCGCCGCCGCCCAGCCGGGGGACGAGGTGCGCGGCTGGGCCAAGGAGCCGCCGCCGCCGCCGCCGTCTGCCTTGGGGCCGGAGCCGCGGGAGGAGCCGGGGCGGCCCGGCGCCGGCGCTTCGGAGGCGGCCGCGGCCGCCGCGGGCTGGCCTAGCAAGCACACGCTGCGGCTCTTGCAGGATTTCAGCAGCGAGCCCAGCTCCAACCTCAGCTCGCGCTCGGGGGAGAAAGGGCCCGGCCGCGCCAACGCCGAGCGGGGAGGAGAGGCTGCCCCGCCGCGCGCCTTCAGCGCCGGCCCGGAGCTCGGCCGCCTGGCGCTCCGCGCGGAGGGGAAAGCGCGAGGGGGCCGGTTGCAGAACGAGCCCCACTCGCCGCCTTTGCTGCCGGCCTTCCGGGAGGAGGCGGCGGCGGGGCCCGTGGGCGCCGGCTCCCGCCTGGCCGCGCTCTTCGCCCACCCGCTCTACCAGCTGGCCGTCCCGCCGCTCGACGAGGCCGACCTCTTGTTCAACGTCAACAGCGACATCCGATTTAACCCCAAGGCGGCGGAGAATCCCGAGTGGTGAGTTGGGGAGGAAGGGGCTGGGGGAGAGCAGAGATTGGGGAAAGGGAAGGGGGGGCTTGCCTTTGTAAGACGGGCGCCCTTGCTGGGCACGGCACGCCCTGCTTGGCATCCTGCAATAGGTTGGGCTCGCACGACCGGCTAAGCCCTGGTGCGGTTTGGTGGCAGGGCTGACTTAAGGGTGCTCGATCATCCCAAGCTGTTGTGAGTCTTTGTGGCGCCGTGTGAATAATGCAAGTCGTTGCGGCTTGTCCACCCAGGTGGATGGCGTTGGGTGAGCCGGCTGGCCAAGCAGGCTTTTACGGTGTGAGGGGAACCCAAACAACTGTGGCTGGTCAACCAAGATGCGTGCTGTTGTGTGAACCCAAGACATCGTGGTTGATCAACCAGGATTTACAGTGTTATCTGAACCCCAACGGGTGGTGGTTCTTTGCCTTGTGCCAATCCCCACACCATTATGATCCCTCACTTAGGGTTGAAGGCATCCGTGCTGCGGGAACCCAAACTCTACGACCTAGTTGTTGGCTAGGGTGGGTGTCTTTTCGGGGTCCCCAACCAACCGCAATTGATTCAGTCAACCACGGTATGGTCATGCAGCTTGGCCTTTGAGGGATGTAGGATCCTGGCCCTAGCCTGAGAGCCCAGATATGCTCAAGTGGGGGAGCTTCACTGTCCCTCCCCATTGAATGGAGATGGAGATGAGGAATAATGGCTGAGGTTGCTGCCTGGCCGGTCTGCCCTTAAAAAAAACACAAATACAAAGTAATTGGCTTTGAGTGCTCCCCCCCCCCCAAGCCTTTTATCATAATGGAACACGGAACCGGTGGTTCATCATTTTGGAATGTTCCTCTTCTCCTATGTCTCATCTTTCCCTCCTCCTGGCAGAAATGGAGCAGAGGCTTGTATGAGCTGATTCCCCCCCCCCCGCACCCCCCCAAAAAAAGCCCTTACAGAGAACCAGAGCAGAGAAGGCTCATAAGAAAGCAGCTGTTTCTCTCCTCCTGCTGCATTGAAGACAAAAAAGATTAGCCAAAGCTTTGCCTGGATAGATTGATCATTCCCCCCACCCCCTATAAAATCAGGTGGTTTTGCTTTACACAGGAGAAAGCAGGCTGAATCCTCAGTTCTGGCTCCCTCCCATCCAAAGGGAAACAGGAGGATTGTTTTGTATTGGCTGACAAACCCCCCCCCCCATTGCAAGCAATAGGAAGGGGAATTTCAGAACATCTTCAACAGGCTTTCAGGCAAATGGTCCCCCGGCCTAAAATAAAAGTGCCTGCAAATTTTGGGTTGGGGAATTAGGTCCCCCCCATCCCAAAGTGTAACAAAATTAAGATTAAGGTAACACTGAGTGACGTTTGCCTCTCCTGGTTCTCTTTTGTCTTTGCTTTTAAAAAACACCCCTTGAATTAATTCAGCATGCCCTTGTCCAAAAGAAAAAAAGAAGACCTTGTGGTGACTGATGGTCCTCACCTCAATAAAATATTGTGTTCCTTTTTGGCCTTGCATTCGGTGGCTCTCCAAAAACGGCATTTAAAAATATAATCGACTCTTATTTTTCATTTACATACGAGAGAGAGAAGACGTCTGTCTCTTTCTCTCTCTTCCCCTCCATGCCTTCCAGATTGCAAACCCCATCATCCTCAGCCAAGCTGTCCAGGGAGTATAGGCATGGTAGTCTGGTAATTGGAAAGGAGCCACGTTGGGAGGGCGAGAAGAACTTGGTGGGGTTGAAGAGGGCATATCCAGGGAGAATCTGGAAAAGGTTGTTAGAGTGATTGGTTTTATTTTAAGGCAGTTTGGGAAGCAAATTCATCAGAAAGGTGGGGAAAAGGCTCATGTGTTTTGGTAGGTTAAAAGAATTGGACTGGAACCAAGGAGAACCTCGTTCGCTGGGTGACTTTAGGCTGGTCGCTCTCTCTTGTCCCGACCTCCCTTAGAGAGTAGTTGTGGGATAATATGGGAAGAAGGACAAGGAATGCAACTGACAATTGAAGGGATGAAAAAAGAAAGATGAAGCCAGGGAAGAAAAGGAGGAAACAGATTGCCCCTCCCATCTCCTCAAAGGTAGACCTATTGTAGGTAAGGCAGGAAATTTAATTACTAGAAGAGGTAAACAGATGATGTTTCCTTTCGCATCGTGGCCTTTCTCCTAAACCTTCCACTCCAAAAGCAGGAATAAAAAACTAGAGCAAAGAATTCCTTTTTGCCCATCCCAATTCTGTTTTACGAACCTTGTGGTTGTATAATCTCCACCCCACCCTTTCTAAAAGTACAAGCGTCTCTTTAATTACCACGGTTTTTATTATAGGATCTTGTTGACGTAAGCTTCCGAGAGAAAGGGATGTTGAAAGGAACAAAAAAACCAGTCTTCTTTTTGTGACTTTCCTTATTCCCTCCCGAGAGTTCCATAAAAATATCAGCACCTGTGATCTGAAGGTATAATCAAAGGATCTGATTTCTTAAAAAATGTCTGATGAGCTTCCGGAGCTAAACTCGACTAGGTACACGCCACGTTATGCTCAGTTGGAGCTTGGATTGCCGTGCTGTGTGAATCCAGCCCTTGAGACTTGTAAACACGTTTTGGTTTAGGGTGTTGTCTGAGCCCAGCCAACTGTGGTTTATTCAAACATGGCTGAACAATCTGGGCTCCCATTAAAGCCAGACAGCGGGAGTTGCCTCTACATAGGCCGTAAGGCAGCACCCGTTGACCTTAGCTGAGCTTGAAAAGCAAATCAGGGTTGGATATTGTTTATACCTGGATGGGAAACCACTGAGCTGTAAACTGGACTAGAAGGTTGAAAACCATTTCTGTAGTACTGGCAAGAAAACTACCTGGACATACCTGTGACTTCCCCAGGAGTTGAGTCCAACTTGAAGTCTTTAAACAAGGAGAGAGTTGCATCTTTCCATTTATGGATGGATGGACTTTCAGGTATCTTGGGTTGAAAAGACCCCACCCCCCCAAAGATGAGGAAACAACCCAAATGTGATTGTGCAGTGAAGGAAGGGCCCGTCCAAGGCTGCCCCCTTCCTTCGATGATATTAATAACAATAGGATTGTAGAAGTAGATTTCTCCTCCTTGCTGAGCTTCAACCATCTCTTATCATTTGTGAATGGAAATGTGTAGGTTGCCTTTTGAATTAGAGGCTCCCCAGGCCAGAGCAGCCTGAGAATCACTAACATATCACCACTTAAAATAGTTAAACCCCCCCTTCCCTCCCCAGCTACAGGGCAACCAGAAAAGCCAAAGAGAGAATGGTCTCCTTCATCTCTCTGCTCAGGCGGTTCATTCATTCATAAAAGTTGAGAACACTTTTTCTTGGCTAAGCAGTCAAGCTGTTCTTTTTCAAGGCTGTTTTGTCTTTTCGCCCCAATGTCCTAAATGTTGCCTTTAGAAAAGAGCGAAGGAAATCTTATTGGAATCTACAGGCAGAGATGATGCCTTTTTAAAAAACTTTTCAACATAGCTCAATGCTCATCATCCCAACCACCCCATGTGGACTTCCCAAAATCACCCCAATTTTTTAAACCTCAGAACCAGGACTGAAATATATTTCTCTTGGGCTTTTCTTCTTAGCTTGGCCCCACAAATGTTGATGGACGACAGGTCTCATTTTCCTTGGCTAGCGTGGCCGTTGCCAATGAAGATGGAGTTTGGTGGGGCAGTGAAATCAGGACTCAGATGTTCAGCCTTGAGAAAAGGCCTTTCAGAAAGAGGGCCAAATATAACTTCCTAATTGGATTCCCAGCTAAAGTTCTCTAAAGAGGAGAAACATCTGCTTAAAAAAATAAATAAACAAATCACCCCCAAACTGCACAGTCGTAAAGGTGGCCACGTGCTGAAGAAAGCTCCCTGATTTCAGCTGGAGGTGTAGAAGAAGGAATTGTTTAGCTCAGAGCTTTCCAAACTGTGTGTCGGGACACGTTAGTGTGTTGGCTGCAGTGTCTGGGTGTGTCGTGGCTACTGCTGCCTCCGAGCCCTGCCAGGATTCCACGCAGGTCCTAGTGCCTGCCTTGTGCCCTGCTGTAAGAGTGTGTCGTGAAATGATGCCTGTCTAAAAAGTGTGTCACCAATATGAAAAGTTTGGAAAGCTCTGGTCTAGCTTGTAAGATACTTCCTTCTCATCTGGTTATAATCATTGCCACTCTTATCCCAAAGAGTCAACTTCAGATCTTTTCAGATAGGGATGCTAAAACATTCTGGATACTGTTAGCAAAGTCCTCTCCTCCTCAGTGAGTGCAGCCAAAATTGCTCTACCCAATATCAAAGAGAGGAATGGTCAATTTTGGAGACATCCCAAGGTTGGAGAAGTAACCGGACTCTCTCACGCTCGCACAAAGAAACCTTGAATGGTGGGTGGACGGATGACTGGGTTTGGAACGTGCTCAGTGGATATGGAAGGCAACCTGAACAGGAAGGGGGTCAGGAATGTGGGTGCACGGAGGATATCTTTCAAGATTGTCTTCTGAAACATGCAGAAGTTCTTCTCAAAATAAGAAATACTGATTCGCCTGGGGTCTCTAGCTTCTGGGAATTCCAGCCAGTGCTGCTTTTTGGCTTTACCTTTTTTTCTCCTCTGAGATATTGCGATGTAGAAACACTGCAGCCCGCAAAGAGGCAGTCCTGCCCCGTGTTTCCTCTGGAGTAAATTGTATTGGGAGCCTAATCTTGGGAAAAGAGGTGAAAAATAGCGTCTATTCCTGTTATTTACTGATCCAGGCATTTTTGTTCCAACGGTGAGATCGTAGCTGCTACACTGCAGCTTTAAAAGTTGAAAATAGGACAGCAACATAATGCCACTGTCCTAAATGGTGGAGGTGGTGATTTTTCTGAGCATTTTATTTCAAACTCCTAATCATCTAATCACATTTAAATGGCTTAGCACAGGGGTGGGCAACGTCAGGCCCGCGGGCCATATAAGGCCCGCGGGCCTCCCGCCCGCAAACCCCGCCCCTTCCACGCGATTGGCTCCCACCCGCAAACCCCGCCCCCCAGTGCTTGTGATTGGCTCCCGCCCGCAAACTCCGGCCCCTGGTCCGCGGAAATCCCAGAAACCCATCCCCCCCCGGTCCCCGATTATAAATATCCAAATGGTCCTTGGCAGAAAAAAGGTTCCCCACCCCTGGCTTAGCAGCATGTGTCTATTAGAGACCTATCAGTCGTTCTATATTTATAGGCAACTAGTCTGATAAAATTGAATAAAGATGAATTTTTTGGGTTTACGGGACACCAAGCAGATTTTTTGTTTAACTTTGGAGAACAAGATGGTATTTTCTTTATGCATGTTGGTGGCTGCTTCTTAAGGCTGCTGTCGATACAGTCCTTCGGGACTGTCTTGATTCGTGATGACGTTTTCTTGGCAAGATTTTCAGAGGAGGTGGGCCCTTGCCGCCTCCTTCCCAGGACAGAGAGAGAAGATTGGCCCATAGTCAACCAGCTGGCTTCATGCTTAAGGCAGGACTAGAATTTGGCTCTCTCTGTTCCTAAGCCAGTGTGGGTGACCACTAGAGCAAACTGGCTCTCATTCCCTAAATCATAAAGGCTGGGATAGATGGGCCCAGCAGGTATAGCCAGCATAAGCCAAGCGAGAGAGGAATGGTGGGGATTGTAGTTCAGCAACATTTAGAGAGCCAAACGTACAGTACCTGGGTCCTGCATGCTCCCACTGAATACATGCCTGCATTCCTGTTGCCCGTAGGACTGCAAAATACAAACGCTAGATGGAAAAGGGACCCACGGCCCATCGTGATCCTCATGAGAATGAATACGAGCCGCTTGAATGAGGCGAGCTCTTCCTTCGATCTGTGGTTCAAATGTTCCACTCCTAGTCCTGAACAGAGACCTTTTTAATATTTGCAGGAGAAACGCAACCTGATACTCTCCAGCTTTTGGACTTCAGTTCCACCGGTCCCTGCTGGTATGGCCAGTGGCAGTGAATTGTGGGGCTTTTAGTTAAAACATCTGGCAAGAATGTGGTTGCAAACTCTTAATTTGTAGCAATGGTGCCTTGGCTTGTAGGACTGGTGGTAGCAGCCAGAAATATGAGTAACCGTTTGGGATTTTTCTGTAAGGAGAAATTGTAAAACTATAAAAATGAAAGCAAGGGGGAGGGAGGAAGGAAGGAAAGAAAGAAAGAAAAAGAAGAGGGAGGGAGGGAAGGGAAGGGAAGGGAAGGGAAGGGAAGGGAGAAAGGAAGGAAAGAAAGAAAAAGAAGAGGGAAGGGAAGGGAAGGGAAGGGAAGAAGGGAGGGAGGGAGGGAGGGAGGGAGGGAGGGAGGAAGGAAGGAAGGAAGGAAGGAAGGAAGGAAGGAAGGAAGGAAGGAAGGAAAAGAGGGAGGGAAGGGAAGGGAAGGGAAGGGAAGGGAAGGGAGAAAGGAAGGAAAGAAAGAAAAAGAAGAGGGAGGGAGGGGGAAGGGGGAAGGGAAGGGAAGGGAAGGGAAGGGAGGAAAGGAAGGAAGGAAGGAAGGAAGGAAGGAAGGAAGGAAGCAAGCAAGCAAGCAAGCAAGCAAGCAAGCAAGCAAGCAAGCAAGCAAGCAAGCAAGCAAGCAAGCTAGCTAGCTAGCTAGCTAGCTAGCTATATGTATTCAAAGAACCCTAGAAGGAAGGAGGGAGGGGTGAGATGCTAAGTGCCTTTCCCAAATTGCATTGCAGGTTTATATCTTATCCTTAAGTAGAGCCTCCCTATTCTGAGACAGGGTACCTCCAAAGAGCAGCAGAGTGAAGCAGTAAGAGATTGATGATTGGCTTACTTCCCCATCACTGAGCTTCTTGGGGAAAAAAGATAGCTGGACAGGACGAATTTTTGGCACTCTTCTTGCAGCTGCTTGTCAATCTACCCTTTGTTCCATGTTTCCAAATCTCACTGGATGCATTTGGAGTTAAAGCAATATAAACTCATTATTGTGAGTGTAAAATGTAAAAAATAGTAAAATCAGATGCAAAGGCTGGCCATTGTCTGCTGTTTGTTTTAGGCCCTGTCTGTCTATCTATCCTCAAGATATCTCGGGAGCAGTCTGCCAACAAGTTATGCTATTGCAGAGAAAGATCTTGGTTATTGCGGAAGGGGAAAAAAGTTCCCAATAATAAGAACCCTTGAGTGGGGATGTGGGTTGGGCTAAAATTTAAATATGTTTTCCACCAACTGCAATAAATTCTAAACCAAGATTCCTAAAGTGTAACGGCTGGGGTCCCACAACATCTTAAACCAAGACTAAGAAAAAGCATGTGATGGTTTAGCCTCATGTGGGAACTGTCTTTCTCTCGGAAGAAATGGATTTGTGATGTTCCCAAAAGAGCCCTACTGGTGTGTAGGAGATAGGCGTTGTCTCCCCTAGGAGGGTTGTGAAGCTCACCTCTAGTCTAGGAAGCAGTTTCAGAATAGCTGGGTCCCTCTAAGCCAGAGCTTTCCAAATGGTGTGTCACGACACACTGTTGGCTGCAGTGTCTGGGTGTGTCAAGGCTGCTGCTGCCTCCGAGCCCTGCCAGGATTCCGCCCAGGTCCTAGCGCCTGCCTTGTGCCCTGCTGCCTCCAAACCTGCCCTGCCAGGATTCCACGCAGGTCCTAGTGCCTGCCTTGTGCCTGGCTGCCTCCAAACCTGCTGTGATTCCGCATAGATCCTAGTGGCTGCCTTGTGCCCTGCTGTAAGAGTGTGTCGCGAAATGATGCATGTCTAAAAAGTGTGTCACCAACATGAAAAGTTTGGAAAGCTCTGCTCTAAGCTGATACTTAAGCCAGGAAAGGTAGAGCTGCTGTGCTTAGGATAGACCAGATGTTCTAGCTGGAGATGTCCAGCTACTCTTATGTGGACTTCCCACTCCGCTTAAGGAACTAAACCAACCATTTGAGAGTTTTATAGCCCTTTCGCTTCCTTTTTACTGAGTTCTCCTGACTGGTCAAGCATTGCTGTATCGGGAGAAGACCAACCCTCCTCCATGTTCTGGTGACATCAAGGCTGGATTAGGATGAGACCATCTAGGCAAGTTGGTTGTTCAAATGGTTGGAAATTGCAGTGGGTGCAAAATGGCTGTGTTCTGATGATGTGCTTAACTGGGTTAATTGAGGATAATTGTGTCATGTGCAACATGTATTCTAGTCAGTACTGGGGTTAGAGACAATTGTTTTAAAGCACAAACACTCCCAAGGTAGTTTGGGCTTAAATTAATCTTCCTTGTTCAGCCATGCATGTGTGAACATGGAAGAGAGGATTAATCTTTGCGGGTGGCATAGAGATGAATGCCTAGAGTGGTCTTGCCAATACACGGTTTCTCTAAGCATTCTGTTTCTCTGATTATTTTACTTTTACCCCACCTGATGAGAGGAGAAAAAACATAGGCAGAAAGAGGATTTTCAACTTTTAGTAGGTTTCACCTACCACTTAATATTGGAAACAGCCTTTCCACCCCTCCAAACTGTGAAGATGGATCACAGTTTCTAACCAGGTTCCTTCTATATTTATGTTCCCTACCTCCTTTTGAGAAGGAGCTTGGGTACCCCCCAAAAAATTGATTTAAAACACCCCACCCGTCTACAGTACCTGAATCACTGTCTGATGTGATGCTGATGTGCATTGAGAATGATCTGCCTAATTTGATCCTGCTGTGACTGCTTAATCTGTTTTGTGGGTTTACGATTTGTGGTGCATGGCCTTGATTGGGACACTTCCTGGTGGGTTTAACATTTTGGGTTCCATTAGCAGACCGAAGCTGCAAAAATGTGGGTAGCCAGGAGATGGGAGCACAAGTTCAGAGTTTTCCTTGTATCAATGCTGCCCTCTATTGGCCAACCAAAATTGTGCAGCACAGATCTCAGGACTATTACAGCATCTAAGTTTTGCAGAGGGAAGATGATCGTGCAAAGTGAGTGGTGCTATGTTGTAGACGTGTACCCAACTATGCTTGTTTCCTCCCTCTTTATTTTTTTAGGCTCAGTCTATTTTAGGGCGCTCACTGATGTGTTTTTGTGCTTCCCACCTCAGAACGACAAGAAACCCATTTCTGATCATTCTGGTCAGCCAGGATTCGGTTCACAAAATAAAACTAAACATGGATTTGGGAGCTATTAGCCCAGTGGCCTCAGGTTACCACTCCCTGCCCTAAAAGGAGCTTATTAACTTTATTAATAAATCAAATGCTTCACCATGGCTTAGAGGGTTCTTGTCTCAAGGGTAATTAAGATCCCAAATGCATCAGGAACGTGTGATTTAGCTTCATAAGGGTATGTACCGGAAGACACTATAGGAGGCCCATTTGTTGCCTTGTAAGAGGATGGTTGGAAGCAACTTAATCTAATTTAGAATATCAGAATGGGTCAGGGAGATGCAAGTTAACATCTCCATTCAAGCATCAGTGCATCATGGGTTCACGCCCAGCATTAAGCCACAGTGTACTTGGTTGGTTCTGCTGTTGGACAGTAGGCAAAGTTTTTGTAGTATAATTGCGGTTTAGAATGGTGCATGAACTTGGTTACTATGGCTAATTCAAAGTCACAGCTTTTAGGTTCCTGGAGGTCTCCCATCCAGGAATCAACCAGGACCAACCCTGCTTAGCTTCCAAACTCAGATGTAGTCAGTCAGGTGCTGCCAGCTGTTGAGACAATCCAAGAAGTCATGGTAGAAACCATAAGGTAAACGTAAAGGTTCCCCACACACATTTGTGCAGTCGTGTCCGACTCTAGGGGCCGGTGCTCATCTCCGTTTGTTAGCCGAAGAGCCAGCGTTGTCCGAAGACACTTCCGCGGTCATGTGGCCGGCATGATAAGCACAGAACGCTGTTACCTACCCACCGAAGTGGTACCTATTCATCTACTTGCATTTGCATGCTTTCGAATTGCTAGGTTGGCAAGAGCTGGGGCTAGTGCGGGAGCTCACTCCGTCACACGGGGCTAGGGATTCGAACCTCCAAACTTGCAATCTTCCGATAGACAAGCCTGGCGTCTTACCCGCTGAGCCACCACGCCCCTCTATGGTTGAAACCATAGCTTAACATATAATTTGGGAATCAAGCCACCGGAAAGCAGAGGCCTACATATGATTTTTTTCTGAAGGCGCTCTCTTTCAAACCAAATTGGCTTCTTAGGTACTGCATCTTATGAACAAGGTTGCCTGTATGCTCTGTTTTAAAAGCCAGCGGGTTGGACCATTATCGACAGGATCAGGCTGAGAGATGCTTCTTTTTAAATCATTCCAACAGTTTTTAAATTTGCATCCACCCATGATTCTCATAATAATTGAATGGACCCTTGCCGTTGACTGTGGTGATTAAGGTTGGCATTCACCATGCTAGGTTGGTTACCCTTGAAGACGACTTTATTAAAAAACAGAGTACATCCCATATCTTCCCCTCAAATTCAATATGAACTTCAAAAGAGAGCATACAGACATAACTCTAACCTTATTTTTCTAAAACAAGGCAGATAGCTTCAACCAGGTGCCTGCACTTTGGAATTCATTCACCAAATGGGACGGTTAGCTGTTATGCTGATCCCCAAAGGCCATCTGGTCTGCAACTGGACACGGCAAAATGATGGAGGAAACAGAGGGAGCGATGAACCATAGGGCAACACTGCAGTTCCTTTGATTATTTGGTAAACGTTCTGCTGTTGGAATAAGAGGTTGCATTTTATTTACTTACAAGAAGTCCTTGCTTAACAGCCATTCATTTAGTGATGGTTCGGACTTACAACAGTGCTGAAAAAACCAACTTATGACTGGACCTCACACTTGCGACCGTCGCAGCGTCCCGTCCCCCCGGTCACATGATCATGATTTGGGCGCTTGGCAATCGGTTCGCATTTATGGGAAATGCCGGTCCCAATTGAGGTCGTTAAGCGAGGACTATCTGTAGTTCATTTATAATATTTGTAAACTGTCCCAAGCATTCAGACTCTGGGTGGTGAACACCAAGGGAATAAAAACCCAAACAATATCAGAAAAAAAATTAGTCTTCAAGATACAGTACAGTGCAATAATTGATGGTTGTCCACCATCCTCATAGGCCAAAGCGATGCTTCAACAGGATGTTCTTTGCCTCCCTCTGACATGTGAGGAGCCTCAAGACCAAGTATACCTCCTTGGGGAAGGTTATGTTCTAAAGTGTGGGGGGTTTCATTGAAAAGACCTAACCCCTGGCTCAGAGATCATGTAGCCCCTGTGAGGTGGGACCCTCAGCAGACCTCCTCCAGATGTTTGGACTGGATGAGCCAAGTCACATTTGGCAAGGCTATTTATTTATTTATTTATTTATTTATTTATTTATTTATTTACCACCCATCTCACTATAAAAGTGAAATAAAAGTTATAAAACCAGTTATAAAAATAGAAACAAATACAAAAATAGAAGAAGATAAAAGAGGGAAACTAAAAGGCGGAGAATGCGTCTTAAGCCACCCCCCCCCCCCAGGGCTGCCGATCAGATCCCCATGCTAGGTGGCAGAGCCAGGTCTTGACGCACTTCCTGAAGGCCAGAAGAGTGGGGGCCAACCTCACCTCAGGGGGCAAGTTGTTCCACAGGGCAGGGGCCTCGGCAGAAAGGCTCTTCTCCTCGACCCCGCCAGTCAGAATTCTTTAGCCAGCAGGGTCCGTAACATGCCCTTCCTGCCGGACCGGTTGGGACGGGTCAAGGTGATTGGGACGAGACGGTTCCTCAGGTAACCTGGGCCCATGCCATGAAGGACTTTGAAGGTCATAACCAACACCTTGAATTGGACCCAGAAGCACCCCGGCAGTTTCTGATATATCTTGCTGCTATGCTGTACATGGCTTTACAGGCAATAACCAACTCTTTCCGTTGGGCTCAGAAGCCTGCTAGCAATCAATGCAGTGATGTCAAAATAGGTTTGCCCCATAGCAACTTGGCCACCACGTTCTGTACCTGATGTAGCTTCCAAGTCATCTCCAAAGACTCTTGTGATATTTGGGAGCTGTTTCTCCCCACTCTCCGTAATGTTCATGACCCTTCACGTCTGGTAGTTGTGCATGTCCGTTCCTATACCCTTTTGGACTCAAAGACAACATGAAAGCTTTTCAAAGCAATGACATTAAAAGCCAGAACCACACCAAGTGGATTCTCTTGTCCCAAACCAACAAGTTAATTATACATACTGTACATAAAAGAGAGCAGGAAGAAGGAGAAGACAGTCAAATATTAACTCCCCCTTGAAAACAGGAGGTTAGATATCAAAGGTCACATTTAAAACAAAACAAAACAAAACATAGGGATTGCTTAAGTAATGCACACCACATGCTGAATAAACCCATTTTCTGGTTTGACAAAATGCATTAAGCCTTAAACTTGCTCTGTAGGACTGGTTTTGTCAAGGACACCTTAAGTCACAAAAGAAGAAGAAAAAACTAACCAAAATGAAGTCTAACCCAACTTAGCCTGTGGTGTGAAGGCATCTGCCTGGTAGTTTTCTCTGAACGGGTCCATCACGTGATGTGAATTGAGTCAGAATTTCTGAGCATTGGAGTTCTCCTGGGTACGACTGAGATTTGAAGCTGTGTTCTTAGGAGCTTCTGTCTCAGTGTAAACACACACTCACGGCGGCCTAGATTTGGATTGCTCTGCACTTGGCATGCTTTCAAATATGAGTGGCTGATTCTTGACATAACAGTTCTGTCTTCCTAAGAAACTGAGACCCTTCTGTTTAAACAGTTGCTTTCCAACATGCTACAATTTCTTGGCAGGGCAGGAAGCAGCTGAGATGGTTGGACACTTGTTGATCTTTTTGAAAAGAAGAAATGCAAACCATGAGGCTCTGAAATGAATTTCATAAGGACTTCCATCTCCTTATGGATGGAAGGACCTTAGTTGTGCGGTCTGTGGGCAACTGCATATTTATTCCTTGAGTTCCTTTTCTTGGGACCAGTTTAATCCCTTATGGGACAATCCTGTATAGGTTTAGTAAGAAGTCACTTCCCCCAGATCCTTTAGCAATTATTTCCTGGCATTTTAAGGTGGTATCCTGGGGTCCAGCTTTTTCTGAGCTGGGTTGAACTGTTTTAGGTTGCCAATTGGAATGCAGCAAGTTGGAATGTTCTCCCTGCACATTTGAGAAGCAGTAGAGACATAAAACGGGGGGTTACAAAGATCACCTAGGCCAACCTTCAGCAGTGTGCAGGAAAACCAATCTAACCATCCATGAGAGGTGGCTGTCCAACATCATCTTAAAAACTCAAGGGATGGAGAAGCCTTGATGCAATGTGACTGCCTCTGAAGGCCATCTGCTGGGCTTCCTTGTGCAGTTGGTTGGCCACTATGAGAAGATACAGCTGGGCCACAAGTCCAATCCAGCAGGTCATTGCTTATGTTCTTATCTTCTATCCCACCACCTCCATAGGGACACAGTTCCACTCTTGGGCAGATCTTACTATCAGACTTTCCTTATATTGATAAAAGCTAGGTAGCTGCAACTTCTGTTAGCTCATGTGCAGTATGTCAAGAAGAAGCTTGGGGTTTTCTCCCTACAGGTAGTCCTCGTTTAGCGACTGCCTCTAGCGACCATTCACACATGACGGCGATGAAAAAAGAGAGTTTATGACCAATCCTTACATTTACAACCTTCGCAGGTCTGTAAAGCAAAGGAAAGCTGAAGGAAGATCATAAGCACAGTTGCGGTTTCAGTTAGCGACTGCTCCGCTTAATGGCCGAGTTGCCGGTTCCAGTTGTGGTCGCTAAACAAACATTACCCTTACTGTGCTAATATAGAGGAATGCAGAGATAACCTTGAAGAAGGCATGCAGGAACAACTAAGGGAAATTAAAACTCAGTCCTGGAAAAGGGGAAGGCGTGAGAAAGATACTCAAAATAACCCCACCTTGATTCTGTGTGGTATAAGATGGGGCAGAGCATACTCTGGCTTTCAAGATTCTGCTATTATAACCTACAGCTGCGTTTTCAAACTTTAAGATGTGTGGACTTCAACTCCCAGAATTCCCCAGCCTAGCATTCCTGGAATCCTTGTGCTTTCTATTTCCTGATGTGGCCTACTTCAAAAGGCTGGCAGCTAGTTGTCTCTAGACAGGAAATTTTTAATGAGATTTAATTAGAGCAGATACAGTCCTGTTTTATAAAAGCCAAAAGGTACAGAAGGTCCTGGAATACAACAACACTCTGATGTAGTGGTTGCAGTGTAGCAGAAGTGGTGGTCCATGTTGAACAAGCGGTCAGCACCAGCAATTTAGGTCTGATAGGCCATGGTCTCTCTTGATGCCAGGGTTCCTAAAGTAGAAAAGAATGGCACCTTGACCTATGTAGAGCACCTTTCTAGGTTGGAAACCATCTCCTCCCATCCCCAACGGATTGCAAAATGCATTGCTGGCATGTGAACAAAACCCAGCCTTCTGTACTGTGTCTCTCTCGTTTGCTTTTGGCAGGCAAAATGAAGGCAATGAAGATGAGGACTTTCTACCGACAGGGGAAACGTCGATCGATTCCTACCCAAACTGGCTCAAATTCCACATTGGCATTAATCGGTACGAACTGTATTCCAGGCACAACCCAGCGATTGGAACCTTGCTGCAAGATCTGGCTTCCCAGAAAATCACCAGTGTTGGTAGGTTGACCCACCTGTAGTTCAGTTCCTGTGTATGCGTACTTGTCTTTTCTCGCTGGATTGGGAGACACTTCTTTTGCATGGGTTGCTCCAGGTTAAAAGTCAAGTCTCCTTGAGTTGAACTTGACCCTTGGTGACTCCAAGGACATACCCACCTAGTTTGCATGACGACGATACAGAAATAGCTTGTGATTGCTTTCTTCTGGGATGACTTTTTGACCTTCTAGTCTGGCTCACAGGCCTGGGATGGTGGCCTTCCATCCGAGTATTAACCACATTTGACCTTGCCTAGCCTTTCAGGATCAGCCAAAGTTTGCTAGATGCTGCCATGTAGATGGGCAACGGGCTTACACCAGGTTAAGGTTAGGGAATATTTTATTCCATTCATATCCTCATCTGAGCTGGGCATCCCAGGAAAACGTGCTGCTGGAGACTTGTAAATTGGGCAGGAAGGAGCAGTATCACCCTCCTTCCTCCTCCCCCTCCCCCTTCATATTCCCTTCTGTGCACCCTCTTCTCCAAAGTCAGGGGAGATAACACAGGCAAATTTTGAAAAAAGATGACTTTTCAAAATCTCACCTGAATTTTGGAGACAGAGAAAACTGGGTGATTTGTTCACCGGAAGGAGAACTTCTTTTCCACAGTGGTAGCAGCAACCCTGCTAGAACAGATCTCCTTCAACTCCCAGAATTCCCCAGCCAGCAAGTCCACACAGCTTAAAGTTGCCAAGGTTGAGAAACAGTGGCCTAGACTTTCACACCATCTTTCCGATCTCTTTAAAAGCGTGCTTGGCCATGCAAAATGTTAATTTTATTTCCTTGTGCATTTCATTGACTCGGTAGATATTTATACTCTTTTCTTTTTATGCGCCGCCCCGCCCACCTTGCCCTTTGCCCCCCCCATGTCCCTTGCCCCCCCCTTGGGAATGCAGCTGTTGAGTTGCTCATTCTGGTCTTAGACCAACAGTGGAGTTTCTTGATGCTGCTGAGCGGATGGCCTGGAGAACTGTGACCTTCACACCTGAGAGCAGATGAAGGTGAACAGGCCGATGTTAATTAGACTGGATAAGAAACAGGAAGTGAGAGATCTTGCAGGGATGACCCATAAGCTGTAGGTCGACTCTGGGTCCAAATGAAATTTATTGGGCTTTGGCCATGGATAAAATGGAAGTTGGCAGGATCAGGTTCACCCCACCCATGTTTTCATTCAATGCAAAGCCAAATATATTAAACTCTGCTGCTCCACTTAATCTCCAGGATATACCAGGTATTATATCTTTGCTGTGTGATTATTTTGCACTATACTTTTGGACTCTCCTTGTTGAGTTGTTTTGCTTCTCCAAATGTACCCACAGGAGAGGGAGCCCTCACATTGCAAGCATAAACCCTACTAACATAGTGGAGGGAAGCTGGATTCCTCCAGATGTTGCTAAACGATCACTCCAGGATCTCACGGGATCAGCTGTGCTGGCTGAGGGTCGCATGCTTTGTGAGGCAACAGTATCTGATGGGATGCATTCTCCCCAGCCCTGGTGTAATGGGATGAAAATGTTTAGATTAATTAAAGATTCCTAATCCAGAAATCCCTGGAAAGGCTTGTGAATCAATCCACCCAGCTCCCAGGGCCTCTCTCTAGTTCATATTTGATACTTTGGGTTTTGGCTCGGGGAAGGACGATAATCTGCAAGGCTGGCCTAATGAATCTGAGATGATTTTTCATCACCCTGCATTTTGACAGTGGGATTCCCCCCCCCTCCTTTTCGTCTTCCTTGGCCCCCAGCCTGACTCCCTGTTCAAAGAGGGAATGTAATTCTCTTGAAACGTACCAGGTGGAGGAAACAGTGACCTGCTCTGTTTTCTAATACGTACCCACAATGGAGGAATGGATTTTAAAGATGGCAGACTTAGCAGAGAGAGCAAAACTGACCTGTTTGGTCAGGGATAAAACAAGTACTTTTATAAAAGACTGGAAACCTTTTATGGATTCTTTGCTGAAGATGGGAAAAAGTGGAATGGTGATTTCCAGTTTTGATGATTGGAAAGGGATTGAATAAGGGACAATAAGCAGTATTGTAATGTTAGGGAGGGATAATGAGTTTGTTTGCTGTAAAGAAGGGAAGAAATCACTTATTTAATTTTCTTTTTTCCTCTTTTTTCCTTAACTGTATTGTTTTCTGCACTTTTTTTTCTTTTTTCTCTCTTTCTTCTTGATATATTTCTCTATTTGGTAAAAACCCTTAATAACAATTATTTTAAAAATGAATCTGGAAAACGTACACCAAAATGTTCTTGTTGTTTAGCCTACTTCATTTACCTTTGGTTTTGGGATGTGAATAATTGATTCCAGGATTGTTGGAGGAAGGGCTAACACAGGGCAAGATCTCCCTACCTTTTCTTCTCTTACATCTGGCACTGTAGGAGGCAGTGCCTTTTATTTGCAGTCATGAGGACTAGACCCCTGCTTGCATTTGTTTTGTCCTCCAAATAAAAGAGTTGGGAAGAAAGAGTGGCTGATAAGTCCAGCCTCTCCACTACAGAGCTCACAGCCAAGGCTTGGCAGCATGAAGCACTTCTCCCAAGCTGTAAAGTGTCACACTAGCAGTATTGTAATGTAAATGTCCCCCCGCACAGTTGTGCAGTCGTGTCCGACTCTAGGGGCCGGTGCTCATTTCCGTTTGTTAGCCGAAGAGCCAGCGCTGTCCGAAGATGCTTCCATGGTCATGTGGCCGCATGACATGCGCGGAACGCTGTTACCTTCCCACCGAAGTGGTACCTATTCATCTACTTGCATTGGCATGCTTTCGAATTGCTAGGTTGGCAAGAGCTGGGGCGAGTGCGGGAGCTCACTCCGTCATGTGGGACTAGGGATTCGAACCTCCGAACTTGCGATCTTCTGCTCCACAAACCTGGCGTCTTACCCGCTGAGCCACCACGCCCCTTGTCACACTAGAGTTCAGTGCAAATCACAGCTCTCTACACACTGACCCCCCCCCTCCTAATTCTGTACTTGGCTTGGCTCGGCAGGTGCAATTTGGCTGGATTAAAATCTTTATTGCAGACAGGAGTGAAACTTTTCAGAAGAGTTGGCTCACCCTCTGCGCTGCAAAGACGTCAGAGCATTTATATCGGCCTTTCTTAACCTGTTGACCCTAGAGGAAGCCCTGCACATTCAGGCTCAAATCTAGGCCAGAAGTTACAGAATTTATTATATTCGATTCATGGGTAAGCCTGGATATATGCATTCACAGTGTTCTTAAGCTGGAAATAAAGAATGAAACTTACCTCTTTCATGTGAAGTTGCCTGAATTTGAAATAATTTTTTTAATAAATCGTGATCATCTCCCAGGGAACCCCTAGTGCAGGGCTTTCCAAAGTTTTCCCGTGGCGACACACCAACCGCCGTTGGTGTGTCGCCACGGGAAAACCCGGAAGTGTCGCCATTGCGGCAGCGCGCAAAAACCCGGAAGCGCTGCTGCCGCTTTCAGTTTTTGCACACCGCTGTTGGTACGTCACCGCGGGAAAACCCGGAAGCGCTGATGATGATCAGCGCTTCCGGGTTGTGTGGCGACACACAAGACTGTGTGGCGACACACTTTTGTGTGGCGACACACAGTTTGGAAAGCTCTGTATTAGAACATTTTTCTGTCTCATCTAAAGACCTTGATACATTTCTCCTCCCTCCCTCCCTCCCTCTCTCTCTTTCTCTCTTTGTTTTGTTTCCTTCCATGTGACTCTCTTAAAAGATATAATTAGAGTATATTTAGGTTTCAACTGAATGCTCAAGGAAAGGTGAGGTGTGCTTTGTGCCTCTAATTACCGAACTAAGGTACAGAAATGACCATAATTAGCCATTTCTTTGTGCGGTTTAAAATTTGCATCTATAATAATGCCACCTGCGTGAGCCAAGGGGTTCCTTAATTAGAAACCCTGCGTGGTGCACAGTGTCGAGACGCAACACGTTAATAATTCCAGGCGCCTCCTTTTTCCTCTTCAGAATTAGCAGGAAGGTCGCCCTTGATTTCCAGGGGGAAAGCATTGGCCTGGGGCCTTCTTTTATCACCCTGCCTGGCCGAAGCAAGCCCATAAACGGAATCAGTTCGTTTCTAACATCCCCAGCACGTTTTGCTTGGTTGGGTCGTATAATTAAAAAGGTGCTGCGCAGCTATGGAAAGAATGAGCAATTTGCATAGGCAACTCATCTGATTTCGGGTACAGCTGGGAGAAGTTCCAGAAAATGAGTCCAGAAGAGGTGGCATGGCTAAAAGTTCTACATGTGTCAGCCCTTCCAGGTAAACCAGACAGGAAACACAACTAGATGAACTAATTCTACTTTATCGTAAGACTATATTAACAGAATCTTGCAAGTCTGAAAGTGCAGATCTCCCACCCTCCCTATTTATCGCTTGAGTGGTCCCGGCGGGTCTTTCCTAAGTTTCTTCTTCAGACCGTCCCCCTCCCTCGGACTCCCTTTCCTTTTATCTGATCGTTCCCTAGGCAGTGTCTCTTCCCTCTCTTCTCCAAGGTCCCCCTCACGTTCCATCACAACATGTGACATTCACTGCCCTGCTTTTCATGAAGCAGTCCTACGTTTTGGTCAAAGGCTGGGAAAAAGCCTTGTCCAAAATCTTGAAGAACGATTGCTAATCTTGGCTGATAATCATGGGCAAAATGAAGCGAGGGGTTGACCTAGGACAGAGCTTTCCAAACTGTGTGTGGCGACACAAAAGTGTGTCGCCACACACAGCGTGGTGTGTCGCCACACCACCCGGAAGCGGCGGCGCGCACGTGCATGGAGGCAGCGGCAGCCGCCGCCACCACCATACACGCGCGAGCCGCCGCACACACACCCCGCGCCACTGCACGCCCCCGCACGCCCCCCCGCGCCGCCGCCGTGCACGTGCGCCCACCGCGCCGCCGCCGTGCGCATGCGCACCGCCGCCGGTGTGTCGCAAGCAGCGGAACTTTGGAAAGCCCTGACCTAGGAGATAGTAATTTTCCGTGTTCTTGTTTTAATCCTTCATTCAGAATCACAAGGACTAGAATCTTTAGGGGAGAGACTATAACTCAGTGGCATAGGACTTTGCGTGCAAAAAGTCCCAGGTCCTCATACTGTACTAAACCAAATCCAGACATATCACATGACGACTTAGCATCTTGTGTGAGCTTCACCAGGATTTAAATCACGTTGAGCTAGTTGGATTAATGATCCCTTTCCTATACTTGACCTTGTTTTTCTCCTCTTGTTTTATCCCGATTTTTGATCGATTACATGCCATCAAGTCGTTGTCGACTCTTAGCAACCACATAGGTAGATTTTCTTCATTACAATCTTCCCTATCCTGGTCCTTCAGATCTTCCAACAGCGCACCCACCTTGCTGCTGGTCGTCCTCTTCTTCTCTTTCCTTCCACCTTTCCCAGCATTAGAGCCTTCTCCAGAAAGGCGGTCTTTGCATAATGGGATAATTAGGATAATTTGAGCCTGATCATTTGTGCTTCAAGTGAGAACTCTGGGTTGATTTGTTCCTATTATGGCTCTTTAACAGTTCTTGAATAGGAAGAGTCTATTGTAATTCTGTCCTTGGTGTTAGTCTTTTCTAGATACAGGGAGTATTTGGCAGGGAAAGCACAGAAACATGGTTTGTATCTGCTTCTGATGCTGAGAGTTGAATCTGGGGTCTTCTGAATGGTAAACTAGGGGTGTTATATGTACCTCCTTGCCCTCATCTGCCCTTTTCAACCCAAGTGTTCCCTGAGAGTTGAACTAGAATCCAGTCCAGTGGAGATCCCAAAATGTGGGCCAGCCCCACTCTGGTGTTTTCATATCAGTTCACAAGTCAAGTTGAGGCTTTGATCTGATTTACCAGATTGATGGGAGAGAGAGAAAAAAGCATTCTTTGGGGCTGCCAAATTGATTGAAAGGCACTCATGCCAACCCTTTGATTGGATGTTTCAGTTAGGAAAGTTGATTTGATGCAGTGAATCAGAAAAATCAGCTTCGAATCACGTCTCTGAGTTGAAATTTTGCACACTCTGGAATCTAATGCCTTATCACAGAGCTTTCCAAACTGTGTTGGGACACGTTAGTGTGTCGGCTGCAGTGTCTGGGTGTATTGTGGCTGCTGCTGCTGCCTCCGAGCCCTACCAGGATTCCGCACAGGTCCTAGTGCCTGCCTTGTGCCCTGCTGCCTCCAAACCTGCCCTGCCAGGATTCCACACAGGTCCTAGTGCCTGCCTTGTGCCTGGCTGCCTCCAAACCTGCTGTGATTCCACGCAGGTCCTAGTGCCTGCCTTGTGCCCTGCTGTAAGAGTGTGTCGCGAAATGATGCATGTCTAAAAAGTGTGTCACCAACATGAAAAGTTTGGAAAGCTCTGCCTTATCCATACAGGAGAAAGTGGTCCACAATCGATCCTACCGCTGACCTTTTGCACAAAAGCAAAACCATATTATGTAATTGTTTGCCTTTAAAGTTGTGAAGCCTATTAACATCACGTACATTGTTTAAACGGGGGCAGAGCTAAGATGGTGGCAGAGCAGCAGCAGGTCTGCTGAGCTCCTTATGATATTTTATTTGTTCTATTCATTTTTATAAACAGCCTGCATTGTTTAAATCGTGGATCAGCAGAAGAGAGATCTGCATCTACAGCTAAATCTCTGGGTGACTTTGTAGTATCCAAGAGTTGAAAGAGGCCACTTGTGTCCTCAAAACCGACCCAGGAATTCAAATTAAAGGATTGGCAACATCTGTTTAATAATAGTACTAAAATAACTTGCCTCCTGCTATAGGTTTTTGCTGCTGAAATGAAAAAAACCTGGAAGTAACCAGGCTGATGGATCTTCACCAAATAAAAATAGAACTATAAAATATACCCACAAGGTTGAATTCTGTCCAACTTTGGTCTACGTGGATAAATATATGTTCCCAGTTCACCCAACCCACCCACCACAGCCACGTTCAGCCCAAATGCTGCATTTTTTCTTTAGTTCCACTTTGGGACTAGCACAAGAACATTTCCTTTTCTGTATCGTATCAGGCTAGATGCTTTTTTTACATGGGAGGCTAAAAAAAAATAGTAAGAGGCCACTCAGCTTTCCAGGCCTCTGTGTACACAATCCTTGATGCCAACTTGGGGCTTCAGTTTCTCTTCAAATAAAATGTCAGGGCTTTAAAGCAAGAACTCTGTCAACATTTTTCAATGAAGCCAGTTCATGGTACATAACTGTCCTGTGCCAGACACATCTTGGAACAGCATGAGAAGCAGTCCTCTAAATTTGAAGCCAATTTGGCTTTGATTAACATTTTTTACAGTGCCTTACCTAAAATTAAGTGCCAGCTACCAACAGAAAGACCACGTGTCTCTCTGTACTTTAACTTTCTTCCTTGCATGAGAGCTGTGTAGGAAGCCTCTGATTATATTTGATCAGAGCTTTCCAAACTCTTCATGTTGGTGACACACTTTTTAGACATGCATCATTTCGCGACACACTCTTACAGCAGGGCATCATTTCGCGACACACTCTTACAGCAGGGCATCATTTCGCGACACACTCTTACAGCAGGGCACAAGGCAGGCACTAGGACCTGAGCGGAATCACAGCAGGTTTGGAGGCAGCAAGGTACAAGGCAGGCACTAGGACCTGCGCGGAATCCTGGCAGGGCAGGTTTGGAGGCAGCAGGGCACAAGGCAGGCACTAGGACCTGCGCGGAATCCTGGCAGGGTTTGGAGGCAGCAACAGCCGCAACGCACCCAGACACTGCAGCCGACACACTAATGTGTCCCGACACACAATGTGGAAAGCTCTGTACTTGATAATGCCAGCCCTTAAGCACTTTTAAGTCAATACAGTACAGAGTGTGAGAAAAGAGGATGCTGGTATAAATAACAAATCAAGGTAGATGATTACAAAGAAGGAAGGGTGTTCATGCCTTCAGCAACGGTGTAAAAGAAGAAAATTCAGGATATGTTGGACAGCAAATTTCAGCAGAACCTAGGAAACTGAGTTACACTGGGTCCAACAATTAAGCTGTCTAGCTCAGTATTGACTAGCATTGACTCAATGCTGGCTAGGGAATTCTGGGAGTTGAAGTCCACATATCTCAAAGTTGCCAAGGTTGAGAAACAGACTGGGCTGACCGGTAGTGGCTTTCTACACTTACCTAGAGAATCCCAGAAGTGAATCTAGAACCCTGTCTATTTAAAGCAAATGTTCTATCAGTGAGCTACGGTCCTTCTGTTCTGCACTTATTTTCACATGCTGAAATGTCGTTTTCTAACCCGCCCATAATGGTGTACGAATCCTGCCCTTTCTGTGTATCTTCAAACCCCTTGCTCTTGCAAGTGCCTCAAAACACTCAGGAAGTTCAAAAGAGATAAGATAACTCAACTCCAGTCTAGAAATTACTCCAGGAAGTGCAGATCGTGCTAATCTGACTCTGAATTCACCAAGATTAAATTCAGCAAGCAGTTCTTAATTAAAGCTCTGAGTAGTTCTCAGGAACTCCTAGCTTGGTCCTTTTCATTTTTCTTAAGAGCAAGTAATGCAATTTTTCTGAGCCTTTCAGAACTCCTAGACCGCCTTGGGGGAACTTGCAAATTGGCGATGCTTCAATTGACCTGCATCAATGTATTACATTACAATTACTTATGTTTTTTCCCCCTATTAGATAATTGTGGCAATTTTTGGAAGGCTTCATATGGTAGGTCAGCTGAGAGTGATAAGAAATGCCTTCTAGTCCCACCCAGAATCTCTCGTAGGTTGGCCATATTTCCTACTTTGTAGTCAGCAAGTTGTGAGGACATTGTCTTCTGAAAACATTCCTTCTTTGAGAGGTACACAGAAATCAAGATAATTCACATGCAAATTTAATGTTGATGTGGTTGTCCCATCAAAACCTGTGGAGATGTCCCTACTGATCCTTCAAAAATTGCCACTAAATTATAATTTTTAATCTGATAGAAAGATGCATTATTGAATATACTGAGTACAATCCTGTGCAGAATTTTAATCCAATTAAAGCTAATTGAATCGGGCCTTAACTACTTTGTTATCCTGGCCATATTTCCTTCTTGGAGAGCAATGTCTGATATGTTGTTCATGGACCAGGTGTAGTCTTGAACCGGAAGAAGGTTCTCTACTGGTACTCTGCTTGAAGGACTAGCCAGAAAGCTTATGTGAATCCCCAGAACCCAGTTCCAATGTGCGATTCAGTTTAGAAAGTTGACTTGATTCAGGCAGTCAGACTGATTCAGAAAATCAGCTTGGTTCAGTTTTCCAGGTTCCTGCTAAATCAATCTGGAGTTTTGAATTGATTCAGAAAAATACATATGCTCCTGTATAAATATCGATCAACTCGCCAAACTTGGTCCAAATCTGTGCCAATGAATTCAGATGGTATATGTTTTGAATTGATGAACTGAATCAATTTGACAACTTGACTTGAAGATTCAAGTCAAGGGGGTGATTTGATGGAACTGAATATTTGCACTGCCCTTTTCTTCAGTTTTCTTTAAAGATTACAAAGAGGGTGCAAAGGTCTTGAAATTGCCGATGAACTTCTGGATATAAAACTCATCTGGGCATGGCGTACCCCACTACTTTTGAGATTTTGAATAGAATTCTACAGCTGTATCTGTTCATTTAAATTAGCCCCTGTGAACTTTATGCCAATCTGGGTACTTCTTTATCCCCTTATCTGGAAACATATGGGTATTCCCCCCCTTCTCTCTCTCTCCATGCAAGAGAATTCTCAAAACCTTTAGAGATCCCCAGAATGCATGCTTAACTCCACTAAAGTTTATCCAGGCAATGTTGAAAGCCCATACAGATGCAAATGATACATTTAATCTTTAGACATCTCAGCACCCCCTGTCCCAAATGAATGGAAAGCAAAGATTAACTTAGGCAACCTCATATAAAGATTAACCAAAGCAAAAAAAAAAAAAAACCCCTCCGAGAATCTGGCAATCACCTTGACCCCATCAAAGTCAGCGGAGAAGAAGTCACGGCTGATTAAAAAGGAGTTTGAATTTCAGCTTACTTTTAGCTTTATTGCTTTCAGGTAAAAACAGTTTTGGAAAGTTTCAGCTCTGCACTTTTCTGCGATTCTCATTGGTTGTGAGTCAAGCCTTTAATTATATTCTCCTACCCTGCCCTTGCATTCTTGCCATGGAATTTTTTTCCTTTGAGTCATCTGCCCCCTCAGTTCCCAAATGTCTCCTTTCACCTCAGCTTCCAAATCAACTGGGTTGCTGAGATATGGCTCCAGTTTGAACAGAAGTACCATCTCTGATCTGCAGAACAGTCTACCTCTGGAGGTAGAGGGTTCTCCACCTCTGAAGGGTTTTTTTTTTAAAAAAAGAGTGGACAGCCACCTTTCATGGATGGTTGAATTGGTTCTCCTGCACATTGCAGAAGGTTAGATTAGATGATCTTTGTAGGCCCTTCCAAGTCTACAATTCTGTGATTCTAGGTCACAGGTTCTGTGGGTCTTCGTAGGAGTTTCCAGCTTTGCCCATTGAGTTGCCCCTTATTGGTATTTAAACTGACACGTTGTCCTAGACCAGAGCTTTCCAAACTGTGTGTCGGGACACGTTAGTGTGTCGGCTGCAGTGTCTGGGTGTGTCGCGGCTGCTGCTGCCTCCGAGCCCTGCCAGGATTCTGCGCAGGTCCTAGTGCCTGCCTTGTGCCTGGCTGCCTCCAAACCTGCTGTGATTCCACGCAGGTCCTAGTGCCTGCCTTGTGCCTTGCTGCCTCCAAACCTGCCCTGCCAGGATTCCGCGCAGGTCCTCGTGCCTGCCTTGTACCTGGCTGCCTCCAAACCTGCTGTGATTCCACGCAGGTCCTAGTGCCTGCCTTGTGCCCTGCTGTTAGAGTGTGTCGCGAAATGATGCATGTCTAAAAAGTGTGTCACCAACATGAAAAGTTTGGAAAGCTCTGTCCTAGACTGTACTCAACACCTGCATTTCGAGACCTTTTGTCCACCATGACTGATTTTCTAATGGAGGAAGCACTTCTAAAACTCGGCACTTTTCTCCTCCATGGCTGATGGTGGGAAGCTCCAGAAGCCACATCAAAGGGGATAGGTAAGCCCTGTGTAGTAGAAAAGTCATGAGAAATGCTGGGCTGCATGAATCACAAGCCGGAGTTAAGATTGCCGGGAGAAATATCAACAACCTCAGATATGCAGACGATACCACCCTAATGGCAGAAAGTGAAGAGGAACTAAAGAGCCTCTTGATGAGGGTGAAAGAGGAGAGTGCAAAAGCTGGCTTGAAACTCAACATTAAAAAAACTCAGATCATGGCATCTGGTCCCATCACTTCCTGGCAAATAGAAGGGGAAGAAATGGAAGCAGTGACAGATTTTATTTTCTTGGGCTCCAAGATCACCGCAGACGGTGACTGCAGCCATGAAATTAAAAGACACTTGCTCCTTGGGAGGAAAGCTATGGCAAACCTAGGCAGCATATTAAAAAGCAGAGACATCACCTTGCCGACAAAGGTCCGTATAGTTAAAGCTATGGTTTTTCCCGTAGTAATGTATGGCTGTGAGAGTTGGACCATAAGGAAGGCTGAGCGCCGAAGAATTGATGCTTTCGAACTGTGGTGCTGGAGAAGACTCTTAAGAGTCCCTTGGACTGCAAGGAGGTCAAACCAGTCGATCCTAAAGGAAGTCAACCCTGACTGCTCATTGGAAGGACAGATGCTGAAGCTCAAATACTTTGGCCACCTAATGCGAAGAGAGGACTCACTGGAAAAGACCCTGATGCTGGGAAAGACTGAGGGCAAAAGGAGAAGGGGACGGCAGAGGATGAGATGGTTAGATAGCATCGCCGATGTAATGAACAATAAACTCCGAGAGACAGTAGAGAACAGGAAGGCCTGGCGTGCTATGGTCCATGAGGTCACGAAGAGTCGGACACGACTAAACGACCGAACAACAGCATCAAGCCTTGTGCACCCATGCACCAGGGGTTGCTCATATTTCTAGTAGAAAAGTACTGATTTTGATGTTAAAGGTCGACAGTCCCCTTGCAAATATCAAAAGATATATTGCAAGGAATGAAATCACTAAGGGTCAACAGGTTTAGCTCGGCTATTTCGCCCCCACTTGACCCAGGGAATTCTCCACCTTTTATATAAGCATTCCTACTTTTATTAGGCTGTGCGTGGGTACCTTAAGGAGACTCTGACGTTAACGTATGCCCATAATTTGTGCTTTAGGCTGTTTTTTTTTAGGACTCTTGCCTGTTTATTTTTGGGTTTCAAGCTTGGTGATTTAATTGGCTTTCAGTTCAGATTCTCCTCTCATTTGGCTTTTCTTTTTTCTTTTTCTTTTTTTAAGTATCCCCAGAGGATACTAAGCCACTTGGTCGATGGTAGTGAAAACAATCCATTAATTTCCTGGAGAAAGGCAGATGATTGGTTGCTGGGTGGATGATAATGGGCACAAGTCTTTGGGAGGCCCCGTTTGATTGATGACATCAAGGTGCTTAGTGTAGCAAATAAAAATAAATCAAAATAGATGACCCCGGTTGGCTTCAGGCATGAAAGCATCTTTACTGGTATGTTCCTAAGAGGTTTTGTGCAATAACAGCTCGGCTGCGGTAGTGCAGATCTTCCCAGAATGTCCCAGTGTAGCATCATTCCTGAGGCTTTGGGGAAACATCCATGTGGTCATGTCAGCCCTTCAAGGTAGATCAGACTAGGAATCTAATGGCTGTAGTCTGTAGCTTGAATCATGTCAACTGGATTTCTATTTTCTCAGTGGAAACGTTTCGACTGAAGAAGCTCCTTGGATAAGGAGCGAAACGTTTCCACTGAGAAAATAGAAATCCAGTTGACATGATTCAAGCTACAGACAATTCTACCTGGATGACTGAGAACCTTCATAGACTAATGGCTGTAGGTCAGTACGACTCTTACTGTAAAGCTATAGCAACAGAATGTTGCAAGTCTGAATGTGCTTTTCCCCCTCCTTCCCTTTGTCTAAGACATCTTCTCATGTTACTTTCTTGGCCCCTTTTAAGGACCATTGCCTTGGTAGGGAGTCTTCCGCCCTTCCTTTCCTCAAGGCCATTCCCTCTTCGCTCTACAGGTAGCTTCTTAACTGATGGCAGTTGACCCTTGGTTAATTCAGACTGGAGGGAGAAGTCCCAACACTGATGTTGACAGTCTGTGTGTGGATTCTCGGAAAGTTTTGGCAGATGTCACCGGGGCGGGCTGCATCATCTCTCCCTCGCCGCCTCCAAATTTTGCTGCCCGATCAGTCAACTCAGCTCGAAAATGAGGCCACCTATTGCAAATATTTTCAGAAAATGCTAGAGACGTGTTCTAGGTACTTTATTGATTTAGTCTTTTGACCATATCAAGTAAAAAACATACAAGTAAATATGAGTAAATACAAATAAAACTATAATACAAATTCATATCAAACCATCACCCCTACAGTCAACTCCAATCTGGTCTATGTAATCTGTCCTCTTTAGGATTGCCTTTGATGTGAAGAGTGCAGTCTTGCTAGTAATGAGCTGGTTCTTACCCTGTAAAAAATAAGAAAGTTTCTGCTGGCTAGAGACGTGTTCTAGCAATTCCACCTGGCCAAGTGTGCTCTATCTTTTTTTTTTTTAATGTTTAATCTATTTGTGTGCATGTCTTGGGCATGAAGCATGGCTTAGCCGCCAGATAACTAAGAGTGGAATCTAGCAAACTCAGGTTTTTGTTTTTTAAAAAAGAGCTGCTGTGTGCTTGTCTCCCCTTAAATGCCCTCCAGAAAATTAGCCTACTCAGCATAACCACCTGGGGGTGGTTAGCTTAGTAATATCCTCCTTTTAAGAACATACCATCTTTTGGATTTGGATTTTTTTATTTTTATAGTAGTTTTTAAATGTATATTCTTTTAACTTTTTATATATTGTGATTGTAAACCGCCCAGAGTCTACCATGGTAGAGAAGGGCGGGGGATAAATTCAAATAATAAATAAATATCAGCTTAATCTAATATGGGAAATCCACATGCTTGTTCCCTGCCTTTTCAATGCAGATTGTTGGACGCCCTTTAAGTTCTAATTATTTATTTATTTCCATGGGATGGGTTGGTAATGTGAGAGAAAGCTGGGATCAGCAAAACACCAGAGCTGGAAGCCCTTCCCCCCCACCCCTTGGAGCAGAAGAGTAATTAAATTGACCAAATTTGCATAACATTTTATTGCACGGAAAAAAAAGAAAAAAAGATTACACCAGAAGGAGTAATTAAAGGAATGTATAGCCAATAGCTCTAGTTGAGGGTGAGAGAAAATGTGCAAGGGCAAAGGGGGGAATTCTAAAGCAAACTGTAGTGCAAAATCAGGTGATTCAAGCTCCACCCCTTTTTATGTGTATCACATGTAAAAGGGGGCAGGGCTTTGTTTGTGTGGTTGCGGATGCCATCTTGACTTTTTTGCCCCCCTCCCCGTGGACACCCCTGCTTCCCTCTTTCTCCTTCCTCCCCCTTTCCATACAAGACTGGAAGAAAAGTCAACATGATCATGCTTAAATCAACGCCATGTAATTATTATTTTTTCTTCTTTTGTACTGGTTGCAGGGGAAATAACATTTCTCCGCAGACGGGTAATTTCTAAGTTAACGTTGCTAGGTGTCAGTCAAACCATATGGTGCGGCTTAATCGTTTTTCTGACATTTTCCTCCTCTTTTCTTCACCAGCCATGAAGTCGGGAGGCACCCAGCTCAAACTCATCATGACATTCCAGAATTATGGACAGGCTTTGTTTAAGCCAATGAAGTAAGTCAGGAATCTCTTGTCTGTCTATCTGTCTGTCTGTCTTACAAAACAACTTGCGCAGCTCCTCTGGCTATGAAAATAACCGCCAGTGGACAACCACGAGTTTGCATCCCCCCAAAATGGCAAAATGAAAGACAGCAGTATGTGTGTATTGATCACTTGCAGGTAGGCTGACCATATTTCCTTGAGACAAAAACGGGACATTGGGATGGCAAAACGGGACGGGGTCTTATGTAATGTTCCGTATTCATGAAAAAGACAGGGGTCCCCGTCCCCGGTCTGCGCGATTGGCTCCCTCCTGCAAACCCCACCCCCGGTCCACACAATTGGCTCCCTCCTGCAAACCCCACCCCCGGTCCACACAATTGGCTCCCTCCTGCAAACCCCACCCCCAGTCCACACAATTGGCTCCCTCCTGCAAACCCCGCCCCCCGGTCCCTCCTTTGCCGCACGCTGATAGGCAGGTGGGCTTCCTCTTCCGGGCTGCCTCCAGTCGGCAGCTCCGGCTCGGATCCTCCTCCTGCGCCATTCCCAGCAGGTTAAAAATTGAGATTTTTATCAAAACGACAGGACGGTTGAAAAATGCTAAAAAAACGGGACTGTCCCATTCAAAACGGGACGTATGGTCAGCCTACTTGCAGGCATATTTGACTTTCTGAACTTGAAATGCAACCGTTGGGGGAAGCCATCTGGACCTGAACACACAATTTGAGAGTGGGCTTCAGTCCGGTGACCCACCTTCATCCCAACCAGAAAAGCTATATGGCTCAAGAAGGAAGATAAGACTAATATTCCATCCCAATGGTCTCCTTGATCATTAGCCTAACACTCTAATCCAGAGATGAAGGGTGGGAGATGTTTGGGTGATGTTACGAAGTCTACCTTTGGTTGGAGTCATTGGGAGTTGTAGTTCAGCAACATTCGGGGTTGTCACCAATTTCCTGCCCCTGGTAGATTAAGAGTAGGATTGAAGAGATCCAGGCTCTATTTTCTACTTAGTGAGAAGTTCATTAGGTGTTCATTGGGTCTGGGGTCACACGTAACGCTAAGCCATAAGATGGTCTGTTTGCTTTTGATTTAGGGCAACCGGTGAACTCAACCTTCGCATTATTAAGCCTGGCTTAGCATTCTGTATAAAACAGGTCACTCTGTCTTCCTCAGCCAACCAGGCTGAAATGTGGTCCCTTAGTAGGGTTGTTGTGGGGATAAAGAGATGATGTTGTTCATGATGGAGCGGGGAAATGTCTATGTCCCCTTGTAGCACACCAGTTTCTAGAATTTAAAAATCAGTCAGGAAAGTGATCAAAAATGAACGGGAAGCTCTTGTTTGTTTGTTTGTTTATTTATTTATTCTCCACCGCCCAACTCGTATACAACAACTCTGGGCGGTTTACAAACAATAAAAATAACATATCACTAAAATAATACAGTATACATATAAATAGAAATATATATAAATATAATATAAATATAACTATTTTTTTATTATTCAAATTTATATGACCGCCCATCTCCCCCAACGGGGGACTCTGGGCGGCTTACAATAAAAACAAAATTAAAATACAATATAAATACAATATGACATAAAAATATAAATATAAAATCCAATCTGGTGAATCAGGGAGGGTATTATGATATTAACCACCCCCAGGAGGAGCTATTACCTAAATATAAAAATACAAATATAAAATCTATAAATACAAGATGTTCCTTAAGCTGTCAATGCCATTTAGACATGTGATTATATTTTATCAGTGGCTTGAAGTTATTTTCCACATAACATCCCCTCTGCCCCCATATGAGTTAAGATCTGGAATCCTTGGTCCTGTATCTTCAATTAGCAGGACAGATGAGAAGATAATTGAAAAAAAATATCTTCTTACAGCACAGAGCATCTTACCCACTTGCTCCTGTTTCCATGGCATAAGGTTTGAGCTCATCTTCCAACTTGCCTGAAATTCATGGTGGCCGTCCCAATTGCTCCTTTCTTTTTTGCAGCCAGTACTATCTTCGTTTCCCCCAAACCTGCAGAGAACAAGATTGGTGGAGACATTTCTCCCCTGGGCTGCACTGATTCTGGGGAATTCATAACAGTAGAATGAACAATATTTGGAAAGAAGGAGCATGAGAAGACACAGTGACTAGGTAGTCCGGCAATTTAGCTCATGCTGATGTCATTCTCTGTCCACAAGCCATAAGGGACTTTGATTGTCAGGATGGTTGAGATCCCCTCTTACTTTCTGCATCCTGGTTTATAATACAATGGTTGGAGAAGATTTAAATTCTACCTTGGTCTCATCGTCCAGCTTTAGGCAAGCTCTCTACTTGTGTCTTGCATCTGTAGTCCGGACATAATCTTAAAGATTCAGTCTGTACATGGAGCATTGATTGCTGAAATTTGGTATGGGGATATTTTCCTCACTCTGAATGGTCAGTGATAAGATTCACCATTGGCTTCATGCTTGTAGGTAAATTATTTGGGGTTAAAAATAGGCTTTGTGTAGAGGGAATGTCTGCTTATTTCAAGGTCTCAGGCAAGTGAATGGCAGAGGACCTTTTCATGCTTAGTTTCCTGACTGATGCTTCACTGTGGCTCTTTTCACACAAGATCTCCATGGCTTCTCATGCTTCTGATAAATGCCAAGGAAAGACCTCTGCAGGGACTCTTCCTGGGGCCATTTTTTCAAAGGGGAAGTGCAAGTGCAAGACTATTGCAATGCGCTTTACATGGGGCTACCCTTGAAGACTATCCGGAAGCTACAACTGGTTCAGAGTGCAGCTGCGCGAGCAGTTCTAGGTGCGCCAAGATCAGCGCATATAACACCTTTACTCCGCGAGCTGCATTGGGTGCCGGTTTGCTTCCGGGTACAATTCAAGGTGTTGGTTATCACCTTTAAAGCCCTACATGGCATGGGACCAGAATACCTGAGGGACCGTCTTAGCCCCCTATCATCGACCCGCCCCACCCGATCATTCAGAGAGGGCCTGCTACGAACCCCATCAATAAGAGAGTGTCATCTGGTGGGGTCTAGAAGGCGGGCCTTCTCTGTGGTGGCACCAGCACTCTGGAACACCTTGCCCCCAGAGTTGAGGCAGATCCCCTCCCTCCCGACCTTTAGGAAGGTTCTGAAGACCTGGTTCTGCCGCCTGGCATGGGAAGGAGGAAATAATAGTTCCTCATGGGGGTGGTTAATTTCATAATGTCCTTCTTTTTATTAAACTATCTGGCCATTTGGATTTTATAATTTATTTATTGTATTATTTGATTGTATTTTTATATTCTTTATTCTATTTTAATTCAGTTTTATTGTAAACCACCCAGAGTTCCCCATTGGGGGAGATGGGCGGTCATATAAGTTAAATAAATAAATAAGTAGCCAGGAGTCTTCAGAGTGATGGAAAGATGTAGAACAGAAGACACCTCCAGTAGCATTATCTCTTCCACATCCAGCAATAATGTCAGCTCAAAAGCCCTACCAAGGGAAATTTGAAAGGAACTTAAAGAAGCTGTAGAAGCAGAAGAAACTACAGAGAAACTGTAACACAGGTTTCAACGCATTAATTGAGTTTGTGGTCCTTTCTTCTGTCGGGATGGAGAGGAACAGTCGCTGGCTTCGTATATTCATGGTTGGCGTTAGAGGTGAATTACGTCGGTCTCTTATCTGACTGTTCCCTTGGCAGCATCTTTTCACTCCATCTCCCAAGGTCTTTCCCGCATACCATTACATCCTGCAATGGAGGATTAATGAGAAAAGGACCGATCAGGGGCAATTGTAGTTACTGATGTCAACTGACCAACTAGGTTGGGGGAATCTGCTTTTTCCTGTTGCATTCCTCAATATCTGAAATCATTCTGAAAGCAGATTGGGGGGGGAAAGGGTCTAAGAAGGCCTTTGCAGTGAACAGAGCCAAGCTGGCAACACTGCTTTCTTCCATTTGGAAGATATACGTTCTCCTGCCCACAATAACTGCCCATAAAAGGTTGGTGGGTTAGCCAGCTTTGTTTACAAATCCTGTTGCCCGTTGTAAATTCCGTGGCTAATCTGGTATGAATCAAGCCAAATGAGAGCGCTTCTAGAAAACTCCAGGGGAGGTTTTTAACATAGCTGAAATGTATCTAGCAAACAATTAGCACAGAGCTTGGTTTAATATAGGGCCGGGTATCCTGTGCCTTGAGATTTCCTTTTGCCAAGCATTCCACAGTGACCTGATAGTCAAACTAAAAGCTGAATTACGTAGCAGGTAAAACCAAGGACTCGGATTTCACTGGATTCCAAAGTCTGTTTTCGGATAATGGAAGTTTAAGTGCCCCCCAAACTAAAGATTAAATATTAGAGACCTGGATTCAGATCCAGAGTCCATCAAGAAAGCAGTGAAGCAGTGCAATGAAGTAATTCAGGAATAAATAGGCCACGGGGGGCCCAAATGGGTTCTCTGCAATTTGGACTTTTAACCAAGAAAAATAGCAATCCAGTAGAGGCTTATAAAATTAATGTGTGGTGTGAGGAAACTGGATGGATCCCACCCCCACCTCAATTCTTGCAATGGTGGAATTCAGATTCATCCCAGAAGATGCAGAACAGACCAAAGGAAATACTTGGCAGGCCACAGAATTAATGTATTTAACTTACTGCTGCAAAATGTGGTGACTGCTTAACAATCCTCGTACAGATGTCTGGGATATGTAGCTGTCTGGGATGTGCAACTCTAAGCTGCAGAGAAAGAATGAGAGTGAATACAAGCCGCTGTACATCCGCAGGAGGGTTATTTTCACCACCTCTTTGGAGTGATGCCTGTGGATCTTGGTAAAACACTCCAAAAAATTAGACTCACATCCAAGATTCCTAACGCCCAGCCCTGTAGCTCCTGGGATGGGTATATGTAGTGTGATTTCGCAATTCAGGATGGATGGATTCTATATGACATGGCAATGGACACAGACACATCAAGATTGATTTTTTGCAGTGTGTTATAAGCGTTTATTTGACCACATCGGAGTCTGATTGGGGCCAACGTCCATGCTCTCCTTCCATAATTAATTTTAAAAAGTCTGTTCAGATTAAATTCAGGAGGATTGAAACAAAAAAAGTGACGTGGTCTCTTGAAATAGTAAGGAGACAGAATAGTGGGTGTTTGCTAATCCCTAAACAAGAAAGAATCCCCATACATTAAAAAAAAAAAGCAATCTAACTAGGACTACAATCCAACGCTAATCCGAGAGGAAGCACTAGAATTATACAGAAAAGGTTTTTCTCTGGCCCTGTTTCCAGATACAGCTCAAACTTTACTGTAAAAATGCTATAGAACATTACAGCTAAGTAAATACCCATCAAATAGTGGGAAAGCTTTTTGGATGGATGGATTGGATTGGATTTATATCCTGTCTCATTCTGGATCTCAAGGTGGTGTTCCCTCTTCTTGTTTTTCCCCACAATTCTGTGAGGTAGGTTGGGCGAAGAGAAAGTGACTTGCCCAGTTACCCAGGAAGCTTCTGTGGCAGAAGTTGGACTAGAATCTGGATCTTCTCACTCCTAGTCCAGAACCATAATCCCTACACCACATAGGGCAATGTGGTTATAAATGCTTCAGTGCATAGAAAAGTGAGTGAAGATCCATCTTCCCTTCCTAGATGGCTCTATTCTAGTGTTTCTCAACCTTGGCGACTTTAAGACGGGTGGACTTCAACTCCCAGAATTCCCCAGCCAGGATGTCCAGCCGTCTTAAAGTCACCAACGTTGAGAAACACTGCCTATTCTAAACTCCCCCCCCACACACACACTTTCTTCTTTCTGGTCCATCTCTCTGCCCCCGTTTTTCCCCACTGCTAGTCCCCTTTTTGTGGTCCGAAAGGCGGCTTCAAACCTTGACTCTTTTTCCTGGTGGGGGGGTGTTGCATTGCCAGACTCCCAAACAGGTCTCAGAAACAACTGGGGCTTAGAATAACGGCTCAGCCATCATTTCCTCCCGAAAGCAATGCCGTCCCGTTCTGTAATTCCCAAGCTTTCCCCAAACCAGATAGATTATTTTCTGCCCCTTTGCATTTCTTGTGGGCAGCATCTCTCCCACACAAGGCCAAGAAAAGACAGACCAATTATTGCACAAAGGTTTGGGATGCTCCTGCATTTTGTCCACAGCCCAGGGACTGGTCATCTTTATAGCAACACCAAGATTATTTATAGGTTTCCTTTCTGCCAGCTCTGCTCCGGGCAAGAGATGTACACACAGTATAGGAAACCTATGGCTGATGAGTGCCTGGTTCCTACTGCGTTGGGGAGTTTAGGAGATGCAGACCTTGGCTCAGAAGTCGGGGCCGGATGAAACCCGAGTCTACAGTTCCTGTGGGTTGCGCATCCATGCTGCTCAAATTAATTCCATCTCTTGGCTACCAGGCAGTTGCAGATTTCATTGAGATTACTCGAATGCTTTCGGGCTTCCTCCTCCCTCCCCTTGTTGAGACAAGCAGTCCTTGGGGGTTTGTCGCTTGGAACAACCGCAGCACCGCGCCTTTCTCGAGAACTCCAAGCAACCGTTTAGCTGTCCGCTTGATGGGTTTTGTGGACCTTGATGGGGTGGAAATGTTTTTTCCATAAATAGCTTATGGAGCAATAATTTTCTCATTAGGGGTTTAATTGCGTGGACTAGTGATGTTTGAGGAAGTATCTCCTATCTAAGGTCTCGTTTATTGCCACCCAGGAGAGTTCTGCATTTCCCCCCTCCACCACTTTTCATGCGTTCAGTTCAACAAACAACAGCCTTAACTTCGCACAAAGCAAAAGAGAATTGCGGCAAAATTCTAACGGCCATAGTGTGATGTTCCAGGTTGGCTGAGGAACCTCTAATCAATTGTGGTCTAGACCCAGGGGTCCCCAACCTGTGGGCCATGGCCCACTAGTGGGCCATGGCCTGTTAGGAACTGGGCCGCGGAGCTTCCGCCCGCAAACCCCGCCCCCTTCCACACAATTGGCTCCCGCCTGCAAACCCTGCCCCCCAGTGCTTGTGATTGGCTCCCGCCCGCAAACCCCGCCCCCCGGTGCACACAATTGGCTCCCACCCGCAAACCCCGCCCCCCCGGTCCGCGGAAAAATCGTCTTTTGAAACCGGTCCCTGGTGCCAAAAAGTTTGGGGACCCCTAGTCCTCTCTTTGGTAGACTGCAGCTTCCCACACTTCCATGCAATTCCAAGGGAAGACATGGGTGGGAGGGGGGGTGTTCAGAAGGGGAAGTGTGTGTAGCCAGGGAGGTTTCAGACATGGACATAATAGGCAAAAAGTAGGTACATTAGGCATCTTTTTGTGCAGACTTTGTTTTTGTGCAATGCTTCGTTTGGAAGGGTGAAGCGTTTGTTGGGGCTGTGGAAATAGTGTTAGGAGCCTGCAAGTTACTACCCCTTGCTCTAAGAAAGAATCCAGGACTGGGGGGACTCATGTTGTGTGTTTTGTGTGTGTGTGTGTGTGTGTGTGTGTGTGTGTGTGAGAGAGAGAGAGAGAGAGAGAGAGAGAGAGAGAGAGAGAGAGAGAGAGAATGACATCAAAGTGGCAGGCTCAACCAGGCAATCTAGTCCTCGCTCCTTTTTAATATGAGTAACACATTTGCACGCGTCATGCCAGCCACATGACCGTGGAAGCATCTTCGGACAACGCTGGCTCTTCGGCTAACAAACGGAGATGAGCACCGGCCCCTAGAGTCGGACACGGCTGCACAAAAGTGCGGGGGGCGGGACCTTTACCTTTACCTAACACGTTTGCATCACCTGGACGTAAAAGGGGGCATGGTTTCAATCACTTGGTCTTCTCCACATTGTGATGTCATTGACTGCCCCTCCCCGTGGACACTTCGGTCCAGAAAACCATAAGGGGGATTGGGGGGGGGATTTGCGAGTCAATACAACCTCTTGCTTCTTTTCCTACGGATGCCTATGCCTTAAAACTATTCGTCTCTTCTGAGCATCTCTAAAAATCCTGCTCCCCCCTCTTCCATTCTGCTTTTCTACAGTTCTTCTGTCCTTCTCCTTGGCCTCGCCCACATCAGACCAAGGGTAGGTTCATCTGCTTCTTGCCTCTGTAAGTCATGATTTACTCTCAACCCACATTTCCTCCCTTCAAGCTTTTGACCATCCCCTCATTTCCGTTGCTTATTTGGGAGGCCCCAGCATCCTGCCCGTAATTGAGGTGTACCCAAACAACAGCAAACAAACTCCAGGTTAACCCTGGAAGGGGAGCCGAGAGCTCATGTAAAGTTAGGTTCAAGCCTGCCAGGGGTTGAGGGTTGAGGTTGCTGTCTTCAAAGGGTCAGCCAGTTGAAGGTCAACCACGTTCATACCGAGAAATGTCTTCACTGGGTCGAAAGAAGAGAAGCTGGGCTGTTTACTTGAGCCTGTTTGCAGCCTAAGGTTCACCCTGCAATTGTGGCTGAGCTCCACTGAAAGAGAGAAAACGCAAGGGCAGAAATTACAGGGTGTCATGGACCAAAAAGAAAAGAGTGTCTGGCAGCTCCTGCTTCCGCAGGGCCTAACAAAGTCCTGCGGCCAGACTTCTCCAAAAAACAGAAAGCTAAATTTGCAAAAGCTTGGGGAAGAGCATTTTCAGGACAGAAAAATCTATCTATCTATCTATCTATCTATCTATCTATCTATCTATCTATCTATCTATCTATCTATCTATCATCTCTCTCTCTCTCTCTCTGCATTTCTAACATTCTCCTTATGCAAATTTCTTTGTAGATCTGGAATGTCTTGGCTCTGTTGCCTTGTTTCAGGAGTAAAACAGATTGACCAAGAATCTTCCATTCTAGAGTTTCTGATTGGCATATTTGTATGTAGCTTATTCATTCCTTTTAATACTTTTTTTTGTGGTGGGGGAGGGGGTTGAGGTTGTGTACCAACAGGGACAATCTTTCTGGCACTATATGCTAGCAAACAGGGAGAGTCTGAGCTGAAATCTGTTCTTTCTCAAATATTGCAGTTAGGTGCTCAATTAAAAAAAAAAATGGACCGGATGCACATTAGGAAAAAACATGAATGTCCACATAGTAGCGAGGAGAGGAAGGACAGCTACAAATGGGTGGAGACGAAGAATTGAATGAATGTAAGAAGGGGTGAATAAGGAAGTGGAACACATCAGGCATGGTGCCCTCTCCTTCCAAATGCTGATATTGACTCAAATTTAAGTGTACATTTTTGCAAGGAATATGTATTTGGAAATACACTCCATATTTCAGCTGAGTGCAGAAATGGAATAGAGTTATTAGAGAACCCTTGAAGAACTGATTACATGGCGGGCGGTCAAACAAAGGGAATGCGGGGGCCATGACACTGCAGATGAAACCCTGCTCCTTTTTATGTGGGTCATACATGCGTGTAAAAAAAAGGCAAGGCTTTGAGAATGCTATGGTGGCCACCATCTTTACTTTTTTGACCCCCACCCCATCCCAGGATGCCCGTGGAAGTCGAGCAAACTGAGAAATGGACTCATCTGCCTTTTTCCAGCACAGAACTGGCCTTTTGAAAAACTGGTGGCCAAACGTTCCTATGGCTATGATCAACATAGTTCTTCCTGCTCCTGATTATAACTCTTCTCTATACTGCAGGGCTCCCCAACCTTTTTGGCACCAGGGACCGGTTCCACGGAAGACAATTTTTCCACAGACCGGGGGGTGGGGTTTGCAGGCAGGAGCCAATCGCGCGGACAGGGGGCGGGGTTTGCAGGTGGGAGCCAATTGCACAGACGGGGGGGCGGGGTTTGCGAGTGGGGGCCAATTGGGCCTCGCACTTCTCGGCCCGCCTCTCCGCCCTTCTTTGCCGCGCACTGATAGGTGGAGGTGTTTCCCCTTCAGGGTCCCTACCAATCAGCTGCTCCGGCTCAGGCTCTGTCTTTGCACCTTCCCAGCTTCTTCCTGCTACCGGCTGCTCTTCCTCCGACTCATGGCGGCAGGGACAGGCTCGTTCCTGACACCACCGCTCACCTCCTGCTGTGCGGCCCACTTCCTAACAGGCCACGGCCCACTAGTGGGCCACGGCCCACAGGTTGGGGACCCCTGCTCTATAGTAAATGGAAGTCAAATGACATCATACAAAATCAAGAAAATATTTTTTGGGGACTATGCCTACTTTGAAAATAGCTCAGAAGACGTCCTTTGGACTGCGCAGGAATGCAAACGGAGCACCTGTCCAGCACAGCACAACCTCTCCCAGGCTTCCTTGCAAGGCTGACTGATGCAGCTGCTTTAAAGAGTTGGCTCCTTAAAGCATCTACATCTTGAACGTGGTCCTTAAAGCAGGCACTTCGGTTTTCCGATTTGCTCATTAAAAAAATCCTTTCTTTTAAAGAAAGGCTCGCTTGTTCTTCTCTGATCCTTTCTGAATTATTTTCAAAGCATGAACGGCTTTTAACGATTTTACCTGCTGTTCAGCTTACAAACAAATACAATGTTGGCTTTGTCTAAGTCGCAGTCTGCATTCATTTGACCCTTGTTTATAAGCCCATCGCGTTTTATTTCTGCATTGATCTGTGGTGCTCTTAAAGGAGTGCTCAAAAATTCACATGCTTTTAAATACCTTTTTTTCATGAGAGGCTTGTTCGTATACATTTTAGTCCCCTGTAGAAACGTTTGTGCGCATTTTCTTTTTCCTGCACTGTATCTCCAAATTTGGAGAAATGCAAAGCCAGAATTTTAATGGCATTTGGGGGCAATTAGGTCAGTTTGATTAAAGATACCTCACAAAGGAAATATTTGAGTATCGTTATAGCTAGGACCCAAAAGTATTTTTCAGCTCTGAAGAACGTATGATTGCATACTCTATCAGAATGAGTTAGGAAGCTGTACCTTGCCTTGAACCTGTTGCCCTAAAGGGAATGGAAATAATTTAAAAAGTCAGGAATCGGTGTAAAGTATACATCTATAATAAAAAGCTACCAGGAGGAAGAAAAATAGACTATAAATCTATAATATGATGTGAGCTGCCTTGGGGGGAAAAAATAAAAGGGCGTATAAACAATGAAGGCCAAAATAAAAAGATGATTTATCATATTTTATATATTAATACCAGGCTCAATGTCCCAAGCATTAACCATCCTCTAGCCCAAATGTATCTTGAGAACGAGGAGGAGGCGGCAGCATACCATGGAGCATCTTATTTGTTTATTTAATTTCTTTTTAATCAATTTATTTTATTAGATTTAGAGGCCACCCAACTCCAACTGGCTTCGGGCAGCTCACATATTAAAAGTCATGAATGATAAAAAAAATGTAGAGGCTGACCGACTCGAGACGACTCTGGGCAGCTTACGTTTTAAAAGCAGGAAACCATAAAAAATAGAGAAATACTAGATCATGCACATCCAGAAGGGAAAAAACAGGCATAACAATGAAAGAAGAGCCAAGAGGAGCTCGCCAGCCACCTTAGCCTGAGGCCTTGGAGAAAAGAACATCAGGACATCATCAGGCTGGGAGTCAGCCTTATCAGGTAGACCAGACAGGAAACACGGCCAGATAAGCTAATTCTACTTATTGTAAAGCTACATTAACAGAATCTTGCAAGTCTGCAAGTACAAATCTCCCACCGTCTCATTTACAGCCCGATAATTTAGGGAGGGTCCCTCCTGAGCCTCTTGCTCCACCCACTATGCAGCTGTGGGCTATGCTCCCTCTTATTTGACCGTTCCCTAGGCAGCATCTCTTCGCTCAGTCTCCCAAGGCATTCCCACATACCATTACAGAGTCCTATGGATCTCTAGGGGAATGCTGTTCCAGAGCATTCCACCATGACAGAGAAGGCCCCCATAGATGGCATTGTTTAATTGAGGGAACTTGAAGCACACACCCTCTGCCAGATCGGACCAGAGATAGGCGATCCTTGAAATAACCAGTTCTCCATGTCATGAAGAGCTTTATAGGTGGTAACCAACACCTTGCATTGCACCCAGAGGGCAACTGGTAACCACCGCAGCTCACATTGCATTCTGGACCAGCTGTAGCTTCTGGGTGGTCTTCAAGGGCAGCCCCATATAAAGTGCATTGCAATAGTCCATTTGTGTGGTGACTCGGTCATGAGTGACTGTCTAGAGCACAGCTTTCCAAACTCTGCGTCGCGACACACATTAGTGTGTCGTGACAAAACCCGGAAGTGCTGATGGCGCGTCGCCGCCCCTGTGGCAGCGCATGCAGCGGTGGTGCGCGCAGCGGCGTGCCATCAGCGCTTCCGGGTTTTAGCGCGAAACACGAGGCCACCGCCGTGCACGCCACTGCCGCCATTGGTTCCTAACTTGGAGTCACAGATTAGAGCCGTGTTTTTCAAACTTGGCAACTCTTAAGATGTGTGGACTTCAACTCCCAGAATTTCCCAGCCAGCCAGAATTGCGTAATTTGTGTCAGTCAAGATGCATGGGACATCACTTGCTCCTCCTCCCCAGACACGCATTCTCAACCCTCTGAACATCTTAGAGAAGGGGTGGAGTTGTTACGAACAACAATAACAACAGCCACAACCCTAGAAACTGTCCAAGATCTGCTGAAGTCTTGCATGCATCCACCGAGAAATATCCTTTTTAAGTGGCAGTTTCGTTAAGTCTCAGTTAAGAGAAGTTAGGGCTGCCCAAAAAAATCGAAGTGCTGAGTAAGGCTTGTTTCTTTTTAATCTCTGTCTCTTCTTTCTCTCTTGAGGAGCCAAGCAGGGTTTTTCTTCTGCAACCATCACTTTCAAAGACTGGCTTTGTTGTAGAAGGAGATGAAACCAACCAGAGGGGGTGGAATTTAATAAGCAGCTGTTGAAAAATTCTGCTGGAGAAATATAAAATGTCCTCCTTCCAAGGGGGAAGGTTGTCATCCTTTAAGCTACATTATGACAACTCCTTCCCTATACCCACACGCCACTTGCATTACGGAACATGATTAGTCATTATTCTAGGCAGCTCTGGCTTATGTTGCACGTTGATATCCTGCCTTTCTTGTAGGGTGGGGCTGGGTAATCTGAGATCACGGAGCTGCATTATGGCCCTGACTTCTGTTTTTGCAACCCAGGGAGTCTACCATTGGTGAAAACTGTATAGAGAGAGAATTGGCAGCCTTCATATAATCATGGCATTGCAGCCTCTTTCCCCTAATATTCATTACAAATATTTAAGTATTTTGCCTTGCTGTTTTTCTGCAGATATAGGTCTGGTACTCCTGTACCTTATTTTTCCTGATTTGTAGCAAACCCTCTGTTCATCTTTTTAAGATGTTTGCAGAACATTTTGCAGGACTACTTATTGAGGTGCACTGTGGTCCCAGATTCATTTACCTGCTGTCCCAAAACATTCATAAGTTGAGGCACTATAAGTATATCCTGAGCGTTCTGTTCTGATTAAGTACTTTTGATGACACCTATACTGATCTGTCAATGGTGCTCCCATAATTCACAACATGTCAGGATTGTTTGATAAGTTGAATATATTGGAGGAAGCATCTCATCATCACGGCCCCTTTCCCCCCTAAATCCATTAGTACACATATATCTTACAGGTGGTGATTAAATTCCTGCAGTGACATGCCATGTATTTTGTGAATGTCTTCTGCATAATGAACATATTTATCATCCAAGAAGCCCACAATATTTTCTAACACTTTGCACATAAATAATGTACCGTGTTCTGTACATGGGTGTGTGTGTGTGTGTGTTTTAATCCTGCCTAATTTTTTCAAGGCCATTAGGCTTCCTTCCTTCCTTCCTTCCTTCCTTCCTTCCTTCCTTCCTTCCTTCCTTCCTTCCTTCCTTCCTTCCTTCCTTCCTTCCTTCCTTCTTTCTTTCTTTCTTTCTTTCTTTCTTTCTTTCTTTCTTTCTTTCTTCTTTCTTTCTTTCTTTCTTTCTTTCTTTCTTTCTTTCTTTCTTTCTTTCTTTCTTTCTTTCTTTCTTCTTTCTTTTTTAAAGTATTCCTTTAACTGCAGACACCTAGTGGTGGAAACAGAGAAAAGAAAGATTTTCCTTGACAGGCTAGAAGCAGGATAATAGCAAAGGATCATCCCGCCAATTTATAATTGCTAGGATAGATGATTGGACAGAACTATTGGGGTGAACATCTGAGGACAACCAGGTCCATGGAAATCAGTAGAATTTAGTTGTCCTCACAAAGGCATTCGGCACCACAAAGATGGACAACTTTTAGCTTCAGGCGCCAAGTGGCATTGGATCTAATTTCACGCTGTTCTCAACTGATTTCATGCAGTTCTTCATGCAGTTCTCAACAGAAAATAGGAACTTCCTTCCATTAATGGGATGGTTGGAGTCAGTGGTGGACCCAGGTAGTATTCAGGGTCCCATAGCCAAAAAGGGGTCCAAATGACCACCCTTAGCATGGGCAGCACCAAACAAGCCTGGCATCAAGACTTAGGTAATGGGTTGGCATTGCTTACTGCCCATCTTTGACAATTTAGCCCATGATCCAAAGAGATGGTGGGCTCCCCTTCCCTAGATGTATTCAAGCAGAAGATGGACAGCTACCTCTCGGGGTGCTTTCATTTGGATTCTTACATGGAATGGGAAGCTGGATTCACTGGCCTCTGGAATTGGCTTAAAAAGGTAAAGGTTCCCCCCGCACATTTGCACATTCGTGTCCGACTCTAGGGGCCGGTGCTCATCTCCGTTTCTTAGCCGAAGAGCCAGCGTTGTCCGAAGACGCTTCCGCGGTCATGTGGCCGGCATGACACATGCGGAATGCTGTTACCTACCCACTGAAGTGGTACCTATTCATCTACTTGCATTTGCATGCTTTCGAATTGCTAGGTTGGCAAGAGCTGGAGCTAGTGCGGGAGCTCACTCCGCATGCAAGGCTAGGGATTCGAACCTCCGAACTTGTGATCTTCCGATCGACAGGCCTGGCGTCTTGCCCGCTGAGCCACCACGCCCCTCGGAATTGGCTTCCCGTTAGGCAAAATGAAATTCTCTACCAGGAATGCTCTGGCTTCATTCACACAACACATTAGACAAAACGGGGATTGAATCGTTTGTGTTTTGGCATGATGTGGGAGCTAGGTCGTCTCATTAAGCCATAACAAAGTTGATTTATTGGGCGTAGCTTATTTCATGATTCCAGAATTCTGGTTTGCTAACCTGGGGTTTAGCATGAATTCCATCATGAAGTTAAAAAGTATTTCATCTTGTTCAAATGCCTTCATTATTCCATGTCAGGTTAGTTTATGAGTTGCAAAGTTTAGAATCTCAACTCAGAACCTAATTAGCCCACTTTCCCCCAAATCAGCAATATCTCCACCACCTATATAAAAAGATTTGCCCAGAAGCATGGTGTTTCCTTTTAAAGAACCAACACCCCTATTTTTATTTGCGGCAGGTGGATGGGTCTTAGAATAATTTGCCACAATGCAGAGTTTGTTGCTCACGTCAGTTTCAGCTCTTGTTATCACCTCTGCCTTCCTAGCTCATTCAAAGTGGGTCAGGCCATTGCAAGCATCTTCTGGATCACCCCACCGCTCTCCAGCACTCAAGCTGTTGCTGGAAGTTTTGGCAGGCAGACAGTTTGGGGAGTTATGGCGCATGAATATTCTGATTGATTGATTGATTGATTGATTGATTGAACTTCTCCACTGCCCAACTCGTATACGATGACTCTGGGCGGTTTACAAATAATAAAAATAACGTATCACTAAAATGATACAATATAAATATATATAAATATAATATGAATATAAAAATACAAATATAAAATAAATACAAGATGGCAAATCAAGATCTTATCGTTGGCACCATCATGGTGCCAACCACCTCCATGAATGGCTATCCCCCCTTCCGCCCCCATGCACGCACATTCTAAGCTTGTCCTGAAAATGTCTCGCCAGACCCACACCTTGGTTGATTGAAGAAGTCTTACGTATGATAAGAGCTTCCTTCCTTCCTTCCTTCCTTCCTTCCTTCCTTCCTTCCTTCCTTCCTTCCTTCCTTCCTTCCTTCCTTTATAGCTAGCTTCCTTCCTTCCTTCCTTCCTTCCTTCCTTCCTTCCTTCCTTCCTTCCTTCCTTCCTTCCTTCAATACAGAGACTTGATACGACAAGAGTTGCTCCGTTGGGTTTTCTGAGTGACTAGGACTATGCTGGATGTGTTTGGGCTTGAAGAATTATTTACACCTCCAAGCCTGTCAGTGAGCTTGTGAAGATTGTTTATCATCGTTGGTTCTTCTTCTTTGCCTGTGCTTTAGGACATTATCTGAAGTCGGTTGGCATCATTGGTAGAGAGGTTGATAAAGGAGGTGGCAGATGGATGGATGTAAATGGTGGATGAATACGTTGATGAATAGGGGAATGAGTGGGGAGATGGAGGGGCGAAGGGAAGGGTATGATGAATAGGAACACAAGAAAAAGTAATAAACTTAAGCCCAGCCAACCAGATGGATGGATATTTATTTTTATTTATTTATATGAATGAATATGTATATATAAAAATGCCCAACCAACCAGATGAATACAGTGTGTGTGTGTGTCTGTGTGTGTGTGTGAGAGAGAGATGATAGATAGATAGATAGATAGATAGATAGATAGATAGATAGATAGATAGATATGAAAATGTAATGAACTTAAGCCCAGTCAACCAGAGCAACAGCAGGGTGGGAAAACCAAACTGCATTTACTGCAGAGAATTGTAATCTGTGGCTGGCTAGGGACAGCAGGGAATTAATAGAAAAAGTTAAATTTCTGAGAATACACGATTCCTGCGGTGTCGTAATGAGCACTTCGGATATAGCAAGAAGGAATAACAGTTGCTTTCCAGATAAAGCTCTGCCTTTGCAGCTAGAATCTTCCCTCCCCTCGAAGATGTCTTTCTGAGGCCCCCATCTTCTGGTTGCAGATACGTTTGCTCTCTAAGGGATGGCAAAAGGATGCCAGCTTCGTTTTTGTGAAACCTATCAGACTGGGGAGCTCTCTTGCCAGGGAAGTTTTTTTGAAGATTGAAACCAAGCCAAGGCCAGCCCGTTGACCCAAAATATCAAATTAGATGATAAGGTCATGGGGGAGAATGGGATTGTTGACTTGTGTGTGTGTCTGTCTGTTTAATAGCAGAAAATAAGTCCAAATTACAGTCGTCGTTTACCCATCCTTGGACAATCTGCTGGAGAAACCCGTCACGGAGCAGAAATAAATTCTAAGTCTGTGATTTGACCGCATAGGATGGGGGTGGGCAACTTGTAAGTAGGCAACAGAGGACGCCTGCCCCCCTGCCCCAGTGATGGTGTACCCCCAATTCAGGGGCAAATGGCCAGTTTTCAGCAGTACGATTTTTAGCTGCCTTTGGATGGAAAATAAGGGCTTAGATTTGACACATTAAACTTCAGCTAGACTTTGTGGTTCCATAAATCTCCCCTTGCCCTTTCTCTCCAGATCTCTTAAAATGCAAGGGCTGATCATTTTGGTTGTGCTACCTGCAGAAGTGGAAACTGTTTTTCTCTGGAGTAAAGGCATGTGCACCAAGCTCAGTCATGCAAAGGAGGTTGAACCCCCAACCCTTTTGTTGGGGTAGACAACACACTCTTTTTTAGACTGTCCTAAAGCAAAGGTGACTGCAGCCATGAAATTAAAAGACGCTTGCTCCTTGGGAGGAAAGCTATGGCAAACCTAGACAGCATATTAAAAAGCAGAGACATCACCTTGCCGACAAAGGTCCGTATAGTTAATGCTATGGTTTTTCCAGTAGTAATGTATGGCTGTGAGAGTTGGACCATAAGGAAGGCTGAGCGCCGAAGAATTGATGCTTTCGAGCTGTGGTGCTGGAGAAGACTCTTAAGGGTCCCTTGGACTGCAAGGAGGTCAAACCAGTCAATCCTAAAGGAAATCAACCCTGACTGCTAATTGGAAGGACAGATGCTGAAGCTGAAGCTCAAATACTTTGGCCACCTAGTGCGAAAAGAGGACTCACTGGAAAAGACCCTGATGCTGGGAAAGACTGAAGGCAAAAGGAGAAGGGGACGGCAGAGGATGAGATGGTTAGATAGCATCACCGATGTAATGAACATGGATTTGAGTCAACTCCGGGAGACAGTGGAGGACAGGAAGGCCTGGCGTGCTGTGGTCCATGAGGTCACAAAGAGTCGGACACGACTAAACGACTGAACAACAACAACAACAAAAGCAGAGGTGTCCTGAGTATTCATCAGTCCACCGCACATACCTCCTGGTTGGTGGGACCTGGACAAAGCTTGGAAGTCTCCTAATGAGAAATCCTAGCTTGCAGAGAATAGTGTGATTGGCTCTGGGAAAACTGGACTTTGGTTGTGTTCTTCTGGGAACAGCATTAAAAAAACTACAACCAAAGGCTTTAAATGGATATACATTGGAAGTTCAGGATCCTTCCACAAGTCCACAATGTGTAACGCTTAATTAACATTCATCTTTATGGCTGAGCATTTTGGAGAACATCACTCCTTTGGTGAAGTATGCTTGCTCAGTGCATTGTGCAAACCCGGAAAATGAGCTGATGCAGTAACCAGACCGGGCATGTTGTGTGAATGCAACTGAAGCCTGTGTTGGTGTGGGTCAGGCCCTTGGCAGTTGGCTCAACTACAAGGAAGCTTCCCAAGCAAGATTCTCACCACATTTTCCTTCAGGTTTCCCAAGGTGAAAGGGCTAAGGTTGCAGAAATTTCAGCAGCTGAGCTAATTCCAACTTAGAACCATCCCTGGATATATTCAAGGGGAGATTTCCTTCATTTCTTTGCAAGCACTTTCTTGTGAACCGGCGAGGAGGCCGTTCTTTTCACTGATAGCGGAGAAACTTGCTAGTAGCTGTGCACAAAACGGTCTCCAGAATCCTTACTAGTCTATGAATCACTGGTTACACAAACATTTAATGTGTGCCCACACCACACACACGGATTGCAAACTTGAGTTTTCCTCCAAGGATGGCTTACATGCCCTTGCAGGTAAGAAAGTTGTTCTGTGCACAGCACTTCCCTCTGCATAAAGAGCTAGCAATGGATGCACCTTTAAAAACCAAAGTCCACACCGAAAAATTCCTGGCAGTGGGATTGTTGCATGCCTTGAAGTTGATTCTAAGTCATATTAAATGTAAGCACAGTCAAATGATGTTGATGTTTGTCCTGGTCCCGCTTACTTTGGTTATCCTTGAGGCTGTGAGCCTGCAGCCAGGAAAAACTTACGCACACCTCCGTCTTACGACTTTAAAACATTTTGCTTTGCTTTTCTTTTCTTTTTTTGGGGTTTGTTTGTTTTCCAAGCACACGTTGGCGCTCTCCTGTTTCCACGCCAACGTGCAGGGCTTTACAAAAAGCCTGCACGCTCAACATCGTGTGCGTCTCCGCTCACAATTTCCCATAATGTAAGCAATTTTCCTGAATGCGTGCTTTGTTGTATGCCGTTTTCCTAGCGGGGATATTTCCATACACAAAGCAGTCCTAGCAGTGCTAATCATTTAGAAAAGCACAGTGAAATTCAGCGTGTGGGAAAACCGAAGGAAAATTCCATTGCCGGTTGCATATTTGATGGGAAAGGATGAATTAAGCCAGCATGTATGAAAGCATAAACTAAATCATTTTTTTTCTTCTCTGTGTCCTTACAACACAGTTTCTTCTTATGGGCAGCTGGGTAACCATCTTCTCCACCCCAACCTGGGGATAATAACATTGGGCTAAAGGATCCTCAAAATTAATGTGGCAAGACTATGTTTTGAACAGTTAAAAAAAAATCTCTGCATAAATACAAATTGCATCCTTTTGATGGAACACTATAAATAAATGATTACCCCTTTGCTCTTTTAAGTGAAGCGTGCATTTATTTTTCTCCTCCCCTTCCTTTGTAGGCAAACAAGAGAACAGGAAACTCCCCCTGACTTTTTTTATTTCTCCGACTATGAGCGACATAATGCTGAGATTGCAGCATTTCACCTGGACAGGTAAAGATGCGGGGCGGGGGGGGGAATGGGGTGGGAGAGGAACTGAATGCATCCTAGTGGGGAGCAGTTGAGTCAGTTTTTCAGTCTTAGGGCATTGTGGAGGAGGTCATTCCATATCATCGCCGTCTTCATCATCATCATCACCATCTTCAATTTGTCCATCCCTTTTCATTAAGAAAATCATTATGGTACCAATTGAAGAGAATAATTGTAGCTCAGGGTTAAACTGCGGAGTCCTTGGTGCTCTCTGAGCCTTGTTGTTTTCTTGCAGACGTTTCATTGCCAGGCTAGGCAACATCTTCAGTGCGGAAAGGGAGTGGGACTTGCTCTCTGTTTATATACCATGGCTTGTCCTGCCTGTGTTGGTGGGGGTGTTGTACTCTCCTTGGTAGTTCCTTTGTTGGGCTGTTGTTTGCTGCTTGCTTGATTGACTGAGTTAATAGTTCCTTGATTAGGGTCTAATGTGTTGTTTGATTGCTCCTCTGGTGCTAATCTTGGTGTTAATCTTTGCCTATCTGGGTGTTGATTGCTGGCAAGGAGGTGTTCTGGTCTTTTGGCTTTTCTGTTGTCTCTTATGAATGGAGATGTCAATCAACCAAGCAGCAAACAACAGCCCAACCAAGGAACTACCAAGGAGAGTACAACACCCCCACCAATACAGGCAGGACAAGCCAGGGTATATAAACAGAGAGCAAGTCCCACTCCCTTTTCGCACTGAAGATGTTGCCTAGCCTGGCAATGAAACGTCTGCAAGAAAACAACCAGGCTCAGAGAGCACCAAGGACTCCACAAAGTCATTATGCTCTGCAGACTAAAGGGTAACCTTACAAAAGCAAAAACGAAGTAATTAAAATCAGTCAGAAGACATCACAGGGAAGTCCACAGTGAATCAGAACTGATGGTGATATCTGATACACCTTGAAAGGTGGACAATTCCACAAAGAGGATGCTTCCACTGAAAACATCCACCCTTGGGCAACAGTCCCCCAGAATTTTTCTGCCTTCTGCACTAAAAAGAGGAACTTCTCCCGAAGTCTCAAGGACTTTTGGGCTTTTACATCCCAGGAGAGGTTTCCACCAGAACTTTTCTCACGTTCTTTGAGGCCATGCTTCTTCCAATCTCAATAAGGCCCACAAGCAAAATGAACAAGCCAGGTCTTAATCTTGAATAATTCCACCCCTTCTTTGCATTATAACCATGAGGTCTGACTAACTAACATATTACAATATTTATAGCCCATCCTGCAGAAGATTTTCTTTTGTGGGATTTACCAGATTAAAGACATCTCCTACTGTTTTCTTTCCAGGGTCCTGGATTTCCGTCGTGTACCACCAGTTGCAGGTAGACTAGTTAATATGACCAGAGAAATAAGGGATGTTACTCGTGACAAGAAACTATGGAGGACATTTTTTATCTCACCAGGTATGGGAAGACTTAGCTAAACTACTGTTCATCAAAATAGGTGCCGGGTGACATGCAGCACTTAAAATACAGACCATTAAATATTGCACATATCAATATATGCACATATATTGCACATATCAAAGTTGGGCCTTCCATACCAAGGTGGACCTCTCTGGGAGAGAGATCCCAGCAAAGATCTGATTGAAATTGCCCACAATTCCTGTATATTTCAGAAACTCCTCCCCGAGTTATTTTTTTCTTTTTGGTCTGCATTGTAGCCTTCAATATGCCTCCTTTTGTGCATCCTTGGTACATTTGAGCCATCCTCAATGTGCAACTTAGGTCAATTCACTTAAATATATTTATTTATTTATTTAATATTTATCCCGCCTTTATTATTTTTATAAATAACTCAAGGTGGCGAACATGCCTAATACGCCTTCCTCCTCCTCCTTTCCCCACAACAACAACCCTGTGAAGTGAGTTGGGCTGAGAGAGAGGGACTGGCCCCAGGTCACCCAGCCGGCTTTCATGCCTAAGGCGGGACTAGAACTCTCAGTCTCCTGGTTTGCCATTGGCTCCTTCCTAGGGCTGAGAGAGAGGGACTGGCCCCAGGTCACCCAGCTGGCTTTCATGCCTAAGGCGGGACTAGAACTCTCAGTCTCCTGGTTTGCCATTGGCTCCTTCCTAGGGCTGAGAGAGAGGGACTGGCCCAAGGTCACCCAGCCAGCTTTCATGCCTAAGGCGGGACTAGAACTCTCAGTCTCCTGGTTTGCCATTGGCTCCTTCCGAGGGCTGAGAGAGAGCGACTGGCCCAAGGTCACCCAGCCGGCTTTCATGACTAAGGCAGGACTAGAACTCTCAGTCTCCTGGTTTGCCATTGGCTCCTTCCTAGGGCTGAGAGAGAGGGACTGGCCCCAGGTCACCCAGCTGGCTTTCATGCCTAAGGCGGGACTAGAACTCTCAGTCTCCTGGTTTGCCATTGGCTCCTTCCGAGGGCTGAGAGAGAGCGACTGGCCCAAGGTCACCCAGCCGGCTTTCCTGCCTAAGGCGGGACTAGAGCTCTCGGTCTCCTGGTTTCTAGCCCAGCGCCTTAACCACTAGACCAAACTGGCTCTGTTTAAATGTTTATTTAGTGGTTTATTTATTGGCTGCATTTGTAAGGCCACTGAATTGTCAATCGACTGATTGAAATCCTTGGAAATCCTTAAATATCATAGATTGGAGTGCTAAATGTGTCGCTAGCCCCAGCCTTGGAGCTCCCTCTAAAATGTGGCACAAAGTTTCCTATCATTTGTGAAGTGGAAAACACACCTAAGCTGTAATGTAAGCCCTAATATAGATTGACATAACTAAAAAATATCTCACCCCTCACATTTCCTCACCCAGCCCAGGAGAAAACATCTTGCCCCTTCTGTAAGGGGTGTGGATCCAATGTGATCCTGGCTCTCCTACACAATTTCAAGCATAGCTCTTGGTCAGAAAGTGGATGCCCACGACTGTCAGAAATGATAGATGGGGGTGAGCAAATCCACCTAGATCCAGTGAAATTTGATTCAGTTTAAAGAATCCCAACGATTCAGTTCAAACTGGTTCTTCAAGTCCCTCGGATTGAAATTGGCTATCAAATTGAATCGATGCAGAGGTTCCGTTCAAGAAAAAGGTGTGTGCCCTTGTGTGGAAGCCCGTTGGATCTTTCGGTTAGTTTGTCAGCCTGATGATTCTGCGCATCAGATTGGTTCAGCAGCATTGTCTGGGAATCAAAGCTTTGCGGAGCCCCACTTAACGAATCATTCCTCCATTTCCATCCAGTGGGAAACTTTGGCTTCCCACTGGATCCTTCCCTTCCTGTTTGTTCAGGCCTGCCTTGTTATTGCTTTCTGGCTTCGTCTTAATTGCTGCTACCGAAAAGCAGCGTTCCGTACTCTCGTTATGTTAATAAGCTTGGGCGAGGAGACCCCATTGACTTTCATTAATAATGGCAACAGCAACAGCAACAAAAATTAAACTGAGAAGATGATCATGCCCGTGTAAACATTTGAAGCAAAACCCAATTTACAGCTGTGCAAAAGTCTTAATTGGATGTCTCTTGCTGGCCAAAAATAGATACACAGCCTGGCTGATAGGTTCTGTGCAACCCCTGAATTATATAAGGTTCTGAAAATGATGGTGATCTTATCGAGCAGCGTGGCTTCCATACCTCTTAAAATCCCCAGTTGCTTTGGTAATACTCTGTCTTAGAAACCATTCCAAGTAGACTTTTGAGTGCAGTGCAGGGCCCCCAAGGGGCAGTAATCTTTTGCTCTTTTTTAATAGCACTGCTGCGGCTTGCTTGAGAGCTGCTGGGCTCAGATCTCCTGGTAATATATTTAATCAGCCTAGCCCAAAAGTTCTCGTGATGAGACAGGAATAGGGGGAAGCCTCTACCTAACTCTTATTCCTCCTCAAAATAAGAAAAAGTCCACTGGCAAGTTTCTTCCATGGGCTGAGTTCCTGGGTTGCTTTGGGGTGAATTATTGTCGGAATAGGGGGCGTGGTGTCTCAGCGGGTAAGACGCCAGGCTTGTCGATCAGAAGATGGCAAGTTCGGAGGTTCAAATGCCTAGCCCCGCGTGACGGAGTGAGCTCCCGCACTTGCCCCAGCTCTTGCCAACCTAGCAATTCGAAAGCATGCAAATGCAAGTAGATGAATAGGTACCACTTCGGTGGGAAGGTAACAGCGTTCCACGTGTGTCATGCCGGCCACATGACCGTGGAAGCGTCTTCGGACAACGCTGGCTCTTCGGCTAAGAAACGGAGATGAGCACCGGCCCCTGGAGTCGGACACGACTGCACAACTGTGCGGGGGAACGTTATTGTCGGAATGGTTTTATTCAAGAAATATTTGGGGCCCTCATTGGCCATCATGGGAATTCAAATTCAGAAATATCAGGGGTGGGGGCTATACATTTCCCATTTCTAATAACATGTCAATTACTATAATAAATGTCACCCTCTTTGGTGGTTCAGAGATGCAGCCGCACAGCATCTGAAATAATGAAAGCTGGTTCACAACTTGCCATCATTCTCGGATTGCTTGCTGGTGGCAGAACTTTCACACCATCCAGTGCCAGCTTGAAAGCAGAGTCAGTTCACACTTGCCTGTCTGAGTCATCAGCTGTTGAAGAAGCTGATGCTGTCAAAAAGTAAAATCGAACCACCTACTTATGCATGTCAGCCAGTCCTTAGCAAGTCACAAAATCATCCCCTGGAGTCCTGAAAAATGATCTAAGAAATGTGGAGGTTGGAAGATGTTTCTCATTCTTTGACAATCAGACCGCAAGCCCTTTTTTTTAGAGGCAAGGACATTTCTCCAGCCTGCTGAGCTGTTTCAGAGGTTCTCCCTTTTTCTACTGATCCGAGGAGCTTCTTTTGAAGGGGTTGAGCTACCCTTAGGTGTCTCCGTAAAGCCCAGGGTCTGATTCCAAAAGACGTTGGTTATCCACTGTGTTTCTCCTCCTTCCTGCAGCCAACAACATCTGTTTCTATGGGGAGTGTTCATACTACTGCTCGACGGAGCACGCCCTTTGTGGGAAACCAGACCAGATCGAAGGGTCCATGGCTGCTTTCCTGCCCGACTTGTCTTTAGCCAAGCGGAAAACCTGGAGGAACCCATGGCGACGTTCCTACCATAAACGCAAGAAAGCCGAGTAAGTGTTGTGGTTAAGAGGCTTCCCGGTGTTTCCGCTGGGCCCCGTGCAGCAGGCTGTCAGTTTTGCATTGTTTCATAGCCAGACCTTAATTCAACCACCGCGGAGAACAATGAAGGCATAATTCTGCCGGTGGCAACAGAGACAGGTTTGGGAGAGGCAGAGCAGAGGCTGAACTGAGCCATTTTGACCTTATCTGGATGGCACACACCTTCATTTAACACAGAGGATTTGTCTGACGATTTTGTTCTGAAACCTAAAATGAAAACGCCACAACTTCTGGGTTTCCATGCAGCCGGACTAAAACTTTTGCTATAGTTAAACTAGAATCCAACTCATTTTGCAGTGAGGCATGGGAGAAATATTTTTTTCCCTGTATTTTCCTCCTCCCTCCTTTCCCTGTCTTGATTTTTCCTGGCCCTTCACATCTTTAGGTATGTATTAGTCCAATCCAGACAGTTGGACAGGAATATAGAGTTTATTTTGAACCCTTTCAAGCCACCCTATTAATGGCAAGGCTTTTCTTTTACTTTATTTCCCCCCACAGGAGCTCAGCAACCTTTTGTCCCTTCTAGTAGATCATAAGTGGATTGTGGATCATATAGGTAGTCCTCGCTTAACGACTACAATAGGGGCCAGAAAATTGGTTGTTAAGCGGTGCAGTCGTTAAACAAGGCATCATGTGACTGCAACCGATTTTATATTTTTTTGTGGTGGTGGTTAAGTGAATCGTGGTCGTTAAGCAAACCACACGGTCATTAAGGGGATCACGCAGTTCCCTGTTGATTTTGCTTGTTGGGAGCCAGCTGGAAAGGTTGCAAATGGTGATCATGTGACCCTGGGATGCTGCAACTGTCGTAAATGTGTGACGGTTGCCAAGTGCCCAAATCGCGATCACGTGACAGTGGGGATGTTGCGACGGTTGTAAGCGCGAGGACTGGTCACAAGTCACTTTCGTAATTTCGAACAGTCGCTGAACGAACGGTCATTAAGCAAGATCTACCTGTGTTTTAAAAATATAGATGTGCATATTTGCTCTATTAAACTGAAACCCACCCACACAGTCCTTGCAAACTTCAAGGCTGAGAGCATTGTTGGTGGCTAAACTCCCCTGTCTGTATTTTTCTTCTCATCCAGGTGGGAAGTTGATCCAGATTATTGTGAAGAAGTTAAGCAAACACCACCCTATGACCGGGGGACCAGGATTTTGGATATAATGGACATGACCATTTTTGATTTTCTGATGGGTATGTTTCTCACCTCTCGAAATGAAATGAAATAGCACTTAGAAAGTGTGCAGTTTTACTGGTGGAACTTGTATAATTTGCTTATTTTTTTTGTTTGTTCCTGCTGTTGGTTGCTGTTTGGGCTTGTTTTCTTCTGTTTTTTGACATTGGAGCTAAAAGTCTGCTCCATGCCAAAGCAATCCTTGCACGTGGAAAACTAGATGTTCAATATGAAGATCTTGTCTGAATTTTCAATCTCCCTGAAGGCCAACAGGATACCTGGCAAGGATCTGTTGGATAACTCGAACCTGGCTTCGGAGCCACTAAAGCAGAGGTTCCTAACTTGGAGTCACAGATTAGAGCAGTGTTTTTCAAACTTGGCAACTTTCAGATGGGTGGGCTTCAATTGAAGTTGAAGTCCGCGACTCTTAAAGTTGCTGAGATTGAGAAACACTGGATTAGAGGATTGTGGCCCCCAAAAGTTTTAGCAAGAATTATAGAGGGCTGGAACCCAACATCTGGATGGAAACCCAAGCTTTGGCCAACATTTTTTTTCCTTCAACAATACCATATAGGTATATATACCAATACCATATACCAATGGTCACATATGATATTCCATCCTTCTAGAGATGAAAGAGTGGAACGCAACTCAGAAGGATTCTGGTTGTTACTGAATATGTAAATCATTTCAAAATTCTTTGCAATGAGAAGTGGCATAAAAAACTTTAAATAAGTAAATAAATAATAGCCCCACTGCTTCCCCCAGCGATGCAACACCACCTTTAATGACTTTCTTTATATATGATGACATATGATGACATATATGATGACGAAGGGTCAAAAGGCCACCCTGTTCTCGAAAGGCTCATACATTCTGATTTGCTCAATTTGCTTAAGATCGCCAACATGTTGTTCTGCTTAACATTTTTATTTCTCTTATTTTTTCTACTCTTTACAGGTAATATGGATCGACACCATTATGAGACCTTTGAGAAGTTTGGAAATAATACCTTTATTATCCACTTAGACAATGGAAGAGGGTAATTATGGCAGAGAATGAGTGTGGTCAGTTGATCATACCTAAATCTTTCCTGTCTCTTCTTGCTCATTCTTCACTACTTTTCTTTTTTCTGAAAAATGTAAATGTGCCAATATGTGACCTTACCAGGGCACTGGTTTTTCTAGCTCAGAGATAGGCAACCTATACAGGTAGTCCTCATATAGCGATCACAGTTGGGACCGGCAACTCGGTCATTAAGCGAAGCGGTCACTAAGTGAACCCGCTACTGTGCTTATGATCTCATTTCAACTTTCCTTTGCTTTACAGATCTGTGAAGGTCGTAAATGAGAGGTTTGGTCGCAAAGTTACTTTTCCATCACCGCTGTAACTGCGAACGGTTGCTAAATGAGGCAGTTGCTAAACGAGGACTACCTGTAGTTTTCCAGACATTGTTAAACTACAACTCCCAGCATTCCTAGGAAGCATAGCCATTGATGCCTACTCACTTGTCCTTCTAGCATATCTTTGTAGGGTCTCTGGCAGAGATCTTTGCTGACCCTAGGACCCAAACTTCATTGTAAAATTCCAATATATTAGAATTTTCATAATGTTATATCTGAACGTTGTAAAGCAGAGCTTTCCAAACTGTGTGTCGCGACACAAAAGTGTGTCGCCACACACAGCGTGGTGTGTCGCCACACCACCCGGAAGTGGCGGCGCACGCCCCCCCCACGCCGTTGCCGTGCTGGTGTGTCGCCAGCGGCAGCACTTTGAAAAGCCCTGTTGTAAAGACTCAGATATACAACTGCAAGCCAATTTCTCTATAGATTCAGGAAGCGCAAGGTATAGAAGGAGGTATAGGCGTGTGCTGTGCTTTGGATCCAAAGCTGTAAAGGGGTTGTAGAAGAGGTGCAGGTATGTTGGCGCATCCTTGCAAAAGCTGTGTCTTTTCTCGAGCTGTAACAGTCACTGCACACCCCCAAGAAAAGACACATTTGTGTGAAGGTGACACCAGCAACACCACAGCATCTGCTCCAAGGCATCTTTTCAGAGCTTCCTTTGCTCTAACATCAGTTTCCCGTGGAGAGAACTGAAGCTGCTCTGAGAATCCAGGGAAAAAAACAGTTTCTTTAAAGAGTTGTGGTGGGGCAGGATGCTTGCCCATGCTTCTTGCAAAACACCTTTTCGGCTTCAGACTTGAAGTTCAGCACATGCCTAAAATCATTGCATTAAGGAGCGCGTCGAGTTTCTCCCCTCGCCTCTGGCCAAGAATTTGAGACAGAAAGTCTATTTCCGGTGAACGTTTCTTGCGTTCTTCTTCCTTGTAGGTTCGGGAAATATTCTCACGATGAACTTTCTATCTTGGTGCCTTTGAATCAATGTTGCCGGTATGTTTGGGGTGTTTATTTTCCTTCTCTTCCTGGGGATAATTTGGGGAGGATTCCAGGGGTGGTAAAGACAGGTAGTCCCCAACCTAACGACCATTCGTTCAGCGACTGTTCAAAATTACAATGGCGCTGAACAAATGGTGGTTATGACCGGTCCTTGGAGTTCCGCCGTCCCAGCACCCCCCGCGGTCACGTGATCGTAATCTGGGCGCTTGGCAACCGGATCGCACATAGGACTGGTTGCAGCACTGTGCGATCACGTGATTGTCATTTGCAACCCCCCCCTTCCGGCTTCCCCAGAAAGTCAATGGGAAAGTCGGCAGAAAAGGTCGCAAGTTGCTGGGGTAAGTCTCCTCCACCCACACCCCCTCCCCCAGCCCCCTATGCTCGCATGGCTCGCACCATGCCAGCCACTCACGCACCCCTCTGCACTCTCGTGCACCCTCCCCGACCCACGCCACACCCTCACGCACCCTGGCCTGGGACTTGCAACTTCCTGCTGGCTTCCCCACTGACTTTGGTTGTGGGCAGCTGGCAGGAAGTTGCCTCGCCTAACAACCATGGGATTCCGTTAATGACAGCAACTGGGACTGCAGGGATTGCTGTCGCTAAGCGACACAGTTGCGCTTTACAACCACATCGCTTAGCAACGGAAATTCCAGTCCCTGTTCCCGTCGTAAGCCGAGGACTACTTGTAGAAGCATCTGTGGGTGGGGCGGGAGGCAGATCGAGGAGGCAAATGACAGCACTGTACTAACGTGACCCAAGCTCCACCCTTTTGAACATTGTTGTGATGCCGCACACATGTAAGAAAGGGGCAGCTCTTGTGGTGCAACGATGCAACACTGCTTTTGTCATTCCAGATTGTACCGACACCCAGCGTTCCATTTCCACAGTGTGTAACTGGAGCAGAATCTGCATATTAAATCTGAAGTGCCTAAATTAGAACCTTTAAACAAGATAAGAACTACAAGTAGAGGAAATACACATATAATGTTCTGGATGGGTAGAAGCAGAGAAACGTTGAATTATATTAGCCCATTTAGTTGGAATCCAGAATGAATCCCTCCCGGCCCCAGTTCTGCTGAAAACGGGATTTTTAAAATCGTAGCCGAAATATGCCCCGTGTCTCACCTTCCCACTGCTTCTTTCTCCTAGAATACGGAAGTCCACCTACCTGCGTTTGCAGCTTCTGGCCAAGGAGGAGTACAAGCTGAGCCAGCTGATGGAAGAATCTTTGCTCGAGGACAAAATCACCCCCATCCTGTACAAACTGCACCTCGAAGCGATGGATCGGAGGCTCCGAATAGTCCTCAAGGCCGTCAGGGACTGTATAGAAAAAGAGGGCTACACTAACGTGGTGGATAATGACTTTGTCTCCCATATGAACACCGCCACGACCGAGAGGTAGTGAAATGGCAGGACTTCTTTCCTTTCCTATCTCCGCTGAAGAAGACCGACACGCCGACCAACCACCAACCAACAGTCTTGCCAGAGACTGTGTAGGCCCCGTTGTGAATTCAGTGAATTCAGAAGTTGCTATTCTAATTGTTCTCCAAGTAGCTAAGGTGTAGACTCTGCAACAGATTAGACTGAGAATGGGCAGCTCGGCGTCCTCTGCAGCCGACAGCCCTGGGGGCATCCACGTGTTCTCAGTGGACGTGGTCACGCGCCTGCCATGTTTTTCATCCAGCCTCGCTTGCCTTAGGTTCTAAATTATTATTCTCCATTGCCGATGAGGGCATTGGAGTCCACGCTGTGGGCGGGGTTTCTGGCAAGCCCCGCCTCCCCCCGTGCTTTCATTGTTCCTGCGGCCAGTGAGTTCATAGTGCCACTCTCCCCTTCCTGTTTGTTTACGTCCAGCCCACACGACCCACCGTTGGAACTCGGTTGGAACTCATCGTCAGCCCTGAGAAGAGCTTGCAGGAAATGGCGAAGGGTGATCAAGAAAACCTGGGGCTGACTGTGTCTGGAGGAAAAGGAATCAACTCGTCCTCACCACCCTTCCCAAACAAATCCCATCAAATCAAACTAGGAAAAAAATGGAAGATTGCTAATGGAAGCCCCTCGCTCGCTGGCGAAGCCCTCCCACTCCTTCCCTTCGTTTCATTTGTACAGAAAGCCGAGCTTTATTTAATATTTTGTATTTATATAGGGGAGGGTCGTGTTTTTTTAAAAATGAAAAAAGCTACCTTTCGAGGGGGTGGGGAAGGGAGCGACCGAGGTCCACCACCGACGACGCGTCCTCCAGGGAAGCCCGAAGACGAGTAGTCTTTGCCGCGGTCTCTGCTGAAGCTGTCCCAGATGTGAAGCTGTCCCAGATGTGAAGCTGTCCCAGATGTGAATCTGGGTTGGCAGGTGGTAGGAGCAGTGAAAGGGGTGAATGAATTATGAGTCTGAAACAGTGCACGCATAGAGAGGTGGCACATTAAGGGAAAAGACTAAGCTATCGATATTCTCCCTAACAAGGGTTTGTTCCAGCAGACAACAAGGGTCAGATACGGAGAAGGCCACGCTATTGACATTTCCTCAATGTGCGTCATGAAATCTTAGTTTCTTGCATTCCCTGTCAAGGCGTTACCCTCACCTTCCTCTCTTTCTGTTGCTCCCCCACCGCTGCCAAAGTCCTCCCACAGGCTCCCCAGCCTTCCCAAGACTGCCCCCGCTGTGGCCAAGCCAAGCCAAAACCCCTCGCCCCAGAAATCACCGTCCGCAGAAGTACAGCAACTTAGTCAAAAGAGGAACGGGACAATACGGGCATTGACGAGAATACTTGAATGCGGTTTTACCGAGTGATGTTTAAAAACAAAAAACAAAAAAACCAACCACAGATAAATTGTACTATTTATCCATCGGAAAGTAGCAGCTCTCCCCTTTCTGGACTGCTGAAGCTGAGCTGCTGCGTTTCTCGAGTCTGCTTTTGATAGTTTTCTTTTATGTAAATATATACATATCCAAGTTTAAAAAAAAAACACAAATTAAAGAAAAAAAACAAGCAGCTGCTTTCAGCGGCAGTAGACTTACTTTTGCGGCCTTCCTTCTTTCCTTCCCTCCCTCCTTCCTTTCTTTTTCTCCTTTCCGTGGATTTGTTTGCAGTGTGGTCCCAGTGCAATAAAGATATGGCAAATACGTGGCCTGTGTGATTCTGATTCCACCAATCCCAGCAGAAAAACTTGCATGCACTAAAGGCCACGGTCTGCTTGTCTGTCTTTGAAGTGCAAAGGTGACCTCATTCCACCTTGGCCTGCCCCAACGTGCCCCAAAAGGAAGATCTTTGTCAGATTAATTCACCCAGATGCCTCCTGCTTGTACAGACGGCCTTTTCCGTGGGGCCTCTCCAGCTACAGAATTCTTTCTCTTTGGCCCTATCTGGTAAGATCCGTTCTCTTGTGTTCTTTTCCTTGACACACTTTTTTTCTGGCTTCATGTGAGCATTGCTCACTTTTAACACCTTCCTATCCTTTCCCTGTGCCAGAAGCATAAGAGCTTCATGGAAGTTGCTCTAATGACAGTCTGTACAACCTCAATTCCCACCTTCTTATTGTTTAGACCACGGTTTCTCAACCAGGGTTATGTGGAACCCTTAGGTTCCATGAGAGGACACTAGGGGTTCCCTGGGAGATCACGGTTTATTTTAAAAATTATTTCAAATTCGGGCAACTTCACATTAAAGAGGTTTCATTATTTTTAGTTTAAGGGCACTATTAATGCATCCCTTCAAACAGGCTTTCAACCCTAGGTGGAAATCCTGGAATTGGACCTGAGGTTTCAGGAACACTTGGTAGATCCAGTAAATAAGAACTTGACTTCCATCTTCTCAGACTCTGGTCTGAGTTTGGTCAACACTGGCCAATAGCTTCTAAGACTTCTGGTTGGAATTTTCCTAGTCCTCCAGATGCCAGGAATTGAACCCGGGACCTTCTCCTTGCAAAGGGGGTTCTTTCCCACTTCAGAGGCCCCGAGTTCTGGCATTGCAACCCTCTGCTGGCATTTTTAAAAATAATTTTTATTGCAGTTTTTAGAAGGAGAATACAGAAAAAAAGATGCAAAAACAAACCAGTGGCATCCAACAAATTAAGAAACTAATACCAAAACAAGAAGGGGGGAAATTAAATAAATGGGTGGGGCACCTAAAAAATGAACATGCTGAATTAATACAAATCACCTAAATGCTTCACGCAAGAACGGCGTATCAAATTGTGCATGAAAAAGTCGTCTTTTAAAACCCTCTACTGAGGATATGCCAAGAGCTGCTGGAATTGAAACAAAGGACTCTAGAGTTGTATCTCTGGTGAGGTATCAAGCTGGAGCATTTTCCTGTTAATGAAGCATAAGAGGCACTGCTTTTACAAGTTCTGCTCTGATAATGCTGAAAAGGACGAGGAGGAAATGGCCGTAGACCAGATGAAGGTACCACCTCTTTTAAATTCCTGTTAATGCCAAGAGCTCGCTCTCTCGACTCCAGTAACCAGAGATTAACATCTCCCAAGGAAGCCAAGATGCCCTTGAGATGCCCCCTAGCACTTGAAATCTGCAGTCGGGAATCTTGGCTAAATAAATAAGCTTGATGTCTCTTTCAATGGCTCAGGGATAATTCCTGCTATAAATAGCCCAGTCCATTGATGTTTTGAAATGTTTATCAATAAATTTGGCAGTAGTTTTATAAAAGATAGATTAGTTCCAATATATATACAGACACACACACACACACACACACACACACCGCTGTTTTGAAGAGCATTACCAGTTCCCTGGCCTGTTTACTTTGCCGCTTTACATATATTGTGATATGCCCTGATGTTGACCGACCTTGCTTTCTTCCCTCTTCCCTTTATTTACTGCTTAATTGTAAAGGAATTCTAGGTTTCAGAGCTGTGGTATTTCTAAGCCTTTATAAATGGAAGCTTCTGAAATTCAACTATTTTGCCTATTACGTAATGGTGTGTGTGATAGAACTCATTTGCTGAACTTAAGTAGTTCATGTTCTGCTCAGTATTTGGTTAGAAGAGTATCTGGAAACCCACTTTTTTTGCTACCATGAATTCCATGGGGGAAGGAACTTGGAGAATAAAGACATTAAGAGTAATTAAACTATTTCTTCCAAAATAAATTACAGCATTCTCTGACATGATGCACGGGCAAGAAACCAGGAGACTGAGAGTTCTAGTCCCACCTTAGGCGTGAAAGCTGGCTGGGTGACCTTGGGCCAGTCCCTCTCTCTCAGCCCTAGGAAGGAGCCAATGGCAAACCAGGAGACTGAGAGTTCTAGTCCCGCTTTAGGCATGAAAGCCGGCTGGGTGACCTTGGGCCAATCACACACACTCAGCCCAACTCACCTCATAGGGTGGTGGTTGTGGGGAAAACAGGAGGAAGGAGTATTAGGTATGTTCGCCGCCTTGAGTTATTTATAAAAATAATAAAGGTGGGATAAAAAATAAATATGTCTATGAACTCTCCTGACAGCCTCAATGATGGGTCTTCTTGCCCTTCTCTGACATCACAGAACCCAAGTAAATCATGGCCAGGGATTCATTAACATGAAATCCCTGATCAATATGGGTGCTTCTCAGGGGTTGTTGGAGACAGTCTCTCAGAACTCAAGACACCTTTGTGCATAAAACAACCATGGCCCTCAAATTTTACCTATCCTAGCGTGGAAGTGATTTGCAGGATCCTGAAAGGGGCATGGTGGCTCAGCAGGTAAGACGCCAGGCTTGTTGATCGGAAGGTCACAAGTTCGGAGGTTCAAATCCCTAGGCCCACGTGACGGAGTGAGCTCCCGCACTCACCCCAGCTCTTGCCAACCTAGCAATTTGAAAGCATGCAAATGCAAGTAGATTAATAGGTACCACTTCGGTGGGAAGGTAACAGTGTTCCGCGTGTGTCACGCCAGCCACATGACCATGGAAGCGTCTTCGGACAACGCTGGCTCTTCGGCTAACAAACGGAGATGAGCACTGGCCCCTAGAGTCTGACATAACTGCACAAATGTGCGGGGGGAACCTTTTTTAATTCATCAAGACTTCTCAAGAATTTAAAGGAAAGCTTCCTAAGGTGGTTTTATGGACCACTACTTGCAGTGGGGTGGGTGGGGGACACATACAGCGCATTACTGATTAACTGATGTTAGATCTTGAGCAAGAAGTTAGATCTTGCTCAAGCAAGACCCAATTATAACCAGAAGCCTTCTAGTGCTCCCTCTTATAGAACGGGTGGGCAACGTCAGGCCCGCGTGCCGTATACGGCCCATGGGGCTCCCGCTTAAGGCCCGCGGGGCTCCCACCCGCAAACCCCGCCCCTTCCACACGATTGGCTCCCACCCGCAAACCCCACCCCGCAGTGCTTGTAATTGGCTCCTGCCCGCAAACTCTGGCCCCCTGTCCACAGAAATCCCAGAAACCCCGCCCCCCCGGTCCCCAGTTATAAATATCCAAATGGCCCTTGGCAGAAAAAAGGTTCCCCACCCCCGTTATAGAAGATACAAGGCCTCCTTAGTAGTTTTGAGCCAGTCCGTCCATACAAAGCTTCATTGTCCAGGAACACACTGCTAACTCTGGTGTGCTAGTTCACTGGAGAAACTATCCACGTATCTGGCAGCATCTGATAGGTGAGACGAGGGCTCCCTTCAGTCATGAAATCGGCACAGTCCTTTTATGAGATGTCCAGTTTGAATATCCACCATACGAGCTCAAGGCCCTTGAGAAATTGCCTCCCAGCTTTCACAACTGAAAATATCTTGGTTTTACCAACTGGGTGCCATGCATGCATTTAAATGAAAAACAGGACAACATGATGATGAGAATTATGTTCATTGCAGAGGCTGCCAGAATGATGAGCCCCAGCCCATGTGCCCCCTGGCGATCACCGCAACCCCCATTGCTTCCTGTGGTGCAGATCGCTTGATTTATTGACAGCTGTAGGATGTATCGTACCAGACAGGGCTTGAAGCATCTGAAACCATTCTAAATGCAGCTCTGATAAATGATGGATAATCCTCCTCCCCACCTAATCCTAGGCCAAACAGCCATCCGCTTTGAGAGCTTTCTTGGCTGAGATATTAAAAGTAATATTTGAACATGGGCTATTATTGATTTACAGCTCTGGGAAGGTAGGGTTGCGCAACAGGAGAGCTTGGCACTGGGTGGGTGTGTGAGCAAAGGTCACGTTTCACTTCACAGAACATCATAGTTAACAAGAGCTGGGCTATACATGCTAAATGAGAGCCAGTTTGGTGTAGCGGTTAAGGCATCAGGCTAGAAACCAGGAGTCTGTGAGTTCTAGTCCCGCCTTAGGCATGAAAACTGGCTGGGTGACCTTGGGCCAGTCCCTGTCTCTCAGCCCTAGGAAGGAGCCAATGGCAAACCAGGAGACTGAGAGTTCTAGTCCCGCCTGAGGCATGAAAGCTGGCTGGGTGACCTTGGGCCAGTCCCTCTCTCTCAGCCCTAGGAAGGAGCCAATGGCAAACCACTTCTTATCAAGAAAACCTTGCCAAGAAAACTGCAGGGACTTGTCCAGGCAGTCTTATTTATTTATTTAATTTATATTACCGCTCATCCTCCCCCAAAGGGGGAACTCTGGGCGGATTACAATAAAACCAAGGGGAAAAGATGTAGACCCAAGAGTCAATGGTCAGCATTCAGACTCAGGATGTGGGTCTGCACCAACTCAAGGACTCTTCTTCATCTGGTTACTGGGCAGGGAGTTAGACAGCCAAGGATCAGGACCTCAAGGCCTAAGGTCAGGACCCCAGGGGCAAAGGTCAGGACCCCAGGGTCAAAGGTGTAGACCCAAGAGTCAATGGTCAGCATTCAGACTCAGGATGTGGGTCTGCACCAACTCAAGGACTCTTCTTCATCTGGTTACTGGGCAGGGAGTTAGACAGCCAAGGATCAGGACCTCAAGGCCTAAGGTCAGGACCCCAGGGGCAAAGGTCAGGACCCCAGGGTCAAAGGTGTAGACCCAAGAGTCAATGGTCAGCATTCAGACTCAGGATGTGGGTCTGCACCAACTCAAGGACTCTTCTTCATCTGGTTACTGGGCAGGGAGTTAGACAGCCAAGGATCAGGACCTCAAGGCCTAAGGTCAGGACCCCAGGGGCAAAGGTCAGGACCCCAGGGTCAAAGGTGTAGACCCAAGAGTCAATGGTCAGCATTCAGACTCAGGATGTGGGTCTGCACCAACTCAAGGGCTCTTCTTCATTAGGTTACTGGCCAGGGAGTTAGACATCCAAGGATCAAGACCCCAGGCTCAAAGGTCAAGTCCCCAAGGTCAAAGGTCAGGACCCCATGGGCATAGGTCAGGACCCCAGGGCAATGGTCAAGACCCAGGGTCAAAGGTCAAGACCCCAGGGTCAAAGTTCAGGACCCAAGGGGCAAAGGTGTAGACCCAAGAGTCAATGGTCAAGACCCCAGGGTAAAAGGTCAAGACCACAGGGTCAAAGGTCAGGACCCAGGGGCATAGGTCACGACACCAGGGACAAAGGTCAGGACCCCAGGGGCAAAGGTCAGGACCCCAGGGGCAAACATGTAGACCCAAGAGTCAATGGTCAGCATTCAGACTCAGGATGTGGGTCTGCACCAACTCAAGGGCTCTTCTTCATCTGGTTACTGGGCAGGGAGTTAGACAGCCAAGGATCAGGACCTCAGGGCCTAAGGTCACGACCCCAGGGGCAAAGGTCAGGACCCCAGGGTCAAAGGTGTAGACCCAAGAGTCAATGGTCAGCATTCAGACTCAGGATGTGGGTCTGCACCAACTCAAGGACTCTTCTTCATCTGGTTACTGGCCAGGGAGTTAGACATCCAAGGATCAAGACCCCAGGCTCAAAGGTCAAGTCCCCAAGGTCAAAGGTCAGGACCCCATGGGCATAGGTCAGGACCCCAGGGCAATGGTCAAGACCCAGGGTCAAAGGTCAAGACCCCAGGGTCAAAGTTCAGGACCCAAGGGGCAAAGGTGTAGACCCAAGAGTCAATGGTCAAGACCCCAGGGTAAAAGGTCAAGACCACAGGGTCAAAGGTCAGGACCCAGGGGCATAGGTCACGACACCAGGGACAAAGGTCAGGACCCCAGGGGCAAAGGTCAGGACCCCAGGGGCAAACATGTAGACCCAAGAGTCAATGGTCAGCATTCAGACTCAGGATGTGGGTCTCCACCAACTCAAGGGCTCTTCTTCATCTGGTTACTGGGCAGGGAGTTAGACAGCCAAGGATCAGGACCTCAGGGCCTAAGGTCACGACCCCAGGGGCAAAGGTCAGGACCCCAGGGTCAAAGGTGTAGACCCAAGAGTCAATGGTCAGCATTCAGACTCAGGATGTGGGTCTGCACCAACTCAAGGACTCTTCTTCATCTGGTTACTGGGCAGGGAGTTAGACAGCCAAGGATCAGGACCTCAAGGCCTAAGGTCAGGACCCCAGGGGCAAAGGTCAGGACCCCAGGGTCAAAGGTGTAGACCCAAGAGTCAATGGTCAGCATTCAGACTCAGGATGTGGGTCTCCACCAACTCAAGGGCTCTTCTTCATCTGGTTACTGGGCAGGGAGTTAGACAGCCAAGGATCAGGACCTCAGGGCCTAAGGTCACGACCCCAGGGGCAAAGGTCAGGACCCCAGGGTCAAAGGTGTAGACCCAAGAGTCAATGGTCAGCATTCAGACTCAGGATGTGGGTCTGCACCAACTCAAGGACTCTTCTTCATCTGGTTACTGGGCAGGGAGTTAGACAGCCAAGGATCAGGACCTCAAGGCCTAAGGTCAGGACCCCAGGGGCAAAGGTCAGGACCCCAGGGTCAAAGGTGTAGACCCAAGAGTCAATGGTCAGCATTCAGACTCAGGATGTGGGTCTGCACCAACTCAAGGACTCTTCTTCATCTGGTTACTGGGCAGGGAGTTAGACAGCCAAGGATCAGGACCTCAAGGCCTAAGGTCAGGACCCCAGGGGCAAAGGTCAGGACCCCAGGGTCAAAGGTGTAGACCCAAGAGTCAATGGTCAGCATTCAGACTCAGGATGTGGGTCTCCACCAACTCAAGGGCTCTTCTTCATCTGGTTACTGGGCAGGGAGTTAGACAGCCAAGGATCAGGACCTCAGGGCCTAAGGTCACGACCCCAGGGGCAAAGGTCAGGACCCAAGGAACAAAGGTCAGGACTTGACCTTTGACCCAGGGTCCTGACCATTGCCCCTGGGTCCTGACCTTTGCCCCTGGGGTCTTGACCTTTGACCCTGGGGTCTTGACCTTAGACCCTGAGGTCCTGATCCTTGGCTGTCTAACTCCCTGCCCAGTAACCTGATGAAGATGAGCCCTTGATTGACCCTGGGTGCTGACCTTTGCCCCTGGGGACCTGACCTTTGCCCCCAGGGTCCTGACCTTTGACCCTGGGGGTCTTGACCTTTGACCCTGGGGTCTTGACCTTTGACCCTGGGGTCCTGACCTTAGGCCCTGGGGTCCTGACCTTTGACCCTGGGGTCCTGACCTTTGGCCCTGGGGTCCTGACGTTAGGCCCTGAGGTCCTGATCCTTGGCTGTCTAACTCCCTGCCCGGTAACCTGATGAGTAAGAGCCCATGATTGACCCTGGTCCTGACCTTTGACCCTGGGGTCCTGACCTTTGACCCTGGGGTCCTGACCTTTGACCCTGGGTCCTGACCTTAGGCCCTGAGGTGTTGATCCTTGGCTGTCTAACTCCCTGCCCAGTAACCTGATGAAGAAAAGCCCTTGATTGACCCTGGGTCCTGACCTTTGCCCCTGCGGTTCTGACCTTTGCCTCTGGGGTCCTTACCTTTGCCCCTGGGGTCCTGACCTTTACCAAGATTGTTAAACTAATTAAGACATGCATTGGAACTTTTTGCAATAAATGTTATCTTGATTCAGATGAGAGGCGATACAGCTGAATGTTTTAATAAACTGTATTCAGTAATGGTTTCAGGGTGAAAAGATTCCACCCCTGTCCTTTCTCTATTTCTGCCAATTTTTCTGTCCTGTGTTCTGCAAGACCCTTGGCAACTTCAAGATGTGTGGACCTCAACTCTCAGAATTCCAGGCTGGGGAATTCTGGGAGTTGAAGTCTACCCATCTTAAAGTTGCCCAGGTTGAGAAACACTGGCTAGCTCTATATGGTTGCTGAACTGGAAAAATGCTAGTAATAATTTGGGTTGAAGAAGGCACATGTGTAGTTATCTGCAGAACACAGCTATGAATATTCACAAAGAAGGTAGTTGGACAAATCCATTTGGTCAGCTCCTTTCCATCCACAGCCACCAGCAAACTGGCCCCCATGTCTGAAGAATCCCTACTTTTCCTTTTCAGCTGTGCTTTCTGAGCACACGTTCACTTGAGATCATCATATATTCATGGAGAATGAAATATTGGCTTAAAATGCATTTACCTTATATGCAAACAAACAACCCCCCATAAGATCTTCTTTCCAAGTGAGCATTGGTGAATTATGAATGAAGTCATTCGGCACTTAAGTCCTCTGCTTATACATTTTTAAGAGCAACATTCCGTTTCTGATTATGGTGTTTTTAGAAGGCTGCCTTCGATTGCAAGGGAGGGAGGGAGGGAGGGAGGGAGGGAGGGAGGGAGGGAGGGAGGGAGGGAGGGAGGGAGGGAGAGAGAGAGAGAGAGAGAGAGAGAGAGAGAGAGAGAGAGAGATTGACATATGTTGGGTTTCTCCATCTGAGGATGCTTCCAGATGTATCTTCAAATGCTGCTATCTTGCAGCCTCTCCAAATTTTCCAGCAGGGAGCAGACCAGCTGCAGACTGTGATGGGTTGAGAAATGCCAGCTTCCCTCCATCTGCTTGCAAGAATGTTGGTTAGGTGTCTGGACTGAAGCTCTAGCAAAAAAAAAAAGATTTATATTGTTTGGAAGATTCACTCATCATGACTGCTCTTAGGAGCCCAGGACCTGTTCTTCTGTGGCTGGTTGTCACAGGGGACCAAGCCATGCCGTGTATTATTGTAATGGTGTGTGGGAATGACCTTGAGAGACAGGGGGAAGAGCCACAGACTAGACAACAGTCAGATAAGAGGCAGCTGAGCCTGCAGAAGCAATAGGGGTGTGGTAAACATGTCACAAGGAACTGTGCTTAGTTTCTTGGATTGTCAAGGTGGGGGTGGGTGGAAGAGACGTACTTTCAGACTTGCAAGATTCTGTTCATGTAATCTTACAATAAAGTTAGAGCTAGTACTTCTGGGTGTGCTTCCTGTGCGGACTACCTCGCAAGGCTGACAATTATAAAATGAAATGTTTAAACGGAAGAGGTCACTTTGGAAGGCTTCCTCTTTAGATGAAGGCAATTTCATGTCTCTTTGGATTCCTTGTTTCTAGCTAGAGAAGAGGGCATGAAAACTGCACCCTTGGGCACTCTGTTTTTTAAGAAGTCCAGGATGTCCGGGTGCTCTTTAGTTTTATGTCCATCCACTGAACATTGAACATGAACTTGAATATGGTTTCAGCTGTGCTGTAGCTCCTCTTAGTGGCTCACTTGGAACATAGTTGCTGGAGATGCTTAGCCTTCCATCCTTGGAAATGGATTTTTGAAATCCTTCAGCTTGATTCACCGGGAAAGGAACCCTGCTATCTATCCAGCAGAGATGGCCGATCAATAAAACATTGACGACAAAGGAAGAGTCAAGTTAGAAGATGTGAGTGGCAATAAAAAAAACTTACTCCGTATTTGCTTCATTGTATCTTGTCTAACTTCAACTTTTAGTCAGTTGTGTTTTGCCTTTTTTTTAATCAGGTCACACAATGCACCCTTGCCAATACTGTAGGTAGGTAGTTTTGCTGTGGCAATTTCAAAGATACCAGTCATTTCTTTAAAACAGGGCTTTCCAAAGTGCCGCCGCTGGCGACACACCAGCGGCGGTGCGGCGGCGGCGGTGGCACGGTGGCGGCGCGGGGGCGCGCGCGCGCGGCGGTGACACAAAAGACTATGCAGCGGCACGCGCGCGCGGCGGCAGCACAGGGAGACGTGCGGCGGCGCAGGGGGTCGTGCGGCGGCGCAGGGGGGCGTGCGGTGGCACGTGTGTGCACGGCGGCAGCGGCTGCCGCTGCCACCGTGCACGCGCGTGCCGCCACTTCCGGGTGGTGCGGCGACACACCACGCTGTGTGTGGCGACACACTTTTGTGTCGCGACACACAGTTTGGAAAGCTCTGCTTTAAAAGAACAGATTATGAAGGATCCTTTCAAGGAACGTGGGAGACGATTCTTCATTTACCTAGAGATGTGGTATTCTTAATCCCTCTGTGTAATCCTGAGTAGGATACAACTCCTTTGGCATTGCACACTCAACTTGGAATTTCTCCCATTCTCTCATTTCTTGCTTGCCATCAAATGTTAAAGCCAACTCAAACTGGAAGCCTGGAAGTAGATCTATTTCTCTGGTGGCTGTTGAATTCTTACCAACCAAATTCTTATCAGATTGCACCATCTAGAGGAAAGCAAGTGAACGCAATCGCTTTGAGCTTTTCTCTAAATATTTATTCCTGTGTTTTGGTGCTACTTCTATTGTGTTTCCCATCACATTTCTATCTCACTGAGCAAAATGCTAGTTTGGGGCCATGGTGGAAATGGCAGAATCATGGCCAGGTTACAGTGACAGATACTTAGGAATAAACAAGGTAGGGAAGATATGCAGAGTTTCTAACTCCTTTTCCACCAATGGCCATAGGAGGCATTTGGATTTCCTCTGGGTGTGTAATGGTCTGTGGGAATGACCTTGTGAGACAGGAGGAAGAGCCACAGATGAAACAACCAGCATGTAAAAGATTTCTCAGCCCACAAAAGGAGAGGGGATGTGGGAAGCATTTCTGAAAGGACCCGCCCTAGTTTTCCAGAGAGTAAAAAGAAAGAAGGGAAGAAATACTTTCAGGGTTCTGTTACTGTAACCTTGCAATAAAGATAGAGCTAGTACTCCTGGCTGTGCTTCTTGTCTGGACTACCTCGCAGGGCCAACAGGGTGACAAAGTAATATGTTGTGTCGAGTCTTTGCTTTTCAGCATTCCCGTTGCATTCCATCTCTGTATGTTTGTGTGCATGTGTGCACCAGAAAACACAGGGCATCCTGCCTACACTCCGCTTTGGGTCATGTGACCAGAAGGGAGGCGTGGTTTACAATGGAGGGATCGGCAGCGTTCCAAACCGCTGCCCAACCGCCTCTCCCATCAGAATGCTTTGGAGGAATTGAGGAGGGGGTTTCTCTGCAGTCCCCGGCTAGATCTGGCCCACGTTGCAGCTCATTTGGCCACACAAAATATGGTCTTGTTCTGTTTTCAGGGAGTTCTGCTGAGGCCAGATGGATGGGTGGGCCGATGGACAAGAGTCCTATCTCGTTTTGTATAATTTATTTTCGACTTTCTCTTGGGTTGGAAGGAGGAACAAGTACAGCTTATCCTGGTGAACCCCACCTGTGAGAAACTGGCAGGTTTTGCACCAGGCTGTGTTTAACAGACCACAGTTATCTGTATTAAACCCAGATGACAATGAAGCATAAAATTCCATCACTGGCTGTGCTTGCCTGGCACACTGAGACAGAAAGTAGCCAACCACATTTGAGCTTAGTACGCTGTGTGATCCCAGTCACTGTTGGGGAGTTTCTGCCAACCCTGGAGAAATTTGGAGATATGGTTCCTTCCCCTCTCAATATTCTATCCACAAATAAAATAAAATCTCCTCCCAGTTACACTCAACTCCTGTAGTTGAAGTACAGAAGTTTTGTTTGCCAATTTTCCCAACTTCCCAGTCTCACTTATAGTGCTGGGATTTTCCAATGGTCTCCCATCCAAGTGATAGCCAGGTCTAAACCTGCTTAGCTTCTTGAACTCAACCAAGACCTGACCTACAAATATGATGGCCTAAAATAAATCTATAAAACAGAACTCCCTAGCCTTTGTCTCTCCAGATATTGTTGATGTTCTTGAACATCCGAAGATGGCATGGTGAAGAGTGAGGGATACTGGGAAGTGTATTTTGACCACATCTGGTGAGCCATAGGTTCCTCATCCTTGCCCTTGATACATCATATCGTATATATGAGGAGGAGGAGGAGGAATATGCTGAAGGAGGAGAATGAGAAGGAGAAGGAGAAGGAGAAGGAGAAGGAGAAGGAGAAGGAGAAGGAGAAGGAGAAGGAGAAGGAGAAGGAGAAATAGTATGCTGGTCTATGATCATAACAAGGAGGAGGAGGAGGAGGAGGAGGAGGAGGAGGAATATGCTGAAGGAAGAGAAGGAGAAGGAGAAGGAGAAGGAGAAGGAGAAGGAGAAGGAGAAGGAGAAGGAGAAGGAGAAGGAGAAGGAGAAGGAGAAGGAGAAGGAGAAGGAGAAGGAGAAGGAGAAGGAGAAATAGTATGCTGGTCTATGATCATAATATAGAGGAGGAGGAGGAGGAGGAGGAAGAGGAGGAGGAGGAGGGTCTGTGTGTTGAGAAGGAGAGGGAGGAGGATGAGAAGATCCTATGGAAAGGGCTCTGCATGTGAAGAATATTGAGAGATTATCTGAACATCCTAATTTTACACTATGGGATCACTATGTTATTGAGAGTAATATTCCTCACCAGGATGGAAGTGAAGGTTATTAACAGTAGTAGCAGTACTTTGTTTTGGCACACTATTACTATTGCTTTTCTAATTTTATTTTCCATTGCACTAGAGTGTAGACCTAGAGTTTCTTGCCATTGCAGCAGCCTATCAGAAATAAGGAACTGAATTCCATGGGGGCGGTGTGGGGGGCGCAGATAGAATCTCAGAAGGTCCTTCCTTGTTCGGGCTAGGAAGAGAGGGGGGGACAACATCAGATCCTGCCGAAGGTCTCCGAAAGTTCATCTGTGTTGACCTTGAGGCTCTGGGAAAGGAATGGGATCTTGCACAGGTTCAAAAATCCGAGCTCGCATGTGCATGGCCACACCTGTCTGAAAAGGGAGCCTCCTGTCTTTCATCAGAAGAGCTTGTTTGCAAGAGGAGACAGTCCCCCCCTTGATAAGGCAACTTGCTTTCCTCCCCCTCCCTCCTACTTTTGCTCCCCCCTCCCCACCAAACGCTGTGGTTTTCCAGGAGCTATGCTTCATTTCCTGATTAACTGTGCATTTCCTTTGAGTTTTTTCTTCTTCTTCTCCTGCTAACCAGGAGCCCCGTAATTGTCGACAGACAAACTTTCTCAGACAGAAAGAACAGGGACTCCACCGAGTTTGCCTTATCTTTAGGTCATACTATTTTATTCATCGAAGAGATGCAGATGCTGCCCTGGATTTGTGAACAAGGTAAAGTCAAGATGGATAGAGAGACTATAAAACTCAGTAATAAAGTATCCAGTGCAGCATTTAGAAAGAAAAAAACCACACTTTTAAATCTTTGGAAAGCTATCATCTATCATCTATCTATCTATCTATCTATCTATCTATCTATCTATCTATCTATCTATCTATCTATCTATCATCTCTATCATCCATCATCTATCTATTATCTACCCATTGTCTATCAGCGGGTAAGACGCCAGGCTTGTCGATCTGAAGGTCGCAAGTTTGGAGGTTCGAATCCCTAGCCCCGCGTGACGGAGTGAGCTCCCGCACCAGCCCCAGCTCTTGCCAACCTAGCAATTCGAAAGCATGCCAATGCAAGTAGATGAATAGGTACCACTTCGGTGGGTAGGTAACAGCGTTCCACACGTGTCATGCAGCCACATGACCATGGAAGCATCTTCGGACAACGCTGGCTCTTCGGCTAACAAACGGAGATGAGCACCAACCCTTAGAGTTGGACACGACTGCACAAATGTGCAGGGGGAACCTTTACCTTAATGTAACAGAAGGGAAAATATTACCTTCTTGATCCACTTCATTAATTTTAATTACCGAGATTTCTAGGCTGCTGAATTCCCATAAGCTCTGAGTGGATTGCAAACCACCAAAAATCAAAGTAAAAGCATCAAATCACATAGGAAATTCCTAAGTAAATTAGCATGAACGTGCCAACCGCAGAGGTAGGCTCATTCTTCATGTCTCTAAATGCTTTCCAAAAGAACCATCTCTTTATGGTCCTTCAGAAGCAGAATAAGGTGAAGGAGGCCTGGCTGTCCAAGGTTAAACTCTTCCACAGAAGGGAGGACATCGCTGAGAAGGTTCACTGCAGCGTCTCTGTAGATGACATTCCCTGAAAGGAGGAACCGTCAGTGAGCTTTCTCTTTCTGATCTCATTGGACAGCAGATTTAATCCAGAGAAGGCAGACTCTTCTAGATAATCAGGCCCCAAGCCAATATGGCTTTAAAGATGGTACTGTAGTTGGTCCCTTGAACTTCACCTAGACGTTGGAGCAGCCAATGCAGCTCTCAATATAGAGGTGTTACTATATTACAAATTATTGAGGTGCCCATAGTTGCTTGCGCCACTGCATGCTGAACCAACAGAAGCTTCTGAAGATCTTCAAGGGCAGCCCCGCGTAGAGTGAGTTGCAGTAGTCCAGCTGCATGGTGATGAGGGCATAACGGACTATATACAATACTTCCCAATCTAGAAGTGGCCCCATTTAACATAGTTAATGAAGATCTATTATAGACCCAAGCTGAGTAGGGATGGGTTCTCTAGCCGGTGGATTATTATTTTTGACATTTTCTGCTTTAGTGGTTTTTATTGACATGACTCAAGAAACCGGGGGGAAGAAACCCACGATGAAGAATTACACACTTTTAAAAACTGTTTTCTGTTGTTCAGGGAGCTGTCAGCATCAACCTCAAAATGCTAGTATTAACTGAAGGGCGATCTTCACCATTGTTAACAGAAGGGTGATCTGTCATTTCACTGTGATAGATTTTTGGCTACGTGAAGCTTGATGGATGTGCTATTGCTGGTCTGATTTCAATTTAGTTGACAGGGAGCTTGTGGGTCTGAGAGAGAGGAAAAACACCTGGCTGACTTTGGGGAAATGTAATATAGAATCCCTGACATAAAATGTTCTCTAGGCTTCATTCTGGTAGCAAAGCTTGTCCCATACCTGTTGTTGTTATTTGCAAAAGTAATCCTAGAAGCTAAAGAAATCTGATGAAAAGGACATTTGGGATAATGCAAGAATTGGGCTGTCCCCACCTCATCTCAGAATTGGCTTGGGATTTCTGAGATTTTTGGGGTGACCATCCAGGAAAACTCATACATTTTTAAGAGACCCTTAGACCATCTTAAGTAATTAAGTTATTTTTGAGTTGAGATCAACTCCTGGCAACTTCATGATACATCCATGTTGTTTTCTTGGCAACCGTACGGATGTGGTTTGCTTTGCCTTTTTCCAGGATATTTTTTTCAATTTCCCAGTCAACTTCCCAACCCAATACTAGTCTGGGTTGATCCTGCTCAGCATTTTTACAGCTGGGCTTTGATTTAGTTCAAGTGAATCTCCGCATTGAATTGATTTTTCGAACCAGGTCAACAATTTGGATTGAGCAGTCAACCTGAAGCGGGTGCCTCCCCATGGATTGAACACTTCAGAAGAGTTGATTCAGTTTTCAGCTGAAGCAGAAGATCAGATTGAACCAACCCCGTCCCATGCTTCAGATGGAGTCAGCTCAATTGCCCAACTCAGTCTGAATCTGAATTGGGTGGAACAGACAATCCAAACTGAAAATTCGCTTTGGACTGAAGTCAGAGATGAGTTTATAGAAAATGGGGTGAAGTATGGAATGAAGATGTATTTGGAGGTATCTTAAGAGACAGTGATAAGTTGTTAATGTTGAATATCCTGGGAATGAAGGGGAAAGTTTCCTCTTCTTATATATATATTTCCTTTGGGGGAATTTTTTTTCCTCTGCACCTTCTTTATATTGTTTTTTCTTTCTTTTTTTCTCAATGTATTTTTGTGTTAGGTTTTTGTATTAGTTTTATATGCTTTATATAATCTTTAATACAATTATTCTAAAATAAAGTGTTTCCTGATGACAAAAAAGTTTGCCCATCCCAGTGCTTCCCATCCTATACAGAATGGTGAGATATTGATATAAATATAATGATACAGAATGTTTTGTCTATGAAAGCTTATATCATTGTAAAATCTGCACAGATGGGATTTAAAAAGCTTCCTTCCTTCCTTCCTTCCTTCCTTCCTTCCTTCCTTCCTTCCTTCCTTCCTTCCTTCCTTCCTTCCTTCCTTCTTCTTCTTCTTCTTCTTCTCCTTCCTTCCTTCCTTCCTTCCTTCCTTCCTTCCTTCCTTCCTTCCTTCCTTCCTTCCTTCCTTCCTTCCTTCTTCTGTCTTTCTTCCTTTCTTCCTTTCTTCCTTTCTTCCTTTCTTCCTTTCTTCCTTTCTTCCTTTCTTCCTTTCTTCCTTTCTTCCTTTCTTCCTTTCTTTCTTTCTTTCTTTCTTTCTTTCTCTTTCTTTCTTCTTTCTTTCTTTCTTCTTTCTTTCTTTCTTTCTTTCTTTCTTTCTTTCTTTCTTTCTTTCTTTCTTTCTTTCTTTCTTTCTTCTCTCCCTCTCTCTAACAATTATGAAATGATTTGCACATACACCCACATACTCAAAATCCTGACTTTATGAAAGGATACAGCTGCAGGTGAAAAGTTCTTTCCAAGGCTGTCATAATGATAAAATATCCCAATTTCACGTGAAGCTTTTATTTCCATTCAGGTTCATGTTGTTTTAACCAAAAATATAAAAAACAAATCTTCTACGACATTTTCATCAACTGCTTAATCGCCCAGATCAAATAGTTTTTACAGCTTTGCGTTCTGGAGATATGCATTCTAAAAAGGAAATAAAGGTGGGGGGGAAGGTGGGGAGGGAGGAACAGCACAGGAAAATTATAGTTTTACAGTAACAGCACGGATGGGTTACAGTGACTCTGGTAAAATTATATTGCCCAAACAGGAAAACTATGGCTCAATTTCATTTTCTGTAAAAAATTTGGACACCTGTTAACGTTGCAATTGAAACTTTCAAGGTGTTTCTTTATTTTGGGGGGTAGCCTTAAATATCTAGCAGAGCAGAAAGGGACTTAGAAGGCATTCAAATAGTAGAATTCAAGATATTCTAGATTTCGGCAATAGGTTGGTAAGATTCTCTCAATGCTTTTCTTCATTATTTCAAATAAATATGGGGCACGTTTTCCTGCAGTCCTACAAGCCTTGTATGGGTCCCAAAGACCATCAAAAATTATCCAATTGCAATTTTTAATGGGACTTCAAGAGGGGAAATGACAATCTTGTAATGCAGATTGGGGGGAAGGAGGAAGGGAAGGGAAGGGAAGGGAAGGGAAGGGAAACTGAAGGGAAGGGAAACTGAAGGGAAGGGAAGGGAAGGGAAGGGAAGGGAAGGGAAGGGAAGGGAAGGGAAGGGAAGGGAAGGGAAGGGAAGGGAAGGGAAGGGAAGGGAAGGGAAGGGGGAAGTCTCCATGTGATCAGGACCCCTCACCTGACTTGGAGAATGAATCATGACAACCATCCAGTCCCAGGAAGTCAATGAAAATTCAAAGGCAAGGTCTGTGTTCACACAACTACCTTAACCTGGTTACTTATTTGGTATATGAACCCACGGTCCAATGGATTGTGCAGACCCAGAAAATGGGTGTGTATTTATTTATTTATTTATTTATTTATTTATTTATTTATTTAATTTTTATCCTGCCTTTATTATTTTTATAAATAACTCAAGGCAGCGAACATACCTAATACTCCTTCCTCCTCCTATTTTCCCCACAACAGCAACCCTGTGAGGTGAGTTGGGCTGAGAGAGAGTGACTGGCCCAAGGTCACCCAGCTGGCTTTCAATTCTTTTAATTCTGTCATCAAATCCAAGACATCATCGTTCTCTTCTCCCTTGGAAGAAAATCTTAAAGCAAATTAGAATATTTTTTTTTAACCCCTTGTCAGTTCCTACATTTCCATCCTTCTTCAAATCCAGCAAACGACTTCCAAACCAACAGCAACTTTACATTGGCCATCCTCTTTTGGTGATCTCCTCAAGATGTGCCTTTGAATTCTCGCATTGCCTACACCTCTGAAGGACCTTCCCCTCCTTTTCCTATCGTGTTAACTGTTGAATGAGCTGCTTTTTATTTGACATCACTTGTTGGAAACCACCCCAAAGCATCTGTTTCTGCATATGTGTGTGTTCATGTGTGTGTGCATGTAGGGTGGGAAAAGCAGGAAATTGGGGTGGGGGTGGGGGGGGGAAGAGAGAACAAGGGAGAGAGATGATCAAATTGTTACAGGATTGGATGCCAACACACAGAGTTATTAGCTAATTCATCCTTCAGATCAAAGCCCACACATGGAGCTTTCTCGCCAGGAGCTATTATGCTTTTCATTTTTTAAAAAAAACTTTCCTCTCCGACACTGGTCCCTCTTTGAAAGCACTCTTCCTCCCCCTCCGTTAGTGACAAAACAAATTGTCCATCGCCCATTCGTTTGAAACCAAAGGTGGGCCGTCTACAGAGTTGTCCCGAGAGTTTTTGACCGTTGCCCACCAGGATTTTGACTTGTAAAAAAGAGTCAATGACCTCAGGACTCATCCCTTCCCTTGCATTCTGATTAAAACTTAACCCACAGGAAGACCAGGAAGAAGAAAGAACTCCTTCACCTTTTCAAGAACATTAACCTTGTGTTGCTCTCCACGGTAGGCACACGACTGTCGACCAGGTCCTTGCTCACTTGGGACCACCCAGGGAGACCCAGCGCCTTGTTACCAGCGGTAAAGTCACCCAAGCTGAAAGGTTCAAGAAAGACGTTCGCCCAATTTGAATCAGCGAGACAGCTGCTTTCTGCTACCACAAGACTGAGCACAAGGGGGAATGAAAAAAACCAACCCATGGTGAATATCCTGAGACATGAGTTGTTTGGGACTGGAGGATCATAAGAAAAGTGTGAGGGTGGGGGTAGAATTGGCCAGTGTGCGCATGAAAGAGAGAGAGAGAGAGAGAGGGCGGGTGGAAGGAAACAGAGGGAGGAGAGAAGCAATCATAAAGAAGCATCACTGTTCCACCTCTTCCCTCATTCTCAGGAGCTAAAAGAAATCCAGGAAAAAGAATGTTTGATAACACACAATACCCTTACAACTGCTTTAATTATGATGGAGATGATTACCCAACCTGCACTTCAGATGAAGAAAAAAGATTCACCCGGCCAGCTTACAGGTAAGCTGAACTTTTCCAGCTGGGTGTGCATGTCTGTGTATAAATTCAGTGCCTAGGAAAATATTCTTTTTCTTTCTCTTTCTCTCGCTTTTTTGGCCACTGCCCTTTTCAAGGATCTTGGCAAGGAGGGGGAGGCAAGATTAGAAAGTTGGTTGGGTTTTAGATATTTCTTCTTGGGGGAGGAGTAATAAACCACGGAGTATTTTTAAAATAGGTCTTTTGTAGGAAAGAGCAAAGGATGAGAAATGTTAGATTGTGACGTTCGCGTTCAGTTGGGTCAAAAGACTACATTTCATACTGAGGTGTGCCTCCAAAGCTAGGTGAGATGTGGATGTCAAGACTAAAAACTGATATCTCACATCTATCTCATAAATCCCATTTTTCAGTTAGTTTCAGACCTTTGTAGCTGATTGGTCATGTCCAGTTAATTCTGATGAAAGGGTTGATGGATGAAAGTTGCACCCTGCTCGGTCGTGTTTCATTTTGGAGAAGGAAGTGAAAGAGCTTATTTCTAATTTGCTCCAAACAAAAATTGGCTGGGTGCGCTGTTCTAACTCACGCTGTTGCTTTTATGATTAAATGTCCTATTGTGTAAACCCATCGCATCCTCAGAGGAAAAGAATAAATTAAAAATAATAAATGAATGAATGAATGAATGAATGAATGAATGAATAAATGAATGAATGAATGAATGAATGAAGGGTGCCCTTAATTGTTAAGTTCCACTGGATAAGATAACTGCATAGAATGGATTTTTTCCTACTGTCCTTGATTAAAACTGCCTCTGCTAATAAACCCAAGGAGTGAGCTTTACTTTTTTTTTTTAACCCACTAAACCTTCCCTGACAATAACTCCCATTGAAGTCAATGGCGCAGAATCTGTCCCGGGAGAAATGCATTTAGCCCGTGCAGAATAGACACCAAGTAGTTCTCCTCTGAGGCTGAAGCCACCATCTGCTCCAGTTCACAGAACTTCTGAAGTTCTCAGAAACTTTATGTTTACAAAGTTACCAAGCCGTGCCTAAGCGCTTTAAAAAAAAAAATCAATTTTCTTTCTTCCCTGCGGAGCAGAAAACAGACAGATTGCATAGGAGAACAAAGAGTTTCTAATTGCCACTGGGTGATTTGTGGAAAATATAACCAGGATATTTCCTTCATATTTAAAGGATAATCTACAGATCTGTTGCCTCTTTTCAGCCAATAATGCCTGACTAATCATGGTTGCAATGTGGACTGAGAGAGGGCAAGATACCTGTATTAGGGATAAAACTTAAATGTCAGATTTCTACCTAGCAACAGGGCACTAACACCAAGAGAAGGAATGGTTGGCTTCCCATGTCTTTAGTGCAAACCACACTAACTACATTCTGCCTTACTAACACAATGTGTGAAACCAATCAATGGTGTATATATATATGTACATCATATATATGTATGAGATCACCACTGTAGTTTAATCAGCAAATCAAACTTAAAAAATAATAATGGTTTGGTGCAATATGTGAAGCCAGCCACGGTTTGATTCAGTAGCTAAGCCACTGATTTGGAAGTTTCAAAAACTATCCGGTTGGGCACATTCTCTGGCTGAAATCTCTGGAGAAATCCAGAGGATGGGGTGTAAAGGCTAGGTTCCCACAAGTAGTTGTCTGCAGAGAAGGTCAAGGGACAAAATGTGTGTCCTGACATTGTTATGTGAACTTGGCTGCTTTGTACTTGCATCACGATGCTACAACGCAAGCACAAAGGGACAGAATTTATATGGCCATGTCAGGGTGCATGTTTTATCATTCTGGAATCATTACACTTGACTCTGTTCCCATAGCATGTTAGACCAGATTAAACTAGGCTTGAGCAGTTTGTGGTTCAGCAACTTGAGGGAACCTAGCTATTGTCTCAACAAGCTGGGAGAACCAGCACGTGACATGATGCTGTCTGAGGTTGATGTATCAGGTAAAAGGTAAAGGTTCCCCCCGCACATTTGGGCAGTCGTGTCCGACTCTAGGGGCCGGTGCTCATCTCCGTTTGTTAGCCGAAGAGCCAGCGTTGTCTGAAGATGCTTCCACGGTCATGTGGCCGCATGACGCGCATGGAATGCTGTTACCTACCCACCGAAGTGGTACCTATTCATCTACTTGCATTTGCATGCTTTCGAATTGCTAGGTTGGCAAGAGCTGGGGCTAGTGCAGGAGCTCACTCCGCACGCAGGGCTAGGGATTCGAACCTCCGAACTTGCGATCGACAAGCCTGGCGTCTTACCCGCTGAGCCACCACGCCCCTATAATGTATCAGGACATCACCTCTTATGTCAGTTTCTCTAGGTGAGCTTTGTGGGTGAACCCAGCCAATATTTCAAAGAAGAACTTCAAGAAATGTCTAAAAATGGACATTTCAAGGGTTTTCCCGTGGATAGAGTCATAGAAGGTGGTTGATAAATGCGTATGCTGGAAGCTGGAAAGTTTTTTGTTCAATGTATAGAGTTGGTATCCATAGGCAGATGCCTTTCTCTGTCTTAGCACACGCACACACATGAGCACACATACACCTGTAAGGTAAGACCTGCCGTTGGGTTACAGTTATGAGCAGTGATTAGACTTCATCTGAATTCAAATCCCTACCCAGCCATAAACCACGCCAGAGCTTCCTGTCGGCCGTCGCCACCCCCAGCTCCCCCACGGTCGAGTCCGTCGCCTCCAGAATATCATCCATCCATCTTGCCCTTGGTCGGCCCCTCTTCCTTTGGCCTTCCGCTTTCCCCAGCATCAGCCTCTTCTCCAGGGTATCCTGTCCTCTCATTATGTGGCCAAAGGACTTCAGTTTTGCCTTTAATACCACTCCCTCAAGTGAGCAGTCTGGCTTTATTTCATGGAGTATGGACTGGTTTGATCTTCTTGCAGTCCAAGGCACTCTCAGAATTTTCCTCCAACACCACAGTTCAAAAGCATCTATCTTCCTTCGCTCAGCCTTCCTTATGGTCCAGCTCTCGCAGCCATAGGTTACTATGGGGAATACCATTGCTTTAACTATGCGGACCTTTGATGTCAGTGTGATGTCTGTATTGTAGTTAGAATCACCAAATTTAGCCAATTAGGGTCCTGAGTGCAATCCTTGCTCAGTTCACTGTGTTCAAGGAGACTTCGTCTTTACTGAGCATGTTCAGGACAGCAACCTCTGTGCTACGGTGTCTACTGAATTTTCCCATTATCAGTGCCTCTCAATATCTTCCCCTTTGCATCCAGCATGGTCCTGTGGTATTAATTTGTTTCTCTTTCTTTGGGCAGCTACATAGCTTTAATCGCCATGGCCATTCAGCAGAGCCCTTCCAACAAGGTGACCCTTTCTGGCATCTATGATTTCATTATGAAGAAGTTCCCGTATTATCGGACTAATCAACGAGCTTGGCAGAATTCCATTCGTCACAACCTGTCTCTTAATAGCTGTTTTGTCAAGGTAAGCCTGCCAGACACGCCTTGGCAAACAAATGCCTCCAGTCCATGCACTCAACCTGTTCTGGCTTGGGTAGTTCCTCCAACTTAGGGTTGAGTGCATGAATTGGGCTCTACCTTGTTCTCGGTTGTCTGAGAATTTCTTCCAAATTACTTTCAGCGATGCTATTATTTGATTGATTGATTAAATGTAGAGGCCCCCCAACTCCAAACAACTCGGGGCAGCTTGCAAGTGAAAAAGTAAGGAAACCGTAAAACAGGCGAAAGAAGAACCATTTGTATCCAGAAAAAAAAATACGGTAGAATAGGAAAGAACTGACAGGAGCTCGACACCCACTCCACCCAAGGCCCAGAGAACAGCCAGGTCATTAGGGTGGGCGTTGTATCGATCTCTGAGGGGTTGCTATCCCAGGGGCAGGCACTGAGACAGAGAAGGCCCGTTTCCTGGGTGACACTGTTTAACTGAAGGGAGTTGATGGTGGAAGGTAGCAGAGGTGCTGCTGCTGATAATGTGGTTGTTTTCTCTTCCACATCTTCCCATCACACTTAAGCCTCCTTGACTGTCCACATTTCCCTATTTGGGACAATCTCCTGGGAGAATTTCCCTCCTAATCTCATCTCTTAGGATTGAATGGAAGCATGGGGAAGAAAACTTTACGATGAACATCCAAATATACCTTCTGGCTACCTCAGCACATCAGTGCAGGAACTTCATATTCCACTCGGAAGAAATTCACTGAAATTCTCTTCTCCTTCGAAAGTAAGGTCACCAGGAATTTTCTTTCAACCTGATTGAGAATTGGGTTTTTTTAAAAAAATAAAAGAAACAGGATAATCTTACTGCCTGGGCAAATTGGTGGTCCATCTTCAGCTCCTTTGTTCATCTGAAAGGCTGCCCAGCAGTGGCAAGTCAAATGTTATTTCCTTTCATTGCTTGGACAAGAGTTGTGAATGTTGACAGAAAGGAAAAACTATTAAAGACACAGAAGGACATTCTGTGAGTCACCAGAAATTATTTTTCTAGTGCCCAGAGTTCCCCGTTGGGGGAGATGGGCGGTCATATAAATTAAATAAATAATAATCATAATCATAATCATAATCATATTAATAATAATAATAATAATAATAATAATAATAATAATAATTTTGTTTTAATTTTGCACATCCAAACCCGCCAGGACAAATCTCATGCCAGTATTTGCAGGTAGAGCACCCCAGTCCGATACACAGTTATATGGACTTAATGGGAATATTGGTTTCCAACAACAGAGATTCTACTGGACACATCTTTGGAGCTCTAGCAAAAAGATCTTGGGATGGCTGAAATGCGATCCTGCTGCTCAGAAAGGCAGACTTTCCCAAAGTGTGCAGAAATGCAAACTTTCCCACTCCCAATTATCATCCCTCTCATTTCAGAATTAAAAGTTGTGCCAGAGGTGATCCTAGAAATGGACTTTAGAACTTGGTCAGGCCCTTCATAGCCCAGGAAGGGTGCAAATGATCCCCCATATACTGTAAGAGATGATAGGCAAGGTCGAGTCCTGAATTTGAACATTCCTCTCCTGATTGTGGGGGGCATGGTGGCTCAGCGGGTAAGACGCCAGGCTTGTCGATCGGAAGATCGCAAGTTCGGAGGTTCAAATCCCCAGCCCCGCGTGACGGAGTGAGCTCCCGCACTCGCCCCAGCTCTTGCCAACCTAGCAATTCGAAAGCATGCCAATGCAAGTAGATGAATAGGTACCACTTCGGTGGGTAGGTAACAGAGTTCCACGCACGTCATGCGGCCACACGACCGTGGAAGCGTCTTCGGACAACGCTGGTTCTTCGGCTAACAAACGGAGATGAGCACCGGCCCCTAGAGTCAGACACGACTGCACAAATGTGCGGGGGGAACCTTTACCTTTACCTCCTGATTGTGGCATTAAAAAAAGCAAAGCAAAACAAAATCGTGGTAATTTTGGAGAAGATTGTTTGAAAACCACTGTCCTAATTTGAAGAAGAGGTGGAGAGGATTAAAGGTCATTATGTGGAGATCTTTTAAAATATCAGTTCAGTTGCTTTGCTCTTTCTGGAAAAGGCCGAGAGAGGGAGAGACTATGTAGCAGACTGACGGAGTTATTTACCTACAATTTCTATAATTAGAGAGCCTGGATTTCAGCAACTTGTCATAGATGTTTATACGAGCCTCACATCTAAGTGAAGGCAGATGTTGAGAAGACAACATTTGCAGCACACGTGCTGATGAGTCAGGGCCACAATTCAAATGGGCGGCGGTGGTGGTGGTGGACAACCTGTTTCTGTAGGCTGGGCCTCAGCGTTCTGAGGTCATCATCCTCATTGTGGTCAGCATCTTCAGAACTCCAGTGCATGTACAAAGGAGCTTCCCCTCCCCACAGAACTCTTGTAGGGCCCAGTCTTCTTAGATAACAGGAGAGACATCTCAGACAAAAAGTTAAGGTTTCCAGACAGTCTTGATAGATCCCTTTTGAAAAAGGAAAAGTAAATGATTGACAGCCATGCTGGTTTTTGTTTAATGAAATGCAGGTTCCCCGAACAGAAGGCAATGATAAGGGCAAAGGAAACTACTGGAGCTTTGCATCCGGGTGTGAGTCCATGCTGGATCTGTTTGAAAATGGGAATTACAGGAGGAGAAGGAGGCGGAATGCGAAAAGGGAAAAAAGGATGGCTGGAGAAAAAGATCCCTTGCCCACATTGTCCCCAGTCTTCCCTGAAATCTCCTGTCCTGGTGAGACATTGGAACCCCAACAACTCAAATCTTCGGAGCCCGGTGAGTTTTTTCCAAGAGTTGCCGCCAGCCGAGAAAGTCCAAACAGCTCCTCCATCGGAAAATCTGACTCCGAAATTAAATTTAGCATTGATTACATTCTCTCATCCCCAGACCCGCTGCCAGTCCTGAGATCCCCCTACCATGTGCAAGATAATAAGTACCACCTCTTGGATGCTCAGCAAGTGAATGTTCAGTTTTGGACACTATGAATCAGCCGGCTTGGGACAAGAGCCGGGAAAGAAGTTATGGTCTTGTCCAACTGACTGTTGGGCACTCTTTGTTTGAGTCCATAGGATGACCTTCCTTTCTTCTCCCCAGTCCTCTGCAGGAAAGGAGATCTCCCTTCGCAAAGTTATTCCTTTCTCAAGACCTCAAGTTGGGGTTTCAGCCTGCTCATGAACCTTTCACGCTGCTTACAAATTCGCAAAATGATTTGCAGCAAGGCTAATTCCAATTTGGTGGGACCCAGGTTTCAAGCTTCTGCTGGGGTTGGGGCTGGCTTGACAGGGCAGTCCTCCAGTTGGGCTTTCTCACCACCTTCCGGTCTCACGGTGCCCCTAATGCATCCAACTGCATAACACCACTTGAATTCTTGGATGGAACAAAATAGTTAAAAGACGATCCAACAGTAGTAGTAGACCCTACCCAGATAATGGGATCCAGGACACTATCAAGGAAGCTGGGTGCTGGTCCTTGTTCTGACTTGGAACATTATAAATCTAAGCCTCCCTCCCTCCCTCATAGTGTTTATGTTTTTCTTCATGCATATAATGTCTGCTGTGTAATTCTTCAGGCATTATTACTCTGACTTAGACATGGGCCCAAAACAAAGGCCAATGCTTATATACCGCTTGGCTGCCATCTTAACTTTTTTGATCCCTCTCCCACGGACCCTCCTGGGTGTGTAGCATTTCCTTGGGGACCCACAAGTTTGTGGGACCCCAAACTTGGCTCTGGGGGAGGTCATTTTAATGGTATCCCTTCCTCAAATTCCAGAATTGTCAGGCAACATAAACAACGTGACCGGCAAAAAACCATAAGATGAATCAGGGTCAAATGTTTAAACCTTTCACTGGTTAAAGATGGAGGTTTCCACAGGTTGAGGTCACTTTCCCTGGTGTGCTTAAGTCAGCCCAAACATTTAGAGTTTGTATGTGTGTATATGTGCACTTTTCTTCTAATATGCATTTTTGTACATTTAATTTCCGCCTCGTTGCTGGGCGACAAATGTCTTCAATGCAATGGGGAGTTGTATGCATTTTACCCTAGTTAAAAATGTTTTCACTTTTTGTTTCTTTGTTTCTTAAACCCTAATATTAAGCTTAGGAGAGTGAATGGGTCCAGTTCCATGAATGGGTTTGCGACAGGCACATTCAGTCAGCACTGAAACACAAATTACTCTCCCCACCCCTAATTTATTTATAATTCCATTCTGTTAACCTGTGGGTAATGAATAAATAAAATTAAATATTAAAATTATATATTTTAATATTTATTTCCATGTGTGAAGTGAGTTTGTAGGTGCATCCCAGCTCAGATCGGAAGACAGCACAGGAGTTATACAATCTAGTTTCTGCTTCTTGGGATATCGGTGCACCAGCTAAAAGCCAAAGTGGGGAAACCCCATTTCCTCCATTTATGAAACGGGAAAATAGTGCTGCTTTAGAGCAGAATTCGGCAACGTGATAGTATCTGTTTGCAAATGATAGCAGACTCAGACATGGGTAAGCATTTCTTTTCTTTTCTTTTTTGGAAAGATGGATGTTTCCTCCTCCTTGTGGATAGCCATGAGCAAACTGTAATGAATTCGTAGTCTGCTGGCTTGTAGAATTGAGATTCAGGGGGTGGGGAGGGGTTATTTCAAATAAAAAGTCATTATGATTGCAGCAATAGTTCATTGTGCTATGACGTATTCGCTGACATCCCTTGGCGAGGAACCATTGGCCGGCTTCCCTGTTCTTCATAAGCAAACGTTACCATTTATGACTCCATCTCTTCTTTTTTCTTAATGGTTGGGATGATTTAGGAAGTGAAGTTTGCACCTCCAACTCTTTGTTTGCAAGAGATGATGTGAGGATGGGGTTCCCTGGGTACTGGAAGACCGCAAGGGCCAACTTAGGGACAGATGGTCATGGAGAAAATTTATCTACTGTATGTGATCTCTAGGAGTCGACACCAACTTGATAGCACACAATCAGTCAATCAGTCAATCAGTCAATCAGTCAATCAGTCAATCAGTCAATCAGTCAATCACCCTGGATATTGATTTCAATGAGACTAATCTAAACCCGAAGCCAATCCAAAGCAATAAATCTACAAAGGCAGGTAAAATTTTCCCCCTATTCATGGGTGCAGAAAATAGCATGAATTTCCCCTTGTGGACAACCCATGCCCTTAAAGATGGAATGTTCAACCAAGGTTTATTAAGTAATTCGCAGTTAGATGAATTTGTACAATAAACGTAAATTTAATATAAATTTAATAAAATTAAATAAATATAAATAAAATATATTTTATAAATATAAAAATAAATAAAAATAAATAAAATTAAATTTTAAAAAATAAACTATGCCAGGAATTCTCAGACTGTGGATTATGACTCTCCTGGGGACAGGTCACAGTTTTGTTTGAAGCTAATCAGTTTCGTGCACACAAAAGGAGGAGGGGAAAAAATCACTTCAGCTTTGGTTAGGCAAGCCCTAACCTAGGAGCTAGTTTTGTTTTCTAATCATTATTTCATTCTTTATTTCTTATTTAGTTTTGTGCATGGTGGAAGTTGCACAAATTATTTTCTCATTTTAGGGCACTGCAGGATTGGAAACTTCGTGAAACTCTGTTCTGGGGCATAAACCACGGACCGTCATGGCCGGGTTCATACCCCAGGCTGAGCCAAAATCCAACTGTCAGCCCTTCCAGGTAGGCCAGATCAGGAAGTAGACACCAAAAGAAATACTAGAACTCTATTGATCCAATCTATAGTACAGGTAGTCCTCGACTTACGACCGCAGTCGGGACCGGAATTTCCATCATAAGTCGTTGCGGACTGGACCCGATTTTACGACCATTGTTACAGCAGTTGTTAAGCGAATCCAGCTTACCCAATGGGCGCTTTTGCCAAAAATGGCAAAAAACATTGCAAAACGCGATCATGTGACCATGAGACGCTGCACCTGGTTGTAAATGCGAGCTGGTTGCCAAGCGCCCAAAATGTGATCATGTGACCACGGGGGTGGGGGTAGTGCGACATTCAGAAGTGCTTTACAGGCCGTAAAGCTCCCATTCCGAGGCCGTCGTAACTTCAGACCGTTGTTAAACAAACGGTCATAAGTCGAGGACTACCTGTAACAGGATCTTGAAAGCCTGTTTGAGTTATACCAAAGAGAATCAAGGCAGGGACCTCTTGAGTTTTCTGCTCACACGTTCCTATTTTCCTGGGCTAAGCTCATGTTTTACTAAGCTGCCACATACCTTCTTCAACATTATCGCTGTGCTCCTCTACACCAACAGACTACACGATGCCTTGGTTATTTGCTTGTGATTATTCCAAGCTCGTTCATGTCATAATTACATGATGCCTAAGGCTCCTCCACTGTTATGCAAATACAGAATCTGAATCAGAACAAAAATGAGGATTAACATTCCCCCAAGGCTTTGGAATTTCAATTCCCTTGGTCCATTCCAAAGGCTGACCTTTTTGCAAAGAGCATCTTTGGCATGCTTACCTAGGTAAGATCACTCCCTGACTTTTTTTTGAGGGGGGGGGCAAACAAAGCAACCCACTGCAAAGGTATCTGTTTGGGGGCAAAGGTTAACACCAAGTGGAGGCATCCATCTCCAGCCAGAGAAATTAATCTAATATATGTTGAGATATTGCTATTGTTTGACCCAGTTTATATTCCAAAGGCAAGGAAAAGTTCCTATGTCCCTGACACTTTATCAAAGGCATTCATGTACCACCGGATGCCAGTGTTTGCTTTCCAAAGGAGATCAATCATCTTTCCGAACCAGAAAAAGAAAAAACCCAGGGACATTTTTTAATTTACCTGCTGCATTGCACGCTGACAATTTCCAAAACGTATTCTGGCCCTTGAAATGAATGGCATTTAATATAGAAGGTGTATTGGCAAGACGTGACCTTATTCAAATGTCGGCGCCATTACAGACCCGTTCCTGGTCTAATTATAATTAAATACTTTATGCTTTCCTTGCAAATCCTTTTGATCAATCACTGATATTAACATTAATACCACATTGCCCCTGAGCGCCGGGCTCCCTCACAAGTGTTTACGGATCAGCGGCTTTCCATTAAGGAAGATTTGAGGCACCACCGTGCGCGCGTCGCAGGCAAACGTTCGTAAATGGCCTTGACATAAGAAAAAAATGAGGAAGGAGAGAAGAAACTTCCAGATTGGGAGGTCTGGGATCAGGGGCTATCATTTCTTCGTAGTCTGTAGCTTGAATCATGTGAACTGGATTTCTATTTTCTCAGTGGAAATGTTTCGCTCCTTATCCAAGGAGCTTCTTCAGTCTGAGCAAAGTTGGTAAGGGAATCCTAAATATGTTTCTAGGTAGCTGTGTGACCTTACACCTGGGGCTAGGTCATGGTTATATTGAGATGTTATTTTAAGTCCTTTTATCATCTAAAGGAGGATCGTTAAGATCACCATGCTGCTGTTGAGCTTGTGAAATGGTCTTAATCTTCCTAGGATTTAGGATTCCCTTACCAACTTTGCTCAGACTGAAGAAGCTCCTTGGATAAGGAGCGAAACGTTTCCACTGAGAAAATAGAAATCCAGTTGACATGATTCAAGCTACAGACAATTCCACCTGGATGACTGAGAACCTTCATAGACATATTTCTTCGTAGTTGCTGTGCTTTGGCACTAGTATGTAAAATGTGTGTCTGTGTGGATGTGTGTGTTTCACTCTCTTTCATAATACTAGAACCCAGGATCATTCTCTATGACTGAATGGTTGTAAATTCAGGACTGGGATCAGCAACATGACACCCTAAAGGTCCCGTTAGGCCCACAGGTGCCTCTGTGGCATCTCACCTGACTTTCGGAAGACATTTTTGAATGAAACATAGTGACTGATGGGAAACTGCTGTGCTGCAAAGCAAAGCACCAGCTTCTAGTAACATCTTTATTTTCAAGGAGAGCTCTAGCTCCAGATGGGTCCCCATCAGCCTTCTTAGACATTAAAAACTGGAGGAGCAGTTCAAGGCACAGTTGGTCCAGAAGGATGTTCACCTGCCCCGCAAAAGAGAAAGCGGTAAGCAGACTAGATGGGTCAAGGGAGTAAGTTCACCCATGTGCCACAAATACGTGTTTTGTGACTAGCCAACCTCTCTCCGGTAGCCATGTTGGAATATTGCCCATGACATGTTCCCGCAGCCCTGCCAACTGGTGTTAATGGCCTTCTATACAAGGTCAATAATGGGAAGGCCTTCTTCAGTTGAGGCATTTGCTCCATGAGATGCAGTGATGGGCACCAATTTTAGAGGGTGAGATGTTGCAAATCAGTAGCTGAGGCATGTCCAGGGCTGGTTAATGGTCCTAGTTTTTAAAGGTAGTGGTAGAGCAAAACCATTTTAGATGTTGGACTCAGTGTCTATTGAGAGCAGAGGCATCTGCAGGGCAGCCCAAAAAGTCAAGATGGCCACGACAACCATGGGGTTGAAGTCCTTCCCTCTTTAAAAGCAGCCAGGGCTTTAATCATGTGGTCACAGATGCTATCTTGACCTTTTTGACCTCCTCCTGAGGATCCCACAACACAGGAAGCGATATCTATTTTAAACAGCCACATGTGTAACTTCAATTGTGAAGTGCTTGGGAATGTCCACCTTTTGTTATTCTGTTTTACAAAATAAAAGACAGGATCCTGGTCACTCTCTACTGCCCCAAGCTGTGAGGCACCGTTTATTTTATAGATATGAGTATCCGTTTGGCCATCCAGGAAAAAAAAATGTGCATAAAGAATTGTGCAAAGATTGGCCTGCACATCTAACATACACATTTTCCTTGTCTGTGTACTTTTCTCATGGATCTTTTTTTCTCCATAGGAAATGGCAGCTGTGTGCATACTTTTCTTTTATATGTACCCTGTATATGAAATAATATACTTAAAGTTCCGTGCCATGTTCATATTTCATGCAGGTTCTTCTATATATTTGGGAAGGTCCAAAATCTGTTTATTTAGATCAGCCTTTTTCAACCTTTTGACCCTGGAGGAACCCCTGCACATTCAGGCTCAAAGATAGGCCAGAAGTTACAAAATTATTATATTTGTTTCATAGGTAGGCCTGTAGATATGCATTAACAATGTTCTTAAACTAAAAATAAAGAATGAAACATACCTCTTTAATGTGAACTTGCCCAAATTTGAAATAAATTTTTAAATAAATTGTGATCTCCCAGGGAACCCCACCTGTCACGGAACCCGAGGGTTCCAGGGAACCCTGGTGGATAAACCCTGATTTAGATAAATGTTCTCATCTGGCCAATTTCTCATTCATCATTACCTATGTGGAACTCCACCACACCTCCCTTTTCCAATGGAGTGAAAAATCAGAGAAGTTTGCAGTTTAAATCAGATTTGGTTTCCCATTTATGGTGCCTAATTTATTTCTAAGTAATAAATCCAAAATCTATTAAGAAAACACAAGGAAAGGTTTTTTTGAACAAAGAATAATAAAAGGGAGACACCTTTGCATATTACCTACAGCTCTGTTTTGCTACAGATGAAATTAAATGAAGGCAAAATATTTGCAAAATTACATACTTTTACATCCCTCCAAATACCAAATGTGGTTCATGTAAATTACGGAAACATGGCTTTTGCTTTGTTGTTTTAAGTAACTATTTCCTTTGTGCAAAATGAAATGCCTGCTGTGTGGTGATAACCACAGCTTATAAATTAGATATTCTCATACGCTTCTCTCTCTGTCCTGAACCCTTTTCTGCTTCATGCAATTACTTCTCTATAAGCTTTAGGCTACATCAGGAAAACAAAAACCAAACTAAAAAAAATAATAAAATTAACTGGGAACTCACTGAGCTAAAACTTGTGTTATAAGAGATTAATCATAAACAAAGGGAGGTCATTTTACCAGGCCATTAAATGTGCATGTGTGGGTGTCCGTGTGTGCCCGTGTGCATATCTATATAGAGTGAAACAAGTACAATTTTAATTTGACCCATAGGCCTCCTTTTATTCTTACAGAAATTAATGAGATCAAGATTGAGTTTTTGATGCATATCTCTTGCTGAAGGACTAATCTCAGGTGTGTTGTTTCTCACGAAGCTGGCTTTGCTAAACCTGATCAGCATTTTCTATGCCATGCATCTGCACCTGCTTGGGAATATCCCTTACGTCAACTAAGACATTTTGGATTGTGGCAGGATGTGAGAGATGAATGGAGGGAGAGATGAGATGGAGATGGAGATGGAGATGGAGATGGAGATGGAGATGGAGATGGAGATGGAGATGGAGATGGAGATGGAGATGGAGATGGAGATGGAGAGGGAGAGGGAGAGGGTGAGGGAGAGAGAGAGGGAGATATATGATAGACACAGACACAGACAGACAGAAATGTACTTGCAAGCCAAGTTTGTATAGAATTGGTCCGCCTTTTGCATGAAAATGCAGTCACTGTAGCACTGGGGGTTGGCTTTCCCTTAAGCTGTTCTCTTGAAGATGTATTGGACATTCAGACTCTCTCCTTTGGGCCCAGGTGGTCAAAGGCTGTTTTGGGCTACATCCAACAGTAGTTACCTTTGTGAGTTAAGCACCTTTGGCAGAAGGTGCTCGACTCACCTCAGTCAGTACATCCTCCTTACACTTGACCCCCTACCCCCTGCAATCTTTCCCACAAAATTGCTCATTAAGTCTAGTTTATAGCCCAAGTCATCCTCCCATGCATTTGGAGCGCGGCTGCACAGCATCTGGCCACATTGGGCATTGCAGCAGGGTTGGTATCTGAAAGCTGCAGGGAGGTGTAAAATTGTCCTGTACACCCTGGGTATTGATGCAGTAATGGTGAGATGAGGCTAGTACGGATGTCTCTATAATACAGGCCCTGGAGAAGCACATGCTCTGTGGTTTCTATGTGACCGGAGTCACAGGGGCATTGCGTCTCCAGGTAAGGAATCTACCTGTATTGGCCTTCGAGGACAGCTGAGAGGAGGGCGTGACATTGTGCTGGAGTAAAGGCCCTTTGGTGTTTAGATACTTCAAGTTTAGTTAGGTATGCCATAGGGAGGAGGCAGAACGTTCCATATACGTGGAGAAGGATTTTCCACGTTGAGGCACTTAATGCTAACTTCAAGAAAAAAAGTCCCCAGAATCTTTGCAGTCTCTGGTGTCTAACAGCCCCATTTATTTGCGGAAATATGAGCATCCATCAACTGTATAAAACTCAGTGTTTCATTAGCTGCTTCACCATGGTGGCAGTGCTGTGGGAGGAAGTTATTAATTTAGTGAAGTTCCTCACAATGAACTGTAGGCTGCTCTACTACCAGCAACGGATGGGGGCGGGGGGGGGGGGTGAAGAAAATAAATGTTAAGATTGTATTAGATGTAAAGGTTAATCCATAAATCAAAACGAAAATGTCAGTTGCCTTTTAACATTGATTGAGATGTAATTTGGCGTCGGTCGCGCAATGTTTTCTTATATAAATTCGCAAATCCTCTCCTGTTAGAAGCCCCAGTCTTTGTAACCCGAAACAAATTAAGTCATTTGTTTTGTTTATGTAACTACATCAAGATTGATCTCCTTGTTCCTTTATATTATTCGTTTTTTTTCTGGTTCCCCACTGATCGCATCGTCAAAAGGAAGCAAATATTTACACCTGTCTGTTGAAACTCTGAAGTGCAAGCTGTGGGGCGTGTGATTTCTTTTAATTGGCTGAAAAGACCATTTCACCAAGAGCATAATTATAATATTTTACAATATCCCAGACTTCAAAACAACAACAAAAACCTCACAGGCTAGAGAAGATATCTGCACAGAAGTGGAGCCTGTAAAAAGGTAACATGTACCTGTGGATTTTTTGGAAAGATACATTCCTTCACTGCTTGATTCTAGACATGTTTTATTCAATGCAACATTGCCCTCCATTGCAATTATTTATTTAAATAGAAGAAAACACGAGAGCTCTTTTAAATTGTCTTGCCAAAAAATAACTGCCCTTCAATTAGCTTTCCTACTAAGGAAGTTTATGTTAAACATTGTCCAAGTTTACATTAAACATTTACTGCTTGATAACATTCCAGGAGTGTCACTAAGATCTCATTCAAATTGTATCGCCAGTCTGATGAATCATACCAATTTTAATTGTCAGTTTGATGTGATGAGTCAAATGGATTTGCCTTCTTAAGCCAACTGGGTTGAAAAGTGTGAACATGCATGCTCAGAAGTCCATCAAATTGCCCAAATGATGTGAAGACACCCAATTCAGTTCAACTCATCCAACTGATTCAGCAATTCAGCAATTCGTCAGGATGATTCAATCAAGTCATATTCGAATCAAATCTTTGCACTGAAGCTTGACTTAAGTTTTGTCAGTAGCCATAAGAATGAGGAAGCAATCTTGCCACATTAAAGTCTCAATTTTGCCTTCTTCTCAGTGTAGTATCTGTTTTCACTTGCTTGTAACCAAGATTCGGTATTCTGTATAGGCTTATTCTTGGTCTGTGGTCCACACGTCCATTTAAGCTTAGAGCAAACTTTTAATGATCAGAGCTATGTGTTCAGTTATTCCTCACCATTCTCAGAACACACTTGTAGGAGGACATAAACCGGGGCAAGTGTGGCATCTAATCTGATATAATCAAAATAATATGTAACACAGGAAGAAACTATGAAGCTTACATCACAATTGCACTCTATTTTGTCTCTTGAAAATTGAAAGAATCTCGATGTGGATTTTTCCAGTTTTTATCTTTATTGAAATCTATGAGGTTGGCTCACATAAGTGAAAATAACCATAACCTTTTCCCCCAGTCTTCTTCTACACTTTTCTCTACACTACCAGTAAACAATTGAAATTTACAGGCCAACTGAGAGCAAAATGGGTCAGTATTTTAAACATGGAAGGAAATAGATGGCAGAACATACTTTAGGACATCACACTATTGGCATGATGATGGGTCTTCTTTTGCCCACTCCAGTGACACCTATGTCTGAATGCCCTCCAGAGGTATGGATTTCTATTCCCAGCATCCCTCAGTCAGCATGTTCATTGCTGAGGATTCTAGGAATTGAAGTTTATGCACCTGGGCTAGCTGAGATGAAACATGAGAGCCTTCCCAAAATGGTCAGCCTTCCAAATCTATGGACTAAACTGCCTACCCTCCCCAGGTAACATGGCCATCGCTGAAAATTCTGGGAGTTGAAGTCCACGCATTTGGAGAGCATGTGGGTTGGGCTATAGAAAGACTTCAGTATGAATTAGGTGAAGCAGCCACCTTTGGAAGTAAGGGGGCAGCAGAGGACAACATTGCTTCCCCCTGTATTCTCAGTGGTTACCTAACAATTCAATGATTACTCTTGGTTTTAAGGGTCTGGACCATTTCAGACACCAAGGTGCTATCCAACAGTTCACACCACTCCATGCTGCAGTCACTTCAGAACAGGCAAAACCCAAACTGAAATTCCAGAAGATCAATGGATGCAAATCACAACTTCCAAAGATAGTGGTAACCATCACAAGGACTGTAGCTTGAATCATGTCAACTGGATTTCTGTTTTCTCAGTGGAAACGTTTTGCTCCTTATCCAAGGAGCTTCTTCAGTCTGAGCAAAGTTGGTAAGGGAATCCTAAATATGTTTAATTAAGGATTCCCTTACCAACTTTGCTCAGACTGAAGAAGCTCCTTGGATAAGGAGCGAAACGTTTCCACTGAAAAAATACAAATCCAGTTGACATGATTCAAGCTACAGACAATTCCACCTGGATGACTGAGAACCTTCATAGACATCACAAGGACTAAGTCTCCATGAAAGGAAATCAAAAAGAAATAGCAGATGTAGAGCAGACAAACTGGATTAGGAGACTGTAGGAGGCTGGGAACAGGCAGCCATGGGTCAAGCCAAGTCTTATAACCAGAAAGTGAATCAGAATGTAAGAACAAACCTGAAAATCAGGAAAAAAAGATAACAACATTCCAAGTTGGGGGATCTGTGGCCCTCTAGATGTTGAACTGGTTTCCAGCATCCTTCACCAATGATCATGTTGGATGGGGTTGCTGTAGAGTTGGAGTTCAGCAGCATCTTGAGGGCTATGGATTCCCCACCCGTGCTCAACTGGATCAGGAAGCCTTCTGACACTGTGTCCTACCCAGGAAGATGATCATCAGACTGGGTGGGTGCACTTAATTTAAGGCCTGATCTTGCAGTTCATCACCTGGAGCCTCCCCACACAGAGTCCAGCAGGAGCATCAGATGCCCATTTAAGATGCTCGGTTTTGCATTTCTGCTCAGTCCATTCCCATAAGAATCCTAAGCCCTGTAATGGAACTTGCTATTTCTGTGTCCTCCACATCCCCTTTCTTCTGTGCGAAGCAGAGACATATCTGGGTTCCCAGACTTGCAGATGGTTCTTTACCAACCAGAGATGTGGAACCAGTCTTTCTTTGGGGAGTCTGACACAAATTGATGCATCATCCAGACCAGTGTTTCTCAACCTTCTGTGGATTTCAACTCCCAGAATTCCCCAGCCAGCTTGTTGTTGAAGTCCACACATCTTCAAGTTGCTAAGGTTGAGAAACACTGATCCAGACAATTATCCACCAGCTTTCACCTATCCTGAAGGTTGTGGTGCAATTCTCAACTCAAAAGAGGGGAGGGGGGAGGAAAAGAAGTCAAATCTATGCAAATTTAAAAACACAGATCTTAAAAGAAAATATTTCAGAACTATTTACATTTCTATGAGGATGGTTTCCCTTTTTTTTTTTCAAAAGGGAGGAATTAGCACACACAAAAAATAGAATGAACATAGATGTGAGAATACACCTGGGCTTCACAGACTGCAAACAGGCTGATGTGAGCACCCAACAATTGAAATTATTTTGGAAACAGCAACTCTCTCAGACACCACTTTGTTTTTCAGAGATCAGATTAGATGGGAGGAGAACATCAGGACATTTTCCGAGGTGGGCACGGATACCTGGAACTCACTGTTTCTTCAGGACGTTGTTGTTGCAGTGAAATCCACAGGCTTTCAAATATTTCAATGGGCAGATCCTGAATGTATTCCCTGAGAGAAGAACGGCAGAAGACTCAAAATGTGGTGTGGCCATCTGGAGTTTTCTAGAGCTCATTAATATATCCAGGAAAGACGAGTATTACAAAATAACACCAGGGGTGAGAGAGAAGTTTCACATTAGCCTCTATCTGCATCTCCTGGCCTACTGGCAAGGGGGAATTCCACCACATCAACCTGCAATCCAGCGGAAATAAGCATATCACCATGGAGTATTTCATTTCAGAGGGATTACCAACAGTCTGAGACATTTTCTAAGAGGCTGGGAACTTCCCCAGGAACGTGGATGGATTCCCCTTTCCCAGGAAGCCATGGGCAAGCTGCTTCTCTCTCACACACATGCACGCACGCACACACGAACACACACACACACTTGCCTAGCTTTAACACTGACACACTACTTTAACCATTTGGGCCCGACTGTACAATTGGTTTTCTTCCAGCTGTCCCCACACAGCTGTTCACTTGGAGAGCCAACATAAACAGTGTGAGTAGTTTAGGTACTTTCCCTAAATTCACCCAATTAAATCTGCCAGAAACAAAACATTAGCCAGGCGACGAAGTTATTTAAGAGAGAAAGAGAGAAATGCCACAAAACGTTTGCTTTTTCCCACAAGATGGCAGTAGAATTAAAGATTTCAGCCCAAGGATTTTTCTGGAAGCTCAGGCGTAGCAAAAGAGAGATGCAATCCCTGCCCACCAGCCGTTCTTCCAGAGAAATTTTGGACAGTCATGTTCCATCTCTTTGTAGAAATAGATAGATGCAGCTTGCTGGGAAGTGTGAGGAGAAATATTGTGTTTGAAAGCAAATGTGTGTTTCTTTCTTCTCCCACCGTCCTTTCAGATATCTATGCTCTGCAGAAATTGCTTCAGGACTGCATCTGTGTAATGTTGGGTAGCCTGAAGCCACACGCTTCCAAATTATGAAGTGATTTTCCTTGAAAAAAGCCTTGAAAAGTCACATAGTCTCCTGGAGCACCTCCAACAACTGCTTGTGGCCTTAGGCAAGGAAGCAGAAGAGTATCTAGTGTTGGTTGACAACAAGGAGGACCAAGAGGTCTATTTAGGAGGTACTCAATCTGCTAGCCCTCTTGCTATTACCTTTGAAACAGGTTGGCCAACTTACGGCCATTGTGCCAAAAGAGAGCCAGTTTGGTGTCGTGGTTAAGGCTAGGAACCAGGAGACAGTGAGTTCTAGTCCCACCTTAGGCACAAAGGCAGCTGGTGACCCTGGGCCAGTCACTTTCTCTCAGCCCTAGGAAACAGGCAATGGCAAGCCACTTCTGAAAAACCTTGCCAAGAAAACTGCAGGGACTTGTCCAGGCAGCCGGACACAATTGAATGGATAAAAAAAAATTGTGCCAAAAACAATCTACTCATGCAAAAATGTTGAAATATTGGACCATATGGGCACCATAAGATAGAGTTATCTAAATCATGTGGACATATTGAATGGAGCTACACTCTCGGCAGAGCACAGCAATGCAACGTTTGGTTGACTGCACCCCTTGAGACTACAGGAAAGTTCTGCAGCTATGTTCTTGCAAATAAATTTCTCATCTTTAGAAAACTGAGATGGTGAGAAGATGACGATTGACCTTCGTGTGGATTTCAGTCCTATGAGGGTCTTGGGGATGTTTGAGTGTTTGCATCTTTTTTCTTTGGGCCTGTCATATAAACTCAGATAAGGCAATAAAGATATAAACAAATTCATGAGAATCCTCATAGCTCTCTGCCATTCTGTGCCATAAACTGGAGCATATGGCCTGGGGTGGGGGCTGCTAATTATTTAGATTGCCAAGAACAAGTTCTTCGGAGCCCATCAGGAAATGCAGATGACTTATATGGCTGCTCATCCATTTTGACCAGGTCCCCCCAAGAAATAATAAACACTTGGGCATCCATCCTGTTGCTAACCAACAGCAATAAGAAAGAGAATACTGGTTGAATCACCATATGAGAAGACATTTCTTGGTAGATGAAGCCTCAAATTGGGCCCAACCTTGGAGGGGAGTTTGGGGGGTTTAAGGAGTGAAATAGGTGTTGAAGCTTCTGCAAGCTTTGACCTCTGTTTTGGCCCCTTAAAACTCCAGTTCTCTGGAGGCCACTGGAAAGGAGGCTGGTACATCACCTGCAATCTGCATTCCCTCCTTTTCTCATTCATTCAGTCATTCAGTCATTCATTCAGTCATTCATTCCTCATATTTATATGGCCTTGCTATAGATCTCCGCTTCCCAACTGTGGCAATTTCCAGGTGTGTGGACTTCAGATTCCAGAATTCCATAGCCAGCATCACTACTGATGAGAAGCCACATGCATTTGGCTTCTTTGGGCGAAGATGAAGTTGGGAAATGCATAGGCAGTGGGCATTAGTTTTGTCCCCTATGAAGACTCCTGCTGTGGCCTTCCACTGCCTTTACCTGCTATTTCAGAGGTGCACAACTTACATTTGGACTTTGAGTAGTATGTCTTGGATCATGTGCCCTGATCAAAGAGGCCAGGATAGAGAACTAGTCAGTCTAAAGTTTTGAGAGCCTTGTTGTTGTGTATCGAATTCCTTGCCAAGGGTGGAATGAGGCTGATTTTCATGAAGGCCCATCTTTGGTTTTGCTACTTAAACTATAGAATTAAACTATTCTCTGCCACTGCCCCCCCTCCCCCCCCGCACTTTGGTTTCTCTGATCACAGATTTTAAATATTGTAGCCTTTCAGGCCACCACCTGATTTTGCTCAGCCTTGAGAAAGCCGAAACAAAAGATCCTCAATAATGATATCCAGCATGATCATAAGTGGGGTTGTTCAGGATGACCTTTTCCCCTGCCAAGTAAAGGTAAAGGTAAAGGTTCCCCCCGCACAGTTGTGCAGTCATGTCCGACTCTAGGGGCTGGTGCTCCTCTCCGTTTGTTAGCCGAAGAGCCAGCGCTGTCCGAAGACGCTTCCGCGGTCATGTGGCCGGCATGACGCGCGCGGAACACTGTTACCTTCCCACTGAAGTATCTAGCAAATATTCTACATCCATCCCATAGAAGAGCTTTCATTCTCACCCATCCCAATGTTTTTCCATCTTCACCATTAGATGAAAGATTCAATTATATCCCTGTTCATGATTTTGCAAAGGACCAAATGATCCCATCCTATGTCAACAAGTTTCTCATAGATGATCTAGGCAAGCCTATGATACACAAAATGATGCTACTTTATGCACTTCATCATTTTTATTGGTATGTGGGTCATATTGCTATCAGCTCCCTCCATGTCTCCAGACATCTACCAACATGCTTGGTGGATCTTTTCTCCACAAGAAATATATCTGATGCACCAGTTGTACATCCAAATATATTGAGCAGATGGGTTCAAGCAGGCTTGAAAGTGTAGGAATTCTGGGATGGTAGTACCAGGAACTCCACGCAGCTTCTTAGTATGTAGCAGAGTAGAGCGTTCCCATAAACTTGCACAAGGCTTAATCAGTTCAAGACACAAAATAAACACACTTCACACGTTAATGTAAAGTTACATAAAAAAGAGTCTACAATTTTATTGTAACTCACAGTTCCTTAGTAGAAATGGTCCATGCGTGCAAGCAAGTGGTTCTGACCAAACCCACAGTCTTCATTAATGTGGCCCTGCTGCATGAAAGTATGAGAAACGTGGGAGCCATAGCTGGCCCATGCTCCTTGGTAGGAGATCCGAGCAGAAAGAGGAAGAGAAGGGAACAGGAAACAGGAAACCGGGATTCAGCCCCTCCCACACAAAGCAAGTAAGATCAGGTTACAGCAGAGGCTGTCTCCTCCTTTGAGCCTGTGTGTGAGATGTGCTTGGTTGAAACCCGATCTCTAACAGTAAGTAAGACAGTTTTGGCCCAGGGATAATGGGCCATGATTGGTTTGACTTAAAGAATACCATCTGATCAGTGCTAAGCGGGTCCATAACTTTGTTCTGGGGTGGGGGAGGGTAGCACACTGAACCCTTTTTAGTTAGAATATCATTCTCCCCACCACCACCATGCAATTTCAGCCAAATATATTTCAATAAGAGCTTTAGATTAGGGGTTGTAGAAATGACACCAGCAATGCACTGTGAAGGAAACACCAGCTGGACGTCCGGTTCTATCTGAGATGTGAGTCCTTTCACAATCTCTCACCTGGCTTTCATTCCCACACGGTCTTTGCCCACCCTCCCAGCTGTTCTTACAGAAATCAGGGGTCAGCAAGGAAGACTGGGAAAACATCAAAGTAATGGCACAAGTGGTGAGCTTTCATTGAGAGAGGCCTCTCATCGGTGGGCCCACAGAAACTTGGAGCTGGCCCCAGGTACACACCGGTTAACAAAAAAGCCAGTATGGCAGTGCAGTGACTCACTGGTAAACCTTTGGAAACAAACATTTAAGGAAAGTATATGCATTCCACCAAATGTTTATAGCCTCACACCAGGAATGGAGAAGGAAGAAGGTAGATGCGAGGATGGAATGAAATCCACACAGCTGCTCAACCATGGAAGGGAAACTAAGGTGACTTTCAAAGGTTTTCATCAGCCTCTCTCCATAGTTCATTGAGCCCTCTAAGACCTCAGCTACCTCTTGCTTGAGGTTGGGTACTCCGAAGATCTCTGAAACCAATGTCTGTTATAGCAGCAAGTCTCTATTACATCCCATGTATTGGCTGCTCCAAGGGATGAGCTGAAAGGGTGGTCACTAAAGAGGCAGACTCTGACTGTCAGCTGCAAGGCAATAAAGTCATCCAGACGAGAGTTACTCCCAGAATCCACCTGGGAAATGGCAGAAGGCAGTATGGAAAATATCAGAGAGTACAGTGTGGTACCCAGAGGCTAAAGAAGGGGAGATCAGCTGGCCCACCTGATTTGGCAAAGCTTGCTTTCTAGACCTCACCAATGTTATGAGAAGATCCCATCACAAGTCCATGCAGATGAACCTGTCATTCTTTCTAATATTGCCAGCATTGTCCTATTTTTCACCAAACCAGGCTTTTTTTACCATAGCCATCAAAGACATCCAAATTAAAGCTTTCCCCGCTTGACTTCAGTGCCATTGTGTTTTGACTAATTCAGGTTCACTGCCCTGGAATGCAGAAGGAGTTCCACGCAGAAGGAATTCCAGGGAAGTTTCCCCATGAGCTGTGCATAGAAAAGGCTTGTTTTCCCCCTTTTGATATTAAGGGCACCATGACCTAGAAACCATCCTAAAGAGCCTGTGGCTTCAAAGAATATTGGCAGTGCCGGCTGAGCCCAAGAAAGAATGTCCATGGCATGTGCAAAATCTGATGGGTATTGGATCTTTTTGTCAATAGTAACGATGCAGGAGATCCTCTGCCATGCTGAAGGCCAAGGGATACCCAGACTGCTCCTCCAACACTTTGCTACTATCTCCAGAAGTTCTATGGGCAATGTTTCTCAACCTCAGCAACTTTAAGATGCATGGACTTCAACTTCCAGAATTTTCATCAATGGCCATGCTGGCTGGGGAGTTCTGGGAGTTGAAGTCCACGCATCTTAAAGTTGCTGAGGTTGAGAAACACTAACTTAGGGCAACCGCCTTTCCTCTCTCTCAGTCTCTCTCTCATATTCTCCCTCCCCTCTCTCTTTCTCCCTGGATATTTCTCAACCCTAAGATCCATTTGTTGTTAGGAGGGTTTGTGTTTTATCTGTTTCGATGCCTCCTCCCCAAAACTTCATCTATGAATGTCAAATCTTTCTTGAGTAGAAACCTATTTCAGAAAACCACAGAAGGTTTCATCTTTCAAAATATGGCCTCCTGAGAAAGGAGGAGACAGGGTTTCACTGGCATCCTGCTTGCTGGAGGAGATGGAAAGAGCCGTAAACGTCTGCTGCTGTTTCAGGGGAAGGCAATTTAGTGAGAAATATTTCTCCATTTCAAGGCAGGGCGGGGGGGGAAGCAGGAGATCGATGGGTGGATTTCTGGTGGGAGACTAACTTTCCCAGAGATGGTCTGATTGCCTGACACCTTGGAAATATTGCGGTGGGTGGACTAAATAATGTGTTGATAGTCCATCAGCCATCTACACAGTTAGGAACTCGATCAAAGTTGGGCAAAAAAGGCTGCTTGTTGGGGGGCAGAAATGTTCCAAAGAACTTCAACAAAAAAAGATGCAGATACCTTTTACTTCAGCTCACCACACCACACATCCCAGCCCGGTGTTAATATCTAATTATCTGGATTAATGACTGATTATGCTTTGCCCTTGTCTTTGACCTTTTGTAATTCCTGCACCAACAAGCTTTACTGATTTCTGGGGGGTGGGAGGTGAGACCGGAGAAGGGGAGGATGTTATCTGAAGTGTAAAATTAACCATTCCTGTGTTATGAAATCACCATCTGGCACGGCCAAGGCTCCGCACGAGTTTTCCAAACCGGAGCCCTTTCCAAGCCTGTCTAGAGCGTGACCTTGCGCGTTTCAATAATTAGAATTTCCTACGTAAGGTGGGCGTCCAAAACCAGGGGAGGAAAAGTGAAGACAGCTGCAGGGGTGTGGGCTGGAAGGACCATGATGCCCAGCTTTAGAAATCGAGTGGGGAGGAGAGCGATAAATCTCCACAGCCAATCTGCTAGCTTGTTGTAACTTACCACGGAGGGGCAGGATTCAAAAGCTGTTGGAGGTGTTTCCACCTTGCGGGCGGTGGGCGGTGGCCTGGTTCAGATGCAACAGGAAACCTAGCACGGGGGGGGGGGGGAATCTCACAGCCTGAGAGCTGCCTGAAGACACCCCCCCCCCACAGCACTCACCTAATCACCCACAGAAGAGCACCCCTTGCTGAACTTTGACAAAAAACTCACCAACTTGAGATGGTGCGGCAAAGAGGATCCTTGTGAGGTTTAAGGCATGAATTTGGCTGCCTTAAGCACCCCAAATGCAAACACAAAAAAATCCCAAAGGGAAAATGTCGTGTGTCCCCCCCCCCCCCCCCGTGATATTATTTGTCTGGGCATTTGCTTTTGCAGCCCTTATGCGTCCACATGTGGGGAAGGTCAAAAAGCAAGATGGCACCACTCAATCAAAGCCCTGTCCCTTTTGACATGCGCTGCATGTCTGATGCATGTAAAAGGGGGTGGGGCTTCAATTGCATGGTCACAGCCTCCATCTTGACATTTTTGACGCACGCACGCACGCACGCACACACACCTGGGCCCCTGGCACAAAACTATGGCCTACCCCGGTGCTACATAAACCACTAAAATTCACACATTATCGGCCACCATTGCCAGTAACATCCCAATTGGAAAAAAGTGTTATGTTCTAAAACTAAAGCTTACCCCTTCTCTAGCTGAGGTTTCAATTAAAACTACACCAAACAATTTCTTCAGCCATTTTTTTTCCAACTGTCCTCTTTCAGCTGGGTAGAAAAGAAACTGCTTTTCAAAGGAGAAATGTGAGATGTTCATAGGGCTTGGAAGTTCTTGTGGGAATGTTCGTTATGAGGTGGCTTCATTCATCCCTTGTTCTGTCCTTGAATAAATAAATGACATTGATTCATTCATTTTCCAGGTATTACCAGTCAGAATTATGATCACACACAGACCACTCATAACCATACAGGTAGTCCTCACTTAATGACCATTCATTTAGGGACGGTTCAGACTTACAACGGTGCTGAAAAAAACAACCTACAATTGGTGCTCACACTTAAGACTGTCTCAGCGTCCCCGTAGTCACGCGATCATGATTTGGGCGCTTGGCAACCAATTCGCATTTATGACCGTTGCAGCATCCCGTGGTCACGTGATCGCCATTTTCGACCTTCCCAGCCGGCTTCTGGCAAGCAAAATCAATGGGGAACTGCATGATTCACTTAACAACCACATGGTTCGCTTAACGACCACGGTGATTCGCTTAATGGCCGCCGCAAAAAAGGTCGTAAAATTGGGATTTATTTATTTATTTATTTATTTATTATTTAAATTTATATGACTGCCCATCTCCCCCAAACGGGGGACTCGTTAAGTGGGTTTGGATTCACTTAATGACTGCTTCACTTAGCAACCAAAATTCTGGTCTCAATTGTGGTTGTTAAGCAAGGACTACCTGTACATAACAGAATTCATAACCATATATCACAGAACCACTGATAACCATAGGCTATAACGTAGGAGTTATAGAATGTTTTCCCAACTTAAATCTGCCAGATTCTATTGTTGAGATTTTTCTGGAAACAGAAACGATCTTGGCAAGTTTTGGGGTGATACAAACTCACAAGGAACCTAAGGATTTTATGAAAAGTAATATTTTCATTGAAGAAAATTAGGAAACCAGAATCAAAAGACTTTCAGAACCTGCTCAGGTAGCCCTCTTGATAGAAACAAGGTTCAAATCTTCTGGGTTTTCTTTTTATTTCCCAACCTACATAACAGGGTCCTTGTGCCCCCCCCAAAAATCCTCCATGTTTGTACCAGCTTGTACAACTTCCTCATGTTGTTTGTTTTCACAGTGTTCATAGTTGCAGTGATTTGCTTTCTCACAGACTGTGTGAGAATTAACTCTCACACAACAATCAAATCTCACTTTTTTCCAAATGGGAATCCCCACTTCTGGGGGGCAGCAGAGTGGGATGGCTGGGCTAAGACAACACAAATAAAAAGTTCCTGTCTGGTAGCCCCCGCATTATGGGACATGTTGCTTCCAGAGGCACACTCAACCTTTTCTTTTCTGGCATTCCAGAAGGCATGGAAAACCAGTTTTTCAGTGCCTCTTCGGCCCTCAATGAGAAACTTGGGTGACCCCATTAGTTTTATGAATATTGAGGTGGTTTTGATGAGGGTGAGGGATGGATTCTTGGTTGAGAGTTCCTATGTTATGATTTTCTACCCTGTTGATTGGGGCAAGATATAAATTCCTCAAAAAAGAAATAAATAAAGGGAGCCCAGTGTGTGTGCGTGTGTGTGTGTAGTCCTCGACTTACGGCCATTCATTTAACGACCGTCCAAAGTTACACTGGCCTTGGAATGGGTGCTTTACGGCCTGTAAAGCACTTCCAAGCATCGCAAAACATCGCACCCCACCCCCCATGGTCATATGATTGCATTTCGGGTGCTTGGCAACCGGCTCACATTTACGACCGGTTGCAGCATCCTGCGGTCACGTGATTGCGTTCTGCAATGTTTTTTGCCGTTTTCAGGCAAAAAACACCCATTGGGGGAGCTGGATTCGCTTAACATTGCTGTGATTCGCTTAATGCAGAGCTTTCCAAACTGTGTGTCGGGAGACGTTAGTGTGTCGGCTGCAGTGTCTGGGTGTGTCGCGGCTGCTGCTGCCTCCGAGCCCTGCCAGGATTCCACACAGGTCCTAGTGCCTGCCTTGTGCCCGGCTGCCTCCAAACCTGCTGTGATTCCGCACAGGTCCTAGTGCCGGCCTTGTGCCTTGCTGCCTCCAAACCTGCTGTGATTCCGCACAGGTCCTAGTGCCTGCCTTGTGCCGGGCTGCCTCCAAACCTGCTGTGATTCCGCACAGGTCCTAGTGCCGGCCTTGTGCCTTGCTGCCTCCAAACCTGCCCTGCCAGGATTCCACGCAGGTCCCAGTGCCTGCCTTGTGCCCTGCTGTAAGAGTGTGTCACAAAATGTTACCCTGCTGTAAGAGTGTGTCGCGAAATGATGCATGTCTAAAAAGTGTGTCACCAACATGGAAAGTTTGGAAAGCTCTGGCTTAATGGCTGCCGTAAAAATGGTCGTAAAATCGAATCCAGTCAGATAGTGACTCGATTTACGACCACGACTTACGATGGAAATTCCAGTCCTAATTGTGGTCGTAAGTCGAGGACTACCTGTGTATCTGTGTGTGTGTGTGTGTGTTTGTGTGTGTGTGTGTGTGTGTAATAAAAAGTATACCCCCACCTTTTTGCTCAACTAAGCACTTAACTTAAGCCAGAGTGACAAAGTAAAGAAGATCCGACCAGGTATTGTTGGGTTTCTGAGACCACCCAGCAGAAGGATGCATGTTTTCATCTCCACCTTTCCTTGAAGCAAAAACCCTTCCTTTCTGTCTCCAGTGACATTTCGTCAGCATGAAAGGCAAGTTAACACAGCGGTTTGGCAAACAGAAGGTCTCAGAGTGAGATTGTTCTGTCAGCATCTTCCATCTTGGCCCACGGTCGGTCGCGCTGGCCCGTCTCGGGGCCGGGAAACTGAAAAAGCCTTTTCATCATTGTATTGACAAAGTCCTGCCGCTGCAAATCTTCTCATCAAAGGGCTTCTTATGTAAAAAGTTATCCCTCCCCATTCTCTCCCCCAAAGCAAAAAATTGTCCTCCGATCAGCACATAAACATTAGTCCTATTATTTAGCAGAAGCAAGTCAACCCTTCAGATTCTAATAACTGGACCCACGACAATCATTTCTTTTTCTCCATGTAGCTTTCAAAGGATCGGCGTATTGCATCTTCATTGACTATTCCTCTGCTGTCCCCACCCCACTCTCAAAGGGGCCGCCCTTTGTTGTTTATTCGTTCATCGCTTCCGACTCTTCGTGACTTCATGGACCAGCCCACGCCAGAGCTTCCTGTCGGCCGTCGCCACCCCCAGCTCCCCCAAGGTCGAGTCCGTCACCTCCAGAATATCATCCACCCATCTTGCCCTTGGTCGGCCCCTCTTCCTTTGGCCTTCCGCTTTCCCTAACATCAGCATCTTCTCCAGGGTATCCTGTCTTCTCATTATGTGGCCAAAGTACTTCAGTTTTGCCTTTACTATCATTCCCTCAAGGGAGCAGTCTGGCTTTATTTCCTGGAGGATGGACTGGTTTGATCTTCTTGCAGTCCAAGGCCCCTACCTAATCATAAATAAGCAAATTATTTCAGGGGCTTTTATGTCCTTTCCAAACAGACCATTGAACACTATTTGGTTTCATGACAATAGCTGTGGTCCACATGCTTCAAATGTGATTTTACTCCTAAATAGATGAGAGTCCCAAGGAAGGAATGCGATGCAAGCCAGAAATGACCCCACGCTCTTCTGTCCCTATAAAAAAAATAATTGCAATGTCTTGAATTGGAGCCTAAGCTCAGGTCTAGGTCGTAACCCTGCCTAGATCAGCGTTTCTCAACCCTGGCAAGTTTAAGTTGTGTGGACTTCCACACCCAGAGTTCCCCAGCCAGCTAATGCTAAATGCTAAAGACCTGGGATTGAAAAGTACCAGCAGGGCCAACAATCTGATTCCAGAGATGGACATTTAGGAGGAGCAAAAGGACAGTCACCTTTTTTTAATGATGGCCTAGGTAAAAGGTAAAGGTTCCCCCCGCACAGTTGTGCAGTCGTGTCCGACTCTAGGGGCCGGTGCTCATCTCCGTTTGTTAGCCGAAGAACCAGCGTTGTCCGAAGACGCTTCCACGGTCATGTGGCCAGCATGACGTGCGCGGAACGCTGTTACCTACCCACCGAAGTGGTACCTATTCATCTACTTGCATTTGCATGCTTTCGAATTGCTAGTTTGGCAAGAGCTGGGGCGAGTGCGGGAGCTCACTCCACACTCAGGGCTAGGGATTCGAACCTCCGAATTTGCTATCTTCCGATCGACAAGTCTGGCGACTTACCCGCTGAGCCATCACGCCCCTAAGGAGGCCCAAGACATACACACAAAAATAAGGTACCTCAATGGGTAGTATGAATATATCCCTTCTCACCCCCATGGGTGGTGTGTGTCTTCCTCAGCCTCGGGTCCTCTTCCAGAGGCCTGGGAGTTTGGGGGTTCTGCGCAGCATCTTAGCTGTTCCTAGCACTGCACTCTTCTGGACAGGGAGCTCTGATGTGGCTCCTGGGATCTGTTGGAGCCCCTCTCCCAGCTTAGGAGTCCCAGCCCCAAATGCTCCTACCACCACTGGGACCACTTTGGCCTTCACTTTCCACATCCTCTCCAGTTTCTCCTTCACCCTGGTACTTCTCCAGCTTCTCATACTCCTTCCTGATGTTGCTGTCACTTGGCACCGCTACATCTATCACCACCGCTGTCTTCTGGTCCTTGTCTACTACCACGATGTCTGGTTGATTAGCCAGTACCTGCCTGTTCGTCTGGATTTCTGTTTCTGTGTGTGTGTGTGTGTGTGTTCTCCAAAGCTGAATGTAGTTCTTGTTACAGCTGCCCTTGACATAACTTCAGGAATGCAAAAGTTCTGTATTGACTCAAGATAAGTGTGAAAAAATGACAATAAGCACTCCATTGTTTGTTTGGCTAGTTGGAGAAGGAAAGGGCGTTCAACTAAATTCTCTTTGTTTGAATATGATAGGATATAATCCAATGAAGTCTGGAGATTTCGAAAGTGCAGCGTTTGTAGACAAATTCCACTTTGGAACTGGGAGAGAGATGGGACCATTTGTAAAACAGTGAGCATTTGGCACATTTTCCATGCTCCCTGGAAGGCCTTGCCTTTGCATGATGACATCATTTATTTATTTATTTATTTATTCATTCATTCATTCATTCATTCATTCATTCATTCATTCATTCTTTAATTTCTATTACCGCACCATCTCCCCCAAAGGGGACTCTGGGCGGTTATGATTACCATGATGTCAGTTGGCCCCCCACCCCAACTTCTATGGCCACCCTTTCACCATCTTCTCTGGGGGCTCTCTCAGATTGGGAAATGTGGGTGGGCAAGGAGGTTTCAGAGTGATGGATCGATGAGACACAGGAAACCAATGTAGCACAGCATCTCGCTTTCCCAGCCTCCAGCCATGGTGAAATAAACACAAACACTCAAAAAGAGAGAGGAAGAGAGAGAAATTCTCGAGGCGTTCTCAAGCACCCTGAGTAGAAAGCAGAAAAAACAGAGGCCCCCTTTCACATGGGAAGCAACCTCTGAGAAATGCCAGGGCAGAGTCCTGTACACCTCTGTCAAAGAAAGCTATTCTTCCTTTTTTGTGAAGAATGTGTTGTTGGCATTTCCAGCCCTCCCCACTTGCTGGGGATAGGTGGAAAGCTTACAGATGCTCCTAATGGAGGCTCCGGATAAGAATCCGAGAGCCAGCAGTGCAATTAAGAGGCGGCTGTCAAGAGATCAGCTTAGCCTGTTGTTCCAGCTCAAGATGTAAAAGGAAAAGAATTTGTTAGGTTTGGGAGGGGCAGATTCCCAGTTCAAACACTGCCGGTGGATGTGAAGGGAGCACTGAAAATATGCCTTGCAGTGAACGGCTGAATGTTTGCACAGGGGTCTAGAAATATGGGGTGCGAGGCCGGGAAAGGGAGGTATTTGGAGGAGAGCTATGACCACTTTTGCTAGCCAATGTTTGCCAGGCAAGCAAAAAGCGGCAGAGCTGCAGACTTTATGCGGCCTCGCCACTGAAAATCTCCGAGCTGCACCTACTGTATCCCCTGCTTTTGAAACAGGTTGTATGTTCTGCAGCCAACTCAAAATCACAAAGAACAGTCAGCTTTGTGGATAGCTTCCAGCATTTGTCCTTCCCCCCACTCTGTCCCCCCCCCCCCAATTCCATGGATAAAAATTGTGTGTGTGTCTGTTTTCACACAGCAAACCAAGTTGACAGATTCCAGCTCAGTGCATAGCTCCATACAATGCCTCAACCTGTTGATGGAAAAAAAATCTTACCCAAGGTAACAATCTTGTCTGCATTTTAACCCTTCCTTCCTTCCTTCCTTCCTTCCTTCCTTCCTTCCTTCCTTCCTTCCTTCCTTCCTTCCTTCCTTCCTCCCTCCCTCCCTCCCTCCCTCCCTCCCTCCCTCCCTCCCTTCCTTCCTTCCTTCCTTCCTTCCTTCCCCGCTCCCCTCCCCTCCCTATAAGAATATAATTATAATTTAAATTTATTGTTTACAAAGTTACATGAAACTTGTACTGTTTTGTTCTGACGGAATCTTCCTTTTCTCTATTTTGCAGACATGAAGATTAGCAGCTCCTAAAACCCCAACTGCAACTGCGCATGTGAAATTCAAAATTCAACTGCAATACAAAATTCAGCTGAATTTTAGGTTGCATTAAACGTGACCAGGAATCAATTTACAATTCGCACTAAAATGAACATTGCATTATTCAAGCACGCACTAATCACAACCTAACTGTACTTGGGTGCAACACCGCAATGAAGATCTAAAAGGGTGGAGCTGGTGTCATAACATCACTATGCCCATGTTGTCATTTTGGATTTGTCATGATTAGGAATGGAGAGCTATGTTTAGCACTACAGAGTGGGGGGAAATGGGGGATTTCTGCTTCAAATGCCAAAACTAGGGGTTGGCTGTAGCTCCTAAGAATCTGGACGTGGATTTCAGGAAGCAAAATGCTCTTGGTCTGCTCAGCTAAAAGCAGTTTGACCAAGCAACCAGATCCCTAGAAGACTAACACCCCTTTGTTGGGGGGGGTTTAAGCAGTCCGGCAGCAAAATCTCGGGGCTGTTCTAGCTTTTGAAATCCTGTCCCGAGTAGAGAGTGACAGTGGGGTCTGCCGGAGGGGGAGGGGCGGTCAAAAAAGTCAGGATGGCTGTCATGACCATGCAATCAAAGTTCCACCCCCTGTACATGGATGCGCCTAATGATGGCTTCAGAAATCCAGCCAAGTGTAAAATTCTATAATCCAAGATGTGTGGAAGAGACCCAATCTATCTTTTTAAGCTCTAGGTGGAGCGTGGTGGCTCAGCGGGTAAGATCAGAAGATCGCAAGTTTGGAGGTTCGAATCCCTAGCCCCACGTGACGGAGTGAGCTCCCGCACTCGCCCCAGCTCTTGCCAACTGAGCAATTCGAAAGCATGCAAATGCAAGTAGATTAATAGGTACCACTTTGATGGGATGGTAACAGCGTTCCACGTGTGTCATGCCAGCCACATGACCATGGAAGCGTCTTCGGACAACGCTGGCTCTTCGGCTAACAAACAGAGATGAGCACCGGCCCCTAGTGTCGGACACGACTGCACAAATGTGCGGGGGGAACCTTTACCTTTTTACACACCACATACTGCATTTTGTCACATATGTCACATTGATAAAGGGTTTTGACAGTTTCCTAGAGGAGTCTGTGACTAAAAGAGTCAGCCCACCATCCTTGTGAGCTTTCCATTACAACCACAGGCCAGCACTTAGGCACTCCCCCACCATCGTGGTTTTCCTGACTTGTAGCTGGCTTGTATTATGTCTGTCGAGAGGAATGAGTTACACTTGAGTTGAGAGACATTGCGTTCCTTGCCAAATAAAACCCTGGAGAGGAAGCAAATATGTCGTCCCTGAAAGCCACCTTGATTCCCCTCATGAGTCACTCTCTGGATTTTATGACAAGGATCAAACAAGGATCTCCTTAACAAGGCTCATGTGCTTTATATAACGGAGCCATTAAATTCATCCTATGGCAAGCGACGTACAACTCACCACTCTCACATCTCAGTTCAAAATACACATGGTAACACCTTGGAATCAACACCATTCTGCATCTGGAAGCTGTGCACAATCTGAAGATTTTTCATGGATTCTTTTTTAAACAGTAGAACACAGATGAATATTGTGAAACTAATGTAATAGCATTCTGTATGTTGCAGTCTCTCTCTCTCTCGCTGACAGGAATCACATATCATGTTAAGCCATATTGTGCTAGGAAACAGCTACTGCATGTTGTCCAAAATTGTAACTTAAAGTTAGCATCACCAGAGTAGAAAGGAAAGGCTTGTGTCCACCAACCAGCGAGCCAACCATGGCATGAATCACAAGGCCAACTCCAACTCCAACGACAGTTGGAAGAATGGTCTTCAACTCTTTTTCTTTGTGTGTGTTCTCTAACTGACCATGAGTAAAGCTAAAATAAATGAGGTGGTGGGCCAAGTTGGAAACCAAAATGGATGGCTGCACGGTCCTTCATAATAGCAAAGACCTGCCTCTGAGAAGTTATTTTTGCTTGGTTGACACCCTCTTTCTCCAGCACTTCAGACATGTTGGTGCTACGACCCTCAGAATTCTAATTCCAGTGAGCAATAATTTCAGAAAGTTATCTTCTTACCTAGACCTTTCCTTCCCTTTGCTTGATGAGTTGTACCCCTAAAAAGTAGGAGAAATGGAGAGGAGGACATTGTGGACACAACTCACAAACCGCTAGAGCTGAAAAATAATAAATATGTATTCAACCATTTTAAAAACAGTCGACATTAAACCCAGAAGGTAGCTTTTAGAAACTCAGGAATGTGTGGGGAGCTAAGTCATCTTTACAATATATTATCAAAGAGGCTGAAGGTATCTAGGTAAAGGTTCCCCCCGCACATTTGGGCAGTCGTGTCCGACTCTAGGGGCCGGTGCTCATCTCCGTTTGTTAGCCGAAGAGCCAGCGCTGTCTGAAGACGCTTCCACGGTCATGTGGCCGCATGACGCGCATGGAATGCTGTTACCTACCCACCAAAGTGGTACCTATTCATCTACTTGCATTTGCATGCTTTCAAATTGCTAGGTTGGCAAGAGCTGGGGCTAGTTAGTGCGGGAGCTCACTCCGTCACGCGGGGCTAGGGATTTGAACCTCCGAACTTGTGATCTTCTGATCGACAAGCCTGGCATCTTACCCACTGAGCCACCACACCCCTTATCTACAAGATACAAGATACAAGATAGATACAAGATACAAGATCTACAAGATACAAGATCTACAAGATACAAGATACAAGATCTACAAGATACAAGATACAAGGTATCTACAAGGTTATTTTATGAGCTTGTGGATTCCATTGGAGATGGAAAAATGTGAGTGTATATACATCCAGAGTAATTGGTTATCAATCACCCCCCTCAAAACAAAAGTTGCAAAAGATAACTGCTTTTACAGCACCTTGGCTCACTTCATAATGTTCATTAGGACAGAACGTTGTGCTTCCTAGACCAGCTAATGGCCTAGTATTAAAGAAATATATTGATATATTTTTGTCTTTGAGTCAGTCTTGACTCTTGGCAACTACATAGACAATTCCCTGCAGTCTTCTAGGCAATCATTGTAAAGGTGGTTAGCCCTTGTCGTCTTCTTCTTAGGGCTGAGAGAGGGGGGCAGGCCCAAGGTCACCCAGTTGGCTTTTGTGCTTTTAAGGCAGGGCCAGGTCTCCCCTCCTTCTGTAGCACTTTAACCACTAGACCAAACTGCTGTTTAATAAACAAAATTAGGCAGAGAAATTCATCACTCACCAGTTCTCATTCTATTTGACAAAATAGAATTTGCTTTTGAAATTTTGGAAAGACTAAGGTGAACACAGCCTGATTTATGTCCTGGGCCCTCAGGATGCACTAAACCCTAGCTTGCTTAACCAGGGTTTATTGGAAAAACCAAAACTGCCAAACCATAAATCTTGGCTTACAAAACCAGGCTGTTCAAGCAAGGTTTCCAAATGTGTATCAGTCAACAGGAACAGCAGCCAACAACATTAGAATTTCAGCAAGGAACTTCCATGATTGGTAGAAAAAGATGCAGGAAGGAGGGAAGAAAGAAATCCATCCTTGGGTCATCAACATCGGTCAACTTGGCTTCAGACCATGAATACTGTGATACCATTGTCAATCCTGTGATACCTTGCCAAAGATCAAGCAGAATCTAGACAGGAGACTGACGGAAGAGGACACCTGATGCACCGAAAACATCCCACTTTATCCTGCGTACACTTGCTTCTACTTATGATCAAAATCATGTTATCATGGCCATCAAAGTAGGGAGATTCTCCACTCCTTACTAAAGACTTTCCAGACCCCACCGCTCAGCTTTTGGGTTTCTAGTGCTACTTTGTTTCAGATTTCAGATTCAATAGGTTATTGTTACAAGGCTTGTCAACAGTTGGACTAAGTTGGAAGACCTCCAGAATGGCACACATTCCAATCTTTTGGGCTGTATTTTATTTAGAGCTGGGCGTCAATGGCCTTTTGAAGGCCATTTTTCTGCAAGATATCACAATAATGAATGATTGTGTATTTTAAGACGGTTTGCCAGCTGGCTTCCATTAAAAATGCCTCGAAGGGATCAGCCAGGCAGGTGGAAGGTGGGGAGATCATTTCAAAAATGCAAAAGGAAGAAAGAACCCTAAAGTTAAAGTTAATATGCAAATGACCTTTAGTCTAACTGTATGCAACTTCAGGTGCTAATCTTAGTTGAAAATTGGCTAAAAACACCAATCGTTAAAATATAACAGCTTGAATCCAGATTTAGGCTTGATTAGAGTTGGGCTTTCAAAACACTTGGCTTTAGGCCCAGCTAACTTTCCCTCCGTGGCTTTTAAGGGTTCTACGTTAACGAAAGCTAGGTTTGGATCCAACTTCTTGTAATTAATTAATAATGGGGAGAACTCGTCTCTAAGGAATGCTCCAAAAATATCCACGGAAAAATAAAAAATGATAGTTGGATGCCACCTCTGAAATTACTCAGAGGGAAGTGTGTGTTCATGCAAGGTTGGTCTACATTTAATATTGTGCATATGCAAAATTGGGATAGCCCTTGGCAAGTGGGGCTGCACTATGGAAGCAAGGGAGATTCTCGATGCCAAACCTCAGCATTTGCTGGACACTAAGACACAAAACTCTACCCTGAATATTCCTCATCCACATACAATAAATTGTATTGACGTGAAGTCCTTTCCCTACTACTGTAAACACACCGAGACTAAAATTAAGTATGTGTCTGGTGGTGAAGAGAGATCTCAATTGGCCAAGGAGTAAATGGGTGGGGGGAAATTCACCTCCTTCAATGAAGTTCTGTTTTTGAACAGTTCGTGGTTTCTTTTTTCATCTGAAGAAGAGAACGGTGCGAAAGGCCAGTGCAGGCTATTTCCAGAAAGAGTGGAAATTATTCTATCCCTCTTCGACGCCAAGGTTCTTTTCCAGACATGGAGAAGTGTTAATGTAACAATGGGTCTTGTGTTAGAAGAACCCAAAAGCCATCGCTTCAAGCACAGGGGCCTGTTTGGGGAAGCACCAGAGGTATAGATGAAAGCATCTGTCTAGAGGAAACGAGGCAACATGTTGCATATACGGGCACTAAAATGCCCATGAACTCTTTTGATGATAGCCCCACCTTTCCTTTTCTTTTACAAGAGTTACATTTAATCAAAGAAGGAAGGAGCTGGCCGCAGCACAAAATACAAGAACCAATTTGCCAAGGGCCCACTGCAGAGAGCCTTCAAGCCAACCTTCCCATGAAATCCACTCTACGAAGGTCTTCCCAAAGGCTTTTTTTTAGTAGTCCTTGCATTCCTTACAGACCTGCTGGATATTTAAACCAAATCACTGTTCCTAAACTAAGGAGGGCTCTGACCTTAGCATGGTTCGACACACTTCCATCAGTGGTTTTAGAGGGGAGATATAAAGGGATTCCACTTAAATCCAGACTCTGGTCATGTGGTGAAGGAGCCATAGAAACCTCCAAACATGCCTTACCGTCCATTTGTTGCCCACACTCATCGTGAGCTGTTAACTCCACACTTAATTAAATATCCTGACCACTCTGATCAGTTCTATTTAAACCTCTTGCTCTCGGATTCAAAGGACTTGATTTCCTTAAGAGTGGCCGCATAATATATTAAGATGCACAGCAGTTGGATTGACAAATCTGTTCCTTAATTTAAAAAGGTATAGGTTCCCCCACATACCTGTGTCCGACTCTAGGGGCCGGTGCTCATCTCCGTTTGTTAGCCGAAGAGCCAGCGTTGTCCGAAGACGCTTCCGCGGTCATGTGGCCAGCATGACGCACGTGGAATGCTGTTACCTTCCCACCGAAGTGGTACCTATTCATCTACTTGCATTTGCATGCTTTCGAATTGCTAGGTTGGCAAGAACTGGGGTGAGTGCGGGAGCTCACTCCGTCACGCGGTGCTCGGGTCTCGAACCACCGACCTTCTGATCGACAAGCCTGGCGTCTTAACCACTAAGCCACCGCGCCCCCTTGTTCCTTAACTTGCAAACCAATATCAATGTTATGTATCCAAGTGTTTCATAGACTGGTCATTGACCACAATAAAGATTCTGAACTGTAAGAGGGGAGACATCCAAGGTTGGCCAGGAGGTGATGTATCTCCTTGTCCTAGCAATTGCCCCATTGTGTTGCTGTCTGAAGCCTGTTGGAGCTCAGTTGAGTTCGAACAGTCCAACGAGCCCTGGTTTGGCCAAACCATAATTTGATGGGTTCATATCACAACACAGGGAGTCAGAAAATAAATCAGAAGGGATGGAAACACCCAACCACTAAGCCAAAACCCATCTCACTATCTTATGGCATAGTGTGCTAGGTAAATTAAGCCAGAGAATGGGTGTGTAGTGAGGAGAAGGGCAACTGAAGTGAAATAACTGATCTTTGACCACTGTGGTCCTTCCTGTAGACTTTCTTTCTGGCAGCAGAGACGACTGGGAGGAATTGTTAGGGCTAAGTTAACTTTCTGATGGATGTTTACTATTTTTAAAAGGGCCCAAGTAGGCAGAGGACCTATTACTTAATAAGTGCACTTAAGCATCTAATTGCATGCATCTGGGTAATCACTATTAGATATAGTCAATTAAACCCACAGTTGTAAAGCTCTTGAAATGGCCAAGCTCTGCCCCGTACTGAGTAAGTAAATAAGTAGGGAGATATTAAAATGCAAATTCTCAATATGGAGGAACAATTAACCAGGAGGGAAGAGCTTCAGCTCCTAAGTTTATTGTCCTAGCAGAAATGTACTTCTTTCCAGGAATAGCCTAACCGCCCTTGATGGGGCTTTTATTTTTTTCTGGCTCACCGTTATGGGTTGCAACAGCAGGGTTGAGGATTGTTCCACCTCATCTCAAAGTTTTGAAATGACATAAACAAAAAAAATCATCCCCCCATTCCGGACCTCGTTTGCTTTGTGCTCCAAAGGGCTTTCAAAAGACGATGCCTGTGCTGAATGACTTCAGTGGTGGACAATCTTACTCGGCTACGAGTGATCGCCAATGATGATGATGAATGATGGACCTACATGAAGCTACAGTACAAATCGGAGAACTGATTTGAGGCTGGTTCGGTCAATTATCTGAATCGAATAGACTTTCCAAACCAAACTGGAAGGCCCCAATCAAATCAATCTGATTCACTGCTCCTTACCACAGCCCTGGCTTGGATTCTCCCAAATGATTCAAAAATATCGCTTTGGACTGACTGAACAATCTGAATCAAACAGACAATTTGAACTGGATCACAGAAGTCTTTTAAAGCAAGACTTCTTAAGTGATGGAGTCTTGAAGGTTAATAAAAGAACTCCAAGCAGCTAACAACAATCTTGCAGAGTAGAAGCGTGAACCAGCAGGGAACATGCCCTTTAAGCTTAATTGTGGTGAGGGAGGGAGGCAAGGGATGAAACTCCTCCTTCGGTTTATTTGCATGAAATAAGTAACACAATGTAATATGAACGGCCAGAGGTTGGGGTTGTGACACCATGACCTACCTTACATCACGTTGGCATCCTTGTAGTTAGAAATGGACACTTCTTTGTTAGAGGCTGATATTTTGCTTTAAAGCAGACCAGCTCCCTATTTAATACAGTCTCCTTCCTTCCTGATATAATATTTTCCAAAAATTCAAATGGGAGTGACTAAAGGAGATCTCAGGAGACACATGTTTATTATCCCTGATGAATGAGTATTCTCAGCAGGGATGGACTGTTGTAGAAAAGCAAGCATTTTTAGCAAATCTCTTTATTTATAACACCTTGCACAAGGATAAAGATGCAGATGGCCTGTATGGTCCATTCCACATTATTTAGAATATAAATTCTTTAGCCAATTGTGGAAGTGGATGAAGGGGGAGAGAGAATATGTACCAGCCGGTACCAAGAAACAGTCCGTGAATGTGTGCTTACTTTGACACCCAGCTTAATCTCCATTTTCCTGTTGAAAGCTTCTATAGATGTTCCTTTGCTCTCCCTTTAAATTCTCTCACTCTCTCGCCTCCAGTCAATAAAGTTTTACAAGCTCTTCCATGGGTCAGATGTTTTACCTTCTGACTCAGGTGTTGACTGTTCCTGCGTACATCTCGCCCTCCTCAAACTGTTCAGAGAAGGCAAAGGGAGAGGTACTAATAAAAAAGCTTCTTTTCAAGGAATTAGGCCCCAAGAAGAAAATTTGGGAAGTTCAGCTGTGAAGGAAATATCTGGGAAAGTTTGAGGAAAGCCCCCATCTTTAAAAAAAAATAATTTCCAACATTTATAAGTGATGATTGTAGAGATTCCTAAAAGCCCAGAAGCTTCAGACAGAAGGCAAGAAGAATCAGAGAATATTCTCTTGGCCTGGCAAATTCCTAGACTAGCCAATTCAAGCTCTTCCTGTTGATGAGTACTAATGATCAGCTTGGGAAGAGCGTTGGCAAAGTCATAAGTATGTGGAAACTCTTTAATGCCTCACTAAATGTTCTCCAAGGCCTAAGTTGGTGGATTATCACAAATAGGAATGAGAAGAAATGCATTCAGTCTACATGCAAGGGAAACTTAGTTCAGCCTTTTGAACCAATCTGCAAAGGGAAACCCTGTTATATTTTCACATTTGTATTCTCCAGATTCTGAAATGCAGTTCTCTTATCAAAACCTGTTGAGCAAGATGTCTATGTTATGGGAACGGATGCAGAAAAAAAGTGTGTCTTGGTGAAATCCAAACTTTCAAAAGCAGGAGTGCTTGCCTGAAAATAAAAGGCATATTACAAAAAGAAAATTCATATCAAATTCCACCTCTAGCAAAAAGTTGATTCCCATGAATGCAGTAGCTTCATTGCAGGAAAACTCTGCCAGATATATGATCTGTCAACATAGGTTGTGTTTGACATTATTATGAAATCTTTTCTAGGACGTTTGATTGGCAACGATGTTCCACATTCAGAATCCTCATTTAAAGTAAGATGTGAGTGGTAAATTTATGTGATTCGTGGTGAACTAGAAGCATATGAAGCTGCATCAGGCTAAATGCATCAGGCTAAAAATCCAGATTGGATTTTTATATTTATATTTTTATGTCATATTGTATCTATATTGTATTTTAATCTTGTTTTTATTGTAAGCTGCCCAGAGTCCCCCGTTGGGGGAGATGGGTGGTCATATATATTTGACTAATAAATAAAATAAATAAAATAAAATTAGACCACTGAAATATTTAGGTTAATATTATGTACATTGAATGGCAGAAATTCTCTAGATGACTGGTTCTTAAACTGGGAGTAATTAATCCCAACAGGGTATTTTGGGCATATCCTGGGGGTAATGCAGCAATTTTCAATTGTTTGTTTGTGGGTCAAGGATCCAGTTTGGCATTTCTGATGCCGAGATGCTTGTGTAAAAGAAGAGGATCTGGATTTTGGGGGGGTGGGGTAATGGCATTATTTGAGACCAGGGAAAGGGGGTTATTGGATCAAACGGTCTAAGAATCACTGATCTAGATCATAAGCAGGGACTTCATCAGCTGTAAATGGTGATGCCAGGCACTGAATGTGGCATTTTCTGTCAGCTGTCCATATATGCCACTTCCTGGTCCAGTCTCACTGTCACATGGCAGATCTTCCCATTTATATGACTCTATGGTTCGGCCATCTTGAAGAAGAAGGAACAATTGTGTTGGACTTCCTTGACCATTTTCCTCAAGGGACTGGTATAAGTTCCAATTTATAATGCTAAGAATTTTCCCAGAACCATAGAGTTCTTTCAGGGTTATTTTTTCTCTCTCTCACTTTCTCCCCCCGGTGCCATTAAAGATTGGAAAAGTTCAGAATCTCTTCTGCAAAATGTCAAGATACATCACATTCCATATGAAATATGAAACTGGAAGGGGGGTGGTCCTCCCAACTGATCTTGATTCGCATTGCAAGCTGACCCCTGCTTCAAAGGAATGACGTTCTGTTATCCACCCACCCCTTCTAAGATGTCCACATTCTTCACTTAATGAAAAAAAATTGTGAGATTGAGACACTATGCTGAACACAAATGAAGGAAGGATGTGACTGGAAGTCTACTGTAGGAGCAGAGGCAGCTTCTCCTGGATGATGGACATATATTTTATTTCTTCCTTTTCACGAACCACTTTTTCGGAAAGATCTCCAAGTGTTTCAACTGAGCCCGTATCGTTTGTCAGGTCTGGAAGAAAAGCTTGTGGCATCTTAAGATGATAAAGTAACTGAGATGTGGCTCTCGTTTTACTTTTTTTAAGCATCCTGGCCTCCATCTGAACTGATCCCTGTTCTGCATATGCTTCCCGAGAAGATTTGAGCAAGGTCAGATTCCAAGCACTTATCCAGATGGTTTTAGGTATGTAAGTCAGTCACTGGGGAAATGGAGGGGTGAGAGACAAAGTAATACAAGGATCTCTAGAGAATCAACAGCTTACACTGGGTTTGTCATACAAGAGAGGACCAAATCTTAGACTTAAAAGAAAAATGAAATCATGTGTGTGGTAACCCTACCACAGCGCCCTTGCCACCTTTGCCTCTTGTATGTTCCATGCTTGGGAGAAGTAGGTGACACTCCTATTTCTAGTTTGGAAATGTTAGAGATACCGTGATTTGTCTTTAGTTTTGAATGCATGTTTGTCTTTAGTTTTGAATGCATGTTCTCCACTGCCTAACAATTGTAAGCAGTCCATGCTGGTTGGTGATAATGGGAATTAGAATGCCAATACACGTTAAAGGTATCAGACTGGAGAAAGCTTGTCTGAAGTGTGGAACTTGCCAAGGAAACAAAACAATTCACTAAAATAGGTGGGGAAACATCTTTTTGATGATACCATCTCAACCAAGCTAAATTGTGGGATTCAAGGAGATGCAGACAATTTCCCAGAGGACCTTCCCCTCCCAACACCACAAACAATCCAAGTTTTTCACATCAGAAACTGGATTCCAAGCTACGGGGATGGTCCTGAAGTATCCGCTAAACTTCAGCTGACCCACTGCTCAACTTCAGATTGGTTCATAAAACCCAAGCTCTGAAGAGCATGGGATTGTTTCTTTCCACACTGATAGATCTAAGCTACTTTGCCAGCATTGGCTCGGATGCTCCAAGCTTCCAGAATTGATGGGTTGAGCTACCCATATTTTCTTTTGGCAGGGACTGTATGCATTTACTGGAATGAATGGCCTGATGGAAAAAAAAAACATCTTTCTGACAGCAGAAAATTCCAACATTTCCGAGAATAAGGGTTTTTTGGTAGTACTGATACGCACTATCAATGCTCATAGAGCTTTACATAGTAATAAGGAAACAGGCTATTACTGTGAGAATCCCCCATTGCTGTATAGAACTTCAGTAACTTTCCTTAAATAATTTTTTCCCTGATGCCCTTCTGAATAATGTCAATTTTCTCAGCGTATGTTCTTATTTGATGTAAGTCCCTTTAATATATGCTTTCTAAAAATGCAACCACCCCCCACATGCACACAAATAAACTCTTGTTCGAGTGTGCAAGCCTCGGGGATATGCTTCTTTTTTTCCAAACAAAAAAACTTGTGTGGGTTTTTGGCTGGAGAAAGACATACTCTAGTGTCCTCCATTCAGAAGCAAATGCTGCACAGAACGGAAGGTCTCACAAACCTCACACAGAAGTCCAAGGTAGATTTGTCTATGAAGGTTCTCAGTCATCCAGGTGGAATTGTCTGTAGCTTGAATCATGTCAACTGGATTTCTATTTTCTCTGTGGAAACGTTTCACTCCTTATCCAAGGAGCTTCTTCAGTCTGAAGAAGACTGAAGAAGCTCCTTGGATAAGGAGCGAAACGTTTCCACAGAGAAAATAGAAATCCAGTTGACATGATTCAAGCTACATCCAAGGTAGATTTGTTTTGCAGGTCTAATATCAGAGAGAAGACCAGAGAGCAAGAAGGATCCATGTTGTCTACCTCCTTAGGGTTCCACTTCATCGTTGCTGTTGCCTTCTGCTCTTTCTTAAAGTGGTTAAACATGAGCCCATCTAGCATACTCAACCTGGAAGAAGGATGATGTCTTGACCAAAGGTTTAGAAATGTAAGGGGTCATTTCAAGTTCACTGGCTCAACTGGTCACAGAATATCTTAATTGGAAATGGGAAACCTATTCTGTCATTGGGGGAATTTTGGCTAGCATCTTAAGAAAGTTTTTCAGTGAAAGCTATAGGTCCTCTCTCTCTTAGCAGAAAAGGTAAATCAGGAGCAGACAAGAGGCTATTTATTCAAATACAGTGGATTATTGGGGGGTTTTTTTTGCCACCATAGACTAACACAGCAGTCCTTCTACAATGGATTAATGGATGACTTTGTCTCTCAACAGGGGGCGTGGTGGCTCAGCGGCCCCCCCAGGCTTGTCGATCGGAAGGTCGGCGGTTCGAGACCCGAGCGCCGCGTGATGGAGTGAGCTCCCGCACTAGCCCCAGCTCTTGCCAACCTAGCAATTTGAAAGCATGCAAATGCAAGGAGATGAATAGGTACCACTTCGGTGGGAAGGTAACAGCGTTCCGCGCGCGTCATGCCGGCCACCTGACCGCGGAAGCGTCTTTGGACAGCGCTGGCTCTTCGGCTAAGAAACGGAGATGAGCACCGGCCCCTAGAGTCGGACACGACTGCACAACTGTGCAGGGGGGAACCTTTACCTTTTACCTTTTCTCTCAACAACCAGTAAAGACCAAAAATACAAAAAAAAAAAAACACCTTGAGAAAGGCTACTTTTGAGAAGAGTGCAATGGAAGGTATTTCCTTTCTTCTTCTATTCTCTTTCTCGCCCCACCCCCTTTTTTCCCCAAGAGCAGAATATGCAAAGGAAACCATGGAGATTTTAATCCCAACCGTGTCTCCTAGTGGTAAGATCCATATTTGATCAGTGATAGGGCTTGACTGTGTTGTGTTTAAGATGGTGAATGATTAACCTTCATAGATTTATCTGCAGCTTAAAAACAAAACAAACACCTCTATATTCCTGCCTGTACCCTTGAGAACTCAAAATGGAATATCCATCGTTCCTGCTCTTTCAAGACTTCCATAGTCTTCTACCCAGATTGTGACAAGCAGGCCTTCTTTTATTTTGAGGAACAGAACTGAATGATGACCACCACCGTTTCATACAAAAATCCGTACTCCTGGTTCCTTCTTTCCCCCCAGGTGCCACCATGGTTTCCTCATTCCACCCATATACTGTAACTGGGCGTGGTGGAAAGTAATCTTCCAGGAGCAGTTGGGAGAGAGAACTCACTTCTTAGACCAGAGCTTTCCAAACTGTGTGTCGGGACACATTAGTGTGTCGGCTGCAGTGCCTCCAAGCCCTGCCAGGATTCGGCACAGGTCCCCGTGCCTGCCTTGTGCCTGGCTGCCTCCAAACCTGCCCTGCCAGGATTCCGCGCAGGTCCTAGTGCCTGCCTTGTGCCCTGCTGCCTCCAAACCTGCCCTGCCAGGATTCCACGCAGGTCCTAGTGCCTGCCTTGTGCCCTGCTGCCTCCAAACCTGCCCTGCCAGGATTCCACGCAGGTCCTAGTGCCTGCCTTGTGCCTTGCTGCCTCCAAACCTGCTGTGATTCTGCGCAGGTCCTAGTGCCTGCCTTGTGCCTGGCTGCCTCCAAACCTGCCCTGCCAGGATTCCACGCAGGTCCTAGTGCCTGCCTTGTGCCTGGCTGCCTCCAAACCTGCTGTGATTCCGCGCAGGTCCTAGTGCCTGCCTTGTGCCTTGCTGCCTCCAAACCTGCTGTGATTCTGCGCAGGTCCTAGTGCCTGCCTTGTGCCTTGCTGCCTCCAAACCTGCTGTGATTCTGCGCAGGTCCTAGTGCCTGCCTTGTGCCTTGCTGCCTCCAAACCTGCTGTGATTCTGCGCAGGTCCTAGTGCCTGCCTTGTGCCTGGCTGCCTCCAAACCTGCCCTGCCAGGATTCCACGCAGGTCCTAGTGCATGCCTTGTGCCTTGCTGCCTCCAAACCTGCTGTGATTCTGCGCAGGTCCTAGTGCCTGCCTTGTGCCTGGCTGCATCAAACCTGCCCTGCCAGGATTCCGTGCAGGACCTAGTGCCTGCCTTGTGCCTTGCCCAAACCTGCTGTGATTCCGCGCAGGTCCTAGTGCCTGCCTTGTGCCTTGCTGCCTCCAAACCTGCTGTGATTCCGCGCAGGTCCTAGTGCCTGCCTTGTGCCTGGCTGCCTCCAAACCTGCTGTGATTCTGCGCAGGTCCTAGTGCCCGCCTTGTGTTTTGCTGCCTCCAGACCTGCCCTGCCAGGAGTCCGCGCAGGTCCTAGTGCCTGCCTTGTGCCCTGCTGCCTCCAAACCTGCTGTGATTCCGCACAGGTCCTGGTGCCTGCCTTGTGCCTGGCTGCCTCCAAACCTGCCCTGCCAGGATTCCGCGCAGGTCCTGGTGCCTGCCTTGTGCCTTGCTGCCTCCAAACCTGCCCTGCCAGGATTCCACGCAGATCCCCGTGCCTGCCTTGTGCCTGGCTGCCTCCAAACCTGCCCTGCCAGGATTCCACGCAGGTCCTAGTGCCTGCCTTGTGCCCTGCTGCCTCCAAACCTGCTGTGATTCCGCACAGGTCCTAGTGCCTGCCTTGTGCCTGGCTGCCTCCAAACCTGCTGTGATTCCACACAGGTCCTAGTGCCTGCCTTGTGCCTGGCTGCCTCCAAACCTGCTGTGATTCCGCACAGGTCCTAGTGCCTGCCTTGTGCCCTGCTGTAAGAGTGTGTCATGAAATGATGCATGTCTAAAAAGTGTGTCACCAACATGAAAAGTTTGGAAAGCTCTGTCTTAGACCCAAACGTTGAAGCAGATCTCAGTTTATCTTCTGTCCACTTCTAGGCTATGCAGGTGTCTCTTGGTTGGCTAGATGTGGTGCTGTGGCTGAGATGTTGAGCTATGATGGCCCAGATTCAAGTCCGCTATCAACCATTGAAGCTTCTTGAGGGACTTTGGGCATCCCTCTTTCTCAGTCCAACCTCATGGGTTGTTGTGGGAAAAAATGGGAGGAGGAAGTACTACATGTGAGCTCCTGGAGAAAAGGCGGGATATAAATCTAACAAACAAACAAATATTAAAAACAACAACAACTGACAGGAAGAAACCCAGTAAGTTGAAGACAGAGTTAAATAAATGCAAATCCCCTCTCCCCACACTTCTTTCCTTTCCTCTTTTTCTAGCCAGAAATAAATAGCTATAACTTCAGACAAGCAACTACATGCTGGAAACGTTGCCACTGACAAGGCAAGTCAAACCTGGCTGCATTTTTATTAATCCATCATTCGGGTTATTACATGCCAGTCTTTTCCCACCACATCCTGTCTCCTCCCTTGCTCAGCGGTTACAGAATAATAATTTTGGTATCATTTGGATGAACTTTTGCCAATCCCTAGTTTTCTTATCATTTTATTTTTTTAAGAATTGGAATTGGGTTCCTGTGTAGTCCACACCACACGGACGGACGGACGGAAGGAAGGAAGGAAGGAAGGAAGGAAGGAAGGAAGGAAGGATTCTGATAAACCATTCTCTCTCTGGCTTTCTCTCTTTGGACATTATGATTCCTATTCCACTAATCATGTGTCATAGCTAATGTTTCTCCTTCATAAATCAAGCCCTACCAAAGCTTGGAAATCATAAAGTAGATCATCATCATCATCATCATCATCATCATCTTGGAACAGTACATATATTACAATAGTATCTTCAGCATGCTGCTTCCTCGATGGTGGAAGGAGCTCAGAGAGAGAGAGGAAGTGGGAGGGGCAACAAACAGCTTCCTCAGGAAGAAGCACGTAGAGATTTTGCTTCCTAGAGCAATCACCCATATGCTAATGAGGCATGCTGATTTGCTGGAACGTCCAACAGAAATAACACTTTCCTTTTCTCAGAATAAAATACACTGATAGTGGCATTTGGCTGGCTATGGTTGCAAACCATCTGCTAGGTAGCAAAGACATAGCAAGACTCTTCTTTCTGTAGCTTGAATCATGTCAACTGGACTCTTCTTACATCTTCAGGATCTTCCATTGCATCCAACAGTTGGGCTATCTAAGAGACTTCACCAGGTCAATTAAAACCCAGCGACTGTTTTCATCCAACACACTATGCTTCATTAGTTTTAACCATGGTTAAAATGCTTGTTCTTAACCTTGGACAGGCATTGGGTAGCTTCGCCTGTTGCAGAGCCCCAGTCTAATTTATGATTTGCTGTGTAGTAGTAGAAATCCAGAAAAGAAGTTAATTTAGTCACCAAGTTGAGGATATGCTGAAACTCAGCCATTGTTTCTGAAATGTTTTCCTCTGTAATGTTTATGTTAGGACAGGATTTTGGACTTGTGTGTTTGGCCTCCTGTTTGATTTCCAGGAAAGGCATTTGTCTGGCAGCATTTGGGTGGAGTATAATGTAATCAGCCCCAAAGTGCAAAGATATCAGGCCATGTGGGGAAACGGGGTGGAAGTCCTTGCTTGAATAACCATCCAGCTGGGAGATACCATCTCTCCTCTGCCTGTTTCAAAAATAGATATTGCAGTATCTGCCCAATGGCAAGGTCACTGACCAGGGTGGGGTTGTTTTTTTCTCCGAGAAAATGAATTTTACTCAGAGGAATAGAAAAGAATAATCATTTCACTTGGGCTAACATGCTTGCAGATGTACTTTTTTGGAAACCTAGAGGCTGCATTCATACAACCTGCGAAACTGAGGAAGCATTAATTACAGGGAGGTCAGGTGTCTTAAGGGGCATGGTGGCTCAGTGGGTAAGACGCCAGGCTTGTCAATCGGAAGATTGCAAGTTCGGAGGTTCGAATCCCTAGCCCTGCGTGCGGAGTGAGCTCCCGCACTCGCCCCAGCTCTTGCCAACCTAGCAATTCGAAAGCATGCAAATGCAAGTAGATGAATAGGTACCACTTCGGTGGGTAGGTAACAGCGTTCCGCGCGTGTCATGCGGCCACATGACCGTGGAAGCGTCTTCGGACAACGCTGGCTCTTCGGCTAACAAACGGAAATGAGCACCGGCCCCTAGAGTCAGACACGACTGCACAAATGTGCGGGGGGTACCTTTACCTTTATCTTACAGGTGTCTTAGTGCGAATCCACATAGTTAGTTTATGGTTCTGTACATTACACAAACCCAGTAAAGGACTTGATTCAGCAAAATGTGTCCTGTTGTGTGCACCAATGGCCCTTGTTTTTTTCAGGAACAGGGATTCATGGGAGAATCCTAAATTTTGACCCATTACAAATTCAGTGGGGTGGTAGGCAGACACATTTCATTCTTCTGGAAAGCTGCTTCAGATATCTCAAATGGGAAGCATGGAAGCTGATCCATGACTCCATTATCATTTCATGACTTCTGACATTTTAGATCCCATTGCCAAGGGCACTTTTGATAGTGCCCTTAAGCAAATGAAACATATCCCAGAGAATGTTTGTGGAGATCACAAATTCTTCCCCCATTTCCAGTCCCCAAAATGGGACCCTTGGTTTGCATATCACATGAATCTATGTTTTTCTTAACTATGGCTAACTATGGCTTTGTAAAGGTTCCTAAGACATAAAGTGAGGTTTACAAATCACAATGCCAGGGATCGTGGGATGTCCTAAGACCCTCCTTCCCCCAAACCTATATTATGGCCTAGTGTGTTGTATAAATTGGGTATGTCTAGGTCAGCCTTTCTCAACCTTTGACCCTGGAGGAACCCTTGAAATATTTCTCAGGCTGCGGGGAACCCCTGCACATTCAGGCTCAAAGATAGGCCAGAAGTTACAAAATTATTATATTTGTTTCATGGGTAGGCCTGTACAGATGCACGAAAAGTGTTCTTAAACTAAAAATAACGAATGAAACTTTCCTCTTTCATGTGAAGTTGCCTGAATTTGAAATATTTTTTTTAATAAATCGTGATCTCCCAGGGAACCCCTAGTGGCCTCTCGCGGAACCCGAGGGTGCCACGGAACCCTGGATGAGAAACTCTGGTCTAGATGTTCTGAGTCCAGGACATCATTTGGCCAGGACTTCAGTAACTGCTCCTTTGCGTGCTTAGAAATGCATGATGGTGTCATTAATGGGAAGATCTACCCACCTCATCTACAGTTGCTCTCTTTTTTGATGGCCTTCAAGTTTTTTTCAAGCATTGGCATTTTCTTCAATGACCCTTGCCTTGGCATTATGTGCTCAAAATATCTAAGCTTCCACTTCATTATTAGTGCTTCCAGCGGAGTAAACAAATACAATTAAATCTAGGCGAACAAAGCAGCCATCCACAATTCTGTGTTAATGACAAAACACAGCAGCTTTCAGAGTGTTGTCAGAGTCAGACACCCCCCCCACACTCAGCTAACTGAAAGCTGATCAGCAGAGCAACCCGTGAATAATTCAAGCCAAGACCACAACAGATTTTTTCCCAGCTCCTCTATAAAACTTGCAGTCCCCAATCAGTATATCCCTGGATTTTGCAAGCACAAACCCATTGAGCTAATTGTGCTAACATACATAAAGACAGCCAGGACCAAATTTATCAAATGTTAGCGCATGTTGATCTTCTAATATTAGCAAACACTGATGGATACCACACACCAGATACTGTGCTGTCAACATTCCCCCATCTATTGGCAACAAAAGCCTTGTGAATAACCTGGTTGAAATTGGGTCGTAAATTAGGTTGGAGGGTTTAAAAATGGAGCAAAGATAATACCCATTGCATCGTCAGCAATGGAGATACATAAACGATTGCTATGCAATGCATGGTAGAAACCCATTCCATGAAGTACCTGGAGGTTTGCACTGTATCTGCAGACCTTCCATTATCTGACGAAGGGATTAATATTAATGTAACCTCCCGCTCAGCAGATGGAGAACAGAGTAGTCCATTAAGATGTGGTGGGTAATGTGGTGGGTAAGTATCCGAAACTGCTGCATACTTCTGTAAATGGAAAGCTATTTCTCTTTCTCAGGGCTTGAGGATGAAGATGAATAATGTAATTGTAATAATAGGACTTCATTCCTCAGCCCCATCTTGCTGACACAGAATTGAGGTATGACTAGGAAGTCTTTGGACATCATGACCTTTAATAATGCTAGACTCCCAGCAGCCTCCCTCTGCAAAATGAAGTAAAAAGAAGCTGTCAAAAGATCAGCCCTTGTCTTTTCCCAGAGCACTCAATGCTGCATTTGGAAAGGTTTACAATCAAGATGGAAGAGTGCTGACATTCCCACCATGGAGGAATGGATCATGAAAATGTTAGATCTGGCGGAAATGCCCAAACTGACTTGTTTGGTCAGGGAGAAAACAATACGCGCATTTGTAAAAGACTGGAAAACGTTTATGGACTTTTTGCTAAAAGAAGAAAAAAGTGAAATGATGATTTATGGATTTAATGATTGAAAAAGATGACAATTAAGTAAAGGGCTGAAGGGATTTCTGGAATAGTTAAGAGGGAGGGGAGATGATGGGTTTGTTAATCTGTCGAAAAGAAGGTTGGAAGTCATCTACTATGGTGTCTTTAATTTCTCTCTTTGGTTTTTTCTCTTTTCCTCTTTGCCCTTTCTTTTCTTTTTTCTTTCCTTCTTCTCTGTTTTCTTTATTAGATTTGTTTTTTATTTATGGAAAAATGTTTAATAAAAATAAATAAATAAAGTGAAATGTTTACAGTCCCAGAACTAAACCTGCTGTCTTTGTTAGAACTTTTTTGCATTGGCGTACTACAGAAGGAATCAATCACAAGGTTCTCCATTCAGACCATCATTTGGTAGGTCGATGGAAGAATACATAACATTCATATACTATAGGGACAGTTTGGAAGTTAAGCTTCAGATATAAAAAAAAATATGGGGACAAGTCAGCTGGGGATAAGTCTGGTGCACAGTCTGAAAGCTAACTTCTGGACACACCATGCGCGGGGTCTGGACCTAATGGTTCACAACTCAACATCAATCCATCAGTGGCCAGATCAGTCAAGTATCCTCGGGGCATCTTCCTCCTAATTTGTAATGCCTCTCTCTGATTAAGATTTTCTGAGTTGTTCTCATTCTTCCTGATTCTATTCTTAGTCAACTTCCCATATATAGGTTTCACAATGTGGGTTGAGACTAACTTGAAAAATTACTGTCCAAATCACAATAATTTTTATTAATGCTCCCAGTTCAGTGTGGTGAGCTAATTTTTCAGACACTGAAACACACATCTGTGCACACACACACACCCCTTTAAGTTCTAGCCTGCCACTCCCCATTTCAATAAACAAACCATTAGTAACTGGCTGGCTGCATATAGTATGGGAAATTGTCTAAGTAACAGATTTAACAAATGATATAGAAGTGAAAAACCTGTAGATAAGATAGAAAAGGAAAAAGAGTTTCATTCCTTTTTTTAAAAAAAAATCCAAATAATAAATAACAATTCTTTTTTTAAAAAAATATCCCAATAATATAACCATGTACAGCCATTGTCTTTCTCTAAATTGTTATAATGTATTCATTAGAACAATGGGAAGGAGGAGAAGGCGAAGGAAAAGGAAAAGGAAAGAAGGAGAAGAAAGAAGAGAAGAAAGAGGAGAAGGAATAGGAAACAGGAGGAAAGAAGAGAAGAAGGAGAAGAAGGAGAAGGAGACATAGTTGAAGGTCATGTACATTCTTTAAACTGCAGGTTGTTCACATTTGCTGTAGCCCTTTCTTTCATGACAGAGGCTAGTTGCATTCAAAAGTTAAGTAGGGCCAGCCCTGGTTAGTACATCAATGGGCAATTCTAGTCCTTTTGGAAAACTGGGAACTCAGAAAAACTTCCAGGGAGAAGGTAGTGGCAAACCACTTTTACAACACAGAAAACCGTGCAAATGCCATCACCAGGAGTTGGGCTCAACCGAAGGACATCTTTAATTTATGTTTTATATCTAACCATTTTTATAGCAGTTGGAGAGTTTTAGTTGAACAGCAGAACTCCAAAGAATAAATTCAGTGAGCAGACAAATAATGTGCTTGCCCCTTAAAAAGCAATTTTGTTCAAGGCATCCCTTTTGACAGCTTCACAGCTTATTAGCCATGAAAATACAGAAAATTAGACTTTTTTTAGCCTTCAAGCTTCAAGCTTGGATCTCACATTCGAAGTCCCCCTGTCTTGTCCTAATAATTGATTGTGACCTTCAATTCTGTCTCATAAATTAAGAATCAAGACCACCCTCTCAGGACACATAGTTTGTAGCACCTGGTAAATGAACTGGTATAAAGAAGAAATAAGTAGTTTAAGATATTTTTCAAGGAGAAGGAGAAGGAGAAGGAGAAGGAGAAGGAGAAGGAGAAGGAATAATATGCTGGTCTATGACCATAATGTAGATTGGGAGGAGGAGGAAGAGGGGGAGGAGGAGGAGGAACCTTTCAATAAACCCATCCAATATTTAATCATCAGAAGTAGAAGAGATTAGGAAGACCTTAAATGGAGCCCATCTGTCTGCACTTCTGCCTCCGTGATTCTCACTGTAAGCACTTGGATCAATGTTGTCTCGTCCATGCCACCACATGAGAAGAAAGAGAGAACATGGAAAGACCATGACCAACTTATGCATCCATTATACATGACTGGGGGAGGGGGGAGCCATAAATAACCCTCCATCTCACCCAGGTAAACCCAAAACACCTAAATAAAGACACCGATGAAGATGTTACTCAAGAGAAAAGGCCCTTTGGACTAAATTTCACCCGCAAGGTGATTTTTGGTTATTTCAGGTTCTGTCTAAAAGCAGGTAAATATTCAGCTGGGGACAAGAAATAGGCTCAAGATCCCTACAGACCTGAATGAATTACTTATTGCTGCCGTCAAATATTTGTGTTCTTATCAAGGTTGGGAACAAGTCCTACTCTACAGAATACTGGTCATAATTTTGTGAGCCTCTGTTCGTTGTAGTTTCTGCATAAAATAGAGACATGCCAACATTTCTCTTCTAGGGGCCACAGTTGACTTTGGAGTAAGGGGGTGGGGGGTCCCAAAAATAAACCAGTGGGGCAACCTGGGAGAAAGGGTACACATGATTTCATTGCATTGGTCTTTTAAGTTTAATTAAAATGAAATGCAGCTCAGACAATTGCTCTTCTGACACATATTTTCCCCCTTCTGTCACATTAAAAATGAAAATATGGCTCGCAGCCAGGGAGCATTCAAAACGTTCAGGGGTTGGGGGCACTCCAGGTTCTACAGTAAAATACAACATTCTTAAACCATCCAATGATAGCCAATGGGGATCATCTTCCCTCTTAACAGCCCTGATTGTTTGCTACCTCCATCAAAGGAGATCCAGCTGTTAAGACAGCGTTTCTCAAACTCCGCAGCTTTAAGATGTGTGGACTTCAACTCCCAGAATTCCCCAGCCAGCATTGCTACCTCCATCCTTTGATGGAGGTAGTAATCAATCAGGGCTGTTAAGAGGGAAGATGATCCCCGTTGGCTATCATTGGATGGTTTAAGAATGGCAACCTTGGCAAGTTTAAGATGTGTGGACTTCAATTCCCATGCTGGCTGGGGAATTCTGGGAGTTGAAGTCCACACATCTTAAAGTTGCCGAGTTTGAAAAACGCTGATCTAGACTTCTCTGCGATGTGCAGGAAAACCAATTAAACCATCAATGAGAGGTGGCCGCATGGCTGGCTGGAGAATTCTGGGAGTTGAAGTCCACACACCTTAAAGTTCCCAAGGTTGAGAAACACTACTCTGGGGGGGACATGGCCCTTGGGAACATGGCCCTCCCCTCCCCATTACTCCAGAGGGAACATGGCCCTCCCCAGCTTCAAACAATCCAGTTCTTCATCCAAACTCAGCACTGTATGTTGTAGGATGTGGCAGGGGAAGCCTTAGAGGGTCAAAAGGAATTCCCAGATCAGTGATCTGAATTTGAAATATTTGGTTCATGCTTGTGCTGCTATATAGTGAGGTATTTTTAAAATAGCTGTGCATTCCTTCGGTGTTATGACAACTGCAGCAGAATTTTCAAACAGCCGGGGAAGATGCCTTCCAAACCACTCTCTGCCCCCACTCCGGTCCACGTAACAGGGGGACCTCTCAATTTCTTGGTGCTGTTATTTCAACACTGTAGTCTCTTTGTTGCAGACCTTGTATACACTTGTACAAAAGAAAGATGAAAGGGAAGAAGAGGGCTTGATACGGCTTGAAAGAAAGCGGGGGAGGGGAGAGGGGGGTTAGAAGGCAATGAAGCAGGTCAGGTTACCCACAATGTGAGACAAAGTGGATCAAAGACTGAAAAGCCAAAAAGACATCAAAGCCCAATAGCCATACACAAGCTTGAAGTAAGTGTGTGTGTGTGTGTGTGTGTGTGTGTGTGTGTGTGTGTGTGATAATTGTAAGCAGCAAGAAAAGTGCTGGGATTGAAATGTGACAATGGAATGGCCTCATGGCTCAGCGTTTGGGTTATTTTTTTTCTCCAGATCCTTGGATGTCTTGCATCAATGTCCTACTTCCTTAGTAGGAGCAGATCTCAGCAGCTTCCCTCTCTTGCTTTCTTTAAGGGGAAAAGATGGGAAAACTCCCCACTTCTTCCGGAAGGCTGTGTGTTTCTGCAGGAAGCCAACATGAGATTTTACCTGTGGCGAATTGGAACTCTGCAGATGGTTGTCCCCGATTTGCACATTGAATTTCTGCTATCCACAGCAAGTGTCCAGTTAGGGAGCCCCAGATGAAACCTCCTATTCTCAGGAAGGGTTGAAATGAAATCTAGTGAGTTTCCTAGGCTTCCATTTGTGCAATGGGACATGGCCACCATATTGTCCTTGGATAGGCAAGACAGCACCGTCCTCCACCTCTGATAAACATACGAAGAGAATGCCAACTTGGAAAGTTCTTGGAATGGGGAAGGGGAGCCATGCTGTGTCCCAGAAGGGATGGGCCACTTGAAGGAGGATCACCACCCAGGCTTATCCGCAACAAGCTGAGAGCTCATAGCAAAGATGCGTTGTGGCGTCCCAATGCAAATTCTACCTTTTTTATGTACTTGCCGATGATGAGGTGACCAAGTATAGAATGGGCAGAGTTTGCGTCCCGTCACACGTTTTGCCATTTTCCACCCCTGCCCCAGCAGACATCCACAAGTACCATCTTATTTTCATCTTTGGTCGAAACAGAAAAGGGGGATTGTCTTATCTTTGGAAGGGGAACAAGGATGTGGAACAGGAAGGGAAATTTATATATATATATATATATATATATAGAGAGAGAGAGAGAGAGAGAGAGAGAGAGAGAGAGAGAGGGGGGGGGAAGGAAGGAAGGAAGGAAGGAAGGAAGGAAGGAAGGAAGGAAGGAAGGAAGGAAGGAAGGAAGGAAAACTTGTCATTCAACCTGAGTAGCAAAATATCAGAGCCTTGATTCTAGTCCCCTTGAATCTGGAGAAGGTCACTTCCAACACTTTAGGGGGCCAAACCCTGAACCCGGAGACCAGATGCCTGTTTTCCACAGCCTGCTCTTTCGGTGGGACATTCCTCCAACCATGCGGTGTGCTATGGACATACCAGGTTGCATCCGCATCAGATAAGGCTCGGAGGAGTTCTCTTCGGACCTCAAGCTGTCCCTGCAGCAAGACGCAGGAAGCCAGCAAAAAGAGGAATGTCACGTGGGTGGTTAGCCAGACTGCCGGCACGACTCAATGGAGGCCTTTCATCTCTTCCGCCCAATCTTCTGCCCTTTTGTTCTGGAGTCCATCTCACTGTCTTGCCAAGAGTTTGGCAACAGTTTTCCAGCCTCCTCGCTCTGCCAGAGCAACCCCACCCCGCCCCCTGGCACCAGTAAGGCAAGTATCTGATCCTCAGACATGTCTGTAACCTTCCCACCACTTGGCAGAGGAATTTCCATGTTGTGGGGTATGTTGTCCTCTTTAACGCCCCCCCCCCCCCACTCAGAACCACAAACATTTCCTCTTGTCCTAGGAGAGGGTTGCCGAGAGTAGAAAGCAGGACTTGTATATTTGCTCATCCCTTTCCACCTGCCCCCCTTCTCTCTCTTTCTCCTATTCTTCCTCCCCCTTCTCAATATAAAATGGGGGCTTAGTAATAAAAGGAACCAGTCAGCAACAGAGTAAGTTCTTTCCAAATGATCCATCTTCCCATGCCAAAGCCTACGGTCAATCTTCCAGCAGCATTGGGGAAAAACAAACAGGGATCACCAGGGAATTTTCAAGAATGACCTCTTCTCTTGTCCCCAACATTGCAGACAGACCATGCCTCCAGTTGTTTAACCGTCCTCTCCACCGTTACCTTTCTTCGTAAGTGAAGTGACCGTGGGACCCTATTCTATAGGAAATGGTCCTTCTTGAAGGCATCCTCTTTTCTGGAACAGGGAATGTTCCTCCCTCCAGTTATTGCAAAACAATTCCCAGCAGGCCAGGCCAAGATAGTCAATAGTGATGGATGCTGGGAGATGTAGCTGATCAACATCTGCAATGCCCCCTGTGCTTCCACCACAAGCCTTGCTCTTTCTGAAGAGTTGTTCTGAAGCCACAGTAGCAGGTGGCACCTAGCCAACTATCCAGCCAGAGTCAAATATGGTTCGTAGTTGACCACCAGCAAACTCAAGAACTATAGGTAGACTGGGAGATCAAAAATAAATAGAAATTCTGGGAAGTAGGCAAGAAGACTTCAAGGACATCACTATGAAATCCCTAGGAGTCAAGCCTTATATGAAGGCTTCTTTACATTATCTCTGCTTGATGGTGTCCTGTGAAAAAGAGGCTACCCACTCCCAAGTCCAATTTAAAGAACAAGCCACTATAAGGTAGACCAGCAGGGACTGTGAAATTGCCCATCAAGAATCCAAAGATAGGATGAACCAAGTAGTACAATGACTCAAATTCGGGACATCAATCTGTATGTCACATGGTTTATCTGGGTGCTTTCTAGGGTGCTGAGATGCAATACCTCTCCAAGCCTGGTCATGTTAGTCTTAGTCTTAGAGTTAGGAGTTCACGTGTGGGTAGAGATTGTTTATTTAACTCTATTAACTAAATCATTACTTGGATTTATTTATATGATTGTTACTAATTAGAAGAGTTCCCAAGAGTTAGAGAATGCACAAGACAAAAATGGCCATCACTATTTATAAAAAATACATCCTGGCTAGGTTCACACAACACATTGAGCGGTAATGTGATTTGGTTGGGTTCAGTTTGGTTGTCATGTGAACAGAAAGACAGAATTCACATGTCACTCTAAACATTGTTTAGATATGCCACTATTGTCTGAGTTTGTGTAACACTACAATCCATAAAACATGGCTTACAAATCATCCTTATCTAAGTTTGCAAGCACACTAGGCCACATAATCCCATAGTTATTTAGTATAATATGGGACTGCAGTCATATGTGTATCTGAGTTTTTGTTCATTGATTACTTATGAATTAGATTTATACCCCATTTATACTCCACTAGGAACTTAAGACAAGGCCTGAATTGATGCTACTGTCTTAAAAACTACAACAGTTGTTCATCTTTTTGTCCTTCTCTCTTCTCTGTTACAAGACCTTCCTGCGAGACATTATTTCTGAAAGGAACCATAACTTAAGATTGATTGGAGAGATGTAGAAAGCAAGAAACCCGTTCACCTTCACACACAGCCATTCTACCTCTGAAGAATGTGAATTGCTCATCCTGGTTTTAAGGTCCTTGAATTACCACTGGAAGGACAAAGCTACAGCATGAGCTCAAGTTAATTATGAGATCTTCAACGGTATTTAAAGTAAGAAGGCAAGTCTGCAGGGACGGGTCCAAAAAGTCAAGATGTCAGCCATGACTGTGCAATTGAAGCACCACGCTTTTTTGCATGGTCCCACTAGAAGACAATTTCCCCAGGGCTACTATAAACCTGGTCCTCAGTCTATAAGAAGAGTAATCCTTTAGGAGTGTTTCCTACTAGGTAACTTGGAGATGGGTAGGACGTCAACCCTGACTGCTCATTGGAAGGACAGATACTGAAGCTGAAGCTCAAATACTTTGGCCACCTAATGCAAAGAGAGGACTCACTGGAAAAGACCCTGATGCTGGGAAAGACTGAGGGCAAAAGGAGAAGGGGATGGCAGAGGATGAGATGGTTAGATAGCATCACCGATGTAACGAACATGAATTTGAGTAAACTCCGGGAGACAGTGGAGGACAGGAAGGCCTGGCGTGCTATGGTCCATGGGGTCACGAAGAGTCGGACACGACTAAACGACTGAACAACAACAACAATGTCAACTCCCAGACTTATAAGCAAGGGCTAGGGAATTCTGAGAACTGAATTCCGTACATCTTCAAGTTCCCTAGTTGTAAAACACTGCTTTATATAGAAACTCCAGCCAATCCACATTGACGCATGTCCAGGGATGCCACCAGAACTTTCTCCCAAAGCAAAATCTGAACGAAACTGGAAAATAGCGGACTTTTGAAGTAGGGAGGAAGAAAAATGGTCTGAGCACATCTCCTGGCGGCTGCTGGATTTTGCCTGAAGCACAGCAAGGATCAAACGTGCCAACTCTCTTTTCCATGAAGCATCCAAAGAATTCCACAGCAAGCCAAAAAGATCTGATGAAGCACTGACAATTTTTTAGAAGATCTGGAGAAACGTCTGGTAAATCCAGGAGAAGGATCCTCAAAATACATAGACTTGGAAACCCCCAAGTCTTCTCTTCCCTAGCATCTTCTGGGGAGAGTGGGTTATAAAATATTCGATCACAGGCTCTGAATATGGTTTGGCCGGCCTTGCTAGGTAGATCTTACAGCAGAACTGACCTCAATGAAGGAATTAATCACTTGTCCCCTGCGGGAAGAAAGACTCCTTCCAGGATTTGAAGCAGCTGTCTGAATAATACCAGTTATCAGCCTAGAACAAGGGTGTGGAACCTGTCAAGGCAACACACCTGCTTGTAGATCTGTTTTCTATGCCTGCTAGGCATTTTACCATCCAGAAGCTACCTATTTGATCTTACACATGCCAGTGGTTGGAGAGAGGGTTAAGTGTGGGGAGACCTGACATTTAAGGGGGGGAGAAATAATTGAGGATAACCGTTTGGCATTCAGGCCTGTCAAAGCTCCAGGCTCTGGGATTCATTAAGCATCCATTGGCATCTGATCTCCCACAGCTTTGTGGGAGGTTGCAGACAGATGGAGGAGAAGACTTGGGGGTTTCCAGAGTCCAGGGTAGAGTTTGGGCAGGACTCCCACTGCCCAAGGCAGACAGAGATTGGGCAAAATATACTAAGGATTTTCAGGGGAAAGAGCATTGTGGGAAAATCCCGTTCTTCATCTGAGATTCTGGCAGCTTTTGCCAGGAAATACCTGCATTTTGCATGTGGGCACACGGGCTTGGAACAGAGATCAGGAAGCGATGAATTTTGTACTTATAATACTTGAAATAAAGCCATTCACAATCTTCCTTGCTCCTTTTTTCTCTTTTTGTCTGTCTTTTTTTCTTTTGGGACGTTATTTTTAAAAAATAATGATTGCTCAGCGTTCTTTGAAAAATATTGACCTATTAATCAATGTTCTTCCGGCTTCTGTTCTCAATTGCCTTCATTGCCTCCTGTGATAATATGACACATCAAATCTCATTGGTTCTATCACACTGTATGTTATCCACTCAATATATACATTAGCCCTTGATTGGCCGATATCACCTGTGGAATTTTATTTTATTTGGGATGTATAACCGTCCCTTCTTGGAACCAGAATGTCCTCATCTTCACGGCTCCCAGTTGTTCTAGGCTGAATTCAAAGGATGATCTTGTCACTTATAGGCTGGCCTCACATACAACATTCTAAACTCAGGTTAACGAAATACAGTCCCTGAGTGTAGCTGGCTCCATAGCATTCTAAAGAGTATTATCTTTGTGTTTACACATCATAGGGGGCGCGATGGCTCAGTGGTTAAGACGCCAGGCTTGTCGATCGGAAGGTCGCAACTTTGGCAGTTCGAGACCCGAGCGCCGCGTGACGGAGTGAGCTCCCGCACTCGCCCCAGCTCTTGCCAACCTAGCAATTCGAAAGCATGCAAATGTAAGTAGATACAGTAAATAGGTACCACTTTGGTGGGATGGTAACAGCGTTACGCGTGCGTCATGCCAGCCACATGACCGCGGAAGCATCTTCGGACAGCGCTGGCTCTTCGGCTAAGAAACGGAGATGAGCACCGGCCCCTAGAGTTGGACACGACTGTGCAGGGGAAACCTTTACCTTTACCTTACACATCATGCCAATCAAAAACAAACCACTCTTACAAAGATGGAAGAATACAGAAATACCCACAATGGAGGAATGGACTGTGAAGATGGCACAACTTGCAGAGTTGGCTAAACTGACTTGTTTGATTAAGGAGGGAACAACAATTACCTTTATAAAAGACGGGAAACCCTTTATGGACTTTTTGCTGAAAATGGACAAAAATGAATTGGTGATTTCGGGATTTACTGATTAAAAAGCATTGTTTATGGGAAGAAGGGAATCATGATATGTAATTTGGGAGGGTGGAAGTGGTGATAAGCATGTTTGTAACCACTGCAAAGAAGATCGGAGGTCGCGTCTTTAGATATTTTTCTTTCTCTTTGTCTTTTACTGTCTTTCACTTTTTCTTTTATTCTTCCATATCTCTCTCTTTTTTTCTACTTTTATTTTTGTGTTTCTGTAGTTTTTTAATCTTGTGTAAAATTCTTTCTCAATAAAAATTATATTAAAATAAACAATTCATTCTTGTTTTAAATTCTGTTTTTGCTTCAGTTGCATTTATGATTTTATTAGGCATTGCTTAGGAGGCGTGGTGGCTCAGCGGGTAAGACGCCAGGCTTGTTGATCGGAAGATTGCAAGTTCGGAGGTTCGAATCCCTAGCCCTGCGTGCAGAGTGAGCTCCTGCACTAGCTCCAGCTCTTGCCAACCTAGCAATTCGAAAGCATGCAAATGCAAGTAGATTAATAGGTACCACTTCGGTGGGTAGGTAACAGCGTTCCGCGTGCGTCATGCCGGCCACATGACCGCGGAAGCGTCTTCGGACAACGCTGGCTCTTCGGCTAACAAACGGAGATGAGCACCGGCCCCTAGAGTCGGACATGACTGCACAAATGTGCGGGGGGAACCTTTACCTTTACTTAGGCATTGCTTGGAGAGCTTTGCTTCAGGGCAACTAACCACTTTTAGAAATACATTTTAAAAACGTATCATTGATGTAGCACTGGATTTTGGTCTGAAAATTGAAATTAGTTATATATAAGTTGCATTATTATATAGATATGTAATAATATGTAATATTATCATTATTTTATATTTTTATATCATTATAAGCTATTAAGTTTCCTATATTTACATTATTTTTATATTTAGTGATTTAAATAAAAAAAATATTATATTTAGGAGGAGAAGCTCCTATTCACATTGTAGGAAACAAAAACTTGTTTGCTAGTATTGGGCAAGGATGAATCAATGAATAATTGGTCCATATCAGTTTCCCCTGCATTCAGTCGTAAGTCCATTCTCTCAACATTCCCTGCCATATTGCAATTTAAAAAAAAACAAGAAAAATGAGCACTTATCCACATAATTTTGTTTAACTTACCCATTGTTCCCTAGCATGCACATTTGTGTATGCTACAAATTTTACAACATTTTGCTGAAAGTGTAGCTGGAAGGATCAGAGGGGTTCAGAACATGATTCATCTCATATCTGTTCATGGATGGACTTTTCACCTCTCCAAGGCCTTGTCCATGATTCATAGTAGATCTGTGTGCAAGCGAGATGAAAGGATGAGAGCTGCATTCTGCAGCACTTCCTGCTTGCAGGTGTGCCCAAAGAGTAATGGAGGTTGTTAGTCCCCCAAACTCAAGGAGGAGGAGGAAGTGGAAATCAGGTGACCCATGTGACATCCCACAAGTACAATAGAGATGTGTTTACTAGAAAGGACCCCCCTTATGCTTATGAGACAATGCTGAGTTGACCCTGATAATTCCAACAGTCCAGCAGTTCAAGTAGCTAGAAGAGACTTCCATGCATGCAGAAACTAGATGCATTTCTGGAAAGCATCATGGAAGGGTATTTCATCTAAGCCTTCACTGCAGCGAAACATACTGGAGTGTTACAGGGCCTTATTGCCCATTAGTACAGCTTAAAAGTATGAACCAAAGGAAATTCTCTAGCATCTCTACAAGGTACACACAAAAGCCCATTTCAGTCCCATGGAAAAGTAACTGAATTCCAGACATTTAACAAGCAGTAGGTCTGTTGGTCTTGGAGAAAATAAATAAATAAGCTGTTTGCATTATACACAGAAGATTGAATGGGAAAATCAGATGGTTGGGAAGCCTAAAGATTTGCAAGGCGTACTGTTAGCTGGCTGGTGGAGTTGGGAATACCTTCAAAGCTTATTTGTGCTCTTGCTGAGGCCTCCCAGTTTGCCATAGAGCAATCTTATGTTGGTCTGTTTTTTATTGCCATGACAAAATAATGATGTAAACGTGAAGACACCGCAATGCATCTTTTGTTCTGGGATAAAAATTCAACTGTGCATCCCCTGGGGAAAAAATTAACACCATGGGCCATACATTCCATGCCATTCAAGGCTCCATCTTGTCCATAAATGCACAACCTGCACTCTTCTGCCAAGGTTTTTTGCAGGGTTTTTTTTGAAGGAGAAGGAGAAGGAGAAGGAGGAGAAGGAGAAATATTATGCTGGTCTATGACCATATAGATTGGAAGGAAGAGAAGGAGGAGGAGGAGGAGGAGGAGGAGAAGGAGGAGGAGGAGGAGGAGGAGGAGGAGGAGGAGGAGGAGGAGGAGGAGGAGGAGGAGGAGGAGGAGAAGGAGAAATATTATGCTGGTCTATGACCATATAGATTGGAAGGAAGAGAAGGAGGAGGAGAAGGAGGAGGAGGAGGAGGAGGAGGAGGAGGAGGAGGAGGAGGAGGAGAAGGAGGAGAAGGAGAAATAATATGCTGGTCTATGACCATATAGATTGGAAGGAGGAGGAGGAGGAGGAGGAGGAGGAGGAGGAGGAGGAGGAGGAGGAGAAGGAGAAGGAGAAATAATATGCTGGTCTATGACCATATAGATTGGAAGGAGGAGAAGGAGAAGGAGAAGGAGAAGGAGGAGGAGGAGGAGGAGGAGGAGGAGGAGGAGGAGGAGGAGAAGGAGAAATAATATGCTGGTCTATGACCATATAGATTGGAAGGAGGAGAAGGAGAAGGAGAAGGAGAAGGAGAAGGAGGAGGAGGAGGAGGAGGAGGAGGAGGAGGGAGGAGGAGGAGGAGAAATAATATGCTGGTCTATGACCATATAGATTGGAAGGAGGAGAAGGAGAAGGAGAAGGAGGAGAAGGAGAAGGAGGAGGAGGAGGAGGAGGAGGAGGAGGAGGAGGAGGAGGAGGAGAAGGAGAAGGAGGAGAAGGAGAAATAATATGCTGGTCTATGACCATATAGATTGGAAGGAGGAGAAGGAGAAGGAGAAGGGGAAGGAGGAGGAGGAGGAGGAGGAGGAGGAGGAGGAGGAGGAGGAGGAGGAGGAGGAGGAGGAGATGATTGAGCAGAGTATGCAGGAAAAATTAGTTACGAGGGGCACTTTCCCAATAAGTGAAATAAAACTCCATGTTTTGAAGACTGGATAAGAATGGAGAGAAGAAAATAAGATCAATTTGTTAAAGTTGGTGGTGCTTAAGAAAAAAAATGGGGGTCCAACAGGATCTAAACATGTTCTGCTTTTATTCACGGCATACACATCTGGGAATATTTTGCATAGTCTAGGGCCTTGGTAATCTGAGCTCGAGGTGAAAAGGAGATATTTATATTTGTTATCAGGGCATGTTTCTTCTTTGCATCAAATAGCTCTGGGCATCTTACCTGATTCTTTCTTTGTTCATTTTGTTCTCACAACAGGTCTTACATCAGGTCAACTGCCAATGGCTCCTTAATGTAGCTCAATAATGTGTTAATGACGAGGTAAATCAGAACATCTGTTGCAAGCCCAGAGTAGAATCTTACTCCAACGTTGCTTCAAAAGACCAGACACATATAAATTATGGATGTGTCTGAACATTCTGCAGGAGAACTAGGAGAGTGTATAAAGAGAAAGTTTATAAGAATCAGTTTGGTCGGGTAGATGTCAGGATTTAGCTTTGACCCAGGAAGATTCAAATCTATCTTCAGCCATGGAACCTCACTAGATGATTTTCGGGCTGTCACTCTCCTTCTGTGGAGAAAATAGGAAATGGCCTTGAAGGCCAGGAGGAGGAACTGCTACCAAGGCAACAGTCAGATATGGCATTGATTTCTTACCTCGTACAAGTAGTCCTCATTTAACGGCCACAATCAGGACCGGAATTTCGGTTGCCAAGTGAAAGCGGTCATTAAGCGAATCTGACCCGATTTTATGACCTTTTTTGCGGCAGTTGTTAAGCGAATCACTGCGGGGATTAAGTGGACCACGTGGTCATTAAGTGAATCACATGGTTCTCCATTGATTTTGCTTGCCAGAAGCTGGCTGGGAAGGTCGAAAATGGCAATCACATGCCCATGGGGCATTGTCGTTTTGGGGACGAAATGAGAATCCATAATTATAACCATAGTTATTTTTTCCTGGGGAGGGCCATGCTGCCCCTTGGGCTAATCCGTTGCCAGCCCTATAGTGGAAGGAGCTAAACCCAGAAGAAGGTGGGGCCAGGGCATAGTGGGGCTGGGGGCCAAGGCTTCCCTTCCCAACTGTCTCTCCGTTTTTCATTTTTTCATTTTTTTGAACAAGGGAAGGAACAGAGAGTTTTACAGAAGTCTGATGTCTTGCTCAGCAGTTTGGAAATTAGGATGCAGGCTTCCTGCAGCCCAAGAACTCTAAGTTGCTGACCCTTGTCTTATAAAGTGAATTAGGCCTCGAAAGTGAAGAAAAGCTTCCTTCCTTCCTTCCTTCCTTCCTTCCTTCCTTCCTTCCTTCCTTCCTTCTTCCCTTCCAATATATCTTCCTTCCCTTCCTTCCTTCCTTCCTTCCTTCCTTCCTTCCTTCCTTCCTTTATATATAGCAAGATTCCTTCCTTCCTTCCTTCCTTCCTTCCTTCCTTCCTTCCTTCCTTCCTTCCTTCCTTCCTTCCTTTATATATAGCAAGATTCCTTCCTTCCTTCCTTCCTTCCTTCTTCCCTTCCTTCCTTCTTTCCTTCCTTCCTTCCAATATACTGCATTGTACATGATACTGTATATAGCTAGATTCCTCCCTTCCTCCCTTCCTTCCTTCCTTCCTCCCTTCCTTCCTTCCTTCCTTCCTTCCTTCCTTCCTTCTATATATAGCAAGATTCCTTCCTTCCTTCCTTCCTTCCTTCCTTCCTTCCTTCCTTCCTTCCTTCCTTCCTTCCTTCCTTCCTTCTCCTTCCAATATATCTTCCTTCCTTCCTTCCTTCCTTCCTTCCTTCCTTCCTTCCTTCCTTCCTTCCTTCCTTCCTTCCTTTATATATAGCAAGATTCCCTTCCTTCCTTCCTTCCTTCCTTCCTTCCTTCCTTCCTTCCTTCCTTCCTTTATATATAGCAAGATTCCTTCCTTCCTTCCTTCCTTCCTTCTTCCCTTCCTTCTTTCCTTCCTTCCTTCCAATATACTGCATTGTACATGATACTGTATATAGCTAGATTCCTCCCTTCCTCCCTCCCTCCCTCCCTCCCTTCCTTCCTTTATATATAGCTAGATTCCTTCCTTCCTTCCTTCCTTCCTTCCTTCCTTCCTTCCTTCCTTCCTTCCTTCCTTCCTTTATATATAGCAAGATTCCTTCCTTCCTTCCTTCCTTCCTTCTTCCCTTCCTTCCTTCTTTCCTTCCTTCCTTCCAATATACTGCATTGTACATGATACTGTATATAGCTAGATTCCTCCCTTCCTCCCTTCCTTCCTTCCTCCCTCCTTCCTTCCTTCCTTCCTTCCTTCCTTCCTTCCTTCCTTCCTTATATATAGCAAGATTCCTTCTTCCTTCCTTCCTTCCTTCCTTCCTTCCTTCCTTCCTTCTTTCCCTTCCAATATATCTTCCTTCCTTCCTTCCTTCCTTCCTTCCTTCCTTCCTTATATATAGCAAGATTCCTTCCTTCCTTCCTTCCTTCCTTCCTTCCTTCCTTCCTTCCTTCCTTCCTTTATATATAGCAAGATTCCTTCCTTCCTTCCTTCCTTCCTTCTTCCCTTCCTTCTTTCCTTCCTTCCTTCCAATATACTGCATTGTACATGATACTGTATATAGCTAGATTCCTCCCTTCCTCCCTTCCTCCCTCCCTCCCTTCCTTCCTTTATATATAGCTAGATTCATTCCTTCCTTCCCTTCCTTCCTTCCTTCCTTCCTTCCTTCCTTCCAATATACTGCATTGTACATGATACTGTATATAGCTAGATTCCTCCCTTCCTCCCTTCCTCCCTTCCGCCCTTCTTCCTTCCTTTATATATAGCTAGATTCCTTCCTTCCTTCCTTCCTTCCTTCCTTCCTTCCTTCCTTCCTATATATATAGCTAGATTCCTTCCTTCCTTACTCCCTCCCTCCTCCCTCCCTTCCTTCCTCCCTTCCTCCCTTCCTCCCTTCCTTCCTATATATATAGCTAGATTCATTCCTTCCTTCCTTCCTTCCTTCCTTCCTTCCTTCCTTCCTTCCTTCCTTCCTTCCTTCCTTCCTTCCTAAATGAGGAAGCTTTGCTGACCTGCTGAAGTGAAACTCTTGAAGTATCTCATCTCGCAGAGGAAAATTTTTGACCGAGCATTGAGAGGTACAGCAGGAGAACCTGCCAGCCTGTCCTTCACCCTGCATCCAGCACAGCCGAAGAAAAGGCTCCTTGTAGAGCCAGGTTCATCACTGCGGCTTGCGGAGGGAAGTCTGGTTGTAAAACTTCCCTGCACTTTGAACACTCCATTGGCAAGAATCAAAGTGGAAATTACAGAAGCTGAAAAGGACCGAATGTGCTATGCCCTGCAGGAACAAGCAGAGGTCACTGTGTGAAGCAGGGGAAGGGAAGCTAAGCTTTTTTTTTTTTGGTGCTGGGGGAGCAGAGTTCTGAAATTAGTAATGGAAAGGCTGCTTTCCAAGCTCCTGATTGGAATCTAACAAACCAAGTTGGGCTGCCAGGGTTGTAATCACACATGAACATTGCAGGTTACAGTACTTGTGTTGTTTTGCTCTAGGCACCCTTCAAGTGTTTTTAATGTGCTTTTGGATGTATTTTGAAATCCAGAGTTTAGCTGAGGTCGGCAGCTCCACATTAATTCTGTAAGCAGCTCTGGTGGCCTCTGTGCAGAGGCCCAAACCAAGATATCTCCATGTGACTTCGATTTATCTCCAAAAGCTAAGCAACAGGGACAGACCTAGTTAGGTTTGGCATGGTCCAGACCAGACTGAGATGTTGGAAGGGACGTCAATGGTCAAAGATATCCATACGGCTGCTAGAAATCTGTTTGGGAAGTCCTCAATGCTTGGGCTTGACTTGACCCTTACTGCGCACCCACACGTTTACTTGTCACCATAAAAGCCACTGTAGCCCAAGATGGCCTCATCCAGAGCTGAAGACCATCTACAACCTCTGCCGACTTGTGAAAAAGAAAGCATTCCAAAAAGTAGGTGGAGTCTGACAAAGAAAAAGAGAGACAAACACAACACTAGATTTTATTTTCATTTACATGGATGGAAAATTAAATGAATTGAATATAAATAATATGATTACTTCCCCTGTATTTCATCACTGTCCCTTTGGGTCATACTCAAAATCATAACTGATTTTGATCGAGATACGTGTGGGATGGCCTGGATTAATTCTGTTCTTATTGCTATTTCCACTGTTCTGTTACTCTATCATCCTTTTTTTTCCCTGTCCTGTCGTGTTCTGGTTTGTTTCTTCTCTTCTGTTTCTCTTCATTGTCTTGTCTTGTCTTTGATTCTATTTTTAATTCCTTGTTTTCACATTTCTGCAAAATGTACGTCTACCCAAAGTCACCCGGTGAATTGGCCGGCCGTATGGAGTTCCAGGCCTGCTACTGAGACCTTTTCTTTCCAACCGGATACAGTAATCACACATTAAAGACTGAATTATTCAGGGTTGGGTGGGGGGTGCTCTGGTAGCTGAACACTGTCTCACTGGTATTCTATAGGGTGTTCTGTAATGGGGGGGGTGATGCATATAAAAACCAGGCAGAACTTTGATACACATCATCGTGAACTCCAGGTTGAATTTGTTAACCAAACTCTGCAGATTTCCCTGCTCTGCAACCATCATGGGATTGTTGAGGTATGGATTGTTAGAGTAGGATGCTACTCTGTTGATTACACTGCCATAGTAAATCTCGTGGTAAATGTTTATAATCTATCATGGACTTTTTTTTTTTATGTGTATTGACTGTGAGTGTTTTAACGTCTTCTATTTCCAGGAGATGTTTTATGGTTTTACATTGCTTTCTACATGTCCTGCAAACCATTTAATTGCCCTAAGCTGCCGTGAATCAGAATGGTGACATGCACATTTGATGAAGAAATCAACAAACTAAGCTGTTCTTCGCATCTCACCTGCCCCTCACAGCATGGGCATCTCTGTGTTTGGGGGGGGGGGCGGGCTTTGAGCGAGAGAAGGAAAGAGACGTCATGCACACCGGGACATACGTCATCACGCAAATGACCTAAAATTTGTATGAGTCATGTGATGGCAAAATGATACGTTTGACATCATCATGCCTTCTACATGTCAAGAGAACACAAGGGTGCCCTGACACCACCGCCTTTACAAGCCCTTCCCTCTTGAGAAGTTTACGGATGTTTGCACTAAGTAGTTTTTCACAGCCAACTTTTGAAACAAGCTAGGGGGGTTCTCTCTCTCTCTCTCTCTCTCTCTCTCTCTCTCTCTCTCTTTCTTTCTTTCTCTTGGCCTTTCTATGTAGAGACCCTTGGTCCTAATACCTACAAAGAGTTATCCATTTGGCCTGACTAATCCAGTCTAAATGGAGACCCCCCCAAAGATGAAAGGATAGCCTTACAAGTGCAAACATTTCACCTTTAGAAAAGAGGAAAAACTAGTTTTGAAAATGGACAGCCTGCCTTCCAACCAGACTAATTGATTTAGCAAAATTAACCAGAAGGAGGAGGCCCAGATTGAATTTCAGGGACCGGCTTTTGAAAAGACAAAATTGCCCATTGGATCGTTGAAGGTGTCAGGTTGAAGATGAGCCCATCCGTTATCATTCCCAAAGAAAAAGTTTTGAGCTTCTTTTTCAGCAGTTGTTCTGTTCCATAGACCTCCCCCCCCCCATATAAATTGGTAATTATATGCAGCGGTCCCCAACCTTTTTGGCACCAGGGACTGGTTTCGTGGAAGACAATTTTTCGACGGACCCGGGGGGGGGGGGGATGGTTTTGGGATGACTCAAGCGCATTACATTACTTCTCATAAGGAGCGCGCAATCTAGATCCCTCGCATGCGCAGTTTACAGTAGGGTTCGCGCTCCTATGAGAATCTAATGCCGCCGCTGATCTGACAGGAGGCCGAGCTCAGGCGGTAACACGAGCGATGGGGAGCAGCTGTAAAGACAGATGAAGCTTCGCTCGCTCACCCACAGCTCACCTCCTGCTGTGCGGCCCGGTTCCTAACAGGCCACGGACCGGGACCGGTCCGTGGCCCGGGGGTTGGGGACTCCTGTTATATAGGATTCCCAGTATCTCCTGGATATTGACTATCAACAGCTATTTCATTTAACCAACTAATGTATTTGATGGCAACGAGAAAAGACATCTTTAGGCTACTTAAATATCTGTATGAAATTAGGGATGTGAGGCAGGAAAGAGAAATCTTTTGTTTATGAGAGGGGTTTAAAGAAAAGGGGACATGGCTTTGCCACGATGTCAGCACAAAAGAATGAAAGCCAACATCTTGGATTGTCGTGTTCAGCCACGGCCTAATCAAGTCAGATCAGAAATTAATGAGTGCTTAAAGGGGAGAGTAAAACCTTGGCGCTGCAGGGCAATGGTGAGTTATGCCGTTTTATTTCGCAAAAATGTAAAGCAATATCCTTTTTGGCTGCAGATAAAACAGGCAGATGAGCATTTTTCATCTTTTTACAATTTGATTTAATACCCCGCTGACTCGCTTAGTTTTCGTGGGTATGCAGAAGGGGATCGGTGTTGGGGACTTATCTGTTCTGGAGCTGACAAATTGGAAGTCATTTGGGGAGGTCAGTATCCTGGTTTGTTTTTGCTGGGGACAAATTATTCAGGTTAAGAAAAAAGGACCGTGGTTTTATTCTCTTTAGAAAGTTGAGAAGGGAAATGGTCTGTCCTGTAGATGTTGTTCGACTCCTATTGCCAGACAGACAGAGAGCAAAGCCAACAGTGAAGGTTGAGAATGGTACAAAATCTGTACAGCCGTCCCTTAGCTGTAGGCTGACCATATTTCCTTGAGACAAAAACGGGACATTGGGGTGGCAAAATGGGACGGGGTCTTATGTAATATTCCGTATTCATGAAAAAGATGGGTCCCCGCCCCCGGTCCACATGATTGGCTCCCACCTGAAAACCCCACCCCCGGTCCACGTGATTGGCTCCCGCCTGAAAACTCTGCCCCCCAGTCCGTGCAATTGGCTCCCGCCTGGCCAATCGCCCTCCTCTCCGCCCTCCTTTGCCGCGTGGTGATAGGCAGGAGGGCTTCCTCTTCCGGGCTGCCTCCAATCGGCAGTTCCGGCTTGGATCCTCCTCCCGTGCCATTCCCGCCGGGTTTAAATAACGGGACAAAATTGAGATTTTTATCAAAATGACAGGACAGTTGAAAAATGGGACTGTCTCGTTCAAAACGGGACGTATGGTCAGCCTACTTAGCTGGGTTCCCTCAACAACCAGTTCATTTACAAACCTACCAGCTGCACTTACATAACATCTTGCCCTTGGTTCATTTTAACCTTGATTAATTATTCTACATCTTAGAGCAGGGTTTCTCAACCAGGGTTCCATGGCACCCTCAGGTTTCGCGAGAGGTCCATAGGGGTTCTCTGGGAGATCACAATTTATTCAAAAAATTATTTCCAATTCGGGCATCTTCCCATGAAAGAGCTAAGTTTCATTCTTTATTTTCAGTTTAAGAACACTGTGAATGCATATAGACAGGCCAACCCATGAAACAAATATAATGATTTTGTAACTTCTGGCCTATCTTTGAGCCTGAATGTGCAGGGGTTCCTTCCCCGAGGCCTGAAAAATAGTTCAAGGGTTCCTCCAGGGTCAAAAGGTTGAGAAAGGCTGGCTTAGAGTGTTGTGTGAAACCAGGCCATTTGGCTCATATGCTGTGCAAACTCAGAAGGAAGTTCCATTCAGTATTGTGTAAATTAGCTATTGTCTTACCAGGCATCATAAGAAGGGTTGATCGGTTTGTGAACACAGCCCTCTTGTTTCATTCATCAAACTTTTCAATTTAGCATACTGTGGGAACTCATCTCACCTCCCTCTGGTCTATGGGGGTGCCTTGGGTAATTCCCCTGCAAGAGAAAAACATGGTCACCCTCCACTAACACCCTTTACTTAAAAATAAAAGTTAAAGGTAAAGGTTCCCCCTGCACATTTGTGCAGTTGTGTCCGACTCTAGGGGCCAGTGCTCATCTCCGTTTCTTAGCCGAAGAGCCAGCGCTGTCCGAAGACGCTTCCGCGGTCATGTGGCCAGCATGACACACGCGGAACGCTGTTACCTTCCCACCGAAGTGGTACCTATTCATCTACTTGCATTTGCATGCTTTCGAATTGCTAGGTTGGCAAGAGCTGGGGCGAGTGCGGGAGCTCACTCTATCACGCGGGGCTAGGGATTCGAACCTCTGAACTTGCGATCTTCCGATCGACAGCCTGGCGTCTTACCCGCTGAGCCACCACGCCCCACTGTTACTTAAAAATACCAGAGTATATATTTGTGTGTGTGAATGTGTGTGGCAACAATAAACGTATGTCTGTCTCAAAAGTGAAAGCCCAGTGAGTTTTAAGACACCATCTGTTTCAAGAAAACCTTTTAGCCATTTTCTTGATCCACACTTTGGCTCATAACTATAGCAAGGGGTGAATTGAAACCTCTTTAAACTTTCAAAAAAAATGGAAAGAGAGAGGAAAAAAACCCTCTGCAGGTACATTTGCTCAACTTTTTATCATTTGAGCAAACATCGTCCTCTTGATTTATTCAACCTGATCTCATAAGCAGAGGCTGGCACTCAAGCTAACCTTGCCAAACTTAAAAAAGGGTTTGCATAACAACATCTGTGACAAACTGTCCCTCAGTTAAAGGAAAGACCAAACTGCCAAGTGAAATCAAATCAGAAGTTCGACATAACTATCAAGTGCTAAATATATCAACACAGCTGAAAAGCTTTACTGATGGGTAGCATTTTTTGTTCTTTTCCCAAGTGTACCATTCGGAACATTTTCAGCTTAAAGGATCTTTCAGCATGTGAAGTTCGTTGCTAGAGAACAAAAGGACAAAGCATGATGATGACAAATTGTGTGATGGTGTGGTATTCTCTACTGTCTACTTATGGATTTTTCTATACAGCAATTTTTAAATGGAGACTGATAGATGGACAGAGAATGGACAGGCAGACAGATGAGCAGTTGGATAGACAGACAGAAAGATGGATGGTGACCTGACCCCCTTTATATAATTTCTTTCCAATATTCTGGATATCTATTGGGTCATGTTTGTTGTTGTTCAGTCGTTTAGTCATGTCCGATTCTTTGTGACCTCATGGACCATAGCACGCCAGGCCTTCCTGTCCTCCACTGTCTCCCGGAGTTTACTCAAATTCATGTTCATTACATCGGTGATGCTATCTAACCATCCCATCCTCTGCCGTCCCCTTCTCCTTTTGCCTTCAGACTTTCCCAGCATCAGGGTCTTTTCCAGTGAGTCCTCTCTTCGCATTAGGTGGCCAAAGTATTTGAGCTTCAGCTTCAGTATCTGTCCTTCCAATGAGCAGTCAGGGTTGATTTCCTTTAGGATTGACTGATTTGACCTCCTAGCTGGGCTCATACAACAACCTAGAACAGGTCAGGTAAATTTCTGGAGTCTGAAACTTACCTTGGAGACTATACTATTTAAAGTTGCCTTAAATAGTTTCTTGGAAAGAAAAATGGAAAGCAAACTATTTCATCAAATTGAATGAGAACGAGCAGGAATAAATATGTGCCATATTTTTCTACACCACACTAGTTTAAACCTTTTTCCTAGCACTGACGATCTGTTCTTTAGATGATCTTTTTGAGAACATAAGGTACACCTTTTCATGCAAATATATATAAGCCATGAGGTTTTCCCATATTTATCCTGGCTCTAGTGTCTTTAATTTTATTTCTAAAAATGATGTTCAGTTTAGGTTGTGGGCTGGGATGTTTTTATACTGTGACCAGATATATCTGCAGGCCTTTGATCTCAGTAAAATTTGACAGCTCTCAGGGAGCCAAGAAAAATCCACTCTCAAGTTTGTATTCCTCCAAAATATCTATCTATCTATCATCACATCATGTTATTAAATGGTTTAAAACCATCATCAGTTTCTTAAAACTCTAGCAGGTGCACCATTGGAGTTGGAAGAGTTAAAGGAGAGGCTAAAATAATAACTATTGATTTCTTGATTTCAACTAATTACCACGCTTTTATTCTAGACCAAGGGTGTGGGTGTATGGGTATACAAGTGAGTACTCCCACAAACACATAGACCTCGAAAATTCATCTAGACCACAAGTTGCCTTAAAGGTGAAAAAGTGTGGCCTGGGAAGACCTATCAGAGTGTGTAGATCTAATACACTTTATCTCTCTCTCTCTCTCTCCTAAGTTAGGGTAACCTTAAGCTTGTAGATACTTGAGAAATCTGTTGCACCCCTTGAAACTCCTGATACCCTTTCTTAGAATAGGGTATCTATCTCTGATGGATTAGCACTATAGCTAACTCAGCCATTATCCCTGGAGCCATGTTCTGTTCCAGAATTCTAAAGCAACTTAGAATGTCCGGAATCAAAGTAACCAGTCCACCTTCCTGTTCCAAAGGGTTGTTAGAGTTTTATTCTCTTAGGTTGTGTCCTACAACCACCAATGCTGGGTTTCTCCATGCTCGCTCCCATAGCTTGCTCAGCATCTTTTGGCAACCTAGAACGTCTGCACTGGGCCCTGAAAAAGCAGGTCTGGTAGCACTGAAGCATTCCAGAAAATGGTGTGATCCATTTTAATTACGGAATCCTGCTTGGATCCACCAGCTTAGCCAGCATGATTGTCCTGGGCATCTCATAAGCCCTGGGTCTCTCACCATTTTTGGCAAAACCTAGTTCCCTCCCCCCCCTCTTAAACGATGAACGAATACCCAAAGGTTGACTTCGATGAGGCAATCTCTGCAGATCCACCACCACCGTCCTAAACATAATTCTTAACAAATCCCACAAAAGAACCTCATACCATGATACTCCAGCCTGAACTGCAGTTGGAATCTGAGATGATCCAATCACCCTGTTCTCATGTCAACAGCTGCTTGAATGGAAAACGCCCACCTTTGTCACTGCTGTCCACAGTGACCCCAGATAGTGTCTGATAGCAGAGGTGATCAACAGGACTTTGAAGAAATGAGTCAACAGGGTTGATTTCATCCAGCATGCATCCTCCTAATATCCAAGGGGAATTAGGCATAAAGTTGTGGGTTTGTTTGGGGACAGGCCACATGCATAGCAAGATAAGGCTCATGATTCAACTTGGATGACTCATTCTGGACCAAGACATTTAGACAGGACGAAAGGATATGGGATAAATACTCATTTCCTTCATCTTGCTATTCATTTATTCTCTGAGGAGAGAAAAATTAACAAATTGTCAATTTTAGGTACATTTTTCTATCCTGAATTAAAAGAGAGACAGAGAAAGGAAAGAGAGATTGTAAAGATCTAACTTAAGAATGGCATTGTACTTCTTCCGTTTTTGTAGACGAGTCTGGGCAAAGCAGAGCCTATGGTCACCAAGCCGCCCAGAGTCACTGGTTTGAGATGGGCGGCTATATAAATTGAATGAATGAATGAATAAATAAATAAAGTACCACAAACATATCCTTTGGTGCCTGCTACTGTTCTACTTCAGCTGAGCGTGTTCTTTTTAAATTAATTTTGCATTACAAGAGGCCTCATGGATATTCTCAGCAAACAAAAATGGCAAACAAGATTCATTACCAGGCTAGATAATCTTGTTTGCCATTTTTGTTTGCCAAGAACATCCATGAGGCCTCTTGTAATGCAGAAATAATATTATATAAATAATAATAAGTCCTGGAGGATGGACTGGTTTGATCTTCTTGCAGTCCAAGGCACTCTCAGAATTTTCCTCCAACACCACAGTTCAAAAGCATCTATCTTCCTTCACTCAGCCTTCCCTATGGTCCAGCTCTCGCAGCCATAGCTTACTACATATATTATATACATATATTATATATATTATATTATGATATGATATGATATGATATGATATATATTATATATTATATATTATATTATATTATATTATATTATATTATATTATATTATATTATATTATATTATATTATTATATTATTATATTACTATACTATACTATACTATACTATACTAACTATACTATACTATACTATACTATACTATACTATACTATACTATACTAATATCTCCTACATATATTATATACTACTAAAATTAACATCCAGAACTCTCTAGACCAGGGTTACTCAACCAGTGTTCCGTGGCACCCTCGGGTTCTGCGAGAGGTCACGAGGGGTTCCCTGGGAGATCACGATTTATTAAAAAAGTTATTTCAAATTCGAGCCACTTCACATGAAAGAGGTAAGTTTCATTCTTTATTTTCAGTTTAAGAACCCTGTTAATGCATATAGACAGGCCTACCCATGAAACAAATATAATCATTTTGTAACTTCTGGCCTAGATTTGAGCTTGAATGTGCAGGGGTTCCCAGAGGCCTGAAAAGTATTCAAGTGTTCCTCCAGGGTCAAAAGGCTGTTCTAGTCTGAGAGTGCAAGAGAATAAAACATAAAAAAGGTGGACCATTGATAGCAACCACTCAAGGGCGAGAGAAGGGGCTGAAGTGAAGTGGTGCCACTATTTCCATCCAGGAACTAAAAGCACCACAACCTTTCACTCCATTACCCTCAGATATGGCCCCAAAACATTCAGATTGCGCAAGTCCAGTTATGTTTTGCACAACCCTACATTTCGTGGGCCTACACACTCATCTGCAGTGGACAATCTCAGGGTATAATGAGGGAGGAGCAGAAGAGGGAAGAATAACAGGTGGAGAGAAGGGGAGGAATGTGGGGTGTTGTGGCAACCATGTTGTGTCAATTGCTAAGAGAACCAAAGGGAGGGTGTTGTTTTTCCTACTCTCTCTTTATTCTGCAATTACTTTTGCCACCTACATAAAAGAGGGTGACTTAAGAAGCAGATAGCTGTCCAGATGTGTTCTGTTCCTGTAACGTCTGGCAGGGCTTAAATGAACTCATGAAGGGAAGTGTTGAGTAGCGGAAGACTAACAACCTTGTAACATCTGGGAAAGGTCTCCACAGCTTTAAAGAAACACTGGCTGCTTTTCAGCCGGGCTGAAAAGAAAGGGGAGGATTGGAAGGAGAGGGGAAGCATCTTTAGATGAAAAAGTAAATAAATAGAATCTGCCAACGAGCTGTAAAAGGGATGATGGCCTTGACAAGGAGGAGGATCTCTCTGTGAATTGAAAAATAATAAAATAAAATAATAAAATAATAAAATATCAATCAATCACTTTATTGCGGTCGTAGACCAGTACAATATTGGACTTATTTCGTGAGATAAACATACTCACAGCTAGAGCATTAACAACATACAATAAATATATATTAAAATCCAATTAAATCAATTAAAACACATTTACCATCTATCCATCTCCATGCATAAAATCCAAGGTGTGGCCCATCCCGACCACCCAAATAATAAAATATAAAATAAAATAAAATAAAATAATAAATAAAATAAAATAAAATAAAATAAAATAAAATAAAATAAAATAATAAAATAATAAAATAAAATAAAATAAAATAAAATAAAATAAAATAAAATAAAATAAAATAAAATAAAATAAAATAAAATAAAAGAGAGAGAATATTGCTAATGATCTGATTTTATCCTAACAAACAGCAAAATGGTAAATTCTGATTTTGAATGAGCAAGAAATATTCACAGGGAGTAAACATCTACTCAGGACATATTTCAATTCACTTACGGAGTTCATCCAATCTGGATCTCTTTTTATTTATATTTATAACTAGGCAACCCTGTGACCTGTTGGGTCATCCTTTGAAAGGAAGGTAGTGCAGTCTGATGTGACCAGAATGAGCATTAAATTTTAGGCTGGCTGTATTTTTTTGTACCCCAATGCTGGATGGGTCTGTGATCATCTAAGAAGAGTATATATCATAAGCAGAAAATAATTGTAGTGGCAAAGGAACTTCAAGAATAAGTCAATATTTCCTCACCTAAACAGAGGAACAGAACGACTACAGGCGGACAAGCTTTTTTCCCCCCATGTGATTGTGCCTTTCTGGGTCCAGTGAGAAAAGACATTTGAACTCTAGGTCTCAACGTGCAAACTCTTTCCTCAAACCAGCCTTTGTGTAGGAGCAGGCTGTGCAGAAATCCTGGTAATCATTTAAAGTGCCAGAGCAACAACAAGAACAACAACAAAGCATAACGCTAAGTGGTAATGTGTTTGACCCTTCCTGGAAAGATCACTAACCAATTCTCTTCCAAACAGCTCAGGAGATTAGTTGGACTGTATTAGTATGCATCTGTGTGTTCAGGCTGTAAAATTTAATGAGCAAGAAGACCTATAGAGAAGCATTTGGCAAACTTAACTCCAGTGACCTGCTCTTGAAGTCACTTGAGTCCTCCTTAAATTCCACTCTAGTATTCCATGGAGGCTGAGAGATAAGACCATTGCAATCCCAATGGGGCCCAAGAAGCCTCTGCACCTTCTCTACTTTGTTGGTGTTGTTATGATGATGATTATCAGGCACAATTGGGATGTGGATGGCATTTCGTGAGCAGTCTCATAAAATAGGCGTGGGAAGATTGCATCCACAAAACAGCTGCCTTAGAAAAACATGACTGCCAACCACTAAGAAAGAAGCAGGGCACGTATGTACCCATTCACACAAAGCATTCATTTCTACACTCTTTTGCCGCTTTTGTCGTCGAATGATGTCCATGGGATGTCCATTGAAGCAGCAGCATAGGAAGAGTATTGACACCTTTGAACTTTGGTGTTGGAGAAGACTCCTGAGAATACCGTGGACAGCCAAGAAAATTGAACAAATCAACCCAGAGTTCTCACAAATGACCAGGCTCAAATTATCGTACTTCAGATACATTATGGGAAGACCCAGCTCTCTGGACAAGGCTCTAATGCTGGGAAAGGTGGAAGGAAAGAGAAGAAGAGGACGACCAGAAGCAAGGTGGAGGGACTCCGTTACAGTGGCGGTAGGGGCACCTTTGGAAGAGCTGAAGGACCAGGTTGGGGACAGATCGTCATGGAGAAAATCTATCTATGTGTCACTAGGAGTGGAAAATGACTTGATGACACATAACCAATCAATGTCCATGGGTGGAGCCCATTCTGGAAATGAAGATAATAGCTGGGGCTGTCCACCTTTGCATTATTATTTTGAATTAAAAGAATCTTTCAAATAAAATAATATAAAATAAAATGAGGGGAGACAAGGAGCTTGAGGGATATCAGGAGAGATGTCCATAGATGCCGTATTGACTATTCCTTCCTGCCTGTTCAGTCTTAATTCTATTTTAATTCTGCAACTTAAAAAAAATCGGTATCAAAATCAGCATTCAAATGCTCTTAAAACCCACATTTCTAAGCACATTTTCTTATGGAATGAATATTCTCAAGTGGATTTGGGTAGGTTTCTGACAATTACATCAGACATTTTGGAGATATGTGAAAGCCAGTAGATAGCTTTTAAGATTGGGTTATTTGTATTGAGATTTTTTTCTTGAGCATAACATCCTTGTAGGAAAGGGAACTTCTTTGATATCATGTTGTATTGTTACATTCATGTGATTTGTACTTATTCTTTCAACAATTCTGCATATGGCTTTGACCTCCAACCTTAATAAGTATCTCTGCCTAGTTGACAAGTTCAGGAAGAACGTTCCTCAGACTGCAAAGATCAGCTTTCATTTAGTGAAGTTCACCCACTTTTAGAGAGCAGTCCTTCTTTGTGCAATGAGATCAACGATACCATTTGCAACATGTCATTTACACAATGGCATTCCAATTCACGTCATGTCAACATGACTTCTGATGGTTTGTGCCTCTGATTTGTGGCTCTTTCTGACTTGGAGTAAGCTTTGTAGAAGATTCAAATTAGAGCAGGATGATACGTTCTGGCTGCAACATTTCAAAAAAATGGCATTCTTTTCATTGTAGTTATTGTTATTATCACTATGCCTAGGCGCTCTCACTCACTGCTTGCTATGTGAAGAGAGCACATAATGGAATTTCACAACCTCACAGAAGATTCAAGTCAAGGTCTCCATTTTGCTCCTCTGAGAACAGATCAAGTTTGAGTGCCACAGATGCTTTGGAAGATGTTCTCCAAGGACCAGGGCCGCAACTAGGGGGGGGGGGCAAGCGGGGCATGTGCCCTGGGCGCCGCGCTGGGGGGGCACCAAAATGACACCCAGGGGGTGCCAAAATGACAAAATAACCCATGGGGGGGTGCGGAATCCATGCTTGTCCCAGGCAACCCAGACCCTAGTTCTATCCCTGCCAAGGACTGCCATCATTTCCATCGTTTATTTATTTATTTATTTATTTATTTATTTATGTTTCGACTTCTATCACCGCGCCATCTCCCACAAGGGGACTCTGGGCTTATGACACAAAAAGAAATAAGTGGAGCAGTCTGTCTGCTCTTGGATTGCACTGTTATAGGTTATCTTGCCAGGACACATTATTCACTTGTCACAGTGATTTCAGATGTTGATATATCGTGGGCAGCACAAACATCTGCTGCAAGTACACCACGGTGAGCTCACGAAGAGAGTCTTCAGTATGAGGCAGATTTTTCTTCTTTGTTTCAAGCCATGGGCAAAATAACCATAGTAACAGTAATAATAAAAACAATCATTTCAAACAATCACTTCATATGAATTCTTCACATTGAAATGAAGCACCCCTTCAGAACTTTGCATGGCTTTGCCATCCAGTCAACAATAGGCAAACAGTAACTTAGTAACTAATTTTTCAACATTGTAAGTACAACATCCTATTTCTTTCTCTCACTTGCTTTCTCTGGGTCTTCACTGAAATATCCCATTTTAAAAATGATCTGATTTGGAACTCAACTCCCAAATTGGAGCTTCATCAATCCTGATGGAAATTTAAAAGGATTGAACTTGTGTTTGGTGATACCGTGACACTGGTCCAGATGTTCCACCAACAGGACCAAAAAAAAAGTCATGTTGATTCATCTGAGCTATGGGGCAAAACCTGCATTTCCCAAACAATTTGAGTGCCCATGACTAAAACTGAAACAGAGCTTGTCGATGAAGGTTCTCAGTCATCCAGGTGGAATTGTCTGTAGCTTGAATCATGTCAACATTTTCTCAGTGGAAACGTTTTGCTCCTTATCCAAGAAGCTTCTTCAGTCTGAGCAAAGTTTGTAAGGGAATCCTTAAATATGTTTCTAGGGTGGCTGTGTGACCTTGCACCTGGGGCTAGGTCATGGTTATTTCTAAGTCCCTTTATCATCCAAAGGAGGATCGTTAAGATTACCTTGCTGTTGTTGAGATTGCGAAATGGTCTTAATCTTCCCAGGCACAGAAGGAGCCTAGGAAGCGTATATGGGATAAGGAGCTAAACGTTTCCACTGAGAAAATAGAAATCCAGTTGACATGATTCAAGCTACTGAAACAGAGCTTGAAATAACTTCAGCAGAACCTGGATTGCCACTGGAGAAAACAGAGCTAGTAAGAAAGCCAAATGTTTATTTTATAGCGTATGGGTTTTTCTCTATTTCTCCAAAATGAGAAGTTCTCCAGTGGTTTCTCAGAGGCAGTGACAGGAGCATTGCTGCTGGAAAAAAAACCTGGGAGGATTTGCTCCTGAGGTCTTCTTCTGGGATTGAATTGAAGTATGAGAATCCAAAGAGGATGCAGAAATCCAAGTTGGTCAGAGACAAGACATTCAGATACACCTTTCTACCATCCCATCAGTAAAACAGAGAAATAACTCTACATTGCACCCATTAGAATTTCTCCAAGGTTCTCTTCTCTTTGGAAGAAATTTCAAAGCAAATCCTCTTTCATCAAGTTGAACGAAAAATTGTTAGGAAAAATGCAAGAAATGTTCTCTGATAGGCACTTAAGGAGCTAGTTTCAGATCACAGAAATTAATTACGTTCAACCAATGTTGTCAATAAGGGGCGTGGTGGCTCAGCGGGTAAGACGCCTGGCTTGTCAGTCGGAAGGTTGCAAGTTCAGAGGTTCGAATCCCTAGCCCCGCATGATGGAGTGAGCTCCCGCACTAGCCCCAGCTCTTGCCAACCTAGCAATTCGAAAGCATGCAAATGCAAGTAGATGAATAGGTACCACTTCGGTGGGAAGGTAACAGCGTTCCGCGTGCATCATGCGGCCACATGACCGTGGAAACGTCTTCGGACAACGCTGGCTCTTCGGCTAACCAACGGAGATGAGCACCGGCCCCTAAAGTCGGACACGACTGCACAAATGTGCGGGGGGAACCTTTACCTTTTTTTAATGTTGTCAACAGGAAAGTTTGCTGGATCATTGGGGAAGGGGAAAGGAGGAATGAGTTGGTAAAGATCAAGAATGAAATATGAAAATTCCAGATTCATCTCTCTCTCTCTCTCTCTCTCTCTCTCTCACACACACACACACACACACACACACACACACACGTTCCTTTTCTTCTTTTTTTCCTCTTCCCTGGGCAGAAACCTTATCCAATGCATCACCAGATGGCAACTTGGAATGCAATTAAATGATGAAAAGCCTTCCTTGCATTTTGTGAAAGATACCCCAAGCTTCTCAATTGGGAGATTAAGTTCTTCATTTATTTTTAACCCATTTCTGCACTTTTTCCATTTTTTTTTAATTGTGCAGGGACACCTGTGCGTTATCCTAGAAATCCTAGAAATTGTATCCTGAGATAAGTGATTATCAAAATATTGCTACAAATGAGAAAATATGTTGATCATACCTCCTTTTCTAGCACTTCAATAATATCTACAGATACACACAGACATGTGTGGTGCGTGAATATATGAGATGTTGCAGTGCTTTACACACTTTGATGTTCTAGGTCAGGGCTTTCCAAAGTTTTCCCGTGGCGACAAACCAACCGCTGTTGGTGTGTCGCCGCGGGAAAACCCGGAAGTGCTGCCGTTGCGGCAGCGCACAAAAACCCAGAAGCGCTGCTGCCGCTTTCAGTTTTTGCGCGCCGCCGTTGGTGTGTCGCCGTGGGAAAACCCGGAAGCGCTGATGATGATCAGCGCTTCCGGGTTGTGTGGCAACACACCAAACTGTGTGTGGCAACACACTTTTGTGTCGCGACACACAGTTTGGAAAGCTCTGTTCTAGGTAAAGAACTATTACAGAAAAACATCTTTTTGCATTTCTGTCATCATTGTGTGTGATCTGCAATCCAAGGTAGTAATTATATCTGAATCTGACCTGGCTAGAAATTCATCCCTGTGAGCCCAATTCAAGATAGCAATTTTAATTGTAGTCAAACCACTAGATTGGGAATGAGTTATTATTTGCAGTTCACACTTTCCAAATTTTGCATCCCCAAACCTAAAGCTTATAAAAGGATATGTTTGGCAGAAAATGTATTCAAATAGAAGAGAATCTCTGTAGCTCAGGGTTGAACTGTGGAGTCCTTGGTGCTCTCTGAGCTTGGTTGTTGGCTTGCAGATGTTTCATTACCCAACTAGGGAACATCATCAGATGTTCCCTAGTTGGATAATGAAACGTCTGCAAGTAAACAACCAAGCTCAGAGAGCACCAAGAACTCCACAATTTATTCAAGTTGTGTATTTCAAAATGAACATAAATGCAATCATGTTTTTTTAATGTAGAAATGGGAAGGGAACAGAGTTCTGAACAATGTTTTAAAAACCGACAGAGATTAAAAACAGGCAGATCCATTGTCCCTACATTCAAGAGTAGATCTGGCAAAGCACCTGAATGAAATCAAAATAGGCCTCCAAATCAGCACGGTTACCCTATTGTACAGCAAAACTTTTTTTTTAAAGAATAGAAAGTTACAGCATGCATGCACACATACACACACACATAGTGGCAAATTTAGCTTCAGAAGCTAAAGCTTATGAAACATTAACAGATGTTGTTCTTGACTGGCATTTTAGATGTTTTTAATGCCCCTCCACCCAACTTCTAGAATCCTTTTTGCTAATTGCTAACTTGGCAGTGGGATACATCACCTCCCAGCATAAGGAAGTTAAAAGGGAAAAGGACAAAGAAAATAGCATGACACTGCAGGTTTTATTAGCACCTGAAATTATTTGTGGTTTCACTCCGATCCAGCTTCGGAAAACGACTTCCCAGTCTTCAGTTAGAATTCCAGGCCTTTCAGAATTGAAGGCTGAGGTCATACCAGTTTTAACGATCTCTTTTTTAAAAGACAGTGGCTTCTAAATTGCTTTCAACCATCTGCAGGTAGTTTCCCTTATAAATATATCCAGGGCAGTTAGAAATACCCCATCCCTGGGAAAGTGTCAAGGATCTAGCAATTGTGTCTGTCTTGAGCAGCTGGCCATCCAAGTTACAGGACAGCAGTTATCATCTTAAATGCAGACCTTTAGGAAATTCTGCTAACCTTGCAACTGATAGAAGTGGCTATTAAGCAAGAGGAGAACATGGTACAGTATACCAAAACACAATATGCAATTGTCAAAAACCTTCTTGCAATTCAGTGTAGCACAGCTATATCAAACAATCCGGTGTCCCTCTTGATGGGTGATAGACGTTCCTCCTTTGATGGGATTGAATTTCTGCAATGACTTCTGTCTTTTGGATTGTTAGCTGTGCGAAGTAGTCCAGACAAGAAGCACAAACTATGAGTACTAACTCTATCTTTATTTTAATGTTACAGTAACAGAATCTTGCAAGTCTGAAAGTATTTCTCCCCTCCTCTCCTCTTGCTGTCTGGAAAACTAGGAAGGGTCCCTTCTGAAATGTTTCCCACGACACGGAGTATCGTGAGTAGCTCCTCCCAGGGAGACCTCCTTGGATGGGTTGAATCCAGATGGAGTAGGTGGTCCTGGGAGTACTTTGGTGCTAAGTCAGTAGGGTTTTATAAGCCCAAACTAGGATTTTGAATTGCACCTGGAAACCTCTGGGCTATCAATGCAGTCCCTGAAAAAGAGGTATCATATGATCATAGTTACAAGCAACAGTCGGCAAGCAGACTATTGCATTTTGGACCATCTACCATTCTCATTTGGCCTTCAAAGGTAGCACCATAGTCTAACTGCATGGTGATAAGAGCGTGAGACATGGTGTGTCCTTCCACACTTGATACGCCACCAAGAACTGGGCACAGGGCCTCCTGACCAGGCCTTCCCTGGGCTCTTTCAACAGGAGCCATGAGCCCAGGAGGACCCCAATTTGATATGATAGCACTTTCTAAGATCTGAAAGGGAGTCATAGAAGAAGGCCAAGATCTGCTCTCTATCCTCCCAGAACACAGAGCCTAGAAGAATGCCCTTAAGCTACCTACCTGAACTGTTGGCTTGGATCAACAGAAAAGTTACGAGGAGCTCAGCTAGGGAGCTGCTTCTCCTTTGCCATCTTAACTCCACCTCCTCTTAAATTACAGGAAAGCAAGTTTCAGCTGAATGGTAGGAAGCACTTGCTGGACAGTAGGATGGATGAGTAGAATGGTCCCTTTCTCCGGATGTATTCAAGGAGAAGACAGACAGCCATCTGCTATAGTTTGGAATCCAGCAGAGGGTGGGACCCATGGCCTAAATTATCCCTTCCCACTCTATGTCATGTTTGCTGCATTACCTGCCTTTTCCATCTGGGCATGGTAAATGTGAGGTCTGGTTGCCCCAAATTCCTATGTATCCAGATTCTTCTTATCTGATCAAGGTTCAGATGGCCATGGCTACTGGTGTCACCCAATATGGCAGCAGAATTACAATGGTGGCAACTTACGTTGCCCACTCCCAATGATAGCAATGAGGTCATCATCAATGAAGGTCAACAGTCATTGGCCACACCTCGCTGCACAGCACATCATCTCCCTGTTGCCATGGTGACTGAACCTCCACCTTTTGGTATCTTTGGTTCTCACCACTTCTTCTTGCCTTGCAGGACAAGACACAACTAGACCCTAGGATAATGGAAGTCTACAGGGGACATTGTGCCAATTTTAGATGAGCTGTGAGGCCCTCTTTCTCTTAGATGCCATCTCCCCGTAGCAAGAATGCTAAACTGAAAAGATGATCTCCGGTCCACAGACCAACATCAAAAAGAAAGACCTAGGTTTATTGGCCAGAAAATATTTTCTTTTGTGTGGGCAAATAGAACCCGAGGAATAGCACTTTATTATTTATTTATTTATTTATTTATTTATCTATCTATCTATCTATCTATTTATTTATTTATTTATTATCTCTCCTTTATTATTTTTATAAATAACTCAAGGCGGCGAACATACCTAATACTCCTTTCTCCTCCTATTTTCCCCACAACAGCAACCCTGTGAGGTGAGTTGGGCTGAGAGTGTGTGACTGGCCCAAGGTCACCCAGCTGGCTTTCATGCCCAAGGCGGGACTAGAACTCTGTCTCCTGGTTTGCCATTGGCTCCTTCCTAGGGCTGAGACACAGGGACTGGCCCAAGGTCACCCAGCCGGCTTTCATGCCTCAGGCGGGACTAGAACTCTCAGTCTCCTGGTTTTCCATTGGCTCCTTCCTAGGGCTGAGAGTGACTGGCCCAAGGTCACCCAGCCGGCTTTCATGCCCAAGGTGGGACTAGAACTCTGTCTCCTGGTTTGCTATTGGCTCCTTCCTAGGGCTGAGAGTGTGTGACTGGCCCAAGGTCACCCAGCCGGCTTTCATGCCCAAGGCGGGACTAGAACTCTGTCTCCTGGTTTGCCATTGGCTCCTTCCTAGGGCTGAGAGACAGGGACTGGCCCCAGGTCACCCAGCCGGCTTTCATGCCTAAGGCGGGACTAGAACTCTCAGTCTCCTGGTTTGCTATTGGCTCCTTCCTAGGGCTGAGAGACAGGGACTGGCCCAAGGTCACCCAGCCGGCTTTCACGCCTAAGGCGGGACTAGAACTCAGTGTCTCCTGGTTTCTAGCCCAGTACCTTAATCACTAGACCAAACTGGCTCTCTTAATTCCTAATCTTTTTCCATGTATAATGAAGATGTTGGCAGGCCAGGGGTTCTTAACAGCTGAGTATATCTCTAGGCACATCCAGTTTCGATTAGATATTTTCCAAATTACAGGCCCATACAAGCAAGCAAACCCTGCTCCAAGCAGATCCAGGTTTTGGCACCTTTCCTGAAAAATGGTATAATCAAGGATGGTTTAATTTACATGATTTGCTTGGGCGAACAAGATCCGAAAAGAAAAGGAACAAGTAGGGTGGGGAAGTAACAATCAAAGTCTCTCCATGCACCAGGATCTGAAAGATCGCAGCTTCAAAGGACATCTTCGCTTTTTTCTTTGACCTAACTTCACCGTATTCATTATCTTATACTATTGACATCCTGTAGAGTTTTTGTTAGAGATGGAAAGATTGAACACTACCCACTATGGAGGAATGGTTGGTGAAAAGGACAGATCTTCCTGAGATAGATGAATTCACTTCTTTGATTAGAGAAAAGATGCCGCCCACTTTTATTTTCTGACCCTCCTTGCTGTTACTAACCCAGCACATTTGATTTCTCTCACTAGGCCTGAAGAAACATTTGCCAGCATCGCCCTTCCATAAACAGAAAATTATGCTCTGCCCTAAGGCTAGGGATGTGGTCCAGCAATAAACAAAAAACATAGACACACAAACGCATATCCCCAAAGAAAAATGTTTATTTTCACAGTGAGAGAGAGCAAAAGAGAGAACCTGCAACGGTATTAAGACATTTACTACATTAAGGCTGCCAGATCTGAGCTGCAGACCTCCAGACAACCACCAGAGGGCAGAAAGCAGATACAGAACATAAATACTTTGGTGCCCTCTAGAGGCCAACTAGAGGTTTGCAGCCCCACAGTAGCCCTTTGATGCCTACAAGACAGGTCTTAAAACCAATCTTTTGGTGGCCAAGGGCTAACCTTTGGAGAGTTGGGGAGATGTTTCTTTTATTTTCTCTCAGAGGTCTTAAGACTGTCTTTGGATTCAGTTTTGGGGTGTTTCCTGGCTCAAAAGGTTGGGGCACCAGCTGGTCAAATGCTGGAAATGTTCCAGAGTTCAATGCAACTGTTAGAAAGGGGTCTGGGAGGGGTGTGGAAAAGGGAGCAAGGGATGTTGGTCACCCCTATCCCAACTTGCCAAGATAATCTGCTTTGCTAGGACCGAACTGGAGAAGCTTCTCCAAAGCTTTGCACCACTTCCTGACCCACACTCAGCTTCCCCCAGCTTCAACACTGGCATATTATTTAGATAACCTGCAGTTTTCTCCTCACATAGCAATTTCCACCTCCCACTCCATCAACCAAGAGAAATGTTTTCTCCCAAGGTCTCTGAGAAGGAGGGAGCCAAACAGCAGGAGTGAGAAAGTATAAATGGAACCTATTTTCGGAGCAAAATTTGACAGACAGGAAAAGACAATGAAAGTTTTGATAATGTTCAGGCTCCCCAAGAGGTGTGTGGAAAGGAACAGGTGGGGAGGCTAGAAGAGGCATGTTTTCAAATAAATCTGATACTTCAACAGGAGGGAAAGAATGAAAAATACCTTAATGCTGGGGAAACTCCAGTCATTTATTTTCCAGCCTACAATTGAAGAGGTCAATATAGATGCTTGGTTTTGAGCTACACTTGTTTAACATTTCTGCTGCCTATTGAAACGATGGGCTTTTTTCTTGGAATTAATTATTCTTATCCAATCGTTCACTTTAAAATAATATCTGATTTCCCCCCCCCCCTCTTCTTACAAATGAGACAGAAGTTTCCAATTTTGCAGGCTTTTTTGCAGATATTTTTTTTGCTTTTTTGCATTTTTTTTGCAAGCAATTTTACATTTGGCTCTTCTCTACTCATAGAATAAAATAGGCATCTTTTGAATCATAGTGTCCGGGTTTTCATAGGCTATCATCCCACCCACACACCTCCCAAACTGCAGTGCTCCTGATTTGAACAACGTTAGTGTTTCCTTTCTTGAGGCTAAGCTACCCACATTCTTCTTTGCCAGGCTTGTCGATCGGAAGATCGCAAGTTTGGAGGTTCGAATCCCTAGCCCTGCGTGTGGAGTGAGCTCCCGCACTCGCTCCAGCTCTTGCCAACCTAGCAATTCGAAAGCATGCAAATGCAAGTAGATAACTAGGTACCACTTCGGTGGGAAGGTAGCAGCGTTCCATGTGCGTCATGCCGCCACATGACTGCGGAAGCATCTTCGGACAACGCTGGCTCTTCGGCTAACAAACGGAGATGAGCACCGGCCCCTAGAGTCGGACACGACTGCACAAATGTGCGGGGGGAACCTTTACCTTACCCACATTCTGCTTCTTCATTGTGGCGGCAATGAAATAATGGTGTCCTTTCACATCTTTCTCTGTGCTTTACAAACTACAACATGTGAATGCAGTGGTGCTTCTCCTGTCTCTTTCTCCAACATAATACCCTATTTGTTGAATTTCCACCCAGTTCTGGGTCTTTCAAGCACGAGTGTCTGCTGTCTTTAATTTCCAGACTTAACGTAAGTCTACAGAACCAGCAGGCGTGGTTCTTCTTAGTATAAAAACTAGTGACACAGACCTCCACCATCTCTAGAGACATCAGGGTAGAGCATTTCTCAATCTCAGAAACTTTAAGATGCATGGACTTCAACTCCCAGAATTCCCCAGCCAGCATGCTCAGAGAAAACAGCTCAGTTCAAACAATACTGATGGGAAGTTTTCTGCAGAGTTCCAGGGAGAACTTTTTCCAGCCCTATCTGGAGAAGCCAGGTTTGAACGTGGGACTTCCAGCCCACAAAATAGGTCAGCTACCACTGAGTTAAGATCTAGAAGGAGGTTACAACTGACCAAGCCTGTGGTGATAACCTAGTTTTGTGATGCAGTCTCAGTGTTTCCTCCTCTGCTTTTGTAAGACAGGGATACTCTTACAGATTACGACGATCAAATTGGTGAGATCACTTCTGTCTAGCACCTTAGAAAATCTGACGGTTTATTTAGCAATGGCCTGATTTCCAACAGCTTCCTCACCTACTGCTTTTCAAAGGCTGAAACCTTGCCAAAATTGAAGACGACTCAGCAGGGACCTTTGGAATTTTTTAAGGTTTCCATACCTTTCTCCCCACCATCCAGAATCTGAATATTTGTTGGGTCATCTTGACTTACGGCATCCATCTCTCTCTCTCTCTCTCTCTCTCTCTCTCTCTCTCTCTCTCTCTCTCTCTCTCTCTCAATGTCTGATAAAATTAAAACATTCATCGACTCTGAAATACAGTAAGCATCCTTTAGGGTTCTCCTGAAATTGTCTCTTCCCCCCATCACCCCAAATAGTATAGATAATTAATGCTAAAGTCCGAGGTCATAGTTCTCGTTACAAATAAACAGGTCAAAACCTTGACAATGAATCATATCCAAGGCCTCTAAAGATTTGTCACAGCATTGTTGAAATGTATTGTTTTAAAAGGCAAGGGATAAAAGAGAGTTTCCTAGGCCAATGACAAAGAGGTTGTAAGATAATGTGTTTTGTTTTCCAGTTTTCTGTTGACCAGATACCAATTCCAGCTCACCAGTGACATAATATTTTGATTCTACAGGGAATATGAGCTGGGATCAGGTGCAGTAGGGAGTAAGGAACACCAAGATCATGGAGATCAGAACCGTGTATGTCATCAAAGTCCTGGTGGTTCTCAAAGCTAACCTGGTGGTTTTAGCTGCAGTTGAGTACATTATCTGACCGGTATTGATTAATTGGACTGGTGAGCAGAGATATGTTGGTGTGGGTGTGTTCCCCATCTCATCCTTCATCACAGGCAATAAAATACATGACAATCCCAGGATATGTTGCAAGAGAATGGCATTCAGTAGCCACGTGGGTTTTGGTTCCAATTGCCTTTGGAAAAAAGAATCTGTTTTCAATACAGCTCAGTTTGCAGATTCTGCAGTGATATATTGCCATAAGAATGAAGTTCTGAAGAGCTAAACTTGCAGTGGCAGATATACCTTAATTACAGGAAGGAAGGGAGGAAGGTATCTAGACCTTAGAAGATCCATCACACCAGAATAGAATTTCTGTCACTGAGTTTAAAGGCTGCGAGAAATCAGAGAACAAAAATAAATGGAGCAAAAACCAGGCAGATGTAACATGCTTCACTGACATTGCAAAGAATCACAAGACTTACAAGGAACACACGTCTGTTTGGAGCATTTGTTCGGTTGTGCAAATCAAGAGTCCTTTGTTATGGAGGGACCTGAGGTATCAGCTGTCAAGGCCAGGAATTCATCGGAGGCCATTCTTTGAATAGGGGGAAGAATGAGGAGCCTAGGAGTCACACCTGAGGATCAAGCCAGGGATCGGAGCTAAGGAACCCAAATGGGAACCGAGCATGAAGACGAAAATTCAGGAGGAAAGGACAAGCTAGGGAACACACACAGGAGAGGAACTGTAATGGAATGTGAGAATGACCTTGGAAGGTGAGGGGAAGAGATGCTGCCTAGGGAATGATTTGATAAGAGAGGGAGGAGCCCGCAACTGAATAACGGGCAGAGAAAGAAACTTAGAAAGGGCCCGCCCTAACTGGTTAGGCATTAAATAGGGACGGCGGGAGATTTGTACTTTCAGACTTGCAAGATTCTGTTAATGTAGCCTAACAATAAAGTAGAGGTAGCTCATCTGGTCGTGTTTCCTGTCTGGTCTACCGGGGAGGGCTGACAGGAACTAAGCTGGGAAGATTTCATTTCCCTTGAAGGCAGGGATGGGTAACTTTTTAGGGGCTGGGGCTATACTAAATTTGGGCCTTTTTCAACCAACATGCTTTACTGGGTCAGCAGAGAGGGAATGTGTTACACAAACTCTCTAACCTGCACAAATGACTTACTGAACTAGCCCAGGAGGGGTTAGATTTAACTCCGTTAGACCTGGCCTTATTTTGGCAGGATTAAACTAAATCCTCAGGTCCTGTGTGTCATGCAAACATGAACGACTTAAGAGGGGAGTGAGTTGGCTATCCTTAGACCCCTGAGAACATGGAGCCTCTCTCGGCACTTCTGTCTCTGTCTCCTAGCTTTCACAGCATAAGCCCAGTCCCAACAGCCCGGCAGTCCCGGAGAACAACTCAGCTTCTTTCCAGAGTCATAAACAAGAGTTATGCTCCTGTTCCCACCCGTTCCAAAGCAGCTCTTCCAAACTGAATTGCATAGCCTTAATCGACATTTGTTGACAGTAGACTAGCCCATCACACTTATGGGTCAGTGATATCTGTTGGCTGATTTCGCCTGGCTTCACTCAATTATCATTTCTGCTCTCGTTATCTCATTAAAGTTAAGGCACCTTCAAGTTGAGTAAGCTTCTGGTGACTTACACAGACACACCCATGCAGGTTTTAGGGTTTTCCAGACTGTTTTTCGATTCCCAGTCTAGCCTACCACTCTGGACTTCCCAGATTAATCCCTTTCCAAGTAAAAACCAATGTCTAAGCTGCTTAGTTTTCTAGGTCAGCCAAGGTTGAACACCTATTTTTCACTATTATAATATGTATCCCAGAAGTTGTTTGACCCCCAGGAAGGACCACTGTATACTATTTCTGCAACCGTTTCCTATCCCCTGTTCCACTGCCCCCATTCTTGATGGTTTTGTGCAGTCAACCCTGGCAAATGTCATTCTTCAGGGCTGCAATACAGACAGCATGACTGTGCAAGATCTGCAGAGCCAGCAGTCAGTTTAAACCAGCGGTAGGTCCTCCATCTAGAGAAGGTCATATTCAGAAGAAAAAGGCTGTGTTATGATGTCACTGAGGAAGCAGCGAAGGGGACAGAAAATAATTAATCTTGAATTGACATGGCGATTCTCAGCAGCCCCCTGCATTTCCCCAAGGATACTTCATTTGAAGCTTGATGTTCCAGTCATGTACATGGTCTACTCTGCTGACATTCTGATTAGCAGTAGATCTTTGGCTTGTTTTGGGGCAGAGATCCTGACTGGTGGGGGAGACAAGCAGGTTCCATCATGGCTGGCTCCAGAGAGTCAATATCTTAGCAGAGATGTCCTTTCCATTTTGCGCAGAAGATCCAAGTAGAGCCAAGGCAGCTTACTTTTTGGCTTCGGCTCTGGCTTTATTTGTTTTTGACATATCCCACCTGTTCTAAGCTTTCAGGGTGGATGCTGAGAGTGACCTCTCTGAAGGCTTTCTCTGATCCTAGAAGGAGCATTGGTTGCTCCACAGGATACCTTGTCTCAAAGGAAGCTTCTCCATATTCATCCCAGATGTTTTACTTCTCCATTGTACTGAGTAGGAGGAGGAAAAGTACTTGGATGTGCCACTCTGGCTCTGCTATCTCATTGGTCTCGACAGAGTAGGTGGGGCCCAGAAAAAGACAACCCTCTTCCTTAAATATGCTCCCTATGCAAATGATTGACCACACATTATTTCCTCCATAGAGCTCTGTTCTCTATATCCAATCATGGAGGTTTTGCTCTGATTAACGCTTCTGAATGAAGCTCAGAAGATTCACCCTGAGGAAGCCACCATGTGCAGCCTGATGTTCATTATATTCCATGTATGCTTTCTGTGTATTGCTGTATTTGTTTGTCTTGACAACATGACCTATTTCCCCATTTAAAAAAAAACTCAGTATGCAAAGAGAGATAATCCTATTCAAGGTAAGAAAAATCTTGAGTTTCCCCAACCAATCTCCTCTTTGCTCTGGTCCTCACCAACTAAAGATGATGAACAATTTTATTTATCAAGAATGAAGCTTTGCACTGATTCGTTGCTGTTGCAGCAACTTTCAGCCAAATCAATGACAAACCCAAAGAGGAAAAAAAATGATGTTGGTTTTTTTTCAGCCTTAAGCTCATTCCATGTCAGAGTACACAGCGCTGGGGCTGCCAATGTTCCTTCTAGACCTCAGAATAATACGTTCTATTGAGCAAGCAGACGCTCACAAGAGATTAGATAAAATAGTCTATTTACTCTATATACATACGCAGTCAATACACAGTCCAGTAACGTCCAACAGATACAGATGATAATGAAGATAGTAACGAGAAGAAGAATGAACACCAGAGCTCCTCTGCTTATATACTTAAATTGACCAATCACATTATAGGTCAAATTCATTATCTACCACACCCAGCTTAAACTATATCAGCTGTGGTATCAGTCACTTCTTTCATCATTCTTCAACAATGGCTGCTGATAGAATGACTTGCAGAACTATATGTCTCTCACCTGTCTAATTAATCTACTTGTAAATTCTGGGTATTATACAAACCCCAACATTCCATTTCATTTCTGCATGAATTTTTTAACTAGCAATTCTGCACCTCAAATTTATACAGTGTTTTAGGAGTCTCTTCTCCTAACATAGCCATTTTTTCCCCCTGTGATGTGCCTTTTTGCCAGCAGTTTCCACCAGAATGCACATATTTTCAGCATGATATGCTTTCGAGGGCCACATTTTCCCTAACTGGTTCTTTGCTGTGTTTTGTTATTTTGGAAAATAACAGCATCTGGAAAAGTGTACAGATATCAACAGTCACACTCTCCCCCAAAGACGATGATTGGGAAAGTGTGAGTTAGATAAATTTGCATTAAATTGTAAGATGGATGAACTTCTCCACCATCTATCCCAGCTTTTTAAGGGGGAAATTTTGTCTGCAATTTCTATTGTCTTGAATTTCTGCAGCTGCATAGCAATTAGATTTTGATGCCACATGTTTCTTAGCACCACACATTCTTTGCATGACACTTTCGACGTAGCACACCCTCAAAAACTAGTAGTGCCAAATCAAAAACTAAATTAAATTGTGAATGCAATGAACAGATATTTGTGAATGTGCAACAACAGAAGCAGCATGTTTAGAATATGTTTGTGTTGCATCAATCAATACTCTCAATATCAAATTAAACATAAGTCAACGTAATTACTCTCCAGTTGTGTATTTAATTACTGTATTGACCTTGCCACCACTTTAACAATCAGAGTTTGGTAACAAGGTTCAGAGATCTCCAGGAACAAGTTAACGCTTTCAGTGGCCATAGATCTGGGCTCTTACGTTGTCCTCCTCTGGTGAAAATCAAGGACATAAATAAGTTTCTATCATGGGTGGCCACTACCTAGGAAGCAGGGTTAATGTTGATGTGTTGGCCCAGCAGGTGACAGGAGGAAGCAATGCAATCCCCACCCCCACCCCCAAGAAACAGGGCTAATTATGTGGTTTGGAATGCTAGTTGTACTCATGGACACGCATTGCAGCTTCTGAGTGCTGAGAAGAAAGAGGCTCCATTCAGCTTTCCTGCAGCCATAAATCTGTGATGGAATTCCACCTAAGTAGGTGTGTTTATAACTGCAGGAAGCACAGGGCGCTAATGACTTCACAGAGAAAAAAGTTACTCATTGTCAGAAGCCCATGGCTTTAACCTGCCAGCCGAATTCCTGCCTCGCTCCGGCAGCCCCATACCATCATTCTGCCTTGCTAATTGCTCCCCATCATCCTCTCATTTATCAACTCCCAAACAGTTCTCCTTTAACAAGTCAAGGTAGGCATCCAGGGAATTCCTAAATGCCCAAGCTCTTAAGCCTCTTGGTTACCACCTCCAAAGTCAATGGCTAAACAAATAAACCATCCTCTTTCAACACCCGATTGGTTGGCAAACTGATATGGAAAGGCCAGTCGGCTTGATAAGTGAATCATTAACCCCACCACAAGGACACGCTTGTTAACAGCAATTAACAAAGTGGAGGTAACCACCCAATCCTGAGCTTATGAAAGAGGCTGTGATGTCCTACCAAGGCTTCCAAGAGATAATTTGGAGTTCTGTCCTGCTAATTGTGTTTCTCTTTGTTTTGTCAAGAGAGTTGAAGCAACACCAAGGAATTAGTTTTACCTGGGCCTGGGCTTGGACCTGGACATTGTTTGGTTGCTCAGCACCCTGAGCTAATCAACAACATGTATCATGGATTGCCTCCTTGGATGACCATCAAGTGACATGAACATATGTTCCATGGGTGGTGAGAGATCTGTGACAACTCATCACACTATTAATAATTGTCTCTGGGTGTTGTCCCTATGTTCCAGTGGACTCCTCCATTGCCATCAAAGAAAGCTACCTCTGAAGTGCTAGTAGTAGATCTGGAAGTGATTTTTGTCCTGAGCATAGCTGAGGGGGGAAATGTAGCTACTCTCCTGCTCCACCACCTCTCATCCTGAAGCTGTTAGAGGTTCTCCTACAGTTGCTTTCTACGCAGCAAATAAGAAATGCAAATATACAAAGGTAAAGGTAAAGGTTCCCCCCGCACATTTGTGCAGTCGTGTCCAACTCTAGGGGCCGGTGCTCATCTCCGTTTGTTAACCAAAGAGCTAGCGTTGTCCGAAGACGCTTCCACGGTCATGTGGCCGCATGACGCGCATGGAACGCTGTTACCTTCCCATCGAAGTGGCACCTATTAACCTACTTGCATTTGCATGATTTCGAATTGCTAGGTTGGCAAGAGCTGGGGCGAGTGCGGGAGCTCACTCCGTCACGCGGGATTAGGGATTCGAACCTCCGAACTTGCAATCTTCCGATCGACAAGCCTGGCGTCTTACCCGCTGAGCCATCACACCCATATACAAAAAACATATTAAAGCATATACAAAACAGGACTGATTAAGGTGTTAAGCAGTGTCCTCTGTAAGGAAAGATGATCGTGTTTGGAGGTTTTTCAATTTAGATTGAAGGTGACTAAGGGAAAATCTAATCAGGTCGTTAAAACAATGCATTCTATAGAAAATGCAGGTAGAGATATCTTTTTCTTCCATAACGCAGGCACTTTGATGTCTTGGAATCAAATGCAGAAAGATGAGGAGTGAAAAAAGGAAGGGCTTCCTTATGAAATGCATAACTGTATTAGTCCACCTAAGATGTCTTCTCCAAACATGGTGAACTTTATCATTCATAGGAGAACACGGACAATCCCAGTTGTAGTTGAGCTTTGAGAAGGTCACAAAATTCAGAGATACAGAACACCCTTGAATGTTGATAGTAGGGTGTGGAGATTATCAAAGGGGCTCTTGAGTGCAATGCCCCTTTGAAATAGTGCCACAGGGCAAAGCAACATTCACTCCTAGCCAGAGATGTTGCTGCACAGATTTATTTTGCTCAAGCACTGCACTTTCTGTGCATCAGCTGTGCATGCACAGAAGCCTCTTCGGTAAAGCTGATTGACCTCACCTTGACATTTGGTCAAGGTGGAGCAATGGGTCTCCATGAGACACATCGGAGCAGCATGCTACTGGAAAGGAAACTTTCTCGTTTCAGCAGATTGCCCTGACGACCACATCTCTGCACCACATCTCTGAACTTGATCGATTGCCACCAATATGTATAGTATGTACCAACAAGCAAGCACATATATGCATGAGTGATGATCTTATGAATGATAAGATCCATAAAATCTATTTGAGACTATCAATGTTTTGTAAAAATAAAAATAAAAATTTCACTGCAAAAAGATGCTTAACTGAGTCCTGTTGATTTCAGTGGGACCTAACATTCAGCTGATCCACTTTCCACCTGTGCTGTACATGCTTTGAAATATCTTGTCCTGCTATTAAGTAATGTTATTCATTTTGCTTTGCTCAAGGCAAAGTGCAGTGCTCTGTCATTTCCTCTCCACGTTTTACCTTTGGGACAACCGTATGAGATAGAGAAGGTACAAAGTGTTTGGCCTGGTGATCTAGCAAGTTTCAAGGCATTTGAACTCCATTCTCTTCAGCTTTAAATCAACTTCTACTCACTTTACCTGGTAAAGTTTACCACCTTGGCTCCCTTGGTTTTGTAACAATGCCTTCAAAGAACATTGCAAAAGTAAATAAACAATGCAATTTCTTCAAACGATTCAGAGTTACCATTCATAATTATAACAAAGTTTTTAAAAAAAGAAATAATAACAACCACCATTTTGAAAATCGTAAATTACCCAATAGTTTCAGTTTGGAGCTTGCACAGAATCTTGTCCTCGATCCTGAGATTCCATTCCGTTTTCTTGCTGAGAGCCTTGTCCATCACGTATTTAACATTGCTTTCTTTGCTAATCTTTTATTCAGTCTGTCAACCCCATCCACCTTCATGGCAAAGTTTGTTTCAAATCTTGGTGATTTCCCCACATTTCATTTTCAGTTCATCAAGAAACCAAACGCACAACTAAAATTGCAGCATTAGGGAACTGGAAGATCTCTCCCAATGAAGTCAATGGATGGTTTCCTACTTGTCTTGTAACAATGAGGACTGGGTTGACTAGAACAGTTTTCCTGGGAAAAGAGAAGCTAAGACGAAATCTAGTATAAACTGCCACATAATAGTTCAAGTTGAAAGACTGGCCCAACAGCCATGCAATTTTGGCCATAATTACCCATCACAATTACCTGCCGAGTAACAAGAGACAGTCGCAAAAGTCTGTGTCTCTTACAATCAAAGAGTTGGATGCTTCTCCAGAGATTATGGATTGTCATACCAGGAAAGACTCTAGAGGATAACATTCTCTCTCTCTAATTGTTGCCAGAAGAGAAAAAGTGGAGACTTGAGGCTTTGTTTTTTTCTGTTGCACTTAGCTTCTATGGAAATTTGCACAAAGAAAAAAAAGCTATCGCTATTGGATGCCAACCCACATCAGCAAGCTGTTGGAGCATTTCAATACATAATGTTTTCCCTTCTTATTCCTTCCAGCAGCCATGCAGCTCCCAGGATAAAAGAGACTAGGTTCCGTTCCCTATAATTAGTGGCTTTAAACTTCTAAATGGTTGCGCCTAGACACAAGAAAGACGCTGTTTTTAAGGGCACCCGGAGGATGCAATGGGTATGTGAAAGAGTTGGAACCACCAAATGTCAGCTGTCAAACTGTCAAGGATACCCTCAGATCTTTTCCTCTTGTTTTGTTACTCTTCCAGAAAGATGTGGAGAATCTGATATAGGGAAAGCCTACCTCCCTTGAAAAAAAGAAATGTATCAGAGCCTGGGAGACTTTGAACTTGAGAGCGAAGAAACTGAACCAGCAGAACCTGAAGAAATGGGTAGAGTCAAAAGCTAGGCCGTCAGTGAGTTGTGTTTGGCAAGAGGTCTCCAGAGTGTCTGATAGGTTATCTATTAGCAAGGTATCCAAGCTTGAGATGTTCTCAGCTGCTTCCCTTGGAGGAGTCTTCTCTAGAAGATTTGGGGCTATCTCTGGAGCAATTTATGGGGGCATAGTGGCTCAGCGGGTAAGACGCCAGGCTTGTCGATCGGAAGATCGCAAGTTCAGAGGTTCGAATCCCTAGCCCCGTGTGACGGAGTGAGCTCCCGCACTCGCCCCAGCTCTTGCCAACCTAGCAATTCGAAAGCACGCAAATGCAAGTAGATGAATAGGTACCACTTTGGTGGGAAGGTAACAGTGTTCCGCATGTATCATGCCGGCCACATGACCGTGGAAGTGTCTTCGGACAACGCTGGCTCTTCAGCTAACAAACAGAGATGAGCACCGGCCCCTAGAGTCGGACACGACTGCACAAATGTGTGGGGGGAACCTTTACTTTTACTGGAGCAATTTACTCTTGATAATACTGAGGATGACCAAAAGAATCCCAGTCCTTCAAGAGAGGCAGCCCTGGAGCAAGCTTCTGTTTCCAAGACTGAATCCAAGGGAGCCCAAGCATCAGAAAAGGCTGTCTGAGTCAGCAGTTAGATGTAAACATGACTGATAGCTGTTGTGGGTCTTCCGGGCTGTGTGGCTGTGTTCTGGAAGTTGTGGTTCCTAACGTTTCGCCAGCATCTGTGGCCGGCATCTTCAGAGGGCAGGAGCACAGACAGAAGCAAACTCTCTGTGCCCAGGTGGTCCTGTCTGTGCTCCTGCCCTCTGAAGATGCTGGCCACAGATGCTGGCGAAACGTTAGGAACCACAACTTCCAGAACACGGCCACACAGCCTGGAAGACCCACAACAGCCATCGAACTCTGGCCGTGAAAGCCTTCGACAATACAGTAAACGTGACTGCCTGGAGAACCATGAGTGAAGAACTACTGATGAGAAAGGGCCTTTTCATGAATGGGAACTTTGCTAGGGCCTCCCTGATCTCTTGTAGCCAAGTTTGGATGGGGTTTCAAGAGCTCAGTCTTCACCACCTTCAATATTTGGAGGTTCTTCGGGGGCAACACCAAAGGTTCTATGGGGAGATGCAGATTGGGGGGAAAACCCTCTAGTGTAGAAAGAGTAAAGAATGAAAAATTCAAAGTTAGGATTCTATTGGATATCAGTGGCTTAGAGACAGCCGTGGGAGAGGGCTGTTGTTGTGAAGTTGTCCTCTAGTGGACTTCTCATAGCTTCTGACAGGCCACTTTGGGAAATAGCTGTTGGACTGCATAGGATTTTAATCTGATCCATCACAGTTCTGCTGATGCTCAGTCATCCCAGTGGACATCGAAAGACCCATCATTAGACAGAAAGCAACAACAGTTTAGATTCATTTTAGATATAAAACCAGTTTCCAGTATATTGAGCTCATAATCCCAAGTAAATAAAATACAGTAGGATGTATTTTATCAGCCTAGGGTCTATAGAACTGATAAATAAGTTTCTCATACACCGAGACAATGTTTTTTGAAAAAAACAAAAAATCTTATCAAGAAAACTTAGCATTTTTGAACAGATTAAATATGATTAGATATGATTCCTGGACTGGACTTGTATTTTTCCATGAAGCATTGATTTTGATGTCTGAGAGCAAGGAAGTCAAAGACATTGGTTCCATTGCTCCAACCCCATAACATTCCAGTCGGTGAATTGAAAAGAATTGCTTAGCAATGCCACATAAACAGGAGAGTAAGTGATGCAAAGGCTGGGTAGATGTGGCTGAATGAACAGGCAGCTTAGAATTCTCTCCATCCAGATATTAGCCTACTCAGTGATCCGTCATCATTTTGCTTCTGAAGGTTTTACTTGGAAGAATTTAGGAAGGAGGTGTGGCATCTGAGCCTAGCTCCGGGAAGCCTATTCTTTGGGAATGTCCTCCCTGAAATGAGGGAGAGATACTACAAAGGTTCATCCCACATCTAGCTAAGAAGGTCTGCTTCAAACTCATCCTCTTCTTGTCAAGTGGTGGGAGAACGTCATCAATGAAAAGAAGGGGAATCACAAGTTCTCAAAGGCTAAAGCTTTATTCAGTCTGAAGACTAGATTAGGAAGAGTGACTGAAAACCCAGCAAATAAACAAACAGGACTAGATAAGAAGCAAGAGCATAGAATTCCCCTGTGGGTCCCGTCAATGAATCATAGAGTTGGTAGGGAGCTTAGTGGTCATTCGGTCCAACTCCTTGCTCAGGACAGGAACCTCTACATCTCTGACAGATGACTTTCCAGCCTCTGTTTGAAGACTTCCAGGACTCAGCACTTCAAGTTCTACTGACAGCTTATACAAGAAGGAAGTTTCCTGTTGTCTAGCCTAGCCTGAATGAAAACTGCATTAGCTCCCCACTCAACAATATGGCAACATTTCCCAGGAATCAAAGCTACCAGCTTCTATAAGTTTTCCACCTCTCCTCTCCAGGAGCTTCATCTAACAAGGGTTTTATGCAACTTTTGATCAGATATATGGACTCTTGATAGCAGTGAAGTCAACATGTTCGGTCTTCTTAAATACAACTCAGCTCAACCTTGGACAGAGATTGACCTCTTCAACGCTTAGAAACCCTCCTAAGCATACTGAATGTATGCAACCCTATGAAACAAAACTGTTTATTGCCAATGCAAATATGGAGTTTGAATCAGTAGTATAGGAGCATGGAGTTTTCAGATGACACTCAGTTCAATTCTGATGCAACTGGGGGCATGAACTGACGTCGTCCAAGAAAACGGCACCTTTGTGGGAGAATCTTGAAATGTTCCTAGGTAGAAGGTTCTTAAAATATGGCTGACAAGTTTGCAAGAAAAAATTAAATGGTCATGGTGAAATGATTCATTTTGGCTCAACCAGTGGTGCTATTTCCCCAGCAGGTGGCAGCACCTTAGCTGACCATGACAGTTCTCGAAAAAAGCTAGGACAGTCAGAGTTGGTTGGTCCTTTGGATGGGAGACTATTAGGAAATCCAAAACTGTAGGCTAGATGGAGAAGTTGAAAAACCTGCCTGCAAGAAGGCAGGAGCAAACCACTTCCATGTGGTTGCCAAGAAAACTCCACCAACGTGTTCATGAAATCAACTGGAGTCAAGTCTGGTGTAGTGGTTTGGTGTAGTGGTTAAGGTGCTGGACTAGAAACCAGGAGACTGTGGCATGAAAGCCAAGTGGGTAACGTTGGGCCAGAGCCTCTCACCGGGTTGTTGTTATGGGGGAAATAGGAGGTAGAAGCATTAGAAGACATTATGTATGTATTTTGAGTTGTACAAAAATAAAGGTAGGATATCACTCTAATAATAATAAAGATATTATTTACATTTCATGATGGCATTATGTTACAATGATAAGGAACTTTTTAAGCCAGGAGACTAACTTGGAATTTTGACAGAAAATCATAGATGCTCCAACACACTGAGAAGTCACCTTCTCAAGGGCTACCACAGTGGGCATAGCTAATCATGACAGGTCCATTTGCCAGAAAGCAAGATTTTTCTCAATAACCCATCAGCTCCCCCACGATTTTTCCACCACTATTCTCAGCTCTTTTGTTTTCTTTTCTTGGTAGGTGGGCTTCATCCCTGCTTCTAGGGTCTGGAACAGAACTTCAAGGCATTCTAGCAAGTAAAGATGATGCTAAAAACTGGGGGTTTGTTTTGCAGTTCACCAGATTCTCACAGGTTCAGAGTCACCAGGTTGCTCACGGTATATTGCCCTGATGCTACATTGTGACATTACCTTCTGTGATCTTGAAAAGGTAAAGGTTCCCCCCGCACATTTGTGCAGTCGTGTCCGACTCTAGGGACCGGTGCTCATCTCCGTTTGTTAGCTGAAGAGCCAGCGTTGTCTGAAGATGCTTCCACGGTCATGTGGCCGGCATGACACACGCAGAACACTGTTACCTACCCACCGAAGTGGTACCTATTCATCTACTTGCATTTGCATGCTTTCGAATTGCTAGGTTGGCAAGAGCTGGGGCGAGTGCGGGAGCTCACTCCGTCACGCAGGGCTAGGGATTCGAACCTCCGAACTTGCGATCTTCCGATCGACAAGCCTGGCATCTTACCCGCTGAGCCACCACGCCCCTACTCTGTGATTTTAGACGTGACTATTTCAATTTTATAGGGGGTGTGGTGGCTCAGCGGGTAAGATGCCAGGCTTGTCGATCGGAAGATTGCAAGTTCGGAGGTTCTAATCCCTAGCCCCGCATGACGGAGTGAGCTCCCGCACTCGCCCCAGCTCTTGCCAACCTAGCAATTCGAAAGCATGCAAATGCAAGTAGATTAATAGGTACCACTTCGGTGGGAAGGTAACAGCATTCCGCGCATGTCATGCCGGCCACATGACTGCGGAAGTGTCTTCAGACAACGCTGGCTCTTCGGCTAACAAACGGAGATGAGCACCGGCCCCTAGAGTCGGACACGACTGCACAAATGTGCGGGGGGAACCTTTACCTTTTATTTCAATTTTAGCACGGCAAAATTAGGGCCATGCAGAGGAGTTCTCTTTAATTCTTCCCCTCTATTTGTTTGTGTTCAATTTGAAGAAAGAATTGGCTTGAGGACTTTCTTTTCAAAGAAGAGAAGAATTGTGGTGGCCTTCTCCTGGGCAGGTGATGTGGTGACCGAAAGGTATGTGTAGAATCATAGAATAGTATAATTGTAGAACCATAGAAGCGTAGAACTGTAGGATCATAGGATCGTAGGGTTGGAAGAGATCTTGGAGGTTTTCTAGTTCAACTCCCTACACAGAGGAGGAATCCTCACAGCATCCCAGTCAAATGGCTGTCCATTCTTTGTTAAAAACCTCCAGTGATGGGCCCCCACAACCCCAGAAGGCAGGCTGTCCTCTGTGTACCATTCATTCCCCATTGGTTTGCAACTTCCCTGCTTCCTACAGTTCCCTGAAATCCCAAAGGAAGACACGGTGGAGAAATTCCTCCCAGGCAGTTTTTACAAATTATGATAGGGAGGCTCCAGGTTGATGGAAAGATGTGGAACAGAAAACAGCCGCACCGGCCACATCCTTCCCCACTTCCAGCAATAAATCTAGCTCCGAAAGACCCCCCGAGACATTCAGAAGAAACCTTCCAGCACCTGGGCAGGCAGTCAGAAAACAGAAGGTCTCTTTCGCAAGGGAAAGAAAGTTTCCGAGAAGTTGTGAGGCAGGGAAACTCATTATCGAAGCAATCAGTTGACGCTGCAGAGGGGGCATCCAGGCACCACCCGAAACAACATCCACTGCAGCAAACAGGCCAAGAGGGAGAATAAACTTGCTGGAAAGGTGTGAAAACCACTTCAGAACTTCATCCTTTTACAACCCTGTTATAGGCTGCCCTTGGCCATGTTGCACATTCCGGGTAATATATAAATATTAATTAACTTACCCTTATGAAACACTGCCTCGTTCAAGTCCCCTGTGAGAGCTGTAGTTAAAGCCATAATTACCAAACAGTCTGATGGGTTGGTTTTTTAATTAAGGGATAGGCCTTTGCTTTCGTTCTCCCCCCCCTCCCCCCTTGTTCTCTGCCGTCTTCCAATGCTTCCAATACCGCGGAGTGCACGAAAACATGATGTTACATGCGTCCGTAAAGATTAGATGATTTGGGAACGGCTCGAGGGGGCAGCCACACGCCGGAAATTGGAAGGACCCATGTCAAAGCGAAGCATTCAGCAGCATATCAAACAGCATTTCCTAATCGAGACTGATCAAGCCGATGGGGGCTTGGAAAGAGGGGGCCATTCTTAATTTTTTGAAGTCATTCCAAAAAGCCAAAACTGGTGATTAAAAACAAAGCTAAATATTGACTCCTGTGGAGCAAATATGTATGCGTATATGTGTGTGTGTTTGTGTTTGTGTTTGTGTGAGAGTAGAGGTGGAAGTGGAGGTGGAGATGGAAATAGAGGTAGAGGTAGATGTATGAATCTGGTTCAGCTTCAATAATAATTTGTAAAGTAGAATGAAATTAGATGTTTTAGATGTCTCTTGGTGCTTTTTCTCCTAAGTCCCCAAAGATATTAACTCACGGAATGGTTAAACCAAACCAAACCAAACCACTGTGGTTGAGACTTGGATCTGAGCACAGCTTGGTGGCTTGGGGGTTTTTTTTGCACTGTATTAATTTTTTATTTATTTATGTATTAATTATAAGAGGCGCGATGGCTCAGTGGTTAAGACTCCAGGCTTGTTGATCGGAAGGTCACAAGTTTGGCGGTTCAAGACCCTAGTCCTGCATGACGGAGTGAGCTCCCACACTCGCCCCAGCTCTTGCCAACCTAGCGATTCGAAAGCATGCAAATGCAAGGAGATAAGTAGGTACCACTTTGGTGGGTAGGTAACAGCGTTCTGCGTGTGTCATGCGGCCACATGACCGCGGAAGCGTCTTCGGACAGTGCTGGCTCTTCGGCTAAGAAATGGAGATGAGCACCGGCCCCTAGAGTCGGACACGACTGTGCAGGGGAAAACCTTTCCCTTTAACCTTTTTCATTTTTATCATACTTCTATTTCATCTCTCAGCCAGAGCATTTCTACAACAACACAGTGAGGTAGGTTAGTCTGGAAGCTTGTTTGGCCTGAAACTGTTCTAAAATTGGGGAAATAAACCTGTATTTTACCACTTCTAGTCTTGTATCTTACTGGACCCTTTGGTTTCTGTCTTCTACCTACCATAATGGTTTTGCTCCTAATGTGAATATTAATAAATCCCAACAAGCTAAGGGTTAAAAGCACCTGGCATCACTTATGTGAGATGGGCAGCTGTATAAATCAAATCAATCAATAAATAACAAGAGTAAAGAATTTGTGGTATGGTTTAAATGCTGATTTGGCAATTAATACTCTTTAGCCCAGAGCTTTCCAAACTTTTCATGTTGGTGACACACTTTTTAGACATGCATCATTTCGCGACACACTCTTACAGCAGGGCACAAGGCAGGCACTAGGACCTGCGTGGAATCACAGCAGGTTTGGAGGCAGCAAGGCACAAGGCAGGCACTAGGACCTGAGTGGAATCCTGGCAGGGCTCGGAGGCAGCAGCAGCCGCAACACACGCAAACACTGCAGCCGACACACTAACATGTCCCGACACACAGTTTGGAAAGCTCTGCTTTAGCCAATTTGCTATCCAGCAGCTCTACGGTGCTACATATGGGGCAGTTATGAGCCGATACTAATACACTTTGTTTCACCCCATTGCCATACCAGTTTAGAAATATCATGATTTTTAGAAGTCCATACAAAATTATGCAGGTACATTTCTGAGCCCGCTGCTCCTAATAGACTGGTTTTATCTGCCCTTTTCCAAACAGATGCATTGCATTACCAGCACCTTTTCTCCAATCAGTGTGTTTTGCTCTTTTGCTTTGAAATCTGTGTGAAACTAGCCGCAGACGTAAAGAGTCTGAAAATCTACACAGGTTTCTGCCTCCCTATTCCCAGGAAAAACAAGGAGTGGAATTGATTTGAGTCATATCTATGATCTAAAAGGGACACACACCTCCACACCTTGGTCTCTCTGTCTTCTATTAGTCACCTTGTACATCAGTCTAATTGCTGTGTTCTGACACCTTGCTAACCCTGGGTGAACAAAACACAATTGTTGTGTCCATGAGTCAAGTTCTGTCCCAACAAACAAATGATATTATGCCTTAGTATAATGGTTTGGTTCACTGCCAACTGCTAGGACAACAGCTGGATTTCTCCACAGCACACTGAACAACAGCTGTCCGATCCCATTGAGACTAAGTGAGCAGGTTGTACAATCACAGATAAAGTGTCTACAACCTTCGTGCTGGCTGGGGAATTCTGGGAGCTGAAGTCCACATATCTTAAAGTTGCCAAGGTTGAGAAACACTGCTCTAAAGCATGTTATGTGACCTCAATGTTTTGGGATGGGTTAGGGTTAGGGTTAGGGTTAGGGTTAGGGTTAGGGTTAGGGTTAGGGTTAGGGTTAGGGTTAGGGTTAGGGTTAGGGTTAGGGTTAGGGTTAGGGTTAGGGTTAGGGTTAGGGTTAGGGTTAGGGTTAGGGTTAGGGTTAGGGTTAGGGTTAGGTCCATGTGCATAACTGCTTAATTTGAAGTGAAGTATGGCAGTCCTATTGCATTTGAGGGAGCCTCCTTCCCAGTTGGTGGAACACAGGACTGGATTTGCCCGAAACTCACTCATAATGGTCCCAATGATTCTGCAGCCCTTCAACTGAACACTTGGCCACCACTTTGGTCCAGAGATTCATTGCTTCTCCAGCTCTTTGGACTTAAGCCAATGTTCCTGCAATAAAGTGTCTCCCCAGTTGTATTGATATAGGCCAAAAAAGCCCATGATCTGTAGCCACCTGTGTTTCTATTGATTTCTTCCCCGCCTCTATCCTCATAACCTTAAATATAAGCCCAACTCTTTTTCTCTCCATCATCCATGTCGAAATTCCTGGTTGATAGGATGCCATATTGCAAGCTTCAGAAGTGCTTTACAAGCTGCCTGGGGTTGGTTGAATCTAGTCAAGGCTTGATTTGCCCCTTGCTTGATGGAAGAAAGCAATCGTTCTCATTGCCAAGATGACTCAAGGGCGACCTCGAACATAGCTTAATTGGAGCAGAAGAGGAAGTTCAAGTGACTCAAGCTTCCTATTCTAATGTTTCCTAGGGCTGCCAACCATCCTGAGGAGCAGTGACTCATACATCCGCTCGCAAGGCCCAAGGCTTCCGGCTCACAGCTGAAAGATGGCAAGGCATGTGTTCCGATGTAGAAACTGGCTGATTCTCTTCCAAGGAGGGATAGGCTGATCAGTTGTGCCTGGATGCAACCTAGGAAACTTCAGGAGGAGAGGCAAGGGAAAGGTTCTGAGATGAATTTGAAGAGGGCCCCATGCAAAAACTTGAGAACAAGCTTGGATGCAGCCCTCAAGGTCTTCCAAAAGGCGCCCCGTGAGTTGTAGGAGTGGAGGAGAAAGCTATTCTATGCATAGGACCCAAGTTCACACAATATGCTAGTCTAGGTTCAAATGGGATTGCTTCTTTGTGGTTCGGCCTACTGTGGAAACCCAGCCACTGCCTTAGCAGGTAGTGTAAACCAGACCATCACATTCAACCATCCTGTGCTTTATTTGGTAGGGCATCACCTGTTATGTGATCACAGCAGTTGTTCACCTACCTTGGGAGTTTAGCAGGCAACGTATCTGAGGATGATAGAGAGAAATGCAGAAGGGTTCCCCCAGCCAAGCTGGAACCTCAGCTTGGTTTGCAACTATACTGGAAAACCTTTTACAGAGGCCATTCATTTCTGCACTCTGTTTAGCTGCAGCAAAATAATCCTGAGGAAGCATATACCTCATCGTACCAACGTTTCCGGTGATCTAAGAGAAGAGAACCCAGATGCCTCCACCTGGCTAAGGGAGCACCTAGCTAAGCCAACTTTTTGCTATGGGGCTGCTTTCAGCAAAGAGGTTCTCTACCCTTCCTTAATGAAATGAAATGACAAGTGCATCCTATTTATACATACAGGCCAATGACGGTCCACCTTTCAAAATAGATGCACCTAGCCAGAAGTACCAGATGGATCTGTGATCCACTGAGACAGAGTACAAACTTTTCTTCAACATCCAGAGGTTGAGCAGCAGTGAAACATAACAAGTATTCTTCTTCTAGAGGGGAGGGGAGGGGAGGGGAGGGGAGGGGAGGGGAGAAACTAGGTGTTCATGTAGCACACTTACTCTGGTTAACAAATCAACATTTGCACAGTAGATTGAACTATAAACTAAGAAAATAGGCAGCATTCACCCAACAGGCTAAGGCACACACACAGAAAAAAAAGTCAATGTTAAATCTAACCAAACGAGCACTTAGGTTTGTAAGGAGCAGGTGAAGAACATAATGCAAACACAGCCGTAACATCCACAAGCTACTTAGAAACTACTGGCAAAGGAATCTGCCATCTTCCCCAGTAGTCTATTCCATGACAGAACAGTTGTACTGTTGTGCTTCCGATTCTCCATGTCTTGCTTCTGGACTTTTGTTGTTCAGTCGTTCAGTCGTGTCCGACTCTTCGTGACCTCATGGACCATAGCACGCCAGGCCTTCCTGTCCTCCACTGTCTCTCGGAGTTTACTCAAATTCATGTTCATTACATCGGTGATGCTATCTAACCATCTCATCCTCTGCCGTCCCCTTCTCCTTTTGCCCTCAGTCTTTCCCAGCATCAGGGTCTTTTCCAGTGAGTCCTCTCTTCTCATTAGGTGGCCAAAGTATTTGAGCTTCAGCTTCAGCATCTGTCCTTCCAATGAGCAGTCAGGGTTGATTTCCTTGCTTCTGGACTGCTGTTCCTTAAATAGGGATGTGTGGACTCCAACTCCCAGAATTCCCCAGCCAACCATGGCCATTCCTGAGGATTCTGGGAATTGAAAGCCATAGATCTGGAAAGCCTCCATATCAGTGTAACAACGGAAAATACATTTGCTCCGCATCTTCCATAGGATCACCCTTCAAATATTTGGATCTGACCACTCATACGGCAGCGTAAATCTCTTCCTCGCACTAAATATACCCAATGGCTTCCACTTTCCCTTAAAAAGGTTTATTCTCTAAGCTCCTTGCCACCTTTCTCACTTTCCTTGTGATGCAGTCAAATATGTTGATGTCCTTCTTAGCATCTGGTGCCTAAAATTTGGGAAATATTCTAGCTATTGTCTGAACAAAGCAGAACAAAGTTGGTTCCATCATCTATTGTGTTTTGGGCTCAACTAAACATGTGATGGAATGCCAGACTGTGTGAGTTTCATTGCCTTTCCAGCACACGTTGGAGCAAGAATATATATGTATTTATTTATTGGCATTCCAATGACCATGGCTACCAGAAATAGAAGCCATCGCTCATCAGACCTGGCCACCAGGAAAGACAGCTATGCTTGCAGAATACAGGCTTTGTTGATAAATAATCTATAGCTTTGCCCAAGTGGCCAGAAGATGTAAGAGACCTTTTCTGGAGTCTTAAGTCAATCTCTCCACATGGGAGGTCATTGGCTTTGACTCAAAGTCAACTGAATGGTCCTCTCCAGTGGATTTGGGCAGCTAGATGACTTTGCCTTTTACTAATATGAGAGCAAAGCCTACTTCTAATACGCACGTATGCACACACACGCACGTACACTTACACACACTTTTCATTTCTGTCATTTTTGCGGGGTCTAGAGCTTCTAAAGCATTCCTGGAGCAGCGAGTCATCTAGCAGACATATAAATTAAGCAGCAAAAGTACGACAGATTAGAATTAATGGTGCTGCTCAAGGTTTTAAACACTCAGGCAGGCCAATACAAAGCTTTCAAAGGAGGCCAGCAGTCTTCCACGTTAGCAGGATCGTGCACTGCAGAAAGGAAGGGGGCAAGCCGCCTGCTACTGTCAATGGTTTAATTGGGAAATTAGAAAAATGCTTGGAAGGTTTCTCTCGGTCTTGCTTTCAAGTCACAAAGCACAAAGCGACTAGTGTTTGGGCTGCTGACAACAAACGAAACGAACGCTAAGGAACGTCCGTGGGATTTCTTTTATGGGAAAGCTACTTAGAGGACCGTGTTCCCAAGACAGAAGTTTCCCAAGTCTTCGCAAACATCAGAGGGAGCGGGAAAATTCTTCCGAGGGTGACTCAGGCATGGCTGGGATCCAGTCTCCGATGAAGATGAGGCCCTCAGACACACCTGGTAGTAGCTCGGAGTTAGAGGGCAAACAGGGAGACGCAACAGAGCTGGATCAAGAGGCATGAGGTGTAAGGTGAATAGGGTCAGCCTCGGAACTGGTTTACTTCTTCCAGTCCTGGGGGATTTCTGGTCTCTTTCAATCCCTCCCATGCTGACCAACGGGACCTGCCCTTTGGGCCACGTACGAAGCTCCACGTGAAGGTTGGAATCGGGAGCCACCATGCCAAGTCCTCCTGGGTTTAATTCTTCTTAGCTCACATCAGCCTAGCTCGTGACATCCATCCAGTATTTTCCTGCAAGAGCTTAGCTAGCCTCTTGGAAGGCGGACTTGCAAGGAAGCTGGCAGATTAAAGGTGGCATTTTTCTCGTGGGACTTACTTGGCCAGATTCTTGGAGCAGACCCCACCTCTTTCCCTTTCTATCAACCGTCTCCGCCCCCTTGCTTTTCCAGCAGGCGCCCCCTCCATCTGTTCATGGCCTTTGGAATGCTGAAGCAGCGTATCATCATCGGCAGGGGATTCCACAATGTCTTAATAGGTCAAGTCTATCTTTAAACATCGCCGTTCAAAATAGAAGCCATCGCTCATCAGAGCTGGATAAGAGCAATGCACAGCAGAGTTGGCCAACTTCTTTTCTCTTGGGGAGTTGGCCCCCACCCCAGAATGCAACTATCTTGAGTTTTTAAGTTAATCCAAAAAGATCAGACTCTTCCCAAAATAGAGTGTAGAGGATTTCTCTATTCCTTGCAGCATAAGGGGACCGGGGGGGGGGGGGTTTGGAAACAATGTGCACTGTTGCTGTGTCAATAGAGTCAAGAACATACAAGGGGATTTTTAAGGAGCAGATATCCTATGTTCATGATGAATCATTGTTATTAAAAAGAAATGTCACCCAAATGGATCTTTAAAGCACAAAGATGATAGAGATGATTAGATAGATAGATAGATAGATAGATAGATAGATAGATAGATAGATAATGATAGAATGATAGAGAGATGATAGATAGAGATGACAGACAGATAGGCAGCTTACAAAATTAAAATCCACAATATAAAAAACCCATTGACCCCCACCACCTGCAGCAGCTACCAACACAATCAGATCAGCCACTCGATCGGCTCCGACTCAACCTGGGGTCCCCAGACCCACTGACAGAACCACGTCTTCAGGGCCTTTCGGAAAAGCATCAAGGTGGGAGCCAATCTAATCTCCGGGGGAATGATGTTCCACAGGGAGGGAGCCACCACCAAGAAGGCCCTTTTTCGTGGTCCCACTAGATGAACTTCCCTCATAGAAGGGACCCGTAACATACCCTGCCTCCTTGCTCTGGTGGGCCGGGTAGATGTAACTGGGGAAAGATAGATATAGAGTTATAGACAGAAACGAGAGATAGGTGTGTGTGTGTGTGTGTGTGTGTGTGTGTGTGTGTGTGTGTGTGTGACAGAGAGAGAGGGATGATAGATAGATAGATAGATAGATAGATAGATAGATAGATAGATAGATGATAGATAGATAGATAGATAGATAGATAGATAGATAGATGATAGATAGATAGATAGATAGATAGATGATAGACAGACAGAGAGACAGATCTGACTCCCCAGAGAATTATATATAGGACTTTAGACTTAAAATAAGGAGTAAACAAAATAATTAAGCTTAAGCTGTTTTTGAAAACAGCCAAATGTGGGAAAGGGCAGAGTTCAAGGAGGTACAGGCCAAAAATGCCACCTTAGTTATAGAGCAGCTTATGGTCTACCCCTGAAACAAGTCCAGCTTTCCTTAACGGGTGGGGGGGAAATAAATGACTACACACTTTGCCAGCTGGTATCTGTCTCACGCGAGTGGTGGGCAGAGATGCGACTGCCAAAGAGGAATATCTGTTGGCAGAGCCTTCGTTTCAGACAGCCAGCGAGGAGGCATATTTTGGACTGAGTCGGCATTTGGCCGAGGAGTGGCGGAGAAGGATATCAGTTTCTATAAACACGTTAGCAAATAGTTATGCCAGGGACTAAATTAGACTCTGTGTAGTCAGCTAGCCCAACACATCGTCTTTGATTTCTCAGGGGCAAGGAGGAGGGAAGAATAATCTAAATTCCTCCAAGGAAGCTCCCCCACCAGCATGGACAAGGTATTAGACTGAAAGCAACATTTGGGCTTACAGTTTCTACAGTAGACCTCATGAACCTTGGGTATAGTTACACTTATAGTTCCCACATGCTTTCTCTCAAGGAATTCTGGGGCTAGTGATGTAGCAGAACAGATGAGATGAGAAATAAACAAGTTCCAACTTTTTCATGTTGATGCATGACCACTGCATGGTGGAAAGGTCACCATAAGGTGAAGCTTCCACTCAGTTGCATGATGGCGATGGAAAGTGAAGTGATGGAGCGCAAGAAAAGTGTCACACATGGTACTTCAGTTAAATAAAGAAATGAGTTATTCTGTAGAATCACAGGTTACCTCACTCCCCAAACCACAACAAAATAAAGGCCATATTCAGCCCCCAAAACAGCATATGACCATGTGACCATGTTTTGACAGCATTTTCCTGGGATAAAATTACGGGTGAGATTCAAACTCAGCTCCTCAAAGCTTCTTCCAAGTTTGCATTTTAAAACAAAGATGGGCATCCTGAGGACCAATAAACCTTGTCTTCAACCACAGTTGTCAAAAATCCAAAGGATGGTTTCCCACCATTTTGAACAAACGAAAAAAACAACAGCTACCCTTGAAACTCTTAGCACTTCCCATATTTGCACCTTGGCTCCGCCTACTTTGTGCCATCGCCCCACCCACTATAGACCTTGCTGTCTCCCAAAAATATGAAGCATGGAACCAATGACCAAACAGTTGCCACTTGACCTGAAATGTGGGTGGCTCAGGAAGGTGGAAGAAACAAATGTCATTTAAGCCAAGTGAGAATCATTTTTGATATTAGAAGATATTTCTTTCTCCATACGCTGTAGTCTGATAAAATGTTTTCATAAAGAGAAGATTACTCATGTGCATGTGGAAGATATGGTACCAGTCTGCCTTGAGTAGAGATCTCTGCCCTTTAAGACTCATCACCGAAGAAGGCTTGAGGTACATTGAGAAGTTTCAAATGACTTATCTGAACTCTTCCATCAGAATTGTAGTTTTCTTGCCTTTGGAGAAACACCAACATTTCCTTGACTTTGGCATTCAGAGGCAATTTGGGGGCAACTGAGCTCAGTGAAGCCACATGTCTTGGTTCTCCCTGCAACACCTTCCATTCTTTTGAAGAATTCCTCCATTCTTTTGAAGAATTCCTCCATTCTTTTGAAGAATTCTTCCATTCTTTTGAAGAATTCTTCCATTCTTTTGAAGAATTCCTCCATTCTTTTGAAGAATTCTTCCATTCTTTTGAAGAATTCCTCCATTCTTTTGAAGAATTCCTCCATTCTTTTGAAGAATTCCTCCATTCTTTTGAAGAATTCTTCCATTCTTTTGAAGAATTCCTCCATTCTTTTGAAGAATTCTTCCATTCTTTTGAAGAATCAAAAGATGATTCAATGTTGTCCTAATGTTGAGTCCCAAGTCATACCACTGATCAATTATGTCTCATATATTAAGTAACAGTTTCCCAAAGAGATTGTGCTTATTTTGCTTCTGAAGTAAACGCAGCTTGGAGTCAAACTGTAGGATTTTCTGCCAAGTACAATGAGGATGGTCACCAATTTAGAGACTTTGAAAGGGACCGGGCAACTTCACAGAGGGCCAAACTATCAATGTCTGTTAGTCTTATGGCTGTTTCCAGCCTCCTAAATCACATCTACCCAACTTGTCATGCTATCTGCTAAGTAAGCAACATTGGGAACAGATGACCACCCACTTCTTTGTGTTTTTTGAACTGACCAAAACATCTGGCTGGCCACTTCTGAAACAGAACCTTGATGAGATGAGCCTTCAAGAGGCCACGTCTTATGGGTTATTTTTTCGGAAGTCCAGAAGATCAGCAGAAGCAAGCCTCATCCTAAACTCTGACGCTATTTTCCTCTGCAGGATCAGAGGGCGATACCGCAGAACCAGTTCTGACTCTGAGTAAACTTGGGTGGGCTTTTCTGATCTGCCAGGAAAAATAAGGAAATGTTTACTACTGAGTGCAGGACTAATGGTGAAGTGATGTTTGAAGGAGCCTCAGCTGGGAACAGGCTGGTGGGAGCCATCCAGCAACCTGCTACTTAGTTTTGGCAGGGGGGGGGAAAGTGGGTCTTTCCTCTCGTCAACAAGGAAGATTAAAGGTTTTTACATTGTTGGTTTAGTAAGAGAAATGAGTGTTTGAGTTCCGTCCTCCTCCCTCAGCGTCCCATCCTGACTAGGCGATATTAACTAATGTTTGCTTTGTGGGGCTAAAGTGAGGGCAGGAAAGGCATTTATAGAGAAGAAAGACCCGAGCAGCCGTCCATTCAGCTTTTGAGCAAGGATTCAGGAGGAGGGAGGCATCCCTGGGCACGCATTCCTTCTCCCCCAGCAACAAAACAACTTGAGTAAGCTCTAATCCAGTGAAGGAAAAAGAAGGAGGCCGTTGGCGGGGGAATTATTTACCAGAGAGACTCAGGAGAAAAAGAGACCTTGCTTAGAATTGCTTTCAGAAGAGGGTGGTAATGAGAATTTTAGGCAATTCAGGGCTGAGGTCAAAAAAGGGTCAAGTAGGTGCTGCCACCACGCGATCGACGCCCCACACACGTTTACCAAAAAAAAAAAAAAAAAAAGGATTGCCCACTGGCGGCCACCATCTTGATATTTTTTGACACCTCTTGCATTCGGCACTGGAGTAAACAGTATCATTGTTCGCATTTTTATCTTATGTGTCACCACACTAGGTTGCCTTGCAGCTTCCATGATGTAAATTGGGACCATCCGTTGCTGAAATTAAAATCAACGAGAGGCGTGATTGCCAACGTTTTTAATGGTTGGTCCTCGCAGCTCACAAGGCAAGTGCTTCAGGGGCCTCTTTTCCATGTCCCCCTTCAACATCTCCAAGAACTCCAAGGATTGCCCCCCACCCCCGATTAAAACCCCTATATCAGAGTATCATTGATTTGTTTGGGGACAATGGTAACACAGATATTCCCCTCCAGGGCACCCCCTAAAGCCAGCTTTAATGCAGGTACAAACCATGTTCTCATGGGCTCCAGAAGATCAACACTGCAATCCCGAAACTCAGTTAAGCAAATCTGACTATTTTATAATTGGGAAGTGCTCCTTTGCATGCTGCTAATGCCTGAAATTGATTGATATTTTTTCTCTTAGATTAAAAAAAAAAAAAGGTTGGCTGTGGAATGGAAAGAGTGAGAAAAATAACTTTCTTGTGCTCTGAGGCTGACATTTTACTTAATAGCTTTTTCTTCTGCTACTTTCTCTTGCCGTCGGGAGATAGTTTCAACGAAGGCATCTCAATTCTCGCCACATACGGTATGGTCTGGGCCCACGGAGAATGAATTTTTCAAGTTGCCTGTTTTTCAAAATGCATTAGGATCATCTAAGGTTGCCCAGCCACGAGCAACGTGTGCTAACATTTAATAGTATGAAAATGGATTGCATCTGTATGTTATTTTCTGCAGCGGTGAAAAAATTATATCTGCAGGTAGCAATTTCATGGCAATGGACATCTTATTTTGTCCTCAAGAAAGAAGCAAAAAGGATCAGGAAGTAGGTGGCACCTGCTGTAGCTAAGATAGCAAGAGGGGGAAAAAACTTATTTGCCTACCATTAGCATCTAAGGTATCCTGGGACAGTTGCATTTACAGGACAATGACATTTATGCTTAGTCAAAAGTCAGTCACCTTGATTTAATTTGCTTTACTTCTAGGTAAGTAAGAAAAAAAACCCAGCCGTGTTCAGAGAATGAGGTTAATTAATCAATCCATAAGTAGGCCTATGCATTGAACTTTGTTTTTATAGGTACTCCTCACTTAACGACCATTTGTTTAGTGATGGTTCGGACTTACGGCGGTGCTGGAAAAAACAGCTTACGACCGGTCCTCACACTTACAACCGTCGCAGCGTCCTTGCAGTCACGTGATCACGATTTGGGTGCCTGGCAACCGGTTCGCATTTATGACCATCGCAGCGTCCCGTGGTCACATGATTGCCATTTTCAACCTTCCCAGCCGGCTTCTGGCAAGCAAAATCAATGGGGGGCGGGGTTTGCGGGCACCTGCGGTTGCCTTGGCAGGGCCAGACCAAATTATTTTGCGGGACTTATACGGCCCGTGGGCCAGACGTTCCCCACCCCTGCCCTAAAGCATGGTTTGCAAGCCACAATGACTGGGTTTGCATAACGCAAGAGCGAGATAAAACAAGTGAAACCTCCTTTTAATAAACTAACTGAGGGGATTGAATAGAATCATGGGGATTGACTTCATCACACGAACAGGGCAGATGCCACAACCTCATTACATAAATGACATAAATGCGGACAATTGCAGACACTGCATCATCCACATCCTTTTAAGTTATTTCATAATAGCGTCATTATACAAATGATCTCAACCGCCGAAAATTCAGTCTGTTGTGTGTGAAAATTGGTTAATCGAGGTCGGGTAAATCAAAGTTTCGTAGCCCATGAAAGTTAGAACCAACTGTATGTACATGTAATCCAATGAAACCATTGTGGGTTTTTTTCCCCCAGACTATTATACTACGTCTCAACCTTACATGAATCTTCTGTTGCACCCAGCGATCATTTAGGGGGGAAAAGTGGGAGGAACTTCAAGCTATACAAATCACCACTTTAGTTTACCATCTTTGGTTGAAAAGGAAAACACCAAGAACAATGGTTCCATCATTTTTTCCCCAAATGATTAATAAAGGTTTGTACACACACACACACACACACACACACACACAACTTCAACCCATTGTATGAAAACCACTCAGGATGCTGAGAAAATTATAGAGTCATCCAAAGGCTGTGGGAAGAAATTATGCCTCCTCTCCAATGTAGATCGTGTTTTCTTCTGTGAGGTGAAAATATCAATTCAGGGAATGAGACTCATCTTCTTCTTGCTAAGACAGTGTTTCTGGAGAATTCTGGGAGTTGAAATCCACACATCTTAAAGTTTACAAGGTTGGGAAACACTGTGCTGAGCTGAAAGCAATCCAAATGCTAACATGGTCACAGAATCCACCCACAGATCATGTGCCCCAATATTGGTGGAACCTGATCAGAAGCAGCAACCTCTAGTTTCCAACCATTTTTTCCTGGAAATGTTGGGGATCCAATTTTGGCCTTTCTGCCTGTAAAAGTGGGTGTTTTCCGACTGAGTTACAACTGGAGTCTCCTACTCAATGCATTTCGGTATATCTAAATCAGCATCTCCATCCAAATAAATAAATAAATAATGCCAACAAGCAATGGTTAATTTTGCATTTACAATAAACGAGTTCATTTTTTATACTTACAATAAGTGGTAGAATTTTCCAGGACAGAAATTAGGATATTCATTTTTTGTGAAATTCAAGTAGCTTTAATATATGACACACATTTTATTTTGTGGCCAAGTTTCTGTCACTTGAGTTTGACCTCTTCATCAGGGATTCTGATATATATTTTTTTTAACTAGCGGACTCCATCATCTGAAAATGTTTGAAAACCCGTTCCACGCTCACTCTTCCTCCCTCACATACACACCCAGGCACAACACACTTCATCTGGTTACTGAATCAATCCAGTTTCTAGGTTCACACAATACGCCAAACCTTAAGCTACACTGCAAATCATCTAGAGGAGGTCCAATGTAATTAAGATTAGCATGTTAGGCAGATGTATCTGCTTGGCCTTCATGTGAGGCAGTTAATCCAATAACTTGCACACCTGAAGCCTGCAGATAGATAGATAGATAGATAGATAGATAGATAGATAGATAGATAGATAGATAGATAATAGATAGATAGATAGATAGATAGATAGATAGATAGATAGATAGATTACTTTTCCCCAACCTGGTGCCCCCTAGATATGATGGAAACTACAACTCCTAGAATCCAAGCCAACATTTTTGGAGAACAGTGGATTGGGGAAGGTTATTTGCTCTAGGACATTTGCTCATCCAAATCTGGGAGTTTCAATTACTTCCTTGTAATAACCATGTTAGATTTCTGCAATGTGTTATTTGTTGGACTGCCCTATTGAGACAGTTTGGAAACTGGTTCAAAACAAGGCAGTAAGTGTTTTGACTGTCCTTTTAATGCTACAGTGCTACTTTTGAAATATCTGCAGTGTCCTTTATCAAGATGAAGCTGTTTTATGGATATAATGTCTCTAAAACCAAGCTTATTATTTATGCTCACACAGAAAGATTGACCACCTTCTTCATCCTCCAGGGAATATTTATCAATGGGGAGGATGTGGCTCCATAAGTCATCTCATTTGAACTCTGAAAGCCAAAGAAGCCTTTAAAATCCTCAAAAGGCCTTATATGGTAATGTGGTCGAAAATGGGAAGTTATTTTTATCCCACTTTTCTTTTTTTCCAGTGTTGGAGGGGAAGCTGGCATGTTTGCAGTTCAAGTAAAATAGTGCAGATGAAATGGAATTCTGAAAACAGCAGCTGCTCGACTCCAGGAACCGTCTAACATTTTGGTAGTCCTTCATACATTGTAGACCATTGTTTCTACAGTCTTGAGAGCAGAAATGGAGGCAGGTGATGCATTGGCCAGCTTCTCAGTTTTCGTTGGAGACCTGTGGGATGTCAGCTTATAAGAGAGAGTTGGGCAACCTACATCTAGGAGATTTATTTATTTTATTTATTTATACTTGTATTTATACCCCGCCCATTTCCTCCCTAGCGGAGGACTCTGGGCGGCTTACATACATCGTTTAGACATTATACATTTCAATTCAATTATACAATGTTTTTTCTAATCCGCGCGCAAGGGGAGGGGGTAAGGGAACCGACTCTTCCTGGCTTCCGGACTACAAGTCCCAGGGTGCCTTGCATCGGAGCCGGCTGTTGACGTCCTGTAGATGTTGTTGCTTCTGGGATCTGTCGTAACCGCCGCCATTCGAAGAGATCTTCCGTCTGGTGGATACCGACCCCCGACAGGATGCCAGCATATTTTCCCACTTTAAGGTGGTACCCAATTTATCTACTTGCTAGCTTTCGAACTGTTTGGGTCGACAGGAGCTGGGACTAGCAACGAGAGCTCACCTCGTTGCGCGGGGATTCGAACTGCCGACCTTCCGACCGGCAGCCCTACAGCTTCAGCGGTTTAACCCGCTGAGCCACCGCGCCCCATATGAGATGGCCTTGCAGGGCCTCTTAAGGGACCACCCCAGAATGGTCTCCCAAGGAAGCTTTACAGTGTGTCACCATTTTAAGACCTACAACACCTTAATGCATTAGAACAGCGTTTTTCAAACTCTGTTCTGTGGAACCTTGAGAACGTGGTGGGGTTCCATGAGAACGTGGTGGGGTTCCATGACAGATTATGGGCAAAAGAAAAGTTCACTCAAACCTTTGAGGAGTGTCCATAGCCATTTTTCTAAGGTTCCCCAAAACGGGCAAAAACGTTGGCCACAAACTTCCCCTAGAAAATGCCTTGGCTGCACAGCATGCTCCCATGAGGAAAATGCCATGGCCACGGCCATTTCGTGCATGTAGCATTTTCTATCCCTACAGCAGTGTTTCTCAACCTCAGTAACTTTAAGATGTATGGACTTTGACTCCCAGAATTCATGGCTGGCTGGGGAATTCTGGGAGTTGAAGTCCATACATCTTAAAGTTGCTGAGGTTGAGAAACACTGTCCTAGAGCTTTGCCTCTTGATCAGGGATTCCAGGAAGTTTTATTTAACAGGTTCCGCAGCCTGGAAAAAAAATAGGAAACCCCTGCTTTAAAGGACAAAGATCGGCAACATAGTACTCCTGAAACCCGTTAATGATGACGTGATGATGACGATGGTGATGATGACAATGATGCAACAACAGCAACCCCAATGACAATAACAACAGCGAAGAGGAAGAGAGGCAGACTTATCTATCTTCTGCTAAATGGGGTTTTGTGTTTGAACTGATCTGGCAACCATCATAAGCAGCAGCATTAAATTCCTGATTAGGAGAAGGCACTAAACCTTGGCCGTACTATCATTCTAATTCCACACAATCTTCCCACACCACCGTAAGAAATCTAAATAACCAGATTTGGTAGCATTGGGGGCTATCATTTAAACGTTTAAAATGCCCACATCCTCCCCAATGCATCACTGCTGCAAGACCCGGTGGGAATTCAAAATGGTAGCACCCCACTCAGAGTGATACTACTGCAGGTTCTGGAAAAAGAAGGATGGTGGCTAATCACAATCCAATGATGTGGTCCTTCTCAGCAGGTACCTGGGGAGTTTCTTCCTGCTTTTAAAAACAAGCATGTTTAGTCCAATGGAGACGGCTGACCTTTTCTCTTAATAGCGAGAGATTTATCTGAGTTGATGTGGAAAGACACCATTTCTGATGGTTCCAGACACCACTGCCCAGTTACCCTTTTCAAATGTCAGTTGCTTTCTGCTTCATGAAAAACCACTCTTGGAAGAGGAACATCATCTTGTCTGGGTTTCTTCCCTCCTGTGTATTTTTCATTCTCAGCAAGAGCTACTGTATGTAGAAATAAATCCACACAGCGTCAAGAGCACCGCCAGCTTCTTCATTTCTGTCCATTTCCAGCAAATTTTCAAGGTATCTGTCTTATTTTTCTGAAGCTTGCCTTGGCCTGGGTGGGTGTAATAGCTCTCTATTTGTTTTCTTTTTTTTTTTCTTTGCAGTTTTTTGTTTTTCTGTAGCTTTTATCTTTGCTTGAAACTTAATAAAATTCTTATAGAAAAAAATAAATAAAAAAGAATTTCCATTTCAGAGGCACCTGATGGTGGGGGAGTTAAAAAAGTAAAATGCTGCCTCTTCAATCAAGTGGTTGTGGCCACCATCTTGACTTTTTTGCCCCCTCTCCACAAATGCCCCTCTTCCATTTCTTCAAGTTTGCAGCACGTCAATTTAACTGAGGCTTGCTGTTTGTTTTTCCACACTAAAATTTTATAATTTTATATAAAATTTATATATAAAATTTTATATATAATATATATATATATATATATATATATATATATATATATAATTTATATATAAAAATTTTATATATAAAATTTATAATTTTGTGCACCTTTCTGCAAACATCTCCATTTTTATTTGCAATTCTGACTAACGTGCTCGGTGTGTGCAAATCAGTTTCCAGATATTATACATGTTTACAGTACATCTGTATGCATGTTCATGAATCTATGCATTTTGGTAGAATGCAACCCTCTGTGACTGGCAAACTCTCAAGGTACTCATCCTTTTTCTGCAAAAATATTGGGAGTGGGTGACTTTCGAAGGAAAATTGAGTTCCGTTCATGTAGGAATTTGAAAACGAATTTTCAAAGAATTGTTAAATTGACACTCAGATGTGAACTAAATTGATTTCTTCCCTGCCCCAATCACAGTGAATCCATTCTGAAGTAGTCACATCAAAATGAATACAACGGAGTCCGCAGTTATTGGCTAGGAACACGCACAGCGACCGTTATCCCAAATTACTGCATGCAAAGAATACTTTCCCCCCAAGATGGACAAATTGAAATAATCAAAATCCCACACTCAACTTTAAAAAAAAATGATTACTGCAGGGAATTTACAGACTTCTCCAAAATGCCAAAGCAAACTTTGCATATCTCAGCATGGCAAAGGTTATGTCATGGGGGGGGGGGGAAATGGGGACATCCCTGAGGATTAGCTGGTAACATATTTCATATCTGCTACCATTGTTTGAGAGAGGGGGGTGTCTGAAGACTGGAAGGGGGGTGGCTTTGCATTTCCCAGTTTGGTTTCATCAAATACAAGGCTGCAGTTTAAGGACTGCCTTATGCTGGACCTGCTTTGGCCTGTATGATCAGGCGTAGGGATTAGTTGGGACCCAGAAAGAACATCTAAAGATCCTGCTGATGGGAGTAGGACATTCAACCGCCCAGAGTCCCCTTTGTGGGGGGAGATGGGCGGTGATAGAAGTTGGACAAATAAATAAATAAATAAATAAATAAATAAATAAAATCATTTTTGCAGCTCTCTTAAGGAGTGGCCTCAATCCTTGGCTCTAAAACTCTCAAATGGCATTTTTCTACTCTTGAACCGTGTCAGAAAATGTTCATTGTCTCAGCCTAATCTTTCGAAATAGAGGGGCGTGGTGGCTCAGTGGGTACGACGCCAGGCTTGTCGATCGGAAGATCGCAAGTTTGGAGGATTGAGACCCTAGCCCCGCGTGATGGAGTGAGCTTCCGCACTCGCCCCAGCTCTTGCCAACCTAGCAATTCGAGAGCATGCAAATGCAAGTAGATGAATAGGTACCACTTCGGGGGGAAGGTAACAGCGTTCTGAGTGTGTCATGCCAGCCACATGACCGCGGAAGCATCTTCGGACAACGCTGGCTCTTCGGCTAATAAATGGAGATGAGCACCGGCCCCTAGAGTTGGACACGACTGCACAAATGTGCGGGGGGAACCTTTACCTTTACCTTAACCTTTTGAAAAGTCCTGGTGCTTTCAACTGGCTTTGCAAAAATTGTGTTATCCCACTCTTGCGTTTCTATTTCTTTCCTCTTTGTCCAGCTGCAGATATGAGCTTTCCAGAAAGGCAGAGAACCTGGGACATGGTGTCAAATAGAAAAACATCCCTAAATTCTTTGGGGGATAAAAAATCGTCCCCAGGATCTCACCTTAATGAGGAGCTGTAACAGCAAAAGGAAAAGGGCGCGGGACTTTTCATTCCAGGATGAACTGAATGTCAATCAGGCATGAGAAGGTAGAAGACTCACATTGCTCTAGATTGGTTTCATCTTGAGAACAAGATGCTTCTTCTTTGCTTGTTGACTTTCAGTCCAGGAACAATTGTGGGGGGAGACGTTTTCAATGGCGAAGAAGCAACAGAAGCTGCTGCCTCCTGAAACACAATGTGCCCGTGAGCCCTGTCTGCAGCAGAGGTGTTGGAAGTTACTTCCCCCAATCCTTTGCTACCCCAGCCATGCCAGTTGGAGCTGCTGTGAGTGGAACACCAAAACATCTGCAAATCATCAATGGTCAACATCAAATCCCTGATTTTCCAGAACTCAAATCCCTATCAGACATTTGGATGCTGAATGGGCAGTCAATAGTCTTTCCCATTTTGCACGAGGATTTAGAACTCCCAGAATTCTCAGCCAGCAGGGCGATTATAGGACCTGACATCCAAATACAGCACTCAGTTGGAGAGGAGCAATAGGAATCTTGCATTGCCCCTACTTCAGCCTACTAATTTGGAATGGTTTTATTTAATAGATTTCAGTGTCTAGTCAGAGATGGGTGGATGGATGGATGGATGGATGGATGGATGGATGGATGGATGGATGGATGGATTTCTAGTTACATGTATTAGAAACCCAAAGCTTGTAGAAGCTTGCTGATTGATGCTGTGGTCATATTGGTGGCCCTAAGAGTGGGGTATAATTTAATATAATGTTCCCAAGAGAATATGAAGCTAAACATATTTTCCCTGCTACTGAAATACTGACAGGTTTTGATACCCTGGAAAAACAGGTGACTCGCCTGGAGCTTTGCTGCTTTCCACAAATTTCTCTCTCTCTCTCTCAATCTCTCTCTCTCAATCTCTCTCGCATGCGCGCACACACTCAGAAGGCACAGGGCCATTCAACGTGACAGCACTCCAGACAGGTACACCAGCAGCCAAGTGGCTTGCAGGCTGCTGCTGCTGAAGTGAAGGACTTCATCATCTCAGGGGGCAAAGTCGTGTGAAACTCAATAGTTGCTGTTCAGTAAACAATGTGCCTCTTCACTCAAGTGGCCTGGCTGCTAATCAAGCACACGGCGGACACCGTGTCATGATGTGGCACGAGGGGACAACAGCAGCATGTCTTTCCAATCAATGAGTAGATGTATTTGGGCTGTCTGTATTTCTAGAACCACCAGCTAGATGAGTGGTTGGGTTAGCCTTACTGTTATGTGTGCCCCTTCCTTCCTTCGTTCCTTCCTTCCTTCCTTCCTTCCTCCCTTCCTTCCTTCCCTCCCTCCCTCCCTCCCATTTCCATCTCCTTTCTCTTCTTCCTTCCTTCCCTCCCTCCCTCCCTCCCTCCCATTTCCATCTCCTTTCTCTTCTCTCCTCTCCTTCTCTCCTTCCTTCCTTCCTTCCTTCCTTCCTTCCTTCCTTCCTCCCATCTCCATCTCCATCTCCATCTCCATCTTCTCTCCTCCCTCCCTCCCTCCCTCCCTCCCTCCTTCCTTCCTTCCTTCCTTCCTTCCTTCCTTCCTTCCTTCCTTCCTTCCTTCCTTCTTTCCTTCCTCTCTCTCATTTCCATCTTCTTCTCCTCTTCTCTCCTCCATCCGTCCTTCCTTCCTTCCTTCCTTCTTTCCTTCCTCTCTCCCATTTCCATCTTCCTCTTCTCTCTATTTCCTTCCTTCCTTTCTTCCTTGGAAATCGTAATCTCCCAATATGCAAAAATCCCTCTGAAAAACAAAAACATGTTGCCATGGGAATGTTAGTTGTGCTGATATAATTTAAGAAAAAAAAACTATTGCAGGATCTCCAGGCCTTGCAGAAACATGCTGAGAAGAAGCCGGGGCCGGGGATGGACAGGGGGCGGGTCTGATGGATTGAAATGCTGGAAAGGCCGACATAGGCAGAAAGATAAGCCTGGTCTGTGGATGAGTGTGTAAGTTGCAAATTATCATCAAGGGCTGCCGGTAATAAGACGAGTATTATGGGCTGGGTGAAGATCATAAAACTCCTTATTTTCCAAAACAAAACATAAACACAGCAAAATTCTTGCCTCTAGGCAACCGTAATGAGATAGATTATCAGAAATAACAGCCTGTCTGCACTGAGAAGAATGCCTTTTGTTTTCCTTCCACCCTAGAGAAGATGATTCTGCTAGACCCTGAAAAATTATTTGGGGGAGAGGGAGGGAAACTTGCAACAGGCATGAAAATGAGATGGTGATACCACCAGAACAGGCAGGATGGAGTTTGCAGCCCTGTTGTTTCTAAACCTGAGTATGTGTTTGTTAGTGTGTGTTTCAATAGATCAATACGTGTTGTTGAATCAATTCGGGTAACCTACAGGTTTATTTAAGAGGCTCAAATTATCCTACTTTGGACACATTATGGGAAGACCCAGCTCTCTGGAGAAGGCTCTGATGGGGGGAAAGGTGGAAGGAAAGAGAAGAAGAGGACGACCAGCAGCAAGTCAGATGGACTCAGTTACAGGGGTGATGGGTGCACCGTTGGAAGACCTGAAGGACCAGGCTGGGGACAGATGTCATGAAGAAAATGCATCTATGTGGGCGCTTAGCGTCAATGACTTGATGGCTTGTAATCAATCAATCAATCAATCAATCAATCAATCAATCGGTTTATTTTAAAAATAAACTCTTTTTAACAGGAAAGGAGAAAAAGATACTGCTGCAACAGGCCGATGCCATGAGGGATTCGGGAGTTGCAAAACAGACTGACAATGAGGTCTAATGGTTAAAGTGCTGGACTAGGAGAAGGGAGATCCACGTTCTCGTTCCTCTCATCCACTTTGCCCCTGTCTGGTTCCATCAGCGCAAGACGCGATGTGGTTAGGGAGGAAGATTCTGGACCGGGAGGAGGGACACCTCCCTCAGCCATGGAAGCCCCCGGGGGGCTTTGGCCCATCTCAATCTCTGAAGCAAATCCATCTCACGAGGTTCGGATCTCATTTCATTTGACCCTAAAGCCTTGCTTTCATTCCCATTTTTAAAGCTCTGCATTGCTTTGGGGACTTGGCCATCGTGCCCGAAAAAGGTAGGAGGCGGTTTCTCATTATCTCCCACCGGCTTTGGATCATGGCAAGATGTGTATGCCGCCCCAAGCCATTTGGTATATCAGGAGGCTGGCTGCCTACGCACCGGTGTTGGCATCTTTCCCCTCTATCCCCTGCTGGAATCTATTATTCCAAACAGACAGGGTGATTATAATAGAATGTTGTGAAATTTCTGGTTGGACACCATTGTTTCTGACCCCCCCGGAGGTTTTTATTTTAATCCAGCCATCTGGAGTTTAAGAGGCCAAACAGAAATTTCAAAAAACCGTTCCATCAAAAGGATAAACAACAGAATACTGATGTCTGTCTGTCTGTCCATACATCCACTGTCTGGCTGTCATCGGGCTGTCATCCCTCTTCCAGTCTGGACAGATGGAGAGACGGACGGACGGACAGAGAGACAGACAGACAGTCCATTGAGGGTTACAGAGATAGCAACGTATCTTTTTTAACCTTGATCAAATAGTGTCCCTTCAAATAATGTCCTAGGACTTGGATTTCTTTTCATTTTTTCTTTATCCGTTCTCATAGAATTCTTCAAAACTTTAACAAGTCTCTTTCATAAGTCCAATATAGGAAAATTATCCAGATCACTCTTTTGGTTTGTTATTTGTATATCCCTTTTATTATTAAGACATCAGCCGATTTGATTTGTATTTGTATTTTATTTTTTATTTTTATTCCAAATCCATCTGGACCCTCAGTCCATTTTTAACTTTCCAAAATCAACATTCTAAACACCCTTTTGCTGTTTATTCCAAAATATAATATTTTTCCTAAGTCCCTAAAGTCATATTTAAAACTTCTTTCCCTAAGCAGAAGGAAATTCACCCAGTGAATAAAAACTTGCCATTCTGAAGGTTCTTAATATGTCAAAAGGAATAAAAACTAATTCCAAAGGGGATTAAGAAATGAGGCTCGGTTGGACTTTTGGTCCATAAAGGCTGTGTTATGACTGTGAGCTTAGATGGAGTCCCCAATTCCTAGCTGCTCAAGTTACAAGCCGACTGCAAAAGCCTCAGTTCCTGTTATCTACTCACGAGGAGCAACTGTCTGGAGCATATGTGGGCAATCTCACCATCTCCCCTTTCTCTGGAAAGATTTCACCTGCCAGGATCCTGCATCCGGCTGTCGATCTCCATCGTAAACGCCGTCCCTTTTCGGCAGGGACGTTTAGCTCAACATGGTCTCACCGGAAGTCTCCCCCATAATGAAACCTCCCTTGAGCATTTACAATCACATCAATCACAGCCTTTTTTCCTGCAGCCCGCCTTGCAAGCCCACCTTGTAAGTTCCTTGAGGCATGGAATTTGACTTTCTTGGCCCAATAGTGGGAAACAGATGGAGGAGGAGGAATGGGGGGGGGGGGGGAGAGGAAGAGGAGGAGGAGCAACCCTGGAAGCTGATTAACTGAAGCAATTAACTAATGAATTAATTGCACAATTAACTAATGAATTAATCATTAACTGAGAAGCTCCTTAGGAGATGCATACAGAGCTTTGCAAATGGGGCAAAACCTCGTTGCCATTTCCCTGTTTCTGCATTGCTAAAGACAGCCTTTGACAAGCAAAGGTCGGAGCCTGATAAGGTCCCCTTTTTCAGGAGCCTGGAAGAGGAAGAAAATAAATAAAAGGGTCCGTGAGTGTAGAAGAGGACTCTCGTGTGGAAAAGGAAAGGGCTAAAGAGCTGGGGAGAATGAAAAGCCAATCTTCTACAAACCTCTAGAAGAAATTGATGCCATTGAGACTTGAAAGGCAAACAGCCCTCTGTGTATTTAAACAACTTGTGCAAAGACGGCAACCTGTTGCTAAGGAACCACAAAGCCTCTTCCATTTACGTCGTGGTCCCTTGCCAAGGCTGACCCGCTGGAGCAAAACAAACAAATCGGAAAGAGCCGGGCGATTCCACAAAGAATTCCTGCATTTCTTTCTGCCTGGATTTATTGTCTTACTACCAGCTGGGGAAGAAGCAGAGAAGCCAATGGAGGGTTTGCTGTCGAGGCAGGACCGTTGCGAGTTGGGTTGCCGCTGTTGCCGGGCCGGAGAAGATTTTTCCCAGCAGAGACTGCCCGCAGGTGGTCCTTGTTCCTAAAACCTGCTGCAGGAAGCTAGACCTGGAGGCGGAGAAGTTGAGGGTCAGCATCATTGATCTAGCATGCGGTGTGTGGCCATAATAAGGTTGGCTTCTTTGGGCATAGAGTGTCCTGTGAATGCCCAGTGGTGGTGTTCCTCCATTGTCAAGGAGCAAAATAGTAGAACAGAGAAACCAACAATGGTATGATGCATTTCTAACATGTGGATGGTATCTTCAGCACTTCCAGCTTGCAGCCCCAACTCTCCATCCCATTATGTCAGGGTCTTGTAATGGCACCAGCTTACAACTTGTTTGATCTGAGTTAGCCGGCTGTCTCCATAGAACTACCGTTTTATACAACCGCAGATGGAACTTTTTGTAAATGCAGCCACAGTCCAAGTTTTCCACCCTCTAGATTAGAGCTAGGATTCTAATAATAGGCTACCATTCTTCTCTGTCCAAAATTAATAGCAGGCGTGGGAAAACCTTTACATGTGGGACAACACCGGGGAGGAAATCTGTTTGGAGTGTGGTGGAAATTTAAAGAAAATGGGAGCATTTCACCCCCCACCATCATAACGCCTCCAGGCTTTTTAAAATTAAAAAATTAAAAGCTTCAGACTTTTGTGCTGAATCTGTATTTTTTTTAAAAAAAAAAAATTGCTTGCTGTGATATTATGGCTCAACCCCAAGTAGTTCTTGCCTCAGTATGTTTGCAATATTCTCCTTTTGACATGTTGTAAATCCTGCTGTTAACAGCAACACCCCAAGATAGGAGTGTTTGACAGTCATGGAAATGACCCCCATTTACTCAAACAAGCAATTAATCTGCAAGTTGGAAGAGATGGGGGGAGAGGATAAAAAGATGTCTGCAGAAGCTGTCCCAGAGGACCCTGGGACATAACTATAGTCTAACTATAACGATATAGAAAACAAAACAGGAACCCCAGAGAATTAAAAACATCACTCCCAACAAAGGTGTCATAGCATTCCCATTCCAAATACACATGTGCTGAGTTCAACTCCCATCCTGGCCCAATGCCTGGGGGAAGAGCGAGGTTTTTATGATCTTCTGGAAGGCTAAGAGGGTAGGGGCCCTCCAGATCTCGGGGAGAGGCTGTTCCATAGGGGAGGTGCCATGCAGAGAATCCGCCTCCTAGATCCTACTAAATGACATTAATTGAAGGACCTGCATGACACATTCATGGTGTATATCATGGATACCAGTTCTTCACCTGCTGAGAAGCATTTGTGTTATGGAAGAGACCATCTTTGGGACTCCAGTTTAATAATCCTGCAGGGCAGTTTTTACCAGTTACAAGATGGAACATGAGAGAGAAGAAGGGAGTTGATCTCTGAACACGTCTTAAAACTTATTGCTTAAATTATTTGTAACGATCCACCAGAATATGAAGTGAAGTTTCTAACATGATTGCTAAGCTTTTTTGCCCATCACTGGTATAGCAATTCAATTTTCAGTCCCCGTATAACGTTTTTCTCATCTTTGCCATCATAAAGGATGCAAGGAAGATATGGTGATCCATGTGGTTTGTGTTCTGTAGCTCTTTCAGACCAAGTTAATTGAGCCACTATTGTCCATATAGCCCCCAGAATCCAACTCAGTCCCTAGAATTTGTCAGGGCTGCCCACAAACCTGGACCTATGGTTTCCCATCCTCCACAGCAGAGCAATCTTATAACATCCCATCCAACAGAAAGTCTTCCTGTCTAAAACAGTGTCAGTCTCCATAAGTCTCAATGTAGACTGTTAGGGGCGTGGTGGCTCAGCGAGTAAGATGCCAGGCTTGTCGATCGGAAGATCACAAGTTCGGAGGTTCAAATCCCTAGCCCTGCGTGCAGAGTGAGCTCCCGCACTAGCTCCAGCTCTTGCCAACCTAGCAATTCGAAAGCATGCAAATGCAAGTAGATGAATAGGTACCACTTCAGTGGGATGGTAACAGCGTTCTGCATGTGTCATGCGGCCATATGACCGTGGAAACGTCTTCGGACAATGCTGGCTCTTCGGCTAACAAATGGAGATGAGCACCGGCCCCTAGAGTCGGACACGACTGCACAAATGTGCGGGGGAAACCTTTACCTTTAGATCTTTAAAGTCTGTGGTTCCTTTTGAAGGAAGTGACCAAAACTTGGTTCATGAAGCCTGGGAGAAAGCATCAGTCTAGCTTGGACACTGGCTGTGATTCAGAGGACTTTGGAGGACAATCCATATATGGAAAGAAGTGTTGGAATCAGACAAAACAGACTCTTGTGTACAAAGTCTGTTTTCATGTTCACCAGAGAACAAAACCGTAGAATCCTGATGGAACATATCCAATGCTGAGAGCATGAAATCCTAATTACCTGAAAACAGCTGCATGTTCCAATAAAACAAGCCTATTTTTTTCCCCATTCCGTTTCGCACTGTCCATATTTGCAAAAGAATGTAACTTCTTTCACTGGCAGCAAGCATAACCATTTGGAAAGTTGCATTCGACTTTTAAAAAACTGCCATGGGTGATGAACTTCAAGAAAATAACTCAGTTGAGGGTAAGAGTATCAGTTATTGTAAGTCCTAGAGATTAGAATTCCACTTTTTTATGGATATCGCTGTGATGCAAGGCCAGCTATACTATTGATTAGGCAGAAGTTAGACCTTTAGTTTATTATTGTTTTATATTTAAAGCCAGGGAATGAGAGAATGAGCCTTGCAGGGTATTTGCCTTTCATAGCAAAATAATTTGGCCAAATAATGTGGCTGTATCTTGGGGATATGTCTATTTTAATCATAGAAGTTCCAATTAACAAGGCTCCCCTCCACCACGTGCGTTTCTTTAACCAAGGACATAGACACACAGGTTGATTTCCTACAACGCACTTGACTAAGCTACAATGGGAATGGGCAGTTTATGGGTCAGCATGTTACTAGAACCCATCATCCTTGAATGATGACTCAACCAGACCACCCTGTTAAGCCATAATATGGTTTATCTGTTTGGGCATCACACATTGTGTGAACACAGCCCTTGTGATTTGTCAACCTGGGTTTAGAGTTGCATCACCAGAGGTTTCTACGCGGTGGAAACAGCTTGCCACGCTGCCCGTCAGCATGATTTCTTCAGAACAACAAATTCTTAACATTGCATTCATGATTTTTCTTTCTTTAGAAATCAAATACTTGAGGAAATACTGTATAACTCGGAGGCTGTCTAATAGCCCTTTCTCATTCAAGAAAGGTCAAAAAGGGGGTCTTCAACATGAAATGCTTCTATGTGAGATGAAATGGCACCAAAGGGTTTTCTTTCGAGCAATGGCCGTGTCTCCAACATTGCAACAAGTTAGGTTTCGCTAACTGGGTTTTCTCGTTCGTTCTCTCCACCTTCACATTTTTCAGTCTTTGAGCTCCCCAGGGACAGCTTCATATCTTACCTTAGTCGTAGAAAGTGGAAAGAAGCAGGAAGTCCCGCATGATCAATTGGAAAGCAACAGTCCTTGAAGCATTTCTGCATGAGCCACGGGCATCTTCAAGGAAGGGGCCAAGTATATCAAGATGGCAGCCACAACCATGCCATTGAAGGCCCCACTGTTTTGATGTGCAGATTGCGCGACTATATGGCTGTAGCTGCCATCTTGATATGTTTTAAATTCCACCCCCAGAACCCCTGCATGCATATGTGTACAGGCAGGACAATCTGAAAGTGGTGAAGTCCTCTCCAAGAAAGAAAATACAGCCTAGGACACAACTGTGTCCTTGACCAAGGTGTTTAAGACTTTGCCAAGGTAAGATTGAAACCTGCTCAGATGTCCTATCAACATTCATCAATAATGGCCTACGATGATGGGGATCCTAGCCTTATGACATCTGGACATCAACAGATGCCCTCAGGATTTGCCTTAGGTTTCCATAAGCATTGACAAATTGCATCTTTCAGGAGTTTCCACAAAAGCCAGTAAAAATTTTACTAATTTTCAAATGCTTCCTTTCTTCACAGCAGCATTGCAATGAGAAAAGCTGCAGCAGGTCAAATGCTGCCCACCCCAATTTTGGGGGGGAAGAAGAAAGGGATCTCAGGCAGTAATCCTCACTGTGAGAACCTATTTATCCCTGAGTGCATAAATTCACTCATTCCCCTGTGCATTGCATAAAATTATAAAGAAGCGCTGAGCTAGCCAAAATGTGTAGAATGCATGGTAACATGAGATCTCCAGGCCTGGCTCTGGGGAAATGAATTCTTATTTCACACAGGGCATGCCAGATGTATGGACTTTCATTCCAGCCCGGGAAGCAAAACAAACGAATAAGCAAGAGTTGTTCTACTCACTAATTGGGAGAAACTACTGATAACGAATGCTTAAGTTTGTTTTACCAAGACATGCCTTCTTGGCATTTGTTTGGTTTCGTTCAATGTTTTCGGTTGGGTTCTTCCATTAAAAAGCTACCCTCTTTTCATCCAGTTTTTCCAAGATGCCTTGATCAAATTAGAGAAATCTTGGGAAAATAGTCCTCCTTCTGGTCAAGTATTCAAAAGGCGGAAGCCCTATGCCGCTCTGCCCCTGATCCACCTGCCTTCCTTTATATCTTTATTTCTCTTAAAGCAAGATTAGTTATATGCACTAGGGACAGATTTCAATTTTAAGGAGCATAGTGGGTGAAATGCGGCAATAGAATTTGCAGATGAAATACGCTCTCTGTTCTAGGGAAGCCCAAGGGACAAAACCCTTTATGTGCCCCACCTGTACGCTTGCCTAATTTCCAGCCACATCTTCCTTCTGAGCAACGGAGCTCCGGCTCTGGTTCCAGTTCCAGTTCCGGTTCTAGTTCCAGCTCTGGTTCTAGTTCTGGTTTTAGTTCTAGTTCTGACTCTTGCTCTTGACCTGGCTCAGGTTCTGGTTCTAGTTCCAGCTCTGGTTCTGGTTCTAGTTCTGGTTTTAGTTCTAGTTCTGACTCTTGCTCTTGACCTGGCTCAGGTTCTGGTTCTAGTTCCAGCTCTGGTTCTGGTTCTAGTTCTGGTTTTAGTTCTAGTTCTGACTCTTGCTCTTGACCTGGCTCAGGTTCTGGTTCTAGTTCCAGCTCTGGTTCTAGTTCTAGATCTGGCTCCGGCTCTTGCTCTGTACTAATTTTTCCTCAAGTCTCAATAGGGACCCCAGATTTGGAACTGATTTGGGGGCAGTGAAAAGATCTTATGTGGATGTGCCCAGAGATTCCCATTGCTTTGTCTTCCACAATTAGGCAGTTTTGAATGTCACTGATCCTCCCAGTGATCCTCTCTAATTGGAGATCACCAGATCCTTTCCTTTCTCTGCCTCCCTCCCTCCCTCCCTCCCTCCTCTTTCCTTCCTTCCTTCCTTCCTTCCTTCCTTGCTCCCTCCTTCCTTCCTCTCTCCCTCTCCCTCCCTCTGACCATAATCAATGGACTTTGCTACTACAGAATTATGGGAAATCTTGATACGATTTCAAGTTGCACTTGAGCGATACTGGTCCTTCTAAGCCTTTGGCCTCCTATATATTTTTAATGAATGCGTGGAATCTAAGATTTTGTTTAGGCTTGGTTTGAGGGGAGTGAAATCAAGTTCAAAGCAACATCACCATTTCAACCATAAATATATAAATTCATTTTTATACAGTTTTCCTTGTTCACATAGCACATACAGAACACTGTGAGTTACACTCGTTGGAACACACCCGCAGATATTTTTAGTAAAGTATTTCCCTCTCCCAACATGTCCAGATTTTTAATGAATGTGATTTTGAAGTCTAAGCAAATAGGCAAGAAGAGCACTTCTTTTGCATTCAAATTATTTTGCTTGGTATGGGACGTGATGGCTCAGCGGGTAAGACACCAGGCTTGTCGATCGGAAGGTCGCAAGTTCGGAGGTTCAAATCCCTAGCCCCGCCTGACGGAGTGAGCTCCCGCACTCGCCCCAGCTCTTGCCAACCTAGCAATTCGAAAGCATGCCAATGCAAGTAGATGAATAGGTACCACTTCGGTGGGAAGGTAACAGCATTCTGCGCGTCATGCCGGCCACATGACCGTGGAAGCATCTTCGGAAAACGCTGGCTCTTCGGCTAAGAAACGGAGATGAGCACTGCCCCCTAGAGTCGGACACAACTGTGCAGGGGAAACCTTTACCTTTACTTTTTTACTTTGTTTGGTAAGTACCAAGTTGGTTTAGTAAACTTTAACACCAAGAGAAAGGGGATTTTTTTTAAAAAAATAATCAATGACCAAATCCAATTTTGATCAAGATAAAATCAAGATAAAGTCAGTCATCCATGGAGGGACAGAGTTCATTTAACACTGGACACATAAAAAAACATCCACATCTGAACACACGCAGAGAAAACAGAAACATTGTCTGCAGTATAGATCCCTCATTTCATACATAGGTGGTGGGACAGAGAGGTTATTTCTTTGGAACTGTTTTGGTAAGATTTATTTCATATAACCAACACAATTACAACAAAGCTATGCCAGAGCAGGAGGGGAGAAGAAAGGGGGAAAAAAACTCCTGTGTACAATTTCATATCCAAGTTCTCCATGGCCGCCTTGCAACAATGGGAATGTTTAAGGTTTCTACGGGCCTCTGAATATTCTATGAATCTGAAATCTCAACTCTCCATTTTTAATTCAGCTTTATTTATTGCCCTTTATCTTGACTTTCCTCAAGGGAGTGTAAATGGGGATCTCCCTTAATTTTATCCCTGTGAGGTAGGCTGGATTGAGAGAGAAAGATGGTGTCATAGCCAGACTGTCAGCTGCATGGTTGGATGGGGAATGTATCCCAGATTCCCAAGACCAAATCAAATCCCTAAAGCACTTCATTGCACTTGTTATGCTCATCTCTAGTACTTCCACAGTATAAAACGAAGATAGGGAAGTATGGGTCAAGCCTAGACTTCTGATGGTTATGGGATAGAATGTCAAATGTTTACCGTACGACGTTATGTCCTATTCCACAGGAACCCTGCAATTAAACACCTTTATTATTCCTGCATCACATAATGGTCCAAAGTCCCCTACAATTCCTCTGGCCAACTCCTAGAAACATTGTCCCATGGACCATGCATGCACAATCCCTGTTGTGCCATACACAATGATCCAAGTCAAGGAAGGTCATTTAGCAAATTAAAAACAAGATGGCAAGCTGGGCTATCATAAATTATATTATTTAGTCCTATATTTTCAGAGAAAAGATGACATTGGATGATCTGAGCCAAAATCAACGGGGAAGGAACTCAAGTCCAGTTGAATTGAAGGAAGACCTGATCCCATTTCTGTCCTTGATGGAAGGTTTATTTATTTATTATTTAAATTTATCCCCACCCATCTCCCCGAATAGGGGACTCTACCAGTGATGGTGGAAAGCATGCCACCATCAAGGATGGAAGGACCACCACCACCACCACCACGTCAGATGTTCTGAAGAGCTAGCTGCCTCTTGTGCCTTAAAGAATTCCAAGTACAAGCAACCCATTTCTCCTTTGGAAATATAGGACACAATACTTACGTTATTCTCCTTTTCCCTAATGAAAATAAATATATTTTAAATGAGATAGGCTATCCCTGCTAGAAAAATATGTCCATAAAATGCATATCCCAATCTCATTCACTTTTTTTTTTAATATTCTGGCTCAAGAAAACACAACAGGATTTCTTGGGTATAGAAAACCATTAATTTTAGATTAAAAAATACAAACATCACCTTTACCCCCCCCCAAAAGAAAACACTTAACTTTTTGAATACACATAAAGCATTTTTTTTCTCTTTGTTTAATACCAAAAATAAAGAATTTTATGTTTTCCAGCAAGGTTGTTCCAGGCCACAGCGATATCATACAGTATGAGTAACAAGAAGAATTTTTACATCTCACACCACCGAAACAGGTGAAATAAGCAAAATGAATTGGTTTTCCACAGTAATATTTGTGGACAACTCAAATATGTTTAAAAAGGTTTTGTTTTTCACTTGCATATAGCCTAAAGCTCGCTTAACGCACAGCAAACCTTTTGTAAATATTCTTAGATTATTCTCAAACTCTGTATCTTCAAGAAAACCCTGTTCCCAATATCTGCCAAGGAATTTGTGGAACTTATGCACACCACTGAGAATTCAGGTCTCATTTGAAGACACGTTTTTCCCCCCCTGGGGGTAGTAATTAGCATTATTTTTATAATAATCCACCCCACATGAAGTTTTCTCATTATTGGCCACTGCTCTTTAGCCATGACGTTTAATAAAACATGATCTAGATGATCCCCAACCACGCCTTCCAGTTTTTCCATCTGCCATGGCTATATTCTCCAAGAGAAGATGGCGGACATGACACTATCCAATGCAGTGTTTCTCAACCTTGTCAACTTTTAAGAGGTGTGGACTTCAACTCCCAGAATTCCTCAGCCAGAATGCTGGCTGGGGAATTCTGGGAGTTGAAGTCCACGCCTCTTAAAATTGCCACAGTTGAGAAACACTGATCCAATGAAGCATGTCCGCCATTTTTGTTCTTCCCAAGAAATCTCCAGCAACTCTTTGGGGGGAAAAAAACCCTGCTTTAAATAATATATGTGAAAATGGAAGAGGGCAGGGGAGAAAGGAAAAGGGTACACAAACCAAGAAACATTTAGAAATTTATGCATAGGTATACCTTTTTTATTTTAATACATTTCATTAGTCTGCACCCCACTAGGAGAAAAAAAATGCCATAGTCTTGCATGATCCCCGTTTCATTGTCACTACAGCAGTCTCTTATATTGGGTTATTGGTAAATGTAGTCCAAAAAAGATAATAAAATGCTAGGCAAAGAATAAAAAGAAAGCTCAATAACTTTATGGTGTAAAAAAAACCCCAAAATAAAACAAAACATCCATTTAAGGCGCCCCAGATGGATTTTTTTAATAGACTTTTAAATCACCGCCAAGCCAAAATAATAATAATAATAAAAAAACACTCTAGTTTCTGCCATGGCATTTGATACATTCCTGCTCTTGTTGTTGTTTGTTTGTGTGCCTCAACTCCATCTGAATCTGTCCATCAGCATCCGGCCTCAGGCACGTTTCTCGAGAAAAATAAACCGAAAAAGGGGGTGGGTGGGGGGGAAAAGCACCATTGACAGTTTTTAAGAAGTCTGCTCTCCGCTTAGGGTTTGGTTCATTTTTTGTCCTCATCTTCTTCTTGCATTACTGGAGGAATCTTTTAAGCATCCTCCATGCTCTTGATTTCATGGATAGGGAAACGTCGTATTATTTTGCAGACTGCTACAATACTTGCTGTGATGTCATATTTAAACAAATATACATTTGTCCCTTGTGTTCTGGTGAAGTGTGTGAGTGTGGGTGTGTTTGTGTGTTTCTCTCTCCCCCTCTCTTTAAACCAGTTTTTTTCCCCCATATAGGAGGATGAGTGAAGTATTATCCAGAAAGCACCATACACAGTAGGTTCAGGAATGTAACAAACACTGTACATTCATGTCCCAGAGAGAATTTTTTTCTAGCTTATTTTCACCTTACATCTGTAAAAAGAAGAAAGAAAAACATCTGTAATTGAAGAGTCATTCAATTGATTAATCATTTGCTGGAGATAATACATCACTATAAAGATCACTAGCCTCGGACAGATACCTTCTATCCAAAAGGGTCACAAATCACTGCATCAGAGAGAAGAAGTTTCCATCAATCAACTCCGTGTTCCGCTCCCCCTTTTCGCCTGCTCCAAATTTAAGATGCTCATAAAGCTGGGAACCTCATTCACCTGACTTGAGAATTGAAATCTGAAGAGCATCGTAAGACTGCAGGTCCATACGATATGGCAGAGACGGGCACCCTTCCTGGCCCGCTGGATGGGAATTTTGGGAGCATCTCATGGACTTGCCACCATAAAGACCAAGTCACAAAATATTCCCAAAGCAGAAGAAGGTTCCCTACCACCCCACCAAGCATCTTAGGAGGCATTCAATCACTCCCATTTCACTGTGCCCATATTTCTAGGCAGGTGGACACCCTTCCAAAGAACCATTGGGTAACACTCACTTGCCATCTTTATTTTTCTGATTACGGGTCCCTTGGTGGGGTCCAGACCCATTCTTGTAAATGATTACATATTCCCAAGACTGTTGCTTTGTTCTGTGGCATGTCAGTTTCCTACCTAAGGTGCTTTTCATTAAAAGAATCACTTAAAAAAATGTAGCCAGCCACAGATCAGCAAACAAGCCGCTGCAAACAGTTGCCCAAGAAAAAAAGGAAAGAATGAGCAACCATTCCTAGTGTTCTCAAGAATAACCTGAGCCTTTGAATCAACAATAATTAGAGATCAGCACTGATTAGCCTCCAAATCAATCACTTTTAAAGCACCAAGCACAGGAAAGCAATCCCAGAATGGGCATTCTGCAGATGTAGCTTTAAAGAGAAAAGAATGACCTTAGCCAATCACATCTGACTGCTGGATCGCTCCCGGCAACAGCCACGGCCCCAAATCTTGAACAATGATCAAATATGGGAGGGATGATAGCCAAATTTTGTTTTCCATTGGTTGTGATCTTAAAGGTAGTTTCCGTATACGGGTCGTACCTGCTCATCGGCTGCATTTTAAGGAGGTTTTTAACATTTTCCGTCGCTGTTTTTTACCTTTTTGCCTACGCCTGCCTGTTGACATAATGGCAGTATTGGTATATTTAAAAAAAAAAAACCCACAAAGGTCATGCATTTATGGACTAAAGGTATCTGTAAAGAAACAGTTCTCAGAGAAGAACCGTTGCAGCAAAAACAGGTTTTGAAGGCTTACAGAGTAACATGTTTATCAGAACCACAGGGTTAGAAAGGCCTAATGAGGTCCTCAGCTACTTGCTCAGGGTAGAAATCCAAATTAAAGCACCCCTGCTACATGTCTACACAGTCTTGATCTGAACATACCCAGCGAGGGAGAGCATATCATCTCTCTACAGGTAGTCCTCACTTAGTGACTGCCTCATTCAGCGACCATACGCAGTTATGACGGTGATGAAAAAGTAACTTTGTGACCGATCCTTGCATTTACAAACTTTGCAGGTCTGTAAAGCAAAGGAAAGCTGAAGTAAGATCATAAGCACAGTCGCTGTTTCACTTTGCAACTGCTTTGCTTAATGACCAAGTTGCCAGTCCCAATTGTGGTCGCTAAATGAGGACTGCCTGTATGTACTTCACTGTTGGCCTGTTCTTGCTATTAGAATGTTTTTTCCAACACCCCGATGGAATTTTGGGGATACTTAGGGCCAGTATTCCATGTTCTCCTTTGAGGACCATGAAGAACGGATCATGGCCTTCTTCTATACAATATCACTGAGAGGATATCAAACCCAAACTCCACCTTCCCATGCCCAATTCCTTCATCTTTCCTTGAAAAGCTTAATTTCCCCATCCCTATCCATTTTCACTGCCCTTCTTGGTGTCCATTCCATTTTATCTAAAGCCTTCTCAAAGGGCCCAGAATTGAGCACAAGTCTTACTAGCTTTGGGGAAGAGATGTCCCTATGCTAAGATTCATGACGTGTTATCCTAAGCAAGGAATGAAATATGCACCCATGGTTAACGGCAGCTGGCATTTGATATTCCCAGTGGTTAATTTTAATCCTCCTGACATGTGAATCATTGATTTAAAGTTATTTCCTCTGGCATATCTGTGTTGGGTTTGATTGTACTCTCGAAGGAAAAGATTGGGAGTCAGTTTTAATGTTTCATCAGAAGCTTTGTAATCTGTCCAAAATTCTGGTTATAATGCACATTAGAAATAAAAATAAAAATAATTGTAATTGTAATAGAACAACAGAAAGAAAGTGCAAGAGGAAGAGAAGGAAAATATTAACATTAATATTAAAAATATTATCCCCCCCCCCGTTTTTAGTATCAATCAATATATAAAAATAATTAAATACTGACTCCTACCCACCCCCAAATTTAAGCAATAGTTCAGAAAATATGAACTATTTTCCATTGCTGTCATTATTTATTTATTTATTTAATTTTTATCCCGCCTTTATTATTTTTATCATAAGCGTGTTCTCATTTCCAGATTTTTAATGCTCAAAACCCCTGGAGAACATCGGAAAACACTGCCACATCCAGCACTATCAACTTCAGTCTCCTAACCCACTCCAACATACCCGTTTCTTCTTCTCGAAAATCTGGATTCGAATTTGACGATGTACAAGTGCATTCCATATGCTCCTCTAACTTCACCAGAACTTCCTTTAATTTTGGCTTTTTTCTAACATATTCCACTTTTGCCACCTACGGTTGACAAAGAACATAATATTCAAGACTTGTTAGCCAAACAGTAGCCAAGAACAAGATTTTGAGCACTCATTTGCACAAGAACTTCATGATTCAGTTTGTGGACTGCTCATGCTTTGGGGGTGTATCCTTGAACTCACAGATAAGCAAACAAAATCTGTTTGTAACCACCCCTCATTATCCTGGTGCGAAATCAGTGATAAAGCAGCCTGCTATGAGGAAACTGCATTGAAAACAGATTCTCAATAATTCTGAGGGTGAGATTTAAGATTCAAAACAAGGAAAGTCTTTTTTATTATTATTTTTAATTCATCTTTGTTTAAAGAATACAAAATATAAGCAAAATACCAAAACATACTAAAATAACAAAACTAAAACAATCCTTTAAAAAAATGATAAAAACCAGGAAAAAGGGGGGGGAAACCTTTAAAAAATCTATCTTATATATTATAGTCACTGGTTTATAAATACCATATAAAAGTATAATATAATCAGATACAACTATCATAAAAATTTAACATACTGCTTTATCCTTTGATCAGTGGAAAAATTTTTTTTTTATTTTATTTATTTATTTATTTAATTTATATTACCGCCCATCTTCCCCCAAAGGGGGAATATTGCCTTTTCCAGGATGGATAAGTTACACATTTCCAAAAATCATTCCTTAACATTTGGAATAATATCACTTTTCCAATTTCTCAATATTATTTTTTTAGCCACCCCCCATGCATGACACAACTATAATTGACAGACAAACAAAACAAGGAAAGTCTTGAAAATCATTATTGTGATCAAAGACCAGTCCATTTCAAAACAAGGAGTTGGCCCTCAAAAATATTATCTGATGGTATTCATGACTTACGGATTAACCTTTTATCAAATTAAACTGCAATGATATTTTGGAATTGAACTCTGATTTTTAAGATATTCACTTTGCTGCAGCTGAACTCTCTATTTAACAGCGATTAATGGAATATTATGCTTTGCAACATCTAAGACAGAAGAAAGATACTCCATTCCTGTTGATTGAGTTCCAAAGGTACAACCATGTTTATATACTGTAGCTATTTTGTTGCTTAGATGAAGTGTTCAACCTGTTTTCTTCTTCGAACCACAGAGATGTCTAATCCAATGGCTTTCAAAATTGCTAAAATAAATCCATGTGCTGTGAAGATTCACGCAAATCCAGAGTTCGGAGTAGGGTGCTGAGAACTATTACTTCACGTTACTGATATTGTCACTACCAATAACAGCTTTTCAGGTTTAGGTGGGAATTTTTCCAACTTGAACTTGGCATCTTGTAAAGCCTCTGTTTTCCCCCAAACTCTCCCTCCCCCTTCCGTTACAAAGAGCTTGTTGGCATAATAAAATTATTCTGGAAAAGGAAGGCATCTTTCATCAGCCGGATGTTGTCCAAGATAACTTGGCGGGCATTTAAGATGTGAGTGGCGTTTAGCCAATTACTGCTCAGGTTTGACTTTGTAGCTTAGCAAAACTTCCCTTGTTCAAGTTGGGTTGTTTTTAAAATATTCTTTTGCAGCTGGGGTATTTTGGCAGGCAAAATATACTTGAATATGCTTAAAAAAGTTTTTTTTTCCTAATGGCCAAAGTACCAACATTTGCTATCGTGAAATGCGGACTTGTGTGACAGACGGTGTACCCGCAGTGGGATGGATGTATTTTGAAAATCAAAGAATCCGTAATACATTAACTATCACACAAGCAATGGATTTGCAATCTATTTCCCGGGATGGAGAACTATAAGACCCATTTTCTCCTTATGCCAGTAAAAAGTTTGATTCTTAGATCCAGTTTCATAGGCACCCAACATGGCTTGAATCTATCAAATGTCATATTTAATGTTACAAGGTACGCTCTAAACCACCTTCGGCCGATTGCTCCAGGTGCGAGGTCAGACTCTAACAGGCATAATACAAAACCGAAGATCAAAGAGGAAAGCAAACTATTTCTTTGCTGACCCAGATGGGCTGTGGATTCATTTACACACATACACACACCCCTTGTCAGCCTTGCAAGGTAGTCCAGACACCCAGAAGTACTAGCTCTAATTTTACTGTAAGGTTACATTAACAGAATCTTGCAAGTCTGAAAGTACATCTCTCCCCCTCACCTTTACAGTCCAAGAAACTAGGGAGGGTCCCTTCTGAGATGTTTGCCACGCCCCCATTCCTTCTGTGGGCTCAGCTGCCTCTTATCTGTCTGTTGTCTAGTCTGCGGCTCTTCCTCCCGTCTCCCGAGGTCATTCCCACAAATCATTACACCCCTTTCCATGTTTATAAATCATTATGGAATACTGAAGGCCAGGATGACCCCCACTCTGTTGTTATTTAGGAAAAAACATTAAATGGAAAGTATTTCAGTAGTTGACCGCAGGAGGAGAAGACATGGTTATTTTGGTCTGCACTTACTACTGTTTTGCTTTTTTTACATTTTAATACTATAAGCCGCATAGAGTCCAATTGTGTACGCAGCACATGCAATAATAAAATAATAATAATAAATAATTCCTGAGAGGGTTGGCGGTTAGAGAAACATTCTTTTTATGGCTGGTGGTCTATGGACTTGGGATAACTGGCACTTACATGAACATCTACCAACATCCAAGAGGGACAATCATTAGGATATTGGTAATAGATTAGAGCAGTGTTTCTCAACCTTGGCAACTTGAAGATGTGTGGACTTCAACTCCCAGAATTCTGGCTGGGGAATTGAAGTCCACACATCTTAAAGTTGCCAAGGTTGAGAAACACTGGATTAGAGGATGACCAGCAGCAAGGTGGATGGACTCAATTACAGTGGTGATGAGGGCACCATTCAGAGACTTGAAAGAACAGGTGAGGGAATGATCTTCATGGAGAACACCTATCTATGTGGTCACTAGGAGTCAAAAACGACTTGATGGCACATAATCAATCAATCAATCAATCAATTTGTGAGCCAACTGCAACGAAATTTCATTCTATTGTGCACTTGTATAGTGTATAGTGGGATGACAATAAAGTTATTATTCTATTCTATTCTATTCTATTCTATTCTATTCTATTCTATTCTATTCTATTCTAATAGATTAGAAAAAAATCAGAAGGGTACAATAAAGGTAGGTGGGGTGAGGTGTTCTACCAAAAACTTTCAACATGATTTTTACAGGTGTTTGGCCCTTCCTCGCTGTAGTAATAAAGTTGTAAATCCAGGAGATTGCTATTCTACAGTGACAGTTTCTCACGGGGCAGTTAAGCATATAAAACCAGAAAATGCCAAACCACTTAATTAGGCAACTTGCAAATGAAATAAAGGCTACTGCAAATATAACCCTTAGGGCACACGTAAAGAACTACAAAAATGCAAACAGCACAACCCCAAATCCTGAAAGCAATTTGAAGGCCAAACAAAAAAAGCTAACCGCTGTTACAGTGGATTACAAAAACGCACTCACGGTTGGCTGCAAACAATGTTTAGGCCTTTACTCTTGCTACCTACTGTTCATTGTTCTCCTCTGGAGGGTACATATCAGATCTAACTCGATTCAAATGCTTGAATCAATTCAAAAAATTTATTCTGACTAAATCTTTTAACTGGACCCAATTCAGTTAAGGCAGATTCAGGTAGTTAAAGTGGATGTGGACAGAAATTGTCCGAATTGGTCTGAATCAATGCAGATGTTGGCAATTTAACCAACGGAACTGATCAATTGATTTGGTCTGTCAAATCTATTTGACCCTTCAAAACAATTCCATTTGTTTTTGGACCTTTAAATATTCATGCTATCTTTCTTTCTCTCAAATGAAAACAATACTGGCATTTTTTAACCACATTTAAAGGCTATTCAATTGAAGATGGGAAATCCTTTCCCTTAGTTTCAATCTTGGCTGGAAATTCTGGGAGCTGGAGACCCAGCATATCTAAAAAAATATCAGTGTAGAGGAAACCTGTCCTCTTGCAGACCTTTTAACCACCCCTACTAGACTATTATTTTTTGAAAGACGTAGTATTCTTCCTAAACAATTCAGAATACACCTTGCAACCAGAATCTTGTGATGATTAACAAACCATCACCCAAAAAGATACTTTTGAGAAGTAATGAAGGGTCACCAAAACTAGACATCTAAAAGAGAAACAGCTTCCCTAGAACTCAAACTGGAAGTTCAACCAGATGTTTTGCAACTATTGAGAAACCAAATTTTCTAGGGGCAAAACTGCTTGCCCTTTTTATCAGCAGACACACATTTGCATCCCTTTCCAAATTGGTAATTTTTTTGGTGGAAAAATGACTGGTTTGGTTAGAATGACCAACCTGTCAGCCAAGCTTTGATCCCCATCATCTGTTTTCCCTGTCACAGTCTGACAAAATGAAATAGGAAAGGAAAGGAATCTAGTGCAACTTTTGAGTCATCCGACATCAAAGGATGACTAATCTGTCTCATTTACAACAAAATACAGTTTAAGACCTTGGTCATCAAAGATCCAGACAGAACCCCAGAGAAAATAAAACACTTTCAGAAGGATAGTCTGATGTGAAATGGAACACTGTCAGGTCATCATCACATGTTAAATGATGCAGTGAATCAATACAGGAGATTGCAATACTAGAAATAAATTGCAATCCAATGTGATTTTATGCTTGCATTTTTTCCCCACAAGGCTGATCAGCTGTAATGACACTTTCTATATTCTAAATATATTACAGGAAAACAGGTTTGAGTGATTGTCCAAAAGTCCAAAAGGGGCGTGGTTGCTCAGTGGGTAAGATGCCAGGCTTGTTGATCGGATGATCACAAGTTCGGAGGTTCGAATCCCTAGCCCCACGTGACAGAGTGAGCTCCCGCACTCGCCCCAGCTCTTGCCAGCCTAGCAATTTGAAAGCATGCAAATGCAAGTAGATGAATAGGTACCACTTCGGTGGGAAGGTAACAGCGTTCCGCACGCGTCATGCCGGCCACATGACCGTGGAAGCGTCTTCGGACAGCGCTGGCTCTTCGGCTAAGAAACGGAGATGAGCACCAGCCCCTAGAGTCGGACACGACTGCACAAATGTGCGGGGGGAACCTTTACCTTTACCTTTACCAAAAGTCAGTTGCAAAGAGCATGTTATGCATATTTAGTCTGCAAGTACCTTTTTCATTCCAAGTTGAACCCCCCGCTCCCCAAGATCTCCTTTGCCATAGAATGGCTAGTTTTGGGGCCGGCCATTTTGGGCCCTTCCAGATAAATGTCTGGCTTAAACTTAAACCGTCAAAATAAATCCAGGGCCTCCTCTGGTGTAAAACTAACTGAAGAAAAAAATGAGATCACGAAGATTGGCCAAGCAGTATTTGCAAGACCTTGGCTGGCTTTGCAGACTTCTGTATTTTTCAAAGATAAAAATGAAGACTTGCCAAGTTCTTGCATGAGATCAGACTAGAATGACAAGACAGACGAAGAGCTTGGTGGCACAGAGGACAGTGCAAAGGTCTACAGTGGAGTCTGTTCCCCAAAAAGGTTGCCAACTTTTGCTGAAATCCAATCTTTTGCAAATCCCTCAAGCAGCTTTTCCTAACCTGGGAGTCCTCCAGATGCATGAACCCATTCACAATATTGTCCAAACTACGCAACCATTGCTGAGAATTCTGGCAGGAACGTTCACACATCTGAAGGGCCTTCAGACTGTGAAACGCTGCCCTCTTCCCAAGGAACGAGATCTCTCTCCCTCTTTCTCTCTGCTTATTAATGGAGGGCCTTTTAGAACTGGCATTCCCTTTTCTACAAAGGTATTTCCTTGCTGGAGGACCAGAGCGGATTAACCACAGCATGATGGAATGACGGTCAATTGAACTCAGCCATTCCAAAAAGTTTGCAAGGTTCAGAGGGACACAGGTTTGACATTCTGCTGGGGTTTAAATAGACAACACAAAGCCAGAAAAGCACAAAGGGAACAGCTGAGCGGCCTAGATTGTTTGCCTAATGCATCTCGAGAAAGGATGGCTGGATTACATTTTTGGGGGGGGGGGAGGAATTAACTGATGGAGATGCTTGGAAAGCAGAGGGATTTACAGCATTCATCCATCCTCTCAAAACAGCAGAACCAAAGACAGCATTTGAACCGTGTGTCAGAAAAGAAGACCTGGCTGGACAGCAAAGATGCAGAGGGATCCAGTTACCCAAAGACAATTGGATAAATAGAGATCAGTCATTAATTTAGCCACTAAGACAGGGGTGGGGAACGTCAGGCCCAAGGACCATATAAGGCCCGCGGGGCTCCCGCCCGCAAACCCCGCCCCCCAGTGCTTGTGATTGGCTCCTGCCCGCAAACTCTGGCCCCCGGTCTGCGGAAATCCCAGAAACCCCGCCCCCCACCCACCCCAGTCCCCGGTTATAAATATCCAAATGGCCCTTGGCAGAAAAAAGGTTCCCCACCCCTGCACTAAGGTCTTCATTGCCAAGCCTGTTTAATATAAACTAGGGGACCCGTAGCTCTCAGACGTTGCCAAACTAGGTTCCCACCATCCTCCATCATAGCTACTCCTTGGATTTGTGGTTTGGCATCATCTGGAGGCCTTCGTATTCCCTACCCTTGAATTAATGCTCTCCCACATCACTAGCAGGCCAACAGTTATCGTGCCAGAGTCACGAGTGCCTTTAATTCAGTGGAGGTTAACATTTAAATCTTCTGGCCTCCCTAGAAAGGTAAAGAGAACATCAGAATCATCTCGATGAATCATTTACTCCGACGTTTATTCAGAATATGACCACAGCATTTATACAGGATTTCAGGATGGGGATCCAAGCACAAACCACCAAACCAAAGAAAGGCAGATCTTAAAAATAACACAAAAAGCCACCACCACAAATTGCCCACTTAAAATCTTGGGAGAATAAAAGCCTTTCCATTTGACTGCCGAGCTGGTACAACCCATCCGAAAAAAGGCTGGGGTTTTTTTTAACTGCACTTCGCAGGGGGTTGGACAATAGATATAGCTGCAAAAAGGTCCATGATTGGGAGAATTGCATTAATCACGTTCGGCCAACTAGCCAGGGAATATCATGCATTTTTCACTCTAGCTTGATTTTTCACACTCATTAGCCAGTTCCCAATCTTGTCCAGATCTGTATTTCTCAGCCTTCCCCTCCTCCCCACTCTCCTGGTCCCATAGAGGATCCTCCTCCTCCTCCTCCTCCTCCTCCTCCTCCTCCTCCTCCTCCTCCTCCTCCTTCTTCTTCAGCTTGAATGCTATTGACACCTAACTTTCCTTTTATTATAACAGAGGATTTTTCTTCAACTTCATCTGATAGAGCAAAGGAGTTATAAAGTTTGTTTTGGATGTCAAGTCTACAGACTTCCATCTCTTTTCTTTGGCCTTGCAGCCTTTCATCCCAACACAAGGGCTTCTGAACTCACTCTGCACTGAAGACTAAGGAATGCTCCCCCCATCTTGACAATAAAACAAAACTGAGGAATGGAGGGCTTTCCGCTTCCAATTAAAAAATAATAAGTAGAAGGGTCTGACATAAACTTGACACTGTGGAAATAGAACAAGGCAAGCTTTTAACTCTCTTCTGGGAATAAGCAAAACAGAAATCTTTACCACCTTCTGAATGACCCGAAAAGAGGATCTTCAGGATTACGGGACACAGGGCTCATTCATCCCCGAACACTGGAATGCCAAAGAGCATGTGAAACAATTAATTATATCAAACCGAGAGAAAGAGCATCCAAGTCACTAAGAAAGAAATATGGATTTTCTGTTGGAAGCCACTGGTGTGACAGAAAGGTCAGAGCACTGACAAAGAACACACCGCTCCCATTTAACTTCTCGTTTTTTAATTAACATTAAGAAAAGGGAGGGTTTTTCTCAAGACCTTTTGAGCAGGTTATTGTTATCTTTTTTTTAAAGGCGTGACTTGGAGTAAACGGAGATCAATTCTCATTCCCCAGGCAGAAGTGTTTGCTTCAGAAAACGTACCACTGAGAAGAGATCCAAGGAGACTTTTAGAAAATGCCCTTTCCCCATTTATTATGAAGAGAAGTCAAGGATCCACAGAATACCAGACAGACAAGCAAGGAACACAAGAAGATGCTTTATAGCAAGCCAGTTGATTGGTTCTTCTGGCCCAGCATGATCAGCCATGAATAGCAGGCATTCTTGAGGGTTTCAGACCCATGTCCCAGCCCCACCTAGAGACCCCAGGATTGACCATGGAATCTTTTGCCTGCAAAACACGCACTCAGCCCCCAAGCTATTTTCAAAAGAGCTATTTGCAACTGTAGAGCAAAGGGTCTCCAAAAACGTTCTGCATTGCTACAGCGTCAGAGAAGTCTGCTATCCAAAGGGGGAGGAAAACATCGAAATTCCATTGGGCATATTCAAGGCCTTCAACTACGGTGGTTAAAAACGGTCCTTCCAGTTTATAACTATCCTCTTTAAAGCTAGAGGTGTCTGAGAATGCTTGGACAGACTGAGACATAGAAGCTGCCAATCAATTAGTCAGGTAGTTTGGTTCAGCAATATGCTATCCGGACTGAATGAGTATAGCCTATCAGGAAACTTTATGTAAAGCAGTATAACCTATCAGGGAAGTTTATACTGTATATATATGGCTCTTTGGAATCACCAGATTTTTCAGGACCAGCCAGCTTGAACTGCCTGTATTTCCATTCTGTAACCTGTAGGCTGAATGGGATTAGAAATAATCATGTGCTCAAGGCGTCCCTAAGCAAAAATTGCAGTCATTCAGGGGAGCAAATTCACCGATGGCAAATGAGAAGTGCCTGGAGGAAGCATGAAGCGACCACCACCAATTTACAGCGTAACAACCATAAGGATCACAAAGACTGACAGGACCAAAAGAATTCACACAAACTCCACCTCTAGAGGAATTAGCACACAAGGTAGAAAACAGGCTGCCTATGTAAGTTAAATCTTGACTACATCAGGGTTCCTCAAAGTGGTCAATATTGACCCCCAAGGGACTATCCAAGGAGTTGTTGTTATCATTATTATTATTCATAGTACTATTAGTTAAAGTAGTAATTAAATTAGTTGCATATAATAAATGTTTGGGGGTCAAAAAACCATCTGAAACTTCATGAAGGGGTCGATGAGCTGAAGAGTTTGGGGACCCCTGGTTTAGATTGTCCCATTCGCCCTCTGCTTTTCAAGTTTGCTGGGCAAATTAATGGCTGCAAAAGTTTAAAAGTGGGGGCTAGGGAACTGATTCAAGACTGAAGGGTATTCCATGCAACAATATTGTTTTCCAACATCGCACCATCTGGAAGAATGTATTTGTTTTCACTGTAAGAAATACAACTGGGTCAGATATTTGAATGCTTTGGACCAGGACTGATGCATTAATGTGCTGTTCTTGGCTTTGGCTGGAAGAGGATCACACAACCATTTGGATATCCTGGGCTAAACCCCACCTGAAGATCGACTTTGCAGGGAGGTTATTGCCTTCAATCCCTGATAATTGGTTTCCTGGAGCTATCTGTCTAGCCACCATGGAGAGCAGAATGCTGGCTGTGGAGGTCAGGAGCTGGAAATGCCAGAGAAAAGGTGACATAGCAAATAACTATAGTGCAGCTAGTTTGAAGATTGCCTGAAATTTACTTCCACAAGGATCGGTTCACACACAGAGGTCAGTATGATAGAATCCTGATTGGTTTCCTGCATTACAACAAAGATTATCGAGGAACCCTGATTGTTTCCCTGCATTGCAACAAAGATTTAGGATCCCTGATTGGCTTTCCTGGATTGCAAGGAATGGCAACATGCTCCCTGCTCTGCCTGGCTTTTAAAAAAGATTCGAAAATATACTCAGTAGGAATCCGGCAGGCTGCAAAGCATCATATTTATTTGCTGCAATGTCTTTCAATCCCAGGACTCCATTTGGAGTTGGAGAGCACACTAGGAGCTAGTTCACCTCCTGAAAAATGTGTGTTTGGCTCATTATGGCAAACATTTTGGGAATAAGCATATTTCCCATGGCTGCCATTTTGGGGACACCCCCACTTCGTGCTCTCAAAATCCCAAATGTGCCCCTGATGCCTATCCCAGGATCAGGACTAGGACCCTGATTGGTTTTCCTGCCTTGAAGAGGATTTAAGGTCCAACTTAGAGACAGGGACCAATCATGCAGGTGGCAATTCCTCCATGATGTTTTGGTCTGCAAGGTAAGAAATGGGAAGTCCAACCTGAACAATATTTGGAACAGAAGCCTCCAGCTGACCCCTGTTTTCCTCCATCTTCTGATAAGCCTCCTGAGACAGTAAGCTCTGAATGGGCATGGTGGCAACAAGGCCCAACAAACTTAAAAGTCCCACCCGAGAAAAAGCCCTCTCCAATGTGTTTCTAAGCCCAACCCAGTGAATAAACCCCATTCATTTAGCAAAATGTTTCTTTGATAGATTGTGGCAGGCGGGGGTGCTTGTGCGCGTAAGATTTTGCCTAATCCAGAGCGATGGCCTCGATGTTCTAAATCCCAGGAGAAGAATCCATATCCGGAACATTTCTCCCACTCCACCCCAGATCAAAAGTGCAATGTTTCCACAAACAAAAGCCCAATTTAGCCTACATAATATTTAATTAAGGAAAGCTGGCTGAGCAGGGATTTTTTTAAAAAACATTCAAAATGTCCCCTGAGTCATTCTATCATTTCAAAATCACGAGCAAGGCTGTGGGAGTCTGCAGGAAGGACATAATCAGGTGTCTTGCCATTCTGCTTAGCCTTCCTACGCATCAAGGGTTATAACTAACTCCAGGAGGTATAAAACACCACCTTAAACACACACACACACACACACACACACAATTAATCTGCACGACTTAATTCTTCACATATTCCCATAAACAACCATCAAGAGGGTGTTGGGAATTCTTCAGGCCGCCGTCCAAACACTTTTATTTGAATTCCACCCAGAAATTGACAGAGGCAGCTGGTTCCCTATTAAAATGAACCGCCGAGGAATGAAAGCAAAGATCTTGAGAAGAATTTGAGGTGTAGTTGACCCCACGGAAGTCAGGACTGGTAATTAAACTACACAATAGCTACCTTATCTCGCTCCTATGTTGTGTGTTTAAGGTGTTTCCTGTTTAGCCTTCTGCTTGTGTTCGCACATTGGAAAGAACTAGCACAGAAGGGGGAAGAGCACACGGTTATAAAGCAATGGCAACCAGAAATCCAGGGCTAGGTGGGGCCCTCAAAAGAGTGTGGTATGCCCCCCACCCCAGCAAAAGTTGCCTGCGCATTGCAATTTTTTTAACATGATGGACGAAACAATCTTATTTGTGTACTTAAAATGTGCAATCGCATTAGAGTTCAATGTAGTGACATTTTGTTCTAGAGTCTGCCCCACTGAGTTTTGGGGAAAGTAGATCCCTGGCTATCCTTTAAAGGCCACATGAAATGCTGGGTCTTCAAGAGGTTCCACATTCTCTACACCAGCCCATCCTGGAGGAGTTGGCACATCTCGCTCACCCAACGCAACTAAACCGCAGCCTACCTTAGCATTATGTGTACATCTCATCACTCCTTTCCCTACGCGAGGAGGAACCATGATATTAAAATAGCTTATGCGTTTATTTCGTTATCACTTCTAGCTATCATCCACTTTTCCTAATCAGATAAAACTAAAGGGAAATCTCTTCAGACTAAGGAAGAAAAGTCAGTTGGGCATGACACGATTCTGCCAACATGAGAACTAGTTCTCATAATCTTCTGGGGCCAGGAGAGGAAGGTTCACCCTCTAAAAAGGATCACTCATCCCTGGCACCGGCCACCCCAAAGTTGCTCATCATTGTATTTATGAAGGCTGGCTCTCAGACAGATAAACACCCAGGAGGCTGTGGTGTAACTCAGTGTTTCTCAACCTTGGCAACTTGAAGGTGTGTGGAGTTCAACGCCCAGAATTCTGGCTGGGGAATTCTGGGAGTTGAAGTCCACATAGCTTGAAGTTGCCACGGTTGAGAAACACTGCCCTAGATGTAAAAAGAAGGCGGGATACAGAGCATCATCACACTGAATGCAGTCTTGTCTCAAAGGGGGGAAGGAGGTTTAAACCAGTGTTTCTCAACCTTGGCAACTTTAAGATGTATGGACTTCAACTCCCAGAATTCCCCAGCCAGAATTCTGGGCGTTCAACTCCACACATCTTCAAGTTGCCACGGTTGAGAAACACTAACCAGGGGCAGGCTCCTCCATTATCAGTGACGAGTACTCGCCGGTTCACAGAAAGGCTGTGTGAGCTGGGGATATCTTATTTTAGAGAGCAAATAGTTCAGTTGCTGGAATTCCTGCCACCCTGCCCCCTCAATAAACCTTTCTAAAGAGACTCTGAAAGGAGCATGCTCCGAAAAAAACAATATCATTTTCAGCTTTAGGCAGCTGAGAGTACAAGCACCCCGTATGATTGCAAGCCTTGATGAAACCGAGGTCGCTCAGCTGCTCAGGTCGAAAACGTGAAAGGTTCTCTGCAGTGGATGGGCTTCATGCTACGTTTCAGACGTGGGACACCCAGCCCTCCCGGGCAACGCTCTGCTTCCTCTCACCTTGACGTTTCTGTGGTGTATCCGTGAGGGTTGGCACTTCACACTGCTGGTGTTGCAGCATCCGGTACATCGCTTCACTTCCACGCAGGGCGGCCATATCAGAAAGTTTGCAGATGTCGGATCGATTTGACTCCGAGGGATCTCGTAGATAACTGTCCGCGTCTTGCAGACAGCAGGAATGGCTTCCTCTGTAAAAAGGAGAAACGGGAAGTGTGATGGGAAGGAGGAGATGGGATTCAGAGGAGAACGCTTGCTTTGCACTCAGAATGTCCTGGGTTCAATCCTGCCATCTCTGGGTCCAGCAGCCAAAAACTGGCCTGAGTGCTTGGAGAAAGGCAGGGAAAATTCAGATGAAACATAGAGTTACTTAAATTGGAATTAAATTAAATTGGAATAATAATAATAATAATAATAATAATAATAATAATAATAATACTTGATATCAGGCAATTATGTTCCCATTTTACTGATTAATTTGGTTTAGGAAATTTCCGTCCTGCTCAATCCCTTAATAGCTTTAGGCTGCTTCACAAAGTATGATAGGACCAATATCCAAACTTATATCAGCAACATTAAGAGGTCTGGAAATATATATACATATAGTAATCCCCCTTCTTATTACAGTTGACTTTACTACCCTGTTACTACTCTGTTATAATTATTTCTTCAGCTTTGGTGGCGATTCGTTCCATAAAAATGGACTCTGTGTCATACCGATTCCTGTATATTTTGGCAGGGAATGCATTTGACGTAAATAGGTGGCTGAACCAGTTCCTAAAATTGGAAAGAATGGTTGTAGACGTTGTTGGTCTTGGACTGGAAAGAACCAGGTTCAAGTTTCCACTTGATCACACAGCACACAAGGGGACTTTTGGCTTGTCACTCTCCCTCAGCCCAATTTATCTCATAGGATTGTTCTGAGGATAAACCTAGGGTACAATCCAATGTATGCCCTGGAGCTCTACAGAGGAAGGAAGGGTATATAAAGGCTGCTCCCCTCCTCCTCCTCCTCCTCCTCCTCCTCCTCCTCCTCCTCCTCCTCCTCCTCCTCCTCTATTCTCCTCCTCCTCCAAATCATCATCATCAACAACAACATCATCATCTATTCTCCTCCTCCTCTAAATCATCATCATCATCATCATCATCATCATCATCATCATCATCATCATCTCCATCCAGTAAATTTAGGATCTTTGACAATGCCAAGATTATTCAGGAGAGGGGAACAACCCTCTTTAGTTGGCCTTCTTTATCTTAATAAATTCTTCTACCACTCAACATGGTCTCCAAGTTCTGCTTCAAAAGGAAGCAAGTGCAGAACCCAAGCAGAGATACATCAGGTAGACTCCCAAAGGCCGAATAACTAAGGAACACATACTCTGTCCTTAGAGCAGGGTTTCTCAACCAGGGTTCCGTGGCACCCTCAATTTCCGTGAGAGATCACTAGGGGTTCCCTGGGAGATCACGATTAATTTAAAACATTATTTCAAATTTGGGCAACATCACATTAAAGAGGTAAGTTTCATTCTTTATTTTTAGTTGAAGAACACTGTCAATGCATATCTACAGGCCTACCCATGAAACAAATAACTTTGTAATTTCTGGCCTATCTTTGGGCCTGAATGTTTGACCCTGAAATATTTCAAGGGTTCCTCCAGGGTCAAAAGGTTGAGAAAGGCTGCCTTAGAGGGAGCTGGGATCCCATCACATCCAACACAGAAAAGCAGAACATCTGCCTTTTCCCATCAGTAGGGAAAGTGAGCAATGACTCCTGCAAAGGGCCAGCAAGCAATCTCTCCTGCAGGAGAGAACCCTCGTTACTTCATTCACTTTTTAAAGAACCCCAGTTGTTACAAATCAGTGAACTAAAACCACCCAGCACCCACATTCCCTCACTCAGATTTCACCAGGAGCATGCAGTAACATGAAAACTGAATGTCAAGCATTTTTTCAGCGCATTATAGCACTGGAAGATGACCGAGCTATAGAAAAAACAATAGCGTGCAACTGCTATATTTTCCCGTTTATGCTTTTAAAAAAAATTAAATTCTACACCAGCCACAAAGTCCTTCCAAAGGTTATCCCCTGCCTTGCTGCATTTAAAAAAAAAATCCCAGTTCTTACCAACGCTTCTTTTTCTGCGAATAGATCTGGGGTGGTTTTCTTGCAACAGCTTAGCCGAATGAATGGGGTGGGAGATCAAGTTTGTTTCTGCTGCATCGTCATAGCCTAAAAAACAAAAAGCAGAAGCCAAACCTTCAGGATTTCAGATTAAGGATTACTCTCTTTGAGTATCACAAAAATATGTGACATTTAACCAACATTCAAATCTTTAGCCAGCCTTTTTCCACAGAGAATCAATATTTGACTTCCTTGTTCTTTCTTTCAGGATCATGAATGGTGACTGAAACACAAAATCAGGGGTTCTTTTTTTTTTTTTAATTAATCAGCCTGGAAATTATTGCTTTTCATACGAACCACTCAAAAATTCCATATTCGTATTTACAATGCCAGAAGATTAGTTGCAACACTAAAAAGCAGTAGCATTTTTCAAGCAAAGCTAAGATAGGTCACCTACAGCCCTTGCGATATGGCTCTGCTGCATTGGATACACTCTTGGTGAGTTTCCAAAGCAAGACATCTTTTCAGACCCCTGTGAACATGACTTTTTCCTTCCCTGCAGTCTGTCCAAAAGAGGAAGATTGGGAGAGAAGAAGATGTCGTTGGGAATGTGAGTACTGGAGAGAATTGTGGCCAGAAGAATGGAGATCTCCACCTATTTTAGCATGGGTCCCACCAATGTATTGTCGAAGGCTTTCACGGCTGGAGTTCGGTGGTTGTTGTGGGTCTTCCAGGCTGTGTGGCCGTGTTCTGGAAGTTGTGGTTCCTAACGTTTCGCCAGCATCTGTGGCCAGCATCTTCAGAGGGCAGGAGCATAGACAGAAGACCCACAACAACCATCGGTCCCACCAAGCTTGTGCTTCTGCCCTGCCCTCCACTGTGCCCCACCCACCCACCCTGTCACCTCCCTACAGGAAAAAGGTTGCCAATCCCTGATGTGAAAATTCACTTGAATTGTCCTCGCTGACATATCCAATTCCCACCTCTTTCATTCAGTCTCTCAAAAAAGAAGGTGTGGTTGCCATCCCTAAGAACCATGCACAGTATCAACCAGGTGGTGACAAAGCCTTTTCCTTGGCCATAAATTTTGCCCCTTATTTGTAAGAAGTTCTTCCAGCCTGCTGTGAAGCACAAGACCTTCTCTCGTATCAGAAGACCCACCAACCCAGCTACAGGAAGGCTGTGCGAAAGTTCTGGAGCTGATGCAGTTGAGTTCATACAGTTACTCTACAGCAGCGTTTCTCAACCTTGGCCACTTGAAGATGGGTGGACTTCAACTCCCAAAATTCTGCAGCCAGCCATGCTGGCTGGGGAATTCTGGGAGTTGAAGTCCACCCATCTTCAAGTGGCTAAGGTTGAGAAACACTGCTCTACAGTTACACAGTCAATAACGTTTCCCTGACATTAAACATTTGGCAACAAGTTTTGAAGGACTTTTAACATGTGGGGTCTGTGCAAATCTGGCTTACAGATTTATCCTGCAATCCAGTAGTATCTGCAAAGAAGGAGGAAGAAGATGACTTTGAAGCTGTCTCCCAGGAGAAACCAGTCTGAAAATGTTTGGGAGTCAAGTAGCAATCAGACTTGTTTAGACAGGAATTTTCAAGAGAAGTATTTGCATTCACCTCCCTGTACAGTTGAATTCAGTGGCATTGCATGAAACCATTTCAGAACTTTCTTGTATTTTATTGGAGATGTCAGATTTTTATTATCACTTTTGGCTTTGGTGCAAATTATATTAAAGATTAGGAGATCTCTCTCTCTCACACACACACACATACACACACAATGGCAGGATTATATTGGAGTCACTGAGAATACCATAAAGAGGCAATATAGAATTTCTGTCTATATTTTGGGATGGGGGGAATCATCCTCATTTTGAATGTTTGTTTATTATTTTGATTTATATAGCTGTCTCTCTCACCAAAGCAACTCCAGATTAAATTTAAAATAATTGTAAGTCTTCCTTGTATTTTTAATGTAAACAATGATACTGTTTTACATCTAAGACTTCTTGGCCAAAATATTATCACTACTGTATTCTGGCCATCCTCTGAATCTGTTTTAGTTTTGGTTTTGGTTTTTAAACTGTGAGCCAAATTTGTTGGCTTCCTAGTAGCTTATGATGAGTATTTGTGGTTGTTGGGAATCTGTCTTGAGATTTTAGAATGATATGTCAATAAGAGGAGGGGAGGGGGAGGGAGGGGGGAGATGAAAATGAGAGAGGAAGGAAGGAAGGAAGGAAGGAAGGAAGGAAGGAAGGAAGGGAGGGAGGGAGGGAGGGAGGGAGGGAGGGAGGGAGGGAGGGAGGGAGGGAGGGAGGGATTTACTAGTGCATATCCCAAATGTCCCAAAAGTGGGGCGTGGTGGCTCAGCGGGTGGCTTGTCGATCAGAAGGTCGCAAGTTCGGAGGTTCGAATCCCTAGCCCCGCGTGACGGAGTGAGCTCCGGCACTCGCCCCAGCTCTTGCCAACCTAGCAATTCGAAAGCATGCAAATGCAAGTAGATGAATAGGTACCACTTCGGTGGGATGGTAACAGCGTTCTGCATGTGTCATGCCAGCCACATGACCACAGAAGCGTCTTCGGACAGCGCTGGCTCTTCGGCTAATAAATGGAGATGAGCAACGGCCCCTGGAGTCGGACACGACTGCACCAATGTGCGGGGGGAACCTTTACCTTTACCTTTATGGCCTCTCTCAAGGAATCCATTTATGCCAACTTGGAAAATCCTTCCTTGAATAGAGGTGGGGGCCTCAGGCACAAACTCTCCCCCATCTTCCTCCCCGTTTTGTCTTCTGTGCCTAGGAAGATTAAGACCATTTCAGAAGCTCAACAGCAGCATGGTGATTTTAACGACCCTCCTTTAGATGATAAAAGGACTTAAAAATTACATCTCAATATAACCATGACCTAGCCCCAGGTGTAAGGTCACACAGCTACCTAGGAACATATTTAGGATTCCCTTACCAACTTTGCTCAGACTGAAGAAGCTCCTTGGATAAGGAGCGAAACGTTTCTACTAAGAAAATAGAAATCCAGTTGACATGATTCAAGCTACAGACAATTCCACCTGGATGACTGAGAACCTTCATAGACATAGGGTTTCTAATAGAAATCAGAGATGTAGCTGCAGGACAAAGAACCCATTGGCCCATCTCACAGACTCTTTCTATTTCTCTTCAACTGGAAGTTAAACCTTGGACAGCTCACATCCAAAGTGTTCCACCTTCAAAGGATGGGCTGGTTCTAAAACAAAGAGTTGCGATGAACATTTTTGCCCAACCCGCAGTTTCTCAACAAAAGTGTATACATTTTAGCATTCCCATGTTCATCACTTCTACATAGTTCAATTTCAAATTCTGCCTTACGCTGTTCAATTCCAAATGTCCTGTTATCTACCTTAAATCTTTCTCTTAACTGTGCAGATGAAAACCATCGGAAGCTAAATCCCTCTGCAGTCAACTGCACTCTCGGTTTCATCTTATGTTCTCCATGCTCTTGTTCTAACAGCTCTCGATGCGTTAACCACCTCTCTTTGTCTGCTGTTTTCTTTCTATAAAATGCTTCTTGTGCCCAACACACAGTTTCTAACATTAAACTAATTAACTCTTTATTGACACTCCTTGGGGCCATTTCAGGTTGCTTTCATGAAGAGGAGGACCATCTCAGGAAGGGAGAGAGCTAGTTCCCAGGAGCTGCCGTCTGGACAATTTTGCGTATCCTAAACTGCCAATGACTGTTTTTAGGCACAAGGAAACCATTTCTGCCAACACAGCAATCCTATATTGATAATGTTGCTGCAATTATTATGGGGAATGAATGGAAGACCAAGACGAAGAAAAGAATCATAACTTGGTCAATTCTTAAAATCCATTGTGGTTTTATTTATTTTATTTATTTATTTTCTATCCCGCCTTTATTATTTTTATAAATAACTCAAGGCGGCGAACATACCTAATACCCCTTCCTCCTCCTCTTTTCCCCACAACAACAACCCTGTGAGGTGAGTTGGGCTGAGAGCGCATGACTGGCTCAAGGTCACCCAGCCGGCTTTCGTGCCTAAGGCGGGACTAGAACTCTGTCTACTGGTTTGCCATTGGCTCCTTCCTAGGGCTGAGCACGCGTGACTGGCCCAAGGTCACCCAGCCGGCTTTCATGCCTGAGGCGGGACTAGAACTCACAGACTCCTGGTTTCTAGCCCAGCACCTTAACCACCAGACCAAACTGGCTACAAACTTTTCATTTGTAGGCTAGCTTCCAAATGTTTGCCTGCACACTGGTTACTTGTACAGGTAGTCCTTGCTTAACGACCATGATCAGGACCAGAGTTTTGGTTGCTAAGCGAAGCAGTCATTAAGTGAATCCCACCCAATTTTATCAGCCTTTTTTGTTGCGGGCGTTAAGCGAATCACTGCGGGCATTAAGTGAACAACGTGGTCATTCAGCGAATCACCCAGTCCCCAATTGATTTTGCTTGCCAGAAGCCAGCTGGGAAGGTTGAAAATGGCCATCATGTGACCACGGGACGCTGCGACGGTCATAAATGGAAACCGGTTGCCAAGCGCCCAAATCGTGAACACGTGACCGCAGGAGATGCGCAATGGACGTAAGTGTGAGGACAGGTCATAAGTTGTTTTTTTCAGCACCGTCATAAATCCAAACCATCACTAAACAAATGGTCATTAAGCAAAAACTACCTGTAGCTTAACTCTCAAAGAAGAGGGGGTAGGGGTGGGAATAATAATCCTGGTTCAATGTAGAGTTCTTTTTTTCACACTCTACATCCATATTCCACAATTTATTTCCAAGCCTGTCCTTTCCAGAATCCCACAAAGTGATCTTCTCATACCAAAGAAACCTGAAATCATGTTCACAAAATGCACGCATGTTACACACACTCATGTGATCACAATAATAAAGTGGCATTTCCCAATCTTGGGCCTTTCAGAAGTTGGGGTGCCAACTGCTAACTGCAGGGGGGGGGGGGTTTAATATATCCCAATGATGCAACATTGGGAGAAGGTACACCAAAAGATCATCTGAGGGCACAGGAGAAATGAACCTAATTCAATGAACAGAGAAGAGGTATTTATGCAAGGAACATTAGGAAGATAAGCTACGAAAATGACCTTGGTGAACTATTTCAGTGGAATATGCCAGTGCTTTCCAAACTGCCGCCGTTGGCGACACACCAGTGGCGGCGTGGGGGCGTGCGCAGCGGCACGTGAGGCAGCGGCAGCATGCACGGTGGCAGCAGCGGCCTCGTGTTTTCCGCTAAAACCCGGAAGCGCTGATGTCGCGCGCTGCCCCCGCTGTAAACGCCGCCCCCGCTGCACGCGCCCCTGCCGTGCACGTCCACTTCCGGGTTTTGTCGCGACACACTAAAGTGTCGTGACACACAGTTTGGAAAGCTCTGGAATATGCAGTCACATCTAAAAGGCTGGTCTAGGCCATTTAAAAGAGAATATCCATGAGCTGTTAAAGAAGAACATGTGTCCTCATATACTGTAACTCTGGACATTTCATATGCTTAGAGAGACATGACTACTGCAGAAACCAACCACAAGTAGTTAACTTTTATTATATGATAATAGCTGGCACAGTTTCTGCCTGTAATGTTCTCTTCAGGACGCTTTATGAGGTAGGTGAGGCTGAATTGCACACTCCCATTACCACAACTTCCACTGAATTCCTCAAAAGCAGGTTAAGCCAAATGTATAATTGTTTTCAGTTCCACTGATTCTGTTATTTAGTTGAACCTTTAGGGCTGAACTTCTAGAGTGGTAGAGGAAGAGGAGCCAGGAGGTGGGGTGAAGCAAGAGTTTCAGCCAATGGGGAGGCTAGCCCGAAGCTCTTCAGAACCTGAAGCAAAACCACCAGCTCTCTTGTGATGTCACATATTGATGCACAGCTGATGTGCAGCTCCAGGACACAGGTGATGTTATGAGCCTAGACGAATCTACAGCCGATTCTATCCTGGTACAAAGACTTGCATGAAGTGCCCTGCGAGACCCCCAAGATCCTAATCTGGCACTCCAAACCAGGCTTCTCCGATGCCATTGACTTTGGATCTGTGGGTTCCAGAATTCTGAGAGTTGAAGTTGATACATCTGGAGAGCATCCCAGTTGCTTTAAATACTACAACACACTTAGGAATAGTTGAAAGGAGAGTGAATGATCAAAATATGGACCTGGGAGGTCCACAGCTCCACGACAAAGCATCTATTTTAGCCAAATTCAATTCCTGACCATCATTAGTCTGGAGAAACTCCTACCTAAAATTCAAGAGAACCTCTGCCAGCTAGTGTTGACATTAATGGGCTGGATAAACCAAGAATGACTCAGCATTCAAGTTTCTGTGAGCCTCACCAAAGAAGGCCTACTTACAATTTCTCAGCCTGACCTACTGCACCGGATTATGAAAATAAAACGGTAACAGGACAAGTCACGTACGCTGTCTTGGAAGAAATTTACAATAATCAGTGGAAGAAATAAATAAGAAAGCAGTCTTTAAAAGAAAGTAAAATCTCCCCTCAAAAATGTTGAGATCCACAGCCTGAGGGCACAGACTTATGATGTTTAATTACCACCATCCAGCACATACTCTCTTCTTGAAAGGCTTAAAAAATATATATGATGATTGCACCTTTCCATCAGCACCATGACAATGCAGCCTCTATACATTTTTTTCTTTTTTCAAAAGCTGGGGGGGGGGGGGATGAGAACAAGCCACAACCTGTTGAATTTTCTTTTGCTGCCTCTTGGTTGCAGAACAAACACTTTACAGAGACCTGTAAGCTTTCAAAGAATGGCATCTGAAACAACCACATCGATCAAAGAGCCATGAGAAAAAAATAGAAAACTCTGCATTCTGTTTATCAGAGGACAACAACAAGACAGTCTTAGGGGCGTTGGCTTCCAAAGTGTACGAGAATTCCAATGATGTCCTTCTGGGTGGACAAGGAAGCACAACAATGTCCTGTCTTCCACTCTGTGATCGTATTTTTGGGATATGCAGCCCAATTGTCTCCCAAAGCAACAGATCAAGAGGAAAATTCTTCTACAGGAGCTGTCCAAAGGAAATGGCCCAAGCAGCCAGGGAGGTTCCCGAGAGATGGAAGGATGCAGAACGTCATCCCCGAGTCACATAACTTAGCGTCTCCACAAGAGTAGACTCAACAACACTGCCAAGAGAAATCCAAGAGAAATTCTCAAGCCCACTGGAAATAAGATAGAAAAACAGAAGTAGAGGAACAAAACTTCTGGGAAAGTGCAACGTTGATTTTGGTACTGCATCAATAGAAAGCAGTATTGGAGGGGGAAGAAAAAGTTGGGGATGGGAGAAGAGAGATGCAATTGAAACCAGCTAGGCTTTCAGCACTTGGACTTGCAAAATGCGTTTTCCAGAACAAAAGGAGATACACGTTTTTGTAAACGATTTGTCCTGGGAAATTTCAGGTGGTAAGCTAGACTCTGAAGTCAAAAAGATCTTGAAAGAAGGCAACAGCAAACCAATTCCATATTGCTGCCAAGAAAACTGCATGCATATGTCTCTGTAGCCACCAGGACCTGAGCTTGACTCATAAGTCCATGCATACATACCCACCTTGCTATCCCCTTTGGGGGGGAAGCAACATTATACATTGGAACCGACAGTGAAGATATTAAAGTGTACATAGTTTCTGCCTTCTAGGACCAACTCTCAACAGTAAAGAGAGTAACAGTCAAGAAGCATGTCATAGACTAGCACTTGGCAGAGTAGCAATGAAGGCCTTGGAAAAGATTTTGAGATGCCATGATGTGTCTACACCTACAAAGATCAGAATCATGCAGGCAACATTTTTCCCTGTGATATTCTGTGGAAGCAAAAGTTGAACTTAGAAGAGGCAGGATAGAAAAGAGTATTGATGTGTTTGAACATTGGTGTTGGAGAACATTGAGTACCGTAACCAAGAAAACAAACAAATGGATCATCAAACAAATCAATCCAAAGTCTTCACTCAAGGCACAATTGACCAGGTTCCAGTTATTGTATTTTCGACACATTGCATGAAAACCTAGCTGTCTTGAGATCTATAATTCTGGGAAAGAAGGAAGGAAGGAGGGAGGGAGGGAGGGAGGGAGGGAGGAGAGGATAATCAGCAACAAGGGAGATGGCTTCAATTACAGTGGTGATGGGTGCACCTCTGGGAACAGATCATCTTAGGGAAGGTTTATCTATGTGGTCACTAAGAGTCAACACTGACTTGGCATATAATCAATCAAAACAACATTATGCAAAGAACAGGGAAGCAATAAGAAAGAGTAAGGCAAAGAAATTAAATCACAAAATAAGGAAAAATAGCGAAAACTGGTTTATATCAACACCATCCACCATGTCTCCATACTTTTCTATCCTTGCAAACCATCCTTGACATCACCACATCCATGCACCACTTCACATGTTTCCTTTTATTCTTTAAATTTTTCACCTCTCCCTTCTAGGGATCTCCATCCAGCCATGACTTTCTCCCCTGCATATTTGTTCTGCTACCGAATCCTCATTCAATCTCTCTATACGAGAGTGCCTCCACCAAAAAATTCATAGCAATGTAACAGGTGAAAAGCCCCTTTTTTCCTGACACGTGAATTCTAAAACAAATCTGGTGATTCTCCGAAGTGGATTCATCCCAGTACACGTTTTCAATGCCCAATCACTCTCCAGCGCCTGGGAGGCTGATTTGTGCAATACTCTCATAACACAATACGAAGAATAGTTATATTCAACCCTGAAAAGCATGGAAAATAAAAGGGAGCGTGATGCAGCAAAGAGATTGGGAAGATGGCCAGGCACTGTCAAACAAGGCAGGATTACAAATGCACAGTTGCCCTGAACGCTGGAGAAAATCCAAGGGTGTGAATTTGACTGAACAGTTGAACAAGAAAGAAGGGTAGGTTGCAAGTCTGGGTAAAGGCTTAGATGAGTGCTCGGAAGACTCAGATTCATAGAATCTCAGAACCACAGAGGGTCTAGTTTAACCCCTGTCCAGGGCAGGAATCCATAACATACTATACCACACCATACCATACCATTCCATCAGGAAGTTCACCCAGTGACGTTAGGCCTGTCACTATTTCTCAGCCCTACTTTGCAGATTATGAAGATACCTCTGGAAGGAGAACTAGATAGCCCGTATCAACATGACTAATGGACAGACACAGGGGCTGTTGCTTCTCAAGACACATCAATTTTCAATCCAACATTCTCTCAGAGGACAACACTGGAAATATTAGTGAAGCGATGGCCATCTCTAAAACATCCTGGAGCTGTCTTCTTTTGGATGCCTACTGGAAAAACACATACAAATCCAGGCTAGATGGAAAATCTAAGAGTCACACTGTTGGGGTTTGCATAGAAGTAAGATTTAAACCTTCAGGAGAAAAGGCAAAAGTCTATCTATTCTGGGTAATTTCTTCATCAAGGCCATCAAGGCCAGGACAGTCTCTGGTTTATCCAGACAAACTGCCATTCTCTGGGGCTTCAGGTAAAGAAAGAAGAAGGCAGGGAGGGAGGGAGGGAGGGAGGATCTTCTCAGCCCCTGATGTTTGATCCTTTTTAAATTTAACTGAAATGCCAGGAATGAAATCCATGCAAAGCCAAGTCAACAGTTCCATGTACCACATCATTCGGAAGTTTACAAACAGAATGCTTAGGTTGAGTAAATGCTCATTGCTGATGAGATCATTAAGAGCAGATAAGCTTGCCCAAAAGACATTCACAACTTGCCTACAACAAAATGTTCTTGGTGGTGAAACCCAATTGCAGACAAGCACTGGATATAGACTAAGACTTAGACTTCATTGTTATTATCAGATTATGGCCAGGAAATCAACATTATTGAATATCCCTCTTAGCTTGCAATAAATATTCAAGGCCCTGCAAGTAGAAAAGTTGGACTATCTTTCACCACGGAACCAAATTTATTCTAGCATGTAATGGTATGTAGGAATGACCTCGGGAGACAGGAGGGAGAGCCGCAGACTGGACAACTGGCATGTAAAAGGTATCTCAGTCCAAGGAAGGAGAGAGGGCATGGGAAGCATTTCAGAAGGGATCCTCTCAGTGTTTCAGAAGGGACCCTCCCTAGTTTTCCAGAGAGTAAAAGGAAAGGAGGGGAGAAAGACTTTCAATCTTGCAAGATTCTGTTAATGTAACCTTACAATAGAGATAAAGCTAGTACTCCTGGTTGTGCTTCTTGTCTAACCCTAACCTAACCCTAACCCTAACCCTAACCCTGCATGGTTAACAAGCATGATTTCAAATCAGAGCTTTTCATCAAGAAAAAAAAACACCGTCCTCAGCCTCTATTCTGAAATGGTATCTTCCACCTCTGGATTATGCTGTACAATCTCACTGTATTTGACCACATCTCCAGTAAATCACATCAGTAAAAAAATGCCAACCCTCCCATCTGAACAGCTCTTAGAACTAGAAAGTTCTTAAAACTAGAACTTCTAGCTCCTAGAACTACAACTTCTAGCTCCTAGAACTAGAAAGGTTTTAAAATACAGCAGCACCTCCCAACGAACTTCAAAAACCCACAGCTTCCCATCAAAACCCTCAGCAGGTGGACACACTGTGCAACTGCAAGAGTGCAAATCACGCTGCATTGAAAGGTTCACTGCTCCCTGTAGAGATTTTGCCAAGTATCTCAAGAACAATGGAAAACACACTGTTAACCCTTCCAGATGGAAGCAGAAGAAAAAAGAAAGAAAAAGAAAAATCTATGGATGCTCCAGCAGTTGTGGAATTAATTCTAAATCATGGGAAGCTGGGATTTGCAATGGTTTCTCAACTGATGGTCCACCACCACTTTCTTCAGGACAGCTAAAGGATCTCCTTGATATCCAGATGGCCTCTACCCTTCTGAGTTTTTGAAAGGCCATCAAAACCTGGATTTTTAAGCATGCCTTAGGGGTGGAGATGTTATGAGCTGCTCCCTCTTGCATTCGTTTTTTTTTGGGGGGGGGAATATTAATAGAAGTAGAATGATTATATTTGGCAATGAACTGTGTTTGTATTATGTTGCTTATTACAGATCTTGAATCTTTTTAATCCTATTTTGGAAAATAGGCTATGGAAGCTGCTCAGAGTCACACGCAATCAGAGCAGCATATAACCCCTGGACAGAGAGATTTTTACTCTTTTCCGCACTGATCTCCTAAGTAAACTTACTTATTTTCTTGCTACATATCCTAACTTGAGTACCCCAACTAGTTTGGGGCTTCAAGGAAATTGCAACAGACACAAGAAGTATTTTCAGGAAGCTAGGAACTGTCTTGTGAAGATAACCCAAGGGACTTGAGTGTTTTTATCCTTGAAAAAAATCGAAGGATGGAGGACACAATAATATTTGCAGGTACCTAATGGCGTGGTGGCTTAGCAGGCAAGACGCCAGGCTTGTCGATCGGAAGATCGCAAGTTCGGAGGTTCGAATCCCTAGTCCCGTGTGATGGAGTGAGCTCCCGCACTCGCCCCAGCTCTTGCCAACCTAGCAATTCGAAAGCATGCAAATGCAAGTAGATGAATAGGTACCGCTTCGGTGGGTAGGTAGCAGTGTTCTGCGTGTGTCATGCCGGCCACATGACCGTGGAAGCATCTTCGGACAACGCTGGCTCTTCGGCTAACAAACGGAGATGAGCACCGGCCACTAGAGTCGGACATGACTGCACAAATGTGCGGGGGGAACTTTTACCTTTTTTAATGGGGTATTACACAGAAGAAGGCCCAGAACTATTGCCCGAAACAGGCTTGGAATTACAGAATAATACAGTCTCAAATATTAAGGGGGGAAAAAAAGCTTTCAGGGTAAAAACAGTTTAACAATGGAACAAATTATCCAGAAAAGTGGTGGGGTCCCTTCACTGGACGACTTTGAGCAAAGGCTGTGCAGCCCTTTCTCCGAGATGCTTTAACTAGGATCCCCGCCTCAAGAAGGGGGTTGGATTTGATGACCTTGAGAGCCCCTTCCAGTTCTAGAATTTTAAGGTGAAGGCCGCATAGCCCGATCCTCTTCTTTTTGCAACTTCTTTGCCTTCTGATTTTTTTCCCCCCCCTCTCCTGGCTGTGACTTTTCTCCATTTCTAACCCACTTCCAGGCATGGTTCACATGGCATTCCCCTTAGGCCATAGCTTTCCAAACTGTGTGTCGCGACACATTAGTGTGTCGCGACAAAACCCAGAAGTGCTGATGGCGTGTCGCCACTGCCCCTGCGGCGGCGCACGTGGCGGCAGTGGCGGTGCGCACGCGGCGGCAGCAGCAACGGTGGTGCGTGCAGCGGCAGCGGTGGCAGCAGCAGTGGCACGCCATCAGCGCTTCCGGGTTTTAGTGCGACACACGAGGCTGCTGCTGCCGCCGCTGCCATCACACACACCACCACCGTTGGTGTGTTGCCAACGGCGGGATGTTGGAAAGCACTGCCTTAGGCCTACAACCCATGTTACATCAACCTCTCACTGGGTTGCAAATAAATCATTCTTACTACTTTCCCCTAGGACTTAAACCCCTCCAGGCTCCGCAGTTAAGACACTTGCTGATTCAGATATAGCGCAAAGAATGAACAAAATGTCTGGTGCCTTCACTCCCTTGAATGAACAAATTTGCTTTTGCCTTGGGGGGGGGAAAGAACCATGCACCGCGAGTTTTTAAGGGGTGAGAGCTGTCCTGGGGCTTTGATTGCCATCTGGGGGGAGGCATCCCCCCAAAAATGGGTGGGTCTGAGACCAAGAAATAGGCAGCGCTAGGACAAGAAACAAGAAAAGAAAGCTCTTTGAGTGAGTTATTCATCTTCCTTTTAACTTTTTCTTAATAATAAAAAACGCATCGGTGGATATGGCCCTCTGCAAAGTATTCAAGGGTAGAGCTCAGCCATGAATGTAAACTATATGGCACACTTCCCAAACTGTGCCATATAGTTATATTGCAGAATTGGGGCCCTAAAGTTGCCTAGATGACCTATCATGAATGCTTCTTTTTTTCCCTCTCACCGTGAGCTATTGCCAAGGATTGTTGCCTGGATTTTTCAGAATTCCCTACCACGTTTGGCTAAGTCTGGATCTGATGCTTCCGGAATTCTGGAGGGATCGTAAGTCCACTTAACAAAGAGCTGCCATTCTGGGTCAGAAGAAAAGGTCACCTTTCACACTTGTTTTATCTCACTCATTACAGTAATTTCCCAGGATCAGTATTTTACAGTATCGGCCATGAACTTTGTGCTTTCAAGAGGGCATCGGGCCAACGATTGGATGTCTGCTCCAAGCCTTTACAAAGCAGATCAAAACAACCTCCGGAAGGAGCAAGCGATTTTATCATTCTATCCAGAGGTAACCATGGCACCACACCTATCAAGTAGTATGAACTTTGGAACATTTATCGAGAGTTCAGTATTCTTCTTACAATGAATACGTTGTCTAAATAATTTATTTACTGCTGCCTTCAGTAAGAGATAGACACATTATTTATGCTATCCACAGTATTTCACATTTGATTTCGAGGAGGAGGAGGAGGAGGAGGAGGAGGAGGAGGAGGAGGAGGAGGAGGAGGAGGAGGAGGAGGAGGAGGAGGAGGAGAAGGAGAAGAAGGAGGAGGAGGAGGAGGAGGAGGAGGAGGAGGAGGAGGAGAAGAAGAAGAAGAAGAAGAAGAAGAAGAAGAAGAAGAAGAAGAAGAAGAAGAAGAAGAAGAAGAAGAAGAAGAAGAAGAAGAAGAAAGCACCTTATCAATATAGCCTTCTGAATTGTTTCATATGGGCTTTTATTAAAAATTTTGCAATTATTACATTATAGTCTTTCAGCTCACAGTAAAATTGTTTCCATTCTTTTGCCCTCTATTTTATCCTCTGTGAGTCATCCCAAGTATCCTTTTGAGAGACAAGCTGGATGTTGAACAGATAATAAGAATGAAGCAATGTATTAAAACAGATCTGATTTAAAGCTGAGCCTGTTTTAACATTCAAAGTGCATCAAATGTGGTTTGAACACACATTTGGTCAATTAACTGGGGAAACCATCTGTCCACATAATGGCCAATATTTTTAAAGCATTAACAACAGAAGCATCTTAATTGTCAATAATATTGGGTAGACAGTTACATTAAAACTACCGATTGCAACAAATGACATTTACTGTTGGAAACAATGAAAATGATTTTTGTAATGTTTCTAGACTCAGAACTTATTTCTGAAGTGCCCTGAGATGCTACAGCAGAACCGTTAGTGCAGCATCCAACAGGTATGGCAATTAAAACACTCAGTGTAAGGTATCCGCTTAAAGAATAGTGAATACAACAGCAGAGGTAAACTAAGCTGAAAGACCATAATGCTGCACAAATCCAGACAATAAGGATGAAAAAGCCTGGGGGAATCACAGACTGGAGCTGAGCAAAGTTGGGACCTCAGGAAATGCACTGCAGATTAGTACTTGGTAGAGCAGCCATGAAGGTCTTGGAAAAGATATTCAAATGCTGCGATGTGTCTATACCTACAAGGAACAGAACGGGGCAAGCCATGGTATTTTCTGTGACCTTCTGTGGAAGCAAAAGTTGGACTTTGAAGAAGCAGGAGAAGAAGAGTATTGATGTCTTTGAACTTTGGTGTTGGAGAAGACTCCTGAGAATGCCATGGACAGCCAAGAAAACAAACCAATGGATCATCAAACACATCAACCCAGGGTTCTCTCTCGAGGCACAAATGACTAGGCTCAAATTATCCTACTTTGGACACATTATGGGAAGACCCAGCTCTCTGGGGAAGGCTCTAATGCTGGGAAAGGTGGAAGGAAAGAGAAGAAGAGGATGACCAGCAAGGTGGAGGGACCTGGATGAACAGGTTAGGGATGGGTCATCATGGGGAAAATCTATCTATGTGGTCTGGGTGGCATGTCATCAATGAAAGGTTAGCACCAGGCGGGCCACTCTAGGGTAATCTCTCTATAGGAACTTTCTTCAGTAGACTTCATTCTCTTGCAGATGCTTTGGCAAACGAAGAGCTGATCATCTGCAGGTTGGCACTTTCTGAATCCAGCAGAAAGTAAGAGGGAGTTGGAACAGCTTTATGCCTGCTTGACGACTTGTTTTGAAGATGCCTACAATTTTAGCAGGTGGGCAGAAAGCAAATCTGTGCTGTGCTTTGCTTTGCTACAGAAAGCCGAGAGGTTTCTCGAGTGGTGGACCACATGTTTTGCAAACAGAAGAACTTCAACTCCAGGACCTCCAATTAAAAATAGAAGCAGATAGCTGTTGATGGAGAAGCCTGGAGACCTGCCGAGTATCACAGTAGGTAGCATGTGATGTGGACAAATAATTGAACCCGGACCAAGGCATTATCTTAGTTATCCAATGCTTCTGCAGGCTAGCAAGTAAGCCACCATCACACTCCTGCGCCTGTCAACAAATAAGGAACCAAACGGAGAAGTGTAAAGTCACTCCTTAGCTATACAACACCTTCATGGAATATTTGCCCTGAGGTTACTTATAATATTGTGCAATATACTGTAGAACTTTGTCCCCCTCGGATCTCTGTCTATTTCTTTGCATCAGCACGATCCGTCTTAAAACAGAGCCACGTTGATGATTGCTTCTCGATTATTGTTGTGGGTCAGCCAGCCTTTAATTTCAAGCATATGAGCGGGTGTACATATGAGCTTGAACCCATGGTGTTTCTTTTTTAAACCAGTTTATTGAGTAAACCCAAACGCATTAAATCCAAATCAAATAAACTACATTGTAGAAAGTTGGCTTAAGCTTTGGGGCCAGGGGTAGGATGGATCTCAACATTTCAGCAGAAAATACATTGTTCTCCCAACCCTTCAGTTGGAGTGTAGTATGGAGAGAAAGCTACCCACTTTTGTAACTGTTGTTGCCTGACCTATGGCAGTTTTGCTATGGTGATGTTTGAGAAAGTCTGGCATATACAATGAAGTCAGACAAAATTCCACTGTTATGACAATAATTCTTTGATTATAGTTTTAGGCCTTTTGGCAGCTGCAAGTCTGGCTAAAATGTGTGTGTGTGTATGTGATTAGTCTCCCAAAACTTTTATATGCTTGTGGATTACAACCATTAAAATATAAATTATATTTCTGAAGTCAAGCCTGTAAAACTGAAGGCCAGGTCATGCTACCCACTTTGGAATCCTCTTTACAATTCTGCAATTCAACATGAAAACCATGTTTGGTTTGGTTTTTCAGCCACTCCGGCTATCCAAATGCGTTTGGATGCTCAAAGCACGACGCCTAGAGCCACAGAATTGTGCCATTGTTTCGGGCCAGAGATCTGCTTAAACAGCAGCTAAAATAAATGAGCGCCAATTGTTTAATACTATGATCACCATCATCATGATTTATAAAGCACTGCAGAAGAGTGAAAAAAGAAGGCGGTCTTCAAAGTAGGAAGAAGGAAAAAGATGGCAAGAGAAGCACATTGATCATGCATTAGTTGTGAGTTTTTCACACGCAGCTTGGATCAACTTGGCTGACCAACCGGTGGGAGCCATTAAAGCTGCCACCAAATTGGAGCCTCACAATTTTTAAAAATTGTATTTTGGCTCTAGAGCACTGAAATGCAGACCACAGCTCAACGTGCATTCATCCCCAACCTTGTGTGGATGTGCTCTATAAGCCAACATCACCAAAATACAACAAAGAAAAAGAAAACTACGCTGTGGTTTTTATGATACAGGAATATTTATTTAGAGATTAATCAACTGAATTGCTTAATCAGGTAAAAGGCAGACAATCATAGAGAAGTTCCTTCTTCTATTAACAGCCCTAGAAAACTCTGCCATATAAGAAACACAGCATCTTTCCATAGTTTTCACCAGAACTAGCTAATGAGAATATCTTTTAAATCTTTTATACACTGCTGCATTATCAATGTTTTCATTGAAGCCCTGAATGTCTCAACCAATTTGTTCTGTGCTGTCCTTTCGTACAGCTAAAATGATTTGTGGGTGGTTTTTTTAGCTGTGGAGCAGCTAATATGTTAAACACATAAAAGACATTCTACCAAGGAAACTCTGCCATGAGAAATTATTCTTCGGTCTAACAGAGGGGACCCAGAAAGAGCAGGTTTTCTGTTAGATAAGCAGATCATTTTACAAAGTGCACTGTCATGGCGGGGGGGGGGGGGTGTCTGGCAACATTTAGCAAAGCGAAACATAGAGCAAAATGGAAGAGAAATGTTTGAATTACATCAAGGAGCAATAGAAGAAGCCCTAACTGCATAGATGTACTAAGCTTTAATCCCCGAATTCCCCACTTTCATTGGGTGTCCCTGATCTTTTTAGACGAAGGCCCATGGTTAGTTTCTACGTGCAAAATACGATACATGTTAGACTTTGCACACAACCTTTCCTGTTCTTTCTCACAAGTAGCCAGGAAGGAAGGCAAACTCCTCTTAGGTTACTCGCTGATTGAGATTAGATAACCACAATACATCTTGGGAAAGACTAAAATAGTCCCAGGGATTGGGACATAGTTCTCAATAAAAGTCACAGCCGTTCATGCTCAGGACTTTGAAATGCCAGTAATACTGCAAGCCATTTTCAAGAAATAGCTGGGATCACTTTGCAAAACATGTTCATTGTTCAATCAATCCTTTGAGCATCCTGACTTCTGAAATTCCAAACAGGAACCAAGACATCTCCCATTAAATCTTCTGAATGTGACCTTTGGCGAACACAACTGAGGGATGTTGAACACCCAAGCTGATGTGGCAAAGTGGGCGGATGACAGAGTAGAAGACTGTAAAACCAGTACCTTTGAAGCAGGTCTTCTGCAGCTTGACTGAGTTCACACATTACACTACGCCCAAATGGTTTGGGTTATCGTGTGATCCAAACCCGCAGCTGTGATTTAGCTAATAAATTCTAATTAAACAAACCATGGTTCAGTGCAATATGTGAACCAAGTCTTTTTGTGTTCTCATAACTGAGGCTAAGGGGCAGTGGTTTTTCCAAGACCATAGAACCAGCTGGCAGATCAGAGATTCCTACCAAATTATTTTAAGTAAAAATGTAAATACAATCACTTCTACCAAAGCAGACCGGTTTATAGCTCCTTATTCATGCATTGCATTTCAATTTGGTACTACTGTAGTTTACAGTAGCAATGGGAGAAGGAACTGGAATTACAGTGTGGTGTGTATTTTTGAATGTATCTTCTCACACCCATCCTAAAATGCATTTTGTCTGAATGCGCACACATATTTTATAATAAAACCCACTTTTCAAATGCATTTCTCTTTTGTTTTCCTGTACCCTAAAATTCAAAGTGCAAGATCAAGTGTAACAAGGTATTTGATCTGCACTCAGCCCAGGCGTGCGAATTAAATTATTCCTCGTCACAATTCACACATTTCTCAAATCCCACTACGTTGCATTAGGAGTTGCTATAGGAGTCTGTCCAGAGCTAGGTGCCTTCCAATTATGGTAACAGTGGGCCACTCAAGTGAAGCTCAAAACTATGTAAACACTGGGTTTTTATTACAAAAAAGCCACCGTTTGCTCACTCGCTTTTAAAAGGGCATTACAAGATATTGTGAGTGCCCCGTGTGTTTTCGTTCATCTTCTTCTTCCCAGAGCTGAACAAATACAGCTTTAAAATACACACAAACACACACAATGAAACAGCTACACAATTCCCACAGCTGTAGATGACCCATCGTTCAGCTGTTCAATAGACTTTTGTTTGTCCTGTACACAATACGCTGCCAAATTCCTCTTCTTTTATTTGTCTCTTCTTTCTAAGAATCACCAATCCAGTGCTTTTTCAACCTTTCCTATCTTTAATCCCCCAATTGTTCTATTAAAGAACCTGGTTGCACCACCTCTTCTCAAGAAGACTCTTTACCTCTTTGCAGGCATTATTGTTATAATAATAATTTACAGGAAGCTTTAAACACTTAGCTAAAGTCTATGGACATCCATGGGGGATCATTAGGAGAAGCAATTGACTTCACATGCCCCATGGCATCAATAGGCATGATGATGCAATGATGCACATTATATTTATCATGGCTTGTTCTAGATCAGCCTTTCTCAACCTTTTGACCCTGGAGGAACCCTTGAAATATTTTTCAGGCCTCAGGAACCCCTGCACATTCAGGCTCAAATAGAGGGCAGAAGTTACGAAATTATTATATTTGTTTCATGGGTAGGCCTGTAGATACGCATTAACAATGTTCTTAAACTAAAAATTAAGAATGAAACTCATCTCTTTAATGTGAAGTTGCCTGAATTTGAAATAATTTTTTTAAATAAATCGTGATCTCTCAGGGAACCCCTAGTGACCTCTTACGGAACCCTAGGGTGTCACGGAACCCTGGTTGAGAAACCCTGTTCTAGATGTCTGCATCTCACCTAAACTTCTTCTGGATCCCACCTGTGTTATGGATACCAATGGCTGTAAACCACTGTTCCATTGCTTTGACACCTATTTGATTACTGTCTTTAAAATTAGAATACACCACTCTTCATGCTCCGCCTTTGAATTTCATACACTTCCCTGAGTTGTAAGATTCACAAGGACAAACACTAGCTTCAATTTCATTTACTTCTAGGGTATATTAAAGTACAACTACATAGGGTTAATACGATTTTATTTATGCATTTTACTGAAATTTCTATGATGTTCAATTCCTGCAGACTCTGAGCAGCTTAGAATCATAAAAAAAGGTTTGTATTTAATCATTCCTCTCCTGCTCCATGAAATAATTACACTTCTGGAGATCTTTGAGGGTCATACCTAATTTCAGGAGCCCAATAGGATCTAGGAGTATCCATGTCCCCTTAAATTATATCCAGGGAGAGGGGACAATCACCATCAGGACCACAGAAAGGAGAAAGGAGCAGCTTATGCGGCTGATATCTAAACTCTCTAGAAGCACCATTTACCTAACCTTGGTTGAACTCTTTATCCCAGATGTCATGATCCCAAATCCACTGTACATTCCATGTTAAGACTGTTGATAGCTTGAATCATGTCAACTGGATTTCTATTTTCTCAGTGGAAACGTTTCGCTCCTTATCCAAGGAGCTTCTTCAGTCTGAGTAAAGTTTGTAAGGGAATCCTTAAATATGTTTCTATGGTGGCTGTGTGACCTTGCACCTGGGGCTAGGTCATGGTTAGGGTTAGGGTTAGGGTTCAAGCTACAGACAATTCCACCTGGATGACTGAGAACCTTCATAGACATGTTGATGCTCTACTGCCTGGTATAAACTGTTAGATGTGTCTTTCCCCCCAACTACCACACACACCCTCCACAAGATGTCTTCTGAAGGTGGTGGTCATTGATCAACTTTGCCTTAAGAAGCTGTTTTCTTTCTTAGATTACATATAATTTCTTTCTCAGAGCATGATCTCACTGATGGGTGGAATTTACACTCCTGTTTGATACCCTAGTGCAGAGCTTTCCAAACTGTGTGTCGCGACACAAAAGTGTGTCGCCACACACAGCGTGGTGTGTCGCCACACCACCCGGAAGCGGCGGCGCGCGCGTGCACGGCGGCAGCAGCAGCGGGGCGGGATAAGTGCTTCCATGTTTTAGCGGAGGCTGCCGCCGCCGCCGTGCACGCGCGTGCCGTTGCGCGGCCGCCGTGCGCGCGCCGCCGCACGCCCCCCCGTGCCGCCGCACGCCCCCCCGCGCCGCTGCCGTGCTCGCGCGCGCCGCCACCGCACTGCCGCCGCCGGCGGTGTGTCGCCGGCGGCAGCACTTTGGAAATCCCTGCCCTAGTGATTCATGGCTCGTAGCTGCTCCACATTCATGGTTGGCTTTGAGGTCACAGCTGTTGAACTCAACAGATGTTTCCATACAGAATCTTCTCTGATGGCAGACTGGTTGGTCCCTAACAACCCTTTGAAGGATGCCCTCCAAACGGCCATGTTCAGCTAACCTTCCATCCACCGTTGTTATGCTTGCAAAATCCAGATCTCACTGCAGGCTCAGGAAAACTGAAATCCAGCAACATTTTGGAAGCAAACGAAATGCCAGGGAAGCTTTGCAATACAGGGAGAAATTGAATTAACCCTTGTTGAGGATTGAACCTTCTCAAGTCCCTCAGAACCATTGGCAAGGCACATCCTTGCAGTAACCACTTCCAAAATAATGTTATGAAGCATTATACTGGTATAAGCTTTCAAGTTAAGAAATTCAACTGACTTTTCCCGTCTTCTAGGAATTCAGTCTAACCTAAAACAGAACTCTCTCCAACTTTCCCACAGATCCTTTACCAAGACTCAGGCAACCACAATCTGTTACATCAGCTCACATTTCTGGACTGGCATGAAAGAGCAACACATACACTCATATTTTTCCCCCCCAGTTCTGGGTCCAAATCTCCGCAAAACCAATGAACTCCGAAGGATGAAAACAATTAGAATAACCAAGAAGAAGTCCAGTTTTGTGGCGTTATGGGGTTTGGGCTGAAATAATAGGAACAAACAAATACAAAATTCGTGCATGTGCTTAGAGAGGCAAAATTACAGAGGAGATGCAATACAATTGAGTCTCAGCAGGTGAAGCACCCCAACAAAGCTTTGGTTGAATCTAAAAAAGCTAATCTGGTTAAAATTTGGATAGGACACCATCAAAAAATCCTAGGGCTGTAGATGAGGCTAGGAGATCAGAAAACATTCCAGAAACAGATACAGTAATGACAAATCTGCATTGTTGTCAAGAACTCTCCTTGGGTGGGTTCATGAGGTCACCAAAAGTTGAGTTGAATTCAAGGAGACTTTACCTACAACACAACTCTCTCCTCCTGCTGGTGAGCCTCTGAACATCTTCAGGAATGATTCCCCTCCTCCTTTTCATCTTGACCCCACCTAAATCCACAAAAGACTGCAATCCCACCCTGAATCCCAAAAAACGGTAAAACAGATTGAGAACTGAGAGGCAACGTGTACTATAGTATGAGGAGCAACGAAGAAGTAATGGCTTAGAATTTCTCAGGTGCAAGTGCAGAACTAATAAGGAAATGTTTAGAAATGCTCCTTGGAGAGGGTCTTCTTTTGTAAAGGCAAACCATATTGTGAGAGCAACATCAGGCAGATGGTTCCCCGTGTCCAAACTGGGTCTTGGGAAAGCTGGGTTCCAATTTGAACTGTCTGCTTTTGTCAAAAGTATCTAGCGTGTACTCCGTAAGTGTGCTAAAATCCTTTGCATGGGTGTGTATTTAGAGGATTATGGGTAAAATAAAGCGATGCTCAGCATCCTTTTCATTTTTGAGGGAAAGGAGCTTTTCCAAGACGTTAAAAAAGGACACAGCCGAGCATGGAAGAGCAATCCCATCTCAAGAATTGATGCTATAATTGTTGTTTTAAACTACAGTCGGAAACCACTGTGAACAGCAAGCAGAGCTGTTAAGGATGCGTTTACAACTTCCGTTCTGGCCGATAGCCCAAAGGATGAAATTCTGGACAGCTGACAACTATAAGCTGAGCGCAAGTGAAGATCTGACTCCTGGTTTGCTGTAGGATCGCGAGGCAGGGCCCTCATTCTCCCTTTTCCCTGAATTCTCCTGTTGATTAAAAAATTGCACACTACTGCACACTAGGACCCATGGTTCCAGGTCTATTTGGGGGTGGGGTAAAAAAAAAGGTAAAGGTTCCCCCCGCACATTTGTGCAGTCGTGTCCGACTCTAGGGGCCGGTGCTCATCTCCGTTTCTTAGCCGAAGAGCCAGAGTTGTCCGAAGACGCTTCCGCAGTCATGTGGCGGCATGACACGCGCGGAACGCTGTTACCTACCCACCGAAGTGGTACCTCTTCATCTACTTGCGTTTGCATGCTTTCAAATTGCTAGGTTGGCAAGAGCTGGGGCGAGTGCGGGAGCTCACTCCGCACGCAGGGCTAGGGATTCGAACCTCCGAACTTGCGATCTTCCGATCGACAAGCCTGGCGTCTTACCCGCTGAGCCACCACGCCCCTTTGGGGGTGGGGTGGGGGTTATCAAATGGTCTGAACTAGGCAATGAGCTGTTTTTGATTGTTTAACAATCACTTTGGTCTCTCTCTTAGTAAGCACCAGTTGATCAGCTCCTGCTGGGTTCATACAACCCAAAATAAATCTGGGTCGAAGAACCATCATTCCTACATTCACCTCCTATGCCCTGCCCAAGTCAAGTATACAATGGCTTAAAGCAGGGGTCCCCAACCCCCGGGCCGCAGACCGGTACCGGTCCGTGGACTGTTAAGAACCGGGCCGCCATGCCAGTCTCCGAACCTCGTCCCCGTTCCGTGCAATTGGCTCCCGCCTGCAAACCCCGCCTCCCAATCTGCACGATTGGCTCCTGCCTGCAAACCCCCCCCCCCCCCGTCCATGCGATTGGCTCCCACCTGCAAGCGCACACACACACACCCAGTCTGTGGAAAAACTGTCTTCCACGAAACCGGTCCCTCGTGCCAAAAAGGTTGGGTACCCCTGGTCTAAAGGGATGATCTGGTTCACTCGGTATGTGAAGACAGTGGCCGATTCCCACAAAGTAATGGACACAAAAACACAACCATATTTTTTGCGGAGTCTTAACGTGTGGTGCAAATCTAACCTTAATTCCCTAATTTTAACGTCCTTCTATTAATGAATGCCTTCGTCCATCTGGATTTTATTATTACTTATTGTATTGTATTATTGTTGTTTTATATATATTTTAGATTCTATTTTAATTTATTTATTGTGAACCGCCCAGAGTTCCCCATGTGGGGAGATGGGCGGTCATATAAATTAAATGAATAAATAAATAAATAAATAAATAAATAAACCTGCGTGCCACAATGAACTTCTGCAAATATGACTCTGCACACAGCCTTCTGGAAGCCATTGGCTTGCTGCTAGGGTGTCACAGAAGGGAGGCCACAGAGGGTAGCCAACGTCAAGGCACCGGAAAGGGAAGGTGGAAGTGGAGCAGCTTCTACGGAATGGAACTCTTCCCAAACTTTCTATACGCTATTGAATTTGAGCTGCAAAGAACATTATGAGCATCTTTGTGAGACAAATGGCTGATCCATCAACCTCGTTCTCACAACAGCCAATTGATTGCCACTGATACAATGAGGCTTTCAAGGGAGGAACAAAACACTGACCAAGACAAGACAGAGGAGGCAATGATATTATTTCACACTGCAGATACTGACGGTATCAACACGTTGGAAAGTTGGTATGATACAACCATTGCTATTGAATGCCAGGTCGGTGAACAACAAAGCCCCCCTTATAAGTGACTTGATCACGGATGAGGGGGCCGACCTGGTATGTATTACCGAGACCTGGCTGGCACCAGAGGGGGGAGTGGCCCTCTCGGAAATGTGTCCAGCTGGGTTTCAGGTCTGGCATCAGCCGAGACACCGGGGCAGGGGAGGAGGGGTGGCAGTGGTCATTCGAGAGTCTCTTGTGGCCTTCAGGGGCGCTGCTCCACAAGTGGCCGGGTGTGAGACCCTGTTTTTCAAGTTGGGTTCACGAGAACAGTTGGGAGTGTTGCTGCTGTACCAGCCTCCCTGCTGCGTAGCAACCTCCCTGCCTGAGCTGCTCGAGGCTGTCTCGGGGCTGGCAGTGGAGTTCCCCAGACTTATGGTTCTGGGGGACTTTAATCTGCCATCTCTGGGACGGGACTCGGAGGCGGCTCGGGAGTTCATGGCTACCATGGCAGCTATGGGCCTGTCTCAGATTATTCGTGACCCGACTCGGGACAGTGGTCTCACCCCGGACTTAGTTTTCTTGTCTGAGCAGTGGCAATGTGATCTGAGGGGAGAGCTACACCTTTCCCCATTGTCATGGTCGGACCACGCCCTGGTGACCCTTAGACTCTCTTGTGCTGCCCCACTCCGCAGGGAGGCGGGACCTATTCGATTGGTCCGCTCCCGGCGACTGATGGACCCAGTGAGGTTTCAGAAGGAGCTGGGAGTTGTTCCCGAGGACTTGCTTCACGGTCCAGTGGAGCTCCTGGCCGCGGCCTGGAACAGGGCCGTGGCTGGAGCCCTGGACAAGATCGCGCCTATGCGACCTCTCCGGCCCTACTTGGCCCGCCGCTCTCCGTGGTTTACCGAAGAGTTAAGGGCCTTGAAAAGGGTTAAGAGACGTCTAGAGCGCCGCTGGAGAAAGACGAAGAATGAATCTGACCGAACACAATCTAGAGCCGCAGTTAAGGCCTACCTTGTGGCGGTAAGAGCGGCGAAACGTGAATATTTCTCCGTTCTTATTGCATCCGCAGAATGCCGCCCGACGGCCCTTTTTAAAATTACAAGATCACTGTTGGGTCGGGAGCAGGGGGAGACCCACTTACAGGGCCGATCGGAAGAGTTTGCTGAGCATCTGCAGGATAAAATCGCCCAGATTCATTCCAAGTTGGACTCCAAGCATGAGACAGGATCTGTGGAGATGCCAGGGACTCGTACTTACCATGTTATCTGGGAACAGTTTGATCCTGTTGCGCCTGAGGAAGTGGACAGGATCCTCCGGACTGTGAACGCCACCACATGCCAGCTTGACCCTTGTCCCTCCTGGCTGGTGAAATCGGCCAGTGAGGTGACATGTGGATGGGTCCAGGCGATGATTAATCTGTCCTTGAGTGAGGGGGTGTTTCCAGAGGTCTTTAAGGAGGCGCTGGTGCACCCCCTCCTCAAGAAGCCGTCCCTGGACCCTACTATCCTGGGCAATTTTCGCCCAGTCTCCCACCTTCCCTTCTTGGGAAAGGTGGTTGAGAAGGTGGTGGCTTGGCAACTCCAGAGGATTCTGGAGGAAACGGATTATCTAGACCCCTTCCAGTCAGGTTTCAGGCCGGGATATGGGACGGAGACCGCATTGGTCGCGCTTATGGATGATCTTTGGCGAGAGCGGGATGGAGGGAGTGCGTCCATCCTAGCTCTCTTAGATCTCTCAGCGGCTTTCGATACCGTCGACCACGGTATACTTTTGGGACGGCTCAGGGAGTTGGGGGTGGGCGGCGTAGTTTTGCGCTGGTTCACCTCCTTCCTCCGGGGCCGTTCCCAGTCGGTGTTGATAGGGGAGGAGAGGGCTGACCCGCGCCCCCTGACTTGTGGGGTGCCGCAGGGGTCGGTTCTCTCTCCTCTCCTGTTCAACATCTACATGAAACCGCTGGGCGAGATCATCCGTCACCATGGGATGAGGTATCACCAATATGCTGATGATACCCAGGTGTACATCTCCATCCCAGGTGAAGTAAGTGATGCGGTCGATGCCTTATGTCAGTGTCTGGAGGCTGTGGGGGCCTGGATGGGGAACAACAGGCTTCAGCTGAACCCTGGTAAGACGGAGTGGCTGTGGATTGATGGCCCCCCTAGATCCGGGAAGTTGTCATCTTTGGTTCTGGGTGAGGTGGCACTACCTCGCTCGGATCCAGTGCGGAATCTGGGGGTCCTCCTGGACTCGCGACTCTTGCTCGAAGAGCAGGTGGCAGTCACGGCCAGGAGGGCCTTTGCACAACTTCGTGTTGTGCGCCAGTTACGCCCTTTCCTGGATCGGGAGGCCCTCCGAACAGTCACTCACGCCCTTGTCATCTCCCGTATAGATTACTGTAATGCGCTCTACATGGGGCTACCCCTGAAGAGTATCCGGAAGCTTCAGCTGGTTCAGAATGCTGCGGCGCGAGCAGTTATGGGTGCCATGAGATCGGCACATGTAACACCTCTGCTACGCGAGCTGCATTGGCTACCAGTTTGCTTCCGGGTCCAATTCAAGGTGTTGGTGATTACCTTTAAAGCCCTATATGGCATAGGGCCAGGGTACCTGAGGGACCGTCTCGTCCCGATAACGTCGGCCCGCCCCACCCGTGCATGCAGGGAGGGCATGCTTCGGACCCCCTCAACAAGAGAATTCCATCTGGCGGGGTCCAGGAGACGTGCCTTCTCTGCGATAGCGCCCGCCTTATGGAACATCTTGCCCCCGGAGGTGAGACTCGCCCCCTCGCTCCTGGCCTTCCGGAAGGCCCTCAAGACCTGGCTCTGCCATCGAGCCTGGGATGACAGAGGTGGCAGTGCCTCCTGGGGTTGGCTGGCCCCGTAGGAATACGATCTACACCATGGTCTCCAATCCATCTTGGATTTAGATAATTTATTATTGTATATTATTATTTTATTATTATTGTATTTTTAGATGATATTTTTATAGTTTTTAACTTTCAATTGTTGTAACCCGCCCAGAGTCCCTTGCAAGGGAGATGGGCGGGGAATAAATTGAAATAATAAATAAATAAATAAATAAAATACAATGGTTAAGGCATAAGACTGGACCCAGGGAAGCCCCCCAGAAGCACAGCGTCCACTAGGTGACTTTGGGTTGGCCGTAATTTCTCAGCCCAACCTAAATCACAGGGTTCTTGTGTGGGATAAAATGGGGAAGGAGCCTTCTGCCCTGGATGCTGTCTTGAGCTTCTGGAGGAAAGGTGGAAAGGAAATATAAGATCTTAATATAAGAACGTGGCAATCAGCACGGTAGAGGACCCCAAGGGTGGCCCACATCTGTTGAAAGTGCACAGCTGGCCCTTCAAAGGGGAGATGCTGACAGGCCAACAGACTCAGCTTACAGGAGTTTGGGGGAGGATCTGGAAATGGTGAGAGTCCATCCCCGACAGCGGCCTGGATCCACAGCAAAATAACTAAATAAATAATAAGAGGATTGGAGAACAAAAACAAGGGCAGTCCCATCTCGGACTCCAAGGCCATTTTCTTTCTTCTCAACAGGTGTTTTGAGCAAGCCTTTTGCTTCCCCTACCTCGGCTTCCCATTTGTGAAAATGGAATGCTAACAAAAATCAGCTCTCTGGGATTCTGACATGGGTAGAAGTGATAAGAGCTCAAGGACAACATGTTTAACCTGGAAAGTGCTGGGAAAAGATGAGTAAGCAGGTTCTTTGGTCTTCTTTGGAAAGAAAAACTCTTTCCTTGCTTTTGAAAAGTACGAGCGCTGAAATCCCGGTGGATGCCACCCTGGAAGAACCCTAATCTAGGAATTCCTTCAAAATATGGTTGAAATATTTTATCCTGCTTTCCAAGTTGAAAAGCAATCAAAAGCCGCCCAGAGTCACTTTTATAGTGAGATGGACGGTGTATTGAATGAATGAATGAATGAATGAATGAATGAATGAATGAATGAATGAATGAATGAATGGGTTAGATGGGACCCAAAAAAGTAAGATGCCACATTCTTAACTAGGTATCTAACAAAGCAACTCAGTCTTAGGAATCTGCAAATGGTAATCTGTTTGTTTGTTCCTTCATCAGGGCTACTTAATAGGCAAACATTCATCATTGTTGCTTTTTGTGCACTGCCCAGAATCTTTTAAGATTGAGGCAGTTTAAAAAAAAAATCAAAATATATCTCAAGGTCTGGATGTGCACACATGAGACAAAGCAAAAAAGAAACCAGGTTGGAGAGTGGCTGAGGATGTTGTGAGAATCTAGCCATTGGCTTGGAATGTTGTGTGAACACCCTACAGCAGACAGGCGTGTTTTTTTTGACCCTGGGATACTCCACGAACAACTACTGTGCTTTGTTAAATGGAGTTTCTGGCCTAGAGTGTTGGGGAAACCCAGCCAGTAAGTTACAAGCACGTGCCTATCAATACGTACTTTACCATTCTGACATATGAAGTTCAAACTATGCCAAGCAGTATAATATAATATACCCACTGCCCAGGATAGTCTTAGCTGTCTATTTAGCTACATTTCAAAAAGCGACGAAGAGTTAGTGCATACACATGAGCTCATCACTCACTGACCCACAAGGGTGAGAGAGGCAAAGAATCTGACATGGCTGATGAAACGCCAGTCAGAAAAAAACACTCAACCGTAGCCAACATCAACTCCGACATGCACAAAGATCCTTTTTAATGATGATGACTGACGTGTTGGTCCAAAAGGTATCAAGTCTGTTGCTGGTGGGCCTCCTGGGAGCGTCTGGTCAACCACCAGTGAAACAGACGGCAAAGATTGTTGGCATTGGGCGCCAGCCAGCACAGCACAAACTTCTGCAGGGGATGAGACTTCACAGAAGGAGGTTTGAAGCAGAGTGAGGACACAAACCTGGTCCCCATGCCCAGATCCTCTCCAGGTCACACTAAAGCAGGGGTGGGGAACGTCCGGCCCGCGGGCCGTATAAGGCCCGCGAAATCATTTGGTCTGGCCCTAGGAGCTCCCGCCTGCAAACCTTCCTTCGCCCCCTTCCGCATGGCTCCCACCCGCAAACTCCGCCCCTTCCGCACCATTGGCTCCCGCCCGCAAACCCTGCCCCCTTCCGCGTGATTGGCTCCCGCCCGCAAACCCCGCCCCCCGGTCCGCAGATGATGTTATAAATATCCAAATGGTCCTTGGCAGAAAAAAGGTTCCCCACCCCTGCACTAAAGTCTGCAGGTGGTATTCCCAGCTAGATTCGGTTTACATTCCATGAATCTTGGATTCCCTAAATCTCCATCTTATCACGGGTCAGGGTACTCCAGTATTAGATTAGTGTTACCTCTCCTAAGTCTTCCAACAACCAAATTGACAATATTGTTCTTGCTGAAGGTCCATACAAATTGCTTCCAGATAACGCACTGCAGAAAACAACAGTTGAAAACCACAGATCTTGATTTGACTGAGCTTGGCTTAAAGAATTGAAATAAGCTTCACTTCAAGCCATGGGGGTCTACAGGGAGGGCAAGTGATGCCCGTGCACAAGGACAACATTGTACAAATGTGCTTGCATCAGACGTTAGGAGGCAAGTATGTCGTGGCGACATTTGCATTCTGACATCATTGTACACGTTTGGAATCAGTGCAGTTTGCTTAAATATTTACTTTAAATATTTTTGATAGCAAAGTCTCCTTGTAAGACTTCCTATTACCTTGCTAGCTGCAAACGGAAACATGTCAGTCCTTTTTGTTTACTTCAAATAGATTAACAGACCAGAAAAGCTACCCTTAATTTTGTGTTTAATATGATCCAGACCATCAGTTGGGTTTCTGGTTTTACAGAAAGGCTGTTTGGGCTATTCAGTGAAAGTGTAATATCAGAATCTACCATAAACCAAGATAGGGCATCCTTTTCTGACCCAACAAATCTAAATGAAGGCAAAGGAGTTAGTTTATTTCAAGAGAAGATTAGAACAGAATGCTTACTAGGGACAGATTTATGTGGAGAAGTTATCCATCCTGGTTCTTCCAAACAGAAATGTCCTAATAGGAGTTGGCAATACAAATGACTTCTCACTTTAATGGACCATTTGTGGGGAAGGGGTGTCTGTTATTCCTGAATGTCCGTTAAATACAAATTCTATATTCATGGCATTTGCTTCATGACATCATTCTCCACCTGATGTAATTTGTGTCAAGTTATGATGTACAACCCATGTGAATTGTTGTGGCTGTTGTAAAATGGAAGAGGATAACCAGCGACAAGGTGGATGGACTTGATTACATCAACACTGACTTGATGGCAAATTAAAAAATAAATAAGTCAAAGTTTCACTGTATTGGAAGAAAATGGATATTACCAAGTATGCTTGGTGGGGACAAAATATCCCATTTAATGGCTCCAAGAAAATGCAAGACCACCATATTGGAACATTCAAATGATGCACTCAGCAAACAGATCCTCATCGCCAATCCTCATGGCCATAGACATATGGCACACCCAAGCATCCTTCTTGATGCACCATCCTGTCAGAAGTATGGCACTATCGGAGCATAGTCCAATAAGCATGATACCATAACAGCTTTACCTGTAGGTTGAGTCATGGCAGCTGGATTTCTTTCTTTTGGTTGAAACGTTTCGCTGCTTGTCCAAGTAGCTTCTTCAGTCTGGGCAAAAGTTGGCGAGGGGACCCCATATATGTCTTCCAGGGTGGCTGTATTGACCTTACACCTGATTCAGATGTAAGGTCAGTACAGCCACCCTGGAAGACATATATGGGGTCCCCTCACCAATTTTTGCCCAGACTGAAGAAGCTACTTGGATAAGCAGCGAAACGTTTCAACCAAAAGAAAGAAATCCAGTTGCCATGACTCAACCTACAGACAATTCCACCTGGATGACTGAGAATCTTCATCGACATTCCAGCTTTACCCAAGGTCACTGGCCAATTGTAGGAAAGGATAAGAAGGTGCGATGCTCCCAACCCACATCTAGTGGATACTCAAATTATGGCCAAATTGTACTTCCATGCAACACAGGTGACCTTTACTACATGAGGACAATGGGCTTGGAGGCCACACGGTACATCAATCCAGAGCAACCAACATCATCCTGGGCTCCTTGGCAGTTGCCTCACCCTACCTAACAGCAAGGCTGGTCCAGTCCTTCTCAGACCAGAAATTCCACCTGTTTATAGTCCTAATCTAAAGCCATCATTCTCCCCATAGAATGGAGCTTTGTGTCCAAGATAAGTGGTCATCTGTTGATATCTGGACCAAATAACACTATGCCTTCCCTTGGAAGGAAGAACAGTAGAAAAATAGAATGACTGGCCAACACTGACTCATTTCTCCCCATCCCTGCAAACCGAACCCCATTCTACTGGTAATTTGGGGAGAAGGTAGGCATGTTCTGCCTGCAAGAAATTCACCTGGGAGAATGAGATGCCAGCAAGAATTTAATTTCCCCAGCTCCCAAATGGGCATTTGTCAGTTCTGCAAAAGTTAGGAGGAGTTGAAAGCCAATCTGTCTGGAAGGCAGGTGATAACAAAGCCTATGTTAGCAATCATGGAAGGACCTCATTGACTACAACAGAGCCCACCTTGAAAGGGCTGTATAAGCATTACATACACTACTATGAGCTGCATGGAAAAACCAAGCAAGCAAGCAAACAAATAAAAATAAAATAAATCTAATGCTACTATTATGAAAGGTGAGCAAACACATTTCTCTTGTATAAAGTCTCCTTTGAGTTAGTTAAGGGTATGTTCATGTATTTCTCTTGGCAGCAAGAGAGAAGTAATTTGCCACTGGTTGTTGTTTTTTTTTGGGGGGGGGGCTGGGGAGAGATGTAGCCTGGAACTTCCAGGGGTCCCCTATCCAAGCTTCAGCCAGATCTGACCTTGATTCGCTCTTCAAGGTCTGCTAGGTTAGTAAGTGTGCAACTTTCTTCAGGACCGAGGCCCCGCTGGGTCTTTGAATGACACGCCAAGGCCACTCTCTCCCAAGGGGACAGGGCCCAAACCAGCAGACGCGACTCAAGCAGATTTTCCTTCCAATTAATTCAACGGCATTCATAGATCCATAACAACTCTTCCCTTCAGCTGGAACAGGAAAAAGACAACCCAGTGGCAATTTTTGCAGGCGTTCGGGGACCACCAATGAGGTTTTTCAGGGCTTGAGTTCACACCATGGCATCGGGCATAGTTGCACGCTGTGGCCCTCGCTCTTGCTATAAAGGAAAGGAAAAGCCCGCCTGCCTGCTGTAGCACCTTGTGCAATTCCACTGACATGAAAAAAAAATGCACAACAAAATAACCTGATGGATTGAGCCTTGGGCATACAAAATTAAAGTCACTCCCCCAAAGCAGGCCTGCTGAAATCAAGAGTTTAAACTTTCAAAGGCGCCTTGTAATTCTTCTTCTTTTAAAAAAAATAATAATAACAACAAGCATAACAACTATCCTGTCTTTGTTTAAATGGAATAGCTCTGCTCTTAGCGGCACAAGCAACAACTTGCTAGATTCTTGGCTCAGAATATGAGATGGGTAGAAACTTCCCTTAATGTTAAAAAAAATAAAAAAGAGGGGGGGATGGGAAGAAACCACCGTTATTTCTTTCATACTTTTGCAAAAATAAACACAGCCATCCCTCCCCAATGCTGGAGATCATCGTGAATCCACTTTGCCTCAATTCTGGCAAACGGCGCGAGATCAAATTTAATAACAGGATGGCTCCGTTGCAGGGCTGAAATGTTAGCAAATTGCATGTCTACCCTTTGAAGCATTTGTCAGTCTAATGACTCAGAAAATAACCTTGGGCTATTAAAAAGCAATAACAAGATGGGCACGCCAATTGTTCGCTGGAGAAGGTTTTCTGGTCAGAGTGGAAAGGAACAAGTTTATTTTCCCTTTCGCTTTGCAACAACAAAAACGTCCTCTTGTTTAGACGTGACTTCATTCATAAAGGTAGTTCGGGATGCCCACATGCACACCAAAGGTTTTAAAAACAGCAAGATAGTGGCCATGGGGTGGGAATGCTTTGTGGCTAGATATACTATCTAGGGGGGGAGGTGGGGGGGGATCTCTGAAACTCGCCAAACCAGAAAAGTCATATTGTGCCTTTTAAAGGGCCTGTGTCTATAGCAGAGTTGGCTTGAAAAGGATCCCCTGAAAGATGGGGACACGGTGAATGGCAGTGCCCATTTTCTGAATCGGACAGATTTGGAAATTCCCACCCATTTGGAAGAGGAGAGGATCTATGTTCACAAATAAATGCCCCCTTCTATATTGAAATATGCACACCCAATCAAATAAAGTCGCCTTCTACTTTGGGGAGACAGTACTGAATAACTGCCTCTTCCCAAAACTGCAGGGTCGAGGGTGAATTTAGGGCTCACCCGCCTTGCAAAGCTTCACATACTGTACATATACTGTACATATACATATACATATACATTAATGACCATTCGTTTACTGATGGTTCAGACTTATGACAGTGCTGAAAAAACCAACGTATAACCGGTGCTCACACAACCGTTGCAGCATCCCCACGGTCATGTGATCATGATTCGGGCGCTTGGCAACCGGTTCGCATTTATGACCGTTGCAGCATCCGATGGTCACGTGATTGCCATTTTCTACCTTCCTGGCCGGCTTCTGGCAAGCAAAATCAATGGGGAACTGTGTGATTCGCTTAACGACCACATGGTTTGCTTAATGACCACTGCAAAAAAGGTCGTACAATTGGGTCAGGCTTCCTTAATGACCGCTTTGCTTAGCACCTGAAATTCTGGTCTCAATTGTGGTCGTTAAGCAAGGACTACCTGTACATATACATAGCAATACAGCGCAAGACAATTTCAACACAATGTTTGTTGGATCAAGACATTCCACATCTACCCTTGGCATTCATCGAACAACCGATAGTGCAATTCTACACACGTTTACTCAGAAGCCGGCCCCATTGAACGGGGAAAGCATCAGAGCCCGTGGGCTAATTATCCGTACGAAAAACAAGAACAGTCCAGGTTTGTCCATATGCAAAGTGAGAAACCTTTTGGCTTTTCTTTTTAATCAATTAATGCCCGCCAGAGATTTCAAGTCCTAATTTCAATTTCTCTGAAAACTCAGCCTCAATCCGTATCTGTAAAATGGGAGCATTAACAGCAGCCTGTCCCTGCTGGACCGTTATACTCATGAACTCAATAAGGAAACCAAGTGTATGTTCAATATTTTTAAAACCCCAGAAAGAGAGTGACACAGAGAGAGGAATGCCGAACTGACAGAACAGTAAATACGTTGTAAAAAGGTAAGGTACATACATAACAAATGATGCATCACCATTCATAAAATACAGCCTGTTCCCCGCTAAGATGTGTCACTACAAACAAGAACCATTTAGGGCCGTCTGGATGTCAAACACAGAGCTATGCATAGCACAGCTGTCACAAAACGGTGGAACTTCCACAGTCCGAGGCAGTGTATCCCCGAATTCTAAACTGCTGGGAAGGGGACAGGTGGAGTCACTAGAACAGAGAGGGAGGCTGTGTTTTTCATAAACAAATGACCCGCACTGGCCTGCCAAAAAAGGCCAGCGACAAGCACAAGAATGAACTAGGAGCCCTTGTCTTGGCCAGGAAAATACTTCAGTTCCGCTCAGCTGCTGTGTGGTTTTAACAAACGTCCTTTAAAGAAGAATTGCAGGAACACCACATGCAACTGGGCAGCCCGGTCACGGCCAAACTCTTTCTTGTGGCTTGGAGGGGGGGGGGAAGCCAGTCAGCCCCTCCCCCTAAACACTGACGGGGTCACCTCTCCCTCTTTGCCCAAATGAGAAATGAACGAAGCCACCACTCAATTCATTGCGGGCCTCACCCTGTCCCACCCCAACGGGCACACAGGCATTTTGCATTTCCAAAACCAGCTCTTTTGAGTCCATTCTGCACGATGGGTCAATCCCCACCACCACCACCACCACCCAACCCCGTTTTTTAGGATATAGGAAGAAATGCATGGGAATAATTTACCTACGGAATCAATTTCCAGGAGACGCTGCAGATCCCGAATGCTGTGGATTTCGCTGTGAGCCAGTCTTTCAATCAACTCTTGGGGAATCTCCGCTTCCTTGTAAAAGAAAAGAGAGACCTTCCAGTTAGGCAGTCTTTCTCCAGATCACCTCTGGAGCAGATGGGGTGGCCTTGGATCTGCTCACCTCCAGGTGCTCAGTGAAAATGGAGAAAGGAAGGCATGTGTTGAAAAAAAAAAATTCTCCTTCTCATCCGTCCCAGAGCTGCACCCAGCCCTGCAACAAATAATGAACGTTCAGATAATGCCACCCATAGACTGTGATTTGGGAAGCATGGAAAATTCTGCCCTTTTCATTTTTTTCCCCTTTATTCTGGGGAGTTTCCTGGCAGGCGGGATTAGCATTCCTTCAGTTACTCAAATCTTTGGAGAAAGCTTGAGACTGTAAAAAATGGAGCAGGCACTGCTTTAAGCTTGGGGGACAATCTGAGAATATTTGGGGAGGGGGCTGTTTGGGCACACCGTCCCACTGCACCATTTCAAGATCTGCACCATTGCAAGATCGTGCCCACTAAGAGAGAGATTGTCTTCTGAGCATGCCCGTTTCTTAAACCAGCATTCCTAGGGCCATGCAAAATATTTTTTTAAAAAAAAAGGAGCGGGAGATCAAGTTGAAATGTGCCACAAGACAACAGTCAGCACCATTCTGCAGGTTATTTCCCCCCCCCCCCCCGCCCAGGTGGTAGCAAACCTTTTTCCATCTTATCTAAAATAAATTCTCTGAACTTAATGGAGCTTGTTCTACATGAATGGGATAATAAAACAGCCAAGAACTTTTTTTTTCCCTTTCTCTGATTCTTTTTTTTTAATTGCCCAGCATAACAAGAGCTTGATCCAATGCAAATCTTTTCAATAGCAGGAAACTTGCAAGAAAATAAAAGTTTCAGCCAGCAAGAAATTATGGTGTTGGTTTAATACTTTCTCCTTCTCCAATTTTTCCCTGAGTTTGGGGGGGGAGGGGGGGAATGGTTCTAGAATGAACAGAATCCTACAGGTTGGAAATGAGCAAAAAAACCAGCTCTTTTCTTTTCACATCACCATTCTTAAGAGCAAGGAAATATACCCTACTTGAAAATATTCTCCTTCCTCTTGGCCACTGAATTCCCACATTCATTCTCCCCACCCACACAACAATCCCCCAATTTGGAAAGAGGCAAAGAGGAAGGGGGGGGGGAAATGCCGCTGTTAACTGGAGTTCGGTTTGACATTCAGATCGTCCCAGCCTCCCAAAAGCAGAGATTTTATACAGCAAACTCAAGGGCTGCGTCCACAGATCCCACCCAACCGGCTTCCTAAAATAACCCATTTTCTAGGTTCAAATACACCGATCCATAAACTAACCAGATAGGCGAGTTCAACCCATGCGCGCCCCCACCTCCAGCTTCAGGAAAACTAGCCACGATTTGCCCTCGCCCCACTCACGTTGCAGAACTCTTAATCCCTGGCGTGGAAACCCACCTGGGTTAAGCGAGCTGTCTGAATACAGTCCCCGTGGAAAACCAACCCCTTTCAAAATGGAAAGTCCTAACTTTTAAGAGGACATGCCAAGTCTACCTGGGGAACAGCTGGGTTGTTTTTTTTTTCCAGCCCCCGTTTTTAACCTTATAAAGTGAATTTATAGAGCGGAGGGCGGTAATAAGATGAGGAAGGGCAGCGTGCGATTTTACATTCATCCGAGCGCTCCCGTAATTCCTCCCTTCTCCTATTTTAGCCATTTCGTGCTGGCTTCCCCTGAGCCGGAAGCCCACTCGCTTCTCGGCTCTCGGCTCCCCTCCCCTCCAGCCAGGCGGACGGCCAGCCGACCGAGGGGCGCGTTTGCAAAACCACGCCAGAGCCGGATCGCCTTGCAAGGCGCGTTTTCAAGCCCTTCCTCGCACGTCTGCACGCGCGCCAGAGCAGACGCGAGGCAGGGGAATGGGTCGCTTAGCCGTAGCCGACGTCTACGACGACCCTTAAGAAACGAGGATGAAGAGCCCACGCTGCTGGGATGGCAGTTTTGCAGCGCGAAAGAGAAGCGGATCTCTTTCCACATCGCCACTTCGGGTCTTTCGGCAGATTTGGGGAAGGGAGCCCTCTTCTCCACCGCGAGGGTCCAAGGTGAAGCCCACGCACGGGGGTTCACGTGAAAGGTAGAGGCCGGACGGGGGAGGGAGAGATGGATCGAGCCTTCTATGCAACATATTGCAAAAAATAAGAGAGATAGAGAGGAGGAAGCGGAATAGTCTTATGCCAAAAGATGCAAGAAAAGCGTTTGGAATCAGTTGGAGATTTTAGAAGGGGAGGGGGGCATTCTGCCTTCCCTTCCTCTCTCTCCCGCCTTCCTTCCTTCCCAAGCGGTCCACCTACCTCTGCAAACACGAGGGCCAGGTAGCAAAAGCCTATAACCCAGAACGCTGCGCTGATCCTCATTGCGTACACATCACTGTGGTCGGCCACACGACTCAACGGTGCAGCGCAGGAGGCGCACCACCCCGCCTCCTTGGGTTGGGAAAATAACAACCATCCCTCGAGGGGGGGGGAGGGAGCCACCGGCGGGGGGGGGGTCCTCGGGCTCTGGGGAGGGGGCGCGCGGGCGGAGGTCTCCTTCCGAATTTCCTATGGCATCTAAATCTCTCTGTGCAGCGGGCTCTGCCTCTCCCTTGGTGGCGCGCCGGGGTTCTCCTTGCAGAGGCGAGAAGCTGGGTGGGTGGGTGGGTAGGTGGGTGGCTGCCCCTTCGCGCGCGGCTGCCCCCCGCCAAACCCAGAAGGCGAAGGAAGAAAAGGGGGCGGGGGGGGCGAAGTGAGCGAAGGCGCTTTCGCAGCCGGACGCCCGGGCTCCTTCGGGCGCCGCCGCCGCCGCTCCTGGCTTCTTGGGAACTGGAGAAGCGCCCCCCTCTACATATTGGCCGAGCCGGCGGCGAAGTGAACCCCAACCGGCGAGGCGCGAGCCGGCCCAGCGTCCATCACCTGTCTGCGAGCCGCTCGCCCCTTCCCAGACAGGCGAAGAGTTCCCAGCCCCTCCCTCTCCCCCTTTCCCCCACCCCCTCCCTCTCCCCACCCCTTCTAAATACCCACCCACCCCGGAGCGAGCGGCAAAGCGCAGCAGCGAGAGCGGGCGACGGGAAAGAGAAGCCGGGGAGAGCGCCGATTTTGTTCCAACCCCCCCCCCCAAAAAAAGGGGGGGAGAAAAAAAGGGGAAGCGCGGGGGGGGGGGAGAGAAAGAGAAATAAAAACCGAGAGGGCGCCCTGCAGCCTTCCCTGTCCCCGGGCTAAGCGAGATCTACAAGATCTTTCCGGGAAGGACCGTCAGGTGATCAGAGATCCTTCTTTCCTCCTCCTTCTCCTCTTCCTCCTCCTCCTCCCCCCCCCCCCAGCGCGGCCGTCTCGCTTTCCTGGGAGGAGAGGAAGCTGCGGGGGAGTTGCCCGCCGGTTGGCATTCGCGCCTGTTTTTGCAGAACGGCAGGCGAGATCAAAGGAGGGAAGGACGCCCGAATCGAACGCGGAGCGTCGGAAAGGGAAAGCCGCCTGTATCCACTTTCTCTCCCCCCCCCCCACGCCCATTTGCATGTTGCAAATGCTCGCTCGTTTTTGTTTTTTTTTTGGGTCCCCCCCCCAAAGGGAGGTGAATCGCGCGAAGAGGGATGGGTCGGCTGGGGAATTTGGGGAGCGGGGGCACGCGGAGGGCAACGGGGGGGATCGCGGAGGATGCGCTTGAGAGCGCGCGTGAAGGATCCCTGGGGGAGAGGCGCGCCGCCATAGGGTGGGGGGGCGGCGCCCTCCTTCGGTCCCAGGCGAGGCGCCTCCTTCCTTCTCTCCCCCCCCCCCCCCCGGCTCCACCCTGCTCGACTCCCAGCAGGCGGCCCTAACGCGAGCGAGGCGTGTGGGGTTTGCTGCAAACGCAGCCCGGCGCGCCAGGCGTCGCGGGTTGTGGCAAATTAAAAAAAAGAAAACCAGGCAAGCAAAAAAAAAAGGGGGAAAGAAAGAAAGCAACACACGCACACACCCGAGCGCTGCACCAGCGTTGCACGCAAACGCGCACGCACACACGCCCAAAGAGGAGCGCGGGGAGGCGGGGAAGAGCGCGCGTGGCAAACTGCCACAACTCATACTTTAGGGAGATGATGGGAGCCGCGGCCTTCCCCAGCTGCCCCCACTTTTTCCCCTCCTCCTCCCGGTCCCACCTTTCTCCGCAGCCCCGGCGGCGGAAGAGAGTAAGTCTCTTCAGGGCGGCTGGGCAACGCTCCCCCCCCCGCCCCGTTGCAACCTCAAGGAGCCCACCTGGAGCTTATCTAGGCGGAGGACACGCGCCGTGGTTACGAGGCAGCAGCGCACTTGGCGGCCAGCTTCGGGTGGAAGTGGAGGAGGGTTCTTTTTTCTCGGGGGGGGGGAGCTATGCATCCCCACGCGCGCACTCCCGCCACACGTGGGTTGCCCCGGGCTGCAGAGGAGAACCAAGCAGGGCGAGCTAACCTGCGGAGCAAAAACAACCAAGCCAGGATTGAGCCCCCCGCGTTGGAAAGATGCGGAGGGGGCTGTCCTCTGGACTCCCCCCTCTGTTGCATTTTTTCGTTCCCCTTTAGGTAGAGAAAGAGATGCCTGGCCTGATCCTCCTAGAGCAGAGCTTTCCAAACTTTTCATGTTGGTGACACACTTTTTAGACATGCATCATTTCGGGACACACTCTTACAGCAGGGCACAAGGCAGGCACTAGGACCTGCGCGGAATCACAGCAGGTTTGCAGGCAGCAAGGCAGAAGGCAGGCACTAGGACCTGCGTGGAATCCCGGGAGGGCTCGGAGGCAGCAGCAGCCACGACACACCCAGACACTGCAGCCGACAGGAAAGCTCTGTCCTAGAGACTGTTTCTGTAGCCCCGCGGGGCCCCATCTTGGGCTGTCCCAAGATCAACAGTCGCAAGATTTTCTTATCCACCCCTAAATAAAGATAAAGAAACGTGCACAACGATTAAGAGTCGGAGGCTTTGATCCAGATCCCAAATGCCATGGTCCAACCTTGGTTTCACCCTCAGAATGGTCCGCTTCAGGATCCGGAAGTTTTGACTTTAACAACAGGTTGCCTGGACATTCTTTTCTTTTCCTCCTCCTCCTTTTTCCCTTACTTCTCCTTGGGTGTGGGGTACTTTAAACTGTAAAACCAAAGGCACTAGGACCTTTGCTTGCAAATTTGCCTCTGAATCTCTGTGATCCCTAAAAGATCTCCGGCCACCCAACCAATTCCTTTCTAACTCAATTGGGATGCATCTGAAACCAGACTAAACTAGGCTGTCCATTGACTTTTATTTTAAAGGTTAGGGGAAACGTCTACATTTCCGCCTGGTGAGAATGCCAACTTCATTGCTTCTCTGCCTTTGAGGTCTTAGAAGGGGAAAGGTGGCTTAACATCTTTTCGGCTCCCTCTCATAACAACTGGGTGGATTTTTCTTAAAATACAAACCAGACAAATACCACATGAAGGAAGGACGTGTTGGGAAGGATATTGATTGTGTGTACAAGCAACTTATTTTATTCTCCTTTTGCATGGAGGAAGGGGTAAGGAGATTCTCCAAGACCTTTGATAGGTGGAGCAGACAGTGCTGGCTTGCTCTACTCAGCATTGTGAGATCAGCTGAAGAGAAGTCAATGGATTATTTGTAAACTGTTGATGGACTGGGACTGGTGCAGGTGTCACATGCCCTAAGAGGAAAGGGGACCAGAAGGAAAGATAGGGGAAAAGGCTTTCCCAGCCTAACATAAGCAGAGCCTTCCTAAAAACATCACCTGCAGGTAGATGAACATTTAGTCAATTGCAATTCTTGATTAATTCAATTCTCTTGTCACGATGCTGAAGCCCTACAGTAAAATCCACGTGATGGATCCATCTGTAGGAGAGAAATGGAAAAATGTTTCTCTCCCACTTCAGGCCTCTCAGCCCTGGGAAGATTTTTGATCTGATGTCAACTGGAGCTACTTGGATTTCTGTCTATCTTGGTGGTGGTTGGGTCTGGGCCAATGCAAGTTCAAAGTCAATTGCCTTATTCTTTGGTTACATATTAATCCCACCTCCTATTGATTCAGCCCCATCTTAGAAGCCAAAAACTTACCCGTAGTATTCTGTCCTTGTTAAAAATTAATTTTTGGATACTCTCTCCAGCATCCACGACATCTTTCTTTCAGGACACAGCTTTTTTTTTTTTTTTTTTGCTTGTACACATATTTTGAGTGATGAAAATAGATTTTCATCTTTTGGCATTTTCCTAGGCAAAACCAGGAGTGTTTGTTTTGTCTCCCAGGGCCTAATTAAAGAACTCTGTGCCAGTGGATCAAATAAGCTTTCATTTTACCCATCTTCAGTTTGCAAATGACTATGAGCTCTGGGTCGCAAAAACGTCTTGGGCAAGGTTGAGCAATAATCTGCAGAAGTTTGGACGGAGCCAAAGAATTGGGCCAAGGGGGGGGGGATTTTTGCTGGATTTTTTAGATGGCCCAAGAAGAGCAGGTGCTGTGAAAAAGTACCCCCCACCCAATGGAGGAATGCTCTAAAAAGGCTTTCTTTTATGCGCTTCCCTTCCAGGATAAACCAACTTTATGCTAAGGGATTATAGAAAACTGGAGGCTGGAATTGCTATGATGGAACAGCACACTCACTGATATATATGGTGGACGTTTGGCCATATCTCAGTTGAGCTCCGTTTCCGTTGATTGTCCCTTTGCAAATTTTGCTTTCATTCCTCTGTTCTTCATCTGTAGAATGGGTATAATTCTGAGATGCTGCTTTCAAGGGTGATAAGGGAGTCCAGTTGTGCACACACCGAAGTGCTGTGGAGCTCTTACACTGTGAATGAGGCACGTGGTGGCAACTGTATAAAGGCCGGAGAGCAAGTGAGGCCAGACAACTATACACTGCAGCAGCTCTTAATTTAGAAATGCACCATCATAGCTATGTACCCATCCTGCCCTTCGGTCATGCCAAGCTCTCGGTGGTGGTGGTGGTGGTGGTGGGTTGTGCGCCACCCGATGTTTGAAACAACAGCTCTTTTCTCCTTGGAGCAACAGCATGTAAATAAGAGGAGCAGGCCTCCCATGGCAGGTCCAAGAATCCCTTAAGTGGATTAAATGCAAGAACACAACCAAAGACGGGGAACTAATTTCGGAGTGAGATAATTGGACTGTAAAATGCGCAGCTTTCCACCTGCGTTTGAAAAAGAAGGCATGCTTTTCTAGGAGGGGGATATCTGATTCCACAGCTTTAAACTCTTTGGGGCATGTGGTTGCTTGTTTTGACTTTCCCTTTTTTTTAAAAAAAAAAAACCTTTTTGAAAAAGCATTTCTTTCAATGGGCCCGCTTACAAACTCCCACCCAAACTATTTTTTTTTTTGCAGAAATCGGTGATGTCAGAAGCCTTGGAGGCGGTCTTTGCAGTAAAACGGGGGGGGGGGGGGTTTGGAATTTAGCTCTTTGAAAGCATGGGTGAGATCTGACCATTGGCCAGAGTTTTATGTTATGGGTGCAGAAAACCCGTTTAGGAGAATGTGATGTTTGCGGCTTCCGGCTTTAGTGGTTTATGCAGCCTTCTAAGTCAACCCGCTAGCCCACACAGCGAGGAAGCAATAGGGGTTAGAAAGGTGAGCAATCTATCTTACACTAAGTCAGCCCTATCTCTAGCAGCTGGCAACATCTGTAGGACTGTGGGAATATACGATTCAGAAACAAAATTCAATAGTAACTCAGTGGACCCATCCACACAATTCAGGTTTCTGACTCGAGTCTCCAAAGCAATTTGGATCTGTCAAATTGAGCCAAATGCCTCCAAACCCATTTGGAAAAACCTGGACCCAATTTTGAGACATGACCACCTCTGCCCACTGGAAGATCAAAGATCAAAGCAAATCTGGCAGATTTCAAGTCAAATTGGAAACTATTCTTAGACTGTAATCTAATCTGTGGATTGGTGCCACATCCGAATTTTGGGTTTAATTATGCACAGAATCCATATTTCAATTTTACAAGAAATCTAAATTAGAATAATTTTTTTCCCCAATATGGATTGATCACACTACAGGGTATAATTCCATCTGGTGGTTTATACTGTGTGGGCCATGATTCATTTTTAGGTTAAGTTTAATAGAGATTCTTAGTCTGGAGAATTCTGGGAGTTGAAGTCCACACCTCTTAAAGTTGCCAAGTTTGAAAAAAACACTGATTTAGAGTATATGACCCAGAGGTTGCAAAGAGACAAAGTAGCTTAGATGATGACAGGCTGAAAGGAAGAAAATCTAGAATTGCAATATCTAGGAAATTGTGAGGCTCGCCTGAGCAAATTTTGCAAGATGCCCTTCCACCCTGGAAAAGCCCCCCCCCCTTTTTTTTTTTCCGGAGAAAGAGGTAAATCTACAATTGTACTTGTAACTGCTGTAAAGGAGATCAGAAGCCACTTATTTATATATTTCTTTCTTTTTTTTCTTTTTGCCCTTTAGCTTTCTCTTTTACTTCTTCCTTTTTCTTTTTTCCTTCCTACTTTATCTTAGTTTGTATTAATTTTGACTCTTGCTTTTAAAACTCGCAATAACATTATATTTTTTTAAAAAAGCCCCCCCCCCCAACATACAAACATCATTGCCACATTCAGAAACACAATTGATACCACCTTGATAATTGCAGAAGATAAAAAAGCAAGGGGTAAAAGTAGAAGGCGAAAGATGGAAGAAGCGTCCCGACCATGCTTACAAAAATTCAGCAGAAAGAGGATTGCAAGTGTGCGGCCGGCCCACTTAAAGCCAGCACGTTTGCTATTTCAGCAAGCTGGGGAAGAGAATTTTCGCCTTTAGATAATAATAGCAAGGAGGGGTTTTTTTGAAAGAAGATAAAATGCATTCTTTTTGGAGGGGGACTTGGAGGGAGGTTTTGCTGTACGATTAAAATGTTTGATCGCTCATCCTTGCAGACAGAAGAGTAAAAAGTGGACTGGTGCCAAGCAGACAAACAGTTACTACTTCTTTATCTCCCCACCGGCCCAGTGTCCCGAGCAAGGCGATGACATCATGCAGCTCCCCAAATAATAATACTAATAATACTAATAGTAATAATAATGCTAACGGTGTCCGACCGATGGAAATGGTTCTCCAGGGTTACGAAGTCCCGCCATCCTGATTACAGTTGTCATGGCAATAACAAAAACAGACCCTCCTTCTCAAAGGCCTTGAAGATCTTCATAATCAGCATCTTTTCGTCCCCCACATTAGTTTTGTTGGCAAGGGCTTATCTAGAAATGTAGTTGGCTGGAAACAAAACAAGAGTTGGAAAAATAAAATCGCTGCTGGTTTGAAATTTGGGGGCGGGGGGGGGGAGCCAATGAAGCAGGATCTAACCTGGTGAGTAATTTTAGCTGACTTTTTTTTCCCTCTAGCGATAATGCAGTTGCTGGTCAGCAGCGCAATCCGGGTAGGATTTGGGGGTGGACATCCAACGCCAAGATGGGCAGGGGTCTTCCACGCACAAATACCCAAGGGTTCCAGCTTGAGATGAATGTGCATTGCTGTCTCAAGAGTTTGCTCCCCATAATTCCAGCCTCCAAAATTATCTAACTCAATCAGCCCTGCTGGTTCTCTGGTCTTTGCGGAATTCCTAGGAACCATCCGTCAGTTGGGGAGGATCAACTGTGTCCTGGGCATCCTGTGTCCCGGTCTTCCTTGTTGCTCTTATTTCCAGTGTTGTAATAGGCATAAGGAATGAAAGAAAACGAAGAGGAGACATAGTATGGACTCATCCCAGTTTTCAGTGTTTCTAGTCCTCATGAATGTGGAGGTAGGTTTCAAACTCTCGTCTGAAACCTCAGAAATATGACTGGCATTTTTCATGAAAAATCCCAATTGTCCAGAGGGCAGAACTCAATGGTTTTCTCCCCCACCCCACCTTGGCTGGTTGAATAAATTATGCCAAGCAGGCAGGGATTGAAATTTGCCCAATGTAAAAGAGTGCCCATTTTGGGTTTCCATGGTGCACAAGAGATTGGGGGTGGCAGGCGCAAAACAGACGCTGTTCTGCTGAGGTGTCATCCAGATAGCATTTCCCTCTGCAGTGTGTCTGGGGAACATTTTTATCTTACGCTTGTGTCATGCAAAGGAAGGCAGCAAATTGCATTTGAAAAGCCATTTATCATGGAGAGAAAGAGGAGCTGTGCGTCTAGAGATGTTTATTCCCAAAGAAAAGGGGAGAATTGAAAGAACAAACCCAGGAGCCTAGGGGACAGATTAAGTGGTATGTAGCTTTTCCACTGCTCTGCTTCAGAGGAGAGGTGGCCCTGTTTGGGTCTGTGTTTTTGGAGAAGGGCTTTGGTCATGTCTTGGGGAGGAGCCCTGCCAGAAAATTGCACCTGCTTTGGCGGCAGAATCAAGAGCAGGGTGAAAGGAGAAATAGGGGAGACCATGGATTGCTCCCTTGGCCCAGTAGATGGTCCTCCCAAGTGGCTGCTGGAGATCTGGATTCTTAGAAGGACCACCGTTGATCCAAGCCACATCCCGTGGCTGAGCGAGGTTGCTCTTTCAAGGAGAGGGTCTGCCATTGTCAGGCCAGGTTAGGAAACCAAAGTCATGCAAGCCAATACTGCTTTTATTATAAGGTTATGGCAACAGAATCTTGCAATTGTGAATGAGCTTCCCGCCTCCCTCCGTCCCTTTATTTTCATGAGAACTAGGAAGGGTCTTGTCTGAGATGCTTTCTCAGGTTACAGTTCTGTCCTGGACTCAGGTTTCTTTTATCTGACCATTGTCTTGGTAGCAGGTCCTCCCCCTGTTCCTCAAGGTCATTCATTCCTTCTACCCATTACATCAATTCAGAGGTCCACCTAAAGAGACTTGAACCAATTCATGGTGGACCAAGCTATGGAAGGCTCGATGGCTGCCTTCTGCCTTCTGAATCAGAGGCATCATCCCTTAAAGACAGCAATTCGCCCTGAGAAATGCTTACCCTAGAGCAGGGGTCCTCAGCCGTAGCAACTTGAAGATGTGTGGACTTCAACTCCCAGAATTCCCTAGCCAGTGTTGCTGGCTGGGGAATTCTGGGAGTTGAAGTCCATACATCTTCAAGTTGCTAAGGTTGAGGAACACTGCCCTAGAGCATGTCCTTTGCTGAAGTTCTAAGTGTGAACTTCAACTTTGTGGTTGAAGACAAATCAGAGCAGGAAGCAAGGCTACCTAGTTGAGCTCTGATTCAAGTTCTGAAGCAGCACAAGACAACTCTGTTCCAGTTTTCACTCTCACACGGGAGGTGGGCTGCCCAAGGGAATGGCATGTATGCGAATCTTCCCCTTTGTTTGGGGTTTGACCATGTACCCCCCTCCTCTCTGCTTGGACCTCTCGATCCCTTTTCCCCTTCCTTTCCAACTGTCCATCTCAGCTCACCTCCTCCTCTCTCTGCATTCGCCCTTCTTCCAACCTTCCTTTTACAACCTTCTGTGGTTCTCTTATACTTTTTGGCTGTTTTTCTCGACTTGCTGTAGAATCAGGGTCATTCCACCCGTGTTCCTGGTGTCCTTGACCTTTTCTACTCAACCCGTAGCTTTTTCAGTAGGGGAATTGCCCATCACCGCAAGGTGCACTAGGGCAACCTTTTAGAGCTGTGGGCCATGTGGGCATGGAATTCAGGAAGTCGTAGTTTCAACATACTTGGAAGGTAGCAAGTTGGAAAAATCTACTTTAAGGTGAGAACATCTGGACTGAAGGCAGGTGGCATTTTTCTGATGTTCTGTGAAGATAATTCAGGGCCAGGGTGGTGTAGTTCCAACCTGGCGATAGTCATTGGAGTTAAAGATGTATCCATGTAGTGATATTCACTGGGCTGGAGCCCGATACACACTTTATTTATTTGTTTATCATATTTCTTCACTGCCCATCTCGATAAACGACTCTGGACTTTTCTGGACCAGAGACTCAACTGGCCTTGAGCTGATGCAAAAGCCACATTCCAACAAGAAAGGCATCAGCCCAGATCAACCCAGGCAGAAGTTAAATTCGATTGCATTGCATTTGCACGTAAAAAATGTCATTAACATTCAATATTGCTAATGTGTTTAACGATTTCCCCTTTTTCTGCAACCTTCAACATTTTGATTTGGGGAACCACATTTGGAGGCCTCTGGAAGAAGGGTGTTGTTAAGCCCTATGGCGAGAGACATCTGTCCCAGAGATCACTGGGTGTGAACATCTCCCCTAAAGCCCCAAGAGTCACACTTCTGATAAATATAAATGTTATTCAAAAGTCAAGAGGTAATACTTCTAAAGCTCCTGTGTGGCTTCAGCGAAGTTTCTTGGGTGGTGCTTTTCTCTGATAGCATCACAGCACATGGGACACCAGCTATAATTTTCTTTTCCCCCTGATAATACCGGGATTTTGGCACATTCCAAGGTGGTGTCCACAAAATTCAAGGGAGGTTGGGATGGACTGTGCTATTCTGGACCCTTTTTAAAGAGACGAAAAGAAACTCGCTGCTCAACAAAGTACTGGATGTGCTTTCCTCTTACTTCACTCCCCTTTTACTTTTCAGAAGCAAAGGTTTTCTTCCTTCTTTTCTTTCCACATGTCATGAAAACAGGAATTTTCCCCTTTTAGCCAATTCCACATACTTTTTCCCCCTTTGGTCCTAAGGGAAGATGTGGTCTGAAGGTTTTAGCAGAAGCTAAAACAGGGGAACCAAAGGTTACATTTTGGTCACTGATTGAGTGAACAGAAGGCTATTGGGAAAGGCCAGGGGAGAGCTGATGACCACCAGTGCCAGCTGTTCTTGGAAGGAAGGTAATAAAAAGCTCTATTATGAACAGGGGGGAATTAGAAGCATTGCTGATCCCCAAACTGTGCTTCAGATGGAAGGAAGGAAGGAAGGAAGGAAGGAAGGAAGGAAGGAAGGAAGGAAGGGAGGGAGGGAGGGAGGGAGGGAGGGAGGGAGGGAGGGAGGGAGGGGAAAGAAAGGAAAGAAAGAAAGAAAGAAAGAAAGAAAGAAAGAAAGAAAGAAAGAAAGAAAAGGAAGGAAGGAAGGAAGGAAGGAAGGAAGGGAGGGAGGGAGGGAGGGAGGGAGGGAGGGAAGAAAAGAAAGGGAGGGAGGGAGGGAGGAGAAAGAAAGGAAAGAAAGAAAAGGAAGGAAGGAAGGGAGGGAGGGAAGAAAAGGGAGGGAGGGAGGGAGGGAGGGAGGAAGGAAGGAGAAAGAAAGAAAGAAAGAAAGAAAGGAAGGAAGGAAGGAAGGAAGGAAGGAAGGAAGGAAGGAAGGAAGGAAGGAAGGGAAAGAAGGAGGGGAAAGAAGGAGGGGAAAGAAGGGAGGGGAAAGAAGGGAGGGAGGGAGGAGTACTCTGGTCACCCCAAAACAACATCCAACAATGTTCCTCTGGATTTTGCCTACCTCACGTCAGAATCTGACAGGAGGCAGGCACTGTCCCTCTACTCTGTCCAACGTGGCTCCCCTTGCTTCATCTGATGCAGAATTCCTCCTGTTCCCTCAAAGCAGGGTCCTGGGCAGCAGAGGCAAATCTGGGGCTGAGAATTAAAACAAGGAGTCTGAGGGATGGGGAAGCAACCCCTGCCACTTCAGATGTTGCCGAACTACAACTCCCAGCAGCCACATCTAGCACGGCCAGTCACAGGGTTGTCCATAGGGTGTGGCCCAAAAAGTCAAGATGGTGGCTGCAACAGTGCAATCAATGCTCTGCCTGTTTTTCACGAGCATCGCAACACCCATAAAAATCAGGCAGAGCTTTGATCACGCTGTTGCCGCCACCGTCTTGACTTTTCAGACCACACTTTGTGGAATACCCCTAGCCAGGCGTGCGAGATGCTGGGGAGGTGTAGTTTAGCAAAGCGTGAAGTGCCACGGCCTTTCCCTTTTGGAGGGTACCCTCTGGAACATCTGGCTGGGGACATGGAGAGCAAGAAATCAATAACAAAGAAGTGACAGGCCAGCAGAACTGGAAACTCAATTCAAAACCCATCAGCCAAGGGCAAAGGCAGATGTCTAAGTATTGGAGGAGTCCTTTCCTTGAAGTTTCAGGCAAAAGCGATGAGATGGGACCTTTCCCAGATGTTTAGCTGATGCCAACCTCTTTGCATGGAGCATTAGGACTTTCTCTGCTTCTGCTGCCCCACAAGCCCAGCGGTGGCTTTTCTGCCTGTTAGCAAAGGGCCAGACGTCGAGAGAGAATTGAAACATACAGCTTGACTCTAAAAGTTGCCTGGAGTGATAAATCTTTAGGACGCATGATGTAAAAATTCCTCGCACTCTGGCTGAAGAATTGTGGTTTTGATCTGTTCTCCAGCAGGATCAGGGCTTCAAAGAATGAAGCCTATCTTATTCTCTTGCAATTCTCTTTCTGCGGACAAGGCGATTTATCTCTCCCCTGGCACTAACGTTGATTCCTCCTGCCTTGATGACACATCCTGGCTTAATTAAAACATATCATAATGGGAAAGGGCTCCATTCGTGCCAGGCAGAGACGTTTCTCTGCATTTTCTGACCGATTCTCATTCCCTTGGGTGAAAGAGAATTTGATTTTGAAATTGCTTTCCAAGGAGAGCAGAATTGGGGTGAAATTCTTGGGGAGGATCATGGATGCTTGATGGGGTAGCACAGTCCCTTCTGCTCCATGGATGTAGGAAGCAAGTCCATGAGATGTCCTCAAACTTCCGAATCCATCCAGTGGGCCAGAAAGGTTGCCCCTCTTTGCCATATCATATACACATCCAGTCTTACGATGCTCTTAAGGTTTTCATTCTCAGGTCATCTGAACAAGGCTGCCAGCTTTATGAGCACCTTAAGTTTGGAGCAGGCAAATTGCTTGGATATTTCAAGTGACGGGGCGGCCAAGGGGTCTGGGTGAATGCCTTGCCTTTCATTGTACAATCCTTTCCCTAGGAGAAATGTGCTTTCAGATTTGCAAGATTCTGTTAATGTAACCTTACAACAAATTTAGAATGAGTTCATCTGGGCGTGCTTCCTGTCTGGACGACCTCACAAGACTGACAATATCCTAGAACCTTGGGAAGGATCTGATAACCTAACGCAGGGTTTCTCAACCAGGGTTCCGTGGCACCCTCGGGTTCCGCGAGAGGTCACTAGGGGTTCCCTGGGAGATCACGATTTATTTTTAAAATTATTTCAAATTCGGGCAACTTCACATGAAAGAGGTACATTTCCCTCTTTATTTTTAGTTTCAGAACACTCTTAATGCATCTCTACAGGCCTACCCATGAAACGAGTATAATCATTTTGTAACTTCTGGCCCATATTTGAGCCTGAATGTGCAGGGGTTCCCTGAGGCCTGAAAAAAATGTCAAGGGTTCCTCCAGGGTCAAAAGGTTGAGAAAGGCTGGTATAATAGATGGTTCTTTAGCAGGAGAGGAACCTTTTTGGAGAAATTGCAAGGCCGTTTTACAGGTCTTGCTGTCCTGCAGGATCGATTCCTAGCTGGCCCTGCCCGTTTGACAGCATCGTCCCACCCATCACCGTCCTTGCCCAGCAAAGCTTGAGCACAGCGATGTCGTCGGATCTGGCTGCTTGAGTCACGATCACAAAAGCAACATCATGGCATCCCACTGCAAGCCCCACCCCTTTGGGGCGTGCACGCACCATCACTTGCACCACAATGCTGCAGTCCATCTGACCCCACCGTCGCACCCCTTGCCATCACCTGCAGGCCCTGATGCTGAAGTGCCTAACCAGAAGCGGGTTACCTGCCCTTCCTGAAATCCATCAATTATTTTTATTCTGTTCCGCGTACAGTCATGATTTGGATGGAGTTAATTCTGTTCAAGGTTTATTTATCCCCCGTTTGCTGAACGTGAGATCGGTTTCTTTCTAAAGTGCTTTCATTCCTCGCTCGGCTTTAAAGGATATCTCGGCTAAGCCACCAATTAACCCACAGCTCTTCCCAAACACTTCCTAAATGAGTCCTTTTCCCCTGCTGCTGTTGCAGCGATGCAGATGGCGTTCCATGGGCTCTGCAGTCCATCTGCCAGCTCTAGCCTGGTGTTAAGTGGCTTCATGCCCACAGTATGTAAATAATGTGCAAATAAGATATGCAAATGAGTCACACCCCTCCAGCTCATGACGCTCGGCTGACTTGGCTGAACAGAGATGGAGGCCTGCCAGATGCAGAATGGGAATGAGACTCATTCTGCTTCCTGAACTGGGGCATTAGAGAGGAAGCCAGCAAGGTGGAGAAAGAAAAGGGCCCCAGTCTAGGAGAAAAGATCTGGTGCAACAGGTTTTGCGAGGTTAAGTGCTTTACAATGTTCTGGATAAATAAGGAAGTACAGGACTTGCAATGGTCAACCCGGCTTGATAAACTTTCGAGGAGGTCAAAAGATGGTATCACACGGACTCTGGGATTTCTGGTCTTTTCTCCTCACTCCAGACAGGAATTTAATTTAATGGCTTGTGTGCTCTGAGAGTGTCTTTGTACGGGCGCAGAGCTACTCAGACATGTTCAATGGGAGTCCCTCACAGGTAAATGGGTTTCAGGATGGAAGCCTGCAGCGACAAATTGCTTATCCTTCCATCTGTTTATGGGTATTTATTGAAAGGCTTTTAAGGTTGACATCCTATGGTCCCTGAAATGGTGTCACAGGACCTTTTGGCTTTTGGATTTCCTCTCGGCAATGCAAGAGAGATCTCCATTCTCAGAGGTCCTCTCCACCTCCCTGGTGCTTCTGAGTCCAGGTAGACGGGGGAGCAGGCAATGTCATTCCAGGTGAGGACACATGGATCTCCTGGAAGGAATGGTCCTCAGGCTCCACAGACATGGGGAGAAATTTATGCCAACTCTCCAAAGAGAAAGCGAAGCAGGGAGAAGTATCTTGCTTCTACCCTACCCAAGGGAGACACCCTTGAAAAGCGATCTCAAATGCAAATTACTACACTCATTAAAGGAACTTCAGGACCCGCAGGAATGTGTGGAAAGAAGAGCTACATCCAAAGGAAGGGAATGACAATACTTTAGGATCAGCATGAAGAAGTTCTTTGTGGAGGAGCATTCTGTAAGGTTCTCTGGCCTGATATGAAAATGTGGGTTTGGGCATTGATAAGCAAAGTTGCCCTTTCAAATAACTTTGTCATATGTCTTATGGAATTCCATTTGCGTTTTGGATTAATTTCATTATAGCCTATGGCAACTATTGATATACAAGGGAAGAAAAGCAGAATTTGTCGTTCATGCCTGAAAATCAATACCACTGAGTTTCTGATGCAGAAAATCTAGCTAATCTTATTATAATCCATTTGGCAAGCAGCAAGCATATGAATTGACTTCTTGTTTAATCATGCCATTCTTTACCTAAAGAAGACATTGGAAGGATTGAAATTTACTTTTATTTCTTAGTGAGCCTCAGATGAAAGTCTTACAGGGAACTTTTTTCTCAGACTCTGGTTATTCACCTGCTAAAAGGGACATCGCAACCTGGATTTTTATCCAGTATAATTGAAAATACATAAATGAAGCTTGTGGCATCCTTTTCAGGTTCCAAGTAGATACAATTAATATGGATATCATTGCCACCAATATTTTGGGATTATCATCTGCTCCAGAGAAGTCGTATTCCTCTTGAGGAATCCAAGTTTGCATATAAATGGGCCATTTTTCCTGACTTTCACTGCTGTCTGGCCAAGCCACCAGTGTTGGAAGGTGAGTGGCAGCTCATTCTTCCCACCCGCGTAATTATTCCACATCTTCAGAGCCTGGCAGGTGTATGCCTTGTGCCTGGTGAATAACGCATTGGCCTCCTCACAATCCCCCATCCCCCACTTCTCAAAAGGGTCTTTCCTCACCCAACGCAATGGCTCAGTTCCCGGAACCAGTTCTTTCAGTCTTGACCGAAAAAGGAAACACAAGGTTGAGTGTGCTCCTAGCAAAGACATTGTCTTTTCCTCAACTGAAAAACCAAGAGAACGTTCTCCTCAGGGCTCTTGAGAAGAAGGCACTTTGATTCACCAACGCCAAGTTCAGCTAGAATTCCATTTGCTGTTCACCCAACCCAACAAACTGGCCAGAAAGTTCCCAGGCTCCTGAAGAACAGAGGGAAATCACTGACCTATTTTTGTAAGATGATGGTGATGATGATGATGATGATGATGATGATGATGATGATGATGTTAGTGATCATGTGAGCCCATTCACTTGACTCTCACTTGAGTCACTCACTTTGCCGTACTTTTTATTATTTTTTAATTTTTATCCCGCCTTTATTATTTTTACAAATAACTCAAGGCAGCGAACATACCTAATGCTCCTTCCTCCTCCTATTTTCCCCACAACAACAACCCTGTGAGGTGAGTTGGGCTGAGAGAGAGTGACTGGCCCAAGGTCACCCAGCCGGCTTTCATGCCTAAGGCGGGACTAGAACTCACAGACTCCTGGTTTCTAGCCCAGCACCTTAACCACTAGGCCAAACTGGCTCTCTTCACTTTCCATTACTATATTGACTGGATGGAGAAAAGTACTATGCAAATTAGGATTGTATTTCAGCTGATTGGCAGATGGGGAACCCCAACTGAAATAACACCCTTAAGAAAAGAAGAACTATGTGTGATCCGATAGAAGGTCCATTTGCTGCAGTCCTCTGGTACCTATAAACAGGGATGGAACTAGGGTCTGTGTCACCCGGGGCAAACATGGATTCCGCACCCCCCCGGGTTATTTTGTCATACCCCCCAGCGCGGCGCCTGGGGCATATGCCCCGCTTGAACCCCCCCTAGTTGTGGCCCTGCCTACAAAGATGATTTTGAGAAGTTCAGAAGCATTCCATAAACACCACCACCACTTGTTTGTTGCTCCCTAACAAGGCGGCCATGTTGTCCATATGGTGAATGTCAGTGGCCTTTGTGTTTTAGATACTCAAATGAAGTTCCATGTGGGAAGATTTCATTCTTCTGCATTGGCTGTTAGGGAATGAGGGAGAAAAGGCTAGAGGAAAAGAGTTGAGTTCTCACTTTGGTAAAAATCTGAGACTGAGAAGAATGAAAAAGTCATAACCGTTGACCAAACCACTCAGTTTATATCCCAAAGAATGTGGTGAGCTCTTAACTCTTCCACATATTATTTTTGAACCTGGATTTCAGAGAGGGAATATGAACCACCTTAGTTTTTCAATTTGCACTATGGTTGTGTTTCCTTCCTCACAGCGCCATGGGAGTGCAAAATAATTAGGGGAGGATTGGGGACAAGTCAATACTGGAACTCACATTCCATTTTTCCTAACAACTGAGCCAGCCTACCATTAAATAGAATGATATTAACCATTACCTGGGCAGATTAGGGGAGTAATGCTAAAGCATTTGGTTGCCAGCACTTGAAATCAATCATTCCATCTCTGAAAAAAAGTGGCATATATATGCCAGGGAAAAATCCACCAATTGTGGGATTCATTCCTATTACACAGAATGGTTTAGGCGGCTTCCCCACACAGAAATCTCCACTGTTCTCAGCCTGAAAGATTTCACCCCACGTCCTTGTTTAAAAAAACAATGTTTAAATGGTGTGATGCTTTTGAACTTCTTTTAGTGTGCTGTGTAAACATGGAAACTTTCTGCACAGCCTTGATACCCTTCTACATTTACGTGCTGTCTCAGAAGTGTGAGTAGACCAGCTTGGTTGAGTGGAAACTAAAGACATTAGACTCAACCAGGTTTCTGTGGCACCCCTGGGCTTCATGAGAGGCCACTAGGGGTTCCCTGGGAGATCGCGATTTATTTAAAAAATAATTTCAAATCCTGGCAACTCCACATTCAAGAGGTAAGTTTCCCTCTTTATTTTTAGTTTAAGAACACTGTGAATGCATATAGACAGGCCAACCCATGAAACAAATATAATCATTTTGTAACTTCTGGCCTATCTTTGAGCCTGAATGTGCAGGGGTTCCCCAAGGCCTGAATAATATTTCAAGGGTTCCTCCAGGGTCAAAAGGTTGAGAAAGGCTGCATTAGACACTTGCTCCTTCCATGGCTGACCAGTTCTTTCAACTTTTATAGGTGAGAGATGTTAGCCAAATGAATTCTTAATAAAGAGGACTGGTGAAGGAGTTTAAAAGATTGCATAAAAATGCACCCTACAAACATTTCTCAGTTGAGTAATATATCTAGAACTTTACTCCTCCAGACAATTATGCCAGAGTTCCTTCTGAGTAAACAGACATAGGGGAGTTGGCTGCAGAATTCAAATTGCACTTTTCTACTTTGTGTACCAACCACCAACATGGAATTCATTCCCTTGATTGTGTCTTGCATTAAACTCCAAAGAAATGCGAATGAGGACTCAAATTTCCAAACTCGTCTTTGTTCATGTGAATGAAGCATCTGTCTCACCAACTACCCAAATCCCTTAATGGACATTTCTTGATTTGAATAAACTCATGAGCACTTCTTAAGTTCCAGGGATTTTATTCATGTCCCCCATTCTGTCCCAATCAGTCAACTTAAAAATACAAGAGAATGCTGTCGGTTTCATTTCCAATGGCCTCTTCCCCTACCACCCACCCCATCAGAAGAGTTATCATGACAATTGCAAGGTCATTTTGGCCAAAGAATGGATGCAACCCACAAAGATTAGGCATGCCCAAGTCATACTGAAATAAATAATACTGATGTATTCAACCAAGACTGCATTCCAAATGTTCAAAAGACAATGCTCCACCTGTACTAATAGGTCTGGAAAGAGCCATTGAGACCCACGGATCCTACTCCCTACACTGTGCCAATTGAAGTCCAACATATCCAGCAAAGGAGAACCCAACAAATCTCTAGGTAATCGTTTCCACTCTTGAACTAGAAGGAAGTTTCTTCTAATATCCAACAGGGAACTGGATTTTCTCTCAATTTAATCCATTATTCCCTGTTCCACTCTCCAGGGTGACAAAGTAAAAGAATAGACCTGCTCCTGTGTCCTTAATAAATACTATCATCTGCCTCTCATTATCTTTTCTCAAGGAAAAACCGATCCAGTTGCCTCATCCTCTCTTTGTCAGACTAAGTTTCTTGTCCCCTGATCATCTATGCTTCCCTTCTCTGAACCTACTCCAGGTTCTCTGAATCTTTTTTTTTGGGGGGGGGGGGGTTGGGATGGTGTACACAGAACTGGACAAAGAATTTGAAAGGATAGACCCAATGAAGAACAAAGTTGAACCATTCCTTTCCTTGGAAAATGTTAGTTCTCTTGATCTGAAGGAGAGCGCTTGTTCAGCCAATTCAAGGACAGCCCAGTTCAGCCATGATATTTCATCCTGTTTTTCATCATCTGTCACCTTCTAGGTGTTCCGTGACTGCATATTGTTGGCCATGTGAGCTGAAAAATTTGGAACTGTAGTCCCAGTGCCATAAGGGTTGGGAAGGAGTGTTTGAATCAATTCTCCATTTATTTTACAACTTAGCCTTGAGTTCTACCAATTTTGAAGGCACCCCTTCCTTTTATTTTTGTGGATGTCTTTTTATATCTGCAAAACTAGACTCTGAAGCTGATGCCCTCAACCATATGGCCGCGATCAAAGATTTACTACCTATTTCTCCAGTCAATTATTTTGTTTTACCCATGAATCACAACAATATACTGTAATAAGCAAAATAAAAGGGGTAAGTAAACATTAACTGCAAACAAAAGATTTCTTTTAAAAAATGCACAGAGAACAGAATACTAACACATTTGATAGAAAATAGACTTTATGTGTGTGGATTGATTGATTGATTGATCGATCAATGGATACCAGTGTTTTTCAAACTTGGCAACTTTAAGATGTGTGGACTTCAACTCCCAGAATTCCCCAGCCAGCATGGAGTTGAAATCCACACATGCTGGCTGGGGAATTCTGGGAGTTGAAGTCCACATATCCATCTTAAAGTTGCCAAGTTTGAAAAACACTGGTTTCCATCCATCCATCCATCCATCCATCCATCCATCCATCCACATAATGGCCAGGATCGTGTAGGTTCATTCTAGTCATTGTCAACCAGATGGACATATGACTTGATGCCAGAACACAATTCTTTCTAGGCCATACGCCACCCTTTGCTTTTAAATAGACTTAAGATGGCCTGTAAGTAGCATGCTGTGGGCTGTATGCCAAGATGAAAACAAAAAACAAAATGTGCTGCATTTATCTTGAGTTAAAACTCAACAGAGTTAATAGGATTTTTCCCTCCAGTTGGGTATTTTACCATTTTTACCTTGGGTCACATTTAAAATTAGTATGTGGTATAATGTCTCGAAGTCTTAATGGGCCATTTCTATATTTTATTTTATTTATTTAATTTTTATCCTGCCTTTATTATTTTTATAAATAACTCAAGGCGGCGAACATACCAAATACTCCTTCCTCCTCTTATTTTCCCCACAACAACAACCCTGTGAGATGGGTTGGGCTGAGAGAGAGGGACTGGCCCAAGGTCACCCAGCCGGCTTTCATGCCTAAGGTGGGACTAGAACTCTCAGTCTCCTGGTTTTCCATTGGCTCCTTCCTAGGGCTGAGAGAGAGGGACTGGCCCAAGGTCACCCAGCCGGCTTTCGTGCCTCAGGCGGGACTAGAATTCTCAGTCTCCTGTTTTGCCATTGGCTCCTTCCTAGGGATGAGAGACAGGGACTGGCCCAAGGTCACCCAGCTGGCTTTCGTGCCTCAGGCGGGACTAGAACTCTCAGTCTCCTGGTTTGCCATTGGCTCCTTCCTAGGGCTGAGAGAGAGGGACTGGCCCAAGGTCACCCAGCCAGCTTTCGTGCCTCAGGCAGGACTAGAACTCTGTCTCCTGGATTCTAGCCCAGAACCTTAACCACTAGACCAAACTGGCTCTCATCATACATTGCTTTATGGCTTCATGTGTCCATCAATCTCCATTTTATAATATGGGCTATCTAGTCTCATTAGATGAGGTGTTTAAAAATGTGTATCTTACGTTGTTACAAATTCTCCAGAGGAAGTAAGGATGGAGTTGGCTTGTCAGCACAACCAGGTGAAAGAAAAGTCGAGGCACACACCAAGCTGTTTCTCCATTGCACAGATAAAGTTTTGGAGATTTTACATTGCGTGATGCGAGATTTGGAGAAGCCGGGGACACAAATCTGGAATGTAACTCAAAGTGCAAAACAAACGTCTAAGATTCCCTAAAATCACTGACATCCAGCTATCTGCTGTCCCCTTAACAATATACAGTGACTGAATATCTACTGCACCGGACATGAACACTTAAAAACATCTGCATAAAATGAATGTGCCTCTCCTTTTCTTCATAAAGCTATGAAACGGCACAGAACGCTTTTTTTTTTAAGTGCACAAGTTTTAACATAGAAGAGGAGCCAAAAAAGACTTTAGACGGTGAGAGAGATGAAACTGTTGTATCTCTGGATGTTCCTCTTGAGGATTTCTGAGCAAGGGCCAAGGACTCGTTCAAAGCGCGGGCGGTCCAGCTTAACACACTTCAAGGGCCCGCGGGCCACCACAGTAGCAGCCCTGGGCCTGTTCAGCAACAGGGCGATTTCCCCTGGAAGTGGGAAGAAATGGAGCATCAACATCATACATCTGGAGAACATGCCTTCGGCTTTGATCTCGGTTAATATCATTAGATGTTTCCAGACCAGGAATTTATTGTGCAATTATTCTGCCCTATTTGGCAAATTGAACAAGAAATCCAGACATCAACATCATCATCACTAAAAACTACTAAGGAAGAAATAGTGGAATAATTTTGGACTGGAAGTATCCCTTATCTTGAAGTGATCACATACCCACTATCCCTCTCTGATCCACTACACTTCTTCTTCTCTGTAATCCACGCTAAGGTCTTCTCCCCAACTTTTCCTCTCAGCTATTCATTGTTTCTTTACTAACACTGAGTCTGATCATATTCTACCCAGGGGACATCATGGGAGATAAAAGAGTGCGCATTCAACACCACCCTGTACACTGTCTAAAATTTTTACACAATACCTTACCCTTTATATCCAACAGTAACATAGGGTTCTGCAGATGCAGCGGATAACATTTCCCATAATTCCCAACTGGCATGGTTGTATGACACATCCATAACCCCCACCCCCCATAACTACTTGGGAAGAGGGATGAATGCTCTCTGCATCCAAGGGGTGATTAGGAGACACTCAGACAAATGACATGCTGTTCTACAATTCCAGTAATCACTGATAGCACATTAGTGATTCCCATCTATGAAAAATGCCATGCACTGAGAGATCCTCTCCTTCCATAAATACCAAAGCCGATATTTCCTTGTGTTTCTGAAACATTCCATTCAGTGGAGCTTACCAAAATAATCGGACGGTCCCAGGCGCCCGACTTCTACATATTCCTCTTTGTCAGACCTACGCTGAAGGACAGAAGCTGTGCCCTGGAAGATAAGACGAAAGGGATCAGGTACATATTTATTTATTATTATTACATTTATATCCCGCCCATCTCCCCCACAAGGAGGGACCCTGGGCGGTTATCACTGAAACACTGTGTTCCTTTGCTTACATTTGGGCAGTGACCATTTCATACATGCTTTGCAGAAGATCTTGAGGTTCTTCCGTTAAAAGATGCCTGTGCAGCACCTTTTCAATTTAAAAGTCATAGATACCTTCTCAGGAATACACTGGGTACAGTATGTCACATAGACAGGAGAAATGGGTATTCTCAAGGTAAAACACTAGGGGTTCCCCCACCTCTGTTTTTTTCTTAAACACCACCTACTTCATTATAAATTTTTGGGAAAAAACGTGATTTTGTTTACAATGTAGCATTTTTTTACCATTTGGGGGGGGGCAACAACAGTGCGAAGCGTTCATGTTCCTGCAAACGAAGTGCTCCTCCTCAAAGCGCTGAAGCATCAACGCAACTGCTATGAGAGCTTTGCCAGGTCCTTGCTGCACATATGTGCAAGCAAAGCTGCATCACTTCACCCGCAGTCCTACAGAGGTTTTGTGGGTGCACAGCGTTCAAATATACCGAATCTGATGGATTAATGTTAGAACTCAGGCAACACTGTCACATCTTCCCATCATGGTGGGTACAAGCTACCATGAGGTCACATGGTCACACAAATGACACCAGTGATCGCATCTGCACCACTTGGGTGATGATGTCATGGGACACATGGTGTCACTTTTCCTCCTTGCCACCCTCAGGAAGCCTATGACCAATGTGCCCTACATTGTTGTCAAAACACTCATCATGCCCTCCAACAACGTCTGTGCTATTTGGGAAAGAAACTCCTTTGTGCCTCAGTGGTTTTTCAAAAGACTTACTGTAGAAAAGAGAAAGGGAAGGAAGAAGAATGAGAGATGGGCAAGCACTCTTCATGTTGCAGAAGAAAAAGAATTCACACTTTTCATCCAGTCTCATCTCAGAGCTGCAGCTTAACAAATGCTGGTTTGGTTGGCACCAACCCTGTCCACCCTTGTCACTGTGAATCTTCACCATGCCCCTTCACCACATGATACAAGACCAGAGAAACAGTGGGTTGTCAAGAGCCCCAAAAAGGCTGGTTTGCAGAATGTTCTTCTTCTTAAAAAGAAAACCAATCGACGTGAGAGCAGAAGGCAATGCCTAGTCCAGAGAGACGTTTTTCTATCCTTGTCTTAGAGCAGGGTTTCTCCACCAGGGTTCCGTGGCACCCTCGGGTTCTGCGAGAGGTCACGAGGGGTCCCCTGGGAGATCACGGTTTATTTAAATAATTATTTCAAATTCAGGCAGCTTCCCATTAAAGAGGTAAGTTTCATTCTTTATTTTTAGTTTAAGAACACTGTTAGTGTGTATCTACAGGCCTACCCATGAAACGAATAGAATCATTTTGAAACTTTTGGCCTATCTTTGAGCCTGAATGTGCAGGGGTTCCCCGAGGCCTGAAAAATATTTCAAGGGTTCCTTCAGGGTCAAAAGGTTGAGAAAGGCTGTTTTACACTGTTGTTATTATCATTATTTCACATTTACTATCTTTGTCTAAAGAGGACAGGTCTGCTATGGGCAGAATGAGAGCCTGCAAAATCCAGAGAGCAGGAAGCAGATGTAAGAACAGATTAGATCCTTTAGCCATGGCAGCAGAGATTCCCATCCTCGCTGCGTTTTCCCAGTGACCTTGTTGGAAATCCAGTCCTCCCTACCACACAAAGGAGCGGTTCATCAATTGCAGCCACTCGGAGTTGCAAGTCAAATAACTCCAGTTGAATTTTTCCATTTCAACAAATCTATCTTATTGCATCCGCTGAGGATGCAAAGGGCCATTTGTAGAAACAATGATAATGTAGCTTGCCGTGAGCTATTTGTCATTCAGCGATACACAAACATTGAAGTTTCCAGGCAATTCCAATGGAGTTCAGCGATTCACAACCTTTCGCTGAAGATCAACAGGAGGGTCTTGAGAAAAAAGCTAAACGTCAGTCATTGCTTTGACCACTGTTTAACCACCTTGTTCCTAAATCAGTGGGGCCTGTTAAGTTTAATAATCGCCCAATGCATTCAATAATCGCCCAATACACCCGATGGACAATGCACTGTCCATTTAACTGCGAGACCATTCTAACGAAGCTATGAAAACTGAACACAATTGGTTGAGGAATGATGGCTCTAAAGGAGATAGAATTGGGCATTAATTTATCCTTAATGGCTACCATTGCTTGTACACTGGATTGCTCACTGCTTCCCAGAAAGATCAAATTTGTAGAGGCCTTTTTTGTCTTTATTTCCTGTTTTCCTGACCTGAATAATGGAGCCGCCAGGCCAATAAATACGGGTCTGCTTAAGGTGGACTCCCAGTGACACAGACTTTGGGGCTGCCAATTCATCGCTCCATCTGCTAAATAATGCTTGCAGCTAGATCACAGCAGAGATTCAGAGCTGGTAGTTCATCACAGGCTGCACCAAATCAGGGAGGAACAATTCTTGGGAAAGATTTTTTGCCATATCACACTTTCAAAAACAGCCCAACCCTCCTTAAGATATTGAGGGGTCCTCCCACGTCCCATTGGATGGGAAAGTCTGCATACCCTCTGCAGCCTTAATTAACTTACAGGTAGTCCTCACTTAACAACCATAATTGAGACCAGAATTTTGGATGCTAAGCAAAGCGGTCATTAAGTGAATCCAACCCAATTTTACCACCTTTTTTATTGCCTTGTAAAATATATCATGACTTCAGAAAGGATTGTAAATTGCTAGGCTAGACATTTCAATTCATCTCTAATTAAAGCATGGCGTCATGTATTATTACATGTATTGGGCCTTTTTTACTCACAGATTGACGAAGAACTTCTGCTATCTGGATTTTATATTTTTATTGTCTTTATATCTATTTTTGATGTATTCATAATTGCATTCTAATTTGTGCTTTTATTGTAAACCGCCCAGAGTCCCTCTTCCGGGGGAGATGGGCGGTGATAAATTCAATAAATAAATAAATACATAAATAAATATTACAGTATTATTATTATTATTATTATTATTATTATTATTTGCACACGGTATCACTACTGTATTGGCAAACCATTAGGGAACATGTGAGATTGCTGCTCTGCTATAAAAGCGTGACCTTGAGAGTTTGGGACACAGAAAGATTCTGAACTGGTGTCTAAAGCAGAGTGTTTTTAGGTCAACTCCTGTCATTCTCACAACATGGAGCTCAGATTGACTCAGTCCAGAAGTGAAAATAATAACAGTTACTGGGGAACTGTTTTTAGGAATTCCTGGGATCAAGGAAGATTTATTGTTTTGACTGCAAAACATTTATTACCCTGAAGAGTGATCCCTTCTGCCCCTAGAGCTGTTGTGAGGTCAAATCTCCTTCTCAAATTTGCCAGGCATAAGGAATCTGAACAACCTGAATTCATCATATATCAAGATCAGCTGCTCCTCTTTCCAGCACTAGCATTCAGCCTTAACGAAGCAATTCCAAAACTGAAGTCAACCGAAACAACACATTAATTTTTAATTCTGTAAAGGAAGAATGGGCAACCAGCAGTCTTTCAGAAAACGTCCAGTCAACCTGGTTAGTAATGAAGGATGCTGAGAGTTGTAGCTGAGTGACAATCAGAGGAGCATAGGTTCTCTACCCTACTAAATTGCCAGATCTGAAGGTCTTAAGATAGACCAAGGGATATAACACTTGCTCTGCATTGACCTTCCTCAACCTGACTGCCCATCAGACACGTGGACTTCTGGACTCAGCACTGCTGGGAGCTGAGGTCCACCTAATTATGCAGTGGTGACTTCTACGTGATCAGGTGGAGGTCCATCTAGTCCAGCTTTTCGCAACTGACAACAGCTGTCCACAAGCACCGTAGGAGGGTAGCCCCAGCTGCTTCTCCTGTTGTCTGACCTGACTTTTGGGAGCACCAAGCTGGGGAAGGCTAGGCTAAACTATGGGTTTTTCTGGGTTGTAGAACAAGGCACTACACAAACAAAACAAACACAACACAAGTGGTATCTAGACTTCCCAGAACTGCTTTTTTAGCTTCATAAATTTCCAGCCATCTTTGCATCCCAACATCGATTCTGCCAATTCTGAGCAATATTTTGAGCTCCAACCAGGGAGAGAAGCTAAGAATTACATTTTTAATCATCATCATCATCACCATCATCATCATCATCAAAATTATTTTAACCTATTAATATTCCAAGTTTATCTTGTTCCATTTTAAAAAAATTTAACAAAGGTAGTAAAAGGGGGGCCAAGGTAGAATTAAGAGCTATTATGTCAACATGTAAATAGTGAAAGAAAAAATGCCTAAATGTATTGGTCATGCAGGTCAATGCCCACAATTTGGCATTTTTAATAATATGTTTTCAGACTCTGAATAGAATGCCTCTTTTTTAAAGTAAAGGCTCCCCCCGCACAGTTGTGCAGTCGTGTCCGACTCTAGGGGCCGGTGCTCATCTCCGTTTGTTAGCCGAAGTGCCAGTGTTGTCTGAAGACGCTTCCACGGTCATGTGGCCGCATGACGCGCGCGGAACGCTGTTACCTACCCACCGAAGTGGTACCTATTCATCTACTTGCATTTGCATGCTTTCGAATTGCTAGGTTGGCAAGAGCTGGGGCGAGTGCGGGAGCTCACTACATCAGGCGGGACTAGGGATCCAAACCTCCGAACTTGCGATCTTCCGATCGACAAGCCTGGCGTCTTACCCGCTGAGCCACCACGCCCCTTACTTCTTTCTTTCTTACTTACTTACTTACTTTACTTACTTACTTACTTACTTACTTACTTACTTACTTACGCCTCTTTTTTACATGGATATGATTAGTGAATTTGGACATGATTGCATTTTCATACCATTTCCGCATTCAGCCAACTGGGGAGTTACTCCTAAGAGGTTAGACGAGATTCTTCCAGGAGTTGAAGGTAGCATAATCGTTCCTGACACTTTTTCCAAACAACCCTCTGAAGTAGGTTAGGCTGAGCAAGAATTCCTGACCCAAGGTCATCCAAGCAGCTTCTGTGTGACTGAGGGTGGATCTGAACCTGCTTCTCCCCAGTTCTGGTATAATATCTTCACCACCAAACCACACTGGCTCTCGATTACTGAGCAGTTGACTAAATGTACTATGGAAAATAGTTGTTGTTTTTTAATGCCCAACTCTATCTTAGCTTGAGCCAAACAAAAGCGAATTCCAAGTCACGTCAAAGTCAATGGAAATTGCTGTTGGCTGCAGCAACTGGGCCGAATCCGAGAAGAGCAAAACATTCACTGTGCAAATGTTCGCTCTCTTCGTTCACGTGCTTGATAACTTACCAGAAATGGATGAGACCGACATTATGCCTCGTAGTCATTATTAGCGTCGATTGTAGCAGCGGCTGAAGCTCAAGCCATCAAAATTACAAGTTTGGAAATCGCGACACCCTAATCGCTCTAGCAGATGCTCCGAGATTCAACTCAACCTCAAGGTGATGTTTTTAAGACCCTTAAAAAATGTTTTTTAAAGACAGAGCAGCTGTTTTTCATTTAAACTCTACACCAGCATAATTTGGAGCCAGTTCAGTTCAATTTCGCCGGCCTTTGCTTGCAAACACACTCCAGCTTTTTGCCTGCTATAATCATTACCCTGTTGAATAGAGTTGCCTGAATGGGCCTCAGGATTTGGATTTCAAAAGCAAAGCCTTTCTTGGAATCCACCGATTCACGCTATTCTTGGTGCACGAAAATTAATTGGGCAATAATAGGATGAAACGAGCATGGCTCAGTCTGGAGAGGCACCAGCTTCCAAGCAACAGGAAGGATGGGTGACTTCTTCACTAAACTATAAATTACGTTGCTCTGGATAACCACATGTTCCTTTCTAAAATATCGGCCGGCGCTGCCGAAAAGTCAAGAACTCTAGAGTTTATTTCTGCCATAGACTCCCTAGGAACCCTGCATGAACTCATCTTGAATCTATAGAAAAATAGAATTAAAAAAGAATTACTGAATAATTGCTGCATTTAATGCAGTCCTGCAGCTGGTTTGGGGGAGCTGAAATGAAAAACCATTAGGTGCTTCACCTAAAGATCTGCCCACACTGCACTAGGTGAAAGTCAGTCTTCTTTTGTCTGTCAATGTTTCAAATGTCTGCAATACTTTGCTTATGCTTCACAAAGTACCCCTTGCAGCGCAGGCCCATGTAGGTTTACTTGAAAGCCCATAGATGCCAAAGGGCCTTATTCCTGGGTTAGGGACAGCAAGTTGCAGCCTTGTTTTCACACTGAAGCTGCACTATAGCTAAGAAACCTTCCATGTGAATCTGCATTGGATGCACTACTTCAGAGCTTTCCAAACTTTTCAGGTTGGTGACACACTTTTTAGACATGCATCATTTCGCGACACACTCTTACAGCAGGGCACAAGGCAGGCACTAGGACCTGTGCGGAATCACAGCAGGTTTGGAGGCAGCAAGGCACAAGGCAGGCACTAGGACCTGCGCGGAATCACAGCAGGTTTGGAGGCAGCAAAGCACAAGGCAGGCACTAGGACCTGCGCGGAATCCTGGCAGGGCTCGGAGACAGCAGCAGACATGACACACCCAGATACTGCAGCGGACACACTAACGTGTCCCGACACACAGTTTGGAAAGCTCTGCACTACTTGAAAGCAATGGCCTAGAGGTGAACGTTTGGGAAGTTCTGTTGGCTAGTAGAGATACATCACATGACTGCCAAACGAGGAGATCATCAGGCAGCTCCTGAGGACCGCATCCCAACCCAAGGGAGCCATTACCATTAAATGCCCTACGAAAACGCTTCTTAAAACATCTAGATCATTTCTTATTGAGCTGCAATATGTAATCCTTGCTTGGGATGGGAGGAGTAATAGCTCCTCTTGGGGATGGCTTGCTCCGTAGAGTTCTTTTAAATTGAACATCAGAGCCTCTTGGGTTTTATATATTTAATTAATTTATATAGATATATATTATGTACTGTATTTTATATGTTTTTATATGTTTTAATTGTTAACTTTGTGTAAACCGCCCAGAGTCCCCTCTGAGGGGGGAGATGGGCAGTGATATTAGATAGATAGATAGATAGATAGATAGATAGATAGATAGATAGATATAGATAGATAGAATAAATAAATAAATAAATAAATAAATAAATATTTGCTTGCAAGCATCCATAAGATTTTTAACCCAAACAGCTAGATGTTACCTTCTGTGGTCTGATAGCCCCTAATGAAACCCTGCTGTGATCCCTGATCCTCTCCATTCCCTTTTTAGTTCCTGGAAGCAAAGGCAGTGGTGGACCTAGAAAGAAATTCCTATTTCAGTGGCAAAAGGTTCTTTTGTCAAGAGAAGGCTCTGCTACAAGGAATAATGCAGCAGAGGACTGACTGGCGTTAAGTACGTGAAATGTTCCGTCTCCTTTCCTGGATCTTTCCTGGGTTAAGAGAGAAACCTTGCTTTAGTTTCAGGATCTGGTGGGTAGTAAGACAAGATGGCCATTCTAGAGGGACACCATCCAGCTTGGCAAGGGCAGAGAAACCAAAGAAGGAAGCCATCTTGATCCCTTTGGCCAGATTTGGTCAGGTGACCTTGCCTCAACCCTAGAAGAATTTCTGAGTCCGCTGACTTGCTGGATTAACCAACAGGGAGAGGGAACAGAAGGAAGTCTGTGGAGCCTATCTGCATCTCACCCCTCTCTTGGCTGCCCAGGAGCTTCAGCCTGGCACGCCCCTCTTCGTTTCCTCCCCAACCTCTGTTAATAGGAGTTCTTTGGCTCTTCCCTGGAGAGGAAGAAGAACAAAGCAAGTTTGCTCCCTTGCTATTTGGGGATGCCCAGAAATAGCCACCAGAGCAGAAAGAAAAAGGGAGAAATGCCTTTCGGGATGACAACCCATCAAGAACGGAGTGCTGCAGAAACAACTCAGCCGCAGGGCATTTCCGAAGGATCCGTGAAAGGGCAGGGTTACAGCTCAGGCGCAACTCCACCCAGTGGGCTATTAATCACCAGGAAATTCCTTTTCCTTGATCGCTTTCCCCACTCCTTACAAATCAGGGAAGGGGAAGGGAATCAGCCTGCTACGGTAATGGGGTCTGTAGGCTTTGACTATTATTGGCTAATAGTTTTTGTGTGCCAAGAAAAACTGCATTCTGAGATACGTCGGGCTCAGGCTAGCAGGCTGGCAACTAAGAAGAACGGGTGATGCTTCCTCGGTTGCCATCCTTCCGGCCCTGCTCCCTTTTTCCAGTAGGCAAGGGTGTTTGCAGAGGATGGTCCGAAAAGTCAAGATGGCTGTCACAATGGTGCGATCAAAGCTCTGCCTGTTTTTTATGTGCATCATGGTATCCATCTGGATTTTTTCAACCATATCCTGCCAGTAAGACTCAAAAAAAGGGGAGCTCCTTTACCACACCCCAATTTTCCTCTTTGTCTACCCGGCATAAGCCAGCCCCTGTGCTGGTCGTCGTCCAAGTTAATTGGAAAACCCTGGGAGGTGCAGTGAAAGGAGAAAAACTTTAACTGATTTAGCTTAACTGTGAACGAAGCCAAGCATTAAATGACGCCATGTTGGAAATCACCAATTGGAGGCCACATAAAATGGATGCTGGGAAGCACATCCATGGTTTACCAGCAGCCTGGGCTTCATCTTTTTCACCTAAGAGTACTGAACTGGGGAGACCCAGGTCCAAATTCCAACTCAGTAATGAAACCCCTGAGGGCCAGTTTGTCATAGTGGTTAAGGCACCGGGTTAGAAACCGGGAGGCCGTGAGTTCTAGTCCCGCCTTAGGCACAAAGCCGGCTGGGTGACCTTGGGCCAGTCCCTCCCTCTCAGCCCTAGGAAGGAGCCAATGGCAAACCAGGAGACTGAGAGTTCTAATCCCGCCTTAGGCATGAAAGCCGGCTGGGTGACCTTGGGCCAGTCACTCTCTCTCGGCCCTAGGAAGGAGGCAATGGCAAACCACTTTTGAAAACCCTTGCCAAGAAAACTGCAGAAACTTGTCCAGGCAGTCTCCGAGAAAATGGACAAGATTTAATGGATTTTAAAAAAAGGTAACCTTGGCCTGATGGCAAATATTTGACTTATATATGGCAGACAACACACTAAGTCATAAAGTTAGTGTGCATTGTGTGAACCCAACCAATCTTTCAACATATCAAGTATTTGGCTTATTTGTTGTAGAATTGTAGCTTCTTTAACAAATCTTGAATGAACAAGCAGCAGCGAAGCATATAGTGGAAACATATACATATACGTATACGTATACGTATACGTATACGTATACATATACATATACATACACAAATATTTCCTTTTTTAAAATTTCAGCAATATTCTTTCTGCCGAAGCTCTCTAAGACAAGAGAAGGAGACCCACCCCTTCCCTTCTAAACTGATTGCAATTCAATCTCAACTTCCCACTGATCTCTCAAACTGGTTCAATTTGGCAGTTGGGTTTGTGATAAACCCGGGACCAAAAGACAGGAAGAAAAAGTCCACTAGAGAGAGAAATCTTCTTGCACTAAAATCTGCCAGCCCCGCAAAACGGAGCTGGGAAATACAGTAGAAGGACAAGCCAATCGGGTTCACTGCATCCAATCAACACCTGAAAGGTATTTTGAGCGACAAGGACCCTAAACAACAGCATTAACATACACCCTGATACAGAGTTTTCCCTACCAAGCCAGTGGCACGATGCCAGAAAAAGCTCCATTTTCCTCCTTCACACATGCCAGCAAACAAAGGCCGTAAAAGTTGCAGGAGGGGCAAAGACTAGGGATGGCAGTGGGGAAATGTTGCATTTTAAAGATTCTTTGCTGGGACAAAGCGCCCCATTCTCTCGGCTTTCTCTGAAGCCAGGAAATGTCCACTGAGTCAACATTTAAAAAGAAAAAAAAAAGTTGCCCACAATAATAGCTTATTCATCGCCTCTTCATCGTTGGAACTGACCTTCACAGTTACCGTATTCGGAGTGCAGACGCCACAGAAAGCTGCCAGCCCTCCCCCACGACAAGTTGGCAAGGCTGAATGTGAAGACAATGAAGGCAATTTTTTTAAAAAAAAATTGTGTTAAAAGTAGCTGGGTAGAACATCCCAGCTCAGTCCCTACCCCTTCAATATCAAATGGAGAAAAAGCACTGAAAGTCCATAACGTTGCAATGACAGTCCTGTTGCTTCCACCAGCAGCTGGTAGACAATACTGGGCATAGAGGAGAAACCCACCCAAAGACTTGATTGCGAAAGCTCCTGGCTGTGGATTGGTGATGGGGTCATCAACCGCAGTGGGCCAAGGTTTTGCTGGATTGGGCACAAGAAATGCAAGATATTTCCGACAGGGTGGAAGAAGCTGGTTGGACAGAATTCATGGGGATGTTCCAGTGCACAATGGCTGGAATGAAAAGGAGGCCTCTTGCCTTTTAAGGAGGGATAAAGAAAAGTCTATCTAGGAACTTTGGGGCAGGGGAGGGGAGGGATGGCTTTAAAACAGGATGGAGAACTTCCAAAGGCATCTGGAGGTCATTATTTGGACTGGACTGCATGGAGAGGGAGGGGTATCAGAAAGCAAGAGAGAAAAGGGATGGCTTCAATCATTTTGGACTGTGGCCCTGTCCATTGCTGGGTGACCATCACCCTCCCAAGCCTGTGACCTCTGCAGATGACTCTCCAAACCTCCTTGAAATGCTTTCCTTCAGAGAAGCAAGTGAGGAAGTTGGGTAAGAAATGAATCCCCTAAAACAGCAGCATAAGGTGCGGAATCAGGCATGACGACTCAATGTAGGTGATATCAAAGCAAGTTGAAGAATGTTATCCCCAGTCAAGGCCTTCGGAGAGGGTGTATGCAGTGGGAACCATCCAAAGTATGATGGCTTGAGATGATCAGATGGAGACATTTTCATTCAGGCAGTCAACCAAATTAGTTAAGATATAAGAACTGGTTCAGTATGTCATGTTTCATTCAGGGTCCAATATTTTCGATTTACTTCTGGATGCTATACTCTTGGATGGAGTGGTCTTTCCAGATGTGGAGCTAAAAGCCAGCCCTACCTATTCATTGCTCTAAATGTTGAGAGGGAGAAATTGACTGATTGATTGATTGATTGATTGATTGATTTCGGTATCTCCAGGACATTGTGGGATGAAGGTCTTTACTCTGACTTTATTTTAATGCCTCAAGGCTAATGAAGGTAGACCAAGCATTGGTAGATGAGAAGTCATTTTATTTATTTTATTATTTAAATTTATCCCCGTCCATCTCCCCGAATGCTTTTGAACTGTGGTGTTGGAGGAGAATTCTGAGAGTGCCTTGGACTGCAAGAAGATCAAACCAGTCCATACTCCAGGAAGTAAAGCCAGACTGCTCACTTGAGGGAATGATATTAGAGGCAAAACTGAAGTACTTTGGCCACATAATGAGAAGATAGGATACCCTGGAGAAGAAGCTGATGCTGGGGAAAGTGGGAGGCAAAAGGAAGAGGGGCCGACCAAGGGTAAGATGGATGGATGATATTCTGGAGGTGACGGGCTCGACCTTGGGGGAGCTGGGGGTGGCGACGGCCGACAGGAAGCTCTGGCGTGGGCTGGTCCACGAAGTCACAAAGAGTCGGAAGCGACTGAACGAATAAACAACAAACCATCTCCCCGAATAGGGGACATTTTACAGGCAACCAAGCTATCTACCCATCTACCTATTAGATTTATATCCTGCCTTTCCTTCAGGAACTCAGTGTACCTAGCACTCCTTATTTCTCCCTGCCACAAACCTGTCCAATAGGTTGGGTGGAGAGAAGGTGGGTGGCCCAAGATCACCCAATGAGCTGAGGGTGAGCTACAACCTGGGCCTCCCAGTTCCTAGGTCAACACCTTCACCATTACACCAAACCAGGTCTCCCCTATTCTCCTGGTTTTACTGTATATTGGCTGTCTTTGAACAGAGACAGAAAGCCCATGGATCAGGGGAAGAGCAGCAAACATGGAATTATCCAAGTGACGGTAACAAGAGCAAATGTATTCAGCTTCCACAATGTGCCCCGTTTGTTGGATACTGATTTTTACACAGGATTTAGGATCACATTCCTTATTTCACCTTCTCTTCTTGAAGCTTAATGGTTTCCTCAATCTCTCTTCCTGGAATTTCATTCTTAGCACCTGATCATCCTGACCGTCCTTCCGTATAAATGAAGAACACTTTGTATAGTCGAAGGCTTTCACAGCCGGAATCCGATGGTTGAAGAACACTTTGTTTGGTCCGTATGAAAATAGGCAAGGGACGGGGTTTTAGGAAATGTACAGGGGCATGCCAGATGGGTTATCAAAATAACCCAGAGTGACTCGTCTAGGGAGACCCTGGGAAGAAACCTAAACCAAACATCTCACATCACCTCTGAAAAAGGGGGGGTTGATCCAGGCATTCTCAAAAGTCAAATCTAAGGGCGAAACAGGAAATCATTTACGAGGGACAAGTGCTAGAAACCAGGGGAAACAGAGGCCAGTTGAGATATCTGAAGATCTAAGGACAGCCTTTGTTTGCTTAGGATACAAGGATCACTTGAAAGGCTGCTGTGTTCCTGAGAGGTTGGGAGTCACCCCCCTCCTCAAAAAAGGTGGCTTTAAACAGTTTTCTGCCTGGTGCTTATGGCTCCTTGGAAATCATGTTCATCTTTCCTGATTAATCATTAACCCCACTTTATTTCTTCAAGAGATTATCCTCAAACAGAGCCCAGTGAGGCGGGCTCTGACTTTGCTGATTTCTCCAGACAATGTTTGTTTGAGATTTGCAGATTGGCTTGGTACACTACATGTGCCAATGCTTAGGTTAAATGTCAAGAGGAGGTTCCTTCCTTCCTTCCTTCCTTCCTTCCTTCCTTCCTTCCTTCCTTCCTTCCTTCCTTCCTTCCTATATATGTAGCTAGATTCCTTCCTTCCTTCCTTCCTTCCTTCCTTCCTTCCTTCCTTCCTTCCTTCCTTCCTTCCTTCCTTCCTTCCTTCCTTCCTTCCTTCCAACTGGCCACTTCATATTATCATCCAAAACAGGAGATAAACATGACATAATTATCCATACATACCCAGCACCAAATAAATTTTAAAAAACACAATTGACCTCATACTTCATAGGAGACAAGAAAGACACAGGTTTATAATTTGCTTTAGTCAAGAGAGCTAAGCAAAATTATACAGTTATAAACTACACAAATATCACTTTCGAAAACCTAAGAACAGTGTATTTGCATACAAAAAATCCGGTAGAGGGCAAAGCATGTATTATTTCCTGTCCCCCCAAGAAACTTTAGATTAATACTCTTATCTATTTTAATACTGGGCTAAGGGTGAGCGTATGCCTAGGAATGACAAGTTCTGGAATTAAAGTTCAGCTTGTTTAATTTAAATTAATTTAAGTTCAATGGAAACTGATAAAATATGAGTGCAATTACAGGTTAAAAGGTAAAGGTTCCCCCCGCACATTTGTGCAGTCGTGTCCGACTCTAGGGGCTGGTGCTCATCTCCGTTTCTTAGCCGAAGAGCCACCGTTGTCCGAAGACGCTTCCACGGTCATGTGGCTGGCATGACGCACGCGTAACGCTGTTACCTACCCACCGAAGTGGTACCTATTAATCTACTTGCATTTGCATGCTTTCGAATTGCTAGGTTGGCAAGAGCTGGGGCTAGTGCGGGAGCTCACTCCGTCACGCGGGACTAGGGATTCGAACCTCCAAACTTGCGATCTTCCGATCGACAAGCCTGGCGTCTTACCCGCTGAGCCACCATGCCGCTGCAATTACAGGTAGTCCTCACTTAACAACCATTTGTTTAGTGAAGGTTCGGACTTACAACAATGTTGAAAAAAAGTCTTACGACCGGTTCTCACACTTATGACCGTCGCAGCGTCCCTGCAGTCACGTGATCACAATTTGGGCACTTGGCAACCGGTTCGCATTTATGACCATTGTAGCGTCACGTGGTCACGTAATCGCCATTTTCGACCTTCCTGGCCAGCTTCTGGCAAGCAAAATCAATGGGGAACTGTGTGATTTGCTTAACGACCACGTGGTTTGCTTCACGACCACCGCAATAAAGGTTGTAAAATCATGTTGGATTCGCTTAATGACCACTTTGCTTAGCAACTGAAATTCTGGTCCCAATTGTGGTCATTAAGCAAGGACTACCTGGACTCTTACTCCCCATGTATTAAACAGTTTTCTCCTTCCACAGCATTACAAGTTGGCAGTTCTGGGAGGGCACTTGAAGGTCACATTTAAGCTTGGGGGAACACATGTAACATGGAATCTAAGGTGATGCAGCCCCAGTTTAAATGCATCTGGTGCAATACCTTTAGGGACTTTCTTAGGAGTCTTCCATGCAAAGATGATTCAGGAAGGATGGAAGAGCTCAACAACATGTGGGAAATAGGCCTTCTGATAAATTAAGTGAAATAATTTGGCATCGTTTTCTCACTTCCTTTTTTAATTGCATACATCCTACACAATCTCTCTCTCTCTTCCCAATCTGCATGTTATCGCTGTTTGAATGTCTTCCCATCAACATTGTGGCACGGAGCCCAAGCGCTAATCCAGCACGGCGAAGCTCTCAACATGTAACCGATATTCGAAGGTAGAAACGAGGGCAGGAAAGGCGCGGGCAGCTCTCTTCGCATTTTGTAAAGTATTCCATGCCATAATTTCAGACCATATATGGGACTTGCTGTTAACTATAGCCAAAGGATCGGATACAGAAGAAGGACGGGAGCTGAAAAAGCCCGGATGGCTGGCCACAGCTGTGAACTTTGGATTCTCAACAGCTCAATCAGGAGGGCTTCTTCCAAGGCATTGCTTGCTGAAGTCAACCTTAGGGGGAAGGTTCACGTTGGTGTTTCAAAGACACAGTTCTCATGCTGAGGACCTATTCCTAGGCAGCTTCCCCCAACAGAGAATGGAAGAACGTGAGAACAACCCTGCCGGATCAGGCGAGGCCCATCCTAGCAGCATTTTGTTTCTCAACGGTATGGATTGCAAGCTGCAGACGGTCCTCTCCCCTTGTGGTTCCTCTGCAGCTGGAACTGGAGGCATGAATTTTCAGGACTAAGAGCTCTTTGATCACCCTGCCTTCCATGAATTTATCCAACCCTCTTTTAAAGTCATGAGGTCACGAAGAGTCGGACACAACTAAATGACTGAACAACAACAACAACAACAAAAGTTAATGCCATCACCGCAACTTGTGAGAATGAATTGCACGGGTTAATTATGCAGAGATTCTATAGTAGTTGGGCCACCTTTGCTCCTGAAGGCCACTGAAAACCTTGAATGAAGACCTCCGTGGCCCTCCAAAACGTGCCACCAGATTGCATCTCTTTTAACGAGTCAGAAGGAGAAAACAAATAAATACACAGGGAGTAATCATATCTATTGTATTCAATTAAGCATCTTTAGGCTAGATGGAGGGGAACGGGGAGAGGCTTTATGACATTATGACAGAAGCTTAGAAGTTCAAACTGGGTTTGGATTGATTGAACTTCTCTTTAATCCCCCAATTCCCTCCTTGCCTTTTGTCCTTTCTTTCTTTCCAGCCTTTGTTCCATCCTATAAGCTCAAGGTGCTTTGCAAAGTTCAAAACAAAGCAAGGCTCCAGCTCAGTGGCTAAAGCAAAAAAGAAAAGTCCTTGGATTAATTCTTGGCATCTCCAGTTATAAAGGATCCCACGGAGGAAGGTGATGGAAAGACTGTTTTTGCTTCTTTTGACTCAGAGGGCCCTCTGCCATGAGACACAGTGGAGAAGTTGTCTCAGGCAGCAGATGCTGGAGGCAGCAGCAAGGACTTGGAAAGAGAGAAAACCCAGCCACATGGTTTCTCTTGCACCTCTTAGCTATTTGGCTGCATTTTTTTTACAACTCAAGGCAGCATAGATAATGCTCCCTCTGTCTGTTTTCCCTACAGCAACAACCCTACGAAGAGGGTTGGGCTTAGACTGACCATATTTCCTTGAGACAAAAACGGGACAAGAGGAACGGGCGGGGGCGGAGCGGCTGGTTGGGGGGGCCGGGGGGGCCTCCGCCTGTCGGCGCACAGGGAGGCGGGCTGGGCAGTGGGTGGGGGCGGGGTGGCTGGTTGGGGGGGCTGGGGGGGTTGCCTCCGCCTATTAGCATGCGGGAGGGGCGGGGCGGGCAGCGCGATGGGCGGGGGCAATTCCTCCTCCGGGTTCCCTCCAGTCGGCTGCTCCGCCTCCGCCTTTTCCTGAAAAATGGGACAAAACCGGCATTTATGTTAAAACGACAGGACGGTTGAGAAAAGGGGAAAAAACGGGACGTATGGTCAGCCTAGTTGGGCTAAAAGAGAGGGACTAGCCAATAGTCACCCAGCCTGTTTCCATGCCTAAGGGAAAACTAGAAGCTCCTGGTTTCTAGTCCAGCATCCTAACCAATAGACCAGCTGGATCTCAATCAAGCTGAGCTTGATTTCTGGTGATTATAGCCCCCATAGTTTTGACAGCAGTATACAATTAGTTTCCCAATCATTGCCTTCTTTGGGGATATTTTTTTTTCAACTTCCCAGTCTAGCCTGTAGCACCAGAATTGGTGGGCCTCCCCTCCAAATGCAAACCAGGTCCGAGACCCTACTTAGCTATTTTGGGATTGGCCCCCTGAATCAGCCCAAATCAATGGAATCCAGGAAGAAATGAACAGGTCCTTCTTATCCACCACTTGACCTGCACTCACTCCATCTCTATAATGGGGCTTCTGGGAACAGGATGGACTATCCAGAGCTGGCTGCAATACATTCTGAAGATATCCTTCAGTCTGCCAAGTTCTGGCCACTGTTCCTAGCATCCCCTTTTGCATGGGTCCTCTGTCATCTCAAGCAAAGAGGCCATTTCACTGGAAATGCTGAAGATTCACATGGCCCTTGAATGAGGAATTGCCCGAGCAATAGCTAAAGCTGTCTCTTCCCTCATCTAGTGGAGAGGAAGCTCTGCACCAGCACTGCACAACTAAAGATACTAAATATGTATTGGATCTATGAACAACTGCCTTTTTCATGTCACTTGCCTGGAGGGAATAATAAAGATCAGCTTCTGGTTGAGAGAGGGCAACCCTTCAGACCTATCCTGTGTCCACCAACTCCGGCCACCAGATCTGCCCTTGCTGCTCTCCAACATTTTGTTCACCAACATTCCATTCACTGTTTACTGGCATTTTGCCATTGAATAAGGCTCTACATCAGAGCTTTCCAAACTGTGTGTTGCGAGGAATTAGTGTGTCAGCTGCAGTGTCTGGGTGTGTCGCGGCTGCTGCTGCCTCCGAGCCCTGCCAGGATTCCGCGCAGGTCCTAGTGCCTGCCTTGTGCCCTGCTGTAAGAGTGTGTCGCAAAGTGATGCATGTCTAAAAAGTGTGTCACCAACATGAAAAGTTTGGAAAGCTCTGCTCTACATATTTCAATAATGATTTGGAAGAAGTGTTTTAGAGCTTGTGTGAGCCTGGCACCTCCTGCTATTCAATAAAGCAGAAGTTAACTTTTTTTGAGAGCCAGTTGGATGGAGAGGTTAAAGGCACCAGGCCGGGAATCAGGAGACTGTGACTTCTAGTCCTGCCCGTGGCATGGAAGCCAGCTGGATGACTTTGAGCCAGTCCCTCTCTCTCAGCCCTAGGAAGGAGGAGGCAAGGGCAAACCCTTCCTAAAAATGCTGCCTAGAAAACTGCAGGGACTTGTCCAGGTGGATGCCTAGAATCAAGATTTTTACTTGAAGGCAGATTATGATGATGATGATGATGATAAATAACTTTAACTTGATAAACTTTGAGGAGACAAGTCCTTAAAGCACCAGATTTATGCAGAAGGCAAAAGGACATGGGTCCTGGAATTCTTAGCAGAGAGATGCTACACATTCATGCAAAGTCCAGATCATCTGCACATAGCCCTGTGCATACAGTATATACTCCACTATTAGTATGTCAACTCCTGTTTACTAGTGTTATACTTCTTTTGGGCTGGATTGGAAAACTGAGAAATCCCAGCCTGGCTCTTTAAAACAAGTACCCACACACACACACACACACACACTCACTTTTAGGAAATCAAAAAGGCAAAGTTCCCTAGAGCCCCGAGTACAGTTTATGATATGGCTACAAATTTGTTTTTTTGGAGTTGCGCATCTGCCAAATCATAATTCTTTATGGCAACAATCCCTGCACAGAGCTTACGGTTCTAAGCCTCAGTGCCAGGAATCTCAAATGGGATAATTCCACGACCTTGAAAATCCAGCAGATGCATTCCACATCTGCCCAGGCTGGGAAAACCTGAAGCTGGGTGAAAAGCAGGGTGGGAAATGAGATCTCCGACATGTCAGAAGGCAGACAAAATGACAAGGGTTTGGGAGAGAGAAAACATCAACCCCCACCCCCAGTTTTCACCAATTGAAGCAGCGGCTGAGGCATTCTTTAGGAACACAAGCTGTTCAAACCGTTGCTGTTTACCATTATCTTGGAGAGGGTGAGGGATAGAAAACATCTTGCCCATCGCCGATTCCTGATCCCTTGAACTGAAAAGTCTCATGCCTGGAGTTTATGTACAAGCACATCCATTACACAGGAGCTGAAGAGTCTCTAGATCAGCGTTTCTCAACCTTGGCAACTTTAAGACGTGTGGACTTCAACTCCCAGAATTCCCCAGCCAGCATGGCTGGCTGGGGAATTCTGGGAGTTGAAGTCCACACGTCTTAAAGTTGCTAAGGTTGAGAAACACTGCTCTAGGTGGAATGAAAAGACTTACTTGGGCGCCCTTAACAGACTTGGTGCCCGAGTTCAGACGGGCCCTAAACGCAGCTTCGGAAAACACAACCACTTGTTCATATAACCTGAGAAAGAATATTGGATAAAGGGCGAGGGAACGTTGCAGCCTTCTGTTTTTGCAATCCCAATTGTTGCAAAAGGCTTCCTTCGGCCTCTTTTGCGCTGGTGCCACCAAAGGGCTGAACTGAGACGACGCAGGCGCAACAAAGAGAACGCAATAGGCTTAACGGACTCCGGCGAAGAACATTTTAGCACCGAGACCATCAAGGGCTGGGTTCTGTTCCAGTTTCACCATCTGCCCTCCCTGCCCAGCATCTCACCTCTCTCCCTGCATGGCGGCCTAGCGCAACTCTCAGGAAACAAGCAGGCTGGTGTATACACTGTGAAGTGGGAAACAAGTAGACCCCCCCCCCCATGTTTCAGCCCAGAGCGCTAAATTCCCTTGGCATGTTATGGCTGTAAATCCTCATGGAATGAGCCTTTAAGCTGCAGCCTCAAAGTGGGAGGAGAACCAGGAAGGACAAAAAAGAAAAACAGGATTGTGGCGTCAGTGAGCATCTTTCCGTGGAGACTGAAAATGGGGTGATCAGTCATCCGGTCTCTCTGCAGGGAGTCCTGGGAATTGTAGGGTTACACAGGAGTAAGGTTAAGTGTCTCTCCTAGAGACTTCTCCATGGCTCGACAAACTACAAATCCCAGGATTCTTTGTGGGGTAAAGCAGGCCCAAAAGAGATCTAGGTTCTACAGTCCATGGGACTGATCCAATAGTACATAATGTAGTAAAAGCTCCCTTGAGTCAAGCTCAAATCCTCATGACTTTGTAGATACGTTGGTGTAATTTTCACGGCTACTGTGCAGAAGAACTTTGCTTCCATTCTTTCTTCCCAGATCTTTTTTGACTTCTCAGTCATGTCTACAGCCACGGAGCTTTCCTGGTGGATGGTCATCCAAGAACTAATCAGGTGGGATCCTGTTAGCTTTCCAATTCAGTCAAGATTGGTGACAGGTTGCGAGAGTTTCTAAATTTAATTGATGTAAACAAATGGGGAAAAGTCTGGGGTCTACCCCACAGAGAACACCTGGGTCTCTGCAACGGGGAAGCCAAGATAAGAGGAATAAATGAACAGCTCGTGTTTGGCTACCAAAACTGACACTGAAGTCTTAGCAGCTGGGCAGGCACAATCTATGAAAAAGCATGTTGTGTTGTCTCCATCAACGGAGCAGATTCAAAGCCAAGAAAAACATTCTGTAGCTTCAGGTCTTGCGCCCAAGGCAGTGGTGAACATGCCATCCTCCAGATGTTAGCGAACAGTAATGCCAGCATCCTTCCTATGGACTGGAGCTCTTGGAAGCTGTGGTTCAACAATATCTGGAAGACTATTCTATCCTTAACATGAGCTGGGAGGAGGGGGGGATATTGCATTGGTTGCCGGTGTGCTTCCGGGTGCAATTCAAGGTGCTGGTTGTCACCTTTAAAGCCCTTCATGGCTTGGGACCAGGTTACCTGAGGAACCGTCTTCTCCCAGTTGTTTCTACCCATCCAATTTGGTCTGGTAGGTTGGGCATTCTACGGGTCCTGTCAGCCAAGGAATGTCGGTTGGCGGGGACTAGAAGGTGCGCCTTCTCTGCCGTAGCCCCTGCCCTCTGGAATATTCTCCCTCCAGAGATCAGGATGTCCCCGACCCTGTTGGCCTTTTGTAAGGCCGCGGAGACCTGGTTATGTGCCCGGGCCTGGGGACCCGAGTGTGTGAATGGCCCCGTTTCTTGGCTATATTAATATCCATGCATTGCTTACTTGGCGGCCATGTATATTTATTTTATATTTTTAATTGTTTTAATTATTTCAACTGTTTTATAATTTTTATGATTGTAAGCTGCCCAGAGTCACTTGTTGAGATGGGCGGCCATAGAAAATAGATAGATGATAGATAGATGGATGGATGGATGGATGGATGGATGGATGGATGGATGATAGGATGACTGAGGGACAGGTAACCCTGGGTGTCTCATCCTTCTAAGGCAGGGGTGGGGAACGTCCAGCCTGCGGGCAAAATAAGGCCCACAAAATCATTTGGTCTGGCCCTGCCAAGGCAACCGCAGGCGGGACTCGAAATTCAATAAATTTAGGAGCTCCCACCTGTAAACCCCACCCCCGGTGCTTGTGATTGGCTCCCGCCCACAAACCCTGCCCCCCAGTGCGCGTGATTGGCTCCTGCCCACAAACCCCGCCCCCAGTGCACACAACTGGCTCCTGCCCGCAAACCCTGCCCCCTTCTGCACGATTGGCTCTCGCCTGCAAACCCCGCCCCCTGGTCCGCGAATGTTGTTATAAATTTCAAAATGGCCCTTGGCAGAAAAAAGGTTCCCCACCCGTTAAGGCTTGGAATCATACCTGGTACCCAACAATAGCTAGCATCTAAGCTATGGCCACATTTAGGAGAATGCCATACAGTACTGCCATCATTTGACGACACCGTTGGGAAAGATGCTGGCATGAAAACAACAGGCTTACCTCTGTGATGATGAAAAAGTCGTCACCTGGCTCCCCCTGAACCACAATTTTCTCTCCATCCTCAAACTGGACAGGCTCAAGGGCATCTGCCACAGTCAGGCGTTCCCATTTGTCCAGGGATCCTAAGAGATGAAAGAGCACCGGGACAGTGACGGTTGTGCCGCTGCTTCTACCCGCCTGCCGCTAGCAACCCAGCAGACCTCTGGGCAGGTCCCGTTGACACTCCTTCTGCCTGCCCACTTATTCAAAACCAGACACCGGTGGCTGAGGATTATGAACTTTGGAGTCCAAGACTTCTAGAGGGTACCAGCGTGGGAAGAGAGGTCATCATTGACATTTGGTAGGGCAATGAGGGTTGCCTTAAGGAGGATCTGGTCTGCTTTCCCCATTTTAGCTGCATAGAACTCTGCAAATTAATTGAATCCTTGGCTATTCAGCCAAGATCAGATCTTCATAAACACCTTTTTTGAGAAAACCTTCCTAAAAACCTTCATGAAAACCTTCATAAGAACACTTTTCATCTCTTTGTCCTTCATGCAGCCTTTGCCTTTGACCTTCAAACCCCTGCAGATTTTACAAAGGTATGACCTGCAGAAATTCTGCCATTGCCAAGCTTTGTTTTACGTGGGTGCACTCCAGATCCCTTCTATTAAACATTGTCACCTTACAGGGTCTAGAAAGCGTGCCTTCTCTGTCGCGGTCCCCACCCTCTGGAACAGCATCCCTCCAGAGATATGGATGACTCTCTCTCTCCTGGGGTTCCAGAAAGCTCTCAAAACCTGGCTCTGGTCCCAGGCCTGGGGTTAATGGGTTGGGGGGGGGGTCACCCTGTCATGCTTGGTTTCAATGGTTGCTTTTAGTCCAGGCTATCTTGTTTCATTTTGTTTATGTTTTTAATTGTTTTAATTATTTTTTGTTAGCTGTCCCATCTGCTGGAGTGGGCGGCTATTATTATTATTATTATTATTATTATTATTATTATTATTATTATTATTATTTTACCTAGATGCAACTTTTTAATACAAACATTTCCTCCCCCCCACCCCCATTGGTTATTCCCCCTCTCCTGCCTGGTTAGCCTGAAAAAACTTGGCAGCAACATAAAATGAAAGCACCAACAGTTTAAAGCATGTTTTTCTTCATTGCCGAACATAATAATAAGGCACAAGTAAACCCAGTTTTAAAAATGGGAGAATGCAGGCAAGCGAAAACACATTTCTGACCAGATCCACTTTGCCCACTTGAATCCCAATGCACTGCATGTGACTGGTTCTGCTTTCACGTAATGTGTGGTTAGCTTGTGGTTTTGCCTAACGTGTGATCCAGACCACCGTGGCTTGTTCAACAAACCATGGTCAATCCTAGCAATGCGTTAACGGGATGTGTCAACCAGCCACAGTTGGATCCTCACCAGAGATTTTCCACTGGACGTGGATGGGAACGGCAAGGATCACAAGTGTCAGTGTGGGGCAGGGTTAAGGTGTTGGTCTAGGGCTAGGGCTAGAGGAGATCCAGGTTCAAGTCTACCATCAAGCATGATGGCTCATGGGACTTTTGACTTTTGGCCTTCACGATCTCTCACGAAGCCTTGACGATCTCTCCATCGACCTCACAGAGTTATTTCCTGGAGGAAAAGCAGGATATCAACCCAACAAGTAAATAAATAAATCACCCAGCCAGCCTCTTTGAAAAGCCAGTGGTGGGCCATGAGTTTCGCGCTTTGGAACCCTATTGTGGGCCAGAAAAGTCCATCAAGGAGAAGGCTGTCTTCTGCAGAGTAGGACACACAGCTACTCTTTTTCCAGTCCTCTATCAATGCTTCCTGTTTGAGTTGGTGGTTGGCCAGGCAGTCATCCTTGTTGTTGTCATCTTTATCACAATCTTCATTTTTATGAAAGAGCCAGGAGAGGAGGTCCCAACTCTTGGCACAGTCCCAAATCCCACCCAGACTTTTCCAGCTGTGGTTCCTGGGGAGTTTTTCTCTGGAAGGGATGGGGACTATCAGAAGAAAAATTGACTGCAAGGCCTTGCAGAGTTACCCTTCCCTGCAATGGAGGGGAGATCTTTGCAACTGTCCCATCAATCAAAGCTCAGGGAAGGAAAACCCCAATGTGTGTGGGGTGGGAGGAGATTCTCTCCCTGGGTTGCACTATACCTCCCATCAGCCCCAGCTAGCACAACCGCAAGGATTCGAGCAGTTGCTTGCTTGAAGATCGGTCCACTAAAGAAATCTAGAGAAAGGACCAGGTTGTTCAAACAACTTGAGGAGTGCTCAAAGTAAAAGGTAAAGGTTCCCCCCACACATTTGTGCAGTCGTGTCCGACTCTAGGGGCCGGTGCTTATCTCCGTTTGTTAGCTGAAGAGCCACCGTTGTCCGAAGACGGTTCCACGGTCATGTGGCCGGCATGACGCACGTGGAACGCTGTTACCTACCCACCGAAGTGGTACCTATTAATCTACTTGCATTTGCATGCTTTCAAATTGCTAGGTTGGCAAGAGCTGGCGCTAGTGCGGGATTCGAACCTCCGAACTTGCGATCTTCCAATCGACAAGCCTGGCGTCTTACCCGCTGAGCCACCACGCCCCCTTGAGGAGTGCTCAAACGAGATGCTTTTGCTGGGAACAGGTCCCCACCTGTCAGCTGGAAAAGCTAATTGTTTACGGCACATCTCTCTCTGCACTTTCTCAGCTTTCCAACTGCCCACATGAGAGACAATTACAACGATTATAAGAGGGGAGGAAACGGGTGCGAGTTCATATCTTCCAGGAAGGGTTATGCTTGTTCAAAACTCCCCTGTGATGGTGAAGTGAGCAGCAGAAGAAAGAACACTTCAGCTCAGGAGGATCTTGTCATCTTGCATTTGCCTCTTCTTTCCATCTGACTCTGAGGCACCCATGGAGATGCACTGGTGAAGTCTTGCTACTCTAGTCCTAGCAGTAAAAACAACGTGGCTTCTGTGGCATCCTCCTTGGCAGGAAAGATGCAGCTCAGAAGTCCATGTTTTGTTTGCAAAAGATCATGGATTCATCTCTGGGCATCTGCAGGTGGGCTCCTGGCCTCACCTTCTGGATACCTTCTACTTCAGCCAGTGGTCAGACTTGGTAAACCATAGTTTCCTCATTAGGGGTTGAACATTCAACTGCAATCCAATGTGAGGTGTTGAGCTGAGTCAGCTTCAAACTGCAAAATTGTGTCCCTTGGATCCACTGCTTTTAATCCCCAAATTGGGTCGATTCAGTTCAGAAAGCGATGTGCAAATGGCATCAGGCTGATTCAGAGCCACTTGGTTTGAGACAACAATGAGTCCCAAGTTGTCAGGCCTATTCAGAAAGTTGATGCAATTTGGACCTTCCATTGAACACCCTTCCAAGTCAATCTTTGCCGCAAAATCCCCAAGCCCTAATTTCCTGGGTGGCCCAGTGCAATAGCTACCAAGACTGGTGCAGTTAATTGGTGCAGTTTCGGCAATTCCAGAGGCCAGAATCCCCTCTTTGCAAGAAGCTTCTGAAGGCCGCCTGCAGACCACGATATCAAAATTGCATGGGCTTTCTAGATATTTTCTCTCTGTTTCCAGGGAGTTCTCTGGATCCTGAGGCAAACCTCTCAGATGGTGCCCCCAACCCCAACCTTGGTCATTCACTAAAGAGGCCATGGTTCCACTTGAGGGAGCAGACCCATTTTCAGGATTTGCACATACAAGCTGATCTTGGGGAGGAAGTTCAACATCGGCATCTCAGGGCACTCTCTTGGGAATAGAGCAGTGCTGGCAAGTTGAATCAGTACCAGGGTAACAGGCACTGAGCTGCAATAACCAAGATGACCATGAGATGGCAGCAAAGTGTTAGTTTCCTGCATCTGTTTCTCTGTACTGCCATCTAGTGGTTGTCCCTGTCAGTACAGATAGTCCTTGCTTAACGACTGTAATTGGGACTGGGATTTTGGTTGCTAAGTAAAGTGGTCATTAAGCGAATCTGACTTGATTTTACGACCTTTTTTGCTGAGGTCGTTAAGCGAATCATGTGGTTGTTAAGCAAATCACGCGGTTCCCCATTAATTTTGCTTGCCAGAAGCTGGCTGGGAAGGTCAAAAATGGCAATCACCACAGGATGCTACAACAGTAATAAATGCAAACCAAGCAACCAAATCGGGATCACGTGACCATGGGGATGCAGTGACGATTGTAAGTGTGAGGACCAGTCGTAAGTTGTTTTTTCAAGCACCGTCGTAACTCCGAACCGTCACTAAACAAATGGTTGTTAAGCGAGGACTACCTGTACATGCTGAAACTGTTTATCAAGCTGGATTCTGGTTGAAACTCTGTCCCTACCATTGTGCCACCATAACAAATACCACAATCCTGGAACAGACCGTGACCAGGTTTTTGACGATCTCCTGGTGGTCCCCCATCCAACGACCAGCCATGTTCAACACCTGCTACCACCCTCGCCCCAGGTTTTGTTGTCTGGCTTTGCCCATTCGACTCCGCCCTTGTTGCGTCGAAGCAAACTCAACTCTCCAACTCCCCAAAGGAAAAAGCTACGCACCCAAAATGGAAACCTTGCTGAGAAATTCTTCGTACATTTTCCGCTTTCTCAATGTGCTGCCCTGATGAGAAAGAGAAGGGGGGGGGGAAAGGGGGGGGGAGAGAATTAATGCTACCCACATCACTGTCAACCTCAGAGGCTATATCAAGTGTCAAGACAACAAAGCAAGGAATAACGCTCAAGAATAAATACTCCTGATCTCATTGGCCTGCCGATTTCCCAGCAAACGTGAACCCCGCCCCTGATCAATTGGATCTGGGCTGCATGGCTCTTTTAAGCTGGTGGAATTTAACCTTGGCGGAGGGGGCCCAATGTCCAGGCAATGGGGAGGCCCACCCTTCCCTTCCCAGCAGCTTAAAAAAAAAAGAACTCTAGCTATGATGCACGTCCTGATGAGCTAATTAGTGTGAAGAATTGATTCGAGCCTGTGATTGCAGGTCTAAAAGGGCCCGGAGTTAAGCAGATAATCAACACTTCCCAGCTTTCTCCTTGCCCGTTTAGGAAGACAAAGAAGCAGACCCTTTTTTTCCCCCTTCACAATTTGGCTGGTTAAGCCATAAACAAACAGGAATGTTTGCTTATAAAGGGAGAAGAAGGGCCACATTCTGCTTGGAGGGGCTAGAGAAATTCTAGGAGGAGACAAGGAATCAGACCGGCTAGACGAGAGAAAGCAAAGGCATTATTCAACACATGCATTAATTCTGCTTTTCCGGCACCCTCCAGATTTGCTGGGACAGTCGCCCCCAGGATTCCCAACCAGCATGGCCAATGGCTGGAGATCCTGGCAGCTGCTGGGGGCCCCAGGCTGTAACCTTTCCCTCCCTATTTCCTACTTTCTTGAAACCCAAATGTCACCAAAGTGACAGTGAAGCGTCCCTTGGATCAAACTTCAGTCCCACTAACTACCCACATGCACCTCCATGTAGTCCTCTTCTTGCAACAATATGGAACGGGTTGGCCATTGCCTTTTGTCCAGGAGGTGTCTTCTGACGATCTCCTGGTGGTCCCCCATCCAACGACTAGCCATGTTCAACACCTGCTCCAACCCACCTTTCTGCAGCCAAAACACTGTCTTAAAGTTGCAGAGGTTGAGAAACCCTGCACCAAACCCTAACCCTGCATTCACGTTGAAGTGTTTTATTCACATCCTGTGTTGTTGCCCAAGCAAATCAATCATATGAGGGTTTCATGAGTGGCCTGGTCTCCACAATGCTCTAAGACCCCCTGAGCTTAACATTTGCGGGAGCCTAACCATCCCCCAGCTCAGTGGAGGGATTAAATACAGTAAAAATTAAGTCTTATTTATTTATTAACTTCCCTTTCTGTTACATCAACAGTTCCAGTGCCAAGCAACTTAGCCTGGAGCTCTAGGGATCGCAGCTCAAGCTTTGAAGGAGCTCTAAGCTCACCGTTTGTGCACCCCCCACCTTTAAAGCAGCAGCCCAATATGATGCCCTTCAGCCGTGCTGGACATCAGATGTGGGTTGCAATCCAACGCTTCTGGACTCTGCCCCAACGAGGAAGGGAACTTCCAAAGAAGCCATTGAGGATCAGAGCAGATGTCCCCCCCCCCCCCCCCGAGATGGGAAAATAAAAGTGCTGCAAACTCAGACTTGGGATTGTCTGGCCGGGGGGGGGGGGGTGAACCACCCAGGCCTGTAAAAACCCAGCCCTCCTTCCGCGGATTGTCTGGAAGGAACCCAGGGCCCTGGAAAGACGAGACGTTCATACAACAAAGGCTGACAGCTCAGCGCGGGACCGAGGACGGAAAACTGGACACCCTCCCACACCAATCCGGGCTGGGAAGTTGCAACTGGCCAGCAGACATTAACAGCTGGGGAGGCAGGTGTCTGCTCCACGCCGACGGGCTGGGGTGGGGTGGGGGGGTGAGGGAGCCGATCCGGATGATGCATCCTGCGTTCCAACCAACCGTGGGTTGCAGAAGAATTTTAAGAAGCCGTAATCATGGAGCGCAGGGCACTTGCTCTTCCACCCACAGCCTGGAAGAGGTAATTAAAACCAGAGCGGGGATTCAGTTAGGGAGGTAAAAAGTACCAGGGCATCCACTCTCGGGCTTCTCGGAGTCGCAAGTCTCGGACGATGCCGTTTAGCAAACGCCAAACAGAATCGCCAGACCGGAACAGGTGATGGCGAACTGACCCCTAAGAAACTCATAATTGTTGTGTTGTGTGTTGGTGTGTGTGTTTTTTTTTTTACCAGCCATAAAATGGGACTACAAGTGATCTCCTTGGTGGGGCTATGCTCTGTTAAGGGGAAAATGTCATGCCAAGGATAAATAATAGCCTGATGGAGCGAGGGACTGATCCCCTTCCAAAGGCTGTTATATATTACGGTCTCTGATCCTAAGACAACTCCATTAAATCATGTGCTATGGTTTGCTTGGGGCGATTCTGTTCCAGATTGTACATGTGTCTCTGATCGAAACTATACACAGAAGGGAACAAATGGGGTCCTCCAGGTCACCTACGGGCACCTGAAATCAATTCTAAAGTTGCTGCAAGAGATCGATCCTGGAGATGCCGATTCAAACGCTCCTGACCGTCAAGAGAAGGTGTCAAGGATTTCTTGAGATAACGGGAGCCCAAGTCCCTTGTACGTACTTTTAGTTGGGATTCTCCCTAAGCCAGGAGAACCCCAACTAAAAGTATGTAGCATGCGTAAACCTACAAAGCAGTTGCATCTCTCCTTGGGATCACGCAACTGCCAAGATGTTGCACAAACCCAGGGGGAAACGTGATTAAAGGGTTATGTGCAACACCCTCATGTGTTGCAAAGCACCTTGGGGGAATCTAATCCAAAACTTTGCACAATCTTAACAGGCCTTTAAGCAGCGGGGAGAGATTTCATACATATAAAATGACAAGTGCAAGAACGAAGCCGGAGGGAAAAAAAACGCAAATATTCTGTAGAAAAGAAAAGAACGAAAGCAATGCCAAGCAAGCCTGGAAAAAAAAAAGATTTACAGGCAGCGAGTGAGTCCAGAGCCTGCAACCTGATATGCAACAGAAAAATAAAAGCAAATGCCATTTCGATCAGTCCTTGCGAACGCATCGTTGTGCAACGGGCCAGGAAAACGGCAGCCTCGGTTGTCTTGTCTGACAAAACACCGCACTTGCAGCCTTAGGCTCCATCTAGTCATCTCATCGCCAGATGATCCCAATTCACCGAAAAGTTCAGAAGTGGGACTAAAATGCTCAACCGTGATTTACGGAATGCGTCGCAGTATTGGAAGCTTTGGGGCTGCTATCGCATTCCCAAGGTCCTCCGCTCCAAGCTAGATGGATTTTTGCTTGGAGTGGAGAATGGGAGGAGGCACTGGAAACATTTCAGAAGATACAGTAGATCTAGCGGGCGACCATCCCAAGGAGAGGGAAGGGCCATCAGCTTTGCTACAGGGAAAAGACTGAGCGATGCCCCAGGTTGGAGTCGATGGCCGATGGCCGATGAATGTCTGAGCACGTGGAGCTTAGTAAATGCCTTAATGTGGGGAAGGAAGACAGGAGAGAGGATACCAACTCAATTTGGCAGCAGAATGGAACAGGAAGAGTCCACGGTCCAAAGACTTCAAACCAGGCCAAGGGGAGCGATGAATATCTTAATGCTCTTCAGTGCTGCTGGCACCAAGAATCTCTCTCTGTGGCCAATCCCTGATTAAGCACCTGTTCATTATCTCCTGCACCATCCTTTTCATTCCCCTTTGGGGGACAATTAGCCGCGGGAGGTAGAGCAGGCAGCCAGCTTCATTCAGCTCTGAAATACGGAGAAGGGGAGTTACGGGGCACGATCTGCTTCTTTTTCTACCCTTTGGTTGCCCTTGCCAACCTTGGCAAGATGTCTTCTTTGGGGTGGTGTGATCCCTAACCCTGTCTGTGGCGAGTTCAGAATTGACATAAGAATTACATACACCAGGGAAACTTTGGGACACAAGCAACTGCAGATTTTAAGAAATATCTGTCGGTTTGGTCTTTTCATGTTCTGAAAGACATTTAGGAGAACTGAGAACCCCAGCTGCTGGTTGGATTAGAAATATTAATATATATATATATTAAAAATGCATTCAAATTGTCCTTCTAAGGTGGATACTAAATTTATATCAATATGCACATTCTAGAGTTCCTGCTCAGATCCATTATTCTTCCACAGTGCTTAACTCTATAGTTCAGTGCTTCATGGTCCTCCTAAGCTTCCCAGCTTTGTGGTTCTGTGCTTCGTGGTCCTCCTAAACTTTCAGCTCTGTGCTTCATGGTCCTCCTAAGCTTCCCAGCTTTGTGGTTCTGTGTTTCGTGGTCCTCCTAAACTTTCAGCTCTGTGCTTCATGGTCCTCCTAAGCTTCCCAGCTTTGTGGTTCTGTGCTTCGTGGTCCTCCTAAACTTTCAGCTCTGTGCTTCATGGTCCTCCTAAGCTTCCCAGCTTTGTGGCTCTGTGCTTCGTGGTCCTCCTAAACTTTCAGCTCTGTGCTTCATGGTCCTCCTAAGCTTCCCAGCTTTGTGTTTCTGTGTTTCGTGGTCCTCCTAAACTTTCAGCTCTGTGCTTCATGGTCCTCCTAAGCTTCCCAGCTTTGTGGTTCTGTGTTTCGTGGTCCTCCTAAACTTTCAGCTCTGTGCTTCATGGTCCTCCTAAGCTTCCCAGCTTTGTGGTTCTGTGCTTCGTGGTCCTCCTAAACTTTCAGCTCTGTGCTTCATGGTCCTCCTAAGCTTCCCAGCTTTGTGGTTCTGTGTTTCGTGGTCCTCCTAAACTTTCAGCTCTGTGCTTCATGGTCCTCCTAAGCTTCCCAGCTTTGTGGTTCTGTGCTTCGTGGTCCTCCTAAACTTTCAGCTCTGTGCTTCATGGTCCTCCTAAGCTTCCCAGCTTTGTGGTTCTGTGTTTCGTGGTCCTCCTAAACTTTCAGCTCTGTGCTTCATGGTCCTCCTAAGCTTCCCAGCTTTGTGGTTCTGTGTTTCGTGGTCCTCCTAAACTTTCAGCTCTGTGCTTCATGGTCCTCCTAAGCTTCCCAGCTTTGTGGTTCTGTGCTTCGTGGTCCTCCTAAACTTTCAGCTCTGTGCTTCATGGTCCTCCTAAGCTTCCCAGCTTTGTGGTTCTGTGTTTCGTGGTCCTCCTAAACTTTCAGCTCTGTGCTTCATGGTCCTCCTAAGCTTCCCAGCTTTGTGGTTCTGTGCTTCGTGGTCCTCCTAAACTTTCAGCTCTGTGCTTCATGGTCCTCCTAAGCTTCCCAGCTTTGTGGCTCTGTGCTTCGTGGTCCTCCTAAACTTTCAGCTCTGTGCTTCATGGTCCTCCTAAGCTTCCCAGCTTTGTGGTTCTGTGTTTCGTGGTCCTCCTAAACTGTCCAGCTCTATGGTTCTATGATTTACATCTGATGAAGCAACAGCAGATAGAGGGCTACCTAGTCCTGAAGTCCTCACTAATCCCTTGGAACTTTATCTGCAGCCTTCATTTGCTTCAATATTTTATTCAACCATACTTCTGACCAGCATTTTGAGCAGAGCTATAGGCCACAGATGAGGACAAGCTGAACCAAAGAATGAATGCCACAGTTGCATAAATCAACAAAACAATATCATAAAACCACCCAAGAAACAGCTCCCAGGGGCTTGGTGAAAGAAATAATTCAGTCCTGCCAGTCTGGAATTACAGGAAAATTACAGAGGCTCCTGTGAATTCACGCAGCCTGAAAGGCAGGAATGCAACTGACTGTGCCCCCCCCCCCCAATCTCATACCAGCCTCTACTAGGACAGCCCCCAATGGGGGCACAGCAGGGGCAGCAAGGAAGTTTCTTGAAATTTATGCCCCAGATCAGGATGCAGCAGGTGCGAGGTGAGGGAGGAGGAGGAAGGCGGGAAAGCTGCAAAGGCTTTTTCTTCTTACTTCCGCCATCAATCAAGGGGAATTATCTGCCTAGAAATAAATCATATTGGAAGAGCAGCATGACAAAAGAAGACTCACCATCCTCTGTGCTTTTCATGGCAGCCTTGCAATTTGCTCTTGAATCATTCAGGTCAAGCATTTTACAAGGAAGGAAGGAAGGAAGGAAGGAAGGAAGGAAGGAAGGAAGGAAGGAAGGAAGGAAGGAAGGAAGGAAGGAAGGAAGGAAGGGGGGGAGGGAGGGAGGGAGGGAGGGAGGGAGGAGGGGGGAGGGAGGGAGGGAAGGGAGGGAGGGGAGGGAGGGGGAGGGGGGAAGGAGGGAGGGAAGGAAGGAAGGAAGGAGGGAAGGAAGGAGGGAAGGAAGGAGGGAAGGAAGGAGGGAGGGAAGGAAGGAGGGAGGGAGGGAGGGAGGGAGGGAGGGAGGGAGGGAGGGAGGAGCAAGCCACAGCTATGGAAAGCTGTGTCTTACCAGGCTGAATCAAACCATCTGCAGTCTCCAGACTTCCATCACGTCCCACAGCATACTCCACGCTCCCATCCACTCCTGTGTCTCTGTCCTGTGTGGTTTTTTGCAACCCCCTTTGGCTATTCCAATCAATCTTTTCTCCTTCTGGCATCTCCCCCTTTCAGCATCTGATTCTCCTACTTCCAAGTTTCATTTCCATTCATCCAGCCTACCTCCCATTCATGGCCCCTGAGTCTGTCCTACCAGGAGGACTGGCCGCTTCCCAAAAAACCCTGCCTTGAATTCAGAAGCTGAACCAGCAGAGACTGAACAGCATTACTGGGCTTCAGTTTCCAAAGAAAACCTCCAAACTAGATAGTGGGTCCCAGAACAGGATTCTTTTCATCTTTACGTAAGACTGAACCGTGCAGCAAATGTAACTTCTTAGCTCAGCACAAAAGATGTGCACACAGTGAGAAGAAACATAGGTCCCAGCACTAGCCATTGTGGACATGGGAAACGCTTTAACCCAGCCTCCAGTTGTAGTCCGACATACTTTCAAATCCTCGGCCAACAGGCATAAGTACAACGTGTCTGAAGGGCACGAGACTGAGAGAAAGATGCTCCGCATGTTTGCATATTTTCCTTCGATTAAAGCACCAAGTTGGACAGTTCTGAACAGCCTGAGAATTTTTTCAATTCTTCCCCAGGCAGCCTTTGAAAAGCTGCTGGAAAACAGGGTCTTGGAACTACACTGGAAGCATTAAAGCTCTTTCCAAGGGAAATGGGGGGAAGCTGCTTCAGGCAGGAGCCATCAGCGATAGACAGTGGGGAAGGGCAGAAAAGCTCCAAGGAATGAAAAGATGGACGTTGAAAGGATAAAATAAAGGGAAGAGAGTGGGAAAACAAAAGGGGTGGGCTGTTGATATGAGGGCTTTGTGCCAAAGATGAAGTAGATGAAATGGAGAGAAGAGGCTTAGGAGATACCTGGGTGGTACACTGAGTAGACACCAGAGATTTTCCCCCAGTCCATGGTGAGATATATGACTATTTTAGAGTAAGGTTCAGAAAGGCAGTACCCATGGGTACCTAGGTACCAGTGACATCCCCATATAGTATCTGAGGAATGGCAAGTTTCAATGAAAATTAATTCTCAGAATCATTGTCATCATCATTATCTACCCAAAACACACAAGATCAACCAATCCTTATAACAGAGCTTTCCAAGCTGTGTGTCGGGACACGTTAGTGTGTCCGCTGCAGTGTCTGGGTGTGTCGCGGCTGCTGCTGCCTCCGAGCCCTGCCAGGATTCCGCGCAGGTCCTAGTGCCTGCCTTGTGCCTGGCTGCCTCCAAACCTGCTGTGATTCCACGCGGGTCCTAGTGCCTGCCTTGTGCCTGCTGTAAGAGCGTTTCGCGAAATGATGCACGTCTAAAAAGTGTGTCACCAACATGAAAAGTTTGGAAAGCTCTGCCTTATAAGATTTTAAGCTTCAATGCATGAAATATCATGGACATGTGGCACTGGTCTCCTCTGAATTGCCTGCAATATCACTTGCTACCTTCATCTTTTCAAAGGTGATTAGTCAACGCTAGCAGGTTTTAACGGCCTTTGTCATGACAAAGAGGAAGGCCACATAAGGTCAGCAACCCAAATCGTCTTTCCATTGTCTCCAGATGTGTTGGGATTATGACTCCATATTTCCCAACCAACCCATCAGCTGTGGTAGCAAGTTGAGCAAAGCTGCTTTGAAACCTCTGGAGTAGGAGGAGTAAATATTAATATTAATAAATATTAAGAGTTTCATCAATGCTACAAGCCCTTGTTCAGTCAACAGAACTGTGCCTTCATACTTAGATTTGATTGTAGCTTCTCATGCCCATAAATAGAATTTTGCCTTGTTTTGGACACTTTTCTCTTTTATAAACCATCTACAAACCAGCGTGTTGCAGTTTATTTTGTAAAGACAGCTGGCCCTATACCCCAGGCCAATGTTTCAAGAGCCTTTCCCCACATTAGCAAACTGTTGCAACAAGGGTTGAGGGAGTCCTTGCAAGGAGTCACTTAAAGCAGGCGTCCGGAACCTTTTTGGCGCCAGGGACCGGTTTCAAAAGACAATTTTTCCGTGGACCAAGGGGGCAGGGTTTCCGGGATTTCTGCAGACCGGGGGTGGGGCTTGCAGGCGGGAGCCAATCGCGCACACCGGGGGCAGGGTTTGCAGGTGGGAGCCAATCACAAGCACCGGGGGGCGGGGTTTGTGGGGGGAGCCAATCATGCGGAAAGGGGGCGGGGTTTGTGGGTGGGAGCCCCGCGGCCCAGTTTCTAACAGGCCGCGGCCCACAGGTTGCGGACCCCTGACTTAAAGAATAGGGAGCAGCTTGGTTTTTCAAAAACCCACCATTAAGATGCGTCGGTAGCTGTCTCTGTCAATTCCCCAGAGTTTGAGATCAGTCTTAGCTTTGACGGTTGCAGCTCGTGGTGTTCCATAAATGAGAGCAAGTTCCCCAAAGCTGCCTCCTTCTCCAATGCTGGTGACTAATTCTCCATTCACGTACACCTAATTAAACAACAAAAAAGCAAATTAGCCCTTGAGGGAAGCAAAAGAGGGGAGAAAGGAACAGTTCCTCTCCAAAATGGACTTCGCAAACAAACAAACAAGCATACAAAGCTGGTGTAACAGCCCCTGGAAGTTGACACTCCAAAAAGAGGATCGCTGAGCCCTTGTCTTACAAAGTCACCCAAAAAGTGGAGGGGGAGGTTGAGGTTCAGGAGGAATAATCTTGGTGGGCAGAGTGAATTTCAAGGCTTCCTGATTTATCACAATGCTTGCATTTGCACCGAGTTTTCAGCTCCTGGTCGATGGCACAAGTTCTATGCCCCAAGAGAGATGCCTACAGGGACTGACACTTCCCCCTTTTTTATTAACACTGTCAGACTTCAAAAGAGAAGAAACTTGCAGTTCATACAGGAACCCAACAAAACATCTAGCAAGCCTCTGACATAAGATTCCACATACCCCCACGCCCCTTCGCTTCCCTTCAAAAGTTCATTCATTTTTGCACTGTTGACTTACAATCCCTGGCTGGGGATTCTGCTAAGGAAAGGAGACCCTTTTATCTGAAGGTGGCCTTGAATTAAAGCCTGGTTTAAAGATCAAGAACCCCATGATGGAGACCACCCTGGAAATTCCAGGGCTGTAGGCGGAACTAGGAAATTAAAGGAAAAGAAAAATCACAGAAGATAACAATGGAAACAGCTGCTGAATTGTTGCCAAAGAAAATACAACTCGAGGAAGACTTGAGCAAAAACATTAAAAATCAAAGATAGAGAAGCCTTCTTTCATGGGCAATAGAAGGGATCTCATTGCTTCATTGCCTTGAGCCCTGCAGCCTTTGCCTGTCCCCCCCCCCCATTAAAAACTGCTCACCCTTCTCAAAGACAACCTTTCCTCAACCTGGCATTCTCCAGATATGCTGGACTACAACTCCCATCCTCCTCCCCACTGCCAGACAGGCTGGGGATTATGGCAGCTCTAGCTCAGCTTGTCTCAGGAGGCCCATCTAGGGAAGCCTGCCACACAGAAGTCATGCCAACCCCTTCTCCAGGGGCAAAATTGAGGGCAAAAAAAGGCCACCGTCAGGACATGCGATAATCCTTCTGTCTGTGAATTTAAGAACTTGCTTCCCAACGTTCCACCAGACATTTTGTGATGATGAGAAAGTACATTGATGATAAACTGTCCTGTCATTCTGTCCTTTGTCTGCAAGTTCAGCTCTGCTGCATTTACTTGTATGATCTGCCTCTTGGGAGATGAAGAAAAAGAAAAGGGGAAGGAAGGAAGGAAGGAAGGAAGGAAGGAGGGAGGGAGGGAGGGAGGGAGGGAGGGAGGGAGGGAGGGAGGGAGGAAGGAAGGAAGGAAGGAAGGAAGGAAGGAAGGAAGGAAGGAAGGAAGGAAGGAAGGAAGGAAGGAAAGAAGGAAGGAAGGAAGGAAGGAAGGAAGGCAGGCAGGCAGGCAGGCAGATCTTTTGGATGAAAGTAATTGTTAAAAGTTAAATAAACACCAGCTAATTTTAGCCTTCTGGTTTCCTGAGAATAAATGCAGAGAGGTGAAAAGAAATTGGAACTCTGTAAGGGGCACTTTCTGATACACGAAATAAAAGCTTCTAAAATCTGTTCTTTGGGGACAGTTTTGCCCCCACCCCCCGAGATGTAACAACCCAAATTTGCTACTCAATGTTCACATATTACCCAGTGAACAAAAGACAGAGTTGTATGGATAAGCCCCCAATGAAATTCCTGGATTCCTAGTTCAATTCATCTTGGGTAGCACCAGCTGTTGGGTGGACTGACAGTCTGAAGCAAACATTTCAGGGGGGAAAAGAGACTTTAAAGAGGACTCTACAGAGAAAGGAAGGCTGGAGGCTTTATACTGCCTTTTTAGGAGGAAAAGCAAAAGAAAACTTTTGGAAAACAAATACTTTGGGATGGGATCCATCTACACACCAGGACATGATATTAAGCATAACTCCATGTCCAGACCTCTTTTCTTCTAACCCAGAGACCAGTTCACCCAAAGCAGTAAGCCAGGGTTTTCCAAAGTGGTCAATATCGGCCCCCAAGGGTCGATGGGACTATCCATTATTGTTATTATCATTATTATTTTTTGCAGTACTATTAGTTAAAGTAAAGGTAAAAGGTAAAGGTTCCCCCGCACAGTCGTGTCCGACTCTAGGGGCCGGTGCTCATCTCCGTCTGTTAGCTGAAGAGTCAGCGTTGTCCGAAGACGCTTCCACGGTCATGTGGCCGGCATGACGTGCGCGGAACGCTGTTACCTACCCACCAAAGTGGTACCTATTCATCTACTTGCATTTGCATGCTTTGAAATTGCTAGGTTGGCAAGAGCTGGGGCGAGTGTGGGAGCTCCCTCCGTCACGCGGCGCTCAGGTCTCGAACCGCCGAAGTTGCAACCTTCCGATCGGCAAGCCTGGCGTCTTAACCGCTGAGCCACCGCGCCCCTTATTAGTTAAAGTACTCTTTATTAAATTATTTTCATATAATAAATGTTTTGGGGTCGATGGACAGTCTGAAACTTCATGAAGGGGTTGATGAGCTGAAGGGCCCTTAGTGCAACCCCTGCACTAAGCCATAACATCAATGGTGGGGGGGGGGGTTTGCTAAGTACAGAAGTAAGGAACCTGAAGCCAGAAAGTTTTGATTATAGATCCTATACTGGGTCGTGCTGGTAGGAGCTGGAGTCCACCCTGATGGGCAAACCAGGCCTTTATGCTTGTGCAAGAATAGGTAGTTTTGGGAACACCAGGCTTGGCATGATGTGTGTATGCAGCTGGATTTCACCATGACCCTCTGAGCTGATGCCCCCCCCCTTCCCGTTCCTCCCTGGGCTTGGGGAGTGGATGTCCATCAACATCACTGTCACAATGGCACTATTAAAAGACACCCCCCCTTTTTTTTTGTCTGTAGAGATCTGTGCCAGACAGATCAAGATCAAGGAATTATTTCAGAACAAAACTTAAAACACTGAGCTAATAGGTCTGCTCGACTGAAGTGTCTTTCAACGGGACTGTGCAAACGTGGGTTAAAAACAAGCCAAAATTCCTTTTCTATTGCTGGAGCAGCTGAGCCCATCTACACAGTAGCCAAAGATCTCTCTCAACCCCCCCCCCCCCCCGCTCCCACCTCCCTCTCTCTCACTTTCATGTCCTTGCAAAGGAATGCAGAGCTGGAGATACCCAAATATGAAGAGGGATGATTCTGCCAAAGCCTGCAGCTTTCCGAAGATCAAAAACATTCTGGACCTCTATTGTTTTCCATCCCTTTTGATATGAATCATGGCTCTCTTCGCAATAGGCCCCACTTAACCCATCTTTCTTTCTTTACCCAGGTCGGCACGACCCATAATTCAGCCACTGCTGTATCTCCAATTATTGGTGGTGGGATAGACAGACAAAATACTCTTCCTGCAACATTTTGGTCTAGTGGTTAAGGTACTGGGCTAGAAACCAGGAGTCTGTGAGTTCTAGTCCCGCCTTAGGCATGAAAGCCAGCTGGGGGACCTTGGGCCAGTCCCTGTCTCTCAGCCCTAGGAAGGAGCCAATGGCAAACTAGGAGACTGAGAGTTCTAGTCCCGCCTCAGGCATGAAAGCCAGCTGGGTGACCTGGGGCCAGTCCCTCTCTCTCAGCCCTAGGAAGGAGCCAATGGCAAACCAGGAGACTGAGAGTTCTAGTCCCGCCTCAGGCATGAAAGCCGGCTGGGTGACCTTGGGCCAGTCCCTCTCTCTCAGCCTAACTCACCTCACAGGGAGGTTGTGGGGAAAATAGGAGGAGGAAGGAGTATTAGGTATGTTCGCCGCCTTGAGTTATTTATAAAAATAATAAAGGCGGGATAGAAAATAAATTAAATAAATAAATAAATTTTGCACACCTCCTCCTCCTGCCCACCCGTGTCATGCATGGGATACACAAAACATTTTTGCTGAGCAAAAGATCCCCTACTTTTCATTGACACCGAAGACAGGCAGTGAGATGCCTACAGGTAGCAAAGTATCTCATATGCCTCCCTTGAGGCCCACCACACTCACCTATCCTACCAAACCTTTTACTTTCTGTTTTCATCTAAAAAGCTAAATTGAAATCTGGCACGGTGAAAGGGAAGCACCAGCCACAAGCATCATATTTATTTGCACCAGTGACTTTGCGTCCCTCAAAGGACCAATTGGGACATTGGAGAACCACCTGGGGAAGGAGTGAAGTCTGCTGACGGAGGCTTGATAATGGCCACGCTCACCCTGTCAATGTGAATAATCCTGTGTGGACACAGCAGCTTTTTTGTGGCTGATGGACAAGATGACCTCTGGACCGCCCACCATATGCTGCCTTGCCCACAGCTGGCTTTTCCCACTCACCATTGAGAAAAAGAAGAGATATGGCACAAGGCAATGAGCGCCCGCAATCGCCCCAGCTCTTGCCAACCTAGCAGTTCGAAAGCATGCCAATGCAAGTAGATGAATAGGTACCACTTCGGTGGGATGGTAACAGCGTTCCATGTGCGTCATGCCGGCCACATGACCGTGGAAGCGTCTTCGGACAACGCTGGCTCTTTGGCTAACAGACGGAGATGAGCACCGGCCCCTAGAGTCGGACACGACTGCACAAATGTGCGGGGGGAACCTTTACCTTTACTATTAACAATTGCAACAGAGGAGAAGAAAATACCCAGGACTCATGAGAGTTAACTTTGATTCACCAGTGCAAATCCATTTTTTGAAGGACCTTAATAAGACAATTAATGATGGGTTCATACAACATGTTAAATTATAAATCCTTGTTTACAAAACAACATACCGGGGTGGGAGGAGAAAAAGGTGTGTTGTGAACACCATCATTAAGCCCAAGCTATGCTTCCATGACTCTTGCCAACCTAGCAATTTGAAAGCATGGAAATGCAAGTAGATGAATAGGTACCACTTCGGTGGGTGGGTAACAGCGTTCCACGCGCGTCATGCGGCCACATGACCGTGGAAGCATCTTCGGACAGCGCTGGCTCTTCGGCTAAGAAACGGAGATGAGCACTGGCCCCTAGAGTCGGACACGACTGCACAAATGTGTGGGGGGAACCTTTACCTTTTTTAATGATGCTTTGGACCCTTCAGATGGTGGAGACTTACTTATCAGCCTGGTGACCCAGCCTCAGCCCAGAATTGGACCACTGAATAAAGTAAGCAGTGGGACTTACTTCTGTGGGAACTCCCTCTAAGGCCACCCCTCAATATATATCCATTTAATATAGACATATTCATTAATATATGCATTCATTAAGTCCTCAGGCCCAGCCTGTTGTTGCAGGCTTTCAAGGCAACCTCTGAGACTGCAGGAAAAAACGCAGCTTTTAGCAGGTTATTGACTATCCCCCGACTTCCTTTCAAAAATATTTTTTTCATCCTGAGTCTCTATTTTGAAAACTCCGGCTGACCACGCTTCTTTTTGCAGAGCAGGAGGGGTAAAAAACAACAACAGCAATCAGCAAGGGTTTCAAAATTAAAATAGCCACCGGAGGGTTTATATTTAGAACTACGGATTAAGGATTTTATTTTTATTTTTTTATTTTTGGGGGCCTGTCAGAAACCCACACTTCAGAGCAGGTAGTTTCAACATTTTTACGGGAAGCCTGTTATTTCTATTTTGACCCAAAACGTTTGGGCAGACTGCCTGTTTCCACAGCTACCGAGGCTGCAGCCTGACCACAAAAACGGAACAGATCTCCTATCTAGTGGAACTATGTTCCATATTTGGAGTTTCTGACTCAGAAATAACAAGCCGGGTCTTGTTACAGCTTGCGGATCAAACTGTGACCCCAGCGTTGCAGATTTCAAGAGCAGGCAAATGGACGAGCAACCAGTTTGTTTCTTTATTAGGGACAATTACATTTCATAAGTAGAAGGAGATGTCTGCACTCATGTCCTGCTTCTCCGTTTCTTACAGATCTGGGCTGGGATCAGAGGGTATCAGAGGGTATCAGAGCTCCCAGCCCCCTTTTTGCCACTCCCCACATTGCCTCAACATTTGGCAGCAAAACACTGAGAACTGGCAGCCCAATTTCCAGAGTTAATGTTTTGAGCAATAGAAGAGGTGGTTCTTCTTAATCTCTTCCATTTGGGTTGAGGGCGGGAAATGATTAAGATCATGGCCAGATCAGGGGAAGGACTAGCAGGTATTTTCATGCAACATGTGAAGCTGGGTTAGTAATAACCTGAGCCTGCATGTGTGTGGGTGTGTGGGTGTGTTTTAGTGACCACACATCCTTTATTATAAAGGACAGTCCTTTATTTTAGAAAGCTTTCCTTTAGATTTCTTTATTTTAATTATTTGTTTTCTTGGTTTTGCTCTTGAATTTTCCTCGGTAAAGCAAAGTTATAAACATAAACAATTAATTTTTTTTAATCCTTATGAACCTCTTTCAGATTTGCCCCTTTTCCAGGTTTATCCTTTATTATTTTTCCAAGAAAGTATGGTCACTGTATATACTGTATAAACCCAGCCTGTTGAGGTTAGTTAGTTAGTTAGTTAGTTAGTTAGTTAGTTAGTTAGTTTTATTAAACAGATTTATAAGGCCGCCCAACTCACACATGGTGACTCCGGGCGGCTTACAGAATTAAAAACCATAAAAACACAATAGACACCCCCGGCGGCAGCAACACATAATATCAGCCACTTGATTGGCTCCAAAGCAGCCTTATGATCCCTCATATCAGGGGAACCTCCAAAATGGGTCAATTATGTGTGTGGCTTGATGGCAATCTCTTAAGATTTTGCCCAAGACATGGAACAAAGCCTATGAGTTCTTAACAGGGATTTGGAAGAACATCTAGTTATTTGCAAAATAAACAAGGCAAATATACAACAGGTTTTCATTGAAATCATTGGGTATTCCTTGACAATCTTTCTCCTCCGGCCTCAGATTAGGCCAGAATTGGTGCTCCTCAACAAGTTCAAATCAGGCCCCGCTGATTTGAAAACCGGAAACAAATGCCACCCTAAAGTTATCAGCATCACCATCCTTGCAATGTTGCTAAACCGTATTTTCTCCTTTCCTCGCCCTGCCGATGTGGCAGGCTTCAAACTGAGAGATCACACCTTGCCCAGTAGGAAGAATGAGTCAGATGGATTTCTTGAGGAGCCAGTGACTTTGTGATGGAGGGGGGAGGCTCTCAATTCCCAACAATGCCAATTAGATGGCCTCCTGACACACAAAGGCTTTCCATAAAAAGAGGCTATGTCTCCCCAAATAGCTGCAAGGCACTGCTGGGTGGCTTAAAATATGCTAGTTGCTTCTTAAAATAGAACCCAGGCGGGAAAGGACTGTCAGACCGTATTATGATATTATCTAGGAAGCCACAGAAAGATCATCTGCCTCATCCTTTTACAGAAAAGAATCATTCCAAAGAAAATGTCAAAGAACGGTTGGAGGCATCTTTGTTCAAGGGCTCTTCTAGATGTTGGTGACAGTAAAAAAAAAAGGAGGATAATAGTAATGATAGTAGTCATAATCATTATTATGAGAAGCCATCTTTTAGGGTGAACATTCCCAACACAGCATTCAATATCCTCCCGACTAGAATAAAGTGAAAATTTTAGAAGATCAATCATTCATAGTGTATAACCAACTAGCGTCAGCCATCCAAGGTCTCCGTTTCTGCTTATCTCCCAATTCCAAACTTTGTTGGATACAAAATCAAAGCTCTTTAAAAAAAAAAAAAGAAATGCATTTGTTCTTAGCCACTCCATAACTTTCCTCATCAATGCCTGGGGCCCGATGTCCAGGCCCACCTGACCAGCCAGGATGGAAGCCACCATTTTCAAGCATCACCAGTGCAAAGTTTCAGCCCTTCAGAGCAAGTTTTGAAAAGCAAATTGAGTTTTCTGAAGATGAAAACCACCTGCCTGAGGCTCCCCACTTATTCTTTATGGAAGGCAGGAGAGATAGGTAACCTAATCCTAGATGATTACCAAAAACAGTTTGCTCAGGTTTCACCCAGCCCTTCAGGCACATTCCATCTTGATAGCCTTCCATCTTGAGATTGTTTAGTGGTAAACTGCATGGCCTCCAGCTATGGTTACTATAGGATCTAAACCTAAAATAATTTGTTGGCTGATGATATGCCATTAACTGACTTCATACGGACAAATAAGTTTGGCTCGTGGTGGCATTGCATGGGAAAATTACTTCTGAAATGTCTTCTCAGCCTCCTCCAAACCTCTTTGGGGTGAGGACTCATGGTGGGGGGCTTTTAAAACAGAGTCAGTTGGATTCAGGTGACAAAGTGCATTGTTCTGGCATTGTGGTTTGCTCAAGGCACGTGGATTCATATCTCTTGAGAAGCTGGGTTTGCCTTAACCTGGCTTTGTTCAATAAGCCAGAGTAGTTCACACAGGAATGCTCATCATAAACCTGACTTGCAACTACAGTGTCTAAAATAACTAAACCAACACCAAACAAATCACATCAGGGCTTAGAGCAATGTGTGAATAGGGTTCACACATTCCTTTCCTATTTACTCCTCCAGTAAGGGGGAGTCAGAAGCTCCCTCTGTTCATAGCTTAGCCAGAACAAAAGCAAATGTCTATAAAGAAGGACATTTAAGAGGGGAAAATGAAGTCCTTCAAAGAAGTGAGTTGCAACTTACATACACCTCCCCATGATCAATCACATAGAAGTTGTCACCTTCATCACCTGCATGGAAACAGAGACACAAATCAGAGCCCACAATGCCCCAAGCATGATTTTGCACAAGCTTTGAAAATACTCCATTTTCCTTGATCAGAGAATCCTAAGTAGGAAAGGGTGATTCTGTTCTTAAGCCCAGCCTCCTGTTCAGTGTAGGAATTCAGACTAAGACTGAATGGAGCTGGCGTTCCTCATCCACCTGTAGATCCACAGGTAATCCTCATTTAGTGACCAGAATTGGGACCAGCAACTCAGTCGTTAAGCGATGTGGTCGTTAAGTGAAACTGCAGCTGTGCTTACAATCTTACTTCAGCTTTCCTTTGCTTTACAGAACTTTGTGAGGATTGGTCGCCAAGTTACTTTTTCATCATGTCGTAACTGCAAACGGTCGTTGTACGAGGTGGTCACTAAACGGGGACTACCTGTATAAAATTTGCCACTGGGCTGGAAATTTTATTCCTGCACTGACATTTGCCGACTCTGACTGTGACACTGTGAAGACCTGCAGCACAATCCTGGGGGAAATGTGTTTGGTTTCAAGGCGCTGCAGAGCGATGTGCCTCCCTAGATAGTCCCAAGCCTCTTATCACTTTGAACCCAATGTCCTGCATCGTGTCCATCATGGAAACCAACAGGGTTTGGAAATGGCTGGTGGGGAGGTATGAAGGAAAGACTGAAGCCCGCCTCCAGCTCCTGCTTAGAAAATGAACCATTTTGGACCCAGCATCCATAAATACAACCTTTGCAGAAGAGTCTCTTTTTTTAATTTTTAATTTACAAAAAGAGGAGAAGAAAAACACACAAAAAGTGCTTTAACAAAGAAGTGAAGGAAATACAACAAAGGAAAAGAAAACATGTTAATATGTCATTATAACAGTGAACGATTACAATTCTATATATACTTACCTAATGCAAATGTTATTCAAGTATGTATATATTTCTAATAGATTTATATGATTATCATGGTGGGTTTTTTTTAACCTACTGTTTATTCTTGCCTACCTAGCAATTTGAAAGCATGCAAATGCAAGTAGGTTAATAGGTACCAATTGGGTGGGATGGTAACAGCGTTCCGCACGCGTCATGCCGGTCACATGACCGCGGAAGCGTCTTCGGACAGCACTGGCTCTTCGGCTAACAAACGGAGATGAGCACCGGCCCCTAGAGTCGGACACGACTGCACAACTGTGCGGGGGGAACCTTTACCTATTTCATTATATGTGTCCATTCAAAGTCTACGTCTATAGGCAATCGTCTCATAAGTAGCCAGTGCAGCCAGGCCTTCAATCCATTGCATAAATGGGGCCATACTGTCAGGGAGACACAGGAGAGCGGAGGGGGGAGCTTGCCCATGGGAGGGAAGCGAGCACGTAGCTCGGAAAGCCTGGCCTTCTTTCCCAAACGCCTCCGGGAAGCTCCGCCCTAGGTTGGACTCGTATCTCTGGAGCTCTTCGGGCACCATCAGTTTAGCAGGATTCTGTATGTAGGTACCAATAGACACTAGAGACTAGATTCCCTGCCTCGGCGTGTTATTTCTACACCTACACACGACACATACATTTATCTGTCCAGTGTTGCAATATCAGTCTTTTGGCCATAGTAAGGAAACAGAGAACCCATTTACATTGTCCAGTTGTCAAGTTCCATGTACTAGGTATATAGTTCAAAAGAATATTATCCTCTGAAAATTTTAGCTTCTGTCGCACAATCATATTTATGTAACCCACTACTTTCTCCGAAAACTTTGCAGAAGAGACTTAATAGTGGATTCCTCTACATCCTTAAAGGAATCAAGGCATGCACATTTTCTCTCACATAGATGATAAATGAGAAATGGCAACACGGATGCTTCCTCTCGAGACATGAAGCTCACCTTGTTGGATGACGGTCTCTCCGGCAATATGGGTAACAGGGAACATGGCATCAAATATGTCACTGCAAAGGGAAAAAAGAAACAGTGATTTAACGTGGTAGGGGAGCCCAGCCACATCATGCTGAAGCATGAAGTTGTTAGCCCTTTAGGGGTAGTCTAGACAAGAAGCACACCAATGAATACCAATGAATCTTTATTGTACGGTTACATTGCAGAATCTTGCAAGTGTGAAAGTGTTTCTCCCCTCCTCTCCTTTTACTCTCCGGAAAACTAGGGAGGGTCCTTTCTGAAATGCTTCCCACACCTCCTCTCCTTTTTTGGACTGAAATATCTTTTACAGGACGGTTGTCCAGTCTGTGGCTCTTCCTCCTGTCTCCCAAGGTCATTCCCACAGACCATTACAGAAGTCCATCATACTAAACCATGAAGCAGGGTTTATGAAATCCAACAGCTGGGTTCATCCATTGCACCAAGCCAAAATCAAACCAACGATGGCTGTTTCAGCGTTGGGATATGCAAATGCCATCAGCTCAAGGGCCAAGGTTTTGCACAGCACATGGAGAGCCATATGACAAACGTGGACAGGGCCAGAATCTGGGAGGGGGGAGTTCAGGGTTGAAAAGGATGCCATAGGAACCCTAATAGTTCCTCCTGGGGGTGGTTGGCTTAGTAATACCCTCCTTTTAAGAACTTACCATCTTGGATTTTTCTATTTATTATTTTAGTGGATTTTAGTTGTATAAGTTTTAATTGTTTTTTTGATATTGTTGTAAACTGCCCAGTGTCTGCTGTTGTAGAGATGGGCGGTGATAAATTCGAATAATTAATTAATTAATTAGCAAGCAAGCTAGCTAGCTAGCTAGCTTCTGCAAGCATTAAGCCATCCATTTTGCCTCTTAAAGACCTCCCCCCCCTCCAATATTTATAAACATCCAAAAAGAGAACCAAACAGGTTAGCTCTAGGGATCACAAAGGGATTCTAGAATGGCAGATACCATTCCTGGACCACAATTTTTGCAACAATAGCTTAGTGCAATATTGCACCCTTTCAGAGAGTGTGAGAAAGCCCACAGTAGAGGAGGAAAAAAAAATAGATTGCATTGCAATGTGGACAAGAAAAAGGGAGATGAATAAGAAGGAAGGGTTAAGGGAAAAGTTTCTTTCTGTAGTGGATCTGTGAAACAAGAGGGAGGGTTAATCAAACTGAATCCACTGACAAATTGGTAGCAAAAATGCTCCTCTGTGATTTGTGTCATGATGCAACACCCATGAATGAATAAAAATCTAAAAGTGACCTTCCCAAGGATTCCACAGCCTGGATGTGCCACATGAGCGAGGAGAACAAAGACAGTTTGAAAAAGATTCACCCAAACAGACGGGAGGTCAGCATCTAACCTATGGCAAGTTTTACTCCCATATATGGGAAAACTTCGCTTTGCAAAAATCCCATTATTAGCTTATTTCCTGTCCAGCAGTTCCAAAATCCACTCAGGCTTGGTTCTAGGAAACACCCGGTCATAAATTTAAATCTAAAGCATTATCTGTATTCCTGAAGAGTTATCATTTCACCAGACGGGCTCAGAGTGATTCAGAGACAGGCATGCGAGAGTCTTGGGAAGTGGCCCTAACTAGTAGGTTCGGGTTTACCCCCTGCTGGAAGAGTTTCCTGGTCTTGATCCTTTTCCAGAAGTTGGGTGCGGGGTGTGCGTGGCTAGCTGTGGGATGAAACTGTTCTCATAACAATAGCCCAATGAAGAAGGCTGGGTTGAGAAATAATGGGTTTCTCAAAATCCCTACATGAACCTTAAAGTCAAGTGGGAAAATGATCCTGGGTCTCCCCTGTCCCAATTCAGTTGTACAACCACGACATCTCAAGTGCTCCAGGGGGCTGCCTTGCATCCACTCCTGATGATGGGGTGAGCCACGTTGTCCTTGCAAGACATTCCAAAGAGGTAGTCTACCTGAGACTCTCCACCTGTTCCTCCTGCCATGGGCCACACAATCTGGGGCAGATGGGAGCTGATACCCCAAGTACCTGCATGGCTCAGCTTCAATGGAGCCCAATTGAATTGGAGAGCCAGTTTGGTCTAGTGGTTAAGGCAACAGGCTAGAAACCAGGAGACTGAGAGTTCTAGTCCCGCCTTAGGCATGAAAGCTGGCTGGGTGACCTTGGGCCAGTCCCTGTCTCTCAGCCCTAGGAAGGAGCCAATGGCAAACCAGGAGACAGAGAGTTCTAGTCCCGCCTTAGGTGTGAAAGCCGGCTGGGTGACCTTGGGCTAGTCCCTCTCTCTCAGCCCAACTCACCTCACAGGGTTGTTGTTGTGGGGAAAAGAGGAGGAGGAAGGAGTATTAGGTATGTTCGCCGCCTTGAGTTATTTATATAAATAAAATTTATAAAATTTATAAAATTTATAAAATTTATAAAATTTATAAAATTTATATAAATAAATTATATTATATTATAATAAAGGCAGGATAGAAAATAAATAAATAAATTGCCTTGGGGTTTAGTTCTTAGTACAAGTCTTATTACAAGTCCTTAAGATCACCATAATTAGGGTACAGTTCTACAAGATGGGCCATTTCTACTAAAATTTGGGAATAGTCTGTTTCTGGCTAAACAGTGTTATTCTCCCCCATTCCCCCATGCTGCTTGGAATGATGGGAGCTGAAATCCAATGCAACCAAGGTCACCAGATTGGGGAAAGCCATCCCAGAATAGGTCTCTCCAATCTTCATCACTACAGTCAATTTTATTCTTGGCAGAAATACAAAGATTTCTTGGCAAAGACAAGTTAAGGTCAAAAAGATTTCCTAAAGTCTGAAAGTTCCTGAATAAGGCATTTTAACAGTGGTTGGAAATCAATTACTGAGTCCTTCTGAAAGGATCTCTATTTTTAAAGGAAGTGCCTCCTTTGGTGTATCTTTCATAAAAAGAAAAGGAAGGGAGGGGCATCTGACACATTTAGCTCAGGAGAAGGGGGAAATGCCTGTCACAAATTCATTAGTTAAGAACCATCAAAAGCTGTTGATTACTGCTTGAGAGAAGAAACAGGTGTCCTGCATTTTTCTTGCTCAGTTAAACTTGGATTGCTCAAGACAAAGATACATCTCAGGGCATCAAACGCCCACAACTTCCCCAAGGGCACCCCACATTTCATGGGTGATGCTATTATTTGTTATCTTTATTGAATACCCCACTCTCCCAGCTGAAGACCTTCAGAGCAGCCAATGGATGGACATGTAAAAGAAACATTAAAATATAAAGTATATTATAATAGGAGCTCTTCCAGTAATTCAGGCAGCTCCCTATCTTCCAAGTTCAGTCACTGATCTCACCCATTAAAGCAGCCTTTCTCTACCTTTTGATCCTGGAGGAACCCTTGAAACATTTTCCAGGCCTCAGGGAACCCCTGCACATTCAGGCTCAAAGATAGGCCAGAAGTTACAGAATTATTATATTCGGGGTTGGCCTGTCTACATGCATTCACAGTGCTCTTAAGCTAAAAATAAAGAATGAAACGTACCTCTGTAATGTGAAGTTGCCCGAATTTGAAATATTTTTTTACATAAATCCTGATCTCCCAGGGAACCCCTCGTGACCTCCCGCGGAACCCTAGGGTGCCACGGAACCCTGGTTGAGACATGATCCCTAAACTAGAAGTCTATTTTGGTTCCACAGAGGACACCTGGAGCTCAGGACTAGGTAACAGGTAAATTCTGAAACGTCTTTCCCCAACCTGGGCATTCTCCAGATGTGTGGATAAACTTCCAAAATTCTTAGCAGTGTGTACGCTGACTAGTGAATCCTGGGAACTGGTCCACACATCTAGAGGGCACCAGGCAGGGAATGCACTGGACAGGCTGGAGAAAATGGGGGTCATGTTTCACCACTTACATCCAACTCAAACCAGCCATGGTCATTGCCTTTCCCTCAGATCTTGATTGCTAGCTCTTCTGTTCTTTATATACCAAAACACAAGGCCTTCTGCTCTTGCTTCAGTGATGGTTTCTAAGACTGAGATCATTGTCCAAAGAAGCAGGAAAGGACACCCAATCACAGAATCCTAATGGATCACTCCAAAGGAACAACTGTGCGATGAGATCCTCCCAGAATCTCATGAAATCCCAAAAGCCAGAAGGCTTTCACCCACTTTAGTTTTCACTATGGGGATTATTAATTTTTAACTTATATTGTACACACTGCTGTATATATTGACACTTTTTCTAAGGAAGGAAGGAAGGAAGGAAGGAAGGAAGGAAGGAAGGAAGGAAGGAAGGAAGGAAGGAAGGAAGGAAAAGAAAGAGGGAGGGAGGGAGGGAGGGAGGGAGGGAGGGAGGGAGGGACAATTTCTAGTGGTTAAGGCAACGGGCTAGAAACCAGGAGACTGAGAGTTCTAGTCCCGCCTTAGGCATGAAAGCCGGCTGGGTGACCTTGGGCCAGTCCCTCTCTCTCAGCCCTAGGAAGGAACCAATGGCAAACCAGGAGACTGAGAGTTCTAGTCCCGCCTTAGGCATGAAAGCCGGCTGGGTGACCTTGGGCCAGTCCCTCTCTCTCAGCCCTAGGAAGGAGCCAATGGCAAACCAGGAGACTGAGAGTTCTAGTCCCGCCTTAGGCATGAAAGCCGGCTGGGTGACCTTGGGCCAGTCCCTCTCTCTCAGCCCTAGGAAGGAGCCAATGGCAAACCAGGAGACTGAGAGTTCTAGTCCCGCCTTAGGCACAAAAGCCGGCTGGGTGACCTTGGGCCAGTCACTCTCTCTCAGCCCAACTCACCTCACAGGGTTGTTGTTGTGGGGAAAAGAGGAGGAGGAAGGAGTATTAGGTATGTTTGCCGCCTTGAGTTATTTATAAAAATAATAAAGGCGAGATAGAAAATAAAATACATAAATTTTAAATAAGCCAAGTAATATATCTTAGAATGTAAAAAGCATCCCCTCTATCCCCACTAGGTCCAGAATCTGACTTCACCAATGACCACAAAAACAAGTATGCTGGGCCAACTCCGATCCTGATAGCCTTGCTGACAGCAGAACTTTACAGCCAACCATTGCCCAGGCTTCTTCATTTGGCAATCAGAACATTCCTAACGGCGGGTCACACGTAGAAAGTGCAGTGCATTTTTATGATACTATGCTCTATCACAATAAATCTTAATCTAACTTCTAAATAGGAGCTGGGGGGGGCGGCGGAATAGCAAACTATGTGTAATGGGAAGTTCCGTGTTAAATGGATAAGAGAATAAAGCAGAAGAATTTGTTCAGACATGAACACTTTACCAATGGGATAATTGGTGGGGTTAGGGGACCCAGCTGCCTTCCCTAAGAAAATCATATTTGATTCTTCCCCCCCCCCCAAAGAAGACTATAGTAGAGATCAAAGACTAACTGCAAGTTTTAACATGCATAAAAAGAACTGAACTTTCACCTGAAGTTCCAACTTTACGGGTTGCATTCATGCATTAGGCTAAGACATGGCTTGTTTACTTAAGGTATGCATTTATTTCATAGACTTATAAGGCCACCAAATCAGAAAGACTCAAGGTTTATTACTGAATAAACCTTAACCCATAATAGCCTGGGTTTGCAAAACCAACATCAAACTATATTTTGGCTTAGCGTGATGTGTGAATCTTCACACTGGCACAAAGACGAGTGGAAGACTATCATTCCTAGATCAGAGAGATGGTTTGGCCAGATGCATCTTTGAAGGTTACATCAGTAATATACAATCTAACCAGTAAACAATTATCACAGTGGTTGGGTTCACGCATCACACTATTTCATAATTTGTTTAGCTGTGGCTTGAATAAACCACAGTTGATCTGGATTGCACGCTACTCTAGTCGTCAACCCTGGTTTACACACCACAACAGCACCCCCCATTCAGTCAAATCCAAACGAGCCACATTATGGTTCATAATTATTATAAAGTTCTTAATTATTCACCAGACCTGTAGTTTAACCATTGGAACAAATCATATTGGAACAAAATCTTACAACCAAGTATAGCATTGTGGGCCACCCCAATGAGACATAATCTAATCATAATCAATAGCAGACCCTCTTTAGAGGTTTATATCATTACTTGTGACCCCTCCTGAATCAGGATTTAAATCCAGAGAGATCGTGCTGAATTATGGGTAAGAAATACAAACGCTGATTAAGCTATGGCTGGGTTCATCCATCATGTTAAGCCTCTGAGGCTAGCTTTGTACATCACAAGAAGCCAAACCTAAACCAGGGCTTACAGACCACAATAGCTGTGTTGACTCCACACAGTAAGCCCAAACCAGATTCTACCGTGGTACCAGCCGAAGCAGGGAAAGATGCAAAATCCATGACAGCAGCTCCGAACATCACCTCACACTCGTCCCAAGTAATAAATACCTTTTTAAAGTTCCAGCATCACTCGTAACTAAGAAGTCCCATCTGTCCTGGGCCTCTTGTGTGTTTGCTGACACTCAGTTACGTAAATATGGAAGATGCTCCTTCAAATGCTTCTGCTGGGCCTTTTGTCTGGACTAAACTGTTCCCCAATGTCTCCAAATGATAAAAATCAGCAAACATCCTCTGGGCTTTCCAACAAGATGCAAACTGGCCACTATGAAGAACAGTGCTGTCCTCTAAACTGCTTCAGACACATTTGTACCAAAAATTGGTGCATTTCCCTTCCAGAAAGGCCAAATCAGTTCATGTGGGCTCACTTAGATGGCAACCTTCATCAAACCATGAAGTTAGCACTTCCCTCCCCAAGCCCCAAAGGCAATTCTTTAAAAATCTGACCTTTTTCTTCCTTGAACTGGGTATAACATTTTTTGTAAAAGGAATCTAATTTGGAAAGATTTTATTTACACTGTTAAAAACTCAGAATCAGTTAAGAGGCATTTGACTCCAACCATGATACAGATGTTGCAGGGTGAAGAAGAAGAAGAATGTTGCAAATTAGCCCCATTTTATAGTTATGGTATTTTTTATGTAATTATTTGAAGCCCCCAATTCTTTTTCTTCTGATCTGTTAATTCTTAAGGGTTGTGTTTTAAGGCTTTTATTAATTAGAAGAAATTGGGTGCTCTGCTTAATGTAGCATGCTAGGTAACTGTAATACGTTTGCATGCATGGACCAGCCAATTCTGGTGCACATATATCTCTTGGTTTCTCTGCCCTTGGAACCATTGGGTGTTTCTGTGAGTAAACTAGGAGAAAACTAACTACCAAGAAAGCTTGCGTATAAAATAAGGTTAAACACTGTAGCCCTACCCACTAGCGGGGTCCATGCATCGGGTTCAACCATCATGCAAATTGTTTAGTTTGGGCTTAATGTAAATCCCGTCATGTGGCTTGGAAACCATAATTTATGGCTTAGCCACACAGCCACCAGGCTTTTCTGACAAAGCCTAACTTCGCCCCAAAAGTGAAGGCATTTATAGGTGTCTCTTTTGATGCCGCCCTGAGTCATGCACAAGACTAAAAAACGCACAATGCAGTTTATTGACTTATGGGCTCATCTAGTGCATGACGCTAGCCAACTGTGGTTCTGTCATCCACTCATGGTTAAAACAAACCATAGCTTAGGGTGACATGCGAGCCTCAGACTGGTCAGCTATTTGTCCAGAATGGTATGAAGATTCCTGCAGTGGGCAGGGGATTGGACTAGAAGACCCCCAAGATCCCTATGATTTTGATTCTATAATCCCACATTTAGCAGAATTCAGATGACATGAGAAACTAACAGGCTTGGCCACTTTCAAAGTCTAACATTCTATTGTCTATCTTTTCATACGGAAGTGTCAGTTTCTCAGAATACCTCTTAACAGGCATCTTGATGTGGGACTGACTTTCCTTAATCAGGAATGTATGACTCTCTAACCCAGTGTTTCTCAACCCTGGCTAGTTTGTGGAATAAGCTTCCATGTTTGGATCCAGGTGTCCCTCTAAGCCAGTGTTTCTCCAGTTGAACCACTTTAAGATGGGTGGACTTCAACTCCCTGAATTCCCCAGCCAGAAAGCTGGCTGGGGAATTCTGGGAGTTGAAGTCCACCCATCTTAAAGTGGCCAAGGTTGAGAAACATTGCTCTAACCTCAGCAATACAAAGTACAAAGGGACATACTGAAGACGGAGGCCAGGTTAAGATTGCTAAAATGATGCAACGTTTCTCAAGTCCCTAGGTCAAAGGGGGTGAAAAAAAATCAACCCTGTTGTTTCAGATGGAAGATAAAAGGAAAGTAAATATCCTGAGTTGAATGGAATAAAGGGTTTCCCTCTCTCCTGCAGGGAGAAGAAGTAGCTGCCCAATCAGGGTACCATTATGGATGGCACTTAAAGGGTGAATGAGTGATGGGGTGTGGAGTGAGAAAGGAAGGAACTAGTCAATATTCAGTTCTAGTGCCAACTGTGAAAACACAACTGAGCTCATAAGGAAGACGAGATCACACTAGAAAGTCAACCCTCTTTGGACCGACAGCCTATGGCCTCATCTTAGCTAGTGTTATTTTTTTTAACTCCCACTTCCAGGCTATTCTAAGATAAAAATCTAAGAGACAGACAAACTTTCAGCTACTTCCACCAACTCTCTCTCTCTCTCCAGTGTTTTTCATTCTGTCTTTACATCTCTCACCAACTTGCCTTCTTGGTCTCTAGTTCTGTAGAATTCACCCATTTGTCCACAAATCCGTCGGTCTACTTGTACGTATCCTCCATAGGATGAGGTTCAGAAGTCTCCTGTTCATATTATTGCTAAACAAGTGAACTGATTCACTTCCTGGCTGGCCAAACGGGGTCGAGCTGGGTTCACTTTGTTAAAAAATCTGACTTGTTCCCCAAAGAATAGACAAGACAAAAATGGCAAATCTTTTAGGGAACTGTTGGGTTCAAATGTCAGTTGCCCACCCACAGCCAACGGGCGGGTTAACAGTAACAACAGGCAGTCAAGAGTTCAAACCAAAGATGTTAAACTTGAAATTCAAAACCAATCCATAATCAAAGCCTTAAAAGGACTTTTAAGAACAGTCAGAGGTCCAGTCCTGAGCTCCTGCCGGGAGGCTACAGAGAAGACTCTACCGTTAGTCACCACAAGGCGAGTCCATGGCAAATTGGAGGTGAACCTCCTCAAAGACTTGTTGGAGGTTCAGTTGGAGGTGGGGGAGAAGAAGAAAATCCTACAGATGAAAATATTCTCATCAATAACCCAGATTCAAGCCATATAGGGCTTTAAAGGTGATTACGGCCTTCTATGACAGAGCTGGAAACTAACTCTGATTCCCAAGGGGACACTTAGGTCCTCCCAGAATGTGTTAATCCAAATAAAATCTGTATATATCATGCCAAAGTCCACCTTCCATTGTGACTGCTGACCACTTACAGTAAAGGAAGCATCTAAGGATGTAGTAATGCTGAGAGAAAAAAGAAAGTGATTAACGCAGCAATAAAGCCAGGCTGTTGCGAAGCGGAAAAGTGAGTTTTTAAGGAAAGGAAATGATTCACAGGAATATTTTCAGATGATGGAGTTTCATAGACTTCATTCATGCTGACTTTTACTGCAAGGGACGGTGGGCAGAAACCAAGTTTGGGGGGTTGGAAATAAGCACCCAACATCAGCTTGAGAAGACTGTGGATACAGAGGGCTTGGACAAAAATGCTTAAGCCCGTGGAGGGAAAGATCTGGATCATAATCCATCAAGTCTCCCAGGAACCCCCCAGCAACCTGCTAGGTTCTTAGACCACCTGCCCCCTTGACAAAACAGATGGACGCTGTGCCAAATCCCACTTTATAAAAATTAAGATTGTTCTCTGTCACACAGAAAAGTGGAGGGATTTCTTTAAACATTAATGGAAGAGCAGAAGAGATCCTGCTTGGTTTATTAAGTGCATGCAGTGGCTGAAGGACTGGTTTCTCCTCTCTCTCTCTTGGACACTAAGAGCTTCGCACAGAGATGTCTGCCTCGACTGAGCTTCTTGGAATGATCCTGCATCCATGCAATGTTGCCTGGTTACCCAGTTATTCCAGGAAGTGCTGCTCTCTTTACTATAGGTTTCTTGCCTCTTGGTCATGGGTAAAGTAAGGCACACTTAGGCTCTGGACTTAACAGACTTATAGGATCTCCACTTACACATTAGTCCCAAAGACAAGGGGGTCCATTGCCCTCTTCCTGCTTGTTTGGGGGGATGCAGACACTCAAAAGCCAAAGGAAGCGCTTGGTCCTCAAAAACCTGTGTGGCCCTTGCTCTGGGATAAAGTGTTGTCGGGATAAGCTGAGCCAAGTTATTTATGAAACAAGCTTTCACCAGATGAGTCTACAGGCCCATAGACACCATTATTGTTGGCTGATCAGCAGCAGGATTTCAAGAGGAACTTTTTCCCACCACCCGTGCCCTGTCCCTTTAATGGAGATGTTGGAGATTTTGAATCTGGGACCTTTGCAAAGCAACGGTGTGCCCTGTCTGACTATGACCCTGCCCTAAAGGCTTTGTTCTTTCCAAACATTGCTATAGCCATCACTTCTATCAATACAGGTAGTCCTAACTTAACAACCATTTGTTTAGTGATGGTTCAGGCTTACAACAGTGCTGGAAAAAATGACTTACGACTGGTCCTCACACTTATTACCACTGCAGCATCTCCACAGTCACATGATCATGATTTGGGTGCTTGGCAACCAGTTCGCATTTATGGCCATCACAGCATCCTGTGGTCATGTGATCGTCATTTTCTACCTTGCTGGCCAGCTTCTGGCAAGCAAAATCAATGGGGAACCATGTGATTCGCTTAACAACCACATGGTTCACTTAACACCCACAATGATTCGCTTTACAACCACTGCAAAAAAGGTCATAAAATCGGGTCAGATTCGCTTAATGACCACTTCGCTTAGCAACCAAAATCCCAGGCCCAATTGTGGTCATTAAGCGAGGACTACCTGTACAGCACGCTTTCCCTCTGCCCCATCTGGGAGAAGTCACGACAACTTCCAGGCCAAAGTCTCGCCCTTTGGGCCATGAATATCCTCCTCCTGCTCCTCTCATACATTTAGGCCTTCCCATCTGTTTTAGCAATGTTCTCGGCCTCCACCTTGAGTAAGTACATGTAGGCAAGCTTCTATCCGATCCCTGGGGGAGACACATTAATCTGAACGCCTGGTGTCTGCAGAAGAAAACACACAGCTTCTGGGCAGATGTTGGGGAGGAAGAACACTTGCAGTTGATCTGGTAGGAAAGGCCACAGCTCTGACTGCTAAAACAGAACAACGTGGGCCAAACAGCTGCAGGAACGCAGAGTGAAAAGCACATTTCTCCAGATGTGACTTCAAGCTGCCTTTTTCATCACCACCTGCTGGATTTCTCTCCCTCAGCCTTTGCAAAAGCATTCGCCCACATAGCTGGGTGGTTAGTACATCCCCAACCCATGTTTGTTCCGTAACCGATATCCTGGCGTCCTGCGTAGGGCAAGTAGGATGCAGCAACTGGAACACACAAAATGCAATGTCAGGGTCATTAAGATTGTCCCAAGGGTCCTTGGGCCACCGGGTCACATCCTGTCATCTAGTTGTTGAGCAGCTCAGCAAGGTGAGAAGCAGTGATGAATCCTTTCCAAAGCAAACGGGTACAAAGGAATTGGGGCCAGTCCGGTCAGTCAGTGGAAGTTATAAGAACGGTCTTTTGCCACACAGCCTGTAAGGAAGCTGAGAGCAATCTGAAGAAGGAAAATAGAGAGAAAGGCAGTGGTGTTTCCAGGCAGTCCAGAATGACATGATGCTTGAGGTGGAAGGAAGAATTGGTGTTCTCCTCACTTGACTCTTCCACTGCTTTCATTAAGACGAGGTTGTTTAAAAATGATGGGATGGCCTTCACAGTTGTCTGTGCAAAGCTACAGAGTAGAGAGGACCTTATGTTTATTTTGACCCATCACCACCCAAATGGGCTGCTTCGTCCCATCTAATGGGACGGCTGGTCCTAGAGGTTTCACTTCCCTTCCCCAGCAGTGGTTCCACATACAACATTTCATCTGGAGTAGCAGCTAAGAAGAAATACAGGAAGTGGCCTTCTTCTAAATCAGGTCATTGGTCCCTCAACCTCCATATGGCTGACACTGATTAGCTGCAGTTCTCCAGGATCCCCAACTCTATTGGAGGTGCCAAGAATCAAACCTGGAACCTTTGTTATACACGGACGGTTTTGGCACCGAGCTACAGACTCTTTGCTTTCCTGTTTAGCAAAATTAATTGTGAACTGTCCAGCTCTGGACCAGCTAGAAGCCAGACAGCGTGAGAACTTTTCCTGTGCATGGAATCCAACAGCAGCTTTTGTAGCGTGTTCTCGAAAATAAGGGGACCCCTTTTGAAACGACATGGATCTTGTGGGTGCATGTTCTCACCAGCACCAACACTGCTGTTAATGGTGGTCTGTATTTCTGACCTTCACAACGGCAGTCTAGAGATTTAGCTGTGTGTTTGAGTTTATGGGCCTTCCCTTCTTTTTTAAAAAATAGGAACAATAACAGCATGATCTTGAATACAGTGACACCAGGTGGCAGGGAGTGAAATGGTCACCCTCTTATGACCAAGTCTCATCCTTCTCTGATGGGTTGAACTTCATCCCCCAGAATTCCAAGTCAACATACCCAGAAATGCCAGGATGAGGAAGGACTACATGCTATGAAGTGATGGGCAGCTCAGTGTTAAGGAAGGAGAGTGAGAAAACAGAGAGGTTGGCTTCACATATCATGGTTTGGCTAAGTGCATTCTGCAACCCAGATATTATACTTTATTCAGTGAAAAATGGCTAAGTGAAACCATGGCTTAAACAAATATGTGAACCCAATCTTTGAGGTTTGCCAAACATGGTTTTGTGGCTTAGCACAGGAACAGATTAATTCCATCAGGGTCAAACTTCCAAGTTGGGCAGGACTGGGACCCATTTTGGAATGGGCTTCACACGTTTTTTATTATGAAAAGGGTGTTTTAAGTGTCTACAAGGCTTAAGGAAGCTGTTTGCCCCTTAGAATCCCTCATGCTCAAAAAGTTAAAAAGCAGAGATCTCATGCTGTGTCCCCCCACCTCCACAATTCTGGAGCCACAAAAGGGATGCTGGGAAAGTTAATTACAAAATCCAGCCCACCCCCAGAAACTTAAGCCATCACCATTTGGGGATGTCTATGGCCCCCGTTTCCAGCGCTCCAAAGTTCCTACCCATTCCTAAAATACAATATTCCCTTCCCTCCCAACACACAGACATATTTCTAAAAAACGACAAATCTGGAATTACTAAATGCTTAAAATATTCTATTACCGCCCGTCTCCGTTCTGCATGTGGCAGCTGAGAGACCATGGTGCATCAGACTGTTCCAGCTGTTGTGGCCAATTCAAAGACCACCTTTGTTTCTGGAAACCTTAGAAACGGTTACTTTTTTGTAAGGATGAGACTAAACCAGCTGCTTGACACAATGCAAAGCGGTTCAGGTCAAGAAACTAAGGCAACCATGTTATTCCAAAATAAATCCACTAAAGTAAACCAGCAGCTGGATCAACTGGATTTAAGAGCTAACGTGGACAACAATGCAATGAAGAATCTACAAACATGGAAAATTAAACAGGAACTGCACTGAAGCTGTCGTTCCAAAGGACCCTGAATTCCTCTTGTGTTTATAATATATCTCTGCTAGTGATTTAAATAAAGGTTCAAACAAGTCTTTCAATCTTTAGTCTACCAGGTGGGATGCCACAAACATTTCAAAATGTAAAGATCTGCATGCAGTATTCACCAATGTAATAATGCATTGCTCTTTAAAAAAAAGAAGAAAACACAATTTTTAGAAATTTCTGACGGAGTGAAAAGAATTGGGAGGGAAGCATAAGATCAAATGTTTGTTACAGAGACAAAATATTATGGAGGGGGGGCGTTTTTATGCACTCCACATCTTGGCTGAAAGCTGATCTGGATATTCAACACCCATTCCTAACATTAGGGTGAGGATTATCCAGCGCGTAGATGCCCGGCACTTTCCAGACCAAATACTAAAGAACAAAGAAAAATCCCAAATCAAAAAGTACCTAATGACCAGGGCAGAAACTAAATGAAATGCTGATAAAATTAACATAATTAATGCATTCTTCAAGTCGATAACACTTTCCTCCTCCTGGCTCACTTGCAGTTACAAGTTGGTGACAAACCCAAGGTTTCTGGCTGCCCCAGGCGGGGCCAGGACCATTGGGGGATCATCTGAGAGTTTGTGAAATGTCAAAAACCACCCAAACCATCTTCCTTTATTATTGTCCTGTGATCTTAAGATGAGGTTAGAAGGAAAGAAAATGTGGGTTTTATATATTGGACTCTTTGGAGAATGTTTCAAACGGGTGGTTTGTATGTTTTGGCACTGGGAAAAAAATCATTGCACAACACTGGAAGAACAGGTCTAATTTGTAGCAGTGGGTAGCTGACATGTGTCATTCATTAACATATGAATTAGTGGGGTCTGGGGACGAAAAGGACCCATAAGCAATCAAGTCTATTTTTTTGGACTTTCTTCATTTATGACCTAACTTTCCAAGCCTTTTTTCCCTTCCCTTTTGATTTTAATGTTATGTGACATTATGAATACAGTCATATATATATCAATCCTTTTTTAAATTTCTTCTGGTAGATACAACAGAATGGTTCATTAATGAAAGAGATGTCATTAAAATTAAATTTTCTCCCCAACTGGTCTTTCATGTCTTCACATTAAACAAATTCTAACTTGGGACAGCTTTGGGAAGCTGTAGGAACTCCACCCAAAGGTTTAGGTGGGAACAAGGAGCCACGAAATCTTGTTCCTGAACTAGTGCCTGATGACATCAACCACCATCATCGCCTTAGGCCTGAAAGCCGGCTGGGTGACCTTGGGCCAGTCCCTGTCTCTCAGCTCTAAGAAGGAGCCAATGGCAAACCAGGAGACTGAGAGTTCTAGTCCCGCCTCAGGCATGAAAGCCGGCTGGGTGACCTTGGGCCAGTCCCTGTCTCTCAGCCCTAGGAAGGAGCCAATGGCAAACCAGGAGACTGAGAGTTCTAGTTCTGCCTTAGGCATGAAAGCCGGCTGGGTGACCTTGGGCCAGTCCCACTCTCTCAGCCCTAGGAAGGAGCCAATGGCAAACCAGGAGACTGAGAGTTCTAGTCCCGCCTTAGGCACAAAAGCCGACTGGGTGACCTTGGGCCAGTCACTCTCTCTCAGCCCAACTCACCTCACAGGGTTGTTGTTGTGGGGAAAAGAGGAGGAGGAAGGAGTATTAGGTATGTTCGCCGCCTTGAGTTATTTATAAAAATAATAAAGGAGGGATAGAAAATAAATAAATAAATCATGTAAAATACAGCCAATGGATTCCATCATACCTTCTCTCGTTATCATCAAGGTGAGCAAAGAGGACATTCTTGGAAATGGCCTTGGCTAAGGCTGTCATGGTCTTATAGTCCTTTGGAATAACCTGGAACGGAAAGAGGAGGAACAGAAGGGCAAGTTAGGAGTGAGTAGAACTCCGGATGATTAGTAAGAGATCAGCCAAGACTCCTGTGGTAGACATTGTAGAAGGAGAACCATGTTAACCTATGGTAGCCAGAAATCAGAAGGAATCTGGTAGCATCTTTTTAGACTAAGAAATTGTATTAAGAGTTTCATGAGCTGCAGTTTACTTCATGGAGTGGCTAAACTCAATTAGAGTAATTTATGAAAAGCACAACAAAGCAACTCCATAATTCCAATCCCGAGTTAAGCTTTTGAAAGCTTCCAGGAGTGGCTTTCTGAAAATGGCTTTCTGAGAATTGTGGGAATTGTGAAGTTGCTTAATCTAAAATAAAAACCAGTTGTGCCCCAAGTATCAAGAATCATTTTAGAAAATGCTGAATTAACTTATCGATATTTCTTCTACCTGGATTGAACTAATGGGGCAGGCCAGAAGCAAGACGGAATTATCTTGCAAGGAACATCTAATGGGAATATTTTAAAAAGGCTGAATAGCAAATAATTAAGCATCTGGCAGAACTTTATATAATGTTACTACTTCAAATGCATCTTAGGCATCTTAAGCAGCAAGATGCATTAATTATTGAACTTGGCTCTGAATGTTGGATGGTTGCCAGGTGGACTTCATTGAAACCCTGGGACAGGGCCCTACAGAATAGATTTGATATTGAAAATCAGGAGCGAACATCACCGAGTCCATCCACGCAACCTTTTTGAGCATGATGGCCACCATTTGGCTTGGGGCAGACATTCTGGAGAGAATCTGTGTGTTCTTCTGATAAAAACACAAATTGATAAAATTTCAGCCCACCATTCAAAGGCCAGTGGCAGTTCTCAGTCCGTAAAAAAAGTTCTGCTTTCCTAGAAGCCTTTCTTTTGGTGGGTGTGTGCGTGTGCGCGCCTTCAAGCCAGTTTTTGACTCCTGGTGACTGCCTGGACAAGTCCCTGCAGTTTTCCTGGCAAGGTTTTTCAGAACTGGTTTGCCATTGCCTCCTTCCTAGGGCTGAGAGAGAGCGACTGGCCCAAGGTCACCCAGCTGGTTTTGTGCCCAAGGCGGGACTAGAACTCTCAGTCTCCTGGTTTGCCATTGGCTCCTTCCTAGGGCTGAGAGAGAGTGATTGGCCCAAGGTCACCCAGCCGGCTTTCATGCCTAAGGCGGGACTAGAACTCACGGTCTCCTGGTTTGCCATTGCCTCCTTCCTAGGGCAGAGAGAGAGGGACTGGTTCAAGGTCGCCCAGCTGGCTCTGCGCCTAACACAGGACCAGAACTCACCGTCTCCTGGTTTCTAGCCTGGTGCCTTAACCACTATACCAAACTGGCTTTTGATGTATCCTGAAACACAATTTCCATGCATCATTTGTAGCAACCGTCCGAGCATAACAATATTACCTTCCGGACATAAGAAACTGCATCTTCTTCTGTGTAGACCTCAGCACTGACACCACCCCTTCGATGTCGCGCCTGGACCACCGGGTTGGGTGGTGGGGGAGAAACTTCATCATCATGAGAATCTGACTGTGAGCTGGATTTCTGCCAAGCCTGAATCTGTTTGCTTTCTTCCTGTGAAGAGGAAAGAAAGCCAGATATATTTTGTTATTGTTGCTTACTGCTACTATAGCCATTATGTTCATACATTTTCCCTCTAGCCTTCATTCCCACCTCTTCTGAAACAAAGCCTTAGCCAAGTCAATATTTGCATGTTCCAAACTTGAGCTGGAATGAATGAGACTTTTTGAAAGACGTTTCCATTGGGCAAAAATCCAGTGATGGGGCTGTAAAAAGAAAAAAGCCACTGAATTCTTGTATAGTTAAGTCTGTGGCTTGAATCATGTCAACTGGATTTCTATTTTCTCAGTGGAAACGTTTCACTCCTTATCCAAGGAGCTTCTTCAGTCTGAGCAAAGTTGGTAAGGGAATCCTTAAATATGTTTCTAGGGTGGCTGTGTGACCTTGCACCTGGGGCTAGGTCATGGTTATTTTGAGATGTTTATTTCTAAGTCCCTTTATCATCTAAAGGAGGATCGTTAAGATTACCCTGCTGCTGTTGAGCTTGCGAAATGGTCTTAATCTTCCTAGGCACAGAAGACTCTTCTGTTCTAGTTAAGCCTCTACAGAGGAGGGCCCAGATTACAGTGACTGTGGCAGCCTCTTTCAAATGCAAACCCCCAAATCATTATACATGTGCAAGCTAATAGTGACTGTAAATTATTACTTTTGGGGAGATTTGCAGGATCTTTGGGGGGGAGGGGTCCAACAAATACCAAACCACTGGAGAACAATAGATGGGGAGACGTTTGCCCGCCCATCCATCCATCCGTCCGTCCCACCACTTGCCATTTTCTTTTTCACAGCAGCTTTCTGGTGGGGGACAGTCAACACTTCAGCACCAGATTGTGCTTCACAACGCACTGTTGCGCCGTGTGCTAGCCCCAACACCCTTCCAAGTCTTTTGACTGCTCTCGTATTGCGTTGAGAAGATAATTTAGGAAATGTGTCTACTAAATAGAAGGGTGCGGAGGAGGGAACAGATCGGGTATCAGTGGCTCGGATGGCAGACATGTGGCTAATTATCATCTTAATCAGCTGGTCGTATCGATTCAGGAAATGAGTTATGGTTTGCTCATCAGAGGTAACAAGAGGGCGGGGGGAAGTGAAGCGCCTTAAGCTGTTTCTTAATTCAGTGGCACCTTCCCTAAAGGTCCAAGAACAATCCCTGCTCAAAGTACTTATTAGCAACAATGTCTATGACCATCTCGCGAAGAGAGCCAGTATTGGAAAGGTACATTAACAGGCCAGAGTAATTCTTCCCCATGGAATATCTCAGATATGGGTAGATAACGCTAGACTCTTAGTCTCTAAACTCAGGCCATCCTTTTTCCAGATGTGAGCAATCACAATTGATACCCCACAGTAAGCCTGCAAAGATACCTAATAATGCTCTGCAAGACAATTCAACATTTCCCCCTACTCATTCTTATTCAATTCACTGACAGAGGATTATCTTCCAACCGTTATTCTTTTGGTGAATGTTCTAGGTGGTGTTCTTACACTTAGGGAGAAGAGGACCAAAATAAGTAAACATGAATGACCTTGATGGCAACATCAGTCTCCTTGGGTTCCCACTTTTCCATTTAATTCCAAGGAAAGACGACAAGAGGAGAGAATTCTTCCCATTGGACATTTTCATTTAAGCATAAAGACAGGCTTCCTGATGGTAAGATCTGTAAATGGTGGAACTACCTACAGAGTTTGTGGGTTCTCCATCTCAGGAGGCTTTTAGGAAAAGGCCAAACAGCCACCTCTGAAGGATTGGTTTTCAAGGGTAGTTGTTCCAGATAATCCTTGTGCTCCCTTCCAAGCCATCATTCTATGATTCTACAATTCTCTTCTGGGCAATATGGGCAGCCCAGAAGGATCCAGAGGGAAAGATGTGGGACAAAAAACCATCACGCCACGGATAGAACCCCCTCCCACCAGAAAGGCAGCTCACACTGCCCCGCACCCTGGGAAACCCAAAAGACCCCCCCCCAAGCCCTCCAAAAATGAAGTAGAAAACTAGGATCCTCTTCCATAACAGAAGAAAACTTTTGAGAAACACGAAGGCAAATTTCAGCACATTGTTATTACGGATCTACCAACGAAAGCATCCCACACTCAAGCACGCACAGCTCTCCCTGGAAGCCCAGGGGTGTGACCCAGCAGCATCACCTCTGGGGAAGAAATGGGGATAAGGAAAGGGCATACCTTTATGATTGCAGTTAAGGACTGCTGGCCCACAACGTCGACCATGTTTTCAGAAACCACAGCAGAGCAGAGGGACAGAACTTCTCAGGGTTGCCTGCTTTTCTCTCGGGAGGGCCTTACCCATCCCAAACTGTTCCTGCCAAATGCCAGCACACCTCATCTTCAAAATCACCTCTTCTCCACCCCCCGCCCCCCCAGCAAGAAAGGCAGCTCCATCATCTGAAGGACGGGGTATTTGGAACTGGGCTGGCTTGGGGCCCTGGCCAAGAGATGCAGCCGGTTTCACCAGCTCCCTGAAGCTGAGAAGCCACCTATCGCAAGAAAAATATCTCCGTTCTGCATAGGAGCCTCTCCAGGTGGAAAATCACTGCGGTGCGGTGAGGGTTCGCATCCGGCTCTCTACTACTTGGAAATATCTATGTCGTAAATACTCCGACCTCAAATGTTCAACCCTCCCTCCCTGCAGAGGACTCCTTTACGCATCTGAAGACAGCTTGTAAAGCCTGTCTCAGACTCTCCTCGGGTTTGTTTGTTTTTTTGCTAACACCCTCCCCCCACCCCGTTCAAGGATCAACTGATGATCAATTGGTTATTCAATATCCCCAAATCTATTGGTTTCCCACCCTCCTACCCCCCCCCCATTTGATTCAAAACACACTTGGCAGGATGCTCCCTCAATAACAAGGATCATTGAGATTGGCAAGAGGATGCCAGACTTGAAAAGCTTTAAATAAAATATTCCAACCGAAAAATCAATGGCTCTTACAATGTGCCCGCTGAAATAGCAGAGGGCAGTCCTTCAGAAGAAAAGGGAAAGGTTCTAGAAGCTGCACCAGGATTAACCCTTATCTAGGTCTTCAAAGAACTCCACCCCACTTCAAATAGGAAATATAAAAAAACAAGTTACCATAGAGTTTTCTTTTGTCCGGATCTTTAAAAGAACATCTCTACTACAAAACTCCCGTGGCAGCTGGTACAAATAACAAACAGGCTAGCATTCCCATGCCTTGCTATTTTACTGCTATGTATAAAAGCTCCTATCGAATGTTTCAAGCCTGCGAGTCTCAAGTATATACCAATATCCACAGCTAAGCTTGTAAAAAGGCATATTCCACAGATCATGGACTTTAACCCCCCCTCTTTGCCAGCACAGATACACACATGCTCATCCTCACCCCTAAATTCCTGTACCAAGTCTTGTAAAGGAATAATAAACAAACATTTTCCGAAAGCAGCCTTTTGAAATACCACTTCTCAGACGTGGATTCCTGTAAACCTTTCCATTAAACGCCCTATCAAAGGAACATCACCCATCCTTCACACACACAGACACACAATGTTGCCATGACAGCACACGTCTCTGTTATAATGGAGTGACATCTGTAATTCACAAGTGCAGATATGATTAGGGATGGACTGAGTCCCTTCCATCCTTGGAACATGCTTGGGCCAACCAAAATCCTATTAGCGTTGAGTGCCAAGATGGCCTTGCTTGAGATTCAGTGCAGATTCAGTCTGTAGGAATTCCTACAGCAGAGTCAACCATCTAGCCATCTAATTAAACAAGGAAAGAATGGCAATTTTTACACCCCCAGAGACTGTAGAGGCCAAACAGGGGGAAAGTGAGACTTTAAATCATAGCCTGAGGGTCTACAAAGCTTGGGGACCGGACTCATATACTATGCTAAGCCACAGCTAGTTTTTTTGGTCATTGGTTTATGATTAAAATTATGATTTAAAATTCAAATTTATGATTGGTTTATGATGTTCCTTGCTCGCAATGGCCATGGTTTGTTCAATCGACCAACATTAGCTGGAGTCACACAACACACAGCCATCAAGCTTAGATAGCAGAATGGCTGGGGTCACACAAGCCCTGAAGAATCAAACCACATGATCCTTAGACAATGGGTGGACTCAGCTCATATATTTTAGCAACTATCCCATTTCCACGATACTTTTCCCTGTGATTAATTTACCCAGTTTACTCCACTTCCTGGGTGTGTGGGACACACTGAACTAATCGCACCAGCTATGTCAAAATGTAGCTGCGTAGTAGGCAGGAATATCTAGCTTGCTTTTATGGTTTTTTTCCCCTCCCACACAGGTTGTCTACTACGGAGCTTTCCAAACTTTTCATGTTGGTGACACACTTTTTAGACATGCATCATTTCACGACACACTCTTACAGCAGGGCACAAGGCAGGCACTAGGACCTGCGTGGAATCCTGGCAGAGCTTGGAGGCAGCAGCAGCCGGGACACACCCAGACACTGCAGCCGACACACTAACGTGTCCCGACACAGTTTGGAAAGCTCTGGTCTACTAGTAGACTTTATCTCCCAATCTGCCAGGTTACAAGTCCCATCCTACTTGACCAGTGGCTACCAATAAAAGGAGAAATAGTCCAGACTAAGAGGGTAGGGGCATCACGTTGCAGACATCTGGCTTGCAAAATTCAAAATCAAATTTGCAACCATCAACCAGTATTGCATCTTTCATCATTTTTGTAGTTCCTGGAAACTAACATTTTCTCCTTCCTCCTTACCTCTGCTGACTTTCTTTATCCTCCTCTAAGAAACTTTACCATGTGGACTCTAGAGATCAACATTAACACTATGGATTTTTTCCCCTTTTGCATCAGTCCGGGAAGAACTTCAAAAGGGAATGCTAGCTATTAAATACCTTTGTCTCCCCCCAGCCCCCCAACCCTCAAGATAGGCTTTAGCAATTGCAACACACCAAACCAATTCCCAAGAAACATTCCCACTTCTTCTTTTTTTCCAAGTGGACTGAATCAGCAAGTGCTTGCCCCTTTGGGGTACCGCTTAAGGGAGGAAAGGTGGGCATCTGTCAGGTGAAGGCAAGGGGCAAGTGAGGTCATGCACATCACGCCATCATCGTGCAAAAGATGGCCTTTGCTCGATGGCACCGCGGCGTGCATGGCATCCTTGTGGCTTCTACCTCTTGGCCTGCAGTTTTTGATCCTTCTTGCTCATAAGCCAGGCTGTAATTTAGGAGGCGAGTCAAAACTGCAGGGCAAAACAAGTGTATTGATCAATACACAGGCAATATGTGATTTTCCAAATAGGGTGAGATGGGCCCAGAACGAACCCCTCTGCTTTTACTTCCCACTGCTACACCACACTTACATGGTTTCTTGTTTTCTGCACTGTAGGACAACTTGCCGGTCCTTTGACCTTCATGGAACCTGTCAGCGATGAACCTGGGAAGTCACTTGTTGGTCCTTTGATATGCATAGAACCCATCAGCGTCTTGCCTCCTCTGATGTGCATGGAACCCATCACTGACTTCCCTGCATAGCTGCTGGCTGGCCCCTGGATGTTCATGGAGCCCGTGACTGTGTTCTCTGGGTCATCATAGGCTGCTCCACTGACCTGCATGGAACCCTCAACCATTTTCTCACTCTCTTCACACGGCATGGCAGTTACCCCCCTGGAATTAGTTTTCAACATCCTTCCTTCTTTTTCGTGCTGGTGCGTGGAGTTTCAAGACTTGACATTCCCAGGAACAAATACACACACACACACACAACACATGCACACAGTACAACAAAGAGAGACAAAGAGGAATAAAAGGAGAAGAAGAGAGAGAGAGGAGTCTCAAAACATACATCTTGGGTACTAGAGTTGGCTTTCGGCAATGCTAGGCTGGCATCTCGCTTGGAAAAAAGAGCTAACGCTTGAACAAAAAACCCAGATGGAGGGGCTGTATGGTTTGCTTGCCCCCACCCCACAGGGCAGGCCAAGGGCAGCCTGTAACTCATCTGCATCTCAACAAGAGATGCTGTAGTACAGCCCTTCCTTTTCGCTCTAATCCAGGACTCTCCACTGTGACGCCCGTCAAGATGTGCTGGACTTCAACCCCGGTCAGCCTGGACGGGCAGAGGATTTAGAAAGTCTTTCCTGGTGAAGGAAATAGTCCAGCCAATAGTGCCACTAACCCAACCAATAAGAGAGCTCCGCAAGGACCTAGGGCTTCCTCTCCCCTACTCTCCCTGGAGGATTCCAAGAAGATTTGGGTCCCTCCAAACCAAGAGAACCTCCAAGAAAGAATCTGGGGCTGACCAAGAAGACTTCATCACAGGAAGCTGTAATCTTCAGGAATTGTTCTTTTAGATGCAAAGGTCTTCTCTCTGACTCAGAGGAAGGATCCAAACCAACCCTCCATGTTAGGAAGCACCACCAGCAGCAGGCGCAACCTCAGTGTAGGAGTGCCTGTCTAAGGGATCAGAAGCAAAGGTTTCCTTGGGAATAGAAGGCTGGCTCTAGAGCAGGGGTGGGGTACCTTTTTTCTGCCAAGGGCAATTTGGATATTTATAACCGGGGAGCGGGGTGGGGTGCAGGGCGGGGTTTCTGGGATTTCCGCAGACCGGGGGCCGGAGTTTGCTGGCGGGAGCCAATCACAAGCACTGGGGGGCGGGGTTTGTGGGTGGGAGCCAATTGCGTGGAAGGGGCGGGGTTTGCGGGCGGGAGCCTGACGTTGCCCACCCCTGCTCTAGAGTAATATCTGTCTTTGGGAGCCGGGTTTACAGGGACATAGATTAACTGCAGCCAACTTTTGGATGGGGCTCTGAGAGTTCAGCAGATAAAACTCCTCCAGGTGAAGCTGTTTGCTCAGTCAGCAAAACTCTCTGAGTTTTCCCTGGATTCCGTTTACAACTTACTTCCTTGGTCTTTCCTTATCTCAACAGGCTCCTGAACTCTGACCTTGGTTTTGCTGAGATCTAGCTGCACTGTCTTGACACAGATTTGAACCCTAAATTCTAGGCTCTGATTGTCAGATGGATGAGAGTCTTCGCAAAAGGGAAGCCTTCTGGGTTGAGGTACTGCTACTCCTCACCCATTGCCTAATCTCCTCCTAAGAGTTCCACTTTCTTTCCTACAACCTATTCCCCTGCCAAACAGAAGGCTTTGTACAGTCCTCAGCTATAAGAATATATGGCCTGTAGGGACAGGGCCCCTGCACATTCCCCCCCCCCCCAATCAACTGGGTGGTAGAAAACATGTTGGTGCTACCAAGCAATCTGATTCTCGCTGGCAAAACTGATCAGCTCAAAGGCTGATTCGCAGAGTTGCTCAGAGGAAGAGGGGAAAGGGGGGTGTAAGCATGGCACATTACAAAGGTGCCCATGTGAATGGGTACACTTGAACCCCATCCTATATGGCAGAGGAGAGGGGAGGTACTCCTATCAGTTTCATTCGTCCCTGCCTAATGGAACCCAACCACTTCTTGGTTTGTCAAATCCTCAGTTACCATAGTGCTCTGGACTCTTGAGTACAGTTCTTTTTGTGATGTTTCAGGCAGATGTTGTTGCCTTATGAGGTCACACGTTCCAAGATATCCCCCCACACACCTCCACAGACTCCTAATGGAGCCAGATGGGCCTGGAGCGTGATTGGTTGAAGGTGTCCTAATATGAATGTTCAGGTCACAATCAGCTCACTGCTTGCCTAACAATCCATAAACTAATTAGATTCCTCAATGGCAGTGTTTCTCAACCTCAGCAATGTTAAGATGTGTGGACTTCAACTCCCAGAATTCCCCAGCCAGCCTTGCGTATGCACAATTTAACAATTTAAATTGTTGTGTATGCACAATTTAACCATCATTCACTCAATCCACTTCTCTAGCAGGGGGGCACCCTGAATTGCACAGGTGTAAAGACAACTTTACCAGTTATCTCAGATGGAGAAAGGACAGCAAGATTCCCTCTGCAATTGCTGCTTTGAAAAAACTAATAGTGTTTTTTTTTAAAAGGTTCCCCACCACCACCACATTGTGCAGTCGTGTCCGACTCTAGGGGCCGGAGCTCATCTCCGTTTCTTAGCCGAAGAGCCAGTGTTGTCCGAAGACGCTTCCACGGTCATGTGGCCGGCATGACGTGCGCGGAACGCTGTTACCTACCCACCAAAGTGGTACCTATTCATCTACTTGCATTTGCATGCTTTCGAATTGCTAGGTTGGCAAGAGCTGGGGCTAGTACGGGAGCTCACTCCGTCACGCGGGGCTGGGGATTCGAACCTCCGAACTTGCGATCTTCCGATCGACAAGCCTGGCATCTTACCCGCTGAGCCACCATGTGATATAATAGTGATTACATATCAGAATATGCATCAAGAACCACGTCAATCGCATACTATAGATTCCAAACCTCAAAAGCTAAACCAAACCAATCAGATGTTTTTTTTTTCTTTGTTAGAGTGATATCTCACTGTTGTTCCAACAGCTCAGGGTGGCATTTTTAACACTACTTCCTCTGTTGTTTATTTATTATTACCCACAATAATGCCCCCCCCCCTTTGATGTGGTGTGGCTGAAAGACAATGGCCCAGGGTCACCCCTGACCTTCAATAGCTGAAAGTGGTCCTCAGCTTGGATCTTCATATTCCTAATTAAACACCTTCAACAACTACATCACACAGCTTCTCACATTATGTTTTAACAGGTTTGTTAAACCTAGCTATCACCTTAAGCCATACTTAAGCCACTGCATAAACACAGCCATTATTGCTATAGTTATCTATATACTACTAAAAGTCTTGTGTCTGTTTGATACTTTGTAAGATTTAACTGGGTGAAACAGTGCATCGTAGGGCAACAATTTTTGAAGCAAGGTACCTCAAATGGGCTAACTTACAGAATGCATCCAAAATCCAGGACCCAAGACTCCCATGGAATAGAAATTTGGCAAATTTTATAAAGCATTTTATGACATAATACAAAATGTCATAAATCAGGTGTCCCCAACCTGTGGGCCGCACAACAGGGGTTGAGCGGTGGTGTCAGGAACGAGCCTGTCCCTGCCGCCATGAGTTGGAGGAAGAGCAGCCGGTAGCAGGAAGAAGCTGGGAAGGTGCAAAGACAGAGCCTGAGCCGGAGCAGCTGATTGGTAGGGACCCTGAGGGGGAAACACCTCCACCTATCAGCGCACGGCAAAGAAGGGCGGAGAGGCGGGCCAAGGAGCGCGAGGCCTGATTGACCCCCGCTCGCAAACCCCGCCCCCCATCCGTGAGATTGGCTCCCGCCTGCAATCCCCGCCCCAGTCCGCATGATTGGCTCCTGCCTGCAAACCCCGCCCCCAGTCCGCACAATTGGCTCCTGCCTGCAAACCCCGCCCCCCGTCCGCGAGATTAGCTCCCACCTGCAAATCCCGCCCCCCAGTCCGTGCAATTGGCTCCCGCCTGCAAACCCCGCCCCTGGTCCGTGCAATTGGCTCCCGCCTGCAAACCCCACCCCCTGGTCGTGGAAAAATTGTCTTCCACAGAACTGGTCCCTGGTGCCAAAAAGGTTGGGGACCCCTGACATAAAGCATTTCCTGTAATCAACTCCTGATGTTTGACTGGGCTATACAGTTCAACATGGGCTACTTTCAAGGCAGATACATCTCTCCCTGGATTTTTAAGAACTTTTCCAGTACATTAGAAGCTCTGCCATTGTTGAAGGCATTGAGGAATCTGGTAAGGAAATATCTCTGAAACAGTGACCCAGTGGGTCACGGGTTGACTAGTTGTTACTAAAAACTAAGGGCAGAACAGTAAAGGAAGTATCAAATTAGAATATACAAAAGTAAAAGATATGATTTGTTACCAATCAGGTAATCATTTTACAGTAGAAAGAATAGATAAACCAGACCCTATAACGTCTGTTTGCAATGTAACTAGTGTTAAGTTCATTAGAATTAAGCAATGCACAAAACCAATGTACAAGTCACAGGGGCCAATCCAGAAACCACGAGTTCCCAATCAGAGGAGCCCCTATATTCCTTGGAGTCAAGCAAGAAAGCTTTAAGCCCAGATTTAAACAATGAAAAGTTATCTGTCATCTGAAGAGCAAGGGGGAGTCCATTCTACAGCTGTGGCACTAGATCATAAACCTTGAATTTGTGGTCAGAGGAGCAGGAACAGCCAAATAGATCTTGCAGGGATAGACCTGCTCCAGAATGAAGATCAGTAGGAAGGAAGACCATATTGCAGTGCCCGAAAGGCCAAAATTAAGAGGTTATAGTGGCACCTGACCATAACCAATGGCCATGGCTGAATGTGGTTTTGGGTTTAGGATTCGGAGTATAGTAGAGTGGTTGAGCACGTGACATTTTTAAGGATGTAGCATTCCAGTACATGTTCTCCACCTAGTGAAGGATCTATTCATGTTCTCCACCTACTGAGGGATCTATACAACTGACAAACAATTGAAACAATGTTGATGCAATAACTGTTTATCTCTCTCTCTATCTCTCTCCTATTAAAACTCTTGTGTCTGTTTTCTTTTAGTTGCTATTGAACCTTTTTTTCAGAAGAGACTCAAAACTAAAGCCAGAAGGAAAGTGTGTGCGTGCACGTGTATGCATATAAATACACACATATACAGTATTAGTTTTCCTGATCTAGGCATAAATATTTCTGATTACCAATCAAAGAGAAAAGAGCCTTTGAAGAAATGCCCAAGGTAGGAGTAACTTCAATCCATGGGAAAACAGCTTTGTTTCCTAATGTTGGGGTAGCTTTCTAATATTTCTGATTACAACACATAGTGTAGATTGTTATTAATATGCTTTATTTATAAAAGACTTGCCCATTGGCATTGCATAGGTTCTATTTACCTAACAAGAGATCAACCAAAGAGGGATACTGTAGTTCAAAATCTGCTCTCAACATTCATGCCCCAGAGCAGTGTTTCTCAACCTTGGCCACTGTAAGACGTGTGGACTTCAACTCCCAGAATTCTGGGAGTTGAAGTCCACACGTCTTAAAGTGGCCAAAGTTGAGAAACACTGCCCCAGAGTCTTTGCTCTGTTATATAGGATGGGCAATGCCTCCAAATATTGGTACTTCTTCTGTTTTAACAACATGATCATTAGCCAACTATCAGCAACTTCTTCTGCCCCTTGTTCTTTCCAAGATTTTTTTTAATTTTTATCCTGCCTTTATTATTTTTATAAATAACTCAAGGCAGCGAACATACCTAATACTCCTTCCTCCTCTTATTTTCCTCACAACAACCCTGTGAGGTGAGTTGGGCTGAGAGAGAGGGACTGGCCCAAGGTCACCCAGCCGGCTTTCATGCCTGAGGTGGGACTAGAACTCTCAGTCTCCTGGTTTGCTGTTGGCTCCTTCCTAGGGCTGAGACAGGGACTGGCCCAAGGTCACCCAGCCGGCTTTCATGCCTGAGGTGGGACTAGAACTCTCAGTCTCCTGGTTTCCCATTGGCTCCTTCCTAGGGCTGAGAGACAGGGACTGGCCCAAGGTCACCCAGCCAGCTTTCATGCCTCAGGTGGGACTAGAACTCACAGACTCCTGGTTTCTAGCCCAGCACCTTAACCACTAGAACAGTCTTTAAAGACCAAGAATCTGGAACTAGCAACTGGCCACCAAGGAGTTGCAAGTGGTCCCCAAGCACTTCTGGAGTGGGGGGAGGGGGCAAACAGCCTAATTCTTGCATCGGGTGCTTGTCACATCCCGTTTGGAGATGCCAGTGGGTACCTTTATTTTCTCCTTAAGGAAAGGACCCCATCTTGGTGGCAGTGTAGAACACACATTTTGCATTTCGAAAGTTTAATCCCTGACATCTCCAGAGAGAGTTAGAAAGACTCCTACCTGAAACATTGGACAGCTGCTGCCAGTCAGTGTCAGCAATAGAGGTGGCATGGACAGAGGGTCTGCTTCAGTACAGTACGTGGTCCTTTGCCTATAGAAATCCCACGTTCAACCTTTGGCATCTCCCAGTAGGAAAAAATGTTGTCAGGAGAGCTTGAAAGCATCAGCTAGCCAGTATTGGCAATACCGAGTTAAAGAGCCAAGGTGTAAAATAGTTTCCGCTTTCCCTATCCAAGGACGCTAGTTTGAGCTGTAGCATTTCAGGTGCTGCCAGTCAGTGTCAGCAACAGAAACGAAATGGACTAGATCAGATTCAGTAGATGGCAAATTCCTGTTTACTGTTTACCTCATGAGGGATCCTAGCTTGATCCTTGACATGCTTGTGAGGCGGGAAAAAATCCTTGCTGAAACCATGGGAGCAGCTGCCAGTCCGTGTTGGTGACAGAGATTAGATGAGCAAAGGAGAACAATTCCAATCTGCCTACAGAAGGTCCCTAGTTCAAATCTTGGCATCTCCGGTTAGGGCTGGAACCAGTCCTGCCTAGAAAGCAGCAACCTTGGGCCAGCTGAATTATGATCTGACTCAGTATGAAGCAGCTTCTAAATATCAGAAAAGCTTTACTCTTCTTTTAAAAAAAAAAAACCAGCCCATTGACCCCCCCCCCCTGTCCACGCTTGAGAGCCACTCACCTTTTCCAGCTTTTCAAAATGTTCCCGCAAGAACTTCATCGGCCGATCGGGTTTAGCAATGCAGATGTTCACAATGCACTCCTTCAGGATTTGCTGGATGTTGTGTTTCTGAACGTAGATCTCACATCCCTTTAAGCTCTCGTCTTCTTCTCCATTGCAGGAGGAGGAAGCGGCCGCCATCTTGGTAAGGGTCAACTGATGACAACCCTGGATGAGGAGGAGGAGGAGGTGGTGGGATGTGAGAGGAGGGGAACGACATCCATCTCCAAATTCTTCAAGGAGACAGAGCCTTTTCCTCCGACCAAACAGTCATCCACGTTTCAGCCCTCTGAAATCATCTGGTGCGTGATATCGCCCAAACCTCTTGAGCACCAAGCTGGTCACACTGCAAATGCTCTATGGGTTACAAGCCACGAGCTCTTTCTCGGAGATTTCCTAAATATGCAGCCTCTGTTTATCCAAGCTTCTCCTACTTGTGCAGCCTGGAAGCCAAAACCCACAGCTTTTGCAGGCATCACCTTTCGTGAGAGACAGGCTTGCCATTCAAAATTGGGGAATATAAGAATATTGGGGCTTTGGCTCATAGAAATTGGATTTTTTCCCCCCCTTTGTGGCCTCACAATCTACCATACTGTTCAAACGGCTGCACTGTTGTCGAATTCTAAACAGTTTATAAATATCCCCCAGCATAAATGGTGGGCAGACCCAACACCCCCACCGACCTTTCTGTATTGTCCTGGATGTTGTCAACTTCTGAGAAAACACGGTTACTTCAAGAATAAACTCACGTGAGAGAAAGACACATCTTTTTCACAGAAACCAACAAGCTGAATTTCTCACATTTGTTTATACAAATGATGTCTACCCTTTTGGGTGTTTTGGATGCCAAGGTCATCCAAAAGAAAGGTTCTGTGACATTCCCTGGAATTTGCAAGGGAGGAAAAGCAGATTCTCTAACATCATTCATTCATGGATTTGGCGTCCAAGATTCAAAAGGCTTTCGTCCCCCGCCCCCGGTACCCCTCTGGTGGGCTCAAATTAGCCGATCTACAAGGCTTCTAAAAGCCAAATGCACCCTCAGAAGCTACCCTGCGTGCCTTCAACTGAATATTAGTGGGCAGGATCGGAATTAAATTTTGGACCCAATCCGATCCAGAGTATTCTACTGTCTTCAGAGAGGGCAGAATGGGGAGATCCCTACTTCCCTTTTTTGCAAAAAAAAAAACTAAAAAACCCCTTTTTCTCATCATCCCAAGCCACAGCTAAGGCTTTAGGAAGAGCAACCCAGGACTGTCAACCCTGATTTTTTTTTTTAAAATGGTGGGGCAAGGAAGCTCCCCCCCCCCCCAGCATGCTTGCCTCTCTCCCTTGTTAACTGGATAGAGGGGGAGAAGAATCTTCGGCCTCCCCCCCATCCCCAACCTTTCGTTCTTTGCCTCCATCAGCAACAGCTCTTTTGTGCAGAATTAAATCTCAGCCATTGTTGCTGGGGGAAGGAGGGAAGAAGGATGGATGGAAACCGAGAATGCAAATCTACGCAACAGAGGGGGGGTTGGTGGGGGAAGCAAGGGCAGGCTTGGATGGGCAAGGAGTATATAAATACCTGGTATTTGGCTCAGACAGCAGTTTCTTCCAGCTCCCCTTTATTCCTTATTCGCAGTAGAAATCTCTTCCAGCTGCTAGGTAGCTTTGGGGGGGGATTTCCCCCTCCCCCCAATGTTCTGGATGTGTTCTCGGGAAAATCCCCAGCAAAAAAGACAACGGAGTCAGGCAGTCACCCCCGTCCTTAGATTATCTCACTGCCTCTCTTCCCCCCACTCCCCCTCCGAATGTACACCCCCCCCCTGCACACAAAGCGTTAAAAGTCTCTGGCTCAAACCACCATTCCCTGCACAGGAAGTTGTCTGTCACTCCAAGCTCAGCCTCTTTCCTGCAGGGAGAAAACAACCAGGCTGGAAAGGAACCAGTATTAAGCTTGGTTGGATGCTGCCAGGCGAAATTAAGGTCCCGGGGGTGTGCAGATGGGAGCTGGACAAGTCCCTTGTTCCCCAATGAAAGAACTGGTTTTGCTTGAAGTGTCTGGTATATGACACGGGCTAAATTGTCTAAAATATATAAAGCAGACTTTCTCAACCTTGGGAACTTTAAGATGTGTGGACTTCAACTCCCAGAATTCCCTAGCCCGCTTCTGTGGACTTCAACTCCCAGAACTCCCCATAGCACTATCCAGACAATTTTGGGGATCAAATCTGAAGTGAAACCACAATTTCTTTTATTAGGTGTAATTCCGGAACATATTAAAAAATACTATAATTTATTAAGATCTCACAGCTGTGAGGATAAACTCTGCACAGTATTGAAAAAAAAGTCATAGTACCAACAATATCAGATTGAAAACTTAACCATGGAGAATACACAGAAATGGCAAAACTAACAGCATATGCTTGTTTGTGTTTGTGTAAATTTAACCAAGACTGGCTTCCATATATATTACATATTACACAACAAGTAAATACAAACATTTAGAGAATAGCTTTCCAAACTGTGTGTCCCGACACATTAGTGCATAGCTTCCCGAACTGTGTGTCGCAACACATTAGTGCAGAGCTTTCCAAACTGTGTGTCGGACACGTGTGTCTGGGTGTGTTGCAGCTGCTGCTGCCTCCGAGCCCTGCCAGGATTCCGCGCAGGTCCTAGTGCCTGCCTTGTGCCCTGCTGTAAGAGTGTGTCACGAAATGATGCCCTGCTGTAAGAGTGTGTCGCGAAATGATGCATGTCTAAAAAGTGTGTCACCAACATGAAAAGTTTGGAAAGCTCTGCATTAGTGTGCTGTGACAAAACCCGGAAGTGCTGATGGTGCGTTGCTGCCGCCCCTGCGGCGCCGCACGCGGCACCGGCAGTGGTGCATGTGGCGCCGGTGGCAGCAGCAACAGCAGCACTGCGCCATCAGTGCTTCTGGGTTTTAGCACAAAACACAAGGCCACCGCCGTGCACGCCCCCGCACCACTGCCATGCACGATGACGCCGTGCACACCCTCGCACCACTGCCACCGCTGGTGTGTCGCCAACGGCGGGAGTTTGGAAAGCACTGATTTAGAGTATGGTTTTTAAAGCTTCCATCAACAGGCACTGCAAGTTGGTTGAAATACAAACAAGGGGGAAGTCAGAAATCAAATATTTACCTATATTATTTTTATTTTTTTAAACATTTATAAACAATAACATAGTGGAGATTTTGGCATTAAACTCAAAAATTTATACTTCTTTTTCATATCATGAAAATAACTGAATAGACTCTGCTTGGAATCCTTACTAATGTCCTGTTGAGTAAATTGCACCACCTCAGTAATTCATTCATAGGTAATAACTTTTTTTGAATATATACCTTTGTTTTAAATAATGAAAGGATTATAATAAGACTAAATAATAAAATAAGCACAGAGCACTTTTGGTATACTTCTTAAAAGAGGAAAATAAATGTATCTATTTATATTTGTATACACCAGAGCTTTCCAGACTGTGTGTCGGGACACGTTAGTGTGTCAGCTGCAGTGTCTGGATGTGTCCTGGCTGCTGCTGCCTCTGAGCCCTGCCAGGATTCCGCGCAGGTCCTAGTGCCTGCCTTGTGCCTTGCTGCCTCCAAAACTGCTGTGATTCTGTGCAGGTCCCAGTGCCTGCCTTGTGCCTGGCTGCCTCCAAACCTGCCCTGCCAGGATTCCACGCAGGTCCTAGTGCCTGCCTTGTGCCTGGCTGCCTCCAAACCTGCCCTGCCAAGATTCCACGCAGGTCCTAGTGCCTGCCTTGTGCCCGGCTGCCTCCAAACCTGCTGTGATTCCGCACAGGTCCTGGTGCCTGCCTTGTGCCTGGCTGCCTCCAAACCTGCCCTGCCAGGATTCCGCACAGGTCCTAGTGCTTGCCTTGTGCCCTGCTGTAAGAGTGTGTAGCGAAATGATGCATGTCTAAAAAGTGTGTCACCAACATGAAAAGTTTGGAAAGCTCTGGTATACACCATATCACTGTTAAAGTTTTTTTTTAATATGTATTTTGCAACAGTAGATATGCCAAAGAACACATTTGCAATCCATAAACTAGTCATCCAAGTAGGCAGCATGATGGTAATTATAATTTTTTCTTAAACTGTCATTCAAACATTGAAAAAAAGCAGGATGGAAGGAGGCATTTTTGCAAAGTTTCTTGAATCTGCTGGTGCCTTGCACACTGATTTGAGCATAGCATGTTGCTTAAGCTGCCTGCCTCCCTGTGAGCAACCTTATAAGTGTCTTGTTACAAGGTTGAGGAGCAAATTCCCCATAAACTGCCTATGGGGATAGAAATGCATATACAGTAGACAGAATTCTGGGAGTTGAAGTTCCCCGCAGAGGAAGCTTGCGGGAGAAGCTCGCCTGGCCTTCCGGCCCCGCCGTCAAGCGGCCGTCAAGCGCGGCGGCTGCCGCAAAGCGCCGCGCGGGAGCTTAGCAACGGGCCCCGGCGGCTCTGTCTCCCGGCAACGCGGTCCCGCAGCATGGCCGAGCCGGGGAAAAAGGCCGGCGGCGCGTCGGCGGCCGAGCTCGGCCAGGCGGTCTCGCGGCACCTGGGCGGCCTGCACGAGGAGTCGCGGGCGGCGCGGCTGCGGGCGCTGGGCTCGCTGCGGGCTTTGCTGGTGGAGCGGCCGCCGCCGGAGCCCGCGCTGCAGGAGGTCTTCGGGCAGGCGCTGCTGCGGCCGCTGGCGCGCTGCCTGGTGACTGACCCGGCCGAGCGGTGCCGCGAGCTGGCGCTGGAGCTGCTCCGCCACGGGCTGGGCCAGGGCGCCCACCCGGCCGAGGCGCTGCCCGTGCTGATGCCGGTGCTGGCGCAGCGGCTCGGCCTGCCCTGCGGCGACAGCGAGGCCTGCGAGGAGCTGCGCCTCGGGCTGCTGCAGCTGCTCACCGACCTGCTGCGCCGCTGCGACGGACGCGCCCTGGCGCCCTACCTGCCCGAGACGGCGCGCGTCCTCCGCGGCGCCCTGCTCGACCCCTTCCCGCCGGCGAAGCGCGAGGGGTGCCAGGCGGCCACCGCGGCCGCCGCCGCCCTGCCAGGTGCGCCCGGCCGCCGCTTCCGCATCTCCCCAGCCCTCGGAGAATGCCCCTGGAGGGATGGGGGAGTTGGGACCCCCAGCTCTCTGGAAGATGCCAGCCTTCCCTTGGGGATGATTATTATTAGATTTTTATTCTGCGTTGGGTAGGTAGGTAGGTAGGTAGGTAGGTAGGTAGGTAGATAGATAAGACATACCTACACGTGTGTGTGTGTGTGTGTGTGTGTGTGATGTGTATGTGTGTCAATTTATATTATGTGCATGTGGGTTAATATATGTAATATAATGTACATGTGGGTCAATACATATATATATATTACGTACATATGGGTCAATATATAGTATATATACTATGTAGATGTAGATATAGATAAATAATATGTATGTATTAATAATATAGAGAGAACCAGTTGGGTGTAGTGGTTAAGGCACCAGGCTAGAAACAGACTGAGTTCTCATCCAGCCTTAGGCATGAAGCCATCTGGGTGACCTTGGGCCAGTCACACACACTCAGCCCTAGGAAGGAGGCAAGGGGAAAACACTTCTGAAAATCTTGCCAAGAAAACTTAGAGATTTGTCCAGGCATTTGCCAGGAGTCAAGACTGCCTTGAAGGCACAAATATATAATATATATAGGTCAACTCAAGGGGGTGAACATACCTAATACTCTTGCCGCCTCTTTTCCCCACCACAACAACCCTGTGAGGTGGGTTGGGCTGAGAGACAGGGACCAATGGCCATGCTGTTGGAGGAGGATGGGAGTTACAAACCAGTACATTGCAAGTGTGCCCCATTTGAGGAAGCATTTAGTAGATTTAGAGCAGTTTAAGGTCACCCTTATTTTGAGTCTGGGGGCAGCCTTAGTTAGAACCAAGCATGGCTTAGAACATTTTGCGGACCAAACCCTGAAGTAGTTATAATGGCTCTTTTCCCCCACCCTTGCATTTAGCAGGTTCTTCTCTAGCATTTCATAGAATGCTAAAGAAGAAATATGGTCATAGAAATATGAATAATAATAATAATATAAATAAATAAATAAATAAATAAATAAATTTCCAGTCACAGCTGTGATATAACTAAAACATTTCCACCTTCCAGATCATTTTCACATGCAGTCAGAAAGCTTGATCAATCCCTTAATGCAAGCAATTTCCCATCAACACTACAAGGTCCGGGTTGCTGTCATTCATGCCACAGGAGCCGTGATACAATTTGGCAATGTGAAATCTCTGGATGATGTGCTTTCTCATCTAGCCCAGCGGTGTTTTGATGACATTCCACAGGTAATATTTGGCGAGATTTTAATTCATTAATAATGTAACAAGAGCCTTAAATTCTTGAATGGCTTTTCTTTGATTATGGAGAGAAGCGTGTTTTGAATAAGTAGTTGGCCACAGTGTCAGTTGGTCTGCAAAGATTTGAGCAATCTAGTTCTTCATTAGAGATAATGCACGCGATGTTTAGAGCTCTTTCATTTTGCTTTGGTAAGCCAGCCAAGAAGCATTTGCAAATCCTGAGTAATGAGTCCATAGATTGTAGAGCTGGCAAATATAATTGTGCACTGCTGCAGATTCCAAATAAGGGCTTCAAAGAGCAAACAAACCTGCTTGCAACTTTTTAAAGCAGTCGTATCTCATACTACTCCTTGAAGAGTTGAAGACACATGTCACATTTGTGTTCCTGCACACTCAAAAACACCTTTTCTGAATTATTTCTGACACTCTGCCCAGCCCTAGTTGATCTGACAATTCTACTCTCAGTACACCCTCTCCTCGTTTAGCGACTGCAATCCGTTCCTTAAATTGGAAGCAAAATGGTCACTAAGTGAACACGTGGCAGAGAGAGAGAGATGCTACAAAGATCACTGGTTCCTGCCATCTCATTTAGATAAATTTCTCAGGTACAGTGTCCTGTGCCTGACCCCCTTTTTTGTCTCCTCACAGGGCAGAGAGGTTGCTTAAACAAGCTATCTCTTCCTGAGCTGCTTTTAGTGCTTGCCTAAAAAGTGCCAACCACAAGTTAACAAGGTCAACTCTGTGACCTTAATTAGTTGATTAGAATCCTCTGGCTGCCTGAAACTGACGAGACCTTAATCAGTTTCATACCGAAGGCTTTTGTTGTCAGGCGCACAAAATTTGGTAGTAAATGCATGCATTGCTCGGAAAATGGTTTTTTTGTTATTACTCTTGCTAAGTGAGGTAGCTCCCAAAATCAGGAGTGGCTGTATATGTTTTTTGTAAAGTCAGTGTCTTTTGCTACAAAATCATTAGTTTGATTTGGTTGAAATTGCAAGTGGAATACATGATACAGGTTTCTCTTCCCCCACCCCCCGCCTTGTCTTTTGTTCAGGTCCGAGAGGCTGTTATTAGTGTTGTTGGGGAATGGCTGTTGCACCTGCGGGATCGCTATTCGTGTTTTCACAAATTAATCCCTCTCTTACTCAGTGGCCTGACTGATGAAATGCATGAGAATAAGTAAGTCAAATTCAGACTGCATAGTTGACACTAGCAGGGGTGTCCACGGGGACAGTCAGTGACGTCAAAGTGTTGAGCACAACTGGGCAATTGAATTCCCACACCTTTTTTTACATGTGTCACATTGCATGCACGTGAAAAGGGCTTATGAGGCTTTGATTGCTCTGTTCCACCTGCCATTTTGATATCACTGACCACCTCTGCAAACACACCTGTACACCAGCTTTTTTCTGGATGTCTTAGATAGCAACTCCCAGAATTCTTAGCATGGCCGGACTGGCTGTTATCATGTATGTGAAATTAAACTTGCATGGAGATGTTAGAGCTCTTACATTGAGCAAAGAGCTGGGCACACCTGGCATTAAATGCCACTCAGCCTAGTCTAACTAACATCAACAAAGAGGAAACATTTCCACATGGAAGCTTCCATACCCTCAAAAAACCTGTGCGGTAGTGAAGAAGCATTCTTGTATGCTCAAAGGCTTCCCATTTGCAGACATGTAGAGGGGAAGGAAGTCAGGTGTAGCAAATCATTGCTGGGGAAATATGGGTTGGAGAATTACATGACCCCGTTCCCATATTTATTTATTTTTTATTTATTTATTTATTATTGTATTTATACCCCGCCTATCCCCTCCCTAAGCGGAGGGCTCTAGGCGGCTTACATTCATCATACATATTATATTATACAGCATATATATTACCCGCGCATTAGGGAGGGGGTGAGGGAACCGGCTCTTGATATTCAAGTGAACTGGACAACTCAGCTGAATGGATGAACTCTTGTTTTCTTCTGATAAATGTGGCATTTGAATTGACTGCAGTCAGTATGAAAATCCATGTCTGCTGATTAATCCATTTGGGTTTATTCAGACATTCAAACTATTACTTGATATGCCTCACACATCATAATGATTTTAGGAATGGAGCTTTAGTTAGACATTACCTCCAAGGAGGGGTTTTTTTAAAAAAAAATTGTTGCAGCTCCAGTTTCTTAAGCAAGTTCTTTTTAAACATGTATATTTTGCATAGAATTGACAATATTTGTGATTATGTTTAGGGAGCTGGCTTTAACTTACTGGAAGAAAGTTGGGTTGCAGTGGGAAAAAGAAAATGAAGAAGATATTAAGGATAAACTTGATTTTTATGCTGTGCCTTCTTATTATCCTCCAGGATGTGAGTATAGTGTAAAATTCTCACAGTGCAAATTGACTTTTTTGCAGACTATTTCCCCAAGGTTTTAATGTATAACTTTTTAAGATAAGGTATGTGGAACACTGTTCCTCAAAGGGGAAAAATGAAGTAAGATACAAATAGAAGCACTTTTTTTGGTTGGTTATTACATTTCCAAATGGACAATGGTTAGCTCTTTCCTTAAGATAGCCCTGTCAGTTTCCATATGTTTAATCTAAAGTCTGCCTAATTGAGCAGGCTTTTTATGTAATGCACTTTCTAAAAGTGGATTTGCCACAGCTCCTAACCAGAAGTGCCACAGATTTCTGGCAGATTGATCAGCAGATTGGCATACCGTTATTGTTAAAGAACAAGTCTTGGTGCGGCTTGCTAATTTTCAGTCTGTTTATTATTTACATTGGCATCTCTCTGGTTTAGAAGCATTGTGACATTTTCAGATTACCTCTCAGGTAAAAAAAAAAGTTAACAGCTAATTATGTGACCGTTTAGAATTTGCCCTAGTAAATTTACACTTAAGAAGTTTCAAATTGTTTTCTGCTGTGGTTCTTGTTCTCTCTGCTAAATTTAAACATGGGGATAAGCAGTGGGCAGTCTTTTTGGCAATATGCCACAGTGCAAGGCTAAATGTGAAAGAATGTTGCTCTCATGGTCACTGCAGTATATAAGCATGTTCTGGTGTGATTTTGCTGTAATTAACTGAACTTGGGAGCAGCAGAGCTGCGTAGGTAGGCATCACCAGGCCTACAATCCTTCTGCTGATGCCAGTGTGTCGGATCTATGCCACAGATTGGCTATGGACATTCCAGTGCATCTCTCCAGCGATAGCCATAAATTACTTTGAATTTTGGACATCTTCCAGATTCCTAGATTTGGTAAAAGTTTATTTCAACATTTTCTGAAAACAGCCAATTGAGAAAATATTTGGGATCGTTTATAGCCCAAATAAATGTTCCATCAAAAGGTTAATCCAGTGTAGTAAACTAAGACACATTAGAATATCCCATGTTCTAAAAACAAGGGCTGTAACCAGTCATTCTCTCTGCTATTTCCCTATTCTCCATGGACCATACATCTCCTGGAGAGTTAGGGAAGCCTTCACAGTAGCTTGGGGATGTCCAAAGGTGAGAAGAGCACGGGTGAATCCCACTGCCTGAGCAGAAATTTACTCTTCTAACTCAGATTTCTTTTATTAAGTTACACAGAAATCATTGAAGTAGTTCTAAAGGTGATGAATTAAATCACATCACATTTCCATCTCAGTCTGAACGGCCTGTGCTCTTACTTAGGCCGTGTGACCTCTGATGGAGGCAGGAGTGGCAAAGTTCAGTGAGAAGCTGAATCCTAAGACGACATCTTCCACTTTCAAGATCTTTTAAATTCAACTTGTATTTCTGCTGCTGTTAGCGTCCCTATGCATTCATCCCAGTCTGAGTTGGGAAACTGAGAAAGAGCACTTCCTTTTCTTTAAGGAACTGGAGAAGGACAAAGACCTCTAAGGGAGGATGGGGGATTAGTATTCCATTTCACATATTTTCTCATGCAGCCAGAGGATGCACAGAATCGGACGTGAGAGTGTGTTTGTGTTCACTTATTGTCTAGTTTATGGCTTTGAAGATGCATGGGGAAGTTCAGAAGTGAAACTTAAAGCTTATCAGCTTTACCCGTATTAAGACTACCCATTCATCTTCCATTTTACTTGTTTTGGTCCAGTACAAATAATAATAATTTCACTGAAGTGCACAGAAATTCAGATGCAACTTAACTTGCCTATTGATGTCATTTGGGCTAATTTTTCCGTCCTACAGTTCCAGTTTGATTTCCAACATTTGTCTGTAAACAACATATATTAATGCCTGCTGTTTGTTTAATGGTTTGGGAAGAGTGGACTCCTTTACCTCTAAAAGGCACACCTGTCAGTTTCCTTCTCCGTCCCTGCTTCTCCACTAAGGATTCTCTTTCACCCCAGTCCTTCTAGCTTCAAGCTAATGAACCTGACACTTCTGTCTTTTTGTTCTTTGATCTCTGTTTGACAGAGATTGCAGGTCAGTGGGAGAAGGAAAGAAAGAACTCAAAGCCATCCTAACAATAGACCGACTTTCTATGGAAAAGGGGGGGGGGGAAACCATTGCCTTGGGCTGTGGGTGCAGACAAGTTAAGGGAAGGTGGAGAGAGAGAAGCTTTTGACAGCGGTGAGATATGCGATGAAATAGCTGTATTTGTGCATTAGAAATGAAGGGAACTGTTGAAAAGGGCCAGTCAAAATCATTTGAAAAAACCAGCGCCTCTGGTCAAATAGGACGCCATTCTCCATCTTCATCTTCTCAGCAAGATTTCTGTCTTTGACCTCTTTGTTGTTGGCTGTCAATTTCTATAATCCGAATGCTTTCTTCCATGACAAAAAGAAGTCATAGCTCAGAGTGCCTTTGAAGATTCTTCCCTTTAAGTAGATGCTTCACAAACACTCCTGCGTTTATGTATCCTGTTTTAACTTTTGCTTCATGAAAAAAAAAACTGTATAGCCACACAAGCAGAGAGCCACAGGCAAGACTGCGAGATGCTCCGAGGCTTTTTTTCTTAGATTATCTTCTTTCTTCAGGCAACATCATTTTACAAAAAAAACACTTCTAGTATTAAAACTTCATTTATTTTCACTTCCAGAATGTGTATCTTTCATGTATCTCCATATTTGTGTGTGTCTGTAAGAGAGGGAAAGAGAGAATATCTCCAAAGTGGTACAGAATAGTAGAAACAAATGAAAATGATGAAACAGAACAATAAAAGCAGAATTAAAAAGAGAACAAAAACTTCAGATACAGTAATCAATGAAACTCCTTGTGTACCAATTTTCAACTAATGAAATCAGTATATTTCATCCTTGTATCAATAAAAACTGTTTTTTTGTTAACTGGTTTTAAACCAGTTTCTACTTTTCAGGTGAACTTTGGGGGCAGGAATTCATTGGCATGGAATATCCTCAAGCCTTTGTACTGGTTACCCAGCTACCTCCCTCCTGTTCAGATGCAAAATCAAGACCATTAGAAGAGCTTGACATATTTTTACACACCATTTCCTCTCCCTGAATTCTCTCATCCTTTCTTTTTCACCTAGTAACTCGTCCAGAACTGGGATGTCGAGAGCTGGTAACCAGAAACATCTTCAAAATCCTCCCAGGCCTCTGCCATGATATAACCGACTGGGTCAAAGGCACCAGAGTAAAGGCGTCTCAGCTCCTGTTTGTATTGTTACAGCATGCAGAGGACCACATCACACAGCACATGGAACTCCTCCTGCGGACACTGTACCGCGTGTGCTCCGATGAGGAAAGTAGCGTGGTCAGCAATGTAAGTTTGCTCCTTTCAAATCTACTGTGCTAGGGAAAGGATGTTCTGCTACCCTAAAATTGACAGAGATTTGATTTAGCAAGTATATATAACAAACAAATGGTGACATTTTGCATGCCATATAACTTGATGAAATCGCTAAATAGTTCTTCAACCCGCTGCCACAGACAGGAAAATGCAGTAAACCATATTTAGAGTGGTTTAAATTTAAAGGATTTTAAGACATGACAACCTGATGGCATGTACTTCCCTTGTGTTATTTAGCTTTTAAGTGGAAAAGTAATGGTACTGAAATACTGTATGGCTAAATTTTCCGTACCCAAATAAAATGTATAAACATGTTTGCTTGAGAGACAGGGGAAAATAAATTGTTTATTATTTGCCTGGTTGTTAGATCTATATCCCCACCCCACCCCTTTCCTTCAGTAAGTGGGGGGCATGCAAAATCCTCTCTTCTCCCATTTTGCATACAATCACCTGGTGAGATAGGCTGCGCTGAAAGAGAGTTACTGGCCCAAAGTCCCCTTCCAAGTTTCCATGGCTCTGGGCAGACTGAAGCTAGACTTCCCCAGTACCAGTCCAACACAATATTTAACACTGACTATCGTGCCCATATGGGTGTGGTGGCTCAGCGGGTAAGACGCCAGGCTTGTCGATCGGAAGGTCGCAAGTTCAGAGGTTCGAGACCTGAGTGCCGCATGATGGAGTGAGCTCCTGCACTCGCCCCAGCTCTTGCCAACCTAGCAATTCGAAAGCATGCAAATGCAAGTAGATGAATAGGTAACTTCAGTGGGATGGTGGGCTTCGGACAGCGCTGGCTCTTCAGCTAACAAACGGAGATGAGCACCGCCCCCTAGAGTCGAACACGACTGCACAAATGTGCAGGGGGAACCTTTACCTTTTTATGGTGCCCATCGTGATTTGACTTGAGCTGTGATTATTAATTTTATCATATATTATGCACAGAAGCAGGAACAAAGAGGTGTGGAGCCAACTTGTTTCTCGAAGGTTTTCCCTTTCAGAGAATTTTCCATCCCACAGTATCAGTAGGCTCATGGCTGATAATAAAACCTTCTGGATCCAAATTCCACAAACCCCTTTTGCCCCACCTGCTTTTAGAATGCATGGGGGCTGATCCACAATGCCGTTAATTTTTTAATCATCCTTGCTGGGTCAAGGCATATGAGAAACTTCATACGGGCACTGTTAAGCAGAGTGCATTTCTGTTTGATTATTGTACTGATCAGTGATGAGATTGTACAAATTGTGCTTCACCTGTGGTGCTGGCCAAGGTGGAGTATTAAGAGCCTCTTAAAAATCATAAGCAGGAGATTAAAGTGTAAATGCCTTTGGGGGATAAATTCCATTTGCAAGTTATGCGTAGTTCACAACCTTTCTACTTAATTTCACCATATTATCTCTTTCTCCTTCTCTGCCTGTAATCCTCCCACAGTATTAAGGTATGTGTATGTGATAGCTCTGATGAAGATTCAGAAGCAGGAGGTTTACATGCGCCCAGCCTGCTGGTTTCCTTGTCTATGTTGAAGAAACATGAGTTCAATTTGTTATTTGCAACAGATATATTTTAAAATGAAACCCCAATTTTAATAATGGTATATTTTTGTTTCACAATGTTTATTGGTAGTAAGGGGGGGATTGCTCTAGGGGAAAAAGAGCAAAGCCCAAAGAAAGAGAGGACCCATGTTCCATTTTCTAATGTTGTGGTAAATGGTTAAGTGGACTGCAAGGGAATCTAGCAGCCATTCGCTTCTGGAAAAAAATTGAATGTGGATTTTCATGAGCCATATGGGATTGCAGAAAAGGCTGTCAACGATGCATCCTTAGGACAGGCTCGTAGCTTTCTGGAGACATTTTATCTGTCAGCAGAAATGATTTGAGACTAACAACAGCAGAATTATATCACTGGAGGCATCTGCTGACCGTTATAGGTAAGAAGAGGCCAAAGTTTTAAGCTTGAGTTGTATATTCTGTTTGTTCTACTCCTAAGCATCTCCAGGTAGGAACTAGTAAAAAAATTCCTCTCTGAATACTTGGAGAACTCTTCCAGGTGAGTGGGGACAATGCTGAGATTGACTCCCTGTAAGACAGCTTCCCCTATTCCTCCCCCTATCACATAACGATAGGCTTATCTAGGCTTATCTGTGAGCTGTGGTCAGGATTATTGATGAATAAATCTTGGCTTCTATCAAACCAGGATCCAAGATGCAGGTGCTTAAGATGCACATTCTTTGGGACGCTTGTTAACAGCCAGAAGGACGATACCTCTTCCCTCTTGTTCAGTCTTGGGCTGCTCCACCATTCCTCTTCCTCTTTGAAAGAAAAGGACATAAGGCGTATTTCTGCAAGCACAATTTAGAACCCATAACCAGCCATTTTAAGGGAGAATCTTTTCTTTGTTCAAAGCTGGCAGAAGATCAAGTGTGTGAAAGGGATATCGTAAATTCTGTGGGCCTCTGCCTGACAGGGATTGAGAGGTTCCGTTAATTCTTGGAGAAGTTTGAGAGGTGGTGCTGAAAGAAGGCATATGAGTGCTCATTTTGAGTTTTCTTGGTACACCTGAATGAAACCGTCTCCACGTGCATATAATTGTGAATGAGGGAAGGAGCAGAAGGCCCTGAAAGGCCATTTCTGAAGCGTGAGAAAAGAAAGAAAACAGTTGTCATCCTCCATTATTTTTTAAAAAAGATAGCTCCGTTGAGTTCATTTGGTCTTTTGCATCTTATAACATGGCCAGCTTTTTTGTATGTATGGGTTCCTTTTTTTTTTTTTTAACAGTGTCTGAAAGCAGCAAAACTAATTGGAGCCTTTGTCAGCCCAGCAGTCTCTCTGAAATTAATCCTGTCTGATCTCGAAAGAGCACCGATAGCGTCTTACCTCATGATCCTGGCGGCAGTTATCCAAGGCTCTTCCCGGAAAGTCTTGCAACCTCATTTGGTGCCCCTTGGAAACACGCTCTGCAGCCCTGAAGTCAGTCAACGGACTGAAGAGGTAAGGGGAACCCCAAAAAACATGCAACTGAACACACACTGCGATCTTTTCAGTCCGTAGGCATCTTCTCCAAGTTAGCGCCTTTGGCTTCAGATGCACGCACCGTCCAAGTGCATCGTATTCAGATCCAAAGGACCTTTTCCCCCTTTGGGGAATTCTGCATGACTTGAATGCACAGCCAGTTTGGGGGCAGCATTTCTGACACCGAGTCTGACCTGTATGCTCCCATTGGGATCAACTGTCCCAATACTTAGTAGCACAGTCAGGGGTCGGCCACTTTTCAAGCTGTGGGCACCACCATCTTGTGATGCCTGAATTTTATGAGATCTCCAGATCTTGGGAGATGTTACAATCTCATGCCCAAATCTTATGTGAGAACACTAACATCCCACAAGATCTAGGGGAACTTGTGGGATTTGATCCATTAAAATAATAATTTTTATGTAATGCTTGTGTCCAGGGAGCTCTCTATAGGTATGACAGGTGCTTTGACATCTGTGGGTACATTGTTGGTATGTTCCTTTGGAGATGGGGGAGGAAGAGGCAAGTGAGCTTTCATGGCCAAGAATGTCCGTGGGGAACAGCACACACCAGATTGCTTGACTGAAGTAGAGCAAAGCGGGGAGTGAAAGTAATTCCATGGTCTTCTGGGAAGGGTGGAAAAATAACTTCTTTTTGGTGTTTTGGTAGGTCTTTTATTTAGAGCAGCTGCTTTGCTGTGTGGAAGCGCTAACTGAGCTGTGCCAAGAAGACTGCAAAGAAATAAGCCTCCAACTCACCAAGGTTTTGGTGAGCATCACGGCAATGCCGAGTGCTGGACATTTACATGTAAAGGTAACAGCCCTGAATACCTGCTGTTTGGCTCTTTTGTCGTGTTATGCAGAATGTGATTCAACGCCTAGAACAGGCTGTTACGTTAATCTACGCATTTTCACAATTCCAAAATTGACTAACAGAAGCCACTTTAAAAAAAAGATGCCATAGATGCACAAAGTGCAGGATTGGCAATGCTCAGTCCACGTCCTATACCTGGCCCTATAAAGTGTTTCCTTTAAACCACAAATCTTCTAACAAATCAGATCAGTAATCCCGTGATCTTGCCTAGTGGACAGCGGCTAATAACACTTTCAGTCACGTCCTTGGCCGGATCTGGCCCTCTGGCATTTTTGCAACAGGGATGCCATGCACAGAATTAGATTTTTTTTTCCTTCATGCAAAGCATGTGTTTTACCCTTGAGCTTTGGCATTCCTATAAGCTGTCAGATAAAAAGCCAAACATCAAGAATAGAGTCATTATCAGTGCTAATTGCGCACTGGATCGCGTCTTATGGCAGGATTTCAAAACTGACCCAGAGTAGGGGTGGTCGTAGCACAAACCAAAGCAGCATCTCAAAGTCAGAGCAAGTCCCTGAGTATTTTGTCCAACGAAACAATATAGCCCAGGTGTACCATGCTTACAAAATCATAAGCAAATCAGCTGCAATTTATATTGGTGTTTTGATCCTACTTATAAATACTTCTGGTCTCTCGAGTTTCTTGTCCCTTTCCAGGCTAAGTCTCAGGATGTGGTACAGTGGAATTTTCTTCAGCAGCTGCCCTTTTCACCTCCACCCCCATGCTAAGCTTTAAAATGTTTTAGGCATCCTTTAAAATCAGAGGCCACCGCCTGAGATGCTTCTGATAATGGCTGCCCCCTTTTTTTTATTACTATCATGCCACCGTAAATCACTTTCTTCTCCAGTCAAATTCCAAATAAATCAGGCTGCCATCTTTTCATACAACTCTTTGGTGGCCTATGCAAGCTTTGTTGCCAGACTCACTCCTTCAATTAATGGCTATTTGGCTTCCTGTTCAGTTGCTTCGAGGCATGATGAACGACACTGAAATTTACAGCCCTTTGCCACTGACAGGCAATTTCCCCCCCAAAGTAATAATTTTGAAACTTAAGTTTAAAACTGTAAATTGAATGCAGGTTAACGTTATAGCATTTTATGCACAAAAAGGTCAGAAGAATACTTTGACTTGTGGAATTGGGATGCCTAGACTTGTCCAAGAACAAGAGAATCTAAGCATTTAGTCTTGGGATAATGATTTTTTTTTAAAAATAATAGATTCCCGGATAGATATGTTTTAAAGAAAAGGAAGCTAATTAGGCAAGTCCTAAATTGCTAAGAGAATTCAAATAGGCAGTCACCTGAAAGAACAAAAAGATCCAGTTTTTTGGTCTTAATGACCAATACATTTATTATTACCATGAGCATCTCCTGTTTTCTTTTCCTTTGTTATCTTGTATTTTATTTGCTGTTATTATTTTGTCTTTGGAGGTTAATGGTATGTTTTTTTTAATGCTAAAATGTTTAGGGGCGGGCGTGCTTTGTATTTTATGTTTTCTTGTTAAGCCTCTTTGGAGAGAAAGATGCGTGTGTTTTAATCCATCAAATGTAAGTTTCTAGTTCAAATCATTTCAAATCAAATAGTTCAAGTCATTTAAAGAAATGTATAACGTTCTATAAGGTTAGATGTTAATGGCTCCTGCATATCTTTAACTGTCTCTAACTACAGTTCTTTAACAGTCTAGAGGTGGTGGTTGCTTATTGTCCCAACACAAAATTGCACAACAGAGAGGAAGGGACAGTCTGGTTTTGCCCAAGTGGATCCAGAAATTGATTACGAAGAGCAGCAGGAGGGGAAAGGCAATTTGGTTGTGATCAAGCAGCTCACGTGGAATGACCGTTGGGCCATACAGATATGAGACTGCACAGTCATTCCACGGGCCAGGGAGCATATTGGGTGAGGGTGCGGTATCAGCACATCAGTGAGGTGCAGAAAACGAAGAACGGCAGATTGCAGGAACAAGGCACTCTGCCTCTAAAGCTGAGGAATCGGTCGCTAGCAAAAACGGCCGTTGAAAAAGCTGACCTTGACCGTGGAGATATGCAGGAGCCATGGCCTAGGCAAAAGGGGCTGAAACATTTTTTAAGTCTAGAGCAATAAGATAACATTCACTGAAGTGCAAAAAGGAGGAGGAGATCCTGTTATTACAGCCAACCTTAATAAACATAGTTTTAGCCTTCCTGTAGAGTTGATGTCCTGGTCTGGTCTACCTGATTGGGGCTCTGTATCTGTCCGGTGCTTTGGATCTGAAGGGGGAAGAGGTGCTTCAGAGTGCAGGTGGACCTGCGAGTTGCGCCTATGGCTCACGTCGTAATGCCAATGTGTGTTTTCCCAGGATTGCAGCGCCGCAGCCACAGCAGCCTAGGAAAAGATGCGGCTGCTTTAAGGATGCCCCACAAGCACCTGGCATGCCCCCAACGCCCTTTCCCTTTCAGATCCAAAGCACTACACAGCCCCAATGTCTGTGTCGATCCGTCTATCCAGCTATTCAATTTTTCTTCAATTCTTCCTGTGTCTGCCCCATCCAACAGTTAGAGGAGGCAATGGATGCATTGGCTGAGATCCAGCACATACAGGGTGTTACTGGCTTGTACAAGCAGCACATGTCTCAACTAATGGAATGGGTGTCCTTAACTCATGATCGCTGGAGCTGCTACTCACCAGAACTACTGCAACTGGATGTAATTGCCACGCACTCAGGTGAGAAGATTGGAGGCGGGCAGAGTAGGAACTTCTCTGCTCTGGAGTCCATTGAACAAGTGCTGCAAAGGCAGGTTGGAAGTACCTGGCTTGTTCGGATGCCATTTGCTAAAACGTTCTATTCCAGATGAAATGGGAAAACATGGTATTTTATTCACAGTCCCAGCAGGGCTGCGCATCCAGACATTTGTTCACAATTCAGCTTATTAAACTGAGTTTTGATTGCCAGAATTGACTCCATTTCTATCTTGCCTCTTTCTCTCTTGAAGCTTTTTGTTCCATGTCCAAATAAATAAAAAAGAAATACTGTAGAGCAGTGTTTCTCAACCTTGGCAACGTTAAGATGTGTGGACTTCAACTCCCAGAGTTCCCCAGCCAGCCTGGCTGGAGAACTCTGGGAGTTGAAGTTCACACATCTTAAAGTTGCCAAGGTTGAGAAACACTGCTGTAGAGGTTTGCTTCTTTCAGATGCTACTTTGAACAACTGTTTCCACTTTCTCTTCCTAGGCCCTGTGATTGCTGACGTTCTTGAGGATTTTGTTGACGTTCTTAAAACGTGCCTTCAGACTTCCAGGGACCCTCGGATGCGTCTGAAGCTATTTTCTATTTTATCTCAGCTGCTTCAGAAACCAAGCGAGACAGTCAATTCAAAAGGGTAAGCCTGGTTTCATATCCTTTAGATATTTTGCCCCATTGGTCTTTGCATTTGATGTCTGAAGACGAGATGTAATTTGGTTCCCTCGCAGTTACAACAGTTCTCAGGTAGAGAGGATAAAGGCCCAGTTGGAGGAAGCTAATAAAGCACCCTGATTGTGGTGGATTTCAGCGGTGCCGCTGGTTCTCAGGAAGGAGGGAGCACATAAAGAACTGGAGTTGGAATGGACTGACTCTTCGTTGTTCTTGGGCTGAGCCTGACACTAATAGAAACAGGAAAATTATACTGGAACAAAATTGGGTTGGCTTAATGAGAGTACAAAAGTAAGCACAGTCCAAAGCTTGTCAACAGACCTCCGCTTATGTTGATTTTACCACCCAACTTGTATTTATGATTTTAGAACTCTGTGTGCGATTGTGCAAGCCTAGAAGCTTTTTATGTAGAAAAGGAGCCCCTAAAACTTTCAGCTTTGGTGGGAGATTTCCCCTTCAGAAACATTTCCTCTCTACAGTCCAGCTTAAATCAAAGCAAGCAGAGGTGCTCTCCATCGGCTTTGGCTGAAGAGCACTGCCCCTTGTTTGAAGCTCCTCACCCCTCGAGGCACCCGCATGTTGCAATCTTACTACTTAGGGAGACGCAATTTCTTTCTGGCAATAAATTCAGTTGTGTACTGGATGTAGGATGAAGCAATGGAGGGGGGGAGGCAAAGGGAGGTAAATCTGAAATGGGGTGGATTTGGCTCTGGAGAAAGGCAAAAGATGGAAGCGTTTTCAGAAGATACTCTTCTGCTCTCAGCCCTCTATCAAGATTTGGACATTTAGCTGAATCTCCAAGCCCTTGGGGTGGAGCCAGAAGCAAATCTCAGCGCCTGTCTAGTCTCTTGGCAAGCAACCCTAACCTGTGCAGCCTCAGGTGGTTTGGGGGGCACCGGGGGGGGGGGGTGCTTTGATTTCTTTTGGGATTTTGGGTTTCAGTAAAGGAGGAATCCTGAGAAAACCCAGAGGCATCCACAGGCAGGAGAGAAAAGTCAAGATGGTTGAAGCATGTGCATGCCCCCGATCAGTCAGAATTACCTTGCTGGCCCTAAGGATGAAAGAGCATAGAATAGATTTCTTTGGACCTAGAGAAATAATTATGAAAGAAAAATCCCCATGATATTAACTGGTAAAGTTGAGCCTCGGCTTAAACAGGACGAGTGCGGATTACAAATTTTATTAGGAGGAACAGACTTCCCTCTCCTCTATTTTCTTGAAATAGAGTGAGTATGCCTTACTCGCTTTAAATCAGCATGGCTTCAGAATCTTTCCACAAGTCAAATGAGCACTGGTTTAGAGTCAGATGGCTACCCTTTCCCTTATAGGCGCAACAAACAGTCATTACTTCTTTAAAATGAAGGTTATGACACATGAAAGCTGTGGCAAAGACTCTTTCTGAGTCTTATTTGGTGTTCCAGTGGAATTGGCAAAATTTGCTATCTTGTATTTTCAAGCACTGCCTTGAAGGTTGTAGCTTTGCTGCTCCTCTTGTTTGGTCTTCGGTTTACTTTATAAACTCACATGCAAAGAATTCCCCCCATCTTCTGCTTTTGAAACGTAACAGTTTAAAATTGTGTGTGGGCTGCATCAAAGGCAGAGCCACAGTTCATCCCCTCTTTTGTTGCTGCAAGCTCAGTAATGTGGCTTTATCAATAGTTACTAATATTGGATCCAGCCCAGGTCGCTAGCAGAGAGAAGAAAGGTGCCATTTAAATTTCATTTTGAGTAGTAGCCAGATTGCCAGGTTTGAATGACTGCTGCATCTTTTTAGACAGGTATATATATATATTTTTGAGCCATACAATAGGCCTATTACCTGGCAACAGCCTGGGTGTACCTGTGCTAATGGTCCAAACAATATCCCTTGTTAAAACAGCTCTTTATTTATTATTTTATTTATTATTTAAATTTATCCCCGCCCATCTCCCGAATAGGGACTCTGGGCGGTTTACAGGATAACAACAGTTAAAATATATAGATAAAATTACAAACAGTAAAAAATAATTATAAATCCAGATGGATAAGATATTCTTAAAAGAAGGACATTAGATGATCATTCAATGCTCTTGAACAGATGTCTCGTTTTGTTGGACCATTTGCCGGTCCTATTCCCATTTTGCTTCAGAAATATTAAAAATGGCATGTTTTTAAATGTTATTCACCTCCCTAGAAGACATTCCAAGGCAGGGGAGTAAGGGGCTCTGCTAAAGCCCACCTTTTGTGGCTTTGACACATTTTGTTTAAGGGATTAAAACAAGCCATTACCGAAAACGTGAGCGTTCCCATGGGTCATTTAGCCTAGACCACCTTGAAGCCAAACAGAAGTCACCTGAAAGAAGAAACAGCTCTGTTGTTTTTAATGGTGAACAAAAATAATAATAAATGCAGTAAAATAGTCTTTTTGAAAAGTTGGTTCAGGTTGATTACATGACAGTCTGTGTGGTGGTTCTTTGGGGAGATTGCAAAGCACAGTCACTCTTTGCTCCATAGCTATCTGGCTAAAAACTGGCATTGTTATACAATGTTTTGTGTATTTGCATTTTGCATGCCATATAGGAAAAAAAATATGAATACATTTTCATAGCCTGCAAAAAAAAAATCCCTTACATAAGGGCCATATAGCTGCTTCAAGAAGCTGCCACAGCCCAGGTGAATCTTAAATGTATTTAAATTTGAAATCCTAAGTATTCTCTTCTAGCTAAAAGGATCAGCAAACGTATGTTAATTTGTGGGTGGAAACTTTAAAAAAAAAAGAACAAGCATTACATCTTAGATAATGCAGATTAGGAGAGAGACATCAAAATGCAGATCAGCATCATGGTTAACGAACAGGAGCAAGGACATTATTAGAGAATATAAGGTTCCCTGAGGAAATGGAAACTCTGTTCAAATGAGGAAAATAAGTTTGCAAAAATCATACAAGGATATAATGAGGAGGGCAGGATGGGACTTTGTAAAATGATAACATTTAGCCCCCCCCCCCAAATTAAACAACTTTATGTACATCCGACCTAGGAAAGCAACTGGGGCAATTGGATGTCAGCCCTTCACAATAGGCCAAGTCAGGAAACTGACACCACAATGAATCCTGGAACTACAACACTAAAGAGAATCAAGGCAGGACAGTCTTGAGTTTCTTTCTCACTCCCTCTTCCCTTTCCAGGTTAAGCTGGTGTTCAATTCCTTCTTCAGGGTCATCTCTACATTGGATAGCAAGAAAGTTGAATTAATTCTTTGCACAGAATATCCTTGCAATATTTCCAGGATGCTTGAAAACAAATCACTAATTCCAGAAGGTTTCCACCAAGAGTTGCAACATCTCCCATAAATCAGACTGTCTGTCAGAGGGCTGGAAAGCAATCCATATAGAGCAGATTTTATAAAGGAATATTGTACAGGAAATAAGCTAACTGTCCTACTACCTCTGCTTTGCAAATTCTTTATCGTGTCCTTAATGTTTTTCACCAAACATACAGAACAACGACTTCTGAGAGGCATTCAGCCATTCTGGGTGCAAAGTACTGGACCAGGCTGGCCTTTATGCTATGACTTTATTGAGTGTAGAGCTGTCGACCTTTTGGCAGCTGGTTCTTAATGCCACCTGCTGGAGGAAGCAGCATATACAACAGGGGTCCCCAATTTTGTGAGCCAATGGACACATTTCATGTACGAGTATGCTGTGGACAGCCTTAAAAAGCCAATTGCTTACTTCACATTAATTTACTGCCAGAGTCCAAAACAGTGGCCAATCACACAACACTTGGGTAGCAGAAGACAAGCAAAATCATTCGTCCAGGTAATGTTTAATTGGGTTCTTAATCAAATGGCAGGCAAGAAATCAATTGGTAATTGAGATCAACATCTATTCAAAATGAAAACAGCTTGATCTTTGCAAAGCCGCCTTATTTAACCAAAGGTAGCAGTTTAAAAATGGGGATGCTCAAAGAACGTCTTTAAAGACCTGAGCAAACTTGCATTATAAATTATTTACATATATTCCTGGGACTATTTTAGAAACTAGATATTCTGTATACTGAATAAATAATGCATCTCGTACAAATTCCTGTCAAAATAAGGAGATTTATTACATCATTCCCAGCATCTGAGTATTGACTTCAGTGTTTTTTCCTGTGATCAAGGCTGAAATTATCCTGTGGGGATGGAGTGGGGAGAGAGGATCCGAATAGCGACCTTGTGTCCTAGGAAAATAGGAATGTCGTCATCAGTGTAGCAAGAAAGAACATCCAGTTTAACTTGGTCAGTTGAACATTGATATTGTTCAACTTCAAATGCTATATTTATTATCTCCATATTTGGAATCTTCTCTAAACGTCCCTTCTAAGACCGAGGGCACAGTAAGAACGAGTCTGTCCTCATTCACGTTGGAACATCTGAACGGTTCTGCTGCTTATTGGTTCATGTCCCACAGAAAACTCTGCAAGCTTCGTTGGTTCATCAGAAGTGAACTTTACCTGCAGCAAATGTACTTTTGCCTTTAACAGAGAGGCAGGCACGTTTGGGGCTGGTGGGGGAGGCCAGCCAAGCTGGCCTTTAAGCAGCACATGGTGGTCGCACTGCCAGTTACAGGCAAGCTCAAAACAAAAACTAAACTGATTTACTTTTATTTATCTCGTGACAATTTCAGTAAATGCCATCAATATGATTGCACTCCATGTAATTATCATCTCGCCTGCCTTTACTATTCAAAAGCATCGTTTGCTGCAGGCAGCCCTGGGACCCCTCCGGTCAGATCCTTTTACCCAGAAACTGCTTCAGGTTAACCTGGGGTGGGTTCAACCTGAGAGTAAGGGGCCCAGGAAGAGGACGGGGAACAGGTCCCTTCCTTCTCCTGCTCTTCGTGAAATGTTGCTTATACAAAGTCCACTTAGTTCCCCTCGAAAGAAATGTGAAGTAATGAAATATTGTTAACATACTCTGTCATCAATTAGGCTTCTCCCCCCCCCTTGTTCATGCACTGTTCTTCCTGTTCAGGCTATCTTGTTTTCAAGTCTAAAAATGTGCCTTTTCATCCTCCCAGCCATTCCAGCACGTTTGCACAAAGCTTTTTATTTGGCTCCTCTTTGTTTTTGGCTCCAGGCAGTTCTGTAACTACCTTGAGATTGTGATAAAAGACATCCTGTCTCCTAATCTTCAGTGGCAAGCTGGAAGAACAGCAGCTGCCATCCGCACCACGGCTGTAGCTTGCCTCTGGGCTCTGATTTACAGTGAACTTCTTTCTCCAGCAGAGGTAAACACCACATCATATCTGCCCCAGTGAGAACCCAGGAAGAAATATTGTCACCTAGAAATGCAGGTTATGGCTATCTCTGCTTTAGTCTTAGTTCCACAGTGGAATCCACCCATCCAGTATATTCTAGCTGGGAGGAGGAAATGCTGCAGAGCCCGCAGCTTCAGGCTGCGAAGGGAGAGGGGGCCTGGAAGCAGGCTTTCTTGATCACGGCTCTCCCCCGCTCTGATCACCATTCCCTCCCTGCCTGGTAACTTTGGCCCTTTTCCTGCTGTTGTTCCAGAGGAGCGTTAAAACCGTGCCCTTCCAAAGAGCCTTCGGTGCAGGGGTGCCAAGCAGGTGCCAAGCGGGGGTTGGCTCTCTAGGGTTGAGGTGAGGTTTTAGGTTATTGTGACTGCTTTTATTATTATTATTTTTGTGCTGCATATAAGCCCCCTGGAACCTACAATGAACCGGGCAGCATGTGAGCTTATGAAATTAAATTAAAATAGTTTTAAACGCTTGCCAGAATAGTGCTTAGAAAGGAGAGGTTAGGCTGTGATTCTTCCCGAAAATAAAAGCTGTGCTATAGGTAGAAAGGAGTCAGCCGTGAGCCAGCAAGAAAATAATGGTGTCTTAACTCCCCTAATCTGAAACCCTCTAGATGTGTAGGGCCGAGTGGGGGAGGTTTTTTTGAAATCTGAGCATTTTTTCAAAAAAATGCAAGCTTCTAATCTGCTTTTAACTTCAAAGGCACATGCTGGTTCTATCCCATTGTTGGAGGAGAAGTCAACCTGCTCTCACTTTTCAACGTCTTGGGAAATGAGTCCAAACCATTAGGCTGACTGATAGACATCTTGTCCAATTAAATCCTCTGAAAATTCCAGTATTTTAAAACACACAAAACAGCTGAGAACTATCTTTTAACACAGGAGAGATGAAACAGAAGTGGACTGCTCAGAGATCCAGATTCAAAGGACAAAATGTGATTTACAGTAGGCAAGCTTTAAGACAGCCTGGTTAAACTTTAAGTCAACCTGGTTTTAAAAAATCATTGGCAAGCTTCAGTCCGTAGGATTCTTACTGGAGAGACTCTACCCATTGGGCTTTGAAAATGCCTGAAGTATTTTTAATCAGGGACATTGATCTTCAAATCAATCTATGGCTACGTCCCAGTCTCTGAGCAAATGGGTTTTTTCAATATGCGTATGTGCCAGCCTCCTATCCACCATCACAGTTCTGAAATCCCAGAAAAAGATCCTGTTTGTTTAAGGCAGTGTTTTTCAAACTTGGCAACTTTAAGATGTGTGGACTTCAACTCCCAGAATTCCCCAGCCAGCAATTCTGGGAGTTCAAATCCACACATCTTAAAGTTGCCAAGTTTGAAAAACACTGGTTTAAGGTGTTCCTGACAGGTGCTACTTGCATGCCCCTGCATGCCCCAAATCACATTTTGCCCTTCAAATCCAGATCTCAGCAGGCAAAGATGAAAACATTGACAGTGTTTTTTCTGGGTAATTTTTTTTGATGGCTATAAAAGAAGATTGGACAAGTCTGAAGAGAGATTAGGTTTGCAAATAGCTGTTACTGAAACAGTTTTTCCAATCCTCCATCTCCAGTGGAAAGTATGTGGAGGGGCAAAAAACTGCATTTCTCCTTCATGATTTGGGTGGTCTGTTGTAGAAGAACTTAGTGTTGCTGTTTAGATTTGGATATTGTGGCTGCTTACAGCCAAGACAATAATATTGACTTAACTGTCAGGCTAAATCATTGGAAGATTAGGCACAGAATCCCCACGAGGTGTACATGGCCTTCTGGTTTTCCATGAGATGCACATTTTCTGTTTCTTACTCAGAAATTGGAATCAATTTTAACACAAAGCAGGAAGAATATAGATGGGTGGGAGGCAAGAAAAAGGAGAAATGCAGGTATAAATTTGATTGTTAATAAATGTTTGCAAGACAAGATTGAGGTGGGATATTGAACAGAAATTTGGACATGAGCACCATCTTCTGGAGTAATAAAGAAATGCTAACTTGAACAAATTTGTCACCCTTGCCAAACATGTCTAATGGGCAATGGGTAAGATACTTATTAAATTAGCTTCCTTCATTTCCAAAATATATGCACAATCTTCTGAAATGAATGTATTCTGGATTTCAGAATGCAGAAATGGCAGCTCTTCAGAAAGATTCTGGCCCATAAAGTGTGTGTCTGGGACCCCGAGAGTTTATTTATTTTATTTATTTATAATTCGATTTATATCACCGCTCCATCTCCCCCTAGGGGGACTCTGGGCGGTTGCTTTATGCACACCAAAGACCTTGCCTATATTTATTGGAATTTTATTTTTGTCTTTCCTTCCAACACAGCATCGCAAACTGTTTTTAAAACACTCTGCTTCAGAGTCGTCATCTTGCAACACATGATTGCTGCAGTCTGAGAAACATGATTTCTCAGAAGTCCCTCTCTTGGGGCTGTGCAGTGCTTTCGACCTTCCTTGTAATTTCACAGTTGAACTTTCTACAGCTATTAAACAAACTAAAAGGGGGGGGGACACCCAATGCAACGAACTTCCAAGTAAAAATCAGGAACAAGCTAACCAATTTGCATGCTCCTCAATTTTGTTTCTTGTACCCTTAGCAAATCTCTTCCCCTCCAGTGAAAACAAGGAACTTTTTCCTCAACAGTGGTTAAAACGAGGAGGAGGAACCTATAAACTTATGTACTGCCACATCTTGCCTCTCTTGCCCATTCACAACAAATATATAATATAGAAATAAAACAAGAGTTAGATGACTGCTGGAAGGATGCTTCTCTTTAAATATCTGCCTGGTTAACATTTGCCCCAACTCTTAAAACTTTTAGCTGGATCTGTTGGGTTCTCTCCATAATAGATTTGATGTGAGATAATGAGTCGAACACCAAATGCTGATTACTCGCCACAGGTCCTTTTCCTACATCTGGTGATTTCTTTTCTTGATTTCAGTTCCGAAATGTTGAAGATGCCCTGATGCCTCAAATCATTGTGACGCTGGAAGAAGACTCCAAAATGACCCGTTTGATGTCTTGCCGAATTGTCAGAACTTTTTTAGACAACTGCGGAAAACAGTCTGAACTCAGCAAAATTTACCCAGGTATCTTACAGGGATAAATGGCAGAGGTGGGGTCAGTCTTTTTGCCTTTCCCTAGAATGGGAACCTGACCATTTAGAGCAGGGTTGTCAAACTTGACAACTTTAAGATGTGTGGACTTCAACTCCCAGAATTCCCCAGCCAGCTGGGAGGTGGTCCACACATCTAAAAGTTGCCAAGTTTGAAAAAAACAGATTTAGAGTTAGTCCAGTTCTTTGATGTTTTTTTTTTCCTTCTGGTCTGCTAAATTGTGGAAGAAGTAACAACAAAATGTAGGAGAGGCTAAAAGGAGAGAATGCCTCGTGTTGTCATAGCCAAAAGTATCAAGTAATCTATGTGGCATCCACCATAGCTTTTGATAACACAGGGTTTTTTGGTTTAATTTCCTATGTATGAAGGATCATACGAGGAAAGGCAGCAACTAGTTCATACATATGCTAGAAATGTAATGTATCATTTAACAGAAAATTATTCTGTTAAAGCTGAGTCAAGAAACCACTTTTCAACTAAGAACCACGGTAGTTGGCATAATCTTTTTTCTGTTTTTTTTTTAAGTTAGGCAGTTTTAGAAAAGGAAGGAATTAAAACCCAGGTAAGACGCCAGGCTTGTTGATCGGAAGATCGCAAGTTCGGAGGTTCGAATCCCTAGTCCTGCGTGCGGAGTGAGCTCCCGCACTAGCTCCAGCTCTTGCCAACCTAGCAATTCGAAAGCATGCAAATGCAAGTAGATGAATAGGTACCACTTCGGTGGGTAGGTAACAGCGTTCCACGCGTGTCATGCGGCCACATGACCGTGGAAGCGTCTTCGGACAACGCTGGCTCTTTGGCTAACAAACGGAGATGAGCACCGGCCCCTAGAGTCGGACACGACTGCACAAATGTGCGGGGGGTACCTTTACCTTTACTTTATAAATTAATGCAAGAAACTAAAGATATTTTATTTCTCTGTGCTGCTGTAGTGTGAAGCAATTTCCTTGCCACATAAATTGGCATGGAAATTGTCACGTTCATGAAGTCCAAGCGGTTACGTTGTGGCTTCTTTTTCAGAACTCTTAAAGCGTTTGGATGATGTCTCGCATGATGTCCGTTTGGCAGCTGCTAATGCCTTGACCAGTTGGTTCAAATGTGTGAATGACCCAGAGACAAAAGCCCTTCTGAAAACCAACATTGAGGTTCTCTATCAAGAACTGTTAGTTCACCTGGATGATCCTGACCAAAACATCCAATCTGCTGTTTTAGGTAATTATGCCATTCAATAAGCTATTATTTTCTGAGATTTTAAAATAAAATTTAGATAATCCATTTCTTGTTTTTCATGTCTTTTAAGTGTATAGTCTTCCCAAGACAATTTTCAAAATATTAAAGGGAATAGTTATAAGTCATGCTCATAAAACAGTGAAGCACCTATTTCTGGTGCTGCAGTCCAACATAGCAAACGAAAGAGGAGTTTCTTTACTGTGTCAGGAAGTTCTTGTGAAATATCCGAAACACTTGTGAGAAATTATTCTGTGAGAAGGATGGCCATTTCTATGTATGTTGGTAATCACTTCAAACTTCCTAATGGCACACTTCCGTGAAATAATTATGGCTCATTGGTGTTCTGAAATGATTTCTGAAGACTTGCATGCCCTTTATGTCGGGAATGAACCTGCGTTTTGGAAAGAGAGCAGCAAGTGAAGGCCAAACCATTTTCATAACTCTAGCCACTTCTGTTTTGCAGATACTTTGAAAGAAGGAGGCATTCTCTATCCAGACAGCTTGGCAAAGGAAATTGAAGCAGTTGTACACAAACATCGTACGCCAGTCTACTGCGATCAGCTGCTTCTGCACCTTGAATCAACCGGTTGGAGCTATTCCGAGTCATAAATGCCTCAATGGCATTTCCGCAATTTGTGCCTTAATTAATTAAAAATGGGAATATTCCCATTTGTACCCCAGAAAAGTGGCACTTCAATAAACCAAGACATTTAAGCTGGAATAGGCTAAAATCCATATCCTCCCCTCTCTCCCACCCCTTACACACACGCATGCTGCAAAAGATCTTACATCTACAATATTTATTGTTGCAGATTCTGAAACTAACACTTTTGCTGTTCAGTTTAAATAACAAAATGGCTATGTGCTCTGTCAAGCTAGTGTGCAGCTTGAAAGATCCACTTCTAACAGAATGAAAGCTCTTTTATTCCACAGACACTTTTAAAATGGATGGCTTTTATTAAATTAACAGTAGTGAGTCTGGACTGGAACCATTTCCAATATTTGATACTAAATATTCAGCCACAGAAGTGAAAAGCAGGGAACTAGTCTCTTTGCCTTGGAATTCATGTTGCATATCAATTAGACACTATCTTGAGCATGTGTTTTTATAGTACCTTGGATAATGATGGAATAAGAGCAGTGTTGTGGTATAAAAAATCTAAGAAAAGGTTTTGATAAGACATTTCAAATGGATTAATGAAGTTAGTAGCTTCTCCCTGAGTGCCTTTATAAAATGAGCTGTTTGCTGGTTGTGTTTTCACTAATTGGCTCTGATTTTAATTCATGTTCTTTGTTTTATGACATTTTGAATGTTGCCGTTAGGTTTCTTAATACATCTTTCTATTTTGTGATGAAATCTTGTGTCTGCATTAAATACGTCTCAGGGATGGAGGGAAGAGATTTTGGCTTCTGCCTTGTCAGTAACAACTGGATTTCAAACCAGGCATTCAGAACCCAGTGAAGGTGGCAGTATTTAAATGCAAGAGATTTCTAAACATTTTAAAATATCAGTAAATTCTTCTGTATCAAGATGAGGCCACAAGGTGTTGCTAGGTACTTATAAGTTCTCTTTCACCTTTTTCTTTTCCTATATGGACCTATTTTCCTTGCTTTGCATTCTGCAAAGATTTAAAACTATACCTGAATGCAAGCACAGCTGATAATGATGGGAAGGGGAAAAGCTGATAAGATGGACTGCATTTGCTTGTAAAATATATATATATATGTATAGCTTTCAGTGGGGAGGCTGTGAAAATAGAAACTCAAGCCTTTACATTATCAATACCGGCAGTCTCCAGAAAAAGTTCCAGTGATATGATCATCTGAACTGCCAAAGGATGATAAATAGAGGGATCGGTATCTGTAGTGGTTGAAACTTGCTTTTCTTTCAAAATTGAGGACAGCAGGATTCTGGTAAGTCTCAAAGGTTGACATGCCTCTGCTGATTGTTTAAAGAAAACCACAGGCTTTGAAGTAACCATTTGTGAGAATTCAAACTATCTGTAAATTAAATGCTATTTTTATTTGAATAGGTTAAGCTAAAATAGTTGTTCACTAGTTAAAATGGCCTGTGCTAACACCACCTAGGAGAAAGTTGTGGGGAGGCACAATAATGCCATAATCAAAGATTTGTTTTTAATGAATTGCAGTTCTGTTATTCTGTCCTGTTTCATTTTATTCATAAAATCAAGTAAATCCTTTTGCATTAACACGGTTCCCCGGACAGCCTCCAATTAAAACAGTAAATCTAATATTCCGGTAAAACCACATGCAGTTATTTATGACCCAAGTGGGCAGAGTTGCCTTCTTTTGAATCCAAAACTCACCTCTGTAATCCTAACACAAAGGACAGACCATCATTCTAAACCACAGTATGGCATCAATGTATAATGCAGACCAGCCACTCTGGGTTGTAAATCGTGGTTTATGGTAATGTTTCTCAACCTGAGCAACTTGAAGAGGTGTGGACTTCAGCTGGGGAATTCTGGGAGTTGAAGTCCACACCTCTTCAAATCGCTCAGGTTGAGAAACCCTGGTTTATGGGATAGGATAGTTGCACAAACTCAGCTAAATGATGGTTTTACACACCGTACCACCCAAGATCACATACTAAGCTTAGGTTTGTTCTGAAGTTGGTGGAAGGGCCACGTTTACACAGGGCGCACCGCAGCTTCTCACCACGTTAGAAGACGGTACTAAGCCACGACGTGATCCAGGTTGGCTTCGGGGTGATCCCCCAGATTACTTCTGGTTTGTGGCACCAATCCCAGCTCGGGCGGCAGCAGAGAGAGGAACCCGCCTCCCCCGCGGACTACCACGCCCATCATCCCGAGCGCGAACAACCAGCAGCCCGTCCAGCTTTTGGCTAAGGGGCGGGGCGTGGCCGAGGCGGGGGCCGGGATTCCCTCGCCGCCGCGGAGCTCGAGCCACTTTAGGAACCCAACGGCCGCACCGGGCAGCGAACGAGGGAGCGTGCGCGCGGGCGGCGGCGGCGGCGACGAGCCCCGTCAGGAGAAGAGCGCCACCACCACCACCGAGGCGAAGCCACCGCACTCCGAACGGCGCGAGGACGCGCACGGCGCGGGCCGTCAGGTAACGGGGAGGGGCGGGCGCGCTCACGCACGGGCGCGCTTCGCCTGGCCTGGCTCACCTGACGCCGCCTCGCTGTCGCTGCCCTGGAGACGGAGGTGGGGGGGACGCCGGTTCCCCGCCATCAAATAGCTGAAAAGCTGCGGGAGGCGGCAAAGGACGACGTGGGGATGCGCGTCGCGCGTCAGTTAGAGGGATGGGGGGAGGGGGCGCATAAAGTAGGTTTAGCCCGGTAGATGCGGATCCCGATCCCGATCCCGATCCCGGCTGGGGATCGAGTGGAAAGGGAGAAGATCCCTCTTGGATAGAGTAGAAATAATACATGCAGGTGAGCGAGAGGAGCGTGTGTATATCTGAACATTTTATATATATGACATTACCTAAAGAGGTATAAATAGTATACCTGAAATACATTTCTGCGTCTGTATATATGGGATATAATGTAAATATACATTTACATTTTCTAAAGAGGTATAAATAATATACCTGATATATATACATATATACATGGGTGTATCTGTGTGTACATACGTGTGTGTGTGTGTGTGTGTATATACACACACACAGTACACTTCGGTGGGTGGGTGGGTAGATAGATAGATTAGATTTACACCTCTGTAGGTAGGTATATATATGTACATATAAATATATTTATTTATTTATTTATTTTCTATCTCGCCTTTATTTTTTTTATAAATAACTCAAGGCGGCGAACATACCTAATACTCCTTCCTCCTCCTATTTTCCCCACAACAACAACCCTGTGAGGTGAGTTGGGCTGAGAGACAGGGACTGGCCCAAGGTCACCCAGCTGGCTTTCATGCCTGAGGCGGGACTAGAACTCTCAGTCTGCTGGTTTGCCATTGGCTCCTTCCTAGGGCTGAGAGACAGGGACTGGCCCAAGGTCACCCAGCCGGCTTTCATGCCTAAGACGGGACTAGAACTCTCAGTCTCCTGGTTTGCCATTGGCTTCTTCCTAGGGCTGAGAGAGAGTGACTGGCCCAAGGTCACCCAGCCAGCTTTCATGCCTGAGGCGGGACTAGAACTCTCAGTCTCCTGGTTTGCCATTGGCTCCTTCCTCGGGCTGAGAGGCAGGGACTGGCCCAAGGTCACCCAGCCGGCTTTCATGCCTGAGGCGGGACTAGAACTCTCAGTCTCCTGGTTTCCCATTGGCTCCTTCCTAGGGCTGAGAGACAGGGACTGGCCCAAGGTCACCCAGCCGGCTTTCGTGCCTGAGGCGGGACTAGAACTCTCAGTCTCCTGGTTTCTAGCCCGTTGCCTTAACCACTAGACCAAACTGGCTATATATTGTATGTGTGTGTATATATCAGGTATATTATTTATACCTCTGTAGATAATGTATATGTAGACTTCATATGAGAGACTGGGAGGCCTGAGTTCTAGTCCTGCCGTAGGCACGAAACCAGCAGGGCGATTTACTGTATTTCCCATACACTCAACATGTCCAGGAAATTCCATAAATTTCCACAGGGTTGGAAAGCAACGGGGTCCCCTAGGAGCTTGCCTTCAGAAGTACAGAGTAGATTCTTCATACGGAGAGCCAGTTGGGTGTAGTGGTTAAAGGCGCTGGTCTGGGAGCAGCAAGACTTGAGTTCTAGTCCTGCCTTAGCCACAAAAGCCAAGTGGGTGACGCTGGGCCAGCTGCTCCCTCTCAGCCTTAAGAAGAAAGTAGTGGCAAACTTCTTCTGACAAATGTTGCCAAAAAAAGTGTGACTCAAAGGCACACACAAACAGACTTCATATTGAAAGACACATCTATATTTCTAGCATACATATTATTTACATTTTATGTGTATAGATATCTAGGTGTGTATACTCCCACAATATCTGAACAGCTTTCTAGAGATAGAAGTAATACCTATGGATAGATTTATTTCGACACACAGATAGATTGTATTTATGTAATAAATATAAATTATAATATGTGCATTATATTTGCATATTGTTGATTGAAATATAAGCATGAGGCATGTCTGAGACAAACACCTGAACCCGTATTCTGTATTAAGTGTTACATTGGGGAGGGCTGGCAACCTGTTGCTTCACAGGAGTATGTGGCCCCTCCAGTCCCCTTTATTGGCAATCTCTTTATTTCTTGCCATCAAGCTCAACTAATTAAGTAATTAAGCATTATAGGTAACCTACTACCAGAGGTCTCAAGGCCATTTACAACATAAGCCCATTTCCACCTTGGCTCAGAATTTGCTATCAGGTTAACTATTTCAACAACTACACACTGCCAAAGGTTTTCAAGGTAATTTACCTTGTTGCAGAAGCAACAATAATTCATTTTCTTTCCTAATGTATGTGCTTGCTACTTCCTATGCCCCACTTCTCCTTTTTGTTCTTTTTAGAGAAGTGCCCTCATGCTTTTTCTTCTGTCAGACACCTGATGATTGATTACTATTGTTTTATGATACCTTCTCTGTATGTTTTGATGCTGATATGTTTCACGTCTGTTTAATTTATTTTTTAACCTGTGGATTATTGTAAGGAGGCTTGTGGGAGTTCTAACTTTCAACAACACTGAAGTTAGTCCTACACATGTGTAAGCCAAATACTCTCTTATTTTAATCCTGCTCACTCCTGCCTCCATTTCTCTTCTCCTGTTTTTTTTTTCTATAATATTATGCATGGTAAGATCTTTGGGCTGACAACTGTATTAACAAATTTAATGCATCCAAATGGTGTACATAAAGTATATTAACATAATCACTTTTTTTTCTTTAACCCCATTTTTCCTCCTTGAAGCATATTTTTAATGTTTCAACTTTACCTTTTCTTTTTCTGTTGATTTAAAATTTGTTTTTAACAATGGTGGTTCTGGGTTTGCCTGTTGGCCCATTATTTAGCTTTGTGTCTTGAGCTACTGAAAAAGTATCCCTTAACTTTTCCAGTGGAGCTATTCTTCAAGTTGTGTTTCTCTTCCCAAACTTTTGTGGGATCTCCAAAAGCTCTTGGGAAGGGTTAGTGGGACTGTCTTTGTTTTCCATGGCTTTCCAATTTGCTTCATGCTAAGAAATGTATAGATTCAAGAAACAGTAAATAAACATACAGATATATGCATATATGTTTTGGAGTGTAAGGGTGTGGTCTTGCCTGTGATGTCTGAGAAACTTCAGATCTTTAAAATGAATTTTCTGAAAACTTACTGTTAAGAAAATCAATCATATGTAAACTTGGCCCTTCATACAGAGGTGAGTTGTGGGTAGGAGCGTTACTGATGGAAAGGCAAACTTTCTTAGTTTGGAAGAAGCCATTTTTCTCTGTAACCTGGAGAAACTAACTAAGGTAAGCTAAATTGATCAGTAGTGTGATTCAGAACAGGGTGTGTGCCTACATTTACCTCTGTTCTTTTTAATTATAGTTTCAAACAAACTATGGATAGTGGAGTCCATGGTGCTCTCTGAGCCTTGTTGTTTTCTTGCAGACATTTCATTGCCAGGCTAGGCAACATCTTCAGTGAGAAAATATTCCCTTAGATTGAAACTATGAATATCCTAAACTCTGCATTCCTTCAATTTATGCTTTCTGAAAAGTCACAGGCTGTACTTAATAACCAGCGGACTTAAACTGGTTATTAACCCACAAACGAAGTTGGCAAAAATACGTTGGATCAGAAACTGATAAAACTGTCTAGTTGTACCCAATACACTGAGCCCCAAAAAACTTAGCATATTGTTAAGAATTCACCTGCTTGGTCTAATCTAATAAAAACTGTTGTAGAAACACAGCCACAAAGGCAGAATGTGTACTTTTTCCAAAAGTGGTGTCAGATGCGATTGTTCAAAGATGCATACAGCATACAACAGCCAGCGATGGGTAGAAAAATTAGTTTTCTGTGTTCACCCCAAAGTCTTGCTGTGGAGTAACCTCTGACAAATAAATATGAAAGTTGAAAAATGAGCTCCCTCATTTTACTTTTGTTGATGAGCATTTGATGAGTCTACTGCTGTAGAGATGGGCGGTGATAAATTTGAATAATAAATAAATTTTGTTTTAATAATAGAACATGATATAAAAGGCAAGAAATAAGAGTGATTTTAACAAGTCAGTAAAAGATATTTTCTAGGAAAAATAATTGGATAACACCTTGTAGCCATCTAGCGTGCTATCTGTATTCTTCCTTGCAATGTAACAAAGGAGCAGAAATTCTTGAAAACCAGGAGAAGTGTTTTATCCCTACACTCCCCCTCACATGGGAATGTGGAACTGTTAGTCCTGCAAAGATGATCCAGGCTCACACACTTTTAATGGTGTTTTTATCTGAATAGCAACAGCTGGTGCCTCCTGTTTCCTTGGCAGATAAATGCCCACTCCAGTACAAAGCCACAAACACTCATTTGTGCCTCCACTCATTATGAGTGTTTGCTCCAGAGTGGGCTGGGGGCAGACAGCTGGTAAACAAAACAGCATTGTGTTTATCTGGACTAAGGGATTTTCAAATGAAACGAGGCCTTCTGATAGCATTGGTACAGCCACCCTAACTTGGCATCTTGCTGGTCACTGCTGGCATAATTCTGTGAAGAAAAGGCAGTTTGCCAAGATGGGGCATATGTGCCAGGAGACACATGGCGATTTCTGCAGTATTAATAGCATTTACTGCTGTTAGGCCTGGAATTATAATGCTCTTGGCAATGATGGTATAACTCTGTGGGTTCTGGGGGGATGATATGTTCTTAGAGTATGGCCCCATAAGATTTTCTTTTCTTTTCTGCTAGGGTATAAGAATCATGTTAGAAGTTAGATGGTACTTGGTCCTGAAAGGAGTTACACGTCTCCCCATTCCTGGTTGTTTCTGTGTGTCCCACCAGGTCCAGGAGGAAGGGCATGCTCTGGGTCCCCTCAATTAAAGAATGCCATATAGTAGGACCTAGAAAGTGGGCCTTTTCTGTCTCACTGGAACACCATTCCCGACAAGATTAGACAGGCCCTGACCCTGCCAGACTTTTCCAAAGAACTGAAGACCTGGATGTGCTCTGGGGCATGAGGATCAGGAAGTTAGTTGGCCCATGAGATGTTATGGTTACTGTTCCAATAGAAGAGAATACACGTAGCTCAGGGTTGAACTGCAGAGTCCTTGGTGCTCTCTGAGCTTGGTGGTTGGCTTGCAGACGTTTCATTACCCGACTAGGTAACATCATCCGTGCTAGTGAGTGTGGGAACCCCACACTTAGTAGCACTGATGATATTACCTAGTTGGGTAAAGAAATGTCTGCAAGCAAACAACCAAGCTCGGAGAGCACCAAGGGCTCCACTGTGGTTACTGTGTTTATTGGGCTTGTTCTCAGTGACCATTGTAGGTTTTTACCCTTTTGTTGATAATTGTTTGTATTGTTTCTCAAGTGTAGCAGTCCAGAGTTGCATCTGCAGGATGGGCAGCCAGATAAATTGAGTAAATGACTAAACAAACTTCTGTGGAGATTGTTAACTGTAATAACTGCACACATGCATATTTTGCAGGGTATATTTGTGATATTTCATGGGTGGGAAGCTGTAACCAACTGTGGCTTCCCAAAGACACAGGGCTTACAGGTCACTTCCTTGTTGAAACACCCTGGAATTTTGCCCCTATGTACCATATCACCCAGTAAACAGCTGTTCAGTGGTAATGACTGAGATAAACACAGTTGAGTTACTACTTCTGTAGTTGTGCTAACAATTCCCTGCTGCCCTCCAGGTAGGGTCCAGCTTCATTGGTGGTGCCCCAAACCAAGATACATTTCTAATGTACTTATTTATTTAATCAACTTATATAGCCGCCTATCTCAACGAATGACTAATCATCTTCCAGACAGCGCTTCAGGCAGAAGCACAAGGCATGACAACTAAAGAATTCTCTTTCTTAAAATCTCATTGCATATCCATCACTGATTTCAATAACATCTATGGTAAGCCTCTCAATAGACAGTATGCTTGGTTAGTTTTCTTAATGCAGAACCAATTTGCAAATGAAGAAACAAGAGCACTGTGGTTTGAAAAACCTTTTGCACATAAGGCCAGACAGGTGAAATGCCTTTCCTAAAAAGACCCACCCAGCTCTAATGCAACACAGATTTATGTTAAGATCTGGCTTGCTATAAATTGCTTTTGCATGACTGAATCATCTTGCTAGCGTCTTATTCTTGCCATTCCCATCTTGTGCTTCTGCATTGGGTTATTTCTCCTATTTATTTTGGTAGTACCATGTTGCTACTGTACAGCTGCCCAGAGTTGTTGGGAACTGAGCGGCTGATAAATTTTAATAATAATAATAATAATAATAATAATAATAATAATAAATAATTTTATTTTTGTGACTTGAATTTAACATTGAAGAATAGGATAGAAATGTTTCATGGGGAAAGAGTAAAATTGTCTACAATATTACAGAGTACAACTACGTATACTCAACAATTTGCATTCCCTGCCTGCCAGCTTGCTTGTGAGAAGGGTCTCTTTAAGTCAGCTTTGCACAAACCCTGCTGGCATAGTCTAAAAATGTTTTCTTTGCCACCACATTTCCAGAACGGGGGCTTTAGGAAAACAAATGTAGGTGTCGACATTTCTGTAGGCTTGACTGTTTAGCCTGAGTTGCAGGGTAAGAATAATCTTCTACCCATATTGTTGAGGGGAGGGGGTTCTCTCGAAGGCTTGGCTGCACATTGATGGAATCGGATATTTATGTCAGCTGCTGAAGCACTGTGTACAAATGTGCAGCTAGCCCAGGTGATAAGCTGCAGTCAAAGCAGCTAGGAGGATCCTTTTAAAACCATGGAAGGAGGCTTTCTGGGTGGGGAGAATTTTTGTTGTTGACTTAATATGACTTTAGTGAGGAAAGAACAGACTCGGGCTTTTGAAAACAACACCCAGAGCAACACTAAATAGAGAAGAAAAGAAAGAAAGAAAGACCTGCTGCGCCTGGTTTTCTTTTTTTTTAATTCTTTTTAAGCACGGTTCCTCTAATTCTTTTACTTCGGGCTTTTGAAGCTTATAGACGTTGCCAGAGACAGCATTACCAGTGGCAGGGTCCACATTGGGGTCTCAGACCCACACCACATCAGCTCTCTTGGGAATCTGGCCCTGATTTGGTACTGAAGTTCAATTTGTCAGCCCAATTGAGACTGTTTCCAGCCACTTTCTGGAGATTTCTCTGTGAGAAGATTATTATTATTTTTTTAAAAAAAGAGCCAGTTTGGGGGCTAGAAACCAGGAGGCAATGAGTTCTAGTCCCGCCTTAGGCGCAAAAGCCAGCTGGGTGACTTTGGGCCAGTCCCTGTGTCTCAGGCCTAGGAAGGAGCCAATGGCAAACCAGGAGACTGAGAGTTCTAGTCCCGCCTTAGGCACAAAAGCCGGCTGGGTGACCTTGGGCCAGTCCCTCTCTCTCAGCCCAACTCACCTCACAGGGTGGTTGTTGTGGGGAAAAGAGAAGGAGGAAGGAGTATTAGGTATGTTCCCCGCCTTGAGTTATTTGTAAAAATAATAAAGGTGGGATAAGCAATCTAAAAAAAAAACAATAGGCAAGACTCTGAGGAACGTTTGGCTTGTTTCTGCTGATCTTATAACACTGTATATAGCTACAGCGAGTGTTGCCAAAAGGTGCTTTATGGTGTACTGTGGGTTCTGTCATTGCACAAGAAGCTCGACTGGCCCTTATGGGCGTGTTCCTCAGAAGAATCCTTGGATATGTGCGTCCCCCATATGACTTGGTATGGAACCAGGTTACCTACATGGATTACCTGAAGTTAGACCAGGGTTTCTCCACCAGGGTTCCGTGGCACCCTTGGGTTCTGCAAGAGATCACTAGGGGTTCCTTGGGAGATCATGGTTTACTTCAAAAATTATTTCCAATTCGGGCAACTTCACATTAAAGAGGTAAGTTTCTTTATTTTTAGTTTAAGAACATATCTACAGGCCTACCCATGAAACGAATAGAATACTTTTATAACTTCTGGCCTATATTTGAGCCTGAATGTGCAGGGGTTCCCTGAGGCCTGAAAAGTACTTCAAGGGCTCCTCCAGGGTCAAAAAGTTGAGAAAGGCCGAGTTATAATATTTTAAGAAAACTTGCAGCCAGAAAGGATGAGGTAAGGTTGAACTTGAAGAAACACACTGTTGCCAGTGGACAACCAACCAAACTGTCCTAAAAGATGCTCGGCTTGCCTTTTAAGCCAGGAGAATGCAAGAAGCGCCGTTCTCGGCTGGCATTTTGGTTGTGTGGCTTCAGCGCTCTGCCTTCTCGAGGCCTTTTGATGCATAAAACCCATCCCACCATTTCAAAGAACGCCGGAGCTCCCTGGATCCCTGCAGCTGTGGCAAGATGGGGTGTGTGCCCAGTTGACAATAAGGGCAGCGGTGTGGTGAGGTGAGGTGCTGCTGTCAGCTCTGTGTGCAATCTTGGCAGCATTTAGGGGAAAGCTCATTTTTTAAGGTTTCCAGAATCCTTTAAGAGGTAAGGAAAAGCAAGGGAGGTGGGAAAGTGGAGTTTCTTTGGATCTGGGACTACATGAGAAACACCACCAGGTGAGCAAAAGGCGGCAGAAGTGAGAGGTGAGGAAGAGGCGTGCACCAAAAAGCCATTTCCATTGCCACAGCGAGGTAGACCAGTCCGTACAAGCCACAGGACAGCTTGGAATGATGCCCCATGTTGCCAGATTCCTGGAGCTTCAGAATGTGAAGCACGGAGGCCATTTTAACATTTAAATACTAATATTTAACTATAACATTTTATCCAAAGCCAGCTCTTGTTTATCAAACTAGGAAAAGGGTTAGAAACAAAAATTGTTCCAAAGTACAGGTAGGGGAAGCGTTCCTAACATTAACATGGTGTTTTGCATGGATTAAAATGTCTGGAGAATTTACTTAGATAAGCACTTTCCTCCCCTAAGCATTGTTCTGTATTTTAGCAATGGAACCTTTCTTTCGAAGTGGTTCCATGAGGTTTAATGGAATTGTACTTCATAGGACTGCAAAGTGGGAAGTTCACTTGGTTTATAAAAAACCACAACAATTATGATATAATCCCTTTTCCCAACCCCCTTTTCCCCCTTTTTATAAAACATTGCAAATAATGAATTTTGCAGACGGCCTAAATCAATAACAAATGCAAGAAGGGGTGATTAGGATGCACAGTGCAATATTCTTTATCTTTTATTTTTTTTATGTTTTATTGATTTTATTATAATTTCTTTGATTGCTGTGAGCCGCCCAGAATTGTTGAGAGTCAGGCGGCATACAAGTTTAATGCATGATTATTATCATCATGATTTTATCGTCTTTCTTAAAATAAAAAAAGCAGCTACTGTATTTAAAAACTGGATTAAAGCCCCATGGAAACCTCGGTAGCTATAAATACAACCCCAGCAAAAGATTTCCAGGCTTTGCATGCTGGAAGGAAATTAAGGAGTTAAACGCTGTGGGCTGGCTAACCTAGCCTTGTCCAATAATTTCAAAGCCTGGCTGTGACCGACAGGGAGAGTTTTAAAGAGGCTGGATTAAATTAGACTCGATCCTTCAGGCTTTGTTGAAGCTGGGAAGCCATTTTGGGATTCTGCAGGGTGGCATAATCTGAAGCTGCTGTCAACTCTCAAACTTCTTCTAAACGATTCGGCTTTGGCTCCTTCTGTTTTAGAAGAGGATGCCAAACTGAGGAATTCAGGGTTCCTTCTGCCAGGGTGGAATGATGCTGGATTTGGAAATGTTTCAGGTTTGAAAAGTGTATCCCTGCTGCAGCTTCCTGCTCGGTTGGGCAGAACTGATCTCTTGAGCAACTTGTGTTTCGCCCTGTCAAAGCAAGGATTTAATTTGCTTGTTCAGGTTAGCGAGGCTTGGTTAGCAGGGCGCCTTTTTACTTAACTGGGGACCTGGTTTGATGCAGGCATAGAAGAATTTGCACTGAGTGTGTCCGTCACTATGGCTTGCAGGCTTCCGATCTTAGAAAGCGAAACCAGTTGTTTTATCTAACGTGTGTATCAGATATCCAGAGCTTTTGTAAGCTCCAGGTTCTGTTGCCAGCATTATGAACACAATTGCACCTCTAAGTCTGGAATAAATTTAAAAGAAAGCATTTTATATGTTGGAAGCTGTTTTGTCAATGGATAGTCATTCCAGGGAATAATACAGATAAAGCTTGCACTAAGTGCTGTATGCTAGAATTGACTCCATTCACATGTGATTTTTTACGTATGATGGTTGTGTTCGTTCTTTCAACTGATTTTTCTACTTTGCTTTAAGCTCTTGTTGTTCAGCCTGTTTTAAGTGAATAACATTGGGAGTGATGTGTGAAAAAGACTGCACAATGTTAGATACTCCTTGTATCGTGAGAGAAATTGAGTTTTCTGCTTGGGGAAGTGAGCTATTTAGGCTAAATAAATGTGTTGAATAAATAAAAATAAATAAAATCCAGAAGTTAACTAGATTGTCAAGTACACCCTTAAAAGAGCTGCCAGGTTCCACATTGCAGGCTGCTTGTTATTGCTTGGATTAATTCTGTTTTAATGTGGCCTAATAAAAGAAGAGTTTATCATTTGGTTGAACTCCAGGGCTGCCTTGGAATGTATTGTGTGTTTGTCATATCACACTTTGAAAATAGCCAGATTCTTTTGAGAATGCGTAAATTTTAAAACCAGTGGTGTAGATAGTCTAAACTTTGATTGGCACAGAAGTCATATTTCTTTTACTTTCAAAGTGGAATCAAGTTTTATTGCTTATTCTTCCCTTCTGTATTGCTGCAGCAAGCATATTTTTGTGAAATAATTATTGAATTATCCATTTTCTGGGAACCCCCAATGTATCAGGTATTCCCATGAAATGACATTACCTGTGAAGTGTAAGTAAAATGGAATTTATTGTTTAGTTCAGGACTGTGGCTATGCAGACGGATGTATAGTTTCATGTGCTTTACCACAGCCTCTGCAGTGAAACTCAGAAGGAAAAGGATGTCCATGGTTCTGAACTGATTAGAATTATACCAGCTCTGAAACGTAGCGCATGAGTTTGACGACAGCTTTGTACCACTTTGTTTTATTTTAAAGAGGGCATTCACATATTCCACTTGCCCTTTTACTACATTTTTCCAATAAACCCACACCTATAGAGCAAAATAGGAAGTAGGAAAAAGTACCATGTTAAGCTTCCCCCCCTCCCTTATTTTTTTAAACTTTGGCTTGTTTGGCCTACTGCAATGTGTGAACCAACCATTCTGGTTTGTAAACCATCATTTAGCATTTTTGTGTTATGTGTGAATCTAGCTTTAATGGCTTCTTCAACAAACCATAGAAACTATGGCTTTACCCCGGCATACATATTCCTGTCTTTTTAAAATGTATATAAAAGCATAACATGAAGCTTTGAAACCTTGAAACCATTATTTATTGGAGCTATTGATTTCTATAACAGCAATAATATTATTGATCATAGAAGGGAATAGTGGATTTGTTGCATGGATTAGAAAAAGTCCTTTACTAAAGAAGCAGGTGCATCTTGGATTTATTCTCCCTTTCAGTAACTCAGAATGAGTGAAAAAGGCTTGTACCTTCACAAGTGTGAAAAAGGCTTTGCACACATACCCTTATTGATGTGATTGCAAATCGTGCCTGATGTAAGGCAATACATGCTTACAGCAGCTTTGTTTCATATGCTTTTCTCATATGTTCAGTGTGCATGACATTGAGAGTGATAAAAAGCTGGTGGTGTTTGTGATAGAATACAGAGAGGAAAGGGCTAGGGTGTTTTTTTTCCCTTTAGATGTTTGCTAGTTCACATGACTTTACAGAGTAGAAGAGCAGCAGAAAAGCCATAAACCCATCTTTGAGTTGAAGATAAAGCTGGCCAAAGGTTCCTCCTATATTCACTTTTTCTCACTCTGCTCTTAAGAAGTGTGGGACCTAAGTTGTGTGAACTCATGACTTTGGGAAAGCTTTCTGATGTAGATCTTTCAGCACAGTGATGCTTTTATTTAAAAAGCTGAACAGAGGCAAAGAATTATCCACCAATTCCACATGCAATACTTATATTTGGAACTAGAACCTAAAACGTACAGAGGGTCCCAGCTCTCATGCAATCTCCTGGTCTGCTTTTAAACTTCGTGAGAAGATAAAAAGCTAGCCACTCTGCAGCAGAGGGGGAACGGATTCCTTTCTACCTCTGTGTTCCAGAACTGTCAGCCTTTTCCCAAGACATTCAGCCGAGAGCTGTTAAATAATATTAAATAATTGTTAAATAATGTTTTTATCCTTGCATCAACAGCTTTATTGGGACCTTTTTTTTCTTTTTTTCTTGTTCTGAGTATGTTCACAGATTCCTCACTTGGGATCTTTTCTTAACCTCACAATCTCTCATGGCCCCCTTTTCCAATTCTGGTTTTAGACATGCATACTTTTGCTGGGCAAGTGCAAATTTTGAGGGCTTCTTTGTTTTCCACATGACATGGTTGTGATCTGGACCAATCACTTCTTTGTGGCCAAGATGAATTTAGTCTTGCAGGGGAAGGCCACAGCAGCTGGGGAATGAAAGAAATTGCAGTCCAACACATGGAGTTGATACCAGTTTGGAGAAGATGACCTAAACTTCAGGTTCCTCATATTTATGTCACCATGTTCAGAAACATAGACTTTCCTGACAGCATATTTATATTCTCAAACAATGATTCTGTACTCTTAACATCATAATGTTTATAGCTGAGGGTGTGTTCTCCTTGCCTATCCCAAGCAGAGTCTCCTCCCCACCATGTTGATTGTCCATGTAGTCCCCCTTTCTTCCATATCTCCAACTACTGCTCCAGTAGAAGACAATATTTACCTGAAAGATGAAAGCATCAGCTGATGGGGATTACCAGTAACACCACCGTTCACTGTTTTTGTAATTGTAACTGGCCAGATTGGGGAAAAAAGAAATATATTTTTGTTTTGGATTCTTACCAAACTTACCAATTTCTTATGGTAAGAAGACAGTTTTAATGGTTAAGCAGCTTGTATGCAAATAATAGCTATGTGCTTAGTTCCTGTAGGAAATAGCTCACTATACAGTTTGTGATTGTGCCGATTAAAAATAATTCCTTCGTAGCTTAACATTTCATATGTGGGCTTCCAAGAGGGTGAGAGCAGCTGTCGAGCAGCCAAGTCCAAATTAGATTTGTTGATGCCATGTTGCTTGCTGAGTAACCATGTCTCTCAGCTATGTTTAGGCCCATGGGACCCATAGCAAAAAACAGATATTACAATTGTTTCTGACATCCCTGGCTCTCTTGTTGAGGACGTCGCTTTGCAGTTTTGTGCAAGTAAACGTATTAACTTCCCTCTCAAAACATATGACCCATTCCCCATGCCTTCCCTTAATCCCTTCTTTTTACTATGGTTTTGCAGTCCCCCTCAAGCAGCCCAGTTGTGGATACCGCTGACCCTTAGTTTGATTTGAAACCAGAATTGATAAAGACTTGGAAACCACTCAACTCAGAGCAATCTTGGTAGTAACTGCTGTTACACAGGTCCAGGCAGAACTTAATGTGTTGTTGATGTTACCAAGGGAAGGGAGGGGAAAGACCAGGACAGCCTGGAAGATGTTTCTAATTGCTGCATTCATTTGGAGAACATGCCGTGTGCCGTTTGAGGCCCGATTGCAGGGAGTGTCCCTATTATGCCTGTGGTGCTTCTTAAACTGCTTTAGTTTTTTTAAACAATTTGCTAACTACAGGTTTGTTGTTTTGCAAGATCATTATTTTATGCATCCCAAAACAATCGTATACTTCCCCCAAACCTCTTAACTACTTTGAGTTTTTAAGAACCTAAAAAAATAGTACAGTTGGGAAAGTGAAATGTTTTATTTCACTTCCTACAAATGATGCTGAAATAATCCTTGTAGTTGAAGTATTAGAATACTTACATATTTGCTCAAGAACAGCCTTTGCCAGCCTGGTCCCCTCCAGTACTCTTGGGACTACATCTCCCAGAATTCCCTAGCTACCATGACTTGATGGGTCCTCCAGAACCTCTAGAACAGTATTTCTCAACCTTGGCACCTTTAAGATGTGTGGACCAACTCCCAGAATTCCCCAGCCAACGTGCAACTTACATGATGAATCTGAAGCAAAACTTAAGCCACGTGCTTGGCTTTTTTTCTGAACATCAAGATCTGCCCTCCAGTTTTTGAAGCATTGTTAATTAAATCTGAGCCTGTTAATTAAATCTGAGTTTTGACAGATTCACATGCTCCATGTATACTACAAGTCTGCTTTCCTAGCAAAGACCCTTTGTTCCACTCCAATCACATTTGGAAAGCTACATTTTCACATTGTTAAATTGTGGTTGGGCGGATGATAATGCAACTGGATTACACTGAAGCAGAGTTTGAGAGAAATATGCTATTAGCTGTATCACCAATATTTGGACTGGTGGTAAGACATCCTTTTGCCACTGTGATGTGTACACCAGAAATGGAGTGCATTCTTTCCCAGTAAACAGCTCTGTTTCTGAGACCAAATTAGAACAACAGGAAGTGATGTTGTTTTCTTAATAATGGGTTTTGCAGCCTGTTGGGCATGTTGGTGAAGGCATCACTGGGAACTTTTTGATTATCAGAACATTTAGTCTTGCTGTTATATTGAAAATTAATGTTGCCCTGCATTTAGCTTTAATGATATTTTGTTTAGACTAGGTGACATATGCTGTCCTTAAAATTATTTTTTCCCTAATTCCAGTGGAAAACGTGGGGGGGGGGTTTTTCTTCCTTTTTAAGTTTCCAACAGTCCTATGTCATTTTTATTTCTCTCTTGCATTTAGCCTCATTTGCATTTGCACTTAACTTTATTGGGTCCATTTACACATTGCACATTCCATTTACTTAACCATTATTTATTGAATATGCCATAAATGTGGTTGTCACACATGCTAAGCCAAAAATCTAGGTTTGATGCTAATCCCAAATCAAGCCAAGGGACTTCAAACTTTGTGATACTGTAACCACCTAAAACAGTAATCAAGTTTGGGTAACTGCCCCATGAATAAAACTAAGGTAACTGCTGTGATGGGTGGGTGATTTTGACAACTGGCTATTTTCATGAATTTAACCATCTCTCGAAACTAACTTTGGCTGCCTGGGGAATTGTGGGAGTTGAAGTCCACACGTCTTAAAGTTGCCAAGGTTGAGAAACACCTGCTTAAATAGCCAGTGGTTTTGCTTAACATTTTGCTCTAGATTTCCAAGCTGTACAGTAAATGCTTCAGCTGATGTTCCTTCAGTATCATACCAAGGCTGAAATCACAAAAGGTAGTTCAGACACATCCAAGGCTTGACTGTATTTTGCAGACTTTTCACTTGGCTTCAACCAGACAGAAAATGCTTTACAAACTCTTCTCAGCTTTAAAGATAGGGTTGTTTGTTTGTTTGTTTGTTTGTTTATCATATTTCTTCACCGCCCATCTCGTATAGCAACGACTCTGGGCGGTTGCCATACTTCAGTCTATTGACTCTCTTAAAATCCTCAGCTGGAACAAGTTTCAGGAATATAGATTTGTGATCCATGCATGTTTGGCAGTGGTTTGATCTTCCCCTGGAGAGTGTACATAAGCATCTTTCCTGCCTTTCCAGAGGACTAGTGGGAAATATCCTAATCTGGCCAGATGGGACTGTCTCTTTAAAACCGAAAGCAGAGCCATTGCCCCTCCTGCTTTTCCAAGGGCACCAAAGGAAAGTTGAAAACAACTTGTCCTTTCATAACCCCCCCTCCTTTTCTTTTGACACCGCCCTCTTGATTGGTACACTTCTCCACTTGAAAAGAATGTACTAAGTCAGTATTATGCTTGGATGAATTTTGGGAAATGGTATCTATTGTTGCAAGCAGTGTAAATTTGAGGTATTTCAGAGCACTGCTGTCTAGTAATTGTAAATGCAAAATACTGCAATGGTTGTAGCATGGCTTGGTATTTTTCTATAATAGTATTTCAGGGAACTCGATAGTGTGCCTTAAGACGTTGTGGGAAGCCCTCCCCGAAAGAAAAGGAAATGTTGAGGTTCTTGTGAATGTTGATAAGGGATATCTAACATTGGCAGTCGCATAAAACAGGCACGCTCTTTCAGACACTGCTGTGTGTGCGCGTGCTTTTTTTTCCCTTTCACTTTCCCCAAACACCCGTATATTTGCAATATTCCAAGAACAAGGCTGGAGAAATCAAGGGCTTTTCCTCTTTGTATCTTTGAACTGTTATAGCGTTGGGTTTTCACCTTTTTGCAGCATGATTTGAAGTAGCAACCATGGATTTTTCACGGCTTCACATGTATAATCCTCCCCAGTGCCTGCCAGAGAACACTGGCTATACTTACGCACTCAGGTGAGAAAGCTGTACTATAAAAATCCTTGTTGTTCTCTGTCTTGTGGCGTTTATGGGACATTTTAAACCGAGGCATGAAACTCCAGGGTCAGTCACAAAGCTCACTCCTTTAGATTTGAAGAGAGCAATTGGGGTTTTGTTTTTATTTATATTTTTACAGTAGATTCTATGCTAGCAGAACCGGTGATTAAGAAAGTGACTCAGGGTTTGTTAGTCACTGTAAGTCAAGTATTCCACAACCACACCCAAATACCATTGTTTGGGTTGTCCGTGCAGTAGGAAGGCATGTATGAACAGATAAAAACAGAGAGTGGAAAATAAAATAATCCTCCCTTCAGAGCGGCTGCCTAGGTCAAGGAGTTAGGGATTAGAAATCATACCATTCGTGAACTCTTAGTAGCAATTAAAAATCCAAAAATTGTAATTTGCACTTTATGAACCTTCTGAAAGCTGAAATAGAAGTCTTGACCACAAAGATACATTGGAAGTATAATATTTGTTACAATGCTTACAATGCCTAGCATCCTAGCTAGGAATCACAAATGTTTTTTTATTTGTTTGTTTGTTTGCTTATTAATTTATTTTTACACTTGCACGTCTGGGTGGTTCACCGATAAACACAAGCAGAACAGTAAAATAATACAATGATTAAAAAAAAAAGCACACGCCAGATCATAACCCAAGCAAACCCACATTACCTAGATGGAGGCTTCATTCATCCTTGCCAAAGGCCTGGACAAAGAGCCTCAGGGCTCTCTGAAATACCAGCAGGGTGGGGGCCAACTGGATCTGGGAGGGGGGACCCTTATTCAAATTGGAGTGTAGAGTAACTGTCCTTAGTATCAGACATTTCATTTTCAATTGTGTGTCAACATGTCTCACTGAGAAAAGCTGAATATAAGCAGCTGTATCCTGACTTTTAGGGGGCGTGGTGGCTCAGCGGGTAAGACGCCAGGCTTGTTGATCAAGTTCGGAGGTTCAAATCCCTAGCCCCGCGTGACGGAGTGAGCTCCCGCACTCGCCCCAGCTCTTGCCAACCTAGCAATTCGAAAGCATGCAAATGCAAGTAGATTAATAGGTACCACTTCGGTGGGTAGGTAACAGCGTTCCGTGCGCGTCATGCGGCCACATGACCGCGGAAGTGTCTTCGGACAACGCTGGCTCTTCGGCTAACAAACGGAGATGAGCTGTGGGACCTTGCACCTGGGGCTAGGTCATGGTTATTTGAGATGTTTTTATTTGAGACCTAGCCCCAGGTGCAAGGTCCCACAGCCACCCTAGAAACATATTTAAGGATTCCCTTACTAACTTTGCTCAGACTGAAGAAGCTTCTTGGATAAGGAGCGAAACGTTTCCACTGAGAAAATAGAAATCCAGTTGACATGATTCAAGCTACAGACAATTCCACCTGGATGACTGAGAACCTTCATCGACATACCTAATACTCCTTCCTCCTCCTCTTTTCCCCACAACAACCCTGCTAGATGAGTTGGGCTGAGAGCGTGTGACTGGCCCAAGGTCACCCAGCCGGCTTTCATGCCTCAGGCAGGACTAGAACTCTCAGTCTCCTGGTTTGCCATTGGCTCCTTCCTAGGGCTGAGAGCGTGTGACTGGCCCAAGGTCACCCAGCCAGATTTCGTGCCTCAGGCAGGACTAGAACTCTCAGTCTCCTGGTTTCTAGCCCGTTGCCTTAACCACTAGAGTAGACCAAACTGGCTGTGGAAGAGCCGTTTCAGCAGAGGCCCTGCTTCGTTTGGTGCTGATCTCAGCCACCACGGATACCAGAGTACCAAGCAAATATGTCCTGTGGAGATGCAGGTTGCAGTACTACGTAACAGGCAACCCAGACCTTTTCTGTGTTCTCTTGCAGTTCAAGTTACTCATTGACCGCACTAGAGTTTGAGACCGAGCACAAGTTGGACCCCGTGTTTGACTCGCCCAGAATGTCAAGGCGCAGCTTACGTTTGTCTGCGGCAGGATGTGGCGGTGCTAAAGATGAGGGTCTCTTTGGAAGCGGCAGCTCCTATGCCGGGAAAAAGACTTTTGCAGATCGGTCACCTAAGTAAGTGTTTCGTTTGCTGCCAAACGCTTGTAAATTATCTACTCCTTGGTCCCACCCCGTTTGATTTTATGTAGTTGTTCATGTTCTTCTGTGTAGCACTCTGAACTTCTGTGGAAGTGTGGTGGAACGTCTCACTGAGGCTTTGGCATAAAAGGGGGCAAGATTTACACATGCACTCAGTGCACACATTGAAGTCAGTGGGACTTAAACGGTTAATCTCGGATGATATCCTGATTTTAGTGGGCCTCGCTCCCATGTTTAGAATTCAGGATGTCCAGAACTGGAGCTGTAACGTTTTCTGGCATTATTTCAACAACCACTTGGATCTGTGATGGCTTCTGTGGAGATCCTCACATTCTGAAAGAACTTTGTTGATTTTCAAAGTATAGTTAAAATACAAAATATAGAATATGGGTAAGATAGATTACAGAACTAAAGAAAAACTATAAAAGTGCAAAATTAGAAAACAGAAAGAATGACTTCCGACTTTCTCCAATACAGATATAAATGCTTATTATACAGATATAATCTCTTACCATTAATTAAACCTTAGTAGCATTATTTCTATGAAATCAAAACATTTAATCATCAAAACCCAAAATCAAGACTTCATTTTTTTCGGACACAAGCAAATAATAATCCAAAAGTGGTTGCCAAGTAGAAACAAATCCAGACACGGTATTTTCTCTTATCAACGCCGTTAACGTCGCCATTTGAGCCAATTCCATTAATTTAACCATCCATTCTTCCATTGTGGGGATTTGTGGATCTTTCCATCTTTGCGCATATACAAGTCTTGCTGCTGTTATCATATACAGAAGCAAAGTCCCATGCTGTTTCTCAAGCTGTTTATCCATCAATCCCAAGAGAAACAGTTCTGGTTTCTTCTGTAAGTCCACTTTAAGAATCTTTTGAATATTAACACATATTTGATCCCAAAATTTTTTGGCCTTCTCAAAGTGAGATCCTCACATTCTGGATGATGATGGTATATGGTCCATGATTTGACATTTGGACATCGGGACATGCTTGGTTCCCATTGTGTTTGATTGAGCTAGGATTCCTTCCATAATATGACACGGAAATGCAGAACCCAAACTCCTGCCTTGTATTTTCAAATTATTCCAGCAGCACAAACTTACACCCCTGAGTCACTTAAGAGATTAAGAGTGGGAAGGAAATGCCGATTTCTGTTTTCCTTTCCTGCAACAGCCATAGCAACACGCACACGGTACAGGGAGTTCTCCACAATTTTGCTGCCTCTTTCAGCTCTCCGGCATTCACACATGTTCTTACGTGCCTGCATGTTAACCCTGCTGGATTTTGCATCCTTGCAACTTGGTATTTCTTTTTCTGTCAGGAGGATCAAACAACATAACGCTGCGATGAAACAGTCCAGTTCGGTAAGAACCACCTCAAGGAAAAAGGTTCCCGGCTCTTCCGCTTTTAGCCACAGTAGTTTCAGTAGCCGCGCAAGCGATGGGTCTTTCATCTCCACCTTATTGGATGAGTCTTCAATACAGGAGCAGACCGCTGTTGACCATTTCTGGGGTAAGTACAGAATCTAGTACAGTAGGCCGCACAGCACTTTTAAATCCAAGCTTGAAAGCGAGCTTTGGAACGTACTAGGGCACAGACACATCTTTTCCCAGGATCAGGCAGGAACTGCAGAGGGCAGCTGCGTGACTCTCTGACCTTTAAAGCCCTACATGGCATGGGGCCAGGGTACCTGAGGGACCGTCTCATCCCGATTACATCTACCCGCCCCACCCGGTCATGCAGAGAGGGCATGCTTTGGACCCCATCAATGAAGGAATTTCATTTGGCGGGGTCCAGGAGACGTGCCTTCTCTGCGGTAGCACCCGCCTTGTGGAATATCTTGCCCCCGGAGGTGAGACAGGCGCCTTCATTCCTGGCCTTCAGAAAGTCTTTAAAGACCTGGTTCTGCTGCCTTGCTTGGGACAAAGGAGGTAATAGTTCCTCCTGGGGGTGGTTAGCCCCGTAATACCCTCCTTTTTTAAGATCTTCCCATCCTCTGGATTCTTATCTATTTATTATTATATTGTACTTTTAAGTGTGTAGGTTTTTAATATTAATTTTAATGTTGTAAACCGCCCAGAGTCCACTGTCGTGGAGATGGGCGGTGATAAATTCGAATAATAAATAAATAAATAAATAAATAAATAAATAAATAAATGAGAACCATTCTTCTGACTTGGGGTTTTCCTCCCCTTCAGCCCAGTGTCCACTTCCTCCAATGTAAGAAGTGCAGGACCAGAGTTAACTACCAATCCGCAGGGCTTTCAGAGAACATGTTGTTCCTGAATCATCAGGGGGAAAAAGTGCTGTTGTAGTTTTAGCCTGCGTGCCAGTAGCTTAGATGCAGGATTCCCTTGCCTAGGTTGGAAACACGTCTTTTTATTTTTAGTAGTGTAGCTTAAGTTTTACTTTGATATTAACTACAGATTTACTACTGTGTGTTGAGCTACTGTTGCAGCAAAAAAGCAGTAACAGAAACATGTGTTTCTAAGTAGCCTGACTCCCAAGTAGTCATAATGGAAATTAGAGACAGAGTTGTGTTGCTTTTTCATCAGGAGATGTAACCTGTTAGATAACATAATGGTTATGTTTTGCTTTGTCTTAAAATCGTCATTTTCTTGGCTTGGGTGTACTGTATGAAGTTCTCCACTCTGCTTCTCATTTGTGTTTTTAAAAATAGCAGAATTGTTAGCTTGTTAATCTCCTTGGACTCAAACAAATTGTCTCTTCTTAGGTCTCGACGACGATGGTGACCTCAGAGGTAATCCGGTTGGGTGTGCATGTATGTTTTAACTTTCATTGCTTTTCTTCCCACTTCAGTGAATTTAGTTTGACAGACGATTTGTTGCAATTCAGCAGGTGCGGATACTGCATCGGTTCAGGCCAATGGTGATATTGCAACCACCAAGAGCCAGATTGAATTCAGCAATGGATACACCTGTAACGATTGCAGTATGCTTTCAGAGCGGAAGGAAGCCCTTACGGCATACTCCTCTTCTTGCATGCCAACCTCAAGGATTTACTCTAGGGATCGAAGCCAAAAATACAAATCCAGTAAGTAAGGTATTCCTTCTGTGAGAGTGTCAGCGCTGCATGAATAAAAGCATTGCTAGAGCGATAAAGTTATGTGAATTTAAAGTTGACTGGGCAGGGTAATTTCTGCTAGTCTTACGAATTTGGGGGTTTTGTTCAGTTCCAGAACTATTCTTTGACATGCTGTTAAAGAAAGAACAGCTACAAATAAACCCTTGACATCCGGTTGGTTTCCCCTTCTCTCCCCACTTCATTTTCCATGATTGAACTCTGAAAAACAGGATTGCTTCTTGCCAAAGCGCGGGCTCGTGATATTTGGCATGTTAATTTCAGCATCCTGCACTTAGCTGCATCGCCTTTACCCTCCCACCACATCAGTCACTAGAAAACGGAGGAAAATAATAATACACCAATGCTTTTTCAATAGGGAGTCTCCCTTACTACAGCAGTAAGATTCTGCGAGCAGCCAAGTATGCTTCAACATCTTTCACATCACTCATAGTACAGCTGTTTCAGACGATCTTGCTGAAACTGGGCTATGATCGTAAAGGTACTTTCTGTTTTAAGCTTTTCTTCTGCTCTCTCCATCCATGCTGCACACCTAAAAGCAAACAATTCCATAACAAATTGGTGTCGCATCAGAGATGCATCTAAAACTTCATCGTATCTTTGATGCCTTGCGGTTGGCTTCTTTCTTGCACTCCTTTGCCTTCCCAGTATCTCTTTCTTGGGAAGTAACAATATGCAGCATCCTGGTGTTGGATCCTCCTTTTCTCCATTTCTCTCTTGCAGTGGCATGATGGATGACATGGTTTGGAATGGAAAGTGGAATCTTGATTATGAAACTCGGTCCTTTAACTCATTGAAACCACATTCTCTTAGCCTTTAAAACCCTGGATTTTCTTTCTTTGGTGTTTGCACTGGGCATTTGTAATGTATATGTGGCCATACCTGGCCAGCTACTGCTTGTCAGTTACATTTTTTAAAATGTGTCCGTTAAGTTTTGCACCCATTCCTAGAATGGCGATGCGTGGCTTTGGTTATTGCGTCTTTTCAACGGACTGTATTGGAATTGCCTGCAGCTCTTGAAGCAAGGGTAGAGCTCTTATCACATGATATTTCATTGGCAGAAACGGACCAGAATCCAAAACATTATGTCCCTAATGTCCACAAAAGTTTTGAAATTATGTTTCCTCACCAGTGGCTGCTTTGCAGTGGTGAAGAATATCAGAAGAAAAATGTGACATAGCATGGGAACTTTGTAAATTCCATGTGATTGGGCCAGGTGCTCTTAAGCTGTAGCTTTGGCTTCTGGTAGTCTTAATCACTTGTTCCCTTCAAGATGTATTTAATTCCTTTTTCATTATCAATTGTCTGCAGGAACTAGGAGCATATTAAATTGTTTTTGGGTTGTTGTTTTTAAAACATAAAGGGTCCCTGTATAAAATGGACTTGTCTCTTTGGGGAAAAATGCAACTTTTTAAAAAGAGGCAACTCTATCCAGCTGGCCCCTAAATAGGACTCAACTTTTTTCTATTCTATTCCCTTCAATAAGGATTGTGTTAACCCATTTTTCCCCCTGTCAGACCCCTCTTGGTTGACAAGGCATTTGTTTGTTTGTTTGTTTGTTTGTTTTTCACATTTATCACCACCCATCTCCCCCTACGGGGAGCATGTCAAAGAAATACTGCAAGAATATATTTTCTAGGACCTGCAGCTGAGACAAGTAGATTTATTATAGCAAAACTGTGAAGCCACTATGAAAGAATTCCAACAACTGCTGTGCATCGAATGCGAGCTCTATTTATACTATAAAGAGTACTCAAATTTATTGCACCTCTTTCTCCTGCTTACTCTTTGTTCTAGAAACTATCTCTTTGGGGACAATGTTTCCTTCTGTTCTTTGTTCAAGTAAGGACCTAATCTAGTATTAGGTTGCTTACCTTTGACCAGGTGAGACCTAATTTAACACACTCCTTACCCAGGCATTGGGTGGCAAATTGCTTTGATGGATAATTTGCTTTCCCTGCTGCTTTGTTCCTCGCTTCTGAAAGTTGAAAAACCTTAAAAACTGTACTGGGCTCATCTCAAGGCTGTTCCTTCTCCCGTTTTCCTCTCCCAACACACAATGAGTGTGGACTCAATTTTCTTTTTCCTCCTCTGTTGCAGCTCACTCTAATTACTGTGGAAGCATGAATGTAAAAGAATTTCTCAGGGAAGAAAGCCACTTGGGTATGAACGGAGAGTCCTTGTGTAAGTACAGCTCCACACTTTTTAAGAGATAAGCCCAGGTTAGAACTCTAGATGTTACTTCGATGTTCCGTTGGTTTTGTGGAGGTTGGGAAAGCATCGCATGTTGGTTGTAATTCAGTATCTTGTACTTTGAGGGAGCTTCCGCTATTTGCTTGATTTGTCTTGGCGCGCAACCTCCTGGAACAGCAGTTGCTTTTATAGACATGCAGCCATCGATGGGATGTAGTGATAAAGGGCGCCTAAAGCAAAGATTGCCCACCTGAAGCATGGATGTTGTCAGGGGCGCAGAAGCAGCATTTGTGATACGCCCATATGGGGGCAGAAAAGCGCTGAGAAGTGGGCGGCCTGGGACGCCTGCCTGCCTCTCCTCCGCTCCATTGCTGACCACCAGTTGTGTGCAGGCCTTCCAGACTCAAACCTTCACATTCATAATCCCCATTTCGAGATCAAAAACGGCTGTTCCATAGCCAAAGCCGACGGTTTCGAGGCCCAAACCCTTCCAAAACGATTAAAGCGGCCCGTGTTGAATGCAAAACAGCTGCTTCAAAGCTGAAACAAACATTTCAAACTTGAACGGGCAATTTGAATCCAACACTTTGGAATGTTTTGCACCCCTTTGCTGCCTGCTGCATTGGCAACATGTAATGGGATGTTGGGAGGGGGTTATTGATGTCTTGTTGCATGCAATGTCCGGTCCTCTTCTCAGAAACAGATTGTTGGCCATGCTCAACCCCCTTCTAAGATTTAAGGAATATTTGGAAAGTAACTTTCTGTACTGCAGTTGGCCCATCTATTGTGTTGCACGGTGGATTCATGAATGTGTTTTGTATTAATTCATTTGTTACCCCAACCAACAGGTGATGACTGTAAGGGGAAGAAACACCTTGAAACATACACAGCAGCCCACTTGCAATCCTCAAGGTCTAAAAGGGTAGCAAGAAGCCTTTGGCACATCTTTTCTTACCCAGGTTGATTTGTACTACTTGGTTTCTATCATTTTCTTTCCTTTTGCCTCTTTGCCATCATAAGTGTTGCAGGAGGAGAGCCGTGTTAACCAACAAAACCCCCAACCCGAAGAGTAGCTCCTTTTCCAACTAACAAACTTTATTAAAAGGTACAAGCTTTCAGAAACTGCAGCTGCTGCTCATCAGTTGCATGGAGTGGGGGCTCTAGATGCAGAACTACTCCGTGCATCTGATGACGTGAGCTGCTGCTCGCAAAAGCTTGTGCCCGTTAATAAAATTTGTTAGTCAGATAAGGTCCTACCAGCTGCCTTTGGATTTTCACCATCATAAGAATCTCCGCATTGCGAGACACTCACGCTGTTTTCTCTTAGAGCTTCCTTGCATAGGTTAGACTGAAGCCCCCTCGAGAATTGTGCCTCTCCCCAGACACGGCCCCCCAACTCCAGCTGTAAATTTAGGTGGACCCCACACACCCCCTTACTGTAAAGGCAAGATAATTTAATTCTACGTGGGTTGCACAACTATTAAGAAAGCAAAACACAGTAGTTTAATAGAGGATTAAACATAAAATAATGCTTGGGGGAGGAAAAATGGATCCAAGCAAAAAGCATATCTAATAGTAGAGGAATTTACCTTTCAGTGAAACACAGCTAGATCTACTGTAGTGAAATAAGGTAAAGATACACTTGGGATCTCCTGGTGATCCTCCATCAAAATCCGACCTTGCTTACATTTTTTTGAGATCAAACAAAATGGATGGTTGCTGCCACCTATCTCGGTACATGTTAAAATAAGTGGATATTATTACAGCCTTATAGTTAAGTTAAATATCCCTGACTTGTAGGGAGATGGGTAGGGGGGGTAAGGGGGCTTCTCTCCACTGCTTTTCTCCCACTCTGCTGGTTTCCATAGGGGGAAAAAGGGAGGGCAGATCTCTTTCCTCCTCCTCTGCCAATCAACTGGATGGAAGATGGGTTTTTTGGCAACAGAAGGAGACCGTTGTGGGCTTATTTACAAGGCTGCATTATGATTTGAGCAGTTCAATTCAGGACCTAGTTGTAAACCTAGTGTAAAAAAATAAAATCTGCAACACTCCTGTTGCCAAACTATGCATAATTCAAGTCCTGGATCTATTTTTGACGGGGCTTCGGTACCATTAAATATATTTCTAGGAATAAAAAGGGTTTGGCCATGACAATCAACAATGTTAAATGAAAGCCATGGCTGTTTGGCTCTTGAGTCCCTTCATGCACACGGCTCCTTTATTCCCCCAGTATTTTATTTGGGAACAGGTTCCTCTCTATTCAAGGGGAATTTTTCCCAGGAAGCATTTATAAGAGTGTGCCTGAATGTCGAATGCACCATGCATATACCGCAATCAGGTGCTCATCCACACTGGATTAAAATCCACATCTAGAAAAAGTCTGTGAACCAGACCAAGACCTGTCCTTGGAAGCATTTCCACCTCCTGTTGAGGCATGCTCAACGGGGGGCTAAAATTTGTTCTTGCAAGTATGTTGCAGGAAGCCTGAAGTTGATCCCAAAGTGTACAAAAGACCAAACTCATTGGAAAAAGTATTTCATTTTCAATATTTTGTATTTTCTAAATTAGGCTGCTCTTGTTCCTGGATCAGATATGAAAGGGGGCTCACATGTCCCCAACCCTTGCGCCTCTCTTCCCAGGTAAAATTTGGGTGGGTGAGTAGGTCCAGGGAGATCATCGGAAGTGTAGATGAATGAAAAATTTTACGGATGAGGATTAAGGAGTATCCGCATCCATAAAAATCTTTTCATTCCTCTACACTCACAATGAAGAGCAGGATAAAGGATGATAGTCTTGTTCTCCTCTCAGTTACGTTTTACATATTCTTTCAGTGACTTAATTGTCTTATTACTTTATTTCCTTTGGGATTTACAGACTAAAATATTCCTCTCTCAAAATCTTAGTCAACCAGACATCAGCAACAGCTCTTGCTTTTCATGATAATTTAGAAATTGTAGAAGGATCATTGTGACTTTGCTATGTTGTTGGGAAGTACAATTTTATCTCTCAAAACCAGTCTTGTATTTTTAAGAGACAGAATGAGTAACTTCATTCAAAAGAAAGAGAGAGAGATCCTGTTAATACTGTGGAGTCCTTGGTGCTCTCTGAGCCTTGTTGTTTTCTTGCAGACGTTTCATTGCCAGACTAGGCAACATCCTCAGTGCAAAAAGGGAGTGGGATTTTTCGCACTGAGGATGTTGCCTAGTCTGGCAATGAAACTTCTGCAAAAAAACAACAAGGCTCAGAGAGCACCAAGGACTCCACAGTTCAACCCTGAGCTACAAATATTCTCTTCGATTGACTGTTAATAATGTTAGCGCTCATTTTCCTCTGCTGGGATGCTAGTGTTTTGTTTTTTTAACGTGGATTTAATTTGACATGCAGAAGGACAGAGTGATGTCTTTGACTGAAAACCATTTCTGTTGCCGATGTTCATACCCATCTGTGTTGTACTAGGTTACTTCTTACTCCATGTGTTGCAAAGAATGGGAACAGCAGGATGGCTTGTGACCCAGAAGGTTTTGTCTCTCCTTTGGCTGGCTGTTGTGTCCCCAGGTTACTACTGTGTGCGTGTGTGGGTGTATGAGCACGCAAGCTTTTTGCATGAGCATTCTACCTTTTGATCCTGGCATCTTGCAGGAGATGTGAACAGCTGATGAATTGGAGCTCACAGTCTTTAGCGCAGCTTCAAACATTGCATTTCCTATGTTGAAAGCAAGCCTCCTCCATTGTGCAACGTCAGGACACCTGGTTGGGACAAGGTGTAGAGAGAAAGAGAGAGAGAGAAATGGGCCCTTCAGGTGGGCAGAAGTGTTGAATAGAACACCTTTTGTTGAGAGCCACTTTATGACCTCCCTGCACAAATCCAGTCTGCTGTGAAGGAGAAGCCACACAACCTGCTCCTTTGCCTGTCATTGATCCACTATTCTACCTGTGCATTTAGTCAGCTTCCGTTGCCTTAACCAGTCTTGCTTACCTAGCAAGGTGGCTCAACAGGTTTTGCTGTCGGAGGTGACAGACCCAAAGCTGTTCCCACCATCCTCACTTGGAGTGGAAATTGAACCTTGGTATAGATAAGCAGAAAGCACATATAAGCTGAAAAGGCATGGCGCAGGTCCCACAGTTCTGTTTGGAGCAGGGAATATGAAAAGTATATGGAGACGACTGTAGTTTTCCCATTTCCCTCCACGTGCATTAGCATGTAGGAAATGCATCTTGTTTTAAGCAGCTTTTTTTGCTTTTCTGTCCTTGCTTAGTACTGAAATTGGTGGTGCATTTGTCTTCGTCGTTATTAATAACATATCGTGTCTTATAACAATATGTGTGCTCCCCGTATTCCTAAATGGGGAGCATATGCTTGCTGTCAAAGATTTGGAGGGTGACACTATAATTCTACTAAGCGTAGGCAATCTTACTTCTTCTTCCAGCATGACCAACAGATTCTACTGTGAATGCAACAATATGCAATATTAATTTAAAATGATTAAATTCTAGATTAATATATAAAACTAGATTCCTTGTTGCATGACTTTGTGTCTGTGTCAGGGGTGTTCTGGGCCACTAATGCAGAAAACAGCACAATGTTATGAGCTGGTGTTTCTTTTCTTATTGTCGCTTACAAAAATCTCCATTCCCTCTGGAAATCTTTGCCATATAATAACCTTTCTGTAACCCTCCCCTCTGTTTCTTCTCCTCCCAAGCCAGTTGTTTTCAAACTATATTTCAGGGAAGCTTGGGTGAAAAGATCAGCCCTAGTGGATCAACTTCCACAAGGACCAACTGTCCACCATCATCGACCATTAGCCTGCAGAAGTGTGTTGGTCGTATTCCAGAGAAACTCCTGGTTGACCCAGGATGGCAGTGAGACTCAGTGGATCCAGCTGGTGTCTGCGTGCCCTTAACGTGTCTTGGTCTATGCATAAGAGGGCAGGGGAGTGATGAAACATGCCATGACATCATAATGCAAACCTACAACTTACATACTTGAAACCAGTATCAGGACGCAGGACCGTAAAGGCAGCGTTTCCATTGTGATGTCTTCACCCATGGGTCGTCATTTTTCCACCTTCATAGACATCTATGGATGCATAGGAGTCTGGGCCCAGATTTTTCTGCAGCGCCTAGTGGTTCCTTCTATGCAGCATTGGTGTTGGTCAGGAGAGGTTTCCCTGAGGATCAGAAAGTTTGAAAACTGCTGCGCTGAGTGATGTCATCACATTTCTCATTCATCTAGGCTTTCTCCTCTAATGTAGGGAAAGCAGCTGTCGGAGCATTCTGGTGGCTCGGAACTGGATGGTATCAGCTCGTGACCCTAATCTCTCTGCTGAATGTTTTTCTCCTTACAAGGTCTGTAAGCATTTCATACAGTACTGGATCTCATGTGTTACATTAAAAAAAAACATGGTTGTTTATTATAGACTTTGCAAGCTGGTTCTAATCATAAACCACAGTAAATCATGATGAGAACAAGCTTCAGTGGGCTTTTGAGTAGTGTGCTGTACCACGCTTTACAAAACTAAATTTGATTTCAGTTTAATTGATGTCTTCAGTGAGATGGATTTCTGGAGGAGCTCCAATAAGCTGCGTCCCAAGCTTTGGGAAGGGCCACAGCTTTTATCCCCCGACTTTACTGTTATTTGTTGATCCAATATATGTAAAATATTAAGGCAATTAATTACAGTGATGGACATCTTTACAGTGCAGTTCTTGCATCTGTTTTCCAGATGTCTTCCAAAGATGTTCAGGTTGCTGCTGTTCTTTCTCCCCATACTTTTATTGCTTGGTGAGTAAACATGTTTTGAGAGGAAGAATCTAAAATCTTACACATGAGGATAATCTAGTTCTAGGACTGTGTTTATGCAGCCTCCACAACTTTTGCAATAAACCACCAAACATGTATAGCAGATCACCCCAGGACCAGATACTGTAAATCTCTGTGCACTGTTATTGCATTGATATCCTATCTTTTGCTGAGTTCTCAAGGCCACACACACATGAGGGAGAGAAGGCGAGGATGTCCGTTATTTTATTCTCAGAACAGCAACGTTATGGGAAAAGTTGGGTTGAGATTGGGCCTTGGTTGCACGGATATGCTCTGTCTGTGTGAGTGTGTGTGTGTACACATGTTTAAGATACAGATGAGTCTTGAAAAGCACAAACATAGTTAGACATACATGAAAGCAATTTCTATCCACTTATATACCAAGGAAGCTTAAATCATGTTATGCAAATTATCTAAATTTGTTCTAGTTTACTCTCGGTGTAAAAGAAAATGTGTGTGCATGCATCTATAGAGAATACATAGAGCAAGAGGAGGGATCCGGTGAACTTATTTGTAGGAGAAATTATGGAAATGGTTACGTTATAGAAGCGAATGCCTTTTGTCCATAGGAAGATGCTCCACCAAATCAGATAAGTGTTCCATCTAGCACCGTGCTGTCACGTAGGTATGGCAGCACTTCGGATTCAAAACCAAACATGTGCTTCAGAATATTTTTCTTTGGCTGGCCTTGCGCTGCGGCTGCAAGATTCCAGGAAAATATGCTTTGAGGTGTGGAAACATCAGTGGAGTGTAGCAAGATGCTTTGAGCGTGTCTTCTCTAAGGAGGTGCTGACGTGTGGTGTGCATGCTCATGGCTGCTCCAGAGCTCCTTTGGGGATTCAGATCTGAAGCACCACACGCCCCAAATTCCCAGCGCCTGGCAGGATTCTAGAGAGACAGTGTCTACATGGAGGTGCAAGAGACTAAATGAGGGATCCGACTACAGCCCCTTCCCCCGATCTTGATCTTTCACAATTTATTGTCTGCCTGGTGAATATAATATAACAAAGAATGTTTCCTAAATGTAGGCGGCTTTGCCGAGCTTCCTACAAATTCATGAATGTTTCCTCTTAGCCAGATTTTTTTTTCTTTCGCTTCAGGTTTATGGTGCTGGGGTCCTGAAGACTTCCTTTCGTTGTTACCAGCTTTGAACTGGACAAGCGTACTCAGCATGCACAGGTGGGAAGACTCTGTAAAGAGAGTCGCACCCGAGCCTCATTCAGGCCAGGCTGGTCAGTATCCAGAGGTGAGGTGGTCCATTCCTTATGTCGGGCTTTGGTTTTCAAAGAGGTGTGATGTCCCAGAGGTTTAGGCAAACTGCAGCATTGCTAGAGATGGGGTTCCTCAGTTTCAAACTGGATGTGGGCCTTCTGTCCATCGGTCTGCAAGCAAGAAGCCAAAATTCAGTATTGACAAATTTGGTTTGTGCGGTGCACAGGTTGCACGGTCCTGGTTGTGGAAAGCATCTGTCATCCACCAAATGAACCTAGCCTAAAGCGTTTTTACAGAGCAGTCAAGCAACTAGTTGAACCCAGGGGAAGCATGTAATGGTATGTGGGAAAGACCTTGGGAGACGGGGTGAAGAGATGCTGCCTAGGGAACAGTCAGATAAGAGGGAGCATAGCCTGCAGCTGGATAGTGGGCGGGGCAAGAGGCTCAGGAGGGACCCTCCCTAGTTTCTTAGGCTGTAAAGGAGACGGCGGGAGATTTGTACTTTCAGACTTGCAAGATTCTGTTAATGTAGCCTTACAATAAAGTAGAATTAGCTCATCTGGTCATATTTCCTGCCTGGTCTACTTAGTAAGGCTGACAAAGCATTTATGGTGTTTGTCGATTCTCTAGGTTTGAAGGAACTCATCAGGATCCAAAAAGGACTCATTCTTCCTCAGTGTATATGCAGAATTAGCCATTCCCATGTTTCTAATTCATAGTACTGGGGGGAGATTAACTCTGGAAATAGAAGCCTTGGTGACTCCCAGTTGGTATGGCTCATTTCTGCACCAAAAATTAATCTGTGATTTGGGGGGAGGGTTGGGAGTCGGGGGAAATGAATGAAAATACATTTTCTTTTTTTAAAAAAATGATAAGGCTCTGGATGGGGTGTCACTCCTCCTGAAAGAGGTGGTCTGTGATACGGGGCTATCCTGGATTTGCAGCATCTGCTGGAACAGCAGGTGGAAACGATGGTCCAGGGAAACTTTGCCCATCTTTATATGAATTACAGCATATAATCCCTTTTCAACAAAGGGATTATATTCACACGTGTGGAATGCTACCATCTTTCACATTAACCAGCTACATACAGTGAACTAACTTGCTTGATAGTGGAAGGAGCTGTACATTTGTAACGTTGCCTTATACCTGGTGGTTGGGTTGTATAGTGTCTCATTTCTTAGGAATTATGGGAATAAATACCAAAATCTGGAATTACGTTCAAGAAAACTACAACATCCCTATCACTGCCTGCATTTAGGTGGCTGGTGACTATGATTTTATACCAGTGAGCCTTATCTAAAGTTAATTGGGATTCGTTGTTGCTTTTAATCTGTTTTGGTCTAATTTTAAAGCTGCTTCATTATTTAAAGGGACACTACAGTTTATTATGAAGTGATTTTATTAATGTAAGTTCATTTATGCCAGGGGCAGTGAAAATAAATAAGTCCTTTTTATTATTAAAAAAAAAACAATCTAGGTGACTATGAAGTTCTTTGATGCAGATCGTGTAAGTGAGCTGGAAAAACAAATGGCCCTGTTGTCTGAAAGGTGGCATCACCGGGATGAAGAATTCAGTAAAATGCTGCTGCTGGTGCAAAGCTTTCAGGAACAAGTCGCCCAAATGAATGACCGAAGTGAAGTGTTGGCACTCATAAAAAACGTTGTGAGCCAGCATCTTCCAAAGGCAGAATCCGATGAAGTGGCACACTCAGAGGTAGCTTGTTCAGAACAATTCTGGGCACCAATTTTAATGTAAATGTTATAGACTTAATAAATAGTGTGTTTGCTGGAGTAAGATGTCTGGGGACAAAAATTGATGGGGGAAATTAGAATTTGGACAAGCTGAGAACAGCTGTCATTCGTTTTACCTTATAAGACAGCCTTCCTCAACATTTTGACCCTGGAGGAACCCTTGAAATATTCTTTGGGCCTCACAGAACCCCTGCACATTCAGGCTCAAAGATAGGCCAGAAGTTACAAAATTATTCTATTCGTTTCATGGGTAGGCCTGTAGATATGCATTAACAGTGTTCTTAAACTAAACATAAAGAATGAAACTTACCTCTTTAATGTGAAGTTGCCCAAATTTGAAATAATTTTTTAAAATAAATCATGATCTCTCAGGGAACCCCTAGTGACCTCTTGCGGAACCCGAGGGTTCCATGGAACCCTGGTTGAGAAACCCTGCTATAAGATAATAGTTTAGTAAATTTCATTGTAATTGTTTGCCCTCAGTAAACTCAATTATTCTACCAGATGAAATTTACAAATCTGTAAATTTGCCAGATTTAACATAGATCAAGGAACAAAAGGTACTTTTCAATATGTGAATTTTTGAAATTATACCATTTTGTTTCTTTGCCATAAATGGATCATTGTCTTTGTCTTTATAAAGGTTCGGTGTGAAAAGAGATTAAATATAGTCATTTTTTTTGTATGCTTAACAGTCTGCGCAGCATTTAAATATGGGAAAAATCCTCAGTGTTTCGTTTACATTTTCATTGTAAAAGTGCTCCTTTTTAAACAAAAATAAACACACAGTTCTGTTTTGTCTTTAAAGCATAATTTTTTGACTTTGCATCAAGAGCACGAATGGCGCCTTGTGACTTTAGAAGGCCTTCTGGCAAAACTCTCTGAAAAATCTGAGGTAACAGTAAACTTTTTTCTTTTCTCTGACAATTCTAAAAACTTTTATCACTCTAAATACATTTGATTCCAAAAACTTCCAAGGAACAAATGTGCTTAGGGAAGGGGCGTGAGAAAGAAGAAAACCAGTTCAGCCATTTTCAGTTCAGACAAGCTTCTTTAAATGACCACTTTCTTGATACGCTCCTTCCCTGTTACGTTTACATCCAGAGGAGGATGTTTTGGTGCGTGAGATTTATTTACTTGTTGATTCGATTTATATGGCTGCCCATCTCAAATTCATGACTCTACATGGCCAACAACAATTTAAAATGCTATGAAAAATATTGCTTGCATTTGGTCCTGGGTAATGCCCTGCATCTTCAGATTATGATTTGGAAACCTGCTGAGCCATAGTGTTTTGGGGCAAAACCTCAGAAGCTCCTCAGCAGACAGCTTTGTAAGGAAGAGTTTAAAAAAACCTGATTTGGGCACCAAGCAACGTTAGGCTCGATGGGGATAGTTGGTGAGGATAACATGCTGCTAAGGCATTTTTAAGGATAGATGTAGGCTAGATATAGTTTTGTTATGAGTACCAGACTTCTCAAATGTGGAAATAAATATTGTTCACTGTGTACCTCTTTAAAACAACCTTGAACTAAACATCAACCGGAAAGAAGGAAGGGTTTTTCACTTGCGCAGAGGTGTCGGTGGAAATAAGATAAAAAAGGAGTTTCAGTTCAGTGACTGATCAAGAGCCTAACGTGGAACTTCCATCTGCCAGGCATGCCATGGCTGGTCCTCATAGCCATCTGCTAATTGGCAACAGTTGGAATGCTTTCATCCCCAAAGAGTTGAAGGAGGGTTTTCAAAGTCACACGCCCTACTGCAATCCTGTATCCCTGTTGCTATCCCAACAGCATCGGACTGCAACTCCATCTGTGCTCCAGGCAGCAATGCTAAACATTGTCTTCTGCAATTGATGATATTTGCTGATTCCCCGTGAACCTCTTTATGCATATTCCAAGTTTCTGTTGTCTCTTTTCAATAGTTCCAAGTAAAGTGGAGGGATTTATACAGGTTACTAATATTGTGTTATTTTCCAGGGCCTCCAGAAGGAATTTGAATTAACCAAAGCAAAAACAGTGAGGTACGGCTGCAACTCGTATGTTGAATTGTGAACCATTAACTATTACAAAACATTCTGTAAGGTTGATAGTATCTCTTCTTTTTTTAAATTAAAGAATGGGTGGGTGATTTTTATTACTGATAATCAGTGGTATGTTAGAGAGAGAGAGAGAGAGATTTCACAACTTTATAACATAGGGACCCTCCAGTCACTATTTAGGGTAATGACACTCCCTTTGTTTTACTCCAGTGTAAAAACACAAATGCTCCTACCTCCACTTGACCTCCAGAGTTTGAAACCTGCCTTCCATTGCTTTTTTTCTGCTTCTCAGTGACATTGATGAGCAAAACTGGAGTCTTTTGTCCAAGATTAAGCACCTAGAACTTGAGTTGGGGCAACTGAAGTCAGAGTTGCTGAGTTTACAAGATTTGAAAAGCCACTGTGACACGATAGACACCCTTCACAAAAAGGTAAGCTCAGAAGGGAATGCCTGAACAGGCCTGAATTAGCGCGTCTTGTTCTGGCGTAACGTTATGCATCTGTTATTTCTGGAGTGACTCCATTGGGTTGGTATGCCAGAAACACATGAGTGTATTCACACACTCTAATAGCCACCCTATAATATGCAGATGGATTCTTTGGCCCTGTCAGTTGCTCCTGGCATTTACTACAGTCAACTAAATGTTTGTTTCCTTTGACAATTCCTATCACTCCTTTGAAAATGGATTAAATGGAATTAAAGTTTTTAGGATTTGAAAGGAGGTCTTAGCCGTGCACAAAAGGCTTGGACTAGCCAAATGGATTTGGGGGCTACTTAAAAGGTATTTAAACCACTGACTTGGGAAGAGTTGATAAGAGCATTACCCACTTTTAGTGAACCACTGAAAATGTTTGAGTTCCAGCGGTTGGCTGGCATGTACACAAAATAAACATGTATTACCTAATCACTCTTTTATTTTGAAAGCAATCTGTTGTCATGTTTTTTTTTGTTGTTTTTTTTTACTTCTAGGTTGATGCCCAGATTAAAGAATCCATCAGGGTTATGTTTTTTGGTGAGCTAGAAGGGGATTTCCCGGAATCCTTGCTTCAGTGGCTAAGTTCCAGATTTGTGAGCAAAGCAGACTTGCAGATTTTGTTGCGAGATCTGGAGATGCGCATCCTCAAGAACATCACTCTTCACAGGTCGGTCACAAATTCCAAGGTGACTTCAGAGCTAGTGACAAGTGCTGTGAATGAAGCTGGGATTGTAGGCATCACGGAAGCGGTAAGCCAGATCGGAAATATATTCCATGCTGTTGATTTAGCATTTTAGGTTTCACTACTGCAAGGCAGATACGGAATGTTGAAATATAACCAAATATAAGCTAGCGAATGCAAGAAATTAGGGGTGTTTTACAGGACAGATGGAAAGCACAGCATGCTGTTGGTAGGCCAACTAGTATATGGAATGGCATTTCTTTTATCAGCTGCATTATTTATCTACATTTAATTAGAGACATCTGAGAGCCAGTCTTATGATAGGAGGAAATGGAATGTACAGTACATGCTTTTTTTTAAATTGATGCGTTTTCCCTCATATGATTGATAATAATGCTATTGTAAAGCTAATGTAAAGGTCAGTGCTTAGAAAGTGATCTAGATCTGAGACGCCATTGCGTTTCTTCCACTTCTCTCTCAGATGCTCCATAGCAGAGGCCGGGATTTAGAGTGGCCTGTTGGGATGCTGCTTGAGATATTTTGACCTAGTGAGAGAGTGTGTTCAGATTGCTAGGTGCTGTAAGTCCGCCTTTAAAAGCAGGTTAAGATGTACAGATGATGATTCTGTAGTAAAAGTGCTCCCTTGGTCATCAGTGACTTTCACCAGCTTGCTGGAATGCTGACCGGTAGTTTCTGCCTATTTCTCTCCATTTGCAGCAAGCACAAGTTATTGTCAATAATGCCCTGAGGCTCTACTCTCAAGACAAAACAGGCATGGTCGATTTTGCTTTGGAATCTGGAGGTAAGTGACCAAGAGAGAGGAGGATTTATTTCTCTTCTTTAACTTTGGCAAAAGCAGAGAACGAGAATCTTGTTTTTAAAGCACCTGTGGACTAGGTGTCCGTTGCCTGACAGACAAAGCTAAAACGTTTCCTATCTCTGTGTTTCTTCAAGGTGGCAGCGTTTTGAGCACTCGCTGTTCAGAGACATACGAAACCAAAACAGCACTTCTTAGTCTCTTCGGAATTCCTTTGTGGTACTTTTCCCAATCGCCCCGGGTAGTGATCCAGGTAATTACAATACTGGTGGTTTCCAGAGCATTTTCAGTTAGGTTCAGAATGACTTTGACAGTAGCCGAATTACAGATGATCAGAAAAAAACCTGAATGCTTGAGTTGATCACAGGCCATTAACTAAAGATTCATCATCTCTCCATATTGCATGAATCCTGCAACTCTCGGTTTCACCCTCAATCCCCAAGTTGTATAGAATGAACTAATTCTAGTCTACTGGTTTTCCATCTCCCTTTAGGCGAGGGGGGTCCGCACGGGATGGCAACCACAACCATGCATATAAAAAAAGGGGACAGGGCTTCAATTGCAGGGCTGTGGCTGCCATCATGACTGTTTTAACCACCACCCCACGGACACCCCTGCTTTTAGGTTTTCATCCCAATTACATTTTGGAATCTAACAGAATTCCATGGCGGGTGAATATGTGTGCATGATGTTATTAAGGCATGTGGCACTAAATTAATTGTTTGTTTGCAACTTCCGGTTTTTATCCATAGCCTGACATGTATCCTGGAAACTGCTGGGCTTTCAAAGGATCACAGGGATATCTTGTTGTCAGGCTTTCTATGATGATTTACCCAACATCTTTCTCCCTGGAACACATACCAAAAACGCTTTCACCCACGGGCAATATTACCAGTGCTCCAAAGGACTTTTCAGTATATGTAAGTGGCACCACCTGCAAAAGGAAGGAATATGGTCTTATCTAATGTTCAGCTGAAGTGGCTTCAGGGTTTCTAGTGATGATTAAAGGATTTCTAATGGCTCTGCATGCTGCTTTTCTGAACCTTTCCCGGCCTAGGTCAGCGCTTAGTTAATAGCCGAAAGAGTCCAGGCTCATTTGGTGGATTGATCTAAATAAGAGAACAGGAATGCAGAGAATGTAAACAAGCATCCGTCATCTGTGGAGGCCAGGAGGACTAGAAATAAAAGTCTTTTCTAAGGGGGCAGGGCTGCAAAGGAGTGTGAAAGGTTTAAGGGCTGACTGCATATAAATTCTGAACCACCCTTGCTCACTTGGTAACTCTCAAGCATCTGCTATGGCCCATTGTTTCCTAAAATACAATAAAGATAATCTGGCCGTGTTGACCTTGTCTCAGTGGGAACCTGACACTCGGTGCTCCCTAGATGTCTTGGATCTTAACTTCTCTAACTTCAGGCCTGCATGGTCATCCTATCTGAGAATTAAGAGGAGTTAAAGCCCAACTAATATGAAGGGCTCTCGGTTGGGAAGATTGTTTTACTATATCACCTCTCTCTAAAAAACATTTGCAATCTCCACAAACATATAAAAGAGCAAACAAAAAGCTATTTTGTTTTTCAGAGTACCTAGCAAAATAACATAAAAGGGATTTCAGGGAAATGTAGAAACCTTCTTTTGTAGAAACCTTGTTCTTTTAACTTGAATATGTGTAATACAACAGAACTAGAAGGTCAAAATGCAGGTATTATTTAGGAAAAGCTGATGTTCTATAAAGATCTCATCTCAGATGTTTTCAGTATTAACACCTAGTTATCATGAATCAGCTCTGTTACGGTGTTTGTAAATTGGATTATTTTCTTGCCCATCTTTTATAAACTTTATTTTCTGTAGCATATTTATCACCTCTGTTATTTTTTGGAGGACAGTGAATCTGAAATTAAAATTGAACTGCTTGTCTCCTCTATCGAGAATTCAGAGCAGTACAAACCATTTCTATTGGCAGGGTCTTGAAAATGAGTATCAAGAAGAGGGGATACTTCTGGGCCAGTATACATATGATCAGGATGGAGAACCATTACAGATGTTTCAAATCTTGGTACGTCATCAGTTCAGAAGATAAAACTTCCTTTTTTATGCTTTGCATAAAAAACGTCTAGCATGAAAATAGTAGTGGATTCTGATTCTGATTCTTCTTCTTTTAGGAGACAACTGAAAAAGCATTCCAAATAGTGGAACTAAGAATATTTTCCAACTGGGGCCATGCGGAATATACGTGCCTCTATCGCTTCAGAGTGCACGGGCGAACGGCTGAATGAACACTACCCTTGTTTTCCTATTCTGGTTGTACATCATTTCTGTTTTTAAGTTTATAAAGGGAAAGCTTTGAACACTGGAATCCTTAAAAGATGAGGATGTGTGATGTACGACAGGTTCCGTAATTCTTTCCTGGCTAAACGTAGAAGACTGCCAACAAACTTGTACCCCAAACCTAATGGTTATCTACTCAGATGCTCAACTTGTAACTGCCAGACAGCTTTATATTTTTAATGTGTTCTTTCTGAGGGGAAAAATGCATGCCAACTGCTCTCATAAGTCGAATTAGCAAATCACTAACCCCTATTTTAATATGTCAGAAGATAAAGCTTTTAAATTTTCCTTTTGGCCAATAGGAATCTGTTTTTAATATTGGGACTCTCCTCTGCACCTTTGTGTGATTAAGATAAAAAGAAAAGTGGGTGAAATTTAGCATGTCCTGCTGTTTATGCAGTTCCCAGTCAGATGAAGGTTTGTTTGCAGTTCCAGCACAAGCCACCTTGAATCTACAGTCTGTAACCACTGCTCAGAGTTTTGCCTCAACAACTCATTAGCAGCTTTTCAATCCTGAAGCCACTTCACCAGTTCCAGTCATTCCGTGCAGCATTTAGTTTTTTATGTTGAAGGTTCTGATTTCAACTGAAACGTGCTTTTATATTCATCTTCTGGATTTAGGACATTTTTCCTTAAATATATATATTTTAGTAAAAAAAATCCTTTGCTTTAATGTTAGAGTCCAAGAAAACATTGGGCCCAAGATTGCTAACAAAATTAGGAGTTAAACAGGCCAATGAATATCAGTAGCAATTGTTCAACATAGAAAAGGCCTAAATCTGATTTTTAAAAAAACTCACCTCTTAAGCAAGTTGATGGTTCTAGTAAGAAATAGGGATTGAGTGAATTGGTAAGTTGCCGAGTGCTGAAGGCAAAATGGCCCACATGTTTCAGCATCAAGTGAATCAGATGAATTAAGGAGGTTGTTACATTGAGAAGAAATGGTTTGGATGGAATTGAATTAGACAGATTCGTAATAGTAGATGGCTACCGTGTGATGGGAGATAATGAAAAGGAAACGTAGAGGTAGAGTCCGGCTTGGAAAATTATAGCAGACACACTAAACCTCAAAGAAAACAGCTTGCCAGTAAAATTCATGCCTGGAGCTTATTCACATTTTGGGTTTTGTGCAGTTTACCTTCCCAAAGTTCACTCTGTGCTCTGGGATTGCTGCTAATCTCTGAAAATTCAGGGGAAGCTTCACAAAGCTGAATGTATGGAAAAGCACAAATGGCAGTTTTGAATCAGTTCTCCAAAAAAAGGTATATACTTTTTTTTTAAGCATGCATATGTACATAATAAAAATTGGGTTATCACGTTCAGGATGGCACCTGAAGCTATTATCAGATTCTTAATGGAATTTCCCTTAAAGTAATTTAATATGAGCCCTGGCAATTCAGCTTCCTTTTTAAAATTTAATTTTGAAATATTGTCAGAATCTGCCTCAGAAAAAGCTTTTTTGTTCTATGAAAATGGTACCTTAGGTCCTGGTTTTTTGGAAGGTAAACTTTGATTTCAGAAAAGAGATATGCTGACTGTTTCTTTTAAATGGAGTAAACTTACGTTGCACAAGAGTCCTCAAATATTTATAAAAGCGAGTTTTATTCTTGAATACCACTTGTTCACCTGAGTTTAGCTGGACGTAGAACCAGTGGCCTATTGAGAAAAGCTTGGTAAAGCCTGTTAACAGTTTTAAGAATTTAATTCCAAATTATCCTGTAAAAATCCAGATTGGGGGAGGGCAGGTTTTTTTTTGTTTTGTTTTTTGCATAACACTAATTTATTTTTTAAAAAAGTGAAAAGTGAGATAGGACTTTGTGCAATGTATTTTTGTAAATGCTTTTTCAAAATATTTGTCTCTGGTATCCTTTGCTGCCTCCTAACTGACAAGAAGCTATTGAAAAAGTTTAAGAATTTTAATTTTTGAAAGTGCATGTAATATTTGGAACTAAGAATAAAGTTTCCTTTTGGGTATTTATACTGAATTTATTTATTTATTATTTCAATTTCTATCACCGCCCCATCTCCCCCGAAGGGTACTCTGGGCAGTTTACAAAAAGACAGTAATTAAAATAGATAAAAAGTACTACAATATACAATTTATTGTATATAAATACAAATAAATTAAATATAAAATCCAGGAGGCGATAAGATTGTATTTAAAAGAGCTCTATGGCACCAGCCATCTCCAGGAGGAGCTGTTCCCATTCCCGAGGCGGCAGAACCAGGTCTTTAAGTTCTTCCGGAAGGCCGGGAGCAATGGGGCCTGCCTCACCTCCGGGGGTAGAGTGTTCCAAAGGGCGGGTGCCACTACAGAGAAGGCCCGCCTTCTAGACCCCACCAAGTGAAATTCCCTTACCGACGGGGTCCGCAGCATGCCTTCTCTGCATGACCAAGTGGAACGGTTCAATGTTATGGGAATGCGACGGTCCCTCAGGTAGCCTGGTCCCATGCCATGTAGAGCTTTAAAGGTGATAACCAACACCTTGAATTGGACCTGGAAGCATACTGGCACCCAGTGCAGCCAGCGCAGCAGAGGTGTCACATGTGCCGATCTTGGGGCACCAATAATGCTTCTCATAATATATGTGGTTGGGGAGGGGATCAAACTCAAAAAGATTAGTAAAAATGGGGAGCAGGCAATAGCAAAAGCAATTTGTGCTAAACAGAAAACTAAATTAAAAGAATTTAGGCAAGGGAACTTTGTCAAAATATTCAAGAGTAACACTACATCCATTATTTCTGATTTTGTGTGGTGAGTAACTTCAAGAAAGAACAGTGGAGGGAAGTGAATATTTCACTGAGATACTGCCTTTCCTGGTTTTGGAATAACAGGCCAGAACTAGAGCCCAAGGAAAGATTGTCTTTTTCCTTAAAAACAAGGTAGGAATTAGAGAGATGTTTGACTATATGCATTTGGGTACAAATACTGATTTCCAGTACACACTCCTCCCCCCCCATCGTTCTTATTTTCTATCAGTGCCTGGGTGGGCTGAATGCCCCCATCCACTCCCTAGGAAAACACAAGCATTAGAAGCTGTACAAACAGTAAGACTGGAGCAGGTTCAGCGGGTCATCAAGAGTTTCAATAAACCTGGACTGACTGGCTGCTTCTGTAGCCATAACCCCATGTCCTCAGGCAAGAGTAAGACACACCCTACAGTTTGCTTTTAACAACTGTATTGAGTAGGTCTCGTCTCCACGACTGACGTGGTGGTTAAACTCACTTGACAGGCAATTCCCACAGGCAAAGCCGCTTTGAACGCCGGGACTGGTTGGGCGTGAAACTGCACGTGGGCTTGTGCCCTCGCTGCACTCTCTTTCCTAAAGCCAGATGGCAACATCTGTGGCACTCCCAGGTTCAACACGTACTCCAGCAGCAGCCGGCCTTCCCCAGAGCATCCCTCAAAACCCAGCAGGTAGAGCAGCCCAGCAGCCAAAGGAAAACGGCCCCCGATTCCAGCTGGGTCGGCCTCCATCCCCCAGAGGTCGCAGCCTGCACACACCTCTGGTGATGGATGCTCTGGTCCAAGAGGAGGCTGCATCCCTGGGCGGCGTCGCCTTGGAGACCTCCTCTCGCGCCTCTCCCGCAGGTGGGGGGTCACATGACCTCGACGTCACTCGGCCCCGCCCCGCGAGGGCGCCGCGCCACACGTCTCGGTCCCTCGCCGGCCGCCGTCGCCCCATTGTTGAGTGGGCGGCGCCGGAAGCCGCCCTGCGTGCGTTACGTCGCGTGAGGTAGCTCCGGCCAGGGACGCCGCGGCGTTTCTCCCCGCCCCGCAGTCATGGCGGCGGAGCAGGAGGCCTTGAAGGGCGGCGGCGGCAGCGGCCGCAATCGAGGGGGCGTCCAGCGCGTCGAGGGGAAGCTCCGCGCCAGCGTGGAGAAGGGAGACTACTACGAGGCGCACCAGATGTACCGGACGCTGTTCTTCAGGTGCGGAGGGAGGGCGGCCCTCGCCCTCCTCCTTCCAGATGCTTCCATTGGCGCACCCGAGCGCCGGCCGCACGCGATTGGCTGCGCCGCTTGTCCCTCTCGGGCCCTCGAGGCCCCATTGGTCCAGGAGGAGGCAGGGGAGCGGGCACGCCGGTCTGGCCCCGGCCAAGGCCAGGGAAGGAAGGCGCCGTCCGCGGGGACCCCCCAGTCCATTCTCCACGCCCCTAGCCACCCTTCGTTTCGGCTGGGGAGGGGGAATGGGGGCGCCGGAATGGGGCGGGAGGCGGCGTTGGCGCAGCACGTTCAGGGGGTCTCTTGGTCTGGGCTTGGGGCGTTGTGGGAACCCAGCCGTGGGGCCGCCTCGGCCAGGATTTGACGGCTTAGAGCAGTGTTTGAGCCGCTTTAAGATGGGTGGACTTCAACTCCCAGAATTCCCCAGCCAGCTTTCTGGCTTAGAGGGACACCTGGATCCAAACATGGAAGCTTATTCCACAAACTGACATGCTTTCTAGTGCAAACCCAACTGCAGCCAATTGGAGGCTGCCCTTTTTTTTTTTTTTTTGAGGGGGGAGGCTGGAAGGTTTGGAGGCCTTGTCTACAAGGGGGGCAAGGTTGTTATGGGGTTGCAAATGCTTGGCATGAGATGAGGTGGTTCGTTCTAGACACCTGTGTATCCTTGAGGGTGAACAAACTTGTGAATTTTAAGGTTGGATTCACAGATGATGCTAAGCCGGTTGCTTATTGGGCCCAGCTTAAGCCCAGGGAAGGAACCCAGCTGTTTGTGTTTTGTGAGCTATGATGGATGGTTTCTTGCCTTGGGTGAACCTGACCAGTTGTGCTACATTCAAGACACCATAGCTAATGCAGCTGTGATTGAAGCATTCTCCTATTCATCAAGTTGAGGCAGTAACCCTCTCTTTTTGGGGGTTCCAACTTCAAAAATGCTTCTGTTGGTCATTGTGGCTGGGGCTGATGACGCTTGCAGCGTGAACATGAAAGCCTTTGAGCAATAGCTGTGTATCCGGATCAAAGTTATTGGGGAATGTAATCGGCTTGTCAGTGGCTGTTAAACTGGATGGCTTAAACAGTCCTCCGTGTTCAGGAGCAATAAGCCTGAAGTTAGCCCCCATGCCCACCCCCTTGCTGTGATTGACTGGTGTTAAATGAGTTGCAGTAAAAATGTACATCGGCATTCTTGGCAGTAGTGCCAAAAGGTCATTCAAGTGGTTTGTTTGTGACATTTCTGTGCAGAGCTCAGGGATGGCACATGTTCCATTCTAGACGGGTGGCTATGGGGGCCTCTTACAAGAACACCACAGTGGATTTTATAGCATCTTAAAAATTACCATCATTATCATCATTATTTATTAAAAATAACATCAGAAATTTGTTGTGTGGGCTAGAACCCACTTTGTTGAATGATTGTCCTTGGTATATAAATATATATTTTTGTCTAATAGCATGGGAGAATGAAAAATTATGTGAAAAGGCTTTGGAACAGAACATAAAAGTACGGCATCTGTGCAAAGCTTGAGCACATATAAAATAAGACCAATAACTGTTCCCAACAGCAGGATTTCTACAACTCTGAGGTGTAAGCGACTGGCTTGCTGCAGTTCTAGAAATTTCCATACTGTAATGATATCTTACAAGTCACCAAATGATTGTGGATAGTAGTAGATTAAGAACTTATCAAAATAATACCATTATTTCCCCGAAGATGTGATGAATATGTCAAAAAATAACATACCTGGTGCCACTTTATGCAGTTTTGAAAAAGATTAGATACACTTCTTTTTCAGAAAAATGGCCCCCAAGGAATAAATTTTTGCAGGACCAAATGAGAATCCTGTTTATGTCCTTTAGCTGCTAAAGGACAGGTTCACAGGTCGAAATACCTTAGACAAAGTAAAAAAATTGATGTGATCAAGCAAGGTTTATTTTGCTAATTCTAACTCTTTTCAGTCCAGTGGGAATAACAATGTAATACAGCCTTCTCCAAACTGGTGTTCTTCTGAGTGTTGAGATTACAATATTGTGTTGAGATTACAATATTCCAGATTTCTAGCCTGTGACATTATTGGCTGAAAATTCCTATAGTTGTGCAACATATTTGGAGAACACTTAAGTTGAGGGGGGCTATCTTAGTAATACCTGAGAAGGGAAAGATGCAACTTATTTAAAAGGCTAAGAAATCTGTTGTTCTGTAGGCTTTTGTAGGTTGGATCTCACTTCTTCAGGTGCATCTGACAAAGTGGACTCCAGCTTGTCAAAATTCATGCCACAATAAATCTGTTAGTCTTTATTTGGAGGTAAGTCACTTTGAAAGCAGTGTTACTTAATTCTGAATCAGCAGGCTTGGAATCATGGTGTTCAGATCTCTCTAATTGTGTTATGATAGATTTAACATCTTTCCAAACTGTTCAGTTGAATTGCTGAGCTGTCCCTCTCTTGGGGCAGCTGTCAACAAATTATATGCAACAACAGTAAACAACAAAATGAGGCACAGAGTTAGAATATGGTTTGTGCTTTTGAAAATCTTCACTGCCATCAATTATAGGTTAGCCTAAGTAGTAATAAAGTTTCCCAGGAGCGCTTATGGTTGGACGTCTGATGAATCTGGATGGGAAGAGAGTTGAATGGCTACGCTGTGACTCCCAGAAAGTTCAACCTGAATGCTCTTATTGTTTGTCATTCACATAAGGTTAAAACAGTGGAGAATTTAAATATTGTATACATTCTGCATTCATTATGGAGTGATAGGGAGCCTGTAGAACAGAGCTTTCCAAACTTTTCATGTTGGTGACACACTTTTTAGACATGCATCATTTCACGACACACTCTTACAGCAGGGCACAAGGCAGGCACTAGGACCTGCGCGGAATCACAGCAGGTTTGGAGGCAGCAAGACACAAGGCAGGCACTAGGACCTGCGTGGAATCCTGGCAGGGCAGGTTTGGAGGCAGCAAGGCACAAGGCAGGCACTAGGACCTGCGTGGAATCCTGGCAGGGCAGGTTTGGAGGCAGCAAGGCACAAGGCAGGCACTGGGACCTGAGCGGAATCACAGCAGGTTTGGAGGCAGCAAGGCACAAGGCAGGCGCTAGGACCTGCGTGGAATCCTGGCAGGACTCGGAGGCAGCAGCCACCTCCGACACACCCAGACACTGCAGCCAGACACTGCAGCCGACACACTTCGCGACCCACAGTTTGGAAAGCTATGCTGTAGAAGAAGGGAGAGTTTGAGATTCTAAACTGATGGGTTTGGTAGCAAGATCGAAAATGGATTAAGGCTCCAAAATTCATTGTACATGTCACACCAAATAGAAGAAACCTTGTTAGGAATCAGGAGCAGGGGAGAAGGGTGGATATTGTGAATTCAATGAAAATATTGTAGGGATGGGCCAAAATTGCCAGTTGGAGAACACGAGTATTTCACCTCCAAATATCATTATGGAGATGGTTCAGCAGTTTCTGGAAGTAAATTTTCCAAACAGAAGCTAGAATGTTGGCTTTTGGACTTTACCGGACAAAGTCCAAACAAGTGTAGATAAAATTTCCCAGTGGTTGGACTGAAATGACAATTTTTATGCTTGGAGGAAAAAGAGACCAAAATCACTCTTGAGTATGATGGGTGGGGAAGTTGGCTCCACACTGTCCTCTTGTTGAGATATCAGCTTCTCTTTTGCTGAGCTTCCAGAATGATTTTGAATCTGTGCTGGCAGTAAAATAATAAGTAGGCCTCATTGTGGCAAGTCTGATAAGAAGCTTTTGTAATCATTGTCATAGTTTGGACAGCAGTGGCTTTTCTTGTGTGGCAGTGTCTGTGATGTGTCTATGTGTCTAGTAGTCATAAATATACAAACTATAGTTCAGAATTACTTTTCAGCTACCTTTCCCCAATCTGGTATTTCCTTGATAATGTTACAGTTCTCAGAAGTTCACTGGTCTTTGTTAACTGGAAGTTCTAGGGAATGTATTCCCAGCATAGCTTGGAGACAGCTATTCTACAGCTTATCTTTTTTTATTAATGCTTTGTAGCTTCCATAAAATAGAACTCTGAAAAGACAGAAAGCATCTATGGTTAGCTCCTGATTTGAGGCAAAAAAAAAATGAGCTTGGTGTTCTTAGCTGTATCAATATTTCCAGGGCAAGGATGAATTATTCACTGTTTAAACGCTTAACAGTCAAGATTATAATTAACCTATGATCTGAGTTGTAATAGTATGCGCTGCACACATTTGGTGCCAAGACTGGTGGAATTTAGCGACCTTTAAATGGAATATGGCAAATACATTTGTGTGCTTATTTCAAGTAATTCTGTATCTTGTAACTGATTGGAACAGGCAACGTGCCATTTTCTGGCTGAGACTGATTTCACGGGATATTGTTCAAACAATTTAATTCTATACATAGCTCTAACGTTGAGGCATTAGTGCATAACAAAGAAGGGGAGATTGGAATTAAGAAGGTGAATTCTCCCCCTGAAAATTACACTCTTCTTTATTTTGGAAATAATAGCTGGGATGACTGAAACAGTGAAAATAGTCTTTCATTTGAAAACGAGGTCAGAAGTGTTATCTTGGATCTTGTGATACCAGCATGTTGACTGTTAACACTTGGCTCCATGATTTCTAGTTGGACCTCAGAATGAGCAAAAGGAATCTCTTTGTTGGGAGGGGGGGGAACCATATTTCAAAAAGGTAGATTGGAGGGTGTAAAAGGATACAGAAGGCAAAACAAAGAAGACATGTATTGTCGAAGGCTTTCACGGCCAGAGTTCGATGGCTGTTGTGGGTCTTCCGGGCTGTGTGGTCGTGTTCTGGAAGTTGTGGTTCCTAATGTTTCGCCAGCATCTGTGGCCAGCATCTTCAGAGGGCAGGAGCACAGACAGAAGGCTCTTCTAAGCCTTCTCATCCTGAGCACAGAAAGAGCCTTCTGTCTGTGCTCCTGTCCTCTGAAGATGCTGGCCACAGATGCTGGCAAAACGTTAGGAACCACAACTTCCAGAACACGGCCACACAGCCCAGAAGACCCACAATAGCCAAAGAAGACATGATTTTGATCAGCAGGATTATTAGCTGTAAGAATTAAAGTTGGCTCCATCAGGTTTTGCTCTTGGCAATAGGACAATGGACACGATTAGATTCTTCTCTGCTTTTTTAAAGAGTTGTGGTACTCTCCTTGCTAAATTTTGCAGATGGGATTCTAAGCCCTCCTGTTCCTTGGAACACCGGCTTCCTAGAGGTCTAGAAATGGACAGAGCGTTAAAAGAGGGCTTAAGCAGTGCTGTCAGATGAAAAATACTGCACTCCTCGAGAAGCGTGTTTTCTGCCACAGATCTGGAATAGCTGTTTGAAGGCATTAAGTTACTATTCTAGAAGCTCTGGAGCTAAAAGTGCATGGATTACAATCTGTTGTGTGAAGAGCACATCATTGTAGGGGATGTTAAGCGCACTTGCAGCACATGGAACAAATGTTACTGATTCTGTGGCAAAACCAAGATTCCTTACTGAATTTTTCTCAGGGTGCGTCCAAGCAGCAGTTCTGCAAACCCATATACAGGCTGCGAACCTCTCTGGTCCTCCTGTTTTGACCATTTTGTGTATCTCCTCCTCCTCTTCCCTCCCTAATATTAGTGCAGTTATGTGGGCATGTGATCCACACAGCAAGAGCTCCATTGTAGCCATGTGCCAAGGGAGGGAGAAAAATAATATATTTTGAAGCTGGCTTCTCTGCTGCCTTTCGCCAATTCAGGTTTAGCACATAAAAATCCAACGGAGTTGCCATCTGACTTGGCTTGCTGTGGCGTCAACTTCAGGGTTTGTTAACTGCTGCTTTGCCGTATGCGCCACCCTGCTCTGGGATTTGAGAAGGGAAGAAAGCAGTACGAAGGCAGCCCCATCATGATATGTGCATGTTCGTTGCTGAAGTATCTATCACCGCCAGGCAGCTTGGCAAATTTGGAAAACTCGAAGAGTGCGGGGCTGTGCTACATTTTGCAGGGACAGGAAACGGACAGTTTGACAAAATCTGGTTCTGATTGGGGATCCCTAAGAGCCGGGGCACCCATTTCTCACTTATCCACGCTGGTCTCCAAAAAAAAGGGAGCACGTCTCCTTCCCTCCCACGCTGGTGTAGGCAGCTGTAGCTGAAGAAGTCGCTCAGTCCTACAGCTGCCCAAAGAAATTAGGTATTTTCAGTAGAAAAGCTAGAGACTCTACCAAACAGCTAGGTGTCAGCTTGGTGGGAGGCTAGTAACTATTGCAGTCCATTTTGTGTGATGATGATTTCACCTGGCTGGTGAAATCAGCCAGGGAGGTGACATGTGGATGGGTCCAGGCCATGATTAATACATCCTTGGCGGAGGGGGTGGTTCCAACTGCCTTTAGAGAGGCACTGGTGCACCCCCTCCTCAAGAAGCCAGCCCTGGACCCTACTATCCTGGACAATTTTCGTCCAGTCTCCCACCTCCCCTTTTTGGGAAAGGTGGTTGAGAAAGTGGTGGCGTTGCAACTTCAAAGGACCCTGGATGAAGCGGATTATCTAGACCCTTTCCAGTCAGGTTTCAGGCCGGGATATGGGACGGAGACTGCATTGGTCGCGCTTACGGATGATCTTTGGCGGGAGCGGGATGGTGGTAGTGCATCCATCCTTGCTCTCTTGGATCTCTCAGCGGCATTCGATACCATCGACCATGGTATCCTGTTGGGGCGGCTTAGGGAGTTGGGGGTGGGTGGCGTAGTTTTGCGCTGATTCACCTCCTTCCTCCGAGGCCAATCCCAGTCGGTGGTAATAGGAGAGGAGAGATCTGACCCTCGGCCCCTCTTGTGTGGGGTGCCGCAGGGTTCGGTTCTCTCTCCTCTCCTATTTAACATCTACATGAAACCGCTGGGCGAGGTCATCCGACACCATGGGATGAGGTATCATCAGTATGCGGATGATACTCAATTGTACATCTCCATCCCTGGTGAAGTAAGTGATGCAGTGACCACCCTGTCCCAGTGCCTGGGGGCTGTGAGGGCCTGGATGGGGAACAACAGGCTACAATTGAACCCTAGCAAGACCGAGTGGCTGTGGATTGATGGCCTAGCGTCTTCTGGGAAATTATCATCTTTGGTTCTTGATGGGGTAGCACTGCCCCATTCGGAACCGGTGCGCAACTTGGGGGTCCTTCTAGACTCACGACTCCTGCTCGAAGAGCAGGTGGCAGTCGTGGCTAGGAGGGCTTTCGCACAACTTCGGTTGGTGCGCCAGTTACGCCCATTCCTGGATCGCGACGCCCTCCGAACAGTCACTCATGCTCTCGTCATCTCCCATGTAGATTATTGCAATGCGCTCTACATGGGGCTACCCTTGAAGACTATCCGGAAGCTTCAGCTGGTGCAGAATGCGGCCGCACAAGCAATTTTGGGTGCACCAAAATCTGCACATATAACACCTTTGCTCCGCGAGCTGCATTGGGTGCCGGTCTGCTTCCGGGTACAATTCAAGGTGTTGGTTATCACCTTTAAAGCCCTACATGGCATGGGGCCAGAATACCTGAAGGACCGTCTTATCCCCATTTTATCGACCCGCCCCACCAGGTCATTCAGAGAGGGCCTGCTACGAAACCCATCAATTAAAGAATGTCATCTGATGGGGTCTAGGAGGCGGGCCTTCTCTGTGGTAGCGCCCACACTGTGGAACATCTTGCCCCCAGAGTTGAGGCAGATCTCCTCCCTCCCGACCTTTAGGAAAGAGCTGAAGACCTGGTTCTGCCACCTGGCATGGGAAGGAGGAAAGGATAGTTCCTCATGGGGGTGGTTAATTCCTTAATTTATTGTCCTTCATTTTAATTCCATCTCCATCTGGATTTATAATTATTTATTAATTTATATATTGTACATTGATGTTTTATTCTGTTTTAATCCATTTTATTGTAAACCGCCCAGAGTTCCCCGTTGGGGGAGATGGGCGGTTATATAAATTTAATTAAATAAATAAATAAAATAAAAAAATAAACATTGACACTCTAGTGCAGTGTTTCTCAACCGTGGCAACTTGAAGATGTGTGGACGTCAACTCCCAGAGTTGCTCTGGGGATGGCTGGGGAATTCTGGGAGACGAAGTCCAAACATCTTCAAGCTGCCACGGTTGAGAAACACTGCACTAGTGGCTCGAGAGGTAGGTCTCCATCTTCTGGTTGATGGACAGGAGACACGTCTTTCTTCTGGGAGTATGAACGCTGGCCATGGGCAAGTAGCACCAAGATGTTTCTGCCGCTCCCTTTGTTGTGAGAAGGGACTTTTCGGCCTTTCTTCAAACAAAAGGGGGCCGAAATGTGTACATTATCTCCTGTTAAGAGGTAAATATGCAACCTGGCCTGCCAAGAGAGGCAGGTGATCTATTCTGATTCAAGAGACCTTGTACAAAACTGTCTCCCGCAAGCTCTGATTCCTTGCTCTGCCTCTTGCAGTTGAAATACTAAAATTGGCTCTGTATGAAGTTCCCACACCTCTCAAAGCTTGTCGCTTTGTGGTGTATTCTGGTTACCTTTCACTCTTCCTGTTGTTGTTGTTGTTTTAAAATAGTCTTTTCATTTACAGGTACATGTCACAGGGCAAACACGTGGAAGCCAGGGAGCTTATGTATTCAGGGGCTCTGCTATTCTTCAGCCATAATCAAGTAAGACTGATTCAAAATTGTGTGACGACGATTCTATAAATAATTAGCACTGAGAAGGTGGGGGTGGGGAGGAGATGCCCATCACCAGTTTGCAGCAAGGTGGCAAGATAGGCATTCCCAGGGTGTACCATCTCCCTCAGGAGCCCTTTGAAATTTGAAAACAGGCAGCCTTACTGGCCCACTCCATAAATATTTTAAGACAGTGCACTGAGCCCCAGAACAGCCCTGGCATAGCTGCTCGGATTCCCCGCCGCCCTCCCCGAACCAAAGTGTGCAGCAGGTGCCTCCGACCTTTTGAAGTCCATGGGCACTTCTGGGGTTTTGAAAAAAGGGCCCCAGATGCCTCAGAAATAAACTTCTGTGGAGCATCTGGACAAAGCACAACATGTGGGAGCCATTTCTTCCCCTGTGCGTGTGTCTAGGTGGGCGCCTGCATACAAGGCTGGCTCATGCGTTCCCTTTCTCCATCTGGCTGCTATTTCACGCCCACGTAATCACCCTTCCTGTGAGCCTAGTTTCTTTGCTGCTGCTGCTCTGCTTTTCCTCTTCTCTCCCCATATTGCCTTCTGCAACCCTCAGAAGTCCCGGTTCTGCCATCTTGATGTAGCCTGGCACCTTCTCTTGCGGCCCTGCACCCTAACCGGAGCAATATTTAATTTACAAACCAAGCGATATTTTTTCCAGAGGTCATTTTTCACTTTCCCTGATACCTAGGGTTTTGTTCAAGTGCTTCTACTTGGTATGTTTTCTGTTTTATTTTAGCAAAACAGCGCTGCTGATCTATCCATGCTAGTTCTCGAGTCTTTGGAGAAATCAGATGCAAAAGTGACAGATGAGCTATTAGGTGAGTGTTTTCTCCAGTTTTTCCTCTTACTGTTCCACGCTGAGAATTGGGATATGTAACCAACAACGTCCTGCATTCCAATTCCATTTTGCTGTGGTTGGCCTGTCATCTGAAACTGGGAGAGCTTGGAAATTGTCTTCCGCGGATTAGACCTATTTTAATCTACTTCAGCAATCTCATTCCAACAGCGGTTAGACAGATTCCTCTAAAAGGTTCCAAGCAAGCTACGAAGGTGAATCCCTCTTTCGCTATTTTTCTGCCTGTTAATCCACTGGAATGCTGCCTCTCGACACATCCGTGACTGTCATGGCTAGAAATCCTGAGAGATATATCATTGGCAGGTATCAATGACTTGCCCATGGTTCTGAAGAGATGTCTCTCGGTGTTGAAGAATTGTTTCTAGGTGCAGCATCATGTCTGGCCCTGTCCTCTCCTCAACACTAGCAGAAGCTGTAAGGTCTGCAGAATAATTGACCTCTCTGCCGTTTTGATGGACAGCCACTTCTTCATCCTGTCTCCTCGCTAAAGCTGTTGGTGCCCAAGTCAACCATTTTGTCCATGGCTTGTTAGACAGTCTGATTCAGTGAGCCTGAAGTGGTCAAGCTGTTCTCAGGAGCTGTCCATCTGGAACTCATGTGAAGCATCATTTCTGTTTCTTTCCCCTCCGACCTTGACTGCTTATCTCAAGGGACTTGTGAACAAGAATGAAGGCCAGGAGAAAGAGTCACCCATCTGGCGTCTAGGTCCTCTGTAGTCTGGGTCCTATAACCCCAGGCTTTGCTCCTTGGCAACATCTTCCAAATGAAGGGAGGTGTCTCTCCAAGAACTTCAGAATGTCCAGGTTAAGCCTTTGCACTAAGGAAGTTTTTCCCTCCATCTCTTGTTAGGAAAGGCAATGGCTCCTGGTTCTGCAGCAGAGAGGTCAATTCAGTGGCTGTCTAAAGAAATTAGATTGTTCTGAAGAAGCTTCAGCCACGTCTCTGTGAGAATGGCGGGGGGGGCTGCTATGTGTTTAAAGCTTTTTCTTTTTTTAAGGCATAGTTACCTTAATGTTGTGCTAAGTGTTGCTTCTTGTAATTGCCTCTAGAGAACCTGGCAAAAATGTTCAGTCTGATGGATCAGAACTCACCTGAAAGAGTAGCTTTTGTATCCAGAGCACTGAAGTGGTCCAGCGGTGGATCGGGGAAGCTGGGACACCCAAAATTACACCAGTTGCTGGCTATCACTTTATGGAAAGGTGGGAATCCTGATTTGAGCCTGGCCCTGAAGTCACCGAGCTGCTTGCTCTTTTGCCAGCTCTGTGGCCTGGTTTATTCCCTTAAGAGTCACATGCGCCAATGGAGCCTCGGTGGGGGAACATCTTCCATGCCCCCATGAAGCTGCTTCTGAGGTCACTTCCAAAGCTAGCTACAGTTTCAGGGGATACAGGTAGTCCTCATTCAGCAACCGTTTACAGTTAACGACGGTGATGAAAAAGTAACTTTGTGACCAATCCTCGCATTGACGACCTTCACAGGTCTGTAAAGCAAAGGAAAGCTGAAGGAAGATCATAAGCACCGTTGAGGTTTCACTTAGCGACTGCTTCGCTTAACAATCGCGTTGTGGCTGCTAAACAAGGACTACCTGTAGTCAGAAATCCACTGGACATGTGCAAATTAGTTGGTATATAAAGTATCTCCTTGAAATCTGGCCTACAGCTTCTGAGGTCTCCACTGACCTTATCCAGGCCTTGGCTCAGAATTGCTCCAGTAATTGCAGACTTCTGCCCTCTTGCTAGGAATCATAGCAACTTGGATTAATGCCAGTTTAGTGTCTGCTTCATTTTGAAATCCAGGACGAATACATCAGAGAGAAATTAGAAACTTGGCAGGATTTTAAGCACCTGATCCCTTCCAGGCGCAAATTGAACATCGTCCGGCAGATTTATTCTAAGATACATTTCAGAATATTGTAATTCACTGCAGGGTTGAGGCTGCGTTAATATTTCATGCTGCGGCTGCTCCCTTCTCCCTATGCCTTCTAGCTATTTTCCAAGAAAACCCAGATTTTTCCCCCCTCAATTTTGTATCTTTATTCAAAGATGACCTGTGGAAAAAGAAATGTGTGAGGAATATGTTGACAGAAAGGAACTTATAGAGGAAGGGAGTGAGAGGGCTTCTACCATTTTGCTAGCCCAAAGTCAAAAGATGCTTTCTTTATACTCACAAGGATCAATCAATCAATCAATCAATCATATTTCTTTACCGCCCAACTCATATTGCAATGACTCTGGGCGGTTATATTTAAAATATAAAGTTACATTTTCTGTGGCACGCTTAAGTATTTTTACCTCGTTCAAACTTCTTGCTGTATTTTTCCAAAGTAAAATGCCTCCCACACAGGCGATAAAAGCATTGGGCTCAGCTATGGCTTAACTTTGGTTTGTCCCATAAACCAGAAATGGCTGGGATCATACATTGCCAAGCCAGAAGCCATCATTTACAAACCACAATGGCTGCACTCACACAGCACGGGAAGCCGGTTGGTCACCCTCGACTAAGCACAAGGCTTGAGCCCATCCAGAGGTTGCTTTGATCATTGTATTCTGACACCCATCCCAAGCTGACTTTTTTTAATGTAACTTTTCTTCCAGAGCAGAACTATTGTGAATCTCGCTATCACTTCCTGCACTCCACAGACGGAGAAGGTTGCGCGAATATGTTGGTAGAATATTCCTCAGCCAAGGGATATCGCAGTGAGGTGGACATGTTTGTGGCTCAAGCTGTGTTACAGTAGGTGTTCCCTTCCGCTGTTTGCATGTTTGCCTCTGGTGCTTACTGAGTACAGGTAGTCCTCGCTTAATGACCACAATTGAGATCAGAATTTCGGTTGCTAAGCAAAGCGGTCATTAAGCGAATCTGACCCAATTTTATGACCTTGTTGCAGTGGTCATTAAGCGAATCACCACGGTTGTTAAGTGGACCACATGGTCATTAAGCGAATCACGCCGTTCCCCATTGATTTTGCTTGCCCGAAGCCAGCCGGGAAGGTTGAAAATGGCGATCACGTGACCACGGGATGCTGCAGCAGTCAAAAATGCAAACCAGTTGCCAAGCGCCCAAATCGTGATCACGTGACCGCGGGGACGCTGCGACAGTCATAAGTGTGAGCACTGGCTGTAAGTCGTTTTTTTTCAGTACTGTTGTAAGTCTGAACCGTCACTAAACGAATGGTCATTAAGTGAGGACTACCTGTATGGACTTAGTAGTCCTTTGTTTCTATTTGCTGATTTAAACCAGAAGACTTTGAGATGTTGCACGAAGATGGTCAAGTAGGCCATAGGTTTCTTCTTCTAGTTAAGCACCACTTTTTTGCCTCCATGCTCAAGGTTTTACACATTAGACGTATGACTCCCTCTTTAATAAATGCCACCGGAAGTATCTTCGGATATTTTTCTCCCTTCTGTGAGATGATTATTCCAGGAGAGGAGTCAGTGGCAATGATGTGGAGAGTAGTTGATAACTTTTTTTATCTGGTACAGCCAGAGAATGGCCGTGGGTAGAAATAGTTCTAGCCGCTCAGCTCCCGTTCCAGAGTAAGCACGGAACATTTGGCCTTAACCTTTGGAGCGTGCACCTGAAATATTTCAAGCCTTCACACGTACAATCCTGGTAAGACAGATTGGCTGTGTTTGGGCACAGGTGCAGCTAGAGGCTCCCTAGTGAGAACACGCCTGTGATTTTTGACCCACAGACTCTCCTTTGCCCCTCGTCCATGGGGTCGCCCTCACTAAAGTAGCCAAGGGGACACCTTCCTAAGAGAGCATCGGTTTCTTATCTTCCAGTGAGCCACAGGTTGATCTTCTCCAGAAGCAGTTTTGTCTCCTTCAAAAGTTGTCATTTCCCATTTTAGATTCCTCTGCTTGAAGAACAAAACTAGCGCGTTGGTGGTTTTTACGACGTACACACAGAAGCATCCTTCCATAGAAAGTGGGCCACCCTTTGTACAGCCCTTGCTTAACTTCATTTGGTTTCTGCTGCTGGCGGTGGATGGGTGAGAGTTCCCTTAAGCCAGGGGTGGGGAAACTTTTTTCTGCCAAGGGCCATTTGGATATTTATAAATGGGGACCGGGGAGGTGGGGGCGGGGTTTCTGGGATTTCCGCGAACCGGGGGCCGGAGTTTGCGGGCGGGAGCCAATCACAAGCACTGGGGGGTGGGGTTTGCAGGCAGGAGCCAATCGCGTGGAAGGGGTGGGGTTTGCGGGCGGGAGCCCCACGGGCCTTAGGTGGGAGCCCCGTGGGCCTTATACGGCCCGCGGGCCTGACGTTGCCCACCCCTGCCTTAAGCCATTGGACACAAGCTACTTTTTTTCCTTTTTACTCTCCAAGCAAGTTTCACATGGCGGGTGTGTGTTGACTGTCTGTTCTCTTTTAGAGGAAAGCTGACCGTATTTACAGTATTGTGTGAACAATATCAACCTTCACTGAAACGGGACCCCATGTATAATGAAGTAAGTTGTCCCATGTGGGATTGTACTTTTTCATCATCTTTTTATTTCTCTGCCACTATGTTTTTTTATCTGATTGCATGGCTCCGAGCCAGTGATAGCAAGTTGAACCCAACATGGTAACACATGTTGAAATTAGAGAGCTAATTTGCAGACCTGTTTGAAAACAACACCTTTGTAAACTCCGGGAATCTACTAGTCCTCCTTAGGAAAACTCTTTGAGGCATTTTTCTTGAAGATGTGGGAGGGGAGGAGTTACAGAGCTCTTCCACCAGAGAATAGTTCAGAGACACAGCCTCCCCGCTGAGAAAGTTCTCTTCTGCGCCGTGACCCAGATGTATCTCTGAAAGCATCTCTTGGGAATCTGCTTTCGTTTCAACATCTTACCAGGATTAGCAGAGAAGACTCTTGTGTCTCCAGGTTGTTTTTGAATCCAAAAAGGGAATTCAGATTACAATTACCATCTCAGCAATCCCTGCTCTAGAATAAATCAGTCCTTGATGCACCTTTATCTCAAGTACGAATCTTAAAGAAGTCCATGATAATTTATAATTATCAAAACTAGCATCGCATAAACTCTGCTAGACTTTAACCAGGTCCTGAGGTTCCACCTGAGATACTTCTGCGTTAGATGGACAGATACCCAAACCTTATATTATAAAGGCTTTTTTGATTGTTACAAGGTGAATGGACATCTCCCTTTAGCGCAGCCTTTCTCAACCCTTCGACCCTGGAGGAACCCTTGAAATATTTTTCAGGCCTCAGGGAAGGAACGCCTGCACATTCAGGCTCAAATCTAGGCCAGAAGTTACAAAATGATTCTATTCGTTTCGTGGGCAGGCCTGTCTATATGCGTTAACGGTGTTCTTAAACTGAAAATAAAGAATGAAACTTGCCTCTCTCATGTGAAGTTGCGCAAATTTGAAATAATTTTTTAAATAAATCGTGACCTCCCAGGGAACCCCTCGTGGCCTCTTGGGTGCCACGGAACCCTGGTGGAGAAACCCTGCTTTGGGCAGCGCATTGTGCATGGCTTAGTACATGGTGCCTCCCATGAGCCGCCACGAATAACCGTCCTTTTCCCCTGTGCTTCCTTCAGTACCTAGACAGGATAGGACAGCTCTTCTTTGGTGTCCCCCCCAAACAAACGTCATCCTACGGTGGATTACTAGGTGAGTTGAAGATACAGGATGAACCTGGTCATCTCCATGAAAAATACGTAGCGTACGCTGCGGGCTGATTCTTTGATAATTTGACATGGATAGGGGGGCAATGGGTGGGTCCAAATGAAAACCTTTTGTGCAAGTTTCGATACGTCTCACTGGATGGCTGGCACCCTCCGAGTTCCTTTGATTAAACACTGTCATCTCTCAGGACCCCCCCGAGGCACACCTTCTCTGTATGAGTGCCTGCCCTCTGGAACGAGGTTCCCCCCGAGATCCAGATGGCCCCCGTTCTGCTGCTGTCGAGAGGAGCCGTGAAGACCTGGCTCTTCACCTTGGGCGAGGGCGAGGGAGACCCCTCCCTTCATCGCACTGGCCATCTTTTATCTCCATCTTTTATGTCTCATGGGTTGTATTATAATTTCTTTGGTGGTTGTGAGCCACATACAGGTTTAATAAATTATTATTATTAAGATCTGTACATTGTGGAAAGCTACTGTGGCTTATTTTTGGAAGCTAGCTGCCGCTAGCGGGTGAAACAGTGGTGTGCTTCCTTTCTTTTGGCCCACCGCTGCTGCTGCTGTTCTCGCTGGAGGCCACCACCCATCATGCCTTGCTTTCATTCAGTAGCCCCTATCCATCTCCAGAATGTGGGAACCTGCTCTTGAGACGGGGCCCATCCCAAAACAAGCATCCCTGACGCGCCCCATTCCCCCTTGTCCTGTGATTCCACCCTAGGCAATCTTCTAAACAGCCTCATGGTAGCTGGGGAAGAGGAAGAAACGGAGGAGGACCAGCAGGAGGACAGCAGCCCGATCGAGCTGGATTGAGCTCTCCCAGGATCGCTTAGAATCCGACCACTTGCTCACCCAAAACGCCACCAACAAACAAAAGACACTGGGAACGAATCCTGCAGTCGTTTCTCAACAGGTTAAAGGGCCCCTCTGTTATGTTTCAAAGAAGAAGGTTGCTGAGATGTTCATAATGTTTTGGTCTATATTATTTATGTAAAAACAACGTGCTGGGGTAGCCAGGAGAACGGATTTTGTGTGATCATTAGCGGACCCTTCTTAATGCCGGCAGCAGACTGAACAGGCGAGGCCTCCGTGGTTTTTATGAGCAGTATTTCCTCCCCTCGCAGGCCCACTAAATAAAACCAGAACACACACCGGTTGCTTTATATTTTTAAAGGCTGCAGTTTTCTTTCAGCAAATTAACAGATTACGGTCTTGATTGTCAAAAGGAGGGGGGGGAAGGGCGGGGTGTTCTTGGAAATTCAGGCAGCAGCTGCTCAAGAAGGTGTCCAGCAGACCTGGTGCCAAAAAAATGATTTTTGAGATGAGCCAAAGAAAATTCGCTACTAATTGAAAACCCAAGCAGGGAGGACCAAATTCATATCTGTTGTAGAAAAATGATACGTTTGAGGAATCTAGGGAGAATGGGACCCAGAAGTGGCCAGAGCATGACTTAAGGCAGAGGTCCTTTCTAAAATACATAATTTAACTTAAACACGGAAGGCTTAGTCCAAGGAGAATGCCCAGCGGCCCTTTATGGATATGAACTGCAGCTAAAGTCCCTCTCTTTTCCTAGAGAGATGATCTCTTTGTCTGAACATCCAGCAATCTCACAGCAGCCCTGCCCAAACCAAACCGCTACATTTTGGCTGACGAAGAAAGCATGCCCATATTAGAAGCAGAGCGATCCTTGGGTGAAAGGGATGCTGTGGACCTTTGGATTCTTACCATTATTTATTTTGATGGGATGATTTATTGATCCATTTTAACACGTCATGTACAAATAAAGAACAAAATTACCAGTAGCTACAAAAACCACTCGCTAGGCTTCGCGTAACTCTACATCTTGTCTCCGTTAACGCACACAACACCAGACGTTAGCCGTTCGATTAAGAGGTGAAATGGAGGAGGGAACACTTTATTTTTTCACATAAAAAAAAAAAGCTTAGATTAATACAGTGATCATGCATGAAAGGGGGATAATACATTTTTATTTACTGTAAAAAAAAAGGATGAATTTGTGTTAATTGTTGAGTATAAAATAAATACTTTATACTGGGATGTCTGCTGCTCTTACCTTTGGAGCATGGCTGTGCATCAATTGTATTTTATAGGTCTCTGATCAGAGCCTTAAACCATGACTCTGCAGGGTGTTTATTTTCTTCGGCAGCTGGCTGTGATTTCCCTCTGGATTGTGGGATGCAGCTGTTCCGGTCTCTCTCCCAGATCCTTTTATTTGTTTCTTCAAGGCAACTGTCATATTAGCTTTTGTATTTCCATTTGGTAGACAATGCACCCTTTGATTCATCGTACAGTAGAATAAAACGGAATTTGGGACACGATACTGCCTGTTCCTATTCCAGTGGTCTTCCATGTGGTCTCTTGCAAGAATGTTGTCCTTCAGCGGGCATCAAATGCCCTAACTAGGGAAGATGGGAGCTGACGTTTGGCACTTAGACTGGGTACCAGGTGACAGTGGATGATCTCGTCTGGCGTCTCGATCTGCCAATATTTTTCTCAGGCCTGCTTCTGTATTCCCTTTCCTCCGTTGGTCGTGTAGTATGAATAGTATTCAATTTCTATCTGAATCTGGATAGAAACCTGGCTTTTCTTTGTTTGAGCAGAGCGTGAAACTACCTTTTTCATAGATCTAGATGTATTAGAAAATCAACACGCCTGGGTTCAGAGCTCTTGCACCATGATGCACAGTGTAGATCTGCAGCTTGTGATTGGTGGTTCACTGATAAAACTAGAATTTTCCAAGAATTCTGGCTTGGGTTCTGCTGAACAGTTTATGTCACTAGAAAGTTTTGGTATTTAGATGGGGTTTATTTTCTTACTCTTTCTCCGTAACGCCTTCCTATTCTTGTACGTTGCGGAGGACGTTGAGCAGGAAAGAGAATAGTTTGCCATTCTGGAAGAACCTCAGTCTTTGGCATAATGCAGACTTAAACCCATGGAAGTTGGCAGCCCAGTTTTGACAACGAGGAAGTACATCCTGGTATACGTGTCTCTATTGCGGTAGGTCTTCCTGCCCACGCACAGGCTTGTGTCCCTATAGCAGTCTGCAAGCCTATTTTATGGCAGCTCTGCTAATTAATACTCATTTTCCTCTCCCCCTTCCCTCCTATTCCTTGCTTGACATTTAGCAGCTTGCAATATTTTTAAAAAGCAGGAGAAGAAACCCCACGTGCCACACGGATGCATTTCCCTGCTTTATTTTAGATCACTAGGTGGTGCTGAAGCTCAGATTTTTGCCTCTCAGAAACAAAAGGAGTTCCTGATGTATTCAGAAATAAAACCCACCCAATTCTGGGTTCCTAATTTGTCAACAAGGATGAAGGGATGATGCTGTGAATCAGTTCCTTTCTCCCCCTCTTCAGTGCTTGGCTGAACTTCTTGCTGCAAGATTTTCTCTAAATCCATTCGGATAAACCAAACTGCACCCATGTCCCTGAATCTGCTGTGACAGGATTGTCCTTGGACATGGCTACCTTGGTTTAGTTTGTGCAACATGAGAGTTTGGAGGAGTTCAGCTAAGAAAGGGGAACCCGTTAGTTTCGTAACAGCTGGGTGGATCACAGCTCAGGACGCTTTTGTACAGAGAAAGTTTCCGTTTTAATCTTGGGCATCTCTCCTTTTTAAAAAGGACCCAATCACAAAGCAGGAAGGGGAAGACAATTGGCAACCAGCAAAGAGCATCGATACAGGGGAAGATTTTTTAAAAATGGCATTAAAGGCAGTTTTCCATTTTGCCCCATGGGTACGGAAGCCCCTATAGATAGAGTTCCACTCCCTGCAAAGGATTCCCATTTATTTTATGCATCTGATTTGGTCCCTTCTGGTGGGGAAAAAGAAGAAGAGTATAGCTATGTATGGAAGCACCCTAACGTGTGTTGGAACTCCAGGGAGCATGCCTTTAACTCGGTCCTTCCCCAAGGTACGTCTTCCGGATGTGTGGAAGATCGTCCCCCGTTCATACCAGGTAGGTTAAATAGCAGGAAATGGGTTCTGATTTCGGCGTTTCATCCATCTGATTGAGATGTAAGAGTATATCAAGATACAGTCTTGATGTTAAGCAGCCATGAGCATGCCTTTCTCATTATTTACATTAAACCGACATTGCGTTTAAAATCCAGACTTTTTTTAATGCCCTAGACTAGAGTGAACAGCGGTACTGTATGCGGTACTGTATGTCTCTGTTAAGTAGAAAACGGCCAGCATCTTGTTAATCCTCTCTTCTGTTAAATTAGATCAGGGCTTTCCAAACTTTTCCTGTTGGCGACACACCAACGGCGGCGTGCAAAAACCCGAAAGCGCCGCGGTGGCGCTTTCGGGTTTTCGCGCACTGCGGCGTCAGTGTCCTGGTGTGTCACACTAAAACCTGGAAGTGCTGATGGCCCCCCGCCGCACGCCATCAGCGCTTCCGGGTTTTTTCACGACACACCTGGGCCCCGCAGGTGACAGTGCTGTGTCGCGACACACAGTTTGGAAAGCTATGAATTAGATGTCCGTGTTTCTTTCGGCCTAGCTCCCCTCTGAATTGTTTTCCCTCTTGTGATGGGTGGTGGCAAGAGGTGGCCCGCTACGCACAGCTGCCAAAGGAGACCGCTTGCTCCAGCCACCCAGCCAACCTCAGGAGTGCCCTGATGGCTTATCACTTGAGGTTCTCCTTATCAGCTTCCAGATCATCCCCCAAACTGGGTGCTTCCCACTGAAGGAAGAGTCTGTAGAAAGCCCCTCCAAACCAATGAAACAGCACATCCTCTAGCAGTTGCGACACGTTTCCTGGGGAGTGAAGGACTTACGAAAGGCATGTGGCGAAACACCCGAGAGAGCAATGCCACACAGGCCAAGAACTTTTATCAGTCTGGCCGCTTGATCAGAGGAGAATCCGCCCTTGAACTGCCGTTGACGTTTGTGGAGTGCCTAAAAGCAAGACTTGCATTTCCCCTCCCCTTTTCTGCCTTGGGAGAGGAAGCCCATATCTATCATCCCTTTGGGCATGTCTTTCCAGATCCCTGCACTGTTGAAAGAAGCTTCTTCACATCTGACTCCTCGCTAAACTGGGCAGTTGTGTTTCAAATGGGCATCTCCCCTCCTTGCTGCTTTCTTGGTGCAGGTGTGAGAATACCTCCCTTTCCTTGCACCCAAAGATTGTTGATACACAAGCTTCCCTGCATCAACACACCTGTCCTTGCGGGGACGGCTCAGAAGCGTCTGGGAAGCTTTACTGCTTGCTTTCCAGGGAATTTTGGATGTCTTTGATCCACTCTCCTGAAGAAATTCCCTGGCACACAGCATGACTGTTATCTGTTGCTTCTGACCACCTTTTTTGGATCTATCCTCCCGGATTGTTCAATTGCAACCTCTGGCAGTAATCACGTTTTAGAGGTTTCGATTCATGCCAGTTGGACCAGTCAGCGTAGAAATGTGCCATTGCCCATGGAGACTCCCTGCGACACCCAACGGTTCCCATATAATCACCTTCCAGTAAAGATAAAAAAAGCTGCCTTCTCTGCACCTAATACCAGTGGATTGTTCATTTACTCCCCTGTCAGGGAATTTCCCAAATTCTCCCACCTTTTAAGGAAGGTGCCCATTGCCGCTCTGTATGAGTTCGTTTGTATTTGACCCACCATCTTTTGAGAAGCAGTTTTTCACTGCCTGCATTCCTGGAAGCAGAGCTGGCTCTTTTCCATTCTAAAAATAAATATTAGAGGCTAAGAATGCCCTTCCTCATTTTAACTTCTTTTTTTTTAATGCTTTAAATATTGCACAATGAGAAGACCAGAGAAACGTTTTCTTTCACCCTGAATTTAATCAGACACCGCCTTTATCAAGCCAAAAGGATAATTTATTGGTGTGGATGATATTTAGTGCCACAACTGTATTACCATCGACTTAACAAATGTACACACAAGACAGACCTGGTCTTACAAAACACTCGAGCGGAGGAAGAAACGTGTTTAAATCAAGACTGCACCTTAGGATGCAGAGAAACTCGTCATGGACCCTTCAGGAGAGTTCTTTTGTACTTGACTTGTAAAAGGTTGTGACGGTCACAGCTGAGGTTGCGGAGGAGCAAGAATTAATATCTTACATCCACAAGGGAGAAGACAAGAACAAGCAGATTTCAGCCAAGGGGGAAGCCCTGCTGAGTCGGTCAGTATAAATACAGAATAATACAAAGTTAAATTATGGCTACAAACGGGGAGTCTGGCTTTAGAGAAGGGAGGGTCGTGAACGGGTTGCCTGGCGGTCAAATATGATGAAGGCAGAAGGAAAATCAGATCTGAGATTAGTTGGTGATGGTCCTCATGCAGTGAATTCCTACCAGTAGCTCCTGCGTGGCAAAGATGTAGCAGGAAATGTCTTGCCTGCTGAAGCTAACGGGGCCTTGAATCGAACTATGCTTCGCTTTCTAACGTGTTTTTATGAACAGTCTACTTGCGTTGGGGTTAGGTTTTAAGCTAGTTTATGAATGAACATTTTTACTGATGCCTTTCTGCTCGAGATTAAAGGGTGTATGTTTTTTTAGCATGGTATCTTGGGAAAGTAGCTTCCAACATCAGAAGAACCTTTCACTCTTGTCCAATATAGTATTCCTTTGGATTATTATGGCAGCAATCGAATCCATCTACTTATAATACGGAAGGCGGATGTCACTAGGGAGACCCATCGAAGAACTGTGCATTCTTCCCCTTGTTAGGCTGGCTGAGAACGCCACGATACATTACAGAAAGAACTAGTTTCTACCGTTTGCATCTTTTGCATCTGCCTCATTCCATCAAGTATTTCTGCTCAGCCACCATTCATTTCTTGCAGGAACGTTCTAGGTTTCTCCGCAGGAGACGAAGGGCTCCCAATTCGGCAATTTCCGGTGCCAGCACAAGCACTTCTTTAAGGACCGGTTCTGCTCTGTTAAAAAGTGACAATCCAGTGTAACTAAAGAAGCAGGGACATCCAGCGTGGACCCGAAACATGTTGAGCAATGGAGAGAAGACACCCTTGCTCATTCTGTGGCTAACATGAGAAACATGTTCAGAAGCCAATGAGACAGGTTGTTGACTCATTACTAGACTTCCTCTGCGGCTGGAAAGCAGCAGGCTGACTTGGAGTAGAGTCTGCCCAACTCTGCCTCAGCATCTTTTCACCACCCCTTGCCCAGAGCGGTCATAGAGCTTTGCCCAATGTGACTAAGGATTAGGCCTACAGTTGATCGCAGATACAATCTTGGGCACCCCAAGCAAACCACAGACCAGCTGTCCCCAACCTCCTGCCAACCCAGTGGGACAAGAATGCAAATCCATCTCCTGTCTGGAGAGACCTCTTACTTTTTAAGCCTCCCCAGTTGCAAAGCTAAGAACTACTTCAACTAACTGTAGAGGAGAAGCAGAGCTGCTTCATCTTCATTTTTGCTGGAAGCCCAACTGCTTTGGGGTCTTCCCACCTAGCAGCCATTCCATCCCATTTCTTGAATTATTTTCATCCCAAATGATCGTGAGGAGAACCCCTTGAACTTGCCTTTTTTCTTTCCTCTTCCCTCCTCACCCCTGTTCCTTGTGTCACGTCTTTTAGAATGCAAGCCCAAGGGCAAACTGATACAGGAGCTTTTCTGGCCAGAAGAGTAAGGTACTTCAAAGACAGCAAATTAAATTTCTCTTTGCTCTTCTGTCTTAGCAAGGTGATGCTTGATCCCAGTTTAGCACAAAACCTAGGCGTGCTTAATACTAACACTTTCAGCAAAGTTAGTATCTCAGTCTCTGATGGCTTGAGGACACTCAGGAAGTCCTTCGTCCCATATTATTTGCCAACCTATATGCTACACCTATCAACTGGGTTTCCCATTCGGAGTCAGAATTTTTATAGAGAACCATAACAAAATCCACTTACAAGTAGCAAATGCCTTCTTTGTCAGACTATCTTCATAAAAACCATGCTGATCTTGTTGCAGTCTTTTCTGAAGCGAGATCCATCCTTGGCAACATTTTTTTAAAAAAGAAGCAGCACATCGAGCAATTGTGCACAACCAAAGCAACACAAGGAAACATCCTGTCATTTGAGTTTCCCACAATGCTTTGCAGCAGGGGACTCTGCACGGGTCAACCACATGCCGAATGCATCTAAAAGCAGCCTCTGTGCCAGCTGAAGGCAGGAAAACTACAATGCTCTGAGGATTTCCAAGGAAACTGGATCAAATCTTCCAGCAAAGAGATTGCCTGCACTTTGCTGTCCTTTGAAGGTGGCCTGGTGCAGAATTAAACCCAAATCAGCCATCACATAATACATTTGATATGCAACTTGGCTCACTTTCTTGAATCATCTGTGGTGCTCATTGGCTCTTCCCACCCCCTCTGATCCAAAGGGCTCCTTGGGTCCCTTCTCCCACCCCCAAATCTGCACTCTTCTGAGATTTCTCGGGGCTTCCTGCCCAGCTGATGATGCAACTGACTTCAGCAAGCCAGCATCTCGTGTAGCATAAGCAGCAGCTGCTTTTCCTTCCTCAAAAGTGGGTCCCCAACGCACTTTTTTTTCCCAGAAAGGTTCCTCCATTCCAAAGAGATCATCTGAAGCAAATTCCTCTCTCTGTGGTCCAGTCCATGAGTCAGTTCCCCACTTCCTTTTTCTCAGAATGATGGCTGAGTCATTAACCCAAAATTAAGCAAACCATGGCTTAGTGCTCTGTGTGCCTTCACTCATTGCTCTGCATCACTCCACTCAAGGGCCACCCTGAAGGGACAATTGCAAATGCCGCCTCCGGTTCATAATCCAGTCCAGCTTGGTCATGATGGTTGGGGTGACAGTATCATGAATTCTCCCGAGCAAGGATGATGCTCATGATGTTTCTTGGCTTGTTTGTTTTTAAGGACACCTTGAAGAAGCTGCAATAGAGGTCAAGAAACTAGCAGCCTGCCATCCATCCACAGAAAGCTGGGGGGGGGGGGGTGTCAAGATGGTGACTGCAATCGAAGTCCTACTCTTTTTTATATATATATATAAAAAGGCAGGGCTTCAATCACAGCCACATCTTGACTTTTTTGACACTAACATGGATGCTCCTGCATAGAGAGGTAGAGTTGGGGGAATCGGCTCACTTTTCAGCTCCTTACTGAGTCATGCGGACCCATCTTAGCCCCAAATGAGAGCTGGTATTTTTTTCTTTCTCCTCTTAGCTGTCCCTCCCCGCCCTAATGTCATGATAAGGGTCCATTCTTCAAGCATCGCCCAGTGACGAGCAAAAAGCCCAAAGAAATGGCTAATCTGGCCTCTCCTCAGTTGACATCATCAAGATGTGTTGGAGTCTTCGTTCCCTGATTTTGTCATTAGCAACACTCCTGGAGAGCCCGGGGTTGAACAAGGCTGGGCCAGTAGATGCATTCAGTCATGCCTCCACAGCATCAGACAGCAAGGCGATGGAGGTCCATTGTCCAAATTTCAACATCACGTACAACCTCTTTCTGGCTTCACTCCTCCCGTTCCTCCCACTCCCGGCTAGTCCCAGACCAGAGTTTGAGCATCAGGAACGATACCCTCCATAGACATTTTCTAGGTTCTGCTACGTTCTCTGAATGAATTCTCTTGGCCGCTGAAGAGGATGGAAACCCAGTAGGAGCCTGTTCTACATAAGGATGTCACCATAATGGGTCAGCCAAGAGCCCAACAGAGGGAAGGAAAAGAAGGACGTGGGGTCAGGATTCTTCCGAATCTTCAGAGATAATTCTTCAGCCAGTGTATCGAGGTGATCCACCCCACACGCATTCAAGGACAACATTCCCAGGAAAGTGCGCTGCTGCCTGTGGCTTCGGTCTCCTTTGGACCGGCAGCACCGTCATCCGCAGCTCAAGCATTTTAATTGCACCTCCCAACTTGTAGTCTAAAATGATTCGCTAATTATGTAATTAATTTTTTTGGTCATTGCTAGCCTTGCAAAAAACAAAACAAAACCGATGTCCTTGTGTGTTGTAAACCAATCTTGATTCAGACCATCACTATGGTTTATGCTTGAAATGGGCTTCCACTGGCAAGGAGAGAGAGAGAGAGAGAGAAAATAGATAATCAAGGAAGCTGCGGCCTCTTTACCAAATAACAGGTTAGTTGATTAGATTCTTTGGACTGATCTAAAATACATCCTGCTTAATGAGGTGGACTGGAAAAAGAAGTTTCTATCGAATGTCATCTGTCTTAGAAGAGGCATTCCATTCTGTGAAAGAAGAATGCAGAAGAAGCATTTTCTCTTGTAGAGCTGCAAAGGGAAGAAGGCACCTAAGATAAAATGTCTTGGAATGCCTCTTCTAAGACAAGGCAGTGCCCACCAATTACAGTTTTGATTAAGACTTAGCCAGCATTTTATCTTAGAAGCCTTGTTCCTTTGCTGCTTTCCAAGAGAGAATGCCTCTTCTAAGACGGTGCCCACCAATTACAGTTTTGATTAAGACTTGGCCAACATTGTATGAGTGATGGCTCATCCCAGAGACACGATGCTGGAGCCTCACCTGCATATTCCTGTGGCAGCATCGGCCTATTGACTACTTTCTGGAAAGCTGAGATCCACTCCAGTTGATCACTTTCAGTCTCGCAGGCAAAGAGAAATTTTCGGTCAGGGGTGATGATGGTTATGCCGTGCTGCCAGTGATTTCCCTGGGCGGATGGTGGGAGCCCTTCCAAGACCTTGTAGCTGTTTTCTTTGCTCCCAATAAAAACTTCTCCTCTGGCAAAGGCATCCTAGACGACAAAGCAGAACACTCAGTCTTTTCAAGGGATTGGCATAAGCCACTTTTCTGCATTGCTCTGAAGATTATCTATGGGGATAGGATCTGAAGCCCAAAACAACAATAATTCCTTAAGGCAGCCTTTCTCAAGGGGGGTTCCACGAAAGGTCATGATTGGGGGCACCATGCAATGCTATCTGTAGGTACAATAATTTTTATGCAGGGGCTGCCTGAGACCTGAACATTATTTCAAGGGTTTCTCCAGGGTAAAAAAGTTGAGAAAGGTTGCCCTAAAGAAAGAAAATCTCTCTCTCTCTCTCTCTCCCCCCCCCCCCCCTAAACGGAGTGACTTATAGTTTAGAAGAGAAAGAGAAAATGTTTAAAAATCTGGAGAGGCTTGAAGGCAAGCCTCGTCTTCATCTCTCTGCTCATCTGAAATCTGAGCTTCAACAGCCACCTTGTTTCACTAGTTCTTGTAACGCCAAGTTTTTTTTTTAAGGAACTTTGGAGAAAACGGAACATTAAACTCCCCAGAGCATTTAATATTTGTTCCATATTCACTCTGGACAATTTCTGAGGTTTCTAATTCCAGAACCTCTCTGAGACCAGCTACGAACTCTTACCAAAGGATCCTTAAAATACATTAATCTTCTATCATCCATGGTGAACCAGCGTTTTTTGAACCCTTCCGTTTGCTAAAAGGAAAACGAAAGGGAAAAGAAACATTCATTAGTAAACCAGTGACTATTGATAAGTATAAAATGCAAGGCAGATCTTTTTCTTTTCCTTCTTAGTTTGTACTTTTAATTTTTTAAGTTTTCTTTTTAAGATTAAAGATTGTCTTGCTAATTGTACATGTATAACTAAAAAAAAATTAAAAGAAAAAGAAAAGAAAAATTCAGCATCTGTATTGCTTATTTGAAACTTCTTCAAACCATATAAAGAGGAGGTGAGGGGTTAAGCTCACATCCTGTGGAGCCATAGTTTGCTAAAATAAGAGTTTATTAAAGAAACCACAATTGGCTGGATTCCCAGATTACAGAAAGCCTAAAATTATGGTTTATTGGTGTGCATGTATTCAGGCCACACGCTGAGCTAAAGCCAAGCAAAGCAAATTATGGCTTTGCACAAACAGGAACTCATTAAGTGTGACATAGTTGTTAAAGATTGGGGCCTGGGTTCAAATCCCAGCTATGATAACCTAGCAGTAATAATTATTCTTCCAGTTTATCTACCTCCAAAAATGGAGAATGCAATGCTGGCCACAGAATCCAGATCCCTAAAAACAGCCACGTCCATTTTTTTTTTAATTACAAGTTTCTAGTCCCAATCACAAAGTTTTGGAAGCGTGTGGGTGGGAATGTTCTGCATGTACATTCCTACCCTGAAAGAAGCAGAAATGTTGAATATTGGAAAATAAGCATGGACTTCCGCCTTTACTCTTTTTGAATCTCTGCCACACTCTGATATTTTAATTTCCCTTGGGGGCCAAGAAAGGGGAGGAGGGAGCAAAGCATCTTGCAAAAACAGTGCATAAATTAGATTATGCTGATTGTACCAAATTGTTTGTAACAACAGTGCCTATCCATAGAAACCTCTCCATCTCCCCCCCCCCCCCCACTTAAAATCTGGTGCAAGCCTTAGGCTTGTTTTAATTTGTACCTAATGAATTGGTTAAGCACAGAGATGGACGGCTTGATTAAAACTCTCTTGGCTTGCAGCAACAAGAAAATAATTAATTTCTTGGTTAACCTTAATTAGGAGAGACTGCAATGCATGAAAAAGTGAGCAAAGGTTGCCTGTCTGCCCCCAGAAGCTGATTGAAGAGCAGAGAACCCAGATGAAATTTTAATCTGGGACTGGAGAAACCCAGGTTCCAATCCCGATTATTCTGCTTAATCAACCTGGCAAGGTTGTTGTAAGGATCAAAAGAAGGGGAGGAAATCCATAAATGTCATTCGTAGCTTTGTGGAAGAATATACAGGTTATATTAATAAATAAATGCAGGCACACTATTGCCCACATTAGCTCATCTGTGGGCATGTTATACGATAAATCCATTTTGAATTTGGAAAACACCATATTTATAGCCGTAATCTTGTTCAAGATTGTGACGAGCATCAGATGGTGTCCTCTCCCATCCAAAGCCGTTTTAGTCAGCCAAATTCCCAAATAGCTAGTACTTTCACCCGGCTATTATGGGATGAACTATTAGGAGATATCCAGCTGTCCATCGAGCATAGAAATAACTTGGTCATTTAGGGAAGCTACCCGTCGTCAGCCCCCATTTCAAGAGAAAGATCTGCAAATGTCCTATTTTGGGGCTCAAGATGTATACTAAATATCAGCTTTCTAGTGCAAGCTAAAGTTCCGGATCAAATTCCCTTTGAATATAATGAGATACCTATTTTAGACTTTCAATAATCAGGGTTTCCCAGCCGAAGCACACTAGCCCAATGGAAATATTTCAAGCATCTCTTTCTAGTTTCCGACATAACACACTGTGGAGTAGAACTGGCAGAAACATTTGAATGAAGTCAATAGCCAACCCTGAAATGTAGTCAAAAGCACCATGATTCATGCACATCATGTTAGATATTAGACCGGATCAGAATTTATAGGTCACTATTTGTCTCCCCACCCCGACTTTTCTCAGCAGCACCGAAAATTATAAAGTTGCATTTGGCCTAAAAGATTATACTTGCCTTACCTTTGGCCCTGTTTTCTCCATGTAGCCTTCTTTCAGATAATTCCTCGAAAGTTTTGGCACCAGCTACAATATTCAAATGATAGAAGAGGGTGGGGATCGGGCAATAGAAACAATAGGCAATGTCAATGCAGAAATTAAGCAGCAGGGAGAATAAAACCAGGTACAGGTAGTCCTCGCTTAACCATTCGTTTAATGATGGTTTGGACTTATGACGGTGCTGAAAAAACAGACTTATGACCGGTCCTCACACTTATGACCATCGCAGCATCCCCGTGGTCACGTGATCATGATTTGGGCGCTTGGCAACTGGTTTGTATTTATGACCATCGCAGCATCCTGTGGTCACGTGATCGCCAATTCCGACCTTCCTGGCTGGCTTCTGGCAAGCAAAGTCTATGGGGAAACGCGTGATTTGCTTAACGACCACGTGGTTCACTTAACGCCCGCAGTGATTTGCTTAACGGCCGTCACAAAAAAGGTCATAAAATCGGGTCAGATTCACTTTATGATTGCTTCGCATAGCAAATGAAATTCTGGTCCCAATTGTGGTCGTTAAGCGAGGACTACCTGTAAGCCAAAAGAAAAGGTCCCTATCCATCAATTGTTGCAGCAAGAGGGTATGGATAAAAAAGGAAAGATTGCCCGTGGACTGCACATTTGGTACAAATGAAGACACATTAGTTCGTTGGGCGCTTGCACTAAATTGTATTTTATTTAGGGCTCATAAGTGCTTTTGAGCACAGAAGTGACCCAAAGCACACTTCTTCAATTCCTCCCCCCAATTCCCTTTTTAAAAAATGTGTTCATTCATTGGAAATATTGGTGTTCACCCACGGTAGCGGTTCTCAAACATTTTGGTCTCAGGACCCCTTTACATTCTTAAAAATGATTAGGGACCCCAAAGAGCTTTGGTTTATGTGGGTTATACTGTATCTATCAATATTGACTGTATTAGACATTAAAACAGAGAAATTTTAAAATATTTATTGATTTGACTTCATGGACCCCCTGAAAGGGTTTTGGGGACGCCCAGGGTCCCAGACCACCCTGTGAGAACCGCTGATCTATGGCTGAAATTATGCATGGTTGTTTCACGTTTAGAAAGAAAGGAGGTTCTTTTATAGCAGGCCAGGTCATTGGACCATGTGCCCTCCTGGTGCGTGCATTTCGATTCCCAGAATTCCTCAGGTGGCCTGTCCATTGCTGAGAATTCTGGGAGTTGAAGTCCACACATCTGGAAGTTGCCAAGTTTGAGAAACACTGGTATAAACAATTCAGGGGGGAAAGAAGAAAGAAGAAACACTGAGCTCACATCAATATTGCTGGCTCCGGGGAACGCCACTTGCAAGTAATGGAATCGTGCTGCACGAATGGCGTTGAACCAGTCCACCATTTCCTGAACAGCAAGAAAATGGTTGTGTAAATAAATGTGTACAAATGCACACTTCAGTGGCATTCTCTATGATCCTTCATGGAGAATCTGCCCTCTGGCAGTCCGAGCCAATGTGTCCAACAGCCATGCTGGCTGAGAATTTGAGGGGGGCCTCTTACAACCCACGGAGAGGGCACCAGGTTGGGGAAATGCCCCAGCAGTGGGCAGCACCTGGACGACCTTGTCTGATCTTCAAAAAACTAAGCAGGTTTGGGCCTGGTTAGCCCATAGATGAGTGATCACTAGGCCAATCTTGGGCTGTAAAACAGAGTGGGAAGTTGAAAGTAATCTCAGAAGAAGTCAGTGACAAATCCTATGGTGGCCAAGCTTCTACATGGATAGGGAGTCAAGTTGGGAGTTCTTTATCACTGGAAGTCTGAACTAGAAGACTCTCAGAAGAAGCTTCTCTTCTGCTAAGATGGCGAGTCTTTAAATCTTGCCTAGCAAGTCTTGATTAAAGGAACAGCTGCCTCCTCTGAAAATATTTGCAACCAAATATTTGATCCAATGATCAATTCCCTTGCGACCTGTTCTCTGCTGCTTACTTCACACACTTTCTGGGGCTGGAGGTGTCCTGCTAAGCTACACTTAAGCCTGGTTTTATGCAGCGACAGTATCAGGGGAAGAAAAACCAGGATATTCACAGGAAGGAGAAAGTGCTGTTCTGAGGGGGGGCAACTGTACTGTAAGATATTTTGAGACAGGAATAATAGTGTGTTTCCAATTAATTTCATGAGATACATGAAGGGGAAGAAGGCCAAAGGAAGGGCCACTATCTGGCGTCACTTCTGGTACCACCACAGGTGGGAAGGGATACACAAAGATACACACACGCACACTCTTCTGCTGCTCCCTTCGGCAATGTGCCAACCCACTCTAGGGGTGCTTCCTTTCTTACTTCAGAGTCCCCACCTTGCCATCTTCATGGTAAACAAAGATATTCCTTGTGCTGTTGTCTTTCAAATAGGTGATCTGCAGCCCATGGGGGTTTCCAATCTTCTCCGGCTGGAATGTGGCGTTGAGATGCTCAATTTTCATAATCGCTTTGGGTTCTTTGGCCTGGCAAGGAAAACCACAATGACACGTGACCACAACCGCAACGTTTGAGGGCTGCACCATATCTGGGACACCATGAACCACTTTCTGCTGGAAGATGGACTTCCAGAAATTTGCTAAGCCCTCTAGGAATGACCAGATTGGCAGGGTCTGGTAGAAAGATCTTGAAATGCTTCACTAATGGTCCATGTTGCATAGAAATCCTGGTTAGGTGCACTGGAGGAGGAGAGACACATTCGGATATAACAAATTTAATTAAAAAGCGTAAGCTTTAATGAGCTACAAAAGCTTCCGTCTTTTAAGAACGTCGTTTGTCTGAAAAAGTACTACCAGACTCTTTCCGTTAGGTGCGCATACCTCGTCTCAATTATTAATTAATATCCTAACTAAGCTAAATCAACTTAACAGTAACATGGTTTCATGTGTCACATGGCTCAACCTGATTCCTGAAGGGATCCTTTCCTTGGGATTGTATAATGCACCTAAATCTTAAACTAACCAAATGGCCCAGATTCACTTAATATCCTGTCACAAAGTCTAATCCAGGTTATCGCAAACCAAGCTTTGCATGTGGTAGGAATACCTCCCAGGCTTACAATTGACCTGGTTCAGCTTGTGGGACAAACACAGACATTCACTTTGTTTTTCTGGAGCCCCATCAGGAAAGGCAATGAGAATGGCCCAGCTTGTGTAGAAGACTTGCTAAGAACTGGCCGGAGCTGGATCAGGCTCCTCAGCAAGCCCAAACAAAACTGGGAGAAAGAATTGGTAATCCGTCAGGAGTTAAGGCAAGCTCATGTATTTTAAATGTACCGCACATTCAGTAAACACGGGGGAAATTTGGGAGATCAACGAGATGGATCCTCCAGAGGGAGTCGGTTCTCTTTTTAACTGGCAATTGACCTCAGCAATGCAAAAAGTCTTATGAAATTTCCAAGAAAAAGATGATTAAAAAAAAATTCAGATGGAGCAGAGTGAATTCTCACTTCCTCAAAGATAATGCCCTTTTGACTCCAAAGGAGCATAAACATCGGCCTGCCCTTTGTTCTGGCTACAGATCTCCAGATCGTCCAGGAGCAACACATGAAGTCACAATCCTCATTTCTTTGCCAACCAAGGGAAGCAGCTGAGTCATATCAATTAAGAGATGACACAGCAGTTGGCCATTCTGAAATGTTAGGAACTGTCAGGACCTTGGACAGCACCGACCATGCTGGCTGGGGAATTCTGGGCGTTGGAAGTCGACATATCTTAAAGTTACCAAGTTTGAGAAACAATGGGCTAGACCAGAGCTTTCCAAACTGTGTGTCGGGACACGTTAGTGTGTCGGCTGCAGTGTCTGGGTGTGTCGCGGCTGCTGCTGCCTCCGAGCCCTGCCAGGATTCCACGCAGGTCCTAGTGCCTGCCTTGTGCCTGGCTGCCTCCAAACCTGCCCTGCCAGGATTTCGCGCAGGTTCTAGTGCCTGCCTTGTGCCTGGCTGCCTCCAAACCTGCTGTGATTCTGTGCAGGTCCTAGTACCTGCCTTGTGCCCTGCTGTAAGAGTGTGTCGCGAAATGATGCCCTGCTGTAAGAGTGTGTCACGAAATTATGCATGTCTAAAAAGTGTGTCACCAACATGAAAAGTCTGGAAAGCTCTGGGCTAGACCATTCCTTATAGATGGCCATCTGTCAGGGATGCTCTAGTGCAGTGTTTTTCAAACTTGGCAGCTTTAAGATGTATGGACTTCAACTCCCAGAATTCCCCAGCCAGCATGCTGGGGAATTCAACTCCCATGCTGGCTGGGGAGTTCTGGGACTTGAAGTCCATACATCTTAAAGCTACCAAGTTTTGAAAAACGCTGCTCTAGTGCATCCTGTTTTGAGCAGGCAGTTGAACTAGACAATTCTGTGATTCGCAAAGAGTGCTGTTGCCCCAGCAAATCTCTGCACTCAAAGGAGAACCTGTCTATTGCTTCCTCTTTACTAGACATTGACCATGGTTTGTCTCTGGCTGAGTTCACCTGACATGCGAAACATAAAGCCAGTTAATGCCGCAAAAGACCACGTTTACATTTATACGATGTGCTAAGTCCAACTAAATCCACCATGTTTCAGAAGAAGATGATGGCCTGGTTCACACAGTGCACTACCATAAAGACAGAGTCCCCACCACAAACAAGAGTACAATTCACCCAGTCCCCTTCAGCCTAACCCAGTATGCTGGGAACTGCAGTCTTCCAGACATACAACCTTGAGAGAAGAACAGTATCCTCCTCCGACCTGGCATGGTTGTCCTCTCTCACCACACGTGCAGCTTGTGGAGGAAGCATGGACTGGCAAATGGATCAACTGATTGGGTTTCGGTATCCCGATTGATGGGGTGGAGTGACTTAAGCTGTGTGTGACTGGCTCTGTTTTGGACTAAATTTAACCTCCTGGGAGTTAGCTGATAAGGTCCGTTGACCTCTTTTTGGTGTTCCTTCAACAGACTAACCCCTGGGCCACTAACTCAATGGTGTTGTGGGTACAGGGCTTTTGAGAACTTAGGGGCAGAGCCTTACTCTCATGTCCTCCACAGAATATAGTGCACTGTATAAATAATAGAAATCTACAAATGAGAGACGAGGTGGGTTCTCCTAACTTTCCCTGCATGGCCCATTCTTCAAAAGAGGGGCTACCCCCACCCCCACCCCCACCACCCCTCTTACATCACTTCTGTTGTAATACTTCAGGGCACCTTCCCGTTCCGAAAGGACAAATTTCCTGCTCAGGAACTGCCCGTTGTCACGGCCCCTCTTCCAAAGAAATCCTTCCCGGTAGCCTGCAGAGAAACAAGAAAAAGCAGTATGTCAATGAAGGTTCTCAGTCATCCAGGTGGAACAGTCTGTAGCTTGAATCATGTCAACTGGATTTCTATTTTCTCAGTGGAAACGTTTCGCTCCTTATCCAAGAAGCTTCTTCAGTCTGAGCAAAGTTAGTAAGGGAATCCTTAAATATGTTTCTAGATATTTAAGGATTCCCTTACTAACTTTGCTCAGACTGAAGAAGCTTCTTGGATAAGGAGCGAAACGTTTCCACTGAGAAAATAGAAATCCAGTTGACATGATTCAAGCTACAGAAAGAAAAAGCAGTGTTTCCTTCTGAAAGCAGATGGCCATGTTTGAAAAGAAGACGCAACCTGGATTATTCCTTTGCATGGTGGCAGATCATCCACAGTCCCCTTGTGGGGATAACAGGTCCAACTTCTGTGGGATTTGGGCTTGGTGGTGGTTGGAAACTCAGCTCCAGATTTATCCAGGATTGTGCTTATGGAACAGAAGTTACATAGAGCATCAAGATGGATACAGTGCCCTATGAGGAAACCATGATTTGGAAGGAGTGTTTTCAGCTGCGTGTTTGTTTGTTTAATCATGGGATAACTATGTCCCATCCAATCAGCCAAGAATTCTCTATGTGGCAAATGTACACACAGAGAACCATCTACATTCAACAGTGGTTAAGAACATCTTTAGAGAATCCTGCATGAAAGAGATTACCTCCTTGCCACCTTTCTCCAATCAAATCCCAATCCCTCTACAAACAAAAGAGACTTGCAACGACAATGTTGAAATAAATTCTGCTCCCCAGCTTCTGGAATTCCAGGAAGTGGCAGCAAGACTTGAATGACCATGGGAAAACTCAACAAGGTTGGAACATATACAGGCCTACCCACAAAACGAATATAATCATTTTGTAACTTCTGGCCTAGATTTGAGCCTGAATGTGCTGGCGTTCCTTCCCTGAGGCCTGAAAAATATTTCAAGGGTTCCTCCAGGGTCAAAAGGTGGAGAAAGGCTGCGCTAAAGGGAGATGTCCATTCACCTTGTAACAATCAAAAAAGCCTTCATAATATAAGGTTTGGGTATCTGTCCATCTAACGCAGAAGTATCTCAGGTGGAACCTCAGGACCTGGTTAAAATCTAGCAGAGTTTATGTGATGCTAGTTTTGATATTCCTGCAAAGATCCCTTGCAAAGAAAATTTTCATGGACTTCTTTAAGATTCCTACTTGAGATAAAGGTGCATCATGTCAGAAAACCTGGACCAGTTTCAATTCCTGCCAGAGAGATCTGGCAACCTCAACTTTTTCTGGTCTTTGATTTGGCCTCAGAAATAAATCCATCTTAGACTGCCTGGGGGATCTGGGGCAGAAGAGATACTGTACCTCCTTTTTTCAATGTACATGTTTTAGCCTGTCACTTCTTTCTTCTGGGTTCCGATCCAACCAACCCTTGAGTCTAATATTGGGGAGAACATTTCTCAATGCTCTCTTTTTTATAACTGACACCATTTCTACAGGGGTTCCTTCATATTTGCACTGGTCTCTCCCTAATTTGCTTTTAGTCTCCTTTAGAAGAATCTACTCCCATTTGTCCTCAGTGCAACTGAGAAGGAAAACCGGAGCTTGTATGTTGCATCTTGAGATAATGAGGAGTGTGAAATGCCAAAGTTCTCATGAGGACACCATGAAAGCTGCTGTGTGTTGCCCCCAACAACGCCTTCTTGCCCAAGACCCCAGCTTTGCAACCACCGTGTTCCCAGCTGTACCATTTCCACCGCACACCCACTGTTTCATTAACAACAATACTATTGTTGAGCTGTCCACAGCATGAAGGATTGAGGCCCAGTGATAAAAGAGGCTTGTTTGATGCATTTTCCTTGGAGTCAAGAAGAAGAGAGGTCCTTGTGCAGCTTTTGTGTTTTGCATAATGAGCACCAACAATCTTATTTTAAGCTTCTACACCTCGGCTCGGACCTTCTAAACGAGTCCATCCACACTGTAATGTCCATGCCAGCCTCTCAGGAGAACCCACACCTCACTGCTGGAATACACCTTCCACCTTCAGAAAACCCTGGTTTGAAGTCACCGGTGTCTCCAAACGCTGGCAGGGAACTTCTCGCTCTTCAGATATTGTTGGACTCCCGTTCCCATTGTCCCCACCCAACGTGGCCAATGATTTGAGATAACAGGAGGCATAACCCAATCATCTCTAGATGACCGCAGGTTTCTCATCCCTGAGTTAGAAGAATTCAGGAAAGCAGCTAAGGAAAGCCCTCCTGGTCAAAGTTTCTGGGAAAGTCCCACCAAAACAAACTCGGCTTCTTGAACAGCCACAAGCACTGGCTTAAAACTGCCTGATGATCGTGGCTTGTTTTGGGAGCACTACGTCATCATCAGAGGCAGGGACATGAAAGAGAAAACAACCCACAGATTGTTCTGTGATTTATTAAGCCATAATGTTTCGCTTTGTGTGACGTGCTAGCACCGTTTCCACGTCCACTCATTCGTCATATTGTAAGTGCTGCGTCCGCTGTTCTCTAGCCAGCATTTCCCTCTCCTTCCCTCTCCCCCCCTCCCGCACTAAGTTGCTTAAACTCTTTTCCTTTTCCTTGTAAGGAAGGGGTGCCAATCCGCTGAACCGTTTCTCATTTTCTGCACACATTGCCAGCGCCCAGGGATCAAGAAGCAAACGGCTTGCCTGTTGGAACTGAAAATCAAAGGCAGGCTGACTGCACTAACAGGAACATCCACCCCAAAAGCAAAATATACTCGCACATTTTTCACCCCAGCCCTGACAGTGAACTGAAATTCTTGTGAATAAACATTGTAGAAGGAAAGTTGGGTTAATCCATGGTAGGCTGAAATCTGAAAGCATCGGCTCACGAAAGCTTCTGCCTTGTAATAAAATTCATTCGTCTTAAAAAGTGCTTCCTGATGCTTTCTGATTTTTGTGAACAAAGTGTCACGGTCACACAAAACCAGTATCTTGAGGTTAAAAAGCTTTCTGAAGTCAGATTTGTATTGACATTTCCCCAAAGGAGTCACTTGGTTTGTTATTTCTCTTTGGATGATCTTTTTTAAAGCTAGATGCATATTGCATGGAGCATAGGGAACAGATTTTCATTTTTTATTTTTCCATACCAGCTTTTTCCCCCACCACCCCATTCCTTCTCATGGGATGAAATGCCAAGGAACAGCTCCACTCTTTAAAGCCTGGCTGATGCCCTGCCCTGAAACAAACATAGAGAAGTATTTTGGCCTCCGATCAGCCCTGCGAGGGAGGAACTAGCAATCTGCGCCGGAAGAGTTTCAAAGAGTGAATTTAGGAACAGATCAATCTGCCTTGGCATGAGGTTGGTCTCTTTGCCCATTCCAACCACAGATGCTAGAGATGAAAACCTGGAGTTGGCTCAACATGTAGAGCAATGTTTCTCAACCTTGGCAACTTTAAGATGTGTGGACTTCAACTCCCAGAATTCCCCAGTCAGCAAGCCCTGTATTGCCCCCACGTTTTTCACCGATCCACCAAAAGGTATAGAAGGGCTTTTAAAATTAATGTTCTGAAGTTTGGTTTTCTTCATCAATAATTCTGGAATCTTCAGGTCAGAACATCAGGTTCCAAAATCACTACTACCCACTAAAAATAGCTTTGTTTAGAACACACACACAAACACAACCCTGTAGCAGAGAGAGGGTGTTTCAGACAGATCTGCCCACTTCTAAAATACTCCATTCCACCCCGTTTTTCTTTCCTTGTTTCCAAGAAATAATAAATGAGTGCAGAGGGCAACTACTCCCTAACATTCAGTGATGCTGAACTTCAATTCCCAGCTGTCCAGGTTTCCCAGCCAGTGGTGAAAAATGGAGTTGTAATGTACCAAGATCCAGAATAGATTTGAGTCTATGTTAGCCATTCCCACCATACCTGTAGCTTATTTCCACCATACACACAGACCAATCTCTTAAGCATGCACAGGGAGAATGAAAACAAAACCAAAAACCAATCAGTTTCCAAATGAACATGTGTCTTACTAATTTTAGGGCAGCCCTTAGCTTGAACCAATACTCACTTGCTTCTGAACAAGTGGTCCAGATATCCTGTTTGGCCAGCTAAAAATAAATCAAATTATTTAAGTCTCTTTAGTGAGCATGTGAGAGCCAGTTTAGTGTAGTGGTGAAGGCACCAGGCTAGCAACCGGGAGACCATGAGTTCTAATCCCACCTTCGGCACAAAGCCAGCTGGGTGACCTTGGGCCAGTCCCTCTCTCTCAGCCCTAGGAAGGAGGCAATGGCAAACCACTTCTGAAAAACCTTGCCAAGAAAACTGCAAGGACTCGTCCAGGGAGTCTCCGAGAATCAGACACGATTGAACGGATTAAAAAAAATGAGCATGCAAGGTGTACTGAAATTACCCTTTCTTTTTTCTTTCTCTGAAACAGAAGTAGCTCTTGCACACCTGTATAGCAAAGGCATCAAGAACAAACAGAGGAACAAATCTGGAACACAAGCCAGAAGACAAAAATAGCTGCTCTTAGCATCCCTGTTTATGATACATTCTCCAAGGGAAAGCAGACAGGTCTTACAGTATACCCCTTTTGGGCTGAGATGTCCCCAACAGTTTCAGGGTCATAAGAAGAGGGTAACAATTTAAGATGGGAGTTTAATAATTCTGGAGTTTAATTCACATCAACATTTCATAACAAAATGCTTTCCAGAGGTGCTGGATCACAGATCCCATTGTTTCTGATAGCAATGATGGTAACCCAGAATTAAATCAGATCAACTTGGGCTATACAGAAGGCCAGGCTGGGAAAGATTATCTGGTAGGTTATGGATTCCACCTAAGGGTTGAGAAGATCCAATTCCAAAATCCTAGGGCTGCCATCATGTTGGTTGGGGAACCACAGTCTAACTTCTTGCTCTAAATATCACCTATCTCACAGGGTTATTATGAGGATAAAATGTGGAAGAAAGACATCATGGATGCTGCCACGAGCAATTTGGAGGAAAGGTAAAATAAAAAGATTATAGAACAAAAGCAGAAGAGAAAGACTATCAAGTTGAGCATTTCTCCTGTGGACTAGATGGACATGTCCATCTACGTTTCTTGGAAAAAGTGCAGAAGTAGCTTGCCATTGCTTTCTTCCAAAACTTTCTGTTGTTGCCGTTATTGTTGTAACTTCTGAGTCCAGCCTACAGCTCTGGGATTTCCTGACGTGCTCTATGCAAGGATCAACCAGGCTTAATCCTACTTAGCATTGTTCTAGATCAGCCAACGTTGGAACAGAGATCTAAATAAGACTGGGGTGGAGATGCAACAGTTTGTTTCAAAACTAACATAAAATCTCTAATTGAACAGGTGTCACAGTGTACCCTAGGCCTGTAAACACCACTCAATGTTCAGATTTGGGGCCCACCTACAGTATTATTCATTCTAACACTCCAGCCCTATTCAGATGGTTTCCTGCCACACAAACAAGTCATGGCAAGACATAAAATGTGTACCTTTGCTTCTACCTAACCTGTAAACGAAGCACCTGTCAGCTCCACCAGGTAGACCAGAATCAGACTTTATGGAGATCGGCTATAACAGGGGTCCCAAAACTCTTCAGCTCATCGACCCCTTCATGAAGTTTCAGATTGTTCATCGACCCCCAAACGTTGATTATATGAAAATAATTTAATAGATACTACTTTAACTAATAGTACTACAAATAATAATGACAACAACAACAGGGACAACTCAAGGCCGCTCTCACTGGCAGCTGGCCATTCAACCCTGGGTCACACTGTCTCGCCGCTAGCCACCTCACTCTCCGGAGTAGGGACGGGCGTGGAGCTCTACAGAGACCCCAATAGATGAATTGACCCCAATCGACCTCCCGTCATTTATCAACCACATATTGACCTTGAGACATTTACTGACCCCCTTTTGACCCCCAGCCATTCATTGACCTCTTGGATAGTCCCATCAACCCTTGGGCATCAATACTGACCACTCTGGGGAACCCTGAACTGTAATAACCAAATCTTGCAAGTCTGATTGTGCTGGACCTCATACCCCAGTGAATCAGGGTGGCGTCAGCCTGATTGTGAATGTTATCTCATTTCTCTGCACTTAAAAAAAATGTTTCAGACCCTTTTGCTTAGATAACAGTTCTTGCATATTTCCATCAGGACCACCTGATGGCTGAATGCAGAGAAAAGCGGTTGGTTTAAACTGTTACATGTGAACAAGCTAAGATGTAAAATCAGGATTTGATGTAGTCCTTGTCCTCACTAATCACCGTTCCCCAATGTTGGACCCCACACAAAATGATGGTTAAAAGTGGAAACCGAAATATGCAGAAAACCTCTTTTCCAGAGGCTTAAGTAAATAAGAACTTTGAACAGTAAACATTTGCATTCGTGCTAACAAAGAACTTTCCCCATTACCTGCAGAGTAAGGTTCTTGTTTCTCGATGTAAATGAATTCCTCCCTTTCATATTTAGCCCTGATCCACTGTTCTCGTAGCAGTCTGACAAAAAATAGAAAACCAATAAAAGGATTTTAAAAAAACACTGGAATGTTGAATTCTTCACAGAAAGCAGGCATCCTCCAGAAATAAATGAGGATACTAATTAGAATTCGGAACTGTTTCTCCTCTAATCAATCCAAAATGGAGGAAAAACCAGATCCCGCCTCCAAATATATTACATATTTGAAAAGAAATAGCAATTGGCTCAATAGCTGCATCAGTAAAACTGTGTAACCATCACAGAGTTTGGAAACTGAATACTATTCTAGGGGAAAATATCTTTCTCAGGATGGATCCTTAGAAGTTCTGGAGATGTTTTTTTCCCCCAGGAACACCAAGAATGGAGAAGGGAAGAATCAAAACAAGGTGATCATGAGACATTATTTGGAGGGAGGGTTGGAGGAGATGATTGCAGGCCAGAAGTCAATGTTCATCAGAGCATCAAATTGCTCAGCTCAAAGACAAATGTAGAAAACGAGGAGGAAAGGCGAAAGAGTCCAAAACTCCTGGAAAAAAAGAAAGGATCTCAAGTATTTCTAGTTTTTTCACATCTCATGGAACTTACTGGTTGTATGGGTTACCTAATGGAGCATTATAAAGTCAATCGGCATGTGATAAATTCCATAATTCATGTTTTGTCCCCTTCACGTATAAACATGCAATTTCTTTTTCTACAAACTTCAGGTAGTTCTTGTTTAAACGACCACAATTGGGCCTGGAATTTCGGTTGCTATGTGAAATGGTCGTTAAGCAAATCCAACCCGATTTTACGACCTTTTTTGCAGCGGTTCTTAAGTGAATCACCATGGGTGTTAAGCGAACCATGTGGTCATTAAGCGAATCATGTGGTTTCCCATTGATTTTGCTTGCCAGAAACTGGCTGGGAAGGTAGAAAATGATGATCACATGACCACAGGACGCTGTGATGGTCATAAATGCGAACCGGTTGCCAAGCACCCAAATTGTGATCATGTGACCGCAGGGACACTGCAGCGGTCATAAGTGTGAGGACCGGTCGCAAGTTGTTTTTCCAGCACTGTCATAAGTCCGAACCATCACTAAACGAATGGTTGCTAAGTGAGGACTACCTATAGTTTAACCCTGTTTTTTTTCATAACCCAAAATAATGCAATAATTATATAAAGCAAAAACAAAAAAGCAAAGCAAAGCTATTGTTTTCATCTATAACATCCAACAGCTGAGAAATTATTCAGTTACAATCCTATGCAGCGCACACCTCCATGCAGCGGCATTTTGAATCAATCAAGTTTCATTGAAGTTTTTTTAAAAAAAAATCAGCAGAAACAAGCATCGGGATGGAGATTACAGATGTGGCGGTTGCATGAAAGAGACTTCTTCTCCCCAAAACGCTTGAGCAGGACATGGGTACTTACAGGCAGTCCGAAAACGTTGGCTTATAATAAAATGGTGGGATTTTTGATTCATATTTTGCTTTGGAGGCAGTGTTTCCCGTAGAAGCCATGAACTGCAAACAAACAAATTTTTTAAGAAGTCCATTATTAACTCATTCAGTTGACCAAAAAGTTCTAGATAGTATCCCTTCAAATTACAGACCTTCCCGATGATCTGCTTAGCTTCAGCATATATGGTGCTTAAATGTTTGTGAACTCCTTTGAATGTTCAATATTTCTGCATAAATATGACCTAAAAAGTGATCTGTTCTCCACTCAGGTCCTAAAACTAGATTTTTTTGGAAGCTGCATGCACAGGTGATGAATTCACCTAAACACACACTGTTTTTGAATTTTAATATTCATCTTACTATATATCTCTGCACTCTATTTTATCTTATTTATTTATTTATTTATTTATTTTATTTATTACATTTATATCCCGCCCATCTCCCCCACAAGGAGGGACCCTGGGCGGTTCTTATACTATTTTATCTCACTCTTTTATCCTTACTTTATCTTACCTTACTATATTTTATCTATTTTATCTCACCGTAGTCTATTTCATTTCATTTCACTGTATCTCACTTTGTCTCATTTTATTGTATCTTACTGTGGCTGATGCCCATGCGTTGATATAGTCAACTGACTAATCAATAAAGTATATCTATCTCAGGGTTTCTCAACCAGGGTTCCGTGGCACCCTAGGGTTCCACGAGAGGTCACAAGGGGTTCCCTGGGAGATCACAATTTATCACAAAAAAAATTATTTCAAATTCGGGCAACTTCAAAGACGTAAGTTTCATTCTTTATTTTTAGGTTAAGAACACGGTTAATGCATATCTACAGGCCTACCCATGAAACGGATATAATAATTTTGTAACTTCTGGTCTATCTTTGAGCCTGAATGTGCAAGGGTTCCCCAAGGCCTGAAAAATATTTGAAATAATTTTTTAAATAAATCGTGATGTCCCAGGGAACCCCTCGTGACCTCTCACGGAACCCTAGGGTGCCACGGAACCCTGGTTGAGAAACCCTGAGATAGATAGATATACTTTATTGATTAGTCAGTTGACTATATCAAAGCATGGGCATCAGCCACAGTAAGATACAATAAAATGAGACAGTGAGATACAGTGAAATGAGATGAAATAGACTACGGTGAGATGAAACAGATAAAATATAGTAAGGTAAGATAAAGTAAGGATAAAAGAGTAAGATAAAATAGTATAAGATAAAATAGAGTGCAGAGATGTATAGTAGTAAGATGGATATTAAAATTCAAGGGCTCCTCCAGGGTCAAAAGGTTGAGAAAGGCTGATCTATCTAGTTCACATGAAGATAAAGGGAGGGAGGGGGACGCACATTCAGACTTGCAAGATTCTGCTGCTGCAGCTGTTACAACAAACAGTCCTGACCAACATGGCATTGTTCCTTAGCCTGACATAAACTGCAGTTGGGACTGCAGACAGGACCACGGCTGGCATCTCTCCAACCCTCCTCGTGACCGTCTCCCACCCGGAAACCTATGCCCTCATCGTGGGAGGTTGTGCGGATCCAGAATTGGCCTTTACAGCCACTTGCGGATCCACTGTTAAGATTTTACCCCTGGAAGATAATCTTACTCGGCTACGAGTGATCGCCAAGAAGAAGGCATCTCTCACCCCGTAACATTTTGCTGCAGATCCTTTTCAATCAGCTGAGGCATAAATTACCCCGCACCCATCTCTTCCGATTGTGGGAGGGGCCCCTTCCCTTGCCTTGAAATTACCTCGACTTGCCCGCAGTCCCACTCATCCATACGGACGGATTTCACCTTGCTGATGTGGGGAATGTTGCGGTGGATCCCTGAACAATTTAAGCAGACGAACACCCCCAAGCTATGAGATGCCCAGTCTGGATCTGCAGAGACAAAAATTGGGGGAGCAAAAAAGCACTGCAGCGTAAGTACCTGCAGGTGAAACACTGGAGCTAAGAGAAAGGGAATTTGGCCATTATCGCAGGCACCTTTAACAACCATCATGTAATATATGATATCGTTGCTAGGTTATTGTCACGCCCAGGATGGTTGTCAGATCACAGTAAATCATTCTGATTGGTAATCCAACTGCCTCGTTTAGCGACCATTCCGTTAACGACAGCGATGAAAAATGCGACCAATCCTCGCATTTACGACCTTTGCAGGTCTGTAGAGCAAAGGAAAGCTGAAGTCAGATCATAAGCCCCGTTGCGGTTTCACTTAGCCACTGCTTCACTTAACGACCGAGTTGCCGGTCCCAATTGTGGTCACTAAACGAGGACAACCTGTACAACAGGTGTTCCTTCGCACCCTGCTAAAATCCAACAGCAGGAGGATCTGGGTGACAAACATTAAGTGCAATGCTGAATAATCAAGAAGAGGTTTCCTCGGTTCTTTCCTCACATTTCCTGGAAATGCCAGGATAAAAGCTAGGACCACTTTTTGCGTGCAAAAAAAATATGCCACGCCCCCAAGCTGCACTCCCTTAAAAACAAAGCATGATTCTAGACCTCATGATTCTGCGCAAAGAACTGATTCACATGGGAATTGCCTGAGCTGCCATCCTGAGCAGGCTGATGATCCATCTAGTAATGTGGGGTTTTGTTTTTTTTTAAAGGGGGGGTGTTTTCCCTCCCAGTTGTTGAAACTGGGATTCCCCTGCAGGCAAAGCGCACAGTGTCCCCAGCACTCTTCCCTAAAGGAGTAAATCTGTGCAAAAGTACTCGTGTGTATCTGTGTGTGTGCAGAGAATGGGGGGATATACTATGTGGGTTTTTGAAAAGAGACTTCAATTGCAGTTTTAGTGCAAATCAGAGCAGCAGCAGCAGCCGGGGGAATCCTGCACAGGCTGCATTTGGGGCTGAATTTCTCCCCCCCCCCAAAAAAAAAGGGAGAAAAAGAGTACAGAACAAGCCCCTAAGCAAACAAGGGGCCCAGCTGGTTGATCTTGGCTGCGACAAGGAAGCCAAACGCCCCCTCCTAGTTGAGGAAGGAGGGGGTGCACCCAGCCCCATCGCCCCCATTAAGGGGATTACAAAGTGGGGGAGACCCACTCACCCCCCCCAGGCCGCTCCCAACGGGCTGTGCAGAAGGGAGGGGGACCTGGCTTCTGCATCCCGCCCAGAGCAAGCAAACTAGCTTGCCAGATCAAGCCACTATTCACAGATTAGTGGTTTAACCCTGGTCAAGCCTGCTCTCTCCTCCTCCTCTTCTTTCCTTTCTTCTCTGCCCCCCCCCCGGCAGGAACCTCGCCCCCCCCCCCGCAAAATGGGCCAGCTCCCCGCGGCCCCCAGCTGAAGCCGGCATCCCCGCGGCTAATCTGCACTGCAGTTCGCGGCTGGCGAGCCCCGTCGCTTGGCGTGTGCTATGACATCAGCATTTGCAACGGCAGCCGGAGAAGGGGGGGGGGGAATGGGGAGAGGTCCCCGAACGGAGAGGGGGGGGGGGCTGGCCCGTTTCTTTCTCTTCCTTTGGGGGACGAGCCTTCCCGTCCGGCCCCGGCCCGGCTTGCTTTCCGCGCCCGGCGCTCCCAGGATCGCCGCGGCAGCGAAAGCTCCACGCCTTTGACGGGGGGGGGGGGGGGGGGGGGGCGAAGAGTTTCACCTGCCAATTCCTTCCTAGCCAAGTTCCCGGGAAAGGCACGGCGCCCCAAGAAGCGCCAGGGGAGCCTTCTTTTCCTGCATACGTTGGCAACTTCGGCTGAGTTGGCAGGGGGGGAAATCAGTCCGGGGCAGGCTCTCCCCCCGCACCCCAGGATCTATGGAGGGCGGGGTCCTCCGCTTTTCTTAAGGGAAAGCAGCGCACGCTTTGCACCCTGTCATTTCTCACTTTCTCTCTCTCCCTCCTTTGAGACCCCCTTCCTCCCCCCCCGCCCCCCCCCCCCGGTTCCTCTTTTATTCCGTTCCCACAAAAGTGAACCGAGAAGCCGCGGGCGGAGAACCTGACGCGGGGAGGGAGAGGAAGCGCTTCCGCAAACCGCTCCGAAATCCTTGCTCCGCTCCTCGGGGGAGGGGGGACACACGCAGCCCCCCGCCCACGCCGCTTAGAGCGGGGAGGGCGGGCAAGAGGCTTTTTCTCCCTCGAGGCAAAGCAGGTCCCGGGAGCGAATGCACCTGCCTGGGTCGGGGGGGTGATCCCCCCCAAGGACCCCCGCCCCCTCCCTAATTTGCTCACCGCTGGCCCGGCAATCGGCGCACCCGCCGTTCCCTTCTTTCTGGAGCAATTCCAGCAGCGCCGTTTTGTTCCTCTCCTTCGCCATGGCGGGGGGCGGCGGCGGGGGGGCGTCGAGGAGGGGAGAGTCGGGGGCCGAGCGCCGGGGGGTCGTGCGGGGGGAGGCGATCTCCCGCTCTGCCGCCCTGCCCTGCTCGCCTCTGCCCTAGTGGGTCTCCAGGGCGCCTCCCCGCCGGGTGGGGGGGCTGCTTCATTCAGAAAGACCCCCACCCTCCTCGAGGGGCCCTGGGGAGCTGGAGGGGCGGGCCAGGCGGGGTCCCTCCGCCGCCCCGCGGTTCAGCATCCCCGCCCGGGCAGCGCGGCCAGCGGCGGCGGCGGCGAGGAGGAGGATGAGGATGCCTCCGCGCGGGGGGGAAGATTCCGCATGCCTCCAGCCCCGAAGAGGAGCCCCAGCCAGCCAGCCAGCGAGAAAAAAGCGAATTAATCCAACTCCGCTGCCAGCCCGGCGCGCACCGAGAGCAGCCCGGCTCGAGCGCGACCCCTAGTGGCCGCCGCGGGGCTGGACCGGCGGGCGCAAGCCCCGCTGCCCGGGCCAGGTGAGACGCGGCGCGCCAGGTTGCCAACGTCGCCCGCTGTCCTGGCTGCTGCGCCCTTTCCCCCCGGGTGGAGGCAGCGGCGGGGCGTGGAGAGGGAAGGGGCGCCCTGTCTTTAGGCTGCGTCAAGCAGGGCCTGGAAGGGCGGTCAAAGAAAGCCGTGGTTTGGTATGATGGGGAACCGGGCTTCACAGTCCATGTCCAGTAGTCCTGGTTGGGTCTACCGGAAGCAATCTGGATCCGATCCTTTTTTTTAAAAAATGTGCAGATATTAAAGGTGTGAGTGCTGATGGAGTATCTACAGAAAAGGTCCCAGAACAGCAGATGAATATCAGGAGGGAGAAAAAGTTCCCACTCCTGCCCCCCAGCCTTGCAATCTAAAAAGAACTGGCAGGAAAGGAAAGGGAGTGGGGAGGGAGAAGGAAAAAAGCAAACTGAGGCACAAGTTGTTAAAGTGACTTGACTCAAAGAAAGTCCACCAACATTTAAATTCATGTTTTCTTCTATTTTAACTCACGTTTCCTCAATGGAGTTTAGGATACATGGGCCTGTCCTTGTGTTTTGACCTACATTTCATACCCACAATTCTGCAAGCTACTTGAGTTGTCTGAACAGTCTATGTTTGACTTGACAGGCTTGTTCTGAAGATAAAAATGTAGTGTGCTGCCTTTCAAGAATGTTATTAAAATTCATTTTTTAAGGAAATGTTTCTGAGTGAGGTGAAATTCTACAGACTTATTCTCTCTTTAAAGTAATGGCAGATGCTACAGCATAATAGAATGTGTGGGCTTTTAAATGCTCCCCCGTGGAATCGGCAATTTTATTTATTGAACAAAATTTCAATCCGCCCCAGTCCTGACCGATGCTGGGTGGCATGTGACATAATAAATTAGGCAACCAATAAAATAAAACTGGTACACAGTTTTATGTAGGTAAATAATTTTACATGCATAATGACATAATCAGCTCCATGCTTGGTCCAGTAAATGCGTTGCGTGGTATCTAAACGCACAATTGATCTTTCCCATGTTGCAAACTTATTGGAAACCATTGAAATCGGATCAAGGAGTGTAACTATCAGGGAGAGGAGAGGAGAGGAGAGGAGAGGAGAGGAGAGGAGAGGAGAGAGAGAGAGAGAGAGAGAGAGAGACTCTCTTGAGTGTCTTTGAAATTGATTGACGATACAGAGGACAGCACCGCACCAAGAGCAATTCTCCCACCCCAAGATTCTTCCTGGCTTCCGCAATTGCATCACTGTGTTTCTCTGAACTGGCCCAGGAACAAATAACATGATTCAACATGAGTTCATCCTTTTTCCCGCCCCCACCTCCCCAAATAGAAAATTAATCTGAGGATTACTCCAACAGGCTCCTATAGTTTCATCTTCAGTTATGATGGTGCTGAAAAACTGACTTACGACCGGTCCTCACACTTATGACCATCGCAGCGTCCCCGCAGTCACGTGATCACAATTTGAGCGCTTGGCAACCAGTTTGCATTTAAGACCATCGCAGCATCCTATGGTCACATGAACACCATTTCCAACCTTCCTGGCCAGCTTCTGGCAAGCAAAATCAATGGGGAACTGCGCGATTCTCTTAATGACTGCCACAAAATAAGTCGTAAAACTGGGTCAGATTTGCTTAATGACCGCTTTGCTTAGCAACAAAAATTCCAGTCCCAATTGTGGTTGTTAAGTGAGGACTACCTGTAATGTGTTGTTCCGATATTCTTCAATCTTTTCCAGGCCAGATGTCTGTTTACTATATAATCTGGAATAATCATTAAAAAATTCCTCCATCGATTTCTTTCGTTGCAGAAACATCATTTGGTTCCATCCCAAACAGAAGTAAATTTTTTTTTTGGTCCTGTTCCTTATGCAACTGTTAGACCAGCAGTTTATCTGACTTAACAGCCTTTTTCAAAACATTTCTGTTTAACAAATTCAACTTGTCTTGTTCACTTGCATTATTTTTTTCCCTTTATTTGACGTAGGGCTAGACCAGTGTTTCTCAACCTTAGCAACTTTAAGATGCGTGGACTTCAACTCCCAGAAATCATGAAGTCAGCATGGCTGGCTGGGGAATTCTGGGAACTGAAGTCCACGCATCTTAAAGTTGCTAAGGTTGAAAAACACTGGGCTAAACCATTCCTTGGCATCCACGTTGCCACAAAAATACCCAAAACGCTTGCTGTCTCTTGTAAACCAACAGAAACAGCAAAACAATAAAATTGGGCAGGGAGAAAATGTTTTTCTTCCCCCTTCCCTCCCCAAAATGCAGGGGAGGGGGGAGATTTAGAGGCACCTATCTCCTAAATTTCCCACTCCTTCCTGTTTCCCCAGCCTTAAAACGAATCCACCGCCTGTCTCCTCTGAATGAAAATGCACAAAAATTAGACAGGATCACAAAAATCACCAGGGCGTGTTTCAACAAACCTTCCCCACTTTGCATGAGACGACCAAATCTGGCTAGTTTAAGAAGACGGCCCGGCTCCTCACTGCATCCTCGGGCTGTGCTAGAGGAAGAAAGCAGGGTGCGGGGGGGGGGGGCGTGTTTTTGCTCCAATGCTTTTTTGGGGGAAAACAGATCAGGTTCGATGCCCATCCTTCGAGAAGCCTTTGTTCGTCTTATTTGCTCTTGTGCTGGAGCGCTAGAAAGGAGACAGCTTAAGCATCTGGATTCCTTCTCCCCTCCTTCTGGTTGACCTAGGACAGGGGGTTAGCTATTTCTCCTAATTTATTATACAGGTTACAGCAAAGCAGACATCCTTGTTGAAAAGGAGCCATTGTGACGCCCGGACTCTCCTCACCGTTCCAGATTCTATTATAGCCTTGAGCGGATTCTCCGCATAATAGGCTGAGAATGAGAAATGTTGTTTATTTTCCCAGGAAACCACCAGAGACGGTCTGCATAGTTTCAGAATGCCTTGCTGGTGGGTCTGAAAGGGCTCTGCCCCCCTCTTTCCTCCCGCAGCTGCTTGGGCTGTTTCTCCTGAAAGACCCCAAGTCACGTTCCTGCAGTTTCACAGACATAGACTTCTTTAATACAGGTCGTCCTCGTTTAGCAACCACAATTGGGACCAGCAACTCTGTCATTAAGCAAAGCGGTCGCTAAGTGAAACTGCGACTGCGCGTATGGTCTTTCAGCTTTCCTTTGCTTTACAGACCTGCAAAGGTCATCAATGCAAGGATCAGTTGCAAATGTACCTTTTCATCACCGTCGTCACTGTGAATGGTCACTAAATGAGACAGTCGCTAAACGAGGACTATCTGTACACGAACAAACCCATACACATCCTGTTGCAGCCAGGGTCCAGCACAGCTCATTCCTCAGGTGGGCAGAGAAAAAGTAGGCTAAATCAACCCAGTTCAGAGTACAAAAATCCAATAGCATAGTTTTGGATTATGGCTTAAGTTTTTAATATTGTAATACCAGTTTCAACACAAGTTCAAACATTCTACCCCAGTGTTTCTCAACCTTGGCAACTTTAAGATGTGTGGACTTCAATTCAACTTCAACATGGCTGGCTGGGGAATCCTGGGAGTTGAAGTCCACACATCTTAAATTTGCCAAGGTTGAGAAACACTGTTCTACCCAAAAACACTGCAATCTTATTTTCTTTAAGGGGAAAACCACCCAAAAGCTGTATGGAAAACAAACCCACCATCATTCTGAGTGAATGTATACAAATCTGTTATCTGATGAATTTCTGTGACATTTTTCAAGAAATGTTTTTTAAAGGTTTAAGAGAATTTTCCTTTCTCTTAAAATGAAAGGCAAAACTGACAGTGTACAATATATATGACTGCAGATTCTGGTGTAAAAATGCGGCTCAGGAGACAGTTTGTTGCACTGTCTCAGCTTGGTCTTCAGCTTTCTCTTCCTTTAGGTCTTTATATCCCAGCTTTTCCAGTGGCTCTTTGGCCATCAGTTGCCTTGAAGAAATCAAACAAAAATGCATAAACCATTAGACTTGAAAGCTGCAAGCTTAAGCCATGATGGTTTCCAATGCCAAATAATTTTGGCTCTCTAAAAGCAATTACCCACCCACACACAAAAGGATTATATCTAGTGCTATGTGTATGTCTGCGTGTGATAATACTGGAACATGCACAGAAGCTGCTGTACGTGGTACAGGACAAGGAATTTAGCTTCCTACGAACCCCAGCCGTTCCTTTCAATTAGCACATTTCTTGTTCTTAGGGAAATAAAAATACACTTAACAGTTGGCAGGCAGTGATCCACAAGACAGCAACTACACATCACACGGGTCCAAAGAACCTAGCTTGCTAAGACGATCAACTTTCTTTTTCCTAGGGCAGTGTTGGCTTTAAATTATTATTATTATTAATTACATTTATATGCTGCCCAACTCACAGCAACTCTGGGCAGCTTGGAGAGGGAGTAGCTTTTATCTCCAGCCAAAGCAAAAAAGGGACAAAATGTCCTTCTTGTCTCAAGATTGCACAGATAATAGATGCCTGAAAGAGCTAGTGTAGCAAATCCTGACCACCAGTCCGACACCTGCCAGGCGAACCAAACATCCATTCGCCTCAGCGAGGTTTTGCAAAAAAGGTGCTTCTCACCTCTCCATTCGGCATTCTAAGTATTCCTTCGACTCCTGTCTGCACAATCCATTTTCATAGTGATTTGCCTGCAGACATTTCATGAATTTTTCTTTGAAAGCCGTACATTCACCTGTACAAAAAAAACCAAAAAAACCTTTTTGGTTTTTGTTTAGACGAAAAAAAATATGCCTGGAGTACTAAGAGTACCCGAAAAGAATAGGGTACAGGTAATCCTTGACTTGCTTTCGCTGGATGTCCAGCAACCCTAGAATTTAGAAGCACCTGGCCCATTTTCCCCACAGTTCCTACACCAGAAAGGGCTGAGACGCTTCCTCCGAAGGGTGGGTTTCGCTGGCCAGGATGCAAACTTCAGCAGAGCCCTCTGTGAGGCTGTATTGCCCCCCACCTTGCAAAACCTCAAAGCTGGGCCACAACACATTGGGCCAGGGCTTCCCAAATCTGGGTAAATTACTAAAAATTGGGTAAAAGTGGTTTTTCTTTGGGTAACGACACACGAACCCATTACCAAATCACAACAGGGACATTTAAATTGATTTAAAGTGTTTTACCTACATTGGGTAGAAAGGACTTTCTGATAAGTGGTTTTGGGTAATGAAGGAAAAAGTTTGGGTATTACTGCATTAAGCTATGGCTTACTTAACCGCAGCTTGTTCTCTAAGCCACCACTGGCTGACTTCACATTGCATGCAAAACCACAAACCATGGCTTACCAAACATATTCACCCGGAACCACATTATGGCCCATCCCGATAGGCGAACCCCTCCTTTGATTCTGCTCTTCAATGCAAAGCCCACACTGGGATTCCCTGCAGCAACTGCTCCCATCCCTCTGAGCCAGCGCTGGCTGGGGATTATGGGAGCTGCAGTCCAACAGGTCTGGGACTGCGGGCAACCAACTGCCGAAGGCGATTGGCATGAGGGGCTGTGCCGAATTTTAGAATAGGTTAACTCAGGAGAAAGTGTAATTGGATTGATGTGCGCGGGACTTGCAAGCTTGGTGACTTTGTTCAGCAATCTTAGGCTGGGAGTTATGGAAGGTGTAGTCCCAATGCATCAGAAGGGCAAAGGGAAGGGAAGGCAGCTGTGAAAAGATTTGAAGTCACACAGAGTTGGAATTTCTGCTAGGAAAAAAAAGTGATCTCCCTTTCCTCTAGAACAGTCTTTTTCCAAATTGGCCACTTTGAGATGTGTGGACTTCAACTTCCAGAATTCCCCAGCCAGCATGAATTCTGGGAGTTGAGGTCCACATATCTTAAAGCGGCTGAGGTTGAGAAACCCTGCACTGGGGCGAGGGTGGCGACGTTCTAGATTTGCCATCTCTATGGTGGGAGTTCTTATCGCCGGGAGTCCTCTCTCTCTCTCTATCTCTGGAATCGCGCTGACAGGCCGCGCATGCGCACTCTCCCCTCACCGAAATGATCCAAAGGGAAGGCGCCTTTATCCGGCGGCCTCGGCTTGAAGCTTTTTGCCCCGAAAACCATCGTGGACATGATGGAGATGGCCGGCCGGAGGGACGAGCCCCGCCGCTGCTCCGATCGCGGTTCTCCCCACTTCCGGAATAAGAGAGCCAAGCCAGTTCTCGCAGCGGAGCGCCGAGCCAGGGAGGGGAAAGCCGAGCGAATCGAGCGGGGAGCTCGGCCCCGCCCCTTTAGAACCCTGGCGAAGAATCGATACTTCGGTCGGGCTGAGCTGGCGCTGCGTGCTCGGATGGTGGTTTGTTCGATTGTGGTTCCAGCAAAAAGGCAGCAGGGGCTGAACTGGCCCTTAGCCAGAGAAACCACAGCGAGGGCGGCGGGACGAATGCCCGCCGCGGCCCTTGTCAAAGATGCTCATGGATCATTGCACCCATCGTCCAAGGAACCCGAGCCAGGAGGGCATTTTCCTGAAATGAAGCTTTTTGCAACGAGCCACAATTAACAGGGTTTTCCGGTTAACCTTCCACGTTCCAAACCTAGATGAGGTCAGGACAAGGGCTGGGATACCCCATCCAGACGTTGGACCTTGGGGGGGCGGTTCACCTTCTAATAAAAGGTAAAGGTTCCCCCCGCACATTTGTGCAGTTATGTCAGACTCTAGGGGCCAGTGCTCATCTCCGTTTGTTAGCCGAAGAGCCAGCGTTGTCCGAAGACGCTTCCATGGTTATGTGGCTGGCGTGACACACGCGGAACACTGTTACCTACCCACCGAAGTGGTACCTATTCATCTACTTGCATTTGCATGCTTTCGAATTGCTAGGTTGGCAAGAGCTGGGGCGAGTGCGGGAGCCGTCACGCGGGGCTGGGGATTCGAACCTCCGAACTTGTGATCCACAAGCCTGGCGTCTTACCCGCTGAGCCACCAAGCCCCTTATGAACACACCTCACCTTCTAATACACCCTTCAAATTTCCCTCCTTAGTGTGCCATGGACCTTCAATGCTGGTCACAAGGTTGGGTGCCCCTTACATGTATTATTTTTCTTTTTTAGTGGTTCTTCAAAAAAAAAAAAAAAGGACAACTACAGGTCGTCCTCGCTTAACAACCATTTGTTTACTGACAGTTCGGACTTACGACGGTGCTGAAAAACGATTTATGACCAGTCCTCACACGACCGTCACATTTATGACTATCACAGTGGCCTGTGGTCACATGATTGCCAATTTCGACCTTCCCAGCCGCCTTCTGACAAGGAAAATCGGTGGGGAACCAAGTGATTCACTTAACAACCATGTGGTTCGCTTAACACCTGTGGTGATTCACTTAATGACTGCCACAAAAAAGGTCATAAAATCAGGTCAGTTTCGCTTAATGATTGCTTTGCTTAGCAACTGATATCCCGGTCCCAATTGTGGTCGTTAAGCAAGGGCTACCTGTATTGTAAAGAGCTTTTTCACTGTGGCTGTTAGACATCGTTTTATGGACAACTTTTCATCGCTCTTTCCTTCCCTTTTGCATGGAGGGTGAAGAGCAGCTGTATTGATGTGTCCCAGGAAAGGCGTACTATTATGAAGATCGGCATCATAATATAAATAAATTAACAGCAATCAATACATAAATAAAATACAGATTAAATCGTAATCTGCAGAAGTTCAGATAAAAATGAATTTTTTTCTTTTTCTTTAATAATTTTTATTAGAATTTTTCAATAGAATAAAGCTATACAAAACAAAAAAAGATTAAGAAAGAAAAGAATATAGAAAATAAGAAAAAGAAAAAAAGTGAAATGGAAAGAGAAGAAAACGAAGTTACACCTTCCACCGTTCTTTCTATCGAGTAATTGCCATCTTATTCTTTCCCCTTCCTTTTTGACCCTTTTTAATCCCCAAATCCAGAAATCCTCAATTCAGTCTTTTCTTCTTTCAACAAAAAATCCATATAAGGTTTCCAGTCTTTCAAAAAAATCTTTGTCAGTTTTTTCCCGGACCAAACTGATCAGCTTTGCCATTTCCGCAAGTTCGGTCAATTTTATAATCCAATTTTCCGCTGTGGGAAAAATCCAATTTTTTTCAATGCCTCGTTCGGCTTGTTAGAGAAAAGCACCACCGGGGCCTGGGGAGGCTTTGATTTTGGAGGAACGGCTATAGTTATATAGCTATTATATATTATATCGTTACTATAGCTAAAAGCCCAGAGGATTAGTGCTCAAATGAGGGCAGAAAACGTGGTACATTGTTCTGGGTTTGAGCCAGGAAAGTTGGGATGCAAATGTAATTAAACTTTTCAGAAAAGCGCGGGGGAGGGGGGGTGGAAGGATTTTGACAGATGCAACATTGTCCTGCAGGGTTAAAACTCAAAATGCTTCTGATGAGAAGATATTTTAGCCGCCTTAGATGTGACTCTTTTATGATAATATTCAATATATTTCATAAGTACTGTTGGTATATTCTCTAGCCCGGCTCCTTTCACTTAGTGCAATATGTTACACGTTCATTTGTGGTAGCTAAAATCCAACATACAGTGACGATGGGGGCACCATTGAGAGACTTGAAAGACAAGGTTAGGAATAGATTGTCATGGAGAAAATCTGTCTATGTGGTCACTAGGAGTCAAAAATGACTTGATGGCACATTCAGGTAGTCCTCGTTTAGCGACCACAACGGACTGGCAACTTGGTCGTTAAGTGAAGCAGTCGCTAAGTGAAACCGCAACTGTGCTTATGATCTTTTCCAGAAAATCCTGATGTGATTGGGTGGAGGGAGGAAACGGGCCAAGGTCCTTGACAATCTATCCCTAACCTGGTCTTTCAAGTCTCCCAATGGTGCCCCCATCTTCACTGTATGTTGGATTTTAGCTACCACATTCTCCCCAGCCTTGGTGATGATGGCCTGAAGATGGTGAGAAGTCAAGTCTAGCTCGAGAAAGGTTAATATTTCTTTTTTTGCCTTGGTGACATTTATGGAGAAATGGTTAATCAGTAGCAAGGTATAAGCAACAGTGCCGTTCCTAAATCATTAAAAAGGGCTTTAAATGGAGTAACTGCAAAAAAAAGATCACCTCTTATCACTGCTCTCTGTTTGTGCTTCTGATTACTTTCTTCGTCTAGGTCTTGCAATAGTAAATGGAGAAGAACACCTGGATGGTTATATAACCACTGGTTGGAAATATGAATCTGTATTATGTTGTTCCAGGGACCGTGAAGAATAGGCTTTTCTGGGTTTGTGAATAAATGACTGTTCATTGTAACGCAAATGAGACTTTGTGATCCAACGTAATTTCCCAATCATGTGACCTGAGCTGCTTCGGAAGGAAAATACGAAACCAGGAGAAATATTTTCCACCCTAGATCCTCAACGCAACTTCAGGTGGAGCATCTGAAACATGGTCCTTTTGACCAAAAGCGTTGTTGAAGGGCTGTTAGTAGTGTTGTTGCAAGAAAGCAGAGTTCACAACCAAATGCTTTCTGGGGGAGGGGAAGGGTTGGGCTACAATTCCCATCTTCCCCAGCCATCTCAGCCACTGCAAATGGTGGTGGAAATAATGGACAATTTAGAGCATCAGACTTTGGTTGCACTCTCACTTAAGAAAAAGCTTAGAGTGTAACCCTTCCTTAAGGAAAGGTAACTTCTCCAGATGTTGGTTCACTCCAACTTCCATCAGCCACACCAACAAATGGTGAGGGTTTATAGGATGGCCATATAGGATTTTCCATCCTCATGGATGGCCATGAGGATCTTCAGCCTTGCTACTCAGCCTAATCTATCTCATAGAGTAGTTGTGAAGCCAAACAGAGCTTAAGTAAGTATGTATTTATTCGGTCAATGACCAGCAAAAACAGAGCTAAAGAGGATTGGGACACACACATGTTAAGTAAATATATATAAACACGATGAGAAGACGGGGGAAGTGATCAGCATCAAACAAGCCCTGACAACTTAATCCCTAATCTTTATAATTTGCAGAGACATGAAGGAATGTAATCTGATCTTTTAAATTCCCTGGACATTAATCTGTGCTTATGGTCATTTATTTATGCACTAGAGGAACTCAATGAAAATGTCTGACAAATTGGATCTTTCAGGGCAAACATTCTGAGGACGCTGAACTTTTTGGGAATCTTGGATAATTCATGGCCAACTGTCTCCAGAATTAGGAGCCTACTCACAGGTCAGGAGTGAGCATTGGATGAAATCTCACCCAAATTTTCTTCTTTAATGCACAACGTTTAAAGCAATTTCTTTTCCCTCGACCTGAATAGGAACAGTAGAAAGAAATGCAGAAGATTTGGTACAAGTCTTATTGGTAATAGCTGAGAGGTGAGGCTCTAACGTGCATGACCTCATTGTGTAAAATTGGCCCAAGAATTCCACATTTGTGGTTTAGCAAAGCAAAATAATGGTTGCCAGTTTACATGGTGCAATCGTGGCCGTGCTCTTGAATTTGTTGGCATCCCTTACCCTGGGTGTCACTACTTAAGCAATCTGATTCATCTTTTTGCAAAACAAGTTATAAACTGCAGTTGCACGCAAAACTGGGAGATTATCACCAATCTTCTGCCTATTTTCCCTTCTCTTGGGGTAGATGCCTTGCCTAAAATTGTCATTCAATATTTGGTGCTCACGTGTGTTAAAAATTTGCTCCTCTCACAGACACACACACTCTCTCTTTTTCAGTGTGACTTATTTATTCCTTACTTAAAATATGTTTTAGTCCACTTTTAGAAGATTTGTTTAAAAAGTGGGTTTGCAAAAATAATTTGTCATTTAGAAAGCAGCATTCAGCCAGCATCTTTTGCCTTCCATTTTTTCATGTCTTCTGCCACTTTTTACCCCATCACCTTTAACTTTTCATGGATCTCTCCCAGAACATTTTCATTTTATTGCTATCAGAACAATAAAGCCGTCCAAAGGTTTTTACAAAGTCGCATCAACTGACTGCAAGAGCCAGAAAATGTCACTGGATAAAAATCCCAACAACGTTGCGATTAGGAGCTAGTGAAAAAGGGCGTGTGGAAGAGCACTCTTTTATTTTTCCAAAGTGCCCCAGGCAAATATTAACCTTTGTGGTGACAGGAAAACGCCTAGAAGACAAATTTGAGCACACAAGAAAACCTTGAACACAAAAGGCCTGTGAAGAAAAACTCCCATAGCTGATGGAAAGAAAGGAGGAGGAGGAGGAGGATCGAGGAGGAGGAGAAAAGAAGAAGAAGAAAAAAAAAAAGACTTTTTTTGTGCTCCACACCTGCAGCTTTGCTAAGGAAGTTCTTGTCCCATTGTTGTTTGACAGGAAAGCAATGCTTAATAGGTTTTGTTTGAACAATATTAATCTCTTTGCTTTTAAGATTTGTCTTAAAAAGTGGTTTACAGCACACACACCTAAGCCAGCCCACATTTTTACCAGGCACATTAAGCTTAAAAGTAAAGCACAAATCACAGGAATGAAGAGCTCAGCTGTCAAATTGTACTTATGGTTAAGACCCAAGTCTCATTCTTCACCTTCAAAGCTGACCTGCCTCCAGGCAGGTATGTCGCAGTCAGATAATAATCCCTCGGGTAATAATCCCTCGCGCAAGCTTTCCCATCATGAGTGGAGACCCAGTGTCAAAAAATAAGAAAAGGTCTAAGATTTTTTTAAAAGCAAATTATTTTATTGCATCAAACTAACAGAAAACAAATTCTATCCATGTAACTGTATTCACAATGCACTATTATATTAAAAGTAGAGGAGGAAGAGGTGGGAAAATTAAATCACAAACATAACTCCAAAAAATTGATGAAACTGCTCAAAAATCTATCTCCTTCCTCCTTGCCCAAAACAAAAAGACATATTCAAATGTTGAGAAGCAAAAATCATTCTGCAAATCATACTCAAATTTGTCTTCCCAATAAAAAGGTAAAGGTTCCCCCCGCACATTTGTGCAGTCGTGTCCAACTCTAGGGGCCAGTGCTCATCTCCATTTGCTAGCCGAAGAGCCAGCATTGTCCGAAGACACTTCCACGGTCATGTGGCCGGCATGACGCATGCGGAACGCTGTTACCTTCCTACAAAAGTGGTACCTATTAATCTACTTGCATTTGCATGCTTTCGAATTGCTCGGTTGGCAAGAGCTGGGGCGAGTGCGGGAGCTCACTCCGCACGCGGGGCTAGGGATTCGAACCTCCGAACTTGCGATCTTCCGATCGACAAGCCTGGCATCTTACCCGCTGAGCCACCACGCCCCTTGTCTTCCCAATAGTGTATAATAATTCTTTTTGCCATCTCTCCTGTGTGAAAAAGATCAGAATCGGGCAAGTCATGGTATTCCCTGTGACATTCTATGGAAGCAAAAAGGTTTTGAAGAAGCAGGATAGGAAGAGTATTGGCGCCTTTGAACTTTGGTGTTGAGAAGACTCCTGAGAAGATCATGGACAGCCAAGAAAACAAACCGATGGATCATTGAACAGATCAACCCAGAGTTCTAACTCGAGGTGCAAATGACAGACTCAAAATATCCTACTTCAGAGACATTATGGGAAGACCCAGCTCTCTGGAGAACGTTCTAATGCTGGGAAAGGTTGAAGGAAAGTTCAAATCCCACTCTCTTCTAGCACTGAAGATGTTGCCTAGTCAGGCAACGAAATGTCTACAAGCCAACAACCAAGCTCAGAGAGCACCAAGGACTCCACAGTTCAACCCTGAGCTACGTATATTCTCTTCTATTGGTACTTTGAGATCTGTATGTGTCCTGGGGAAAGTAGATGTCTTAGACAACTACCAAACCTGAAACTGGTTTTCACAAGCGGCAAGAAACAACAGGACAATGATGCTAACATGGGAACCAGAACCAACAAATCCAGATGTCTACTTTGCTCCCACATTGACATCACAGGCCATGACAACTTCACACACAAGAATAGAGGCACCTTCACATGCTGAACTCACATCAAAAGTTTTCAGGTTATCTCAGAAGGTCTCGACAAACTCATTGGGTTTTTAACTTGTTCAAATTGTTAATAGATAAGGGCTTGTAATCAGCTTGAGTTGCCATCTTCCCAAAAAGCCCCCCCCCCCCCATAATAGGTGCATTTCTATAGGAAGGAAAAGATACAGCTGCCTGCATTAAATTGAGTGGAATATCAATAGAGTGGAGGGTGCTTTTCTTAGCAGTGGACCATATTTATGAAAGCCCTTTTACATACATGGATGGAAGAAAGCCATTGATGGGAAATTAATTAATTAATTAATTATATATATATATATTTGAATGCTGTACTCAAGCAGAGAAGCACGTAGTCTTGCAATGCAGAAGGTCAAACCCAAATGAAGTGTCTTCTGGAGAAGCGAATTGCGTCACGGTGTCATTTCCATCCCTGTTCTCAGCAAGCCACGGCTTTTGTACAGAAAAGTTTCAGCTCGCAATGGAAAACATTCTATCAATAGTGGGCAGGAGGCCAACATGGTGGCCAATGGCAACATACCTTTGGGGACAAGAGGTGTGTCTTAGTACAGCAATAATCCTTTGAGATAATACATGTCAAGTCAGCCTGGCATTTGAACACACACACACACATATATACACACATTTGGGGGTGGGATGGTTCATGAGCAGATAATGCTACAGGTAGTCCTCGCTTAACAACCATTTGTTTAGTGACAGTTCGGACTTACGACGGTGCTGGGAAAACCGACTTGCGACCGGTCCTCACACTTAACGACTGTCGCAGCGTCCCCGCATTTGTGTGATCATGATTTGGGCACTTGGCAACCGGTTCACATTTATTATGACCGTTGCAGCGTCCCGTGGTCATGTGATCGCCATTTTCAACCTTCCTGGCCGGTTTCTGGCAAGCAAAATCAATGGGGAACCATGTGATTCGTGTAAGAACTGTGTGGTTTGCTTAATGACCACTGCAAAAAAACGTCATAAAATCGGGTCAGATTCGCTTAATGACCCCTTCGCTTAGCAACCGAAATTCCGGTCCCAATTGTGGTTGTTAAGCGAGGACTACCTGTACTGCAAAGAAGTTCTGGTACTGGTTCTGGCTTTGGCTGGGCTCTTGGTCCCTACACCATGTAGATTTTAATTCCACCCTCTTTCAGCTAAATCCTACCAGGACTTGTTCAATTTGACAAATGAGAATGTCCTCTTTTTTTCCCCTTTTCAAAAGGTGGACATTCGCCTGAGCTGGGTGTGGTGTTCTCTGCACTTCTTTACTGACGGGGCAGCCAAAGGGGGTGCATGAACATCTTGTCTTTCCTTCTATCTCCAGTCTTTCTATCTTTGCAGCCTCTCTGGTGTCTTATATTTCAATTTAATTCGAAGGGGAGATTAGGGAACCCAATCAAGGGGTGTGGTGGCTCAGCGGGTACGACGCCAGGCTTGTCGATCGGAAGATCGCAATTTTGGAGGTTCGAATCCCTAGCCCTGCGTGCGGAGTGAGCTCCCACACTCGCCCCAGCTCTTGCCAACCTAGCAATTCGAAAGCATGCAAATGCAAGTAGATGAATAGGTACCACTTCGGTGGGTAGGTAACAGGGTTCCGCGCGCGTCATGCCGGCCACATGACCATGGAAGTGTCTCCGGACAACGCTGGCTCTTCGGCTAAGAAACGGAGATGAGCACCGGCCCCTAGAGTTGGACACGACTGCACAAATGTGCGGGGGGAACCTTTAGCTTTACCTCCCCATAGAGCTTTTCTAGACTCTGTGTGTGGGCAGCCAGGGAGGCGTCTGAGTGCTGGGAAGGTGAGGAGCAAACTATCAGTCACACGAGCAACATCACCCTTTCCACCACTCCAACCGTCCAATCAGTTGAACAAAACCAGTTGGAGAAATCAGAAAGAAATTCTCAAGCATTCTGAAAATAAAGTAGGAGTCCTAAAGTTTCTTTTGCAGGGAAGAAAACTTTTGAGACATTGGCATTTTGCTTCTGCGCAAGTGTTCAGACACAAAACATCTCGCTTCTAGAGCAAAGGACTGATCTTTTGGGAAAGGGGGTATGGATTTCTGATTCTCTTGAAAGAAGAAGTCTTTAGCTACAGAGATTTCTGTGCTAGGTCTATGCATTTAAAGGTAAAGGTTCCCCCCGCACATTTGTGCAGTCGTGTCCGACTCTAGGGGCCGGTGCTCATCTCCGTTTGTTAGCCGAAGAGCCAGCGTTGTCCGAAGACGCTTCCACGGTCATGTGGCAGCATGACGCACGCGGAATGCTGTTACCTTCCCACCGAAGTGGTACCTATTCATCTACTTGCATTTGCATGCTTTCGAATTGCTAGGTTGGCAAGAGCTGGGGCGAGTGCAGGAGCTCACTCTGTCACACGGTGCTCGGGTCTCGAACCTCCAAACTTGCGATCTTCCGATCGACAAGCCTGGCCACCACGCCCCTTACTCCCCTTACTCCCCTAATTTAACACAACATGGGGCTAGACCAGCCTTTCTCAACCTTTTGACCCTGGAGGAACCCTTGAAATATTTTTCAGGCCTCGGGGAACCCCTGTACATTCAGGCTCAAATATAGGCCAGAAATTACAAAATTATTCTATTCGTTTCATGGGTAGGCCTGTAGATATGCATGAACAGGGCTCTTAAACTAAAAATAAAGAATGAAACTTACCTCTTTAATGTGAAAACATATACATACATACATACATACATACATACATACATACATACATACATACATACATACATACATACATACATACATCGACATAGCGCTGAAAGCACCTTTGAAGAATCCAGTGCAGTGTTTCTCAACCTTGGCATCTTGAAGATGGGTGGACTTCAACTCCCAGAATTCCCCAGCCAGCATGGCTGGCTGGGGAATTCTGGGAGTTGAAGTCCACCCATCTTCAAGATGCCAAGGTTGAGAAACACTGCACTGGATTCTTCAAAGGTATATATATATCTTCCAATCGACAAGCCTGGCGTCTCACCTGCTGAGCCACCACGCCCTGTAGGTCTATGCATTAGCCTTGTATAAAACCAACCTTGGTGCTTATGGCTCATCGTTCCTTTTGTTACGCCCTGCACGGGATTTTCGGGAACTGCTGCTGAATTATTCCCAGACATTGAAGGATATGCAAAGCCAGGAATTTGGTTTGTCTGCATTCTTTGGAGAACTGCAAATATGAGAGACAGAGGACTCTCCTCCACATTCAACTCTTGATGAAACCTTCCAAGTCAAGCATTGCAAAAAATACATTCTAACTGGTTGGAGCGCCTGCTGCAGAGAAAAAGCCAGAGGGCACGACCAACCTACCAAGTGAAGAAACCCAACAGAAATATTAAGTTGAAAGTGTTGAGATGTGACTTGTTTGCAGTGAAACCCGCCCAGGTTTCCTGGAATCAGTAGAATAATTGGTACCCCATATGATCCATTATGGAAGTGTGAAACCAAGGTGGCCCAGCTGAAGACCTGAAGAAGAGTGGGTTGCTTACTGGGGGGCTTGGCATCCAAATGGTGCAGTGGGCATTGCTAGTACCCAGCATTCTTGGCAGGATGCCACCATGTTTTCCCACTCCTACACTCATGGTATCATCTCCATGCCATGAACACCTTCTGGAAAATGTCATTTGGCTCCTGAGTTACATCCAAAACCTGGTTTGTTGTTGTTGTTGTTCAGTCGTGTAGTCGTGTCCGACTCTTCGTGACCTCATGGACCATAGCACGCCAGGCCTTCCTGTCCTCCACTGCCTCCCGGAGTTTACTCAAATTCATGTTCATTACATGGGTGATGCTATCTAACCATCTCATCCTCTGCCTTCTCCTTTTGCCTTCAGTCTTTCCCAGCATCAGGGTCTTTTCCAGGGAGTCCTCTCTTCGCATTAGGTGGCCAAAGTATTTGAGCTTCAGCTTCAGCATCTGTCCTTCCAATGAGCAGTCAGGGTTGATTTCCTTTAGGATTGACTGGTTTGACCTCCTTGCAGTCCAAGGGACCCTCAAGAGTCTTCTCCAGCACCACAGTTCGAAAGCATCAATTCTTCGGCGCTCAGCCTTCTTTATGGTCCAACTCTCACAGCCATACATTACTACTGGAGTAATACTCCAAAACCTGGAGGGGCCCAAAATTGTAGTCTAAGATTTCTTTACCTGGCTCGGCATCCCCCCCCCCCCCACACACACACACAGGGCTGGTAACTTAAACCTGCTTTTATCCTCCAATCAGAAGCTGCTTAGACCACATTCTCCAGAAGTGTTTAAAGAGGGTGGGGTTAACAGCCTTTCTGTTCACATTTCTGCAGCCCGACCTATAAAGCTTTGCTCTGGCAAGGAGTGAGCGAGTGAGCTGGTGCCAGTCTCCTTTCCCCCCACTCCTTCTGGGCCAACATTTCATTTCTCATTTGCAAATGGCCCTGCTAAATTTCTTCCTTTCTTTTCCAGCATCTGTTTTGCTGCTGGCTGCCCTGATTCTTTTCACATCCTTCTGTTTCCCAGCTGGCTTTCGAAAGACATCTTTAAAGTTACCGCCGGGCCCTTTGCCTCTTCCAATCATCGGACACCTGCATCTTCTCGATTTTAAAAGGCAGGACAAATCCTTACTGAAGGTAGGAGAGAGAAAAGAAGGTCTGCTAACGGTTCCCCAGTGCAAATTCCAGAAGATTTTCCCTGAGTCTTAGGATGCTAAGATTTTTCCCGGATGCCTTGCTTTCAACCAGTAGGTTCCACGATGCTCCGCCAGAACGGAAAATACAAATTTTGTTCAGATTTGTTCAATGTTTTGTTGAGCTATTTGTCAAGTTTTGTTTAGTGCTAAACAAAACAGGTTGTGTGTGTGTGTGTGTGTGTGTGCACATTTCCTTTAGCTCTGATTTTGGAATTGCATGGAAATCAATGGCTTGCTTGCACTCACGGGCTTTAAAAATGGGTCTTTTAGGCCACCAACCCCAATTTCCATCGCAGGGGCAGTGAATGAGGGAGATGGCTCTGCAAATTCTCCCAATAAAAATGATAACGATTATATTAATGGGGATTAATATAAACGCTGAGAATTCTCATCTTGCACCCCCGCCCCCATGGCACTCATTGCAATCCCACTGGCCTTGCTGGCGAGTTATGATGGAAGTTGTAGTCTACGACGTCTGTAAGGTGCCGAAATAGGAATGGCTTTTTTGAGCTCAACCGGGTCTATCAATGTTAGGTGGGGTGTTACTGGCTGACTCTGGCAATGCTGCCACCAGATGTGTTAATATTTATTAACCAAAGGGAGCCTGTTAGCTTTCAAGAAGAATGAGTGGATATAACGTATGGCAACTGGAATCAAGTAGTCAGAATTGTTCTAAAGTTCAGCAACTCAAGTCAGGTAGGTCATGATAAAAGAAGTACAGTACAAGCATGTTCTTATTTACTTCTGAAAGGTGTTGGAGAGGGTGTGGTGTCTGCAAGCGTGTGGGTATGTGTGCATTTCATACACCCACTAGCTGGCCTTGAGCAGACATCACATTAAGGCCGGTCACGTAGTTTAATAAACCGCAATGTGAATAAGCAGACTTGTTTGTTCTAGTACAAAGCTGGTGAATAAACCAGGAGAAAATAGCCTAATTGTCTTTCTATTGGGAAACGTAACATGTAAGGTAAAGGTTCCCCCCGCACTTTTGTGCAGTCGTGTCTGACTCTAGGGGCCAGTGCTCATCTCCATTTGTTAGCCGAAGAGCCAGCGCTGTCCGAAGACGCTTCTGTGTCATGTGGCCGGCATGACACACGCGGAACGCTGTTACCTTCCCACCGAAGTGGTACCTATTTATCTACTTGCATTTGCATGCTTTCGAATTGCTAGGTTGGCAAGAGCTGGGGCGAGTGCGGGAGCTCACTCCGTCACGCGGGGCTAGGGATTCGAACCTCCGAACTTGCGATCTTCCAGTCGACAAGCCTGGAGTCTTGACCACTGAGCCATCGCGCCCCTACATAACATGTACACCCAAGCAAATAATCATTTGCAACCTTTAAACTATGCTCCGTGTATAATAGTGCATCTTGGGGTGAGATAATCAGGCTGTGACTCGTGAGAAAGTACTAGTTTTGACCAGGCAAAGTTATAAAGCGTGGCCAAAGGAAATGCAGTCATTGGACAACCCAGAAAAGTAATAAGTAAAGAAACAGGGATGCAGAGTCTCCACCCCTGAAGTATCATGCAGTGATTCCCAGGGGGAAATTTAGCTATCCCTTAAGGACCCAAACTTAAACTTTCTCAAGGGAAATGAAGAATCCCACTGAGAATTTTCTGTCTTGTTCTTTTTACAAAAATATATACAAGTAAAATTTTGATTGGAAAAGAACAATCAAAGCAAGCAAACGAAAGGTAGCATAAAAAAATATAGGTTATATTACTTATTTCCATTGGAGAGAAAGAAGAAAATGGAAAATGTATCTTGACTCAATAAGTTGGAACTATTTCCCCCCCTCCCCGCATAATTTTGACAAATTATTAAATGTTGCTTTTTGCAGTTGGCTGATTCCATTCCAATAGACATTTCCTGTCAATCCACATTTAAACCTGCAGAACATTTTCTCTTTTTGGAATTTAAGACAGAATTTACTTTAAACTGCCTTGAAAAGTCTTCTTTTGCCTCTAATGCTAGCTTTTGTTTCTTAAATCAGCAAAGATATACCAAGAGGTTAATAAGAATTAAATATCACTTCTGGGGTTGGAGAACAGAGATATCAATTTCCTTCCACTATATATACCTTAATTTGTCAGAATCTGAAAAAGCCCGTTTCTGAGTCCAGTTGCCATTGGATGATTAACCTTACAAATCTCTCTAAAATTAGGTCTAAGCATCTAATGATCGGTGAGATCCCCTTGATTTTTATTTGACAGACTCTGAGATAGATCTGGCCACTATGTGATTCTAAGTGTGAATGTTGAGATTGCTTTTCATAATTTCGGCGGGTTTGTATTGATGGCCCAGTCTTTAAAAATGGCCCCGTGAGACATGGGCAGGGCCATCAAAGGAGAACAAGAAACGTCTTGCTGAGCAATGTGTCTCGTATGGCTCTGCCAAAGGCTGAACCCCTTCCCTTCTCTTTCAGCTTGCGAAAAAATACGGACCCGTGTTTACCCTCCATTTTGGGTTCAAGAAAGTGGTGGTGCTGACTGGCTATGAAGCAGTAAGGGATGCTCTTGTGAACTTCAATGAGGAGTTCGTGGACAGGCCATCTATACCCATATTTGAGCAAATTCAGCATGGAAATGGTAAACCAAAAAAAATAAATAAATCAGGTCCTGGTGACAACTAAAATATATGATGTTCCTTTAAAACTGGTCATCCCAATCTTATTTCCCAGGGGAAATCAGCACGACATAGCGCTGAAAGCACCTTTGAAGAATCCAGTGCAGTGTTTCTCAACCTTGGCAGCTTGAAGATGGGTGGACTTCAACTCCCAGAATTGGGAATTCTGGGAGTTGAAGTCCACCCATCTTCAAGCTGCCAAGGTTGAGAAACACTGATCCAGTGGATGCAGAATGCTGAACATCTCTGGGCAGAGTGATAAGATTGGAAAACAGGTAATAGGCAGACAGAATCTGTCGAGAAAGGTTGGCAATTTCAACAATAGGACTTCTTCACTCTACCTTTTGTTGCCCTTAATCCTCCATGTAGTTCTAGGAAAATAAGCCATTTGGGGAGTTTGTATGCCTAAATTTCTTATTCCCCATGGGAGTAGAAGGTAACCTTAGAATATTTATTTATTTATTATTTAAATTTGTATTACCGCCCATCTCCCCCAACTGGTTTACAATATAAATGAACTCTTCCTCAATCCTATCTTCCATCTTCCCCCACAGGGGTTTTCTTTTCCACCGGAGAGCTGTGGAGGGCTACCCGAAGATTTACAGTGTCCACCATGCGCAACCTTGGGATGGGGAAAAAACACATTGAGGAGTGCATTACTGAAGAGCTCAGTTTTCTGATAGATAATATTAACTCTTTCCAAGGTGAGCTAGGATAAGGGAGAGCAATTCACATAGGGAGCTGGGGAACCAAGGCCTCACAGACTGAAAGTAAATCCTTGTTTCAGGCACAAATCACAGTCTTCTTTAACAAGAGTTATTGACGTGAACGGGATAGTTATAAGAATTTCAGCAACGGAACTGTTTCTTATTAAGAACCCATTTATCTTCTAAGACATGAGAGCCAGTTTGGTATCATGGTGAAGGAACCAGGCTAGAAATCAGGAGACCATGAGTTCTAATTCCACCTTAGGTACGAAGCCAGCTGGGTGACCTTGGGCCAGTCCCTCTCTCTCAGCCCTCAACCCCTTCTGAAAATCCTTGCCAAGAAAACTGCAGGGACTTGTCCAAGCACTCTCCAAGAATCGGACACGATTGAAAGGATTTAAGAAAATCTTCTAAGACTGTGTTTTTCAACCTTGGCAACTTGAAGATGTGTGGACTTCAACTCCCAGAATTCCCCAGCCAGCATGCTGGGAGTTGAAGTCCACACCTCTTAAGGCTGCCAAGTTTGAAAAACACAGTTGTAAGATGTGAGAGCAGAGCTTTTGTGATTCCATCTAATGGTGCTTTTATGTCGACTGGAGAAAAGGTAAGGCTTTTCATTTTCACTGGTGATGGATGAGTCTGCAGGTGTCTCTTTGCAAAACAGGTCCTCAATCCTTACCAAGCAGTGAGAATTGACCTTACAGGTCATGGGATAAGGGCAAAAAGGCCCAGGCAGAGCACTGTATGAATTTTTCACAGCTCCCTGCACCATCAAGCCTTTCTCATGTTTAAGAATAGTATTATAAATACTATCACTATTATAAATACTCTACAACCTAGTAGAGACGTAGTAAGAATTTCTCTACTAGGTTGGCAGCTGCAAGGTTAAATTATCCCCTTAATAGTTTGTTATGTTGTGTTGTGTTGTGTTGTGTGTTGTGTGTGTTATTTTGTTATTTTTGCAGACTTTTGGCTGCTGAAACCCCCCTGGTGCTGTTTTGCTGTACAATAATCAGCACTTATCAGCATTTAACACTGCTATGACTAGTGACTTTGCCCAAGATGCTCTTTTTAAAAATGGTTTCACTGGGGGGGAGGGGGGGGAGGGCATCATTCTTTTCTGCCTGTTCCCGCAGACGTATCTTCTGAATAATAGTGCAGTGAAAGCATCTCGTCCTCTAGCAATGCCCAGGTTGAATGAGCAGATTCGATTTAACGTGCCAATTGAAAGGACTCGTTCTTTTTGCATTTTGGCCCGTTGTGTTTTGCGAGTCTTTCTCTCAATGAATATCCCAAGGAAGAAAGAATTGGAAAGCATGGAACTACAATGGAGTGAACAAATTCCAGCCGAAATCAAAGCCTTCCCCCGCCCCTTAAAAGCCATTAAACCCACAGAATCTAAAATTCTTCAACTGTTTTCTATTTAACCAGATTGAAAATCTCAGCTCTTCTGATTCCTTGTTTTAATAGAGCAATGCAGAACGTCTCCAGACCTGAGGGGTGCACTTCAAATATGATCCATTTGGGGAAGACATTAAGTGTTTTAAGACCCACATGTTTGCATTAAGCGTCCATCCAGTTGTGCCTTCTGAAGCAATGCCCCTCTATGCAAACTCAAATTGTGCAAAAAAAAGGGCCTAAAACACCCCCCTCCCCTACTTTTGAGGGGCCGTGAAAAGGTCCTGGGCGGGTGCACATGACCCCCAGGGCACGCAATTGATCTATGGGATGGGTGTGACCATTTATTCTCTCTTTTACTCTGAAGGCGAACCTTTCAGCCTCCGAACGTTCAACTCGGCGGCAACCAACATCACGTTTGTTCTGCTGTTTGGGGAACGGTTTGAGTACAACGACCCGACATTTCTCACTCTTGAAAGACTCATAGATGAAGTCATGTGTCTTCTTGGATCCCCTACTCTACACGTAAGCTGGTTCGTCCCTGTGGTTCCTTTCTCTTCCCCAAGAAAAGATCTGGAACGGGGTTCAGCCCAGGTGTGGGAAGGATGTAACAGACCCCCGTGAGCATTGCTACTCACATAAAAAGCATTGTGGACAGCTAAGCAGAAAACAAAAAATATCCTGTAGCCGTGCAAGCTTTGGGGAGGCTTTGGAATAGTACATCAATGTATAGAAGTAGACCTGTGGGGAAATCTTTAAATGTTAAAGATGGTAACGTGAGGTTGAACTATATCCTAATGCTTTGAAATCTGACTGTTTATCAGGAATTATGGTTGTGACGAGCAGCGGGGGTTGGCTGAAAGAATCGTATTGAGCAATTGTGAAAGTGCTATTATTCCAGTTATTAAGGAATGGTTGTTGGAAATGTGTGATCTACCTGCTTTGGAAAAGGCAATATTTTCTACTGATCCAAAGATGTGTTACAATGGCAGAGATTTTATGGTATTTTACAATAATATTTTCACTGATTAAAGTATTAAAGTACAGGTAGTCCTCATTTAGCAACTGCCTCATTTAGCAACCATTTGCAGTTACGACGGTGTTGAAAAAGTAACTTTATGACCAATCGTCACATTTACAACCTTCGCAGGTCTGTAAAGCAAAGGAAAATGGAAGTAAGATCATAAAATTGTGGTGTTTTGCTTAGCGACAGCTTTGCTTAATGACCAAGTTGCTGGTCCCAATTGTGGTTGCTAAACAAGGACTACCTGTAGTGTATTTATTAGTAAACCAATGACTATTGATAAGTATAATATATAAGGTAATTTTCCACCTTTTTTTTCTTAGTTTGTCTGGGTATTTTCCCCCTAATTTTTTTTCTTTTCTTTTTTCTTGGTTTCTATTCATATTTTTTTAAGTTTAAAGATTGTTGTGTGAATTAAAATAATAAAAAAAGAAATTTGGGGGGCTGGGGAAGAAGGGAATGCAGACATCAACAATCAGGAAGTAGAAGGCAAGTCCTTTGGTGGCTTAGCTTGGAACTGGCAACTCAGCTCAGGAGGGGAGAAATCTGGGAAGGAGCATTTCAAATCACACACAGATGAATTCACTATAATTGAGACTGGGAAATCCTTTTTACAGTGTCCAACATTCTGGATTGATTGATTGATTGATTGATTTATATTTCCAACTTATATCACCGCCCATCTCCCCCCATTCTGGAGGGGACTCTGGGCAGATTTCCCCCCAGACTAGCATTAAAGATATCTTATTATATTTATTGCTTCTGTGATTTTCCCCAGCTATGGCTATAGGGGATTTAACAGTAGCCTAAATCATTTTTTAAGTACCCTTTTTCCCCACAGAGAAGAGAAAATTCCAATAAAACAGGTCAGTCAAACTTTGGGAACTGGCATTAGGGGCATCTGCATGTAGGATCAGGGTCAAAGAGGTCAAGATGGCCACCACGACTGTGCGATCGAAACCCCTCCGCTTTTTTATGTGGGGCTGGCAGGCCCACTGAGAGTTTGGCAGTGTAGCATCTGGCACTGTCCCAAAATGGATTTCACGCGGGAAAAGACTTTCCAAGGGAGACTATTGTTTTTGCAAGAAAACGCAAATCGCTGGATGCGCAACGCATTTTTTCAGATTTTTAAATTGGTTGTGACCGATTACGAAAGAAAACGGAGAAAACAATGGCCACATCCCGAATGGAGTGAAAAGACAAAAGGCAAAGAACAACAGAAGACTAGAAAAAGTTAGAAAAAAAGGTGTTAGAATGAGTTAGAATCTGCAAGCGTCTTGCATCCGAAAGCTGTAGATCTTAATGGTCTCCTTTGCGGCACAGAGATGTAATGCCCTTTATCTTTCTTATCTTTCTCTCCTTCTTCTTCATTTGCTCCTAACTAGCTGTTCAACTTCTACCCATTCCTTGGATTCTTCTTCAACGCTCACAAGGCTTTGCTTCGAAAGGTCGAAGACGTCCGAGTCATTATCAGAGATTACATCAAGAGCAGCAGACAAGATCTCGACGGCAACAGCCTTAGGAGCTACATAGAAGCCTTAGTCTTTAAGCACCAGCAGGTATGCCCAGAGCAAGCAACAAAGCTTACAAACAGGGTGTGGGCAGCAGGGTGCGGTCAAAAAGGTCAAGATGGTGTCCACGGCAGTGTGATCTAAGCTCCACATTTTTTATGTGACTGCCATCTTAGCTCTGTTGATCACATCTCATCCTAAAATGGACCACAGGCTTTCTACCCGTAATGTCCACCATGTCCCCTCCTCTGTCTCCCACTAGGACATGAGCAAAAGACAGAACCTTTTCCATGAAGATAATTTAATTGCATCCATCCTGGATCTCATAATGGCTGGAACAGAAACCACAGCCACAACACTACAATGGGCTATCCTGCTGGCCATGAGATATCCAGAGATTCAAAGTGAGTTGTTGCTTTCTGTTCTTGCTGTTGTTTCCACTCTTCTAGCATGCATAGGTTTAAGTGGAGTGTCCTTGAGATGGGTCGGATTACAAAGTCTGTGGTTTCAATTCTTAGTGCTTGCTTGGGCCAAAAGATGACCTGTAAATGAAAACACAAAATAGAGAGAGAACACACACACCAGAGAGAAAACACAGCTGGGAAAGAAAAGTTCAGAGGGTCTCACTTATGGAATTAGAGAGGGTTGCCTTGCTGCAAACTTAGTGGAAGAGAATGCATTGAAGCAAAGAAGAAGAAAAATGTAATGGTAATAGTCAGGGACCAAGAAACTGGTTTGGTTCAGGTTTTAATAAGGACTGAACCAGATCACACTTTCTGCACCAGTATGTGAACCAGCAGTTTTGCAAGACAGCTCACAGCTCCAGATCTCCGCATAAAAATGTCTACATTGAGAAAAAGGGGATACCAACATGCCTAGCATAAAACATGCATTGCATGAAGGAGAACACGCTTGCTAGTTAGGAAAAATACAAGCAAAACGGGAGTGCAGGAAGATATAAAATATTGGTGGATTTTTGTTCAGACTTTAAAAAAAGGAACCGTTGTGTGGAAATGGGCTGGAATTAACTTCTGATTAATGAGGACAAGGAGGAATGGCATGAGATTTAGATTTTTCTCTGAATGGTGTTTGGTTTCCCTTTCCCGGGTCGGCTTTAGAGAAGGTTCAGGAGGAGATTGGGCGAGTGGTGAAGCCGGGCCATCGGGCCACCTACGAAGACCGACATAACATGCCTTTTACCAACGCGGTGATCCACGAAGTGCAGCGCTTCATCACGCTGCTGCCGCACGTCCCTCGCTGCACCTCCGTCGACACCCATTTCAGGGGCTATTTCCTCCCCAAGGTAACTGCCCCCAAAATGTACTCCTGGCCCTGGCCCTGGCCGCTGCTAAAATTTACCCATAAAATTCCATGCTGATGGAAGTAGGGTTTACCTAGTTTTCCCCAATCTGGGCCCTTCAAACTAGATGGATACACCCTCTATTACCTACTACGAGATTTTTATTTTTATTTTTTCTGCCTTGAGTCAGTCTTGACTCCTGGCGACTGCCTGGACTAGTCCCTGCAGTTTTCTTGGCAAGGTGTTTCGGAAGTGGTTTGCCATTGCCTCCTTCCTAGGGCTGAGCGAGAGTGCCTGGCCCAAGGTCACCCAGCTGGCTTCGTGCCTAAGGTGGGACTAGAACTCTCAGTCTCCTGGTTTGCCATTGGCTCCTTCCTAGGGCTGAGAGACAGGGACTGGCCCAAGGTCACCCAGCCGGCTTTCATGCCTAAGGAGGGACTAGAACTCTCAGTCTCCTGATTTGCCATTGCTTCCTTCCTAGGGCTGAGCGAGAGTGCCTGGCCCAAGGTCACCCAGCCGGCTTTCATGCCTAAGGCAGGACTAGACCTCACAGTTTCCCCGTTTCTAGCCTGGTGCCTTCACCACTACACCAAACTAGCTCTAAGAGATGGGTATAACCCCTGTTATCCTACGAAGAGATGGGTACATCTCCTCATATCCTACTTACGAGGTTTGCATGAACCCAGTTGCTGGGATTTTTCTACATGGATTTCTTTCTGCAAACCCAGCCAATGAAGGCTAATTCATAAGCCACAATTAAACCAACTATGCCTTAGGACAAGGCGCAAACTGAGCAGAAGTCAATGACTTCACCTCCCAGAATTTCCTTCCAGATGGAGAAAGGCTGGCTCGCAGACTAACCTCCCAGTATCCTTCAGATATTTTCAATTACCACTCCCATGCACACTAGCTAAGAGAAGTTGAGACAGCTTTGAGGCTGGAATTCTGACCTTCTCCTTCCTATGTTCCAGGGAACCATGGTTATTCCATCGCTGACTTCAGTCCTGCTTGATCAGAGCCAATGGGAAACTCCCCACGAATTCAATCCCAACCACTTCCTTGACAGCAGTGGGAATTTCATCAAGAAGGAAGCCTTTGTGCCTTATTCTTTAGGTAGTGAAGAAATTCCACTTCTCTTTGAGACTTTGAGCGTTGGCAGATTGCAGCGTTTGAATAACTGCAGGGAAGAGAACTTTCTTCCACCAGCAGCGTTTCCTGCACGCGTTGTGTTGCAATTGCGCAAAAGCTGCATGTTGGGGAACTCTTAAGAACGCCTTTTCCTGGTCTGGAATTCCCAGCCCTTTAATGTAGGGAAAAGGTGGATGATTCCTATTGCAAGCCAGCATCTAACACCAACAGCAGGATGTAGTATTGAATCCCTATTGGTTAAAGTTTTAATCTGTTTTTAAACCCATTGAAAAAACCAGCACAGAGCTATTTGGATCCCAAGTGGAAAACGTCTATCAGAGGGCATGTAGGCCTCCTCGGTGCCCCTGTTGGCATCTTGCTGAAAGGAGCCGTGCCTTTTCCCGGTCTTGTACCACAGGAGCACAGTCCAGGAAAATACACGTTTGATTTAAGGAGATGCCAACAGGGCATGACGAGGTCGCCATGCCTACAGCAGCCGTTTTATGCACCCTTTCCGCTTTGGACTGAAAGCATTGCAGATCCCTCAGCCCATGTATCTCTACTTCGTTTATGAGGGTGAAACTAAAACCATTGGTCTATTTGTAAAAAACCTGTGCTTATGGATATCATGAATGAGGAAACACCTTCCCTGGGCTTCCGGTTTAAAAAGATGGCTGGAAAAGGGATGGGGAAGAAGGAAGAAAGGAATTAGAACCCTCATTCTTACTTTTTGAAATATGCCACATGGAATACAATCAGTTCAGGTAGCTGGATGGAAAGGTTGCTGGTTAGTTGAAGGATGGGATAGATTTTGTCCGGCTGGTTCCTCTCTATGTACTCGGCAGCCTGTTGGAATGAATGGTTGTCACCAAGTCAGGAGAACAGGTTTGAATTGGAGACTTTCCAATTGACAGTTTGGTCCCTAGCCATGGTGTCATGGGACTTCTTGGTGTTTCCTTTCCTTTCAGAGCCCAGACAAGATCAGCCAGATTATGCTTCACCAATATTTTCTATGTCTCTTCTCACAATATGAGGCACTTCTTTTCAAGTTCATGTCCTCCTTCTCCTTGCCCTTGCCCTTGCCCTTGCCCTTGCCCTCGCCCTTGCCCTCCTCCTCCTCCTCCTCCTCTCTCTCTCTCTTTTTTAACAGGACGCAGGAATTGCATTGGTGAAAGTCTGGCCAAAACAGAGCTGTTCCTCTTCTTCACGGGCCTGCTGCAGAAATTCACTTTCCAACCTCCACCTGGGCTGACAGAAATGGACTTGGACCTGAATGTCCCTAAGACGACGTTCACTCTAAGACCGCAGCCGCAGCTGACGTGGGCTGTTCTCCGTGAGTGAAGAAGATGCTGCATGAAATGCAGGTGGGAAGGAACGGGAAAAGAAACTCGCATGGAGTATACTATACAGACTATACACTATGTATGTATATGTGTGTGTGTGTGTGTGTGTGTGTATGTTTGTGTGTGTGCATTATCTGTGTCTATACATATAGATTATAGACCTTAGGATCTAATTCCATAGCAAGCTAGATTTAATATCAAGCTTTAACTCGGAAGAGAATGAGAGAGAAATGTGCTACTTATTTTATCATTTTAGCATACACCAGAACATTGCAAGCCTGCGCATAGGCTATTATACACCTGGGGTTTCCCCACCCAAACCCTTTGAGACAGCCTCTACCTAAATGCTCTTGAGTCAACTTAATACCCCTGGGATAAGAGGATGCCATCTTTTATGGACTCAACTGCTTAAATTAGTTAACAAACAGGGAGCAGAGAGTATACACTGACAATCAGTATATAAATGGAGGTTCAAGAGAAATGCAGACTTTCTATTAAAATGGAAGCTTTTTTATTATTATTAAATTTATAATTTTTATTGCACATCAATAATATAAATATAAACCGACAATAATACAATACATATACTCGCGGATAAACCCATCCGCGGATAAGCCAACCCTCAATTTTTTAACCAAAATACCATGAAAAATGTGCCACCCACGGATGAGCCGACCCTAGAAATGTTTTGTGTGTTTTCACTTTCACAATTGGCTTGTCTGTGGATAATCCACAGATTATCCATTTTTCATGGTATCTTGGTTAAAAATTCAAGGGTCGGCTTATCCACGGATGGGCTTATCCGCAAGTATATACATGATATATGGGTACTTTAAAAAAAAAGTATCACCGTATATGCTCATGGATGAGCCCATCCGCAGATAAGCCAAACCCAATTTTTTGGGTATATTTTGGCACCTAAAATTCTTGACTGATTCGCAAGCATCTACGGTATTTATAGAACAACTTTTGTTTGTGGCAAGACCTGATTTGGCTGTAAAGGTAAAGGTAAAGGTTCCCCCCGCACATTTGTGCAGTCGTGTCCGACTCTAGGGGCCAGTGCTCATCTCCGTTTGTTAGCCGAAGAGCCAGCGTTGTCCAAAGACGCTTCCATGGTCATGTGGCCGGCATGACACGCGTAGAACGCTGTTACCTTCCCACCGCAGTGGTACCTATTAATCTACTTGCATTTGCGTGCTTTCGAATTGCTAGGTTGGCAAGAGCTGGGGCGAGTGCAGGAGCTCACTCCGTCACGCGGGACTAGGGATTCAAACCTCTGAACTTGCGATCGACAAGCCTGGCGTCTTACCCGCTGAGCCACCACGCCCCCTGATTTGGCTGTATTTGATGGTAAACCCTAAAACAAATCCATGGTGCTTCTGAGTGATCTTTCCAAAGTGGGAAAATGGGGAATGAAAATTCCAAATGTGTGGCACGTGGGTACCAAGTGATACATTTCAGAGAAACCTCTCATTGGACAGCAGCAACGAAGGGCCTGAAAAGAATCTTGAGGTTGTGATGCAGAAAGTTGTGATAATGGGGACCCAGTGTGTGATCACTTGTGCAGGGAGGTGAATCCCATGCTAGGGGTCCTACAGAAAGGGATCCAAAGTTAGATTCCCAATTCCAGGATGCTTTTTGAGAAATCTGCTGGGTGACCACAAATGTAAAGCTGGGTAGCTTTAGAATCATAACCCAGAAAGGATATTATCAGAAAGAGGTGACCCATTTTGCGTGAAACAGAAAAAAAAACCGAACTTGTGATTCATGGTTTTGATGATTAGACAGGATAGACTTTAGAAAGAAGAGAGTTACATTGTAACCATAGAGTAAGAGGTAAATATATAATTGTACTTATAACTGCTGTAAAGAAGATTGGAAGCTACTTCTTTCTATCTTTTTCTTTCTTTTCTATTTGTCTTTTTCTTTTTTTTTCTTCCTTCACTTTTAGCGTTCTCTTTGATTTCTTTCTTTCTTTTTCTTTTCTTTTTCTTACTTTATATTAGCTTGTATCAGTTTTTAATCTTCCGTTTTTAAAAAATCTTTAATAAAAATTATATATATATATAAAAAAGAAAGAGATGACCAAGGTGATCAAGGATTTGCTTGAGAAGGAAGAGCTTATAATGTGAAGCTTTTATCTTGGGGGGGCGGGGGGGGGGGGAGAAGAGGCTTTAATCAAAACAGGTTCTTCTTAATCTCTGCAGCACTTTCCTCTTCTGCCACTTTCCAATTCAGAGCCTCTGCTGCCTCCCCATGGCCAGTTTGCATCATAGCAAACATTTTTTTTGCAACCTTGCTTTACTCCTGATGGCTAGCTCATCTTTCTGTTACCTTTTCTCCACCTGACATAGAGCATTGCACCCCAAAACTGCTTCAAAAGCTAGACTTTTCATGTGAAACATCCACATTTCTTCTTGTTGGGGTTGTACGATCCAGGCAAGGTTGTAAACCAATTTTTGTCCCCCCCATAACTTCCCATTCCTGCTTCTGTCTTCTGTCTTCTGATTGTAGGAAGCACATTGCAGGTTGGGGTGGGCGAGAATAGCAGGTATAGATAGGAAGATGCACAGCTGAGGCAGGATGGGAAGAATTGTCTATGAAGGTTCTCAGTCATCCAGGTGGAATTGTCTGTAGCTTGAATCATGTCAACTGGATTTCTATTTTCTCAGTGGAAACGTTTCGCTCCTTATCCAAGGAGCTTCTTCAGTCTGAGCAAAGTTGGTAAGGGAATCCTAAATATGTTTCTAGGTAGCTGTGTGACCTTACACCTGGGGCTAGGTCATGGTTATATTGAGATGTTATTTTAAGTCCTTTTATCATCTAAAGGAGGATCGTTAAGATCACCATGCTGCTGTTGAGCTTGTGAAATGGTCTTAATCTTCCTAGGCACAGAAGACAAAGCAGGGAGGAAGATGGGGGAAAGATTGTGCCTGAGGCCCCCACCCCTATTCAAGGAAGGATTTTCCAATCCATTTATGCCAACAAAGAAAGATCAATAGCCTGATAGATGACCATTCAATCGTTCTTGAAATATCTCCAGTGAAAGGAGATCCACCACCTCCCGAAGAAGTCTTTTCCATTGTTGAAGACTTTTTACCATTAAGAAATGTTTGATGATGTCCATCTGAAATCTTCATCCTTGTAATTTAAGACCGTTGTTTCTTGTCCAGTCTTCTGCAACAAGCTAGAACAAACCTGTCCCATCTTTTTAGATGCCATTAGAGTAGTGTTTCTCAACCATGCTGGTTGGGGAATTCTGGGAGTTGAAGTCCACACATCTTCAAGTGGCCACGGTTGAGAAACACTGCATTACAGCATATTCAGGTTCTTAGAACTATCGCGTCTCTCCGCAGCTTTCTCATCTGCAGGCTAAACACATGCAGCACCTCCAACTGGGCCTTGTAAATTGTTTCTTCCAGGCCAGTTACCTTCCTGGTTCTCCTCCAAATGGCTCCAGTCTGTCAATGTCTTTCCTAAATGTGCCACTCAGAAGGGATGCCATTTTCCAGGAGGGGTCTGTTCAATGCAAAATAGAGAAGAACCTGCATTTCTCTTTACTTCTGTGGATGCAGCCTGGATTGCATCTGCTTTTTTTGCAGCTGCATCACACTGCTGGCTCAGGTTCAGTTTGTTGTCCCCCAAAACCCCCAGATCCTTTTCCCTGCTGCCCAGTATGGTCCCCTGGTCCTTTGGTTTGGGCTACCCTTCTGTAGGACTTTGCATTTCTCCCTGTTGAAATTCATCCTGCCAGCTTCTGCCCATTGTCCCTCCTGAAACATACAGTAATAGGTTCATCTGAAATGTTTGCTATCCCCCCACATCCTTGTACCAATTTGATGATCATGTTTTCTAATCCCTCGTCCGAGTCATTTATAAATATGCTGAACCATAGAGGACCTGGAACGGAGCCCGGCAGTACATGACTCATCATCTCCTTCCTGCTTGATGTAGAGTCATTGACTCTCTTCGACTGGTAGAGTCATTGATATATCTCTTTGGTATGACTGTCCACCTAGCTCTGTATCCATCTAATGCTTTTTTTTTAATCCATTCCATCGTGTCCAATTCTTGGAGACTGCCTGGATGAGTCCCTGCAGTCTTCTTGGCCAGATTTTTCAGAAGTGTTTTGCCATTGCCTCCTTCCTAGGGCTGAGAGACAGGGACTGGCCCAAGGTCACCCAGCTGGCTTTGTGCCTACGGCAGGACTAGAACTCTCAGTCTCCTGGTTTGCCATTGGCTCCTTCCTAGGGCTGAGAGAGAGAGACTGGCGGGACTAGAATTCACAGTCTCCCGGTTTCTAGCCTGGTGCCTTAACCACTAGACCAAACTGTCTCTCTCATCTAATGCTTACCCTGTGGTAAAGCTTAACTCCAGTCCTCATGCTCCGTTTTACATCAAAACCAGAGAAGATTTCTGCACCATCACCCATCAATCACTTCAGGTCCCTTACTTCTCTGGATCCTTATAGACGATCTGAGTAACAGGAAGTTACCCAATCATTGTAATAGTTCCATATTGTGGCCTGACCTCATATGCTCCTCGGAGAGCAGAGGGTTCACATGAGAGTTTGCACTTTCGGGCACAGCCAGCTCTTACACTGTACTCCCTTCTCAACTGTTCCTTTCTTCCTGCACATGTGACTGGGCTGGACGTAGATGGTGGGCCTACTAGAGGCAGAGGGGTCAGGGAATGGCCTTGAAGGAGAAGAGAGGAGGAAGAGGTGCCTCCAAGGCAATGGTCAGATTAGAGGGGCCTGTGCCCATTCCAAGAAACTAATTCGAGAAAACGTCTCAGACAAGCTCCTCCCAAGTTCATACAGGAATAAAGGGAGGGAGGGAGGGAGGGAGGGAGATGCCCATCCAGACCTGCAGGAGTCTTTACTACAGCCGATCCAGCAAAAGTCGTCCTGACCTACAGTATATGGCACTGGGGTCTTAGTGTGGTCTACCTAGTAGGGTTGACACTAGGCAATAACATCACACCCTAGAATGAATGGTCTTCAGGAAGGCCCCCTGCCCCTTCCAGTTGCCAAGGGTACTCCTTCATTCCTAAATACAGCGAAACAGAGTGGCTGCTTTGGGGAGGCAGGATCCACAGGCCCCTTGGAGGAGAGCAAAGAGTTAAAGCTGGCCATTGGTTAAAGAAGATACTCAGCAAAACCCAGCCATCTTGGTTCCATCTGCAAGGAGGGAGCAACGGAAGGATGGCCACCTGCCCCCCGCCTCCGTTTCCAGCATGCCTTGATCTGACCCTGAATGCTAGACCCGTGGGATCGTTGGCCTGATCCAGTCCTTGGGGACGCCTTCCATTCTTCTGATCACATGACCAACTTTTCTCATCTAACTTGGTTCTGTCTTGCTCGGGACCGTCCCTGATTGACCAGCACAGTCAGAACAGCCCCAAACTAGCCATAACTGTATAGATAGTTTCCTTCTCTTAAACATTTCCAGAGATCTTTCTACCAGGAACAGAGTCTAATTCTTGTAAACTAGTTTGGGAAGTGGAACAAGAGTTGACACCAGCTTTTTGTTGTCGTCTTCTTTTTCTTCTTCTTTTCAGCCTGCTTGACTGGTTGAATTTCAGCCACAGGAGTTTCCGTTCCAACCTACTCTGGAGGGCCATCTCAATGCTCTGGGGGTTTCAGATGACAATTTTTAGAGCCCCCGGCTTCCCTGACACGGCTGGTTGCCTTCCTCGGTTGAGTCAGAAAACTGCTCGGTCTTTCTCGGGCCAAGTCCTTCAGGTCTCTGCAGTCCTTGGGAGGAAGTGGGGTGGGGTTGGTGGTGGGCTGTCCCTGAGAATGTCCTACTGTCTGAGAGGGTTGAGATGAAATGCTCTGAGCAGCACCCCTGCAGCTTTGGGGACCAGGCCTGGAATGACCGCTGCCAGACTTGCAACTGGCAAATATACAGGAAGTGCCTTGGAACCCAGGCACAAATTTGCAAAAAAAAAAAAAGGACAGAGCAGCTGTTAAGTTACTCTGGCAATTTTGAGGATGTTGGTCCTGTTTCCAAGGGCTGACTTCAGTCTCCAGCCCAAGGCACTAGACCAGTGTTTCTCAAACTTGGTGACTTTAAGATGTGTGGACTTCAATTCCCAGAATTCCCCAGCCAGCCACACCAAGTTTTTTTTTAATTTTAATTGCAAAAGGAGGAAAAGAAAAATGACACATAAAATGTGCTTTAACAAAAAAGTGAAAGAAATACAACAAAGGAAAAAATGTTAACATGTGATTATAACAGTAAACAATTACAATTCTATCTATCTATCTATCTATCTATCTATCTATCAATCTATCTATCTATCTATCTATCTATCTTTTTTTTTTCTTCAAATTTTGCCACCGCCCATCTCCCCCAGCAAAGGGGGACTCTGGGGAGTTTACAATAGCAATTTTCTCCTCTGGTAGCAATGGAGCCCTGATTGTTTGAAGTCTTGCCTTTTATATATAATCCAAATTTACCCAAGCACCGCACCAACTTCATTTTTTTGGTTCATTCATCTTATATGTAATAAGTTTATATTTTTCCTGTTCCTGATTATACGCTTATCTAATGCAAATATTATTCAAGTATGTATATATTTCTAATGGATTTATATGACTATCATGTGTTTTTTTAACCTAATGTATTTTGTATAAATGTGTCCCATGTGGTGTAGTGGTTAAGGCAATGGGCTAGAAACCAGGAGTCTGTGAGTTCTAGTCCCGCCTTAGGCATGAAAGCTGGCTGGGTGACCTTGGGCCAGTCGCTCTCTCTCAGCCCTAGGAAGGAGCCAATGGGAAACCAGGAGACTGAGAGTTCTAGTCCCGCCTTAGGCATGAAAGCCGGCTGGGTGACCTTGGGCCAGTCCCTGTCTCTCAGCCCTAGGAAGGAGCCAATGGGAAACCAGGAGACTGAGAGTTCTAGTCCCGCCTTGGGCATAAAAGCTGGCTGGGTGACCTTGGGCCAGTCACTCTCTCTCAGCCCTAGGAAGGAGCCAATGGCAAACCAGGAGACTGAGAGTTCTAGTCCCACCTTGGGCATGAAAGCCGGCTGGGTGACCTTGGGCCAGTCCCTGTCTCTCAGCCCTAGGAAGGAGCCAATGGGAAACCAGGAGACTGAGAGTTCTAGTCCCGCCTTGGGCATAAAAGCTGGCTGGGTGACCTTGGGCCAGTCACTCTCTCTCAGCCCTAGGAAGGAGCCAATGGGAAACCAGGAGACTGAGAGTTCTAGTCCTGCCTTAGGCATGAAAGCTGGCTGGGTGACCTTGGGCCAGTCCCTGTCTCTCAGCCCAACTCACCTCACAGGGTTGTTGTGGGGAAAACAGGAGTAATATTTGGTATGTTCGCTGCCTTGAGTTATTTATAAAAATAATAAAGGTGGGATAGAAAATAAATAAATAAAATATATAGAATTGTAATTGTTTACTGTTATAATGACATATTAACATTTTTTCCTTTGCTGTATTTCTTTCGCTTTTTTGTTAAAGCACTTTTTATGTGTGTTTTTTTCCTTCTCCTTTTTTTGTAATTAAAAAATTAAAAAAAAAACTTGGCAAGTTTAAGATGGGTGGACTTCAACTTCCAGAATTGGTACCAGGTAGCTCCCTATAGTCTCGATTAAATCCCGGCTTCATTTAGGACGGGAAGATTGGAAACTTCACATTTCTCTGCAGGGAAGATCTATAGCTTAATCAGAGGGTGCCTGTTTTATATGCAGGTCTCAGCCTCAGGTGAGACTGGAAAAGACCTCCCTTGATTCCCTGGAGAACTACGGCCTATCAGGGTAGGCAGTATAGAGCTAACGGAACTGAGAATCTGATTCAGTGCATACACGACCTCAACCAATAAACCAGAAGTCAGTCTGTCTGGTTTCGGCTTAGGGTGGCATCTGAAGTCAGCGGTTCCATTTTGTAAGCCATGCCTCGGGGTTTAGCATTGGATGAAGCAGGCCTTTATGGCTTATTCCACAACTCCTAGCTAAAACAAGCCATGTTTCTAGCCAGGTAGTGAACAGCTGCTTTCTAATCTTCTATAACCATGGTTAGCAAGGACCTTTTTTACGTTGGCTTCCTTATGGGGGTGGGGGGAACCCCTATTATGTACAATGAGGTGCTTAACAATTCTTTGGGTGTAATCTACAAGGAACCCAGCAGAATTCTTTTCTTTCAAAATGCATCACTGAAAACTGATTTCACAGCAACGGCTAGAGAATAGAACAAATGACTTATCCAACAATGCAGAACCGGCTTCTCTCTGTCTGACTTAAAACCACTTATGCAGTAATAGGAGCTGACGATTGACATGAGGAATATTTTTGTTGTTGTTGTTCAGTCGTTCAGTCGTGTCCGACTCTTCGTGACCTCATGGACCATAGCACGCCAGGCCTTCCTGTCCTCCACTGTCTCTCGGAGTTTACTCAAATTCATGTTCATTACATCGGTGATGCTATCTAACCATCTCATCCTCTGCCGTCCCCTTCTCCTTTTGCCCTCAGTCTTTCCCAGCATCAGGGTCTTTTCCAGTGAGTCCTCTCTTTGCATTAGGTGGCCAAAGTATTTGAGCTTCAGCTTCAGCATCTGTCCTTCCAGTGAGCAGTCAGGGTTGATTTCCTTTAGGATTGACTGGTTTGACCTCCTTGCAGTCCAAGGGACTCTCAAGAGTCTTCTCCAGCACCACAGCTCGAAAGCATCAATTCTTCGGCGCTCAGCCTTCCTTATGGTCCAACTCTCACAGCCATACATTGCTACTGGAAAAACCATAGCTTTAACTATACGGACCTTTGTCGGCAAGGTGATGTCTCTGCTTTTTAATATGCTGTCTAGGTTTGCCATAGCTTTCCTTCCAAGGAGCAAGCGTCTTTTAATTTCATGGCTGCAATATTTACCGTGGAAGAAAAGGGGCTTTCAAAGGGGATGGCATTTGAGAAGATGGAGCTGACTCCAAACGTATATTTTTTAATGCAACTGGGCAATAAATATTCCTAAATTGAATATTTATTCTCCATACAAAAGGGGCAGGATGTCTGTTCGAACTAAACTAGGCGTGGGTCTGATCCCTGGCACAATGCGTTTTACTTTCCCGTGCTATATTATTTTTATCATTTTCCTGTAGTACAGTGGATGTCTTTAATTCCCTGTTCACCATGCAGAGTTGCTAGGCGAGCGGGCGGCCATATAAATTGAACAGACAATCAAATAAATAAATAAAGCGACAACTCTTTGTGTAGAATTCGAATGGGTATGTTTTTAAAACCAGCGCTATGCAAACCATTTTTTTTTAAAAAAACCTGCATTTTCCCCCTACCGGTTCTCATTCTGTTCCATGAGCGGGAATGGGTACTTAAAATGTATTCCAAAGAAGAAAATGTCAGTTGCATTTGTACAGTGGAGTGCATTACCAATGGCCTTGCACCTTCCCTAGTTTTTCAAATAGCAACTAAATCCCGTGGGAAGAATTTCCATTGCACTTTGATTAGAATGGATATATAGGTGAGCAAGGCTTGCTTCAGAGCAATATCGCAATCTCCATTGCATCTAACGATCGAATGTATTCCAAACCACTGCCAAGAGAAATTCAAAAAAAGCTTCTTAAGCAGCCTAAGACCCAGGGGAAAACCCAAAAGTCCCCCACTCCACCACAGAAGAAAACTCTTAAAAAGGTTGCGATGTTACACCGATTCACCAGGAAACATAACTCGTTTAAAATGCTTGTTCCACTCACAAAGGTGCCCTCAGTCAACCTGACAGATTAGATGCATTTATGATTTTTAAATTTAAATTTTAAATTTATGATTTTAAAATTTAAATTTAAAAACTGGCCGAGGACCAGCCCTTTAGAAAAGGCATTCCTTCTTCTTTCTCTCCAGAAAAGGAGAAAGCCTCTTGCAAAATTATCCTGGTTTTGACACATTGATGCATCGCCAGAAACAAAATTCAAAAAAGTAGACTTCCCTCAGAACGTGTTTTCGTTTGACATGCAAATTGGAGCCAGTTAAATCAAAACCAGCACAGATTTTCTTTCAACGGGGAACAGTTTGTGTGGCTACATATATCAGAAAAACTACATGACTCATGGTAACTTCAAAGGAAAGGGGAGGACAGGTTTATCAACTCAGGTTTAAAAAATGTTACAGAATATACTGTGTAAAATAGGGCAACATGAATCCCTCCCCCCTCCCCCCATGATTATTAAACAGATGAATGGATACTGAAGATGTAAACGCTTCAACCTTCCATGTGTAGAAAAGTGGAAACGGAGTGAAAGGTTATGAAAGGGTTCTCAAAGCAACACATTGTTTTCCTCTTCCTTCTCCATTTAGAACCATAGTTGGTCTACAGATACAGAATGCTGTTGTAGAAGAAGAATCTGCTGTGAAACTAGTCAACTATGGCTGATCTTGAAAAAAGCTATGCAGGATTTGACCTGGTTAGTACTTGGATGGCTGAGGGCTGTAGGCTAGACTAAGAAATCCAAAAAACATTCCAGAATAAGATAGCAACAAACCATTTCTGTACTGTTGCCAAGGAATTATCCTAAAAGATGTTTCCATGTCACCAGGAGGAGTTAACTTGACTCATTTCAAGAGAGGCATTACTAAAACTCATGCCTATCCTAAAATTCTGCTACCCCTGAGCTTCACGGGCCACACCCAACCTGTGCCTGCTACGTATGTTGGATTTTAGCTACCACATTCTCCCCAGTCTTGGTGATGATGGCCAGAAGATGGTGAGAAGTCAAGTCTAGCTTGGGAAAGGTTAAATGATGCACCAGATCTCAACCTGTTGATTGATAAGAGCCTAGAGAAACAGCAGATGACCCCCTAATGCTGAAAACAAATCTGCTAGTTTCAAGTACCAGCAGGATGATGAAGTTAAAAACAGAGAAAATGAATCCTCCAGCCCCTCCAGAAACAGATGATAGTTTCATAACCCCAAGGGTGAGTCTTCTATCCATGCCCCAAAGGCCGCCCGCAAACCAAGTAGTGCAAAAGAGAAGCCAAACTAAATGGTCCAAGGCCGTGCTCCTCTGTGATGGTTCTAAGAAAGACATGGACATATCCAAGGAGTTTTTCCATTAAAAACCTTCCCTGCGCTTCAGGTGTGGGGCCAGAGGACGCTAATCCTGTCCCAAGAGGAATAAGCAGCACAGAAAGTGGTGTCTTTGGGTTTCCATCACCTGGGTGAAATCAAGCTTGAAGCAGCTGACACAGAAAGCTAGAAATCCAAGGAGCATACCTTTAACGCACTAGAGGTGAAAACAGGGAGGATTCTAAGCCAGGCCGTAATGATGATAGCAAAGATGTATCTTCTCCCTTGTTATTAACTGTGGAAGATACGACTGACAGCTCTGCAAATTTTAGGCTTATTGTTAAATTGCAGAACTCGCTGTCAGAAGAAATGGTGATGGCCACCAACTCAAAACCAAGACCAGAACAATGTTCAGAGTATAAGGCAATTAACCGCCACTATTTTTGGTATAATATGTAATATAAAATATTTAAACTTGGAGCTTGCCAATGCTATAGATTAGACCTGGCACCAGAATGTAACTTTCCTGATCATCTCAAGGGCTAGACTTGAGGGTGGTCCTAAGGTAAAGGTAAAGGTTCCCCCCGCACATTTGTGCAGTCGTGTCCGACTCTAGGGGCCGGTGCTCATCTCCATTTGTTAGCCAAAGAGCCAGCGTTGTCCGAAGACGCTTCCACGGTCATGTGGCCACATGACGCACGCGGAACGCTGTTACCTTCCCACCGAAGTGGTACCTATTCATCTACTTGCATTTGCATGCTTTTGAATTGCTAGGTTGGCAAGAGCTGGGGCGAGTGCAGAGGAGGGTGGTCCTAGCTGTCCTTTAATTTTCTAGAGGGACCCTGAGATCGCATTTCACTAGGGGCTGGGAAAAATAACCATGGCACTCCAATCCCCTTGCTGCTACCACCTAGTAGTCCCTGTGGCCAGAAGCAACCACCTAAAATTTGCTGGCCCTATCCAGAAGATGCAGAGGGAGCCAACATGATATTAGAATCTTTGGGTTGGGAGCAAGAGAGTTTGCCTCCAGTAGCATCCAAGCCACCACCATGGTTGAAGAACTAACAAGTTGGTCTTGAAGGCAGTTATGACTTATCTTCCAGGGTAGTCTAATCGCTCAAGAAGAACAACACTGGGAAAACAAGGGAGTAACAATAAAAGACCCACCCCTGGAAGAACTTCCTCATTCTCAAAGTTCTGGGTAGGTCTGGGCTGGCGACCTCCACACACAAATCCTATTGGCACTTACAAAGCAAACTGAATAATCTTTTCTTGAGAAAGAGAGGCAGAGATGAGTGAAGTGGAGTTTCTGATGTTCCCTTGGGGGGGAAACTCAGAAAAGGACCTCCCTTCTGGTTCAGATATTGTTGAGTTGGTTTGCATCTAAAGGACGTGAGGGGAAATCCCCAGGAAACACACACAGAGACTCTAATCAAATTACATACTCATAATAAACCCCACAAGTAAGGATCAGAGACACAAAGGAGATGACAGAAAGGAGATGACCATCAGCAAGGAGAGGTTCCATTCAGTCCAGCAGCAGGGAGGAAAGTGTAAGTAAATTTCTGTTTTCTTTTAAGTCAAAAGGGCATCACTTGACACTCCAGAATTGCTTGTGGCCTCCAGAAGCCTTGGGTCCAGCCCCAGGTGGCCTACAAAAGTTGCTGCCAAATGGTAATTTTAAATATGACAAAAAGGAAACATTATTAAATATATGGAGAATAATTGCAGTCCTTGTATTTTAATTCAATTTAAGGGCAAATGAAATATAATCACATTGAGTTTTTCTCTGGGCGCCCATGCGCTCCCTTTCTGGAATGCAGCCATTCCCGCTGGTCAAATTGTTTTCTAGACAGTGGTGACACTTGGAATGGAAGCAACACTAGATGATATTATGCTGGGCTTGGCTTGCCAGGCCCAGAGCTTGGAGCAAGTTTTGAACTTCAGAGAGTTGTCCAGATGCATGGATTGAGTTGAGTTGAGTTGAGTTGAGTTGAGTTGAGTTGAGTTGAGTTGAGTTGAGTTGAGCAGTGCCTTAGATCATTGGTGAGGGTTGGATGCAGCACTTCTGACTTGGCTCTATTCTACATTGGTGCCATTTATTTATTTAAAAGACTTATATGGCTGCCTATCTTATATATAATAACCCTGGGCAGCTCACAGCAACAGTAAAATATAAACATAAAACAATAATACACTAAAGCACACCTAACAACCTAACAAGGTTCCATCCATACATTTGCTGGGCTTCATTCTCACCATAGTCCAACGTTCAGGGGAAGAGCCATGTCTTCATGGCCTTCCAGAAGGCTAAAAGGGTGGGGGCCTTCTGGATCTCAGCGGGGAGGCTGTTTATTGGACAGGGTCAGTTACAGAGAAGGCGCGCCTCCTAGGTCCCACTAGATGGCGACCTTTCAGGGAAGGGATCTGGAGTGGGCCCATTCTATCTAGCATGGTGGGACGGTCTGGTACTCTCAGGGAGAGACTGTCCCACAAATAATCACAACACATCCAGGTTTTGAGCAGCAAGATGGAGACCAGCAGCACTGAGAGTCTCGTGACCATTGGAAATCTCAGTGAGTGAGATCATCTCTTCTTTACTGTCCTCATTTGGTTGCCCGATCACTGGGCTCAACCCCCAAAAGGAAAGCACCCAAAGAATAGGAATTAATTACCGTCAGCATGTGTCATGAACAGCCAGCAAGAGCAAACAGCAAGAGCAAGAATAGAGACCATGTGAATTGGGTTTTAGAAGATGCCGAACTAATGCTCAACCATAGTCTCCCATCATCAGGTTTCCCAATCTGGTTCACTCCTAGATGTTAAAGGCTTCTACTCCCAGAATTCCCCAGTCAGCCGTGGCCATTGCTGAGAAATCTGAATTGAAGTCCACACATCTGGAAGTGTCCCAGGTTGGGAAACACTATTTTAGGTCCAAGCAGGGTCAACCCAATGGTACAAGCAACTGGAACATTTTCTTGGCACAGCTAAGTAGTTAGAGATGCTCACTGAGATAGCCACGTGCACCAGTGGTCTTCAATCACTTTGGGAGGCAGTGGAGGACAGGAAGGCCTGCAGTGTTATGGTCCACGAGGTCACGAAGAGTCGGACACGACTAAACGACTGAACAACAACAACTGCTGAATGACATCAATGCTTCTTTTCTTATCCCGTTGCTTCTTTCATCTACCCTATTGAGCTTCAACAACATTTCTTTTGAAAGAAAAATGAGATTCCATAACACCTACACCTGGGGGGTATGGTGGAAAGAGGGAAACTCTGCAGATTTTTACTTTAAAAAAAATCTGCTGGTACCATTCTTACCTTGAGCCACTGTTGAAAACTTTCTCCTTCTTGTGGAAAAAAATAATTAAATTTTCCCCTCCAATTACACTCCCCAGAAATAAGGTAAAGGATTGTTTCCTGTGGGCTCCATCTTCAGATGACTTAGTCAAGCCCACATTTTTCAGGTTCTTTTCAAGACCTTTCTTGCTGGTTCTCCATGACACTGAGAATGTTTGCCTCCCTTTGGTAGAATATTCAGAGAAAATTCTTCTCTCTTAAAATGTCACACACACACACACACACAGAGAGAGAGAGAGAGAGAGAGAGAGTCAATTGTCTTCTTGCATTCGCTACCCTTTCTTAGCCTGCAAATGGAGGAGATAGGTGAACCATCAAGGACATTTGAAAGGCAGAGAATTGTCAGGCAGGGAACAAAGCCACAGATTACAAGGGTAGATTAAGAAAACAAAATGGATGTGGGAAATTCACTTGGGCTTCTGAAATGGAAGCGTGCAAATTCCAAACGCCTAAGAATTTCCACTATCACAGTAATGAGAGAGGGACTTGGGGTATTTCCCCCCCCCCTTAAAAAAAAAAGTCTTCCGTTTTCATTTACTCACAAAGGGTTTGGCCCTCTCTAGCCAATTTGCAGGGCAACACCTTTTGAAATAAATAAAAAAAAAGAGGCCATTGGCTGTTCTTCTCCTTTGGTTTCAAAATCGAGAGTGAGCTAGTAACGGTTTACAGGCCTGAAAATTCCCCAGGAGTTTGGGTCAGGATGAGCAGAGTTTCCAGTTGATGACCTGATTGCCTTTTTATTGTCTTCGTGGGATGTTTAATGGTACGTCCTATTTTTTATTTTAATTGATGACTTCTTGCATGCCACCCAGAATTGCTCTGCCTGAGTTGGGTAGTCCTATAAAGGTTCCAAATGAATAAAAAATAAACTCTGCAGATCCCAACCAGGCAACTCAATTCGTGGCGTAATGTATTTCCCTCTTGTGACTATTTCCCCTCTCAAAACTTAGAACTTAGAACATTGTATGGCCAGATGTTAGAGGAACACAGTATTTACATGCAAGCCAGGACATAAATAGAAATGTGTTTTCCCCAAAGAGGACAACCTGCCCAGTTGCCCAAACATTTTAAATGGGGTTTCCTTTGTCAGTTTTATATGGCGGACATTTGTAGCTTACACCTTGCATCTTGAAATAAAATGAAATAATTCAACAACCAGGAAAGGCAAGCTTTGAAGCTTTAGAGTTGCTGTGGAAGATTGCCCTCATTCATAAATAACTTTGAAAGCCCATTAAGAGTGAGGGTTTTAAGGCCAGGATTGGCAACCTTGTCTCGGCACCATTATGCACCAACTCAGGTTGCTGAAATAAAGAAATAAACCAATCACTGGAGGAATGCCAAAATATCACACGCTTTCAGGTGGTCAGATTTGACAACTGCGACAGATTTTTATTATTATTTTTTTAAAGAGAGTGACCTCTTTTTAAAAATCAAATAAATAACGCATTTGCGCATCTTCTCCATTTTTTATCTCGTTTCGGTCTTTCTCTTTTTTAGAAGTTGTATGTGCCTCTGGAGCAGGTCCTGTCCCCTTCCTTTCCGCTTCCGCTAATGAGCCCTACAGGTTGGTATAAAAAGAATCGCTGAGGAATAAAAAGTGGTCTTCATGGTTCCTATGAACAGACGCATTTAGCCCAATATTCTTTTTTTCCCCTCACAATGATGGGTCAGGTGCCTCCAAGAAAACTCTGCAGCAAATGCAAATCATCGCAGTTCAACCTCCCAAAAGGCCAAATATGGCATTTTCTAGCCTCTCCCGAAACTCAACTTTCCACAACTGTTTTTCCACCGTGGTGTTTTCTTTTGACCCACAACGCCGCTGCAGGTGTCCTCCAGCTTAGAACAGGACAGGGTGGGGAGGTGGACTGGGGGCATTTAACCCTTTTCCTTCTGCTATCTCCGTCCCACCACACCCTTCCCGATTGCCTGTATCCAAACTTTTTTCTTCCCTGGAAAGGAAGGATCTGGAGAAGAATCATCTTTCCTTTGTGGAAGTGAAGCAAGGCCTTTTGAGGGGAATGGGAAAGAGGAATAAATGGGCAGGAAAAAGGTGGTTAGAAGAGCTTGTTCTCTAGTATTCAAGGCGTCTGCTTTTAGGAGTTTGGATTCCCTCCAGCTACCACGTAGCATTCACGGACTTGTTTATCTTTAGCACATCACCTAAAGCAGAGCTTTCCAAACTGTGTGTCGGGACACATTAGTGTGTCGGCTGCAGTGCCTGGGTGTGTCGCGGCTGCTGCTGCCTCCAAACCTGCCCTGCCAGGATTCCACGCAGGTCCTAGTGCCTGCCTTGTGCCCTGCTGTAAGAGTGTGTCGCGAAATGATGCATGTCTAAAAAGTGTGTCACCAACATGAAAAGTTTGGAAAGCTCTGACCTAAAGAATCGTTATCTGCAGTTATATTTCCTAGCCAGCAACCTGGGCGTTTTGCCCAAAGAAGGGCAAATCTGAGTTGCAGAAAGGTTTGTCTTTCTAGAAATTATGGGAGGGGGCAGTCCGCTGAGATTTCTACAGGCAATTGCTGCATTCAACCTGCAATATCCATCTTCCCATTAGGTCTAAACCCTGCAAAACGTTGGGCTGTTCTACCTCTCTCCATCTCCTGCACATTAGCCTGCTGAAAAGGCAGCGCACTTTTTAAGATGCCTCCGTGGGTCTTCGCACGGCCTGTCCGCGCAGTTTGATTTTCTAATGGCCAATGCAGCTTCCCTTATTTGTACACACCAGCAGCTGATGTCACAAGAAAATAAAGCTCCTTGCGGAAAACGCAAACATGGTGGGCGTGCGCGCTGTGCTATGCAACACATACTTTTGCTTTGGCATAATTTGTGGTGTACGTTTGTTGAGTCATTATATGAAAGTCAGCCATTACAGTTTTCAAACCATGGTGTACGGCTTAGTGTTGTGGATGAACCAGGCCATTATGACTGGTTAAAACAAACCATGCCTTGGAGTGATGTATGAACCAGACTTCTGTGCAGAGTCAGGTTCTACCCATGATCTTCCATGTTTCCCATGTTCATTGACCTTAAATTTCTCCATCTTGGAGCATAAATATGACACTGTAAGCCACCATTTGTTTTAGCTGTGGTTTACTGAATAAACCACACTTGCACAACACATTAATCATACACCACAAGGACTGGATACACACAACGCTGCGCTGTAAAAAAGAAATCCTATTATGATGTAGCAAACTCTATGAGACTTCTCTCCCTGCAACTTTTTTTCCCTGTTTTTAGAGACCTCCCTGGATTAAGACGTGCATTTGCAACCGATCATGCAGTGTTCGAAGGAACAGTACTGGGACGGGCTTCTGGAGAACTGTGTATCCTGCAGGTTTGCTTGCCAACCACTCAAATTCAAGGGATGTGCCGATGTCTGCAGTAAGCATCTGAAAATGTTTCATGACATTCCCCTGAAATAACTGCATTCCCTTTTTTCAGCCACTTTGGCCCTCCAAAGCAGCTTACAAATCATGTTAGAACTTGAAGATACTTGCCCTTCCAGCAGCAGTAAAGGTGCGACAGATGTGGTTGTCCAGCCCCAGTGAGAGGACAATGTCACTAACTGCTTTGTTGCGATGCCTTCTTCAACCCATTGACCTCCAGATGTCTTTGGAAGATACAAGGAAGCTGATCTAAGCTAATGGTAACCGGCTGTCCAAGTCCTTAGAACAGGGATGGTCAGCTCATGGCTGGTTAGATGTTGTTAAACCCCAACTCCCAGCATCACGCACCATTAGCCATGCTGACCTAAGGGTGATCAGCACTGATGTTCAGCAACCCATGGAGGACCTTCTCTGCTTTAGAAGTCTTGGGTGACTGGGGACACTTAGCAAGATAGCAATGGCCGGGGACCTACAATATATGAGGTGGACCTCTGCTGGTACTAGTTATTTCCTTCTCAAGTCTGCAGAAAGTGGGTCACTGGATATCCAAATAACCAAAGGGCTATGTTACAGCCCTGATTATCAAACTATTTCATGAATTGGCTTTCATCCTCTAAAGGACTTTTACTACTCATTGCATTGCCAGGCTCAAGAGCCTACTTGACAGATGCAGGCTGCCCCAAGAGCTGGAAATGGGTGGAGAATGTTCGACTACCCTGACAACCCAGATGCTCAAGGATGCAGTAGATGGAAAGGAGGGGGCCACATCCCTCTTCCGACGTTGGCCACCTCAAGGGTGCTGCTGTTTCCATGGCTACGTGATTTGATAGCCAATGAAGAGTAGGCCAGCCAAAGATTGGATGGTTCTTCTGTGGGTGGAGAAGAGAGACATGCTGACTCCTCTTCACTTTACACAAACCCTGCTTTTCTCCTTCCTCTTAGGCTCCTTGGAGTGCAGCAAGCAAGAGGGCTCTTACTACGACAAGCTCCTGAGAGAATGCATCAAATGCTCCAGCATCTGTGGACAACACCCCATAGAATGTGTGTCATTCTGCAGAAGTAAGAGCTGAAGACGAGTCCCATAACCGCCAGCTGATCTGGAGGGTTCAATATTCCGCCTTGTGTGGTCCACCCCAAGACACAAGGCGCACAGAGACCTTTCCCATGTCCCCGTTAGTTACATTACCCTCCACAATATGCAGATTAGGTCACAAATGTGGCTCGGGAACTGAAAAATGGGGCAGGGGTGCAACATTAGTCACCTCCTAAAGGCAAATCCTTTGCGTTTCCCAAGGAGGGCTCTCTCATACCTCACCTGACAGCGACTTTTTTTTCACCTTTGCCAAGTTGTTCACTCGGTCGCATTAAATTCCCGGTTACTGGTGGGCATCAAATACAAATTTGCCCTCACCAACCTTCACTTTGGTAGGCAGCGCAGGGTCCAACATAGATCTGCATAGGTCTTCTCTGTTTGCATCCAAAGATAAAACCCAGAGGCCACACAACAGAATTGGTACAAAAGGAGGCCAGGCCATGGGGTAAACATTTATTAACAGTCCCCTCTCCCCCCCTCCGCTCCATCTGACTTTCAGAGACCCTTGCAACCTCTTTACCAACGCCAGCTGCTCTCCAGCCTCTTCAGCGCAAACTGGACGCCACGCAGGACCAACAGATGCTTGTCTACATGGTCCTGGGATTCTCGCTCTGCATTCTGCTCTTTTGCTTGCTGTTGACTTGGGTTTACTTTCGAAAAAAGGGGGAGGAGATGTCCTGCCAAGCCAGCCCAGCAGCTTGCCATAAAAAGGGAGATCCGCCAAAAGGTAAACGCTTTTTCTCATTTTATTCCAGTTGAAGCAGCAGCATTCCTTGTGGGCCCGCACACACTCCCAGACCCTTTTTTTAGCATGGCTTTCGTACACACAGCCCAGCGTTAGATCAGGCCTGGTCTATGACACTCTTTCCCTACTGAGGTGCCTTCCAGTTACACTGGAATGTAAGTTTTATCATAAGGGGATGTGAGTAGGAAGATACTTTTAAACTATTTTTGCTTCTGGGTTTTCAGAGCAGGGATGGTTCAATCCATGAGCCATGGCACTAGATGATTTTGTTTTTATTTTATTTATTTTTATCCCGCCTTTATTATTTTTATAAGTAACTCAAGGCGGCAAACATACCTAATACTCCTTCCTCCTCCTCTTTTCCCCACAACAACCACCCTGTGAGGTGAGTTGGGCTGAGAGAGAGGGACTGGCCCAGGGTCACCCAGCCGGCTTTCATGCCTAAGGCGGGACTAGAACTCTCAGTCTCCTGGTTTGCCATTGGCTCCTTCCTAGGCCTGAGACACAGGGACTGGCCCAAGGTCACCCAGCCGGCTTTCACGCCTAAGGCGGGACTAGAACTCTCAGTCTCCTGGTTTGCCATTGGCTCCTTCCCAGGGCTGAGAGTGCGTGACTGGTCCAAGGTCACCCATCTGGCTTTCATGCCTAAGGCGGGACTAGAACTCTGAGTCTCCTGGTTTCTAGCCCGTTGCCTTAACCACTAGACCAAACTGGCCAGATTCAAAATCCGGACTCAACTGGGTTTTCTGCTCTGTCTCTAAAGCTCATGATATTTGTGCTAATATTGGTGGAATATTTCCTGTGCCTCCCTGCAAAGGCTACTGTCAATCAAAACCCTATTTAACTGGACAGGAAGCCTCTTCTGCAGAACTCTTTGATGAAAATATTTTTCTGGATGCGTTCAAAAGAGGGAAAACAGGTTTTCTAAGCGTTTCTAAGGCTAAAGCCTCTGCTACATCTGAACCAAAAGGATACTTCATACAAAAAGAGATAAATCCCTCTTAGAATTAAAAAAAAATCTTTCCACTCTGCTAAGGCTTGTTAACCTCCAACTTCATGGAGGATAGAGCAGCCTTTCTCAACTTTTTGGCCCTGGAGGAACCCTTGAAATATTTTTCAGGCCTTGGGGAACCCCTGCACATTCAGGCTCAAATGTAGGCCAGAAGTTACAAAATTATTACATTTGTTTCACGTGTAGGTCTGTATATATGCATTAACAGTGTTCTGAAACTAAAAATAAAGAATGAAACTTACCTCTTTAATGTGAAGTTGCCCAAATTTGAAATAATTTTTTAAATAAATCGTGATCTCCCAGGGAACCCCTAGTGACCTCTTGCAGAACCCGAGGGTGCCACGGAACACTGGTTGAGAAACCCTGCGTTAGAGTCCAACGACCCAGATTTTCAAAAGAGAAAGCTATTAATGGTTAAGCTGGCATACAAACTGGTATACAGCCAATATAAATACGCCCCAAATGGGATCGTCTTTATGCATTCAGTCATGATACTGTTGGCTTCCCCCCTAAAGCACACAGACTCATTTTTCAGATCGTCTCATGGAAGCGGGAAGTCTCGGAAGCGAGTCCAGGGGCAGCCAAACTCCAGAGCCCGTGGAAACGTGCGGCTTCTGCTTTCCCGAAGTGAGCCCGGCCGTCCAGGAGACCCGAGCGTGCCCTAGGACGTATCAGCTGGGGATGCTGGCTGACGCTGCTGCTGCTGGAGGAACTATTCCTACGTCCGAAGACTGCCATTTCCAAATTATATGTTCTCCCTCCCAAGAAAAGATGCAGATGACCTAAGCAATACACGGTGGGATACTACAGGGGCATGCCCCCCCCCCCGTAAGAAAGCTGCTTGAATTGTTGAGGTCCTTCCCCTATGCACAAGGGAATATATTGTCCTACGCGAACAGGAATAGATCTTACTTTAAACAATCAGAAGCATCTGGTGGTTAATTGCCTTCTATTGCTATTTCAGTTTGCAGGGAGGTCTTCCTCCTCCTCCCTGAAAAGAATTCCTTGCCAATAGAGAGCTAGCACTTCAAAGACACCATTTCCATAGTCCAGTCCAGGGAACGGCCACCTAGCAGCCTCCAAATGTTTTTGGACTACGGTTCTCACAACCCTTTGGTGTTGGCTACGTTCAAAATATTTGAAAGCGCGAGGAGGCCTCGTGTTTGTTTACTTATACACCAGGGGCTTCTGTTAACATTTTCACTGGCCCGAGAAGGACTGGTTTCTATTCATGCTGAACCAATGAAGGGGGCAAGCCCAGAAGTAAATCCAATTTGTGTCTCCTCTTCAAAGAAGACGTGAAGACAGCAAGGATCTTCGGAAGCCCCATCTGTTCAGAGGAACCAGCACGAGAGCACTTGAATGACATGTCCCACAGTTCTAGGGCACAGAATTTGAAAATAATAAAGTTACTTTTCTGCAACATTCATCGGGCTCATGGCTCCACACGCAGAGAATTAAAATGAGGTCAAAACATGAACCCAAAGGTTCAAGCACACAGTTCTAACCATGATGAGGGTACAGAAAGAGAAGTGTTGGGCAGGTGCATAACAAACCATTGCTTTGACAGCCCTCCATAGTCACCCCTGTCCTTCTGAGCTATCCTGGCAGAAACTATGCCCTGCTGGTCATCCTCACTGGGCACCACCTACCACTGCAGACACAGCTGTGGGGGAGACAGAGCCTGACCAATGAAGACACGCACAGACCGTGTGCTCTAGGCTGTGCCCTGCTCATAGGAGGTCCTGAGGGGGGCGCTCCTGCTGCTTTTTCTAAGTAGGCCGTGAGCTGGCACCGAGGGAGTCACGCTGCAACAACCTATTGGTGGGTAGGACTGTGGCAAAGGCCTTTTTTAAAGTGGAATTGGGTGGGTCCTTTCTTGTGATGCAGGAAGTCAAAAGCTTTTGGCTTGCCTGTTTCCCAAATGGTGAACCAGATGCTTCTAGGAAACCCACAACTGGACCCACAGGGGGAGACAAGGGGAGCCAATGCTGACATGTGCATGACATGATGTGAATGCTGGTACCTGCACACTTGGGACGTATGTGGCGACATACATGTGGCGACATCATCACATGCAGGTTGTGGTTTTGATCCTGTTGTGGTTTGTTACAGATACCACTGATTGGAGCATAGGGCTTCTAAACATGGTGGTTCCATTTAACTCTACCACGCTTATCTTCTCTGTCTATTTGAACTTTCTATTAAACCATCAAGGCACTAGTCACTGCCACCACAGCTCATCCACAAGATTTGTTTCTGAGGGTCGTGGCCCCAAGGCTTAGCAGAGTTAACAGTATGAGGTGATAAACTGGCACACACAGTTGAAGTTAGAAAGGCAAGTTACAGTCCAGACCAAGTTCAAGATAAGCCAAGTTTCTTATCTGTGACCAGGTTCAAAGGGAAAGCAGAAAGTAGTTAGAGCTAAGTGGAAGGAAGGGAACTTCGCATCATCTGGGGATAAAGCAAGGAGTTCAACAGAAATGGTCCCAGTGCCACACTGCTTCCAAGCAGAAACTTAAAATGCTGGGCGTTTAGCAAATACAAGACACTTTGCTATCTGCAGGTCGCACTTCTCTTTCTCAAGACAAGCACAATGAAATGCCTGTCAGCTGCACTACACAAAATTCTCACCGCAGCTAAACTCGGATTTTTACCATCCCCAAAGTAGATCAGAACTCTGCTCTTAGTCACAAAAACGTTCACTATGCTTTTGTCTCCTTTCCTTGGATTTTCACTAAAACTTTCAGAAGAAGGTCTCCAGGGAAGTGGTTCCATCTCTACTGCCCAGTTCTTCCTCCAACTTTAACACGTTTTTGGGCATACAGAACTATGAATTGCTGCAAAGGCCTAACCTCCGTTGCTGTTTGAGGGATGGTAGAGAGCAGTCACAAAATTACAGCTTGAATGCAGTATTTTATGCCTTTTGGGGGTCTCAAAAATGTCTTGGAAAAGGTGGTTCAAAGAAAAGAAAGAGTATTCATTCTCTGTTCATATTTGGGAGCTTCCATTCACTTATTTGGCGCAACAGTCAGGAAAACGGTCTTGATTACTTGAAGCTGGCAAGCGGGAGGTACAGAAGGGTTAAGTGTGCGTTGCTCCTTCTCACTCCCTTTTTCAGAGGAAAAGGCCATTCATGAGTGTGTAATGATAGCTGACAGCTAAGCAACATATTACATGTAGCTGCATGATTTCTTTCCCTCCTCTCCTCTCCTCCCATCCGTCTTGAACAGAAAAATGACCAAAGAGGTGGCTTCACTATGTGTCTGTTACTCACCTTCCCTTTAAAAAACACCTCCCCATCTTGCTTCCCATCAAGGAAAAGGCAGAATTTTTCTCTTTTTTTCCACGAAGGATAAAACATAGATCTGAGGTGATCTATAGCTGAGAAAAGGTCAAATAATTCTAGCATCCCCAAGGTTCTCTATCTGGGATCTCAGGCTTTTAGAAGGACCTTCCCCGACCTAGGCTGTGATGGGAGAAGAACCATTGAAAAAAAACACACACCTCACAGCCACATTTTAGGTACAGCTTGGCTCTGAGCCAAAGTATACAAAGCACTTTTAAAAAATACAGAAAATGGATTATATAAATGGGATCTTCTTATGGTTATGGACCGACCACAGCCCAATTACAATCAAGTATACGTCTTTGGCTGAAATACTCCGATTAATAACTAAATGTTGGCTACTGGTGAAAATAAGAGATACCCAACATCCCTCTGACAGCAAATAACATCAGAATGATCAAGATGCTATTAATTCAGAGTCCACCACTCACCAGCAGGCAGGCCTCCCTCTGGTTACCAAGCAACCAGAGCACAAGCACTGCCCATGCGTGTGAGCAAATTTCTTTCTTCAGCACTTCTGTCACAGCACGGAGGGAAAAGATCACCAGGATTCAGCCCAGCCAGAATTCTCCAAACTCCAGTTCTGGAATTGCTGTCAAATAATGATAACTTGAGAAGGGTTGGTGGTGAACAAATCCAATTTCCCCTCTTACATTGAAAAGCAAAATTAGAAACACTGGAATCCATACAAAGAAAGAGGCAACATGCCAGCACAGGTTTTTAAAGTGAACCAGATAGGCCTATGAAGGAAAAATACAAATTTTGGATTTTTGGCTACCTCAACAGTATGATCAGTTGACTACTGCTCCTCCTCCACGTTACGTTTGTAGATATACGGACGTCCTTTGTGTTCCATCAAGAGAATAACTGCTTTGCTCGTCTCAAAACAACTGCAAGCTGAAGTTTCAACCGCAAATTGAAAAAAAGCATCAGAAAGCAATTGCGTAATTAAAACAAAGGAAGAGTAACAGTGACCATTTCTAGCATTACACAAAGGAAGATGACTGCCCAAAATAAGCCTACTCTAAGACTAAAATTACAAAAAGCAGAGCAGATACATACAAACATCATTTGTAAACAGCTATGTACTTTGGACTTCAGACAAATTCTGGAATTACGATGTGCACAAATATGTTTCGGTTTTAGGCCAATATACTATGAACAATTATATGATCCGAGTTTTAATTTCATTAGTAACTTGGAGCACTCTGCTTCAAAGTGTCAAATCTGGGTCCATCTATTAATATGCAGAAATTTTCTTTTAATTAACTTCTTGGTTGCTCTTTCGCATCTGTTCCAGAAAGGAAACTTACCCACCGAGTCCTTTGTCCCAAAAAATGGAGGAGGGTTAACAGTTATAACTACTTCCATCCCACTGGGAAGAAAAAGGGTTTTTTCTCTCTCCTTTTTTTTTGGCATCTAACAGTAAAAAGGAAATTGAAGGTTTGGAGGTAGACAAAAAAGAACATGGTTATATTACCCAGAGCTCAGCCACAAGGGGGTGCCATAACTCCATTTTAGAAAGAGAGTTTTGAACTTCAGTCAAGAAGCAGAAAATGCCAATTGCAGGCTTGCTACATTATTTAAAAGGACGCAGGGAGATACAACCACAGCACTCAAGATTGCTCCTTCATCTGCAGCTATAAAGTGGCTATATTTGCTAACTGTTAGGTAATTGCTGTTTCATCGCATGTAAATATCTTTTTCAAATTAATCTTGCTGAACCAGACAGATTCTGGAGAGTGATCTAGACTACACTCAAGACTGGTAAGATTTTAGGATCTCACAGCACCCACGTGAGCACGTGCATGTTCTGCAAAACATGTCTACTAATATGCCTGCAGGGCAGGATTAGACACGGCAAGCGCCATTTCGGATCTCATTTACCGCGAAAAGCTTTCCAAGCAGGCCACAGTGCCTTCAGACCACAGCTGGAAAAATGCCACGTTGAAGTATTATCAATGCTCGCTACTAAGTTCTGATCTTCTTTTTATGGTTTTAGAAAAGCAATATAATAAATGCCCTTGTTACCTTAAATAGTACCGGTCTTGAACAGCAGGCGGACATCTAAAAGCCTCTAAACAGCCCACAGGGAGCATACATCAAGCTCTCTGTACCTATACAAATATTTTGACAAGGTTTAAATTCTGTAAATATGAGTTGTCTGAAAACCAGTATTTTCTCTCTATTCCTAACTGGTGGAAAATTACGGGACTGGGTTGGCCATCTCCAGAATACCTAATAGACCTCTACAACATAAGGGCCTCTGCAAAAACAAGGAGGCTCTGCTATTTTAAAAGCAGAGGATGTCTTTTAACCTACAAAAGGGAGCTTTTGTCAAGTGAACAGAAATCCAGCTGGTATTCAAGCCATCAGTGGGCCATTTTTTCTCATGTCCCTTCACACAGAAATGTAAACTTGTTTTGTATAGATAAAGGAGGTGTGACAAAACCACTTCCCTGTAGGTATTGGGCACACATTTTAAGCCCTGAAGCCTGAAGGGTTTTTACAAGGCAAAGAAGCCGTTTTCTTCATAACTGACCAATAAAATGTGGCCCCGCCTCTTGATAAAATACACAGTCCATATGGGCTTTACCAGTGTCTAGACAGTAAGGGGGGAGAAGAAGGGGAAATAAATGCATTTCTGACAAAAACAAAAGCAAACATGCTCCCGGCTTCCAGGAGGAAGGGACAAAGCCAGGCGGCTTTGTATACACAGAGAGAGAGCTGAGAGACCAATGAACGCAGAGTATGTAGGAAGCCTTTTGTTTATGAAGAGGAGTCCAGTAGTTGAGGACTAATTTCAAAAATAGCATCCAGTCGCCAGAGTTAGCAGATGGCAGTTTTTTCAATTCCAAGAGTCTCATGAGAGCAATATTTCTTTGGAGAGGGAAGATGGGAAAACAATCACCACCCAACCACCACCCTGCCCAGGGAGATCAGCCTTATTTACATCCGGCCCGCCCGCCCCCAACCACAATAAATAATCAAGACTACTTTTTACAGTATAAACATGCCAATTCATTCATTTTACTGAGGGTTGCAATTATGAATTTCATTCTTATGGGAGGAAAATGATGAACAGAAGTATATGTATAGGGGTGGCGAAATTAATAAAATAGCCATGTATAGAAAACCAAAAAGGGGCTCAAACAGAAACCTGACCTGTCCCAAGACTCTTGCAGAACAGTCCCAGAAATTACCTGTGCCCTGACTAGAGGCCATCTCGGTACCGCCACGCCGGTCCCATCAATCCGGCCCCTCGTGACGCTTCCCGAAAAACAAAACAGCCTAATAATTTCATACTGTATTTATTTAATAACTAAAATTCACAAATAAAAAGGTACTCGCAAAGTCCATTTCGTTGCGTCGTCCCGACTCTCCTCCATTTCACTGCTTTCAGACCCGTAGGCATAAAAAAATGGGCGTGGGTTTTTGATTATTAACTGTCGTATGATTGGTCAGTTGGAGCTGAAGCACCAATGGAGAAGATGCTTTATGGAGATGAGAGCGCGCACACGCCCCGGCCTTCCCACACGCCTCTCGGAGGGACGGCGGGAGAAGCTGCGGTGCGTGGGCTCCTCTGCTCCCGCGTGTCCCCATCCGGAGCAACCTTTGCGCTATTCTATGTCTTCGCTCAAAGTCACTGACGGTAGCCTCTTTTGCATTTCCCCCTCTTCTGCCCTTACAGGACGGCATACACGATGAAGAGAGTGCGTTTTTTACTCCTCCAGGCTGTGAGCCAGCGGCAAGCAGACCCTGTCGCAGCTCGGGGCCAGGTGTCGAATGGGTGTCTTTTCATTTCGGGTAGGGTTGTGTGTCTTATCGGAAGGCGGCCACTCATTTTGCTTCCTTTCCTTCTTCTCTTCGGCTGCTGAGTAAGGCTACTCATATTCCAGGAACTGCTTGTGATAGAACAGCAAGTATCTGCAGAATAGGGAGAATGATTTGTTGTAATGCCAAGATCTCTGCATGTCTGTCCACACACATTCCGGCTCCCCCCCCCCCCCCGCCCTGTTAAAAGCAGAACGGTTTGGGCTTTTTAATAAGGCAGGAATGGCTTCAGGGAGGGGTTCTGCAAGCTCTCCTGGACACGCAGTGGCATTCTAAATAATGTAAAGCCAGTGGCTCATCAGAGGATATGCCTGGCCTGCTTAGCGCTTGACAGCAAAAATAGGGTTTCGGCCCAGCTCGGCACCCAAAGGCCCAACAAACAAGCTCAAAGCTGCAAGAATGGAGAGGTTCGGCCAATGCCGGGCTCCCCAATGGGGTGACTTGTGTAGAAAGGGGGCTTCTGATCTCGGCGAGGAGCTTCAGTCTTAGAAGTCTGCTGGCCTGCCTCAGCAATTCCCAAACGTCCCCAAATACACTTGGGGAAAAAAACCCAATTAAAACACAGAACTACAAAGGTTCACTTTTAGGAGGGCAAATAAATAAAGCTGCCTGCCCCTTAGAGAAGCCCATAGCATACATTTTAACAACAAAAGAATTCTAAGACATCTGAAATGCTAGTCATAGTATTACAGCATTTTGTGGGCAACACTCCACTCATTCCATTCCAAACAGTCCATTCCCTATCGTTTGGGGGGGGGATGCTCTCCCTCCCTCCATGCTCGTATCAGAGAACAAGAATACTGAAGAAGACATCAGAGGGAAATGAAATGCAGGAAGTACAGATGAAGAAAATTATCTACGTATAGACGACATTACTTAGAAATACTGGGCATGACACTGACTTTTCTGTATACACAGGATTAACATTTGTGGTATGGTAAGGAATCTTGGCCATTGTTTAATCCATGACTAGTTGACTCTAGCTTTGCAGTTCCTCAGTGAAACTGGCCTTCGCAACTCTCTTGGTCATACAGGCCCCAAACAGAATCCCGATGGGCTGACAGGTTCCCTCCCTTCCATTCAGATTTTGGTCCATTTATTCTTATGCACAAGAGGAAATGCCAGACACACTTTTTAAAAGTGTGCGTGCACTGCCTGGCTTCCTCTTCTTAGTGTCAAGAACAGAAGTGTTTCTAGATGTTAGACCCTTGTGTTCCTCTGCCTTCCCTGATATAACCATGCCATGAGTATTATGAATACAAGCTACGCATCTCTGGCACTTTTACACTGTGCTACACATACCACACAATTCTGCACAAGGACAGCAAAAGTAGGGAATTCACAGACTCTCCAATTTTGTTAAAAAAAAAAAAAGCCAACCAACAGCTTCCTTTCCTAATGCTGCAAAAAAGAATGCCAGTGAGAATCCCAGAAGCAAAATGAGAAAGCAGAGTAAAAATTTTACGTCCCTCCCGCCCCGGGAAACCAGAAAAGCAGCAAAAGCTGCAGAGTCAGGCCAAAAGAAATCATGCGAAGTTCATCTGCATAATTTATGCAGGCTGCAGAACTGAGCTTTTCTAGGCACAACCTGAGTGCAATGGTGTAATGTTTGTCTAGAGCAGAGCTTTCCAAACTGTGTGTGGTGTCGGCTGCAGTGTCTGGGTGTGTCGTGGCTGCTGCTGCCTCCGAGCCCTGCCAGGATTCCGAGCAGGTCCTAGCCCCTGCCTTGTGCCCTGCTGTAAGAGAGTGTCGCGAAATGATGCATGTCTAAAAAGTGTGTCACCAACATGAAAAGTTTGGAAAGCTCTGGTCTAGAGTGAGCTGCCATCTCCCTCCTTGGGGCCACACCAAAGACACAGGACATTTTCTTTGTGTATTATCGCCACCGGCTTTGGGATATCTGTGTACCTTCGTCACCAGCCAACGATAATCCTCCAGATCAAGGTAACATTTCATTTCACACGTTCCCTCTATTTTGGTCACCTTTTATATTTAATTGACATTGTAAAAAGCAAAACTGGCACTTCATGCTTAATGGGAGGCTGCCATCTTCCTCTTGGGGCTTGTTTAAGAAAGACATACCCTTCGCTGTCTAGTACATCCTTAATGCTAGCCTTGGTGATGATGGCATCGTCACACTTGAACCACTGGTCTTTGTGTTGCCGAATAAAGCTGGTATAATGCCCGCTCTCCAGGGTTCCTTGATGATTAACTACTGCAAACAAGGAATACCTGTTGGAGTGACAAGCAGAGAGAAATCGACTTGATTTTTAAAAAATAGAACGTTAGCCCCTTCAATAATTACCGTTTTGCTCATACATGTGTAAGTTGGGACATCAGAGGTGTAGCTTCCATATGCCATTATCTAGTATTTCTGAAAACATCAACACTGTGTATACATATCACCCTTCAGATCAGTTTTTCCTGGGTGATGCATAACACATTAAAGAGATACAATAAAAATCCAAAAATAAATTGCGCGATAAAATGCAATAAAAATACAGAATAATATAAACAATAAAACAGTGTAAGCAATAGCCACAGTGATTAAAAAGTTTCTAAGTAGCATTTATGTTCAAAATCTGCCTGTTAATTGATTAAAGTGCCTGGGAGTGAGAGAGACACCGACAAGGCTGTCGGGCGAGACAAGAGGCCCACAAAGCCTGACCTGGACCTCGGACATCGAGCTCGCCCTCCTCGATCGGAGCCGATGATCTTCAGAGCGAAGGCCAAGGTGGTGCTACAGTGAAAATGCTCATTTATGGGGTGTCACATCCTGTAACTACTGTACCTCCTTGCTTAAAATTAGCCTTCAGACCATCAGCACCAAATACGTTTTGCATTCTTGTCATGTATTTCTTAGCCACAAGAGCAACGCAACATTGGAACCTGTTCCTAAGGAGCAGCGCATGTATTCAGAGGCTGGACGACTGTCTGTCAGCGTTACTTTAATCTAGACTCCTGCACTGAACAGGGGATTAGACTTAGAGAGTCTAAATGGTCCGTTCCAACTTGACATTTTACTCTTGAAGAAGAACCCTCCATTTCCTACTTTGCTTTTAATATTTTTTAAGCTACCCATGGCTGCTATTTTATGATGCTGCAATGGCTAGCAAGAGATTTCTGCCAATGCTGATTTCTAGCAGCAGTCTCTAAAGAACACAACTTCCTACCCCTTGTACCAAACACTTCCCATGTAAGTAGTAAACCGAAGCCTCCTTTGAGTGAAACTCAACTCCTGGTGATTTCACAGAAACGCTTATGTAGCATTCTTGGCAACAATATGGGGGAGATATCCCCTTTGGGGGAGATGGGGCGCTGATATAAATCAAATTATAAATAAAAATAAATAAAAATAAACAATGTGAATGTGGGCTGCTATCACCTTCCTCCAGCTTTTGCCTCCCCAGCCTAGCCTGTAACCCTGGGGTTCCCTGTGAGTCTCCAAAACAAGCATTACTCAGACCAGACTCTGTTCAGCATCCCAGCCCAGCCCAGCCCAGGTGACTGCAACTGCTGCCACCTGCTGAAACACGCCAACAGTACAATGCCGTAAAGAGCCACACCACAGGGAAAGTCTGCAACAGGGGAGAAGAGTGCAAGGCTGCTTTTGGAAAAACCAGACTCTCTAACTTGCTTGTTTGCACAGCGTTCTCTGGTGGCCAATCGAAGCTACCGAGGCTTCAGGTGTTTTAAGATTTTATTTATTGCACAAATTTGTATGCCGCCCACTCTACAGCGTCTGGGTGGTTTTTACTTTACCACCAATTCTGCTTCAATTGGACCAGTGAGTAGGGAAGGTTAACGGAGCAGGTACAGTGTTACTTAAGTCTTAGAAATAGACAGGAGGAAGCTGGGGGATGGCAGGCAGGGATGGTGGAGAGGAATGGAGCAGAAATAGTCACTGTTTGGGCAAAAAGAGCACTTTGCCCCAGGCGCTTTTTTCGGAGCTACTTTAGAATGCAACGTGCTCAAAAAACATACTACTGAACTCTGCAAGGCACGTTTTTATACTGTTTTAAGGAATGCATCTGAGACAGAGAAGCACAGAAGACAAAGCCACCTACTTATTATCGCTGTTTAGACTATCTGCGGGTTGCTGGTACTGCCCATTCATTCTGCTCTCTTTACTACAATAAAAACAAACAAAAAAACCACCATATTCAGTGTCATTTAAAAAGACAGTGGGTTATCAATCACCCTTTAGTTAACAGACATATTTAAAATATAGTGTAAAGTTTGAGGAGATCTCCTTACTTACTTTCTCATTGTTTCCTGAAGAGGGGAAACAAGGGTTTAAGTAAAGACACAACACTGACATAACTTACTCTTGCATGAATAGAACCAACAAAACACCAAAGCCGCAATACAGCAGATACTTGACATTTAAATTACTAATTTAAGTGCCTGGAATGCGTGTAAGGGAGTATTTTGCCCTGCAAGAACTTCTAAGGCTATTGACATGGTGAGTTCTGAATGCTCTGTATGCAGTGATTCTTGGCACTTTCCCTCGACAACTCTTTCACCAAAGAGGAGAAAGATAAATTTACTCCTCCCTAAACCTATCTTCAGAGATCCTTCCCCCACCCCCACCCCACAACTTTTCCAACCTGGACACCTTCTTGATGGGTGAATTTCAAGTCCCAGCATTCCCTACAAAGGTCATGCTGGCTGGAGAATTCTGGAGAACTTTCGGTTGAACTTTTAGGGAAGGAACTTCTTGCCTTTATTATCACAGCCTAACGTTTCAAAAAGGGATATGCATCTTTTATGCTTGCCCTGTATCTATACAGTGATCAGTCAGTGCATAAATTTGCTGTTTTTCTTCTTGGCATAATAATCAAATCAGAGGAAATTACATTAGTTAAATTAAAAGTTAAAGCAAGCATACGCTTAAACCATTTAAAGGAAATCTGCACCTTAAAGGAAAGAGGAATGTTGAATCAGGCTCTTTTCACTGATGATACTTCTGCTTAATTTCAATTTTGAAATCAATGTCAGTTTAACCACTGAAAATAACACCAAATCATGCTGCAAGTAGTTCCCACCTACAAGCTGAACTAGCCAATTACTCTGCCCTTTAAACACTGTCCAAGACATGGATGGTTTCTCACAAGAACAGTTTCCAGTGCATACCTAGAGGCCATGAAAGGTGTCATGTCCAGCTCTAGTGGAAAGGAGACATATGTAGTGATCTTCCGCCTCAGTTTGGCTGAGTGCTCAAACCGCTAGATGAAAAATGGGTAGAAGGTAAGATTTTAATTTCCTCAATGTAACAGCATCTCATTGGCTAGCTCAGGTGCAGAAAAACAAGTAGGACTATATTAATCAAACAATGTGTCAGAAGTGAGCGTCCTTCATACAATTTGTATAGTTGCCTATTGTTTCTGAAAGATTTCTTTTTTTAGAAGGAAAAGAGATCAGTATGTACCAAAATAATAATAATAATATATATATATATATATATATATATATATATATATATATATATTAAAAACAATTATTTATAATAATAATAATAATAATTATATATATATATATATATATATATATATATATATATATTAATATATTAAAAACAATTATTTATGATTCTGCAGGTATTCTTCCAGCCCCATTTGGGAATGACATGGATTCAACCCGAAACCTTCTTTGTACAAAACTACCACTGAGGTATGCCGTGATTTAAAAAGAAAGACAAACAATATTCTAGGTATCACATGCTGCCAAGACACAAGTCGCTGGAAAAAATTAATTTCTGAGACAATGGGAAATGTGGTAAGCTCCATACTTTCATCATCATCTGAACGAAATGCTATAAAAGGATGTTGTATTTGTAAACCGCCCAGAGTCCCCTTTGGGGGAGATGGTGCGGTGATAGAAGTTGAAAAGAAAGTAAGTAAGTAAGTAAGTAAGTAAGTAAATAAATAAATAAATGTGAACAGGGGGCAGAAAGATTAATGAACTCTTCTTCTGAAAGGCAGCAATTCTCTAAATTTCTAAAAACTCCTGTCCTATTTACCTTTTTAGATAATTATACTCAGCTTTCAGAACCATAACAATTCCCTAGCAACAGATCAGGCTATTTTCCTGGCATAAAAAAAGAAATTACACAGACTAGGTACCCTTTCACCTTTTGTTTCCCGTATTACATTATTAACATTGTCAGAAGATATACTCTTCACGATGACTCTGATAACAGTTAAGCTATAAATAACTTACAGCCCTATCCATTACTACAGCTGCTAGAATTCAGCAATATTAGGTCACTGGCATTTGAATGCTGTTTTGAGGCATTAAATATTAAAATCTTAATTCTGAACAGACAGGATGACAAGATGATTCATGGCAAGAGATCATCCTTTGACATTCAATACAAATGCTGCCTGTTTCCAAAATATTCTTCTCTATATTCACTTTTATGAAAACCAGACATTTGGATATACTAGATATGACTATCTAGTTGCATTTCTCTACTGTGGAATCTGATTATAATCATAAGCATCTCAACTCTATAATAGTTTAGCGAAGTCTGCACCTTCCGGGACCACTAGTTGGTAACACTGGCAAAACCTTTTAAATGCTGCAGCTAGGACTGTTGAAGCTCTGTCACAGTTATACTTAGAACATTTTGAAAACATATAGTGGCAGGCATTTGAAATGATGCACAAACTAAACAGATATCCTCGTGAACATCCAATTGTGCAGGTCAGCTGGGATGTTGCACAAGTCACACAACTGGAGGAGGGCAAACAGTTTAATAGCAAAGACCACTGCAGGAAAGGCTCTTCATTTGAACTATAGTATTCTCTCACTCATGTGGACAGTTATTGAATCAAGGCTGAAAGTTTTAAGTACAGCAAGCAATGTACAGCTCTGTTGATCATGCAACAGCAGAGAGCTGGATTTGTAGCGTTAAACTCTGGATATCTAGTCAATCTAGAGATATATTGCATATCAGCCACAAGGGATGCTTCTAATTCTCAAGATTGTTTTGGAGCCCAAACTTACACTCTCAGTTCAAGACTGGGATTCAGTCTACCCGTGAGATTTAAGATAAAATCCACAAAGTCTAAAATAGAGTGTGTCAACCAAGTCTTTGGAGGAAGATCCACTTTCAGGAATCATCATTTAGCAACTCACTTTGAGATGAAAACAGGCCACAATGGGTAGTTTCTTCATAGTGAGCTGTTTGGTAGATTCTTGGTAGCTGTGGCAACCACTACATTTGATTTTGGCACTGCTTCCTAGATGTTCTGGCCTTGTAAACCTGAAAAATATTTTTTAAAAAAGAATGGATAACCAGCATAAGTAAAACACATTTCTATTTCACTTTAAATTTCCATTTAGTACCTTTTGGAGTCACTACTTTACATTTAGAATACTAGCTTCAGCAGAGCTTTATTCACTTCAAGTCCTTGGCTATTACCCTCATTGCTTTCAAAATGCAAAAAAAAGAAAGCACAAATTATAGGCAACTATACAAACTGTTATTAAAATTGGTTTTTTAGACATTTCCCACAATGCTAATGCTCTTAAAGCCAAGCTTACCTGAAAATATGATAAAAATATACATAAAACCAAATTTGGCTCAGTTGCCAATCTGCCACGAAATAGCTAATATGAAGAAGAGGCCACCACAGACAAAACAAAACAGGATTTTAAGCTTCTACTAGTTGACTTGGCCAGTATTTTGCATTTGCTTAAACACACACAATTGTGGTATTTGTGAGGAAAAACTAAATGTTCCAAATCCTAGCCCTGTGAACGAAGTCTGGAGTATGGAGATATTCTGGAAGAGGAGACAATGGATAATGCAAGTAAACTGGACTTTCAAAATCTCATCTTGAGCTTTCTGCAACCTATGCACCTAGTACAACAGTTAGAATTTTGTATACCAATTTTTTGAAATTGCAAGTGATCAGTAGTGATCAGATTATCAGAATCTCGATAATTCTAAATTAGTCATATTTTTGATTGAATAGCCCTTTGCTACCATAGGCTAGCTTCAGCCATGTCACATCTACCAAGTCTCCACCAAGATCCTATTTCTCTTATTTTTTGAGATTATAACTCTCAGATAATGACTCTTTGATTTCAGAGGCCATCTGAATCTCTTAGTTGAGGTTATTCCTATAGAGAAGCAAGAATTACCCTTTATTAACCTGAATTTTTCTCAAGTTATGTTTGGAGTCACTTCTCAAGTAACATCAAAGCTTTATTCGTCTTCATCTGGAGTTTATCTTGGTTGAACTCTAAACGCACATTTTTATAATTGCCAATCTTACCTTCCCAGACTGAGAGATTAATTGGTTAAAAAAAGGCTTTGTAAATCTTGGAATTGTTGGGACAGTGCTTGGATCCAGGCCTCTCTCTTACTGAAACAGTAAATCTGAATTTGAGGCAGTACGTAGGACCAACACTGAACATTCTTCCACACAAATGAGTTTTCTCCATATGTCAAGAATATCATTCGGCAACAGGCCTTCTTCTACAACAATTTGAGAGATAAGACCACACAGAACTAATCCTCAAGTCTCTACAGAAAGTGTACGGAACCTCTAAATGAATTATACCTTTTAGCAACTGTGGCTTCTGGCTGTATGGGTTAGAGCTAAAGAGAGTTGGAATCCAAAAATATGTGGATGAAGCCACAAGGTCTTCATACTTGCTTCATTTCTCTTTTAATCTTGGAACCAGAATAGCATTTGCCTAAAGCTAAAACACCTTCTCCAGATTAGCCATCATTTACTTTTGACATGAAGGAACTGCCTCCTAAAATCTGTGTGTGGCCAAGACTAACTTGGAACCAGAGAATAAGATTACCCATGTAACCTCTTCTGAAGTTTCCTGCTTGATAAATACAGCAAAATTACTTAGAAAGCAAGTGTTGACACTGTATTAGTAACTTTAGTGTTAAGGTAACAAATAAACCCTATGGAGCTGTTCAGCCTATTATATTGGAAGGAAGGAAGGAAGGAAGGAAGGAAGGAAGGAAGGAAGGAAGGAAGGAAGGAAGGAAGGAAGGAAGGCTGTTCCTATGTTCTTAACTACTCTGATGGTGATAGCTTAAGGGATCTGGTTAGCATGGTTCTGAAGGTGCCTGTGAGATTCCAAGAAAATGGTACAATCTTAGGGGATGGAACCAATCTGTAAGTGTCCCAAATAATTTAGTCTCAAAGTCCTAATTACAGTGTGGAGATTCAGTGAGTAAACAAATATATCACCATGATGCAGAATGTCTCCTTTTCACTGACCTCAAAGCAGTTACAGCAGAGAACTTTTTGGCAGACACTTAAGAGCCGTGGAAAGACAGTGTATCGTTCAATTTTTCAGTATTCAACTGGGACTATGAATGATTACGTAATGTCAGAGGAAAGCCCAGATAGGGACATGGAAACATCTCCCAATCCCATTCTTGCAAAGAAATTGCAGGACCAAATGGGCTGAGATCCCTAGGTTGCAGACATGCAGTGTGTGTTATGGAGTGTAAACTCACTGAGGCCCCTCTATCCGGGCTGGCCTGTTATCCATTTGGAGACAAGAAAGTTTGTGCAGTCCTCTTCATGTAGATTTCTGTATGCTGCTGAACAAATTCTCCGGCAAGGGTTTTTTTCAATCTTCCTGAAGGAGGAGAGGTAGTTGTGTGATAATTCCATAACCTCTCAGATCTTTCGTGAAGTGACAGTTGCACCAGGTGGAATGGAAAATTAGTCTGCTTACTATATTTTGAAAGAATGGAACCTGTTGGACATTGCTCATATGTTGATCTTGCTTGAATTCATATTTAGACACATTTCACACTATATTTTAGCAGAAGGTTTTGTTACGACTAGTAGAACTTCTTCTTCATAAGGCCAACTGGCAGTGTCCAAAAGTTGGTGAAGCAATGGTCCATCTGTTTTGCTGGCTGCTTTGCCTGGCAAATTCTCTTTTATATTAGATGTCCCTTCCTTACCTCTAAGGGACTCCAATCCTGTTCATTGAGTAAGGGAGTGATAGGTAAGATGTAATCTATCCAGAATTAAGGAAAACAAAGGACAGATTCCTGTATGAACATGTACCTTTGATCCACAGATATACTGCATATGTATTCCACAGTTCAATAATGTATTATTTAAAATATATGTAAGATGAGGGATCAAGCTCTAAGGCACGTTTATCCTGAGGTTCCCTTGTTTTGCATCAAATGAAGCAATATTGTCCGCAGTGAACACATAAAATAATCAGTGATAAACAGTGCTGAAATCTATCATGGAAAAAGCTAACCGATGGGGCCATTTGTCTTTGTCTACCAGCTTCTATCAAGTTTATGCTACATGCTTAATTTTGTCCTGGCCTCTTTTTCTACAAGGGAACTGAGTTGCTTGCATGATGATTCAGCAGAAATAATTGCAGACGAGGTGCTGCTTTGCTCCTTGGCCATATGCCTGCCAACTGCTCATCTGCAGACAGGAGGAGGGAAGGTAAGATTGCTCCTTTCTAAAGGCTGTCTGCCAGTCTGTACCTTCGCAAGCAGTCTGTGAGGGTGGTGGTTCCTGACACATGGCTCTCCCCATTCACCACACTGCCATCACTGCCTGGACTTAGAGGCCAAAATGGGGTGGAGGAACCTGGCAAGTCCAGACTGATGTCCCAGAAGGGGTCTATCGTTGTGGAAACACCCCTAGGGAGAAGAAAAAGAGTTCAGCCAGAGGATTATAAAGCAACAGTTTGACAGAAACAACAGTTTCACCTGTTAAAACTCAGGGGACAGGGAGAATAAATATTGGGGGGATATTTATTTTATTTATTTATTTATTAATCAAATTTATCACCACCCATCTCTACCACATATTCCTGCAAATTAACAGATCCTGAAAACGGTGTGATATTACTTTACAAAACATTCACAAGGGTAAACACTGAGAGGAAAAACATTCTCCTGGCAATCCTTCCATTTCGAAAATGAATTGCAAAAGTGGGAGAAAAGTTGGCACTTCACCTCTAGGGGGTGCTCACATAACAGAACGATTTCAATCAAAGAAAATTTCAAATTTCTTTAATGGGGACTTAAGAACATGTAACAAGAGAAGAATGTTAGGGAATGTTAGGCTGACAAAATATCAGCCAGCAGATATAAACCAGCAATGGGAATAATGAACAGTCCATGTAATTTAACAGTGCAAAATATTTTAAGTTCTGACAACTCAGGTCTTCATTTAAAAACAAACACATTGGCTGACCCCTCGCTTTAAAATCAAGCAAAAGCAGATTTTAAATTCCTGACAATATTTATTTATATATGGTTGAAAAAGGTTGCTACCACGTCTTCAACAGAAAAAAGGTTGCCTAAATCCAAGCAGATTTTAAGAGAGTCGGACACGACTAAACAACTGAACAACAACAACAAAAGTTAATTAGAAAGGTGTTGTGTCATACACATCTCCTTTTTACTGCTGTTCATCTTGGACAGCACAACCGATAGACTCCCCTATTCAGGGAGTCCCCTATTCGGGGAGATGGGCGGGGATAAATTTAAATAATAAATAAATAAAATAAACCATCATGATCCAATTAACTCTTTTCATTATTTAATTCTGCCATTACAACAGGTTCTCACTGAAGCTTTCTGCCTAAGATCTCTCTCTATACACCAGAAAGATATAACCGTTCTGATATCAAGGGATGGCCTGTTTTTAAAAGAGGAACTCATCATACTTACTGGCAGACCTGACAGGTGACATCAGACTGCAATCCACCTGTGAAGATTTGGTCTATGATACAGTTACAGTGGTTGGGGTTGTTGGCTTTCTTCCCGTTATCGTCACCTGAAGAAAAGGAAATGGGCACTTTGTTTCCAAGCCCTCTGACTATTCACCTGTAGCTGCGCAGAGAGACCTACTCTCTCTGTATACTAGGCATATTCCTAAAGCTTAGTTTTTCTGGTATATGTACAAAAAATGATGTCACAGCTATAAGGAAGAACATGCAGATAATAATCAGGACAACAGGTATGAAAAAGGTTACTTCTACTGTATTGCTTCAAGCTGCGCTACCGAACCAAGAAAGAAGAGACCTGATCCAAAATGTAGTTTGACAGACTTCATGTCATAGGGATAGTAATATATTATTATTAAGTAGAAAATGGGCTGGTTTTGCTCTGCCCCAAGGACTGCTTCCAGAAGAGGTAGCACTGCCAAGGTAGTTAGTGACAATTACTATTTAGCCACCCTTCAAGGGGCCCATGAGTAACACATGTAAGGATAAGCAAGCCTTTCCAGAGAAAAATGAGTTCTTGCCCTTAAGAAAACTGCACATATAATTATTCGCACTACCTAAGCAAAATCACTACAAGGCAAGCAAAGTAGAAAAGGAAGCATTAGCAAATGTTCAGCATTTAATAATTCTGACACATAACATGGCTATCCCAATGTGACTGAACAGAAAAAATTGATCCAACAGCAAGACTAAATTTATATTTTTAAAAAAGTTTATTCGACACCTAATAGGGAGCTTTCTTAGCCGTGACTAGGAGAACACCCTACCACTAACAAATCCCCAAGTGATGAATGGAAACAACCAAAAATCTTGCCAATGTCAAAATGGCACGAGTCTGACTTGGTGTTTTGTTGTTTTGAGATAAAATATGGCACTACACTAGTGAACCCATTACAGAGCAACTGTCTAAAAACTTTCCAGCCAAGTAAAAGATACGTTATTAAATCGCTACTGACAAAAAAAAAAATAGGCTTTCCTGTCTCTTTTATGAAGCCATGAAAAGTTGCACTGCTGTGTCAATTTTGGAGCAAGATACACACCAAAAGGAAAACAAAGAATCTCCCCGCTCCAAAAAAAATCACCCAAGATTTAATCCTTGCATGTAAAAGGCATTTCTTCCTTTTCAGTTTTTTGTCATCTGCTCACAAAATCTAGCAAATGGCCTCTTCACATTATCACTGGGCTCCAGGTAACATCCCTGCTGGATACTCTTAATAGACCATCATTTGCACCCACAGGAGAATAAGACTGCTCCCTTTTCAATTACCCAAGTCAATTAGGCTCAATGAGGAGGGGGGTCTCTAAAGACTATTCTGTACGTTTGTTCACAGCAACACAGAGAGGTATTACAACCTCACTGGGCTTCCTGTGACATCTGGCAAAATGAAATTACCACCTTCTTGCACCTGTCAATACGTAACACAGCAGCAAGAGCAAAAAAAAAAAGTGCATAATTGAGCTGAAAAGGGATTCCCAGTGATTGAGCAGTTGCAGGTGTGGGCATAAGCCCTGCTTCTGGTAGGTGAAAAAGCTGCTGTTGTCACTAAGGGAAAATGCTGCTTTAAGTGGGCTGAAATGTACTCTGTGGTGGTAAGTTCAAATGTAAAGGTTCAGACAGCTGCCTGGGGCCCACCTGTTTTAAGAGCTTTATGGGGCCACAGGGTCTGGCCAGGTGGAACCGACTGAAAAAAATAATGTTTACTTGAAAATGTATTTGTATTTGCAAATACCCCTTCATTAGTAACTCTGTTATAGTGAAGCTTGGAACTGCTGGAACAAAAAGAGATCCGGGGTCATGCCTGGAACTTTAGAAAGACCAGTGAAGGTAGCAGCACTGGCATTTCTCAGACATCAACAAATTTAAATAACCAACAGCTACAAATCATTTGAAATGGCAATTTTAAAAGAATTAAAAAAAAACCCTAAACTTGGTACTGATGTACTTAGCATATCATATTCGTAACATAGCATAATCATTCATCATAATATCATTTAAACCATCGAATCCCTCTTCCCTGCATAGTAGGCTACCCTGCGGTTGGCTGGCCCCGTAGCAATAGGATCTGTGCTACGATTCCCTACCCATCTTTGGATTTTATTTATTATATTGGTTTGTATTTTAGGTATTTTTATAGTTTTAAATTTTTAATTGTTGTAGCCCGCCCAGAGTCCCTTGCATGGGAGATGGGCGGGAAATAAATTGGAATAATAATAAATAAATAAATATTCAATGAAGGGAGCACTGATCACCTCCTTTAGAAATTAATTCCACTGTCAAACTGCTGAGAGTGGCTTTTTCTTAATTGACTGGGATTGCCAAAATCAAATGCAACCCTATGCCAGATTTCCTTGCTAATTCATTAACGATCTCAGTGTTAACTTCTTCCTCTTAATGTAACCATTTCCAGAGCCGTAGGAAATAATATGTCCTCCCATAGGATGATATGGACTCCTAGTCCACTATGCCATGGTAAACCTGTTCACATTCAGGGCAGTAAAAGACATTTATTTCAATCAACTGCCTATATTATTTTCAGGGGTGCAGGGAGTTACAAAACAAAAGTCTTATTTAGCTCTACTCCTCCTTTTTCATGCTGGAACCTACAAAATCTAACTGAACTCAAAATCCTCAGATTTTTAAGCTACAGCCGAAGAGAGTAAGAAAGCTAGTATGAAAACGAGTAAGAAATAAGAAACCGTTGACTCAAGCCAATTTATGACAGAGCAAAGGAGAAACCTACTTCTGATATCCTACAGCTAAGTAAAGGCTGAACTTGCAGATGTGCTAGGGAGCATAACAATAGGAAAGAAACTTACCTTTGCAGTGTCGATGTAGCACATCCAATGCAGCAATGAGGAACTCATGCGCATCCTGTTGCTCGTACCCTGCTAAATGCCGTGCGTGTGTCCATACCAGGTGCAATAACCTATATGGAATGTGAGGAGATCGGTGCCCAGAGTAGAACTACTCCCACAACGGAGGGGGCGGGTTGGAGGGGGGAGGGTGGGAAAGAAAACAAAAGGTTCAGGTATTTTCCTTTCCCCAAAGCAACAAATACATAAAAACTCTTCATAGGAAGACTAGGATTATTCCCTAGATATTTATAAAGAAATATACTCAAGTTGGGAAAGACAAAATGATTTTGAAGGCAATTATACAAGATATATTAGTCAAGGACAACAGCTGAAAATGGAAATCCTAAATGAAGTTCCCATTCATAAGAGGACAGGAGTGGGAACTTCATTTAGGATTTCCTTTTTCAGCCACATTAAAAGAAAATGAAATACAATCGGGCATCGTGTACGTTCCAAGTCATATACGATTAGATGTTACTTGGAGGAAGGAAGGAGGGTATGCTTAACGAAATAATGTTACCAATGTTTCTACAAACACACTGCAAGAGAGAAAGATCAAGATAATGCAACAAATGTTTAAAAGGCCATTTTCAGAGCCAAGGGCACATTCATTGTCACATCAAGTTATGCCCTCAGATTAGCTAGACTTAAAACCTCCCAGGATTTATTTTGCAAAATCAGTTCAGCAAGCTAGCAGATGATGATATTTTTTTTACAAATAATTCTGGTACATTATTAGACCCCCAACTGAAACTCGTTCCTATGCATTTAACAGAATGAAGGAGAAAGGAAGAGAATGAGATATTATTTCTCCACTGAAGGAAGGAAGGAAACTTGTCTTATGTCGTTGCAAAATCCCAGCTTGTCTCCAATTCTTAAAAAGATTAGCCAGACTCAGGGGTTAGAAGTTCTGCCTCGCTTGGTCATACAGAATAAAATGAGCTGAACAAAACTGTGCAATGGACAGAGCTCTGTTTCACTAGGACACGCATGGAGTGAATATGAAGCTGGTCCTTGACACTTCGTTCATAAGAAGGAAACACAAGGATCTCTTTTCCTGAGGAACAAGCAGTTCTATCCTCCTGGAAAATAACAGCCAGCTTTCCCCAGGACATTCCTTATACCCATGCTATAGATACAAGAGCATGTGACGTTACTAGCTAAAAATGTGCATTGATGTACGGAGCAGGGATCTCACAGATGACATCTAGACAGTATTATCTATACTGCTGCATATGAGACACAGCATGTGCACTTTCCAGATCATTTTTAAACCTTCTGTGCTGAAGGAAGCTCAGTTCTTTAATGAGGTCACTGAGGACAACAAATTCCTGTGGCTTGATAAGTTAAATCCAAACTGCTTTATATGTGCATCAGGCCAATATATTGACCAGTCATCTTAGAATTTAGGGTGGGGAGCATCCTTCCTAAGTTACAGATTTTTGCACACATCGCATTATGTATCTGGGAGGAAAAATCTTTTCCTTGCTGCGCTAGAGTTTTGCTGGCTTGAAACCACACTACAGCAATGCAACAATGCACAAGTGCCTTTTATATTCAAAAGGATCGATAAGCAATTCTACGACGCCAACAGGAATGACACAAAGAGACCAGAGCCTGGGCGTAACTGAAATCTGCCGATGCAGCAGTTGTGACAATGTAATTCAGAGAACTGCAGCAATAAAACTATTCCATTCTTACAATTAGTTCTGGAATTATCCAATTACTCTGCCCAGTTACTCTTTCCATAATTACTTCACTGCACCCCCTGATATGTATTTCTCAGTGTTTCATTAAGATGAATAAAAATCTTAAGGAACCTCTCAAACTACTTGCTGTTGCAGGTAGTCCTCACTTAACAACCATTCATTTAGTGATGGTTCAGACTTACAACAGTGCTGAAAAAACTGACTTGCAACCGGTTCTCACACGACCATTGCAGCGTCCCCATGGCCACATTATCATGATTTGAGCACTTGGCAACCAGTTCGCATTTATGACCGTTGCAGCATCCCATGGTCACGTGATCGCCATTTTTTTACCTTCCTGGCTGGCTTCTGGCAAGCAAAATCAATGGGGAACCGCATGATTTGCTTAAGAACTACACAGTTCGCTTAATGCCTGTGGTGATTCGCTTAACAACCGCCCCAAAAAGGGTCAGATTTGCTTAAAATCAGGTCAGATTTGCTTAATGACCGCTTTGCTTAGCAACTGAAATTCCAGTCTCAGTTGTGGTCGTTAAGCGAGGACTACCTGTATCCTGAACAGGAGGCTTTTAACCTGCAGGGACCAAGTGTAAGTTATGCTGTCTGGGCAGCCCTAGCACTTTAGCATTTCAACTGATCCACCGCTCATTCGAAGGACTTTAGAACAAGTCTGCACCAGCGTTTCTCAACCTTGGCAACTTCAAGCAGTGTGGACTTCAACTCCCAGAATTCTGGGAGTTGAAGTCCACACAGCTTGAGGTTGCCAAGGTTGAGAAACACTGCATTAGGCTATGAAATGCTTTGGATTCAATTCAGAAGAGGTGCTTCTGAATGCATGGGAGCGTGAAGACAGCGCTTGTCCGCAACTCATTAAAGCAGCCGTGTCTTTTTCCAGGATTGTTCAGCTGCTGCAGAAAGGTGCTCCTGGGTGTTCTGAAGTAACTCTTTTGAATTTAACCTAAAGCACTGCACAGCTAATTGACATACCGTCAGCAGGCTTGCAAAGACTTTAGTCTTTTTGTGTGGCAAGGCAGTGCCCTACTTGAAAGCACAGAGAGACGGGAAAGGCCAAGAGAGTGAAAAAGGGTCCAAATGTTAATTAAAATCCATCGCGGTGATTGCATAGAGTTTTTTTAAAAAGTACACATGGATTAAGATATGGGAAAAGGAAAGGGCTGTGCCCCTGCAGCATATTTGAAAGTGAATTTACTCCTTAGCCACAGTTAACAAGAGCCTGAGAGTTTTAGCAGAAGTTATCATTAAGCTCAATTTATTCCTTAAGAATGGAATCAAGAACAATTGGATTCATATTTAATCATCTACAGTTTGATCTGATACTGTAACAGATACTCTATGATTTATGATCAAACTACCTGACCAATTGCAATTGATAATGAAAGATATTGAAGTGATAGATAGCTTCTACCTTTTAGGATCAACCATGAACAATAAAGTCAAGAAATACACCACAGACTAGCACTTGGTACAGCAGCCATTAAGGTCTCGGAAAAGATGTTGAGATGCTGTGATACCTACAAAGATCAGAATTGTGCAAGCCAGGGTATTCCCTGTGACACTCTATGGATGCTAAGTTGGACTTTGAAGAAGCAGGAGAGGAAGAGTATTGACACTTCTGAACTTTGCTATTGGAGAAAACTCCTGAGAATACCGTGGACAGCCAAGAAAACAAACAAATGGATCATTGAAGAAATCAACCGAGAGTTCTCACTCGAGGCAAAAATGATCCTACTTTGAACACATTATATGAAGACGCAGCTCTTTGGAGAAGGTTCTGATGGTGGGGAAGGTGGAAGGAAAGAGAAGAAGAGGACAAGCAGCAGCAAGGTGGAGGGACTCAGTTACAGTGACAATGGGTGCAACGCTGTAAGACCTGAAAGACTAGGTTAGGGAAGGATCGTCATGAAAAAGGAAGGATCGTCATGAGGAAACCCATCTATGTGGTTGCTAAGAGTCAACACTGACCTGATGGCACATAATCAATCACAATCAGCTGACCAAACTGAAAACATGTTCTCAAGCAAGTCTGCTAACCTGGACTTGCATTCATTATTGCTTTGTCTTTAAATTGACAGAGCAAATTACGGCTATTGTTCTATCTTCAAAGCCTGTGCACCTTGCAAATGGGAGCATATGAAAGATGAAATGAAGGAGACCTAAAATATAAGTAGAGCAATCTCAGGTTGCCTCTTACACACTGCAAAGATTAAAGTCGAACATTCTCAACAATAGCAAAAGGGCAACTTACCTCCTGAAAGAGTGTAGACATTTCACAAACCAGACAGGAGCTGGGGCTTTGCATTTCACATTTGTGTCTGTCGGAGAGGAAGAAATCTCGCAGTAGTGGAGTGTGAGTAAGTGCTTGGACAATACAGTTCATAAAACACGTGTTCCCAAGATTAATTAGCCCCCGTAGACCTGTTTAAAAAGGAAACAAAGAGGAAAAGTGAACTATTATTCAGTTTAACAGAACTGTAACTCGCCTCAGCTCAAATTTTCAATCACTATATACTGCAAAACAGTGCCAAATCCTGATTGTAATGATTGCCTTTTCTTTCCATTATGTTCATTTTCTCCTACTTTAAGGAGACCTTTAAATGCTTTTGTAACCAAATGGCTGAGATACATCAAGCAACACAACTAGGTACTATGATTTTTTTTTCAAAATGTGGGTGTCTCGTGTGTTACAAATATTTGCTTTCACTGCTGAGCAAAGCACCGGCTGCTCACCGTAGCATGCTTAAAACTAGAGCTTCTCAAACCTTTGTCAGTATGAGATAACATCAGTGAAGTCTTGGACCCTCTGCAGAAAGCTAACCTTACAGTCCATATTTGCATACTAGCCAGAAGATCAAAGCATGCACTATGGACCTCAATTTTTGGTCTCCAGACACTGTTCAACCACAATTCCCATCACAATAACCACATCTTGGTAGGAAATGGTATGAGTTATAATCCATCATTTAGATTTTAGGGTTTTTTTCCATTTAAGTAATACAGAAAAGAAACAAAACTCTAAGAAAGCATAGCATCAACAAAACTGGAAAGAGCTTTCAGCATACTCATTTTCATAAATATTTACATCCAAGACCTCTATCAGCAGTACCAATGCTGGTTGGGAATTCTGGGAATTGGAACCCCACATATCTAGAGAGCATCCATGTTGGTGAAGGTAGAGACTTCAAATGAAACCATGAAGGTAACAAAATATTTGAACTTTATTACAGCTGAAATTCTTTCCTTAAACAACATGAAACAGGAAATACTAATTAGAATATTAATGGATGCAGATGACCAGCCAGGAGGTTCACAAATTCTTACCTCTCCAAAGCAATACAACTAAAATTCTGAGATGGTTCAAAATATTAAATGGCCTTGTATATGCAGAAATATTTTTGAAAAGCCTTTCATCTTCCTTTGCCAGGCAGGTATGTGTTTCTGTTGCTAGGATACTGCAGACTAAGAACAGTGAATCACTGTACTGGACAACCTATTAAGTATTGATAAATACTTAAGCCTTCCCCAAATCACTGGCATTAACACAACACTATTGTCCTACCCAGCTCAACAAACCATTTCTCTTTATTTTCAACAAGAATTTGCTTTGCTTTACTTTTACAGTCACCTTTTAGCTAAGCATTTAATTCTTATTACAATCTGTAGGCATAAATGTTGAAAACTGCAAATATCTTTTAACTCATGTGTGGCATATATCATATTTAGAAAGTGTGCTGCACTAGACATAGTATGTTGTGGATTTGCAGACTAATTGTACAGAGGCACACACAAGAAACCATATGTTATATCCAAGAAGGCAACTCTCTCTCTTTGTTAACCAGCCCAAATTCCAAAACAAGCAGCAATTCAAAATACATTATGCAAAACAAGACACATCTGCATCACTTAAATACACTGTGTTTACTGGCTGTAACTTTGGAAAATAGATAGAGTAAAGGAACAAGGACAAGGCTTATTTATTTCTTTTTATTTATTTAACAGTATTTATAATTTGTCCCAATCCCAAAGGACTCTGGGAAATATATAACAACAAATTCACACCAAGGAGGGGGAAAAAAGATAAAATCTAACATCACAATAGAAACCCCATCAGAAACAAAATAATAAAACCCCAAATAGGTGCCTACAGTCTGGGGTCTGGAACATGAACAAAGTGTAGGTACTTCTGGGGGGAAAGCATTCCACAGAAAGGGGGACTATCACAGAGTAGGTCTGCCATGTCACCCACACACCCATCTTGTAAAGAGGGGGACTTTCACTAGGACTTCTTTAGAGGACCAGACCAGGTGAGCAGATTTGGCTCCAACCAGTTGTCGCTTATTTAACAAATAATAGCTAAAACAAACTGTGGCTTAGAACAATGTGTGCATTTATGCATTATAATCTTCACAGGTACTTTATATGTATTTTTTTTCCTGTGAGGGTTCTTGCTCAAAAGCAAGAAAAGTGAGTTTTAAACAATGACAAAACTAACTTCCATTTATCACCAACAGGTTTTCCCTAGCTTTTCTGATAAATAATTTTATGTGATTACACACCATCAACCACCATCACAGTAGAACAGCGTGTATTAAACGAATGCACATTTCTATTTTGAAACAAGCAAATTATAAAACATACAGGTTACAGCATTGATTGATTGTTATTTTCCATATTAATTGCCACGTCTGCTTCAATAATGATTCGGGTTTTCAGTATTACTGTAATAAAGGTGTTTTTATAAAGCACCCTATTCTAATGAAAAATTATTATATCCCATCTTCTTATATATCTTTGCAATGGTCTTGTGATGGAGCTTGCTATTACTGTATGCTTTCGATAGAGGACAAGAAATTAACCATCAGCAGGATACATGTGCCCAAACAAGCCACCCATTTTAGCTACCGTTTCAAGGCAGGATCCAGCAATGTCATCTGGAAATACACTGCTTCAGACATGATGTGACAGTTTGTACACAGTTACAAGCTTGCCTGCTTACAAAGGTCCTTCTAATATTAAATGTTTGGGGAAATTCAAAAGTTGAAGATTCCTGGGGTCATATGGTAGCCTGACAGCTGATCACATCATGACCTGCAATGTGCAAAAACAGCAATGAAATTAGACAAAACGTACCTTGGTAAGTTATGCTTAAAGCAAGATCTAGAACTTGAAGTCCTGTACTTACTTGGGAAGGAGTTCAAACCTGTGTTAGGCTAGGACGGCAATAACCAGACAGCCTGTTTGGCGCCACCATCTGAGGATATATCATACACTCAGTTCTGTCAAACAGGGTACCGTGGACTGTAGCTTGAATCATGTCAACTGGATTTCTATTTTCTCAGTGGAAACGTTTCGCTCCTTATCCAAGGAGCTTCTTCAGTCTGAGCAAAGTTGGTAAGGGAATCCTAAATATGTTTCTAGGTGGCTTGTACCTTTCAGGCACAATCTTTCCCCTATTTTCCTTCCTGCTTTGTCTTCTGTGCCTAGGAAGATTAAGACCATTTCACAAGCTCAACAGCAGCATGGTAATCTTAACGATCCTCCTTTAGATGATAAAGGGACTTAGAAATAACATCTCAAAATAACCATGACCTAGCCCCAGGTGCAAGGTCACACAGCCACCTAGAAACATATTTAAGGATTCCCTTACTAACTTTGCTCAGACTGAAGAAGCTCCTTGGATAAGGAGCGAAACGTTTCCACTGAGAAAATAGAAATCCAGTTGACATGATTCAAGCTACAGACAATTCCACCTGGATGACTGAGAACCTTCATAGACATAGGGTACCGTGGAATGCCTGTCAACTTAAAATGACTACTGCTCCTTCCTTGCACAGGAAACACAATGTCAGTCCTGGCCATCAGTAGTGGATTGGTGCAAAACATCCTTACACCGAACTCCCGAAACAGAAGGGAAAACTTAGGGATTCCAAAAACATGAAAAAAGGTGTGTTGGTGGTAGCAGCCTCTTTACTTTGTTCTTTAATAATTAACTTAGACATATCGTCCCACTAATCATGGCAAACAAGCCATGTTCCAGGCTTGTATCGCAAGGTTTACTATAGACAGCGTACAGGAAAAGAAACAAATAGGCTTACCACCAATGAGACTGTTGTAACTGCAACTCAGGCATAACTAGTATAGTTTCATTATCACTGATTTCAGTTACAAGTATCTCTAGTGATGGGAAACAGCGGAAAAAACAAAAAAAAAGACAATTGGATTAAGACAAGGTTTAATATGAAGGTTAACAGCAGACCATGTTAAATGATTTCTGATATAAGAAATAGAGGAAAGGAGGCAAGGACAATTGCATTTTTACCCTTGCTTCTTGCCTGGTCTCAGCGAATACATAAAAAACTAAAAATAAGAAGTGAAATATACATTACAAATCAAATGTAAGAGGGTTGAATGAAAAATAATCCACCCAGCGTTATAAATTGTCAACAGATGGCAGTACCGACATCCCCAAAGCTCTGTTATGTTCTTTAGCATCTGTTCTTTCACTTCAATTGGTGGGAATTAAGTTACATGCTGTGACTGAATTTTTGACTGACAAAGAAGTCCCTCCAATTGAAATTCACCATCGAATGCAGGTTGTTTATGATGATAACAGCACTGATGTGAATACTGTGCATCCCTGGACCAAAAAATATAAACATGAACCAGGTACAGCTGATTTGTGTGATCAAGAACAAAGTGGACAATCTGTGACAGCAACCAACAAGTCTCACATGAGAAAGGTTGATGAACTGATTAATGACGACTGGTGGATCACTCAAAGGGAAACTGCTGTCAAACGTGGCATTTCACAGGAACACGTGAAATGGGTTACATTATTGGTGTTCTTCAAGACTGGAAAGTTTGTGGAAGAGGGGTTCCTTGCATGCTAATGGCAGAGATGAAAACTTAAAGAGTTGAAAATTGCCAGCAATTATTGTCATGCTATGGGAATGAAGGTGAGGAATTTCTTCAGAGCAAGTGACAGCCAACTAAACATAGGCTCATTGTTATAAGCCAGAATTGAAGCATCAGTCCATGGAGTATCATCACAAAGCTTCACCTGCAAGAAAAACGTAAAACCCAGGCTTCGGTAGGAAAACTCATGGTTACAGTTTTTTAGAATGCAGATGATGTTATTCACATGGATTTCCTTGAACCTGGCACCACTATCAACTCAGAGCACTACGCTGTAACACTCAAAACTTTGAAACAATGATTAAACAGACTCTGGAAGCACAAGAAGGAAATTTTGCTGCAACATGACAACATTAGGCCTCATATCTCATGAGCCACCCAAGAAGCAATTGTGAAGTTGGATCTCATAATCTTACCCCATCTGCCATATAGGCCAGACTTGGCACCATGCAACTTCCACCTTTTCCCCAAAGTGAAGGAATACTTTTGTAAGCATCTATTTGATTCAAATGAAGAGGTGAAAAGGACAATAAGGACCTGATTGAAGAGGCAAAGTGTGGAGTTCTTTCGTGATGGTTTTAAAAAGCTTGTCCATCGTTGGCAGAAATGTGTAGTGAATGGTCTTAGAGAAGTACATACAGGTAATGAAATCACTCATTTCAATAATTATTTTCCTGTTTCATTTATTCAACTATCCATATATAAACTAGTTATGCAGGTGGAGGCATTACTTTTCATTCAATACACTTATGTTCCAAATTCTAACGCCTCCTTGGGGTGTCCCCAGGGTTTGCTGGCATCAGTAGGTTTTGGAAAATTTCCATTAGCTGCTTGGTATATAACTTGTGTTTGTTTAATCAACTTATACACCAGACCTTCCAAAAATCCCTGGAGTATTTCCTTACCACACTGTATTTCCCTTGTAAAGCAGAAAATTGTTAAGGTGCTCAGAAGGTAAGAAAGCCAGTTCCTCCTCTCCCCCCATTCCCCACTTCCCTGGAAGTTAGATTTGTCCCAACATTGATGGCCTCACAGAAGCAGCTTAAGATGGAGCTTTTCTGGAGGACTGTTTAAGTTTATAACTTAATTATTTGGTTACTGAAATTCTTTGGATATTCAGCTCTGGCTTTAATTTGAATGTGGCTTATTTTCTATTAGTATTAATGTACCGTACCATGGATCGTTTATATGTATTTCTTGGTGTAGTGCCAAAAGCATTATTATTGTGGCACTACAGGAATTAATTATAAATGCATAACTGGTTAGTTACTTCGTTAGATCTTTTGTTTATTGACAGAATCTTATGAATTCCAATTCTGTATTTCTATAAAGGATAGTCAAAAGGTTTGACTATGGGATATGGGAAGACATTCCGTAACAAGTCAGGTATATATTTGTATTACATCACGGCCACTACTGATTGCTTTTTCTGTCATAGAACTTCACAGAAAAGTGTTCCCAAGCTACCTGGGTTTCACAGAGGCTCTTTCGCTTGCTAAGCAAGTACTATATACACTGAACTAGGAGTCCTTCTGTGATCTAAACAAAAGGATCAGTCCGGAGATTTCAAAGGCTCAAGCTATTCTCTCTAGAGAGTCTGTGAAGTATTTAGTGTCATAATAAAGGCTGTAATTACAGGTCTGTTTACTTTATTTAATAACATCTTTTTGATCCATTTCTGTAAGCGTGCCTAGTTTCGTGCAATTCTCCCCCGTCCACATGAACTGATGTTAAGATATATAAGAAATGCACTATCTTCCAATATGGCTTGCACCCTGTTAAAAATTCCATACTGTCAGGAAGTTATTTTGTTAGGTAAATCCTCTGTGCTTTAAATTTATGGATACCTCCCTTTGCAGCAGACGCCATACATTTATACAACGATCACCAAACTGTCTCTTCTTCAGGCTAAACATCATCATTTCCATAAGCATTTCTTCACGACTTACTCTTTAAGCCCTAAATGCTATTTCCACACTGAGAAATTTCTAAAAAGGAATTAGAAGGACTATCACACAAAAGCTCTGTTGAAGATGGAACATAATTTGACTAATAACAGGTTGGGGCCCCTAAATGTGATGTATAATGAATGCAGACATAAAGGGGGACAGGTAATGGTGACTTGGAAATGCAGTGTCATTAACTTTCTGTATTCTAACTCATACCAAGCTTTCCACCAGAAATTCTGGAAGCAGTTCAATTCTGCAATCCTCAACAGCACTGGAAATCAACACTGAGAGAGTTCTGCAGTAACCTTGCATCAAATTGTGTGCCTTATTTAAAATCAACACCAAAGCATTTACTGTATATCAGCCTTTCTCAACCTTTTGAACCCTTGAAATATTTTTCAGGCCTTGCGGAACCCCTGCACATTCAGGCTCAAATATTATTATATTAGTTTAATGTGTAGCCCTGTATATATGCATTAACAGTGTTCTTAAACTAATGAATGAAACTTACCTCTTTAATGTGAAATTGCCCAAATTTGAAATAATTTTTTAAATAAATCATGATCTCCCAGGGAACCCCTAGTGACCTCTCGTGGAACCCTGGTTGAGAAACCCTGCTGTATATACTTGCGAATAAGCCCATCCACGGATAAGCCGACCCTAAAAATTTTAACGAAAATACCATGAAAAATGTGCCACCCACAGATAAGCTGACCCACATTTTTCATGGTATTTTACTGAAAAATTCGAGGGTTGGGTTATCCGTGGATGGGCTTATACGCAAGGATATACGGGTACTTTTAAAAAGTATTACCATATACACTTGCGGATAAACCCATCTGTGGATAAGCCAAACCCAATTTTGGGGGTGTCTTTTGGCACCTAAAATTCTCAGCTGATCCGTGAGTATATACGGTAAATATCTTTACACTAGGATGAGCCTGCAAAAGTCACCTAGGAGGGAAACCTGTACCTTAATGCAGTTAAGGCTATTTCCAACCAGATTGAGAAAAAAAATCATTTTGTAATATAGGAAGGAATCAGCCTCTTCACATATTTCAATGAATATTTCAGAAAAAAAATGAGTATCCTAAGTATCTCTGCCTCTAGGCAAGAAGCAGAGCTACACCAACTCCATAAGTAAGGATATAGGAACATATACTTAGAGCAGGGGTGGGCAACGTAAGGCCCGCGGGCCGTATAAGGCCCGTGGGGCTCCCGCCTAAGGCCCGCGGGGCTTCCGCCTGCAAACCCCGCCCCTTCCACGCGATTGGCTCCCACCCGCAAACCCCGCCCCCCAGTGCTTGTGATTGGCTCCCGCCCGCAAACTCTGGCCCCCAGTCCGTGGAAATCCCAGAAACCCCCCCGCCCCCCCCCCCGGTTATAAATATCCAAATGGCCCTTGGCAGAAAAAAGGTTCCCCACCCCTGACTTAGAGGTAATACTTGACAAGAGTCAGGAATCAGATACACAAGTGATGACTAAGAACACTGTTGGGCTGAAAACAGTGATCACTGCAAATGGTATCACTAAGGACTAACAAGAGGTTCAAGGAATTCCCCAGTTCTCCAACATGTTTGCCACATTAATGCTTCCAATGGTAATATCAGAACCACAAGTTGCAAACTTAACGTTTAAGAAATAGATTCCCTGCTATATCTGTATCTTGGAATCTGCTTTGAAGAAGTCCAATTGCCTTGATTAAAAATACTTTGGTAAAGCTGAAAACAAAGAAAGCATGTAAGAAACAAGCCGTTCCATTCCTGCCACACAAGAAAGGCCACAAGTGCCAGAGAAGGCAAAAGATACAAAGACCTAAAAGGAGAGACACTGCTGGAATCAGATTTCCCATCAATATTAGTTGGAATTTCACTTTCTGAGCTGGGAGTTCATGCAAATAGAAGACATAGCAGAGTGAGAGACAGATGCTCATAATTCAGACATTAAAGCAGAAGGGAAAGAGTTAAGGCGGAAACGTCTTGCAGAGAATATTCCAACAAGCTGTTATGGTGTCAGGAGGCTTTAGAAATGTGATCAATAAATAAACAAGCTAGTCAGGGAGATGTAGTTTCAATTTCATATTTTTAGGTGATGAAGTGGAGTCAACCAAATATTCAGCTAGGAATGAGAACATACATGAAGCTCTGTCCCATTCATGAAAACATTTTGCTTAGCCGAAAATCCTATTTAAGATTTACTTCTCCAACTTGAAGAGTTTTAATATGAAATGTTCAAATCCCTTTTTAAAATTGCCACACCTAGCCCAGGGAACCCAGAGCATAACAGTATTCAATGACTATTTAAAAACCTGGGTGGAGAGTGTTGAAAATTATAAGGCTTCTGGATAGTAAAATAGATATCTAGATGTATTTCATGTTGCACATATTTTTGTAACAGAATGATTTTATAAAGACGAGATTTTATATTAACCGGATTGGAGTTCTGAGGCCAGAATTAAATTTGTGCAGATGGTATGTTTAGAAAATGAGACTCACCCCCACTAAACTGACGAAATACAGTTCATACGCAAATTCTTTTCCTCCATCATCCCAGTAACTCACCATATGTTGCTTATATATTCTTATCGCTACTCACAACAGATTTCATGTTTCAAAAAATGGGAGGAACAGACCAGCTGCCAACAGCTTTAACAAGCCAGCCCTACATATTAAGTATTAATATGTATGAAAGCATGCCAAATAGACACAGTGCAATTTCTACACTTGTACAGTACTAAAGCCAGGTCACCATCTATGTTTTTAGTTGCTGTATTTTCTCACCACAAAGAACACATTGGAGGAAATAACCAACTCTGCCAAGAAAGGGAAAATATTATACATTTTGCTGTGAACTATAGTTACAGAAAGGGGCGTGGTGGCTCAGCCATCACGGGTAAGATGCCAGGCTTGTCGAGTGGAAGATCGCAAGTTCGGAGGTTCGAATCCCTAGTCCCGCGTGACGGAGTGAGCTCCTGCACTCGCCCCAGCTCTTGCCAACCGAGCAATTCGAAAGCATGCAAATGCAAGTAGATGAATAGGTACCACTTCGGTGGGATGGTAACAGCATTCCGTGCGCGTCATGCCAGCCACATGACCGTGGAAGCGTCTTCGGACAACGCTGGCTCTTCGGCTAACAAACGGAGATGAGCACCGGCCCCTAGAGTTGGACACGAATGCACAAATGTGCGGGGGGAACCTTTACCTTTACCTAGTTACAGAAGGCCCTCCTTTAGATTTCTGTGTTTATTCAAAGACCCAGGTAAGTTTACATTTCTTTAGCTGTAATTAAGAAATTTATCGTAATTTTCAGGGAAACTGATCATACCTCCTAATCTAAAAGGCACCTAGATATGCAACTTTGCCCTCCGTGGCCATCAGCTAATCTGTTAAGCTCCAAGCAGACCCAGTTCTATTCTCTTCCAGAAGCCCAACTGACCTGTCATGTTGACTGTTTCCACCACTGAATATTGGTAACTTTGCTATACGTTTCCCTAAGTAATAGTTCCTTTGGTATTGGGGTAGGAAAGAAACAGAAAATGTCTTTTGCTTCTCATTTGGAACAAAGCATCCACACCCAGAATATTTTATCAGGGTGTTTCAAGTAGGCTGTTGAAACAGAAAATCTGAAGCCACTAAAATGTTCTGTTGGAGCAAAACTAAAAACATTCTGAGCATTCTGGCCATATAAAACAATGGGTCCTTTACTCCCTTGCTTTTTATTCAGGGCCACAAACGTAGATAGGGTGATAGTTCATGCTGATTTCTACCAGCTAGCCAACTTCCAGATAGATTAGCAAAGGGCACAGATTTAAAAAATGAAAATAAACAAAATTAAATCCCACTCAGCTTTGACAAACTAACTTAATCTGAAACACTGGCCCCAATACATGGGGCAGTTCTCTCATTCTTTAATTAACAATTAGTTAACAGCTATCAGCTTGAATATTCTAACACAGCTGGAAAAGCACACTCATACTTTCACTACCATGATATGGAGTTTCTTAAATGCTTTCAAACATTTACATAGGCATAGCTTGCCAGCTGCAAAAAAGGACTAATGATGCTTAGCTGCATGGAAGAGCATTCATTAACATTACAATAATAAAACAAAGCAAATCACACACTCTTACTGTTTTGCCAGCTTCTGTCCCAATGCCAGCATTTAAATAAATGCAACAGCAGCTCATCATACAAACCAGCAAGCACACCAAAACAGACCTTTTGAGATTCTTAAATGTACCAGGAGCTCATTACCAATAAAGCTGAAGAGCAGGCATGGAGTAAATATGTAATAGGGCTGAAAAGAAATTCAGATCTGAAAGGGAAAGGTGATTCAGAACGCATCTGTCAGCAACTCCTTGAACAAACTACGCATTCTCCTGTGTTCACATGATAGCCTAGGAAAAGAAGAGGTGCCAATAGGTGCAAGATATATACTGCCTACATGCACTCCAAGTCACCTTAACCCCTCTGAATCTGCAAGCCAACCAAATCATTAAGAGATGTCTTTCTCTCTCCTCTTTACTCCCACCGCTATACTGTCCCCATGAAAACCACATGGATGTATTCATGAGGTCACTAGGAGTCAAACTCAACTTGAAGACTTTAATTTTGCTCCTTTGGCATTATGTTCATTCCTCAGTCTTTGATTACTTTCTACCTCATTTCAGACTCATCTTGCTTCTCTTCTCTCTAAACTAGCTACCCAACATTTGGGTAGATGACTACTTCTATATATTATGTATATTATTACCTGTATTAAAGAGTAAATCTTGAAGTGTTCTATGGAAGTGCATGGTCTCAATTATCACTATGCTTCAGACTTGTGGGATATTCAGAGAATATTACATGGGTTAAATTTCTTCTTGACAATATATAGCTTGGATACAGTCATCAAGAGTCAAGCTCAACTCATGGGGTAAAAAAAAAAGGAAAAAAGATTTGCAATAACTGAGAAGATAATCAGCTATGTGCTACAAATTAGAGCAGAGCTTTCCAAACTTTTCATGTTGGTGACACACTTTTTAGACATGCATCATTTCGCGACATGCTCTTACAGCAGGGCATCATTTTGCAACACACTCTTACAGCAGGGCACAAGGACCTGTGCAGAATCACAGCAGGTTTGGAGGCAGCAAGGCACAAGGCAGGCAGTAGGACCTGCGCGGAATCCTGGCAGGGCAGGTTTGGAGGCAGCCAGGCACAAGGCAGGCACTAGGACCTGCGTGGAATCACAGCAGGTTTGGAGGCAGCAAGGCGCAAGGCAGGCACTAGGACCTGCGTGGAATCCTGGCAGGGCAGGTTTGGAGGCAGCAAGGCACAAGGCAGGCACTAGGACCTGCGCAGAATCACAGCAGGTTTGGAGGCAGCCAGGCACAAGGCAGGGGCTAGGACCTGCATGGAATCTTGGCAGGGCTTGGAGGCAGCAGCAGCCGGGACACACCCAGACACTGCAGCTGCAGTTTGGAAAGCTCTGAATTAGAGGAAACAATTTACAATTCAATTGTTAACAATTGAAGAAACAATTCAACAAATAAACAACTCAAGAAACAATTTACCTGGTGTGACATCTATGGTATAGAAGTGACTGAAGGTCAATGGGACATTGCTTTGGACATTTATTCTGGACCTAAAGAGGGCCTTCTAAATCTACTTTGAGAAGATTTAGAAAAGGACTGTGACAATCCTTTATTTGTCTATGGATGCCCCTGGCTTGTTGCTAAATCTTAATTGGAGCATGGTATTCATTTCTTTCCTACTGATGTGTTTTCAATGGGATTGCTTGATTTATGTTATTTTCATGATAAATTTGTATTTTATCTTAAGCTTTCTTGCTATTAATTGGTTTCAGCATTATTTGTACCAGAAAGACAAAATATGTTTAGTAAATACCATGAAGAACTGCATGATACAGCTTACATTCTTTTCCGTCTTTCTTTCCGTATCATAGTCACATAATTCATACAATGCAATGATTAAGATCTAAAAACTTGTACTAATGGAGGTACCAATAGATGCAACACTACACTAATTATCTGTGTGCAAATGCAGTAAGCTATATCCTTGTTCCACTGCATACCTTAGGTTTATCTATAACTACACAAATACAGTATTATTAGTGGCATTAGTTCATAAACTTGAAGAAAGGCTTAATTTCATGAACTGTGAAAAATGGGAAAAGTGATTTTATTAGAACTATACATTAACACTTGTCATGATGTGTTAATGGGAAACAATCTTTGTGGTGATCTAGAGCCCAAGGACGACTTAGTTGTGCCTACATTGTATTTTCCACAACAGAGTTCCTCTGCTGAGTCAGCCATGGAAAGCAGCTGGAGGAGACTGCTTCATATGCTCTATGGCACAGAGTAGCAGGAAACCAACAGATCACATACTTTAGTTTGCCATACCCATTTTAGCCCTAAACCTAGTTTCTTCTATGGCAGTCTTCAGTGAAGTGAAGATCTGTGGCTTGCAAATTATCTTTTGCCGGGCCTCCCAATTTAGCCCCCACCCCAGATATGTTGGATTTCAGTTCCTACAATCCAAGGCTTATGGAAGTTGTAGTTTAATGCATCTGGAAAGAAGCACTTTGAAAACGGTTAGATTACTGCATGTAGGGCCATCATAATGAGAAGTAGTTTGCAAAGAGTTGCTTCTTTTTTACAAGCATTAGTAATAGGCTGGCATGTCTGTACACAGTTGTTGAATCTGAATACCTGACACTGACTCACCCAACTATTAAGACAGTACTGAATGCAGAAGTTTGGTAGCAGTGGCATAGAAGAGCCAGGGTGGAGTAGAGAAATGCATGCAATTTACGCTTTAAATAAAACAGTTTTCTAAAGCTGATGCTCTTGGCAGGAAAGAAAACCAAGCCCGCATGAACTGGTCAGAGCCAAACCACCTCAACTAGATCCTGAAATGTACAGTAATCCCTTATTTCAGATGCAAGCTTTTCCTCCCACCCAAATTTAACTAGTGACTCATTAAAAGCATAATCAAAAGCTGGTGCAGCAGTTAACTTTGTCTTCGATGCACAGATAATTGAAGACATGAACATAAGCTTCCATGAGTCACATATACATCACAGAGATGTTTCACTGGTTTAATGAAAATATCTGCCTCAAAGAGCTGGTTTTAAACTACTGGCCGTATGGGACCGCTAAGATTTTTCAGCAATGATTTTGTTCGGCTGAACCTTCCAAACAGCAATTTCAGAATGCATGAGCAAGCATAACTATCACTGTGACATCTAATAGGATTCAGTCATTTTACAGTTATGTACCAACCTATTTATTTATTTATAAAAAGCAATACTAAAAGCATTGAGTAGGTCCCTAAGAAAATATCGTAAGGCAGTATGTCCAAGCAGACATGTTCTTTTCTTCGTTCTCCTATTATTATTATTATTATTATTATTATTATTATTATTATTATTATTATTTGAATTTATCCCCGCCCATCTCTACCATGGTAGACTCTTATGTAAGCCGCCTAGAGTCATTTCGGAGTTGGGCAGCCTTCTAAATCTAAATAATAATAATAATAATAATAATAATAATAATGATGGAACAGATTGCTGATTAAATTATACCCACTATAACACACAAAGAATATAATATTGTTGCCACTATTGTTAATCAGACCTTTCAACCAACAAATTCCGCAAACCTTAACATTTATAACTCATATTTATATATGATATTTACATATTTATAATTATAATATTTATATATTATATATTATATATTATATATTTATAATTATAATATTCATAATATTTACATATTTAAGGATTCCCTTACTAACTTTACTCAGACTGAAGAAGCTCCTTGGATAAGGAGTGAAACGTTTCCACTAAGAAAATAGAAATCCAGTTGACATGATTCAAGCCACAGACTGTTCCACCTGGATGACTGAGAACCTTCATAGTCATATTTATATAGCCATCCATCTCACAGAACATGACTCTTTCATTCAGTCTTTACCATTTTCAGCCCAAACAAAATTCCTTGCAGCAGGATATTTTTGCCTTCATCAAATCTAATGCTTTATTGGGCATAGAGGGCTTTGACATCTCATTTTACTACATTTCAAATGGAATCAAGAAGTTTTTTAACTTGATTGCTCCAAGTGTTTAAGATGGCAAAGAACACATCTGCAGCAGTTAAACTTATTCAAAAGATGTATAAATATTCTAGGCCTGGAATTTTACCTTATTTACACCATCCAAATTCAAACAATATACTCTTATATTCAATTTACAGAAGTATCAAACCTAAAGTAAGTATTAAAATGTAGAATTGAAAACTTCCGCAGAAGTCACCGCATGTGTAAATAGCACTCTTTCAAGTCAATTAAAAGTGTTAAATAATAGAAGTCCTAAATAAAGAATTTGGTACGGTACGTTTGATTAGAAGCCCAAGCAGATAAGGGACTGGTAGCCATAAACAAGTTTAGTGATCAACATAAATCAAAACATTGTGCCTTTTTATTTTACAGTTCTAGCATCCATCAAATAGGGAATATTATGAATGCTTGAAAAAGCAGCACTTATTCAGAAGGCAACAAATTGTTATAACTTGGCATCCCTGCTACATGCTTCCTGAAGGAAGAGTTTATTACCCAAGTTGTGATTTATCATTTTGTCCCAGAGGTGGAAATCGGTAAGTAGCATCACCAAGGCATATGATCATCCCAGACATATGAATGCCATTAGGAACTAAAGGGAACTGCATCCAAATCACCAGATTAGATACATCCTGTTACGCAGCAAATCTGGGAGCTTTCATTTGAGTAAAAGTTGATCTTGTCCACAGATTTCCATAAGTAACAAACCTCTTAGAACTCTGAAGCAGCTGTGTGATTCTCCTCTCACAGATGGCTGGTACAATTGAGCCTCCTGGAGCAGCCAGTTTTCAGAAAAGCTTTCTGGCAGTTTCTGCACATGCCTTTTGGAGAGTGTGCAGAAGGGGATGGGAAGAAAGGGAAAAAAATACCCAGCAAAGCTTCACATTTTCTCATGACTACATGAATCAAGTACAAGGAGGAAATGATTTTGTATTTTTCAAATTAGAAAAAAAAGACATTGAAAAAGAGGAAGGCTTAGATCAGAGCTTTCCAAACTTTTCATGTTGGTGACACTTTTTAGACATGCATCATTTCGCGACACACTCTTACAGCAGGGCACAAGGCAGGCACTAGGACCTGTGCGGAATCACAGGTTTGGAGGCAGCCAGGCACAAGGCAGGCACTAGGACCTGCGTGGAATCCTGGCAGGGCTCGGAGGCAGCAGCAGCCGCGACACACCCAGACACTGCAGCCGACACACTAACGTGTCGCGACACAGAGTTTGGAAAGCTCTGGCTTAGATCTTTGTAACTCATGCATGTATATAAATAATGAAAGTGATTCTTTCATCAGTCTATTCTATTTGGGAACTTAGAAAGGGCTATTCACAAAGGAGTTAAAATATGAATTGTACAACTGGGTTTATAAACAAATATTGTAAGAGGATGGGTTTCTGGCATTACTGTAAATAATTTAGATCAGAGCTTTCCAAACTGTGTGTCGGGACAGCTGCAGTGTCTGGGTGTGTCCCGGCTGCTGCTGCCTCTGAGCCCTGCCAGGATTCCGCACAGTTCCTAGTGCCTGCCTTGTGCTTTGCTGCCTCCAAACCTGCTGTGATTCCGCACAGGTCCTAGTGCCTGCCTTGTGCCCTGCTGTAAGAGTGTGTCACGAAATGATACCCTGCTGTAAGAGTGTGTCGCGAAATGATGCATGTCTAAAAAGTGTGTCACCAACATGAAAAGTTTGGAAAGCTCTGATTTAGATAATGGCTTCAGACTGCTTCCATACACTACAGTTACTTTGGGGAGAATCTATTCACAGAGAAATAATTTTTAAAAATAGTTTTATCATTTTGATTTCAGTAAACTGAAAATAAGGCAGTTAATTGGTATTAAATTAGAGAGGTTTAATTATCAAGAACTATATTCATTTTTTACTAAATGAGAGGTTATATTATTCATTTACACATACATATCTCACGTAGACAGAATGCCACTTCTGACTTATGTTTATCGTAATAAACTTAATCAGGAAACCCATTTTCAACCATGGGCTTTTAGAGACCACCACATTTCAACAAAAACTATAATAAAGCTTATCCTTGCCTTCTCAAGTTTAAATTAAGCCAGTGCTGATTTTTTTTGCCCCAGTTCATCAACCAGCTAGTCTAAAAGTAGTCATTAAAGTATGCGTGCAATTTTCAACATCTTCCCATCACCTCCATCGTTGTGCACAGACACTCATGCTTCGTTTGCGTAATATTGAAGGATCAAGTAATGTTTCTGGATGTTGCCTAGAGAGCCAGAAGTAATTTTTAAATTACTTTTCAGCATACACAACCTCCTGGTGCCACTTTCAGGCTGAAGAACCATTACAATATTTATTCCACTCATGCTTTCCTACCCCAGGTCACGCTGCCGAATGTCACACAGCTGCAAAAGACACCTGCCACAGTTATGTTGCTATTGTCTGTGGCATCTCTTCCATTCCTCCTTTTATTTCCTGAAAACAGTTTGCCCTCCTTCATTCCCCTCTATTTTTTTAAAGAGGTTCTTCCTATGCTTTTTTCTTCTTTTTTCTCTTTGCAACCTAACAAATGAGAATCCCAGGTGGCTCTAGCTAATTACCCCTGTACTTTGGAAGCCTAATTCTGCCTATTGTTAAAGCAATAGTCTTCAGCCACAAAGTAACTTAATATGCTAATCAGAAGCAGACTGATCTCTAGCTAGTATCTCAGGCTGTTCAGGAACACTGTTCTTACAGAGAAAGAGGGGAGAGCCAGCAAAATATAAGCTGTGCAAGGAAAGAAAAAAAAAACACACATACACACAACACCCAGCATTCAACCATCCCCATGCTTATATCCCTGATATCTGAAATTAATCTGATGTGCTCATTTACATCACATGAATAAGATACAGTACAATAGGAAGAATGAACCTGTTTTTTCCTTTTTCCCTTTAATTAGAAAGCATTCAAAACTAATCTACTTAAAACATTATCAGGCTTTTGATTCTGAATAAGGTTGATATGCAACAACACAACAGTAACATCTTGAATTAGAAGCCAAGAATTATTCACAGTGTTATATGCAGAGGCTATTTTAAAAGTTTGCAGATTAGCTGTACTGAGTGGAAGTCAACATGCATCCTTTTATATACGCGGCTATATACAAAGTACTGTACAAAGTAATATATACTATTAACAGATTTTTGTGGTAAACAGGCCACCAGAAGTGATAAATGATGTGGATTATTTGTCTATTTATCAAACATCCTATAACAGGGTCCCTTGGTAGTTTATAACAATATGCACTTTATAAAATACTTTTTTTACTCCAGAATTTTGCACTTGTCCAGTTCATTGCATGAAACTCTTACCAAAGAAAGAAATACTTCTCTGTCTCTTCCTATGCAACATCTATCCCTTGTGAATACTCATTCTTACTCATTTTTCTTTTCAATTAAAATGCTCTTATGTAGTTTATTTCTTTGTAAGGAAATTGCTCCCGACTCCTGATATTTGTGGTGTCCTTTTCTGCACTTTTTCCATTTCCACAAATCTGATCTGAAAGTATGTCAGCACTGCACATAATATTCCAAGTGATCACACCACAGATCTTTCTGAATATATAACAATTTTGTTCAAATGTTCATAAAAATCTATAGAGGGAATGGGCCTTTTCATAGCCACCGCATGCTGGAACAGAGTTCATCAAGATGTCTGCCATGATCCCAAGATCTCTCTGCTGATTAGGAAGTTAAAGCCCATTAATTATGTGTGAAATTAAGATGATGTTTTCCCCCAATGTGCATCACTTTAAGCTTACTTACATTGACCGCATTTGCCATTTGGCTGCCCATTCACCCAGTTTGGGGAGATCCTTTTGGAACTCTTCACAATCCGATTTAAGTTTTCACTATCCTGAAAAATGTGGTGTTATCAACAAACTTTGCCAACTTCCTATTCACTCCTGACTTCAGACCATTTAGTGTAAGCACTGACCCCTAGAAAACCCCACGTCCTACTTAACTCTACTGTGAAATCTATGTATTCCTGCCCTGCCTCCTGACCTCATAGGGTAATTGCCTATCCTACAAAGGTCAGTTTTAATTAAAACGGCATTAAAAAGAAACTTGGTTGAAATATTTCTATATGTCTAACCATGTAATGCCTATCATTTTTCTAAAAATATAGGTATATACAATCTACCTGATCTTTCATGCCTATGGACCCCTGACTACAAACTAAATGCTTCCTGACCCTCTCAAAAAACTCTAAAGGATTAACGATGAAGGCTTTTATTTAATATTATTAAACATCTGAATTGCTGGGAAATACTCAACCAGTTTTAAAGGAAACCCAGTTAGTTCTGGAGAATGTTGATGGAGCAAGGCAGCTAGATTGCTAATGCGTATTCCTGAGTGAATTCAGTAAGAAGCACAGATATCAATGGACAAAAATAAACAATTTTTAGGAGACGGATAGCCATTGGCTATATTCAGATGTCAAAAAAGCAATATTCTTCTGAATCCCCGTTTATTGTAAATGACCAGCATGTTATTCCTTCCGGCCACTTCACCCAATGTGAACAAGCAAACAAAGCAGGTTAGTTCCATCCAGGATTTTAGTGTTAAGACTGATCTGGGAAATATACCTTGTTCTCTCCTAATGAGCCAGGAATTATTTGCCAAGAATAAACCAAAGCAGAGTATCCCTTACCAGGGATGGGGTATCCTGGACAGTTTAATTGCTCACAGATGGCAGAAAAACCATAAGTGGTTTACCTCAGTATGCTTGCTTGATTCCTAGTAAGCAAAAATTCATGCAACCATTTTCATTGATAGAGCTCCAGGTTTCATTCAAGTAAAATGTATAACTGACATAAAGATAATGTAAAAGCTGATAAATTATTAAATATTCCGCCTACAGAAGAATCAAGAATTGTTATCTCTCTTATCCTCTTCATTCCAGACTCCTCACCTCAACACACACACAGGAGCATTCCTGAGTCTAGGGCAGAGCTTTCCAAACTGTGTCGCGACACGTTAGTGTGTCGGCTGCAGTGTCTGGGTGTGTTGCGGCTGCTGCTGCCTCCGAGCCCTGCCAGGATTCCACGCAGGTCCTAGTGCCTGCCTTGTGCCCTGCTGTAAGAGTGTGTCGTGAAATGATGCATGTCTAAAAAGTGTGTCACCAACATGAAAAGTTTGGTAAGCTCTGGTCTAGGGATTCTGCTTTAAGGGAAACTAAAAAACCTTTCAACAAAAGTGAAAACAGACAACAAATCAAACAAGCAAAGTTGTTTCATTGTTCAGTGATCCTACTCATACTTCCAATTTATCAAAATACAATCCTGTCCAGCACTACTGAGTTGACACGTAGCTGGACTTAGTGGAACATACTGTAGAAAACCCTGTCTTACAATTTACTAGTAGCATATGGAATGGACCCTCTCCACCAAGTTTTCATCATTTTCAGTGCACAGACACAGCTTCATATACCACTTCATCTGTCCCCAAGACTCTGAGTTTCTTCAACATTTGTTTTCCATTCTAAATTTTCAGTTCTTCAGAACTGACATCTACACAACTCCAAGGCTGTAGTGCTTTTGTGGTATCTAGACTCCAAAGTGGCAGAAGCAGGAGACAAATTTGTATGTATTTATTTGTATGCTTACTTACTGTAGTTTGAAAGTGTATAACGCCAACAACAGTTACACCCAAGAAGAGTTTAAAACGCACCCTGCCCACAAGGGAGTTATGCAGAAAAATAAGAACGGCAACACAAGAAAAGAGAGAGACTGGACGAAGTATGAGAGAAGCCTTGAGTTGCTCTTGTAATTAGTTATCGGATGGATGGATGGATGGATGGATGGATGGAGCAAATGTCTGAGAAAAGAAATTAAAATACAGGAAGCAGTGAAATCATTTGAAAGGGAGGGAGGGATTGGCTTTGCCCTTTTTTCCAATTCTTTTTCTTGGAAAAGCTTACATTGATAAAGTAACAGCAAACCATCTGAGCATTGAAAATATGTCAGACTGAACAAAAGATGAGAGAACAAAAAAAAGATAGTTTATCATTTAGAAAGAGTGTAAAATGAACATCTTAAAAAAAATAAGGAGAGAGAAGAGAGAAAAAGTATCACCAAATGAGAAGTAAAAAAGACAAGCTAAGGAGTAAGACTTGAAAGGGGAAAGTATGAAGATAGGAAACAAGAAGATTAGAAACAAGTGTAGTTAAAATAGGAAGGAACTCAACCATTAACTATTTTTCCTAACAAATAATGGAAGGATGAAATTTAAAGAAAATTGTTTCTATTACCTGGGCCTGTATTATAATGATGTCAGGTAGAGGTGTCACAGTGACGAGGCAGGTAAATGCAACCAGAAACATGGTTTTTATGTCAATCTCCTTTTTCCTGACCATTTTAAAGATACCATCTTTAAAATTAACTTTCAGTTAAGCCTAAGGCAGGCAAACAAAAAATTGAAAGCAGAAATAGGACACAGCCAGATTCACGAGATAGGTGAAGAAACTAAAACGTTTAAAGATGTGTTTGAAATCTTGTTATATGTTCAAGGAAACAAACAAACAAAAAATAGCTCTGAGCTTGCTCTACCTTCCTAACGAACTGCAGCCCTTGAGTAAGTGAATGCTTTGATTTGGTTCTGCAGTTTTGGATTGGCAGATGTTGCTGGTACCAGAATCTGCAAAAGGTGAAACAAGGAAGGAGCTTTTGAACTTTTCCCCAATGGGTCCATCCTTCCCTAGACCCTAGTTGTGCCTGCAAAATTTGCTCCCTTGAAAGTATTAATGATATCCAAGCCTCCAGCTTTTAAAGTTTCCAATGGAGATGCACTGTCTTCAATATTTTGATATGTGGAAGTCAAAGTGCAATAAATGGGACAAGTCAGAAATTGATACGTAAAATAGTCATGAAGCATGAATACAGGTAGTCCTTGCTCAATGACCCTAACTGGGACAGCAACTCCACCACTAAGCGAAGCAGTCGCTAAGTGGGAAATCATGTGACTGCAACTGCTTTCCAGCTGGAAAGAGACAGGACTACTCAGTTTCACACCTTCGGCCTTTGTTTACCTCCTAACCACTCCCCTGCCCTTTGCAATGCTCCGGTGCCTGCTTACTGTCTTGTGCACATCGAAAGCAATGCGATCGTGCCACAGCTCAGGGCTGAGAGCCATGGGCATGCTATGCAAACAGCTTGCTCTCCTGAAATCCCTCTCTCTCCAATTTCTCCACTCTGTGAGGAAGGGAGAAAAAAAGCAAGTGATTTCTGTAGGCAATCTCTCCTTCGCCTGACCCTTTCCCGCTGCCGGCGCAATCACATTGCTTTCAATGTATAGAAGAGCACACAGCTTGCTTTCATTTATCTCAAATCTCTTGCTCTGCAAGGGGGGGGAAAAGAAAAAAACACAGGTCAGGCACAGGACAACGCATACTGACTGTAACGGTGATCACGTGACTGAGGGACACTGGGAAAGTCGTAAATGGACTGTAAAGTTATTTTTTCAGCACCGGTCATAACTTCAAACGGTCACTGAACGAATGGTTGGTAAGGGAGGACTACCTGTGATTCTGCAGATTGTAGAATTTTGTGGGGAATGCAATTCTCTCTTACCTATGGTGCAGTTTGTGGTTATTTTTCTTCGCTTGGGGTTGTGTCGAAGCAGCTCTAACTCTCGTTTGGTTGGCTCCCAAGTTGAATACTTCTCTCCAATACCTGAGTAACAAAAAGAAATATATGGATGTATTTCAGGAGACTGCTTGTAGCTACTTTATAAGGATACTTTGCAATGTAAACTGCACCATTCACTAAATTGGTTTCCTTATATATAGCAAAGTGACTTGCTTTACTTTACAGTTCTGACCTTCTAAATATGTTCCCACAAATATGTGCTAAAAACACAAGACGTATTGCTTGTACTGTATTGGCATTCTAATTATTTTAAAGTAACAATTTCCCCTCCTTTTCCCATTCCTAACAATGGATGAAAATACCTTTAAAATAAAAACACAATAGCAGATTGCCCTTCATGTAGGTTAGTTTGAGCATTTTCTTTTGAGTTAAGAGAGTTATGTTGTCAGTGAAACCATGTCTGAAGCAATTTACAATTTACAATTGTAAAGCAGTTTACAATTGTGATTGTAAACCGCCCAGAGTCTACCACGGTAGAGATGGGCGGGGATAAATCCAAATAATAAATAAATAAATGACCTTTGTGTCCAGAGATATTTTAAAAATATGATGACAACAGCAAAAAAAATTCCAATTCATTAGACAGCTATGTGCTATTTTGAAAAGCTGTGTGTGTAGAAGCAATACAATGAGTGATATCCAAACCATATACTTCCTTAGCATGTAAAAACTAACATCCCCTCAGTCTGTCTCTGCAATCTGGATCATAAATTATATAGGCTGAGAGCCAAAGAACCTTGCAATTAATTCTGTAAGACTGCCAAAGCTTATCTTCCTCAGAGAATAGCTCCTGTGTCTGGCAAGACTGTTTTTAGAGTGAACAGTTTCAAAGGATAGTTTGAAAGGAAAAGGAAGGTAGCTATTCTACTGGGCAATTACATATCCACTGAGTATAAGCAGCTCTTTGGATCCTGGCTACAGATTTTAGTTAACAAGGTGTTGCTGAAAATTAGATGACTGTCATCTGTCAATGAGAATATATGTATGTATATTCAGTCTGCTTGGAAGAGAAGCGGAAGATAACCATTTGAAGAAAGGGGAGAGATGGGTCATCTTGGTGGCCTTATGAGTCTAATAAATTATTATTATAATCAGAGATGTTGTTAGTAAAACAAATTAATAAAATGATACCCATTGTGCATTTAAATTTTCAGTTTGATAAACCAACAATGCAATTGTTAGTTTACATATTACATTGTTATACATGGCTATGCAAGTTACAGGTATAGAAAAGAAAATGAAGAGGGGAGAGAAGGGGGGAGAGAAGGGGGGAAGTGCTCAAAAATAAATGATCTTCCCCAGATAAAACATTCTACAACTTAAGATTTTTAAAACTAGAGCAGTCTCACAGACACACACACACACGCACACAAAGGGGGGGATTACTCTTTACCTCAAATCTCCTGTGCTTTTCCATTACTGCTAACATAATACCCTAAGCACTAAAAGAAAAGTACCATACAGGAAATAAAGGTAAGATAGATTTCCATGAAATATTGGATAGAGTAACTATAAACAAATACAGTATTAAGTCTTCATTTGCAATGATGAATGAGGCACTGTTACATAGACAGATAAAATGACTCTGATGGGGGGTCTTCAGCAAAGCTTTTCAAAATTGACTTTCAACAGGAAACCCATCAGTTCTTTCAAAGGACTACTGGTTTAACTTTTTGAAATCTTATAGAACTAACACGCAGTTACACTACAACTGGCATGAAGGGAAGGACTTGGCACAATCAACCAGAGGGTTGGATTAAAGAAGATCTCAAGGTAAGAACTGTAAAAACAATCCACTATGGACAGTAAGCATGTATCAGACATGGCATATCAAGGTGAATCTGCATACATATTTGTATGGATTAGTGCTGATGGCAGAAACAAGATTCGGTAAGCAAGGAGCAAACAATAAAGACACATAGTTAAATACATGGACAAACATTTATGACACAAGGACTTACATAATTATCAACTAGATTTATTTTAATGAAGAAGAAAAAGGTTTTATTCAACTGTAGACATACATCACCTCTAACGGGTTAAAGCAGCCCTCCCAGTCTGAGGCCATCAAAATGTTTTGATATTTAATCCCTCTCATCTCCAAACAATGGACATGCCAACTGGGGATGAGGTGAATATTAGTTCAAACCATCTTGAGGGCTCCAGGCAGAAAAGGGTTCATGTAAAATGCCTTGTTTTACTAGATAAACATATACAGCAAACTAAGGGTTCACTCTCAAATATTGGAGGTATCAATGCCAATTTTCAGCAATAGCTGTAAAAAGCATAAAATATTTTTACAGAAACACAATTTTTCATAGTAGGAAAAAAACTTGAACTTGCAGAATATTATCAGTTCAGTATTCATCACCTAAGTGCTTTATAAAAAGAACATTAACAGAATAGCTATCAGGGGGCACTGCTATATTTTTACATAGTTTCTGAGAAATATACAAAGAATTCTAAATTTTTGTCTTCTGAATGAAGGGGGAAGAAACCTATTTTACATGAGTGCAATTTTCATCTCACACACAAGAGTCACTGTTGTGAGATGGGCAGGCATATAAAATTGTTTAAATAAATAAAGTTACTATCCCTCAGCCCAAACTATCTCAGAAAGTTGTGAATATAAAAAAAGATATTCCTCCCCAAACCATCTGAGTTCCAGGAAGAAATAGTGAAATGCAAGAATAATAATTTAGGCTGGTTTCATGGTAAACAATTGAGATTTTTTAGGAGAAGAAACTATACTGATAAAAGGGCATACTTTACATGCAGACAGCCCTGGACTCAATCTTACTGTTGGCATCTCATGAATGAGAACAGGTAGCAAGACAAGAGATGTATCCCTCAGACCTGCTGTTGCCACCCAGAATATTGAATTCATGATTCAATATACAATTAAGTTTGGCTCATATTACACATTATTAAGCCATAATGTAGTTCCTTTGGTTTTGGCTCACTGGAGTTTGTAAACCATAGTTTATGGCTTACCTCAAAGTGAAAACACAGCCAATTTTGTCTTCAGAAAACCACAGTTAAACAAGCCAAGCTTGGTGTGATGTATGAACATATCCTTGTCCAGATTCACTACATTAATACAATCTTAGTTACATTATTCACACACTGCAGTTATAATTATTGAAACTGAGAGAGATCAGCTTAATTATTCTGTTGTCTGAACAGGGAGCATTCTCAACTCATCATCATTATAGAAAGAAAGTACTCTTTGTGTCCCTTGGAAATGGGGAAAAGTGTACTTAAAAAGATCATCAGAAAATTCCAACATTTACACACTGGGGGATTCCAAACTTAAATTGTATGCACGTCACAGAGACTTCTACAGTTTTAGATGCACATTAGGCTCTGTATAACAATCCCAAGCTACACAGGTCCACAGCTTATGTTCCATGTAGCTGTTCTGCTTCTGGATTAATAAGCACAATTTGATATGTTTAAGGGGTTGGCTACCTTGGAACTATCCACTATTCCTCCCCTTCCTTCGATTGAGCTACTTCAGAATTGAGATGCAAAATGTTTGTTGGGGATGATGCAGTGGCCAATACCTATTTTTAACAGCCACTTAAAAATTGAGCAATTCCTTCAGGAAAGATAGGATGGTTTTTTCAATCTTAAATTGCTTTGAAGGGAAAAGGGGAATATTTTGGAGTAGCAACTCAGCTACAGGAAGGCCATGCAAAATGTATTATTTCCTGGATCATGAAATACATTCCTTACAATATGAAAACATTGCAAACATGTTTCTTGCCTAAAAATGGCAGATAATCAGCAAAGGGACACTTGCTAGTGAAATGCGTCGCCAGCTCACACTTCTTACCTGTCATTGTACACTGGTAGTGAGAAATCATTGTTGGGGTGAAGGCTAAAAAAGAAAAAATTAGGGAAAGCAAACTGAATAATAAAACAAATGTGTGTACATATATTTGTGTGTTAATATCTACATATATACATACTGTGTAAACAAAGTGAATGCTTATCAAGCTGGCACAGTCTAGGAAGTAACTGCATAGGGAGAGCGTGGCATTTTATATGAAGAATACATATTTCTTGTCTACTATGTTCAAAAAAGATCTGAATACTCTGCTTATCACTAACTCTGCACAATCACAAGGGAAGAAATTATTTTACTGACATATTCTTTTAAAACTCAGTTTGGCTATGCTTTTGTGAAGTGTTTGATTTAAGCCTGGCTCCTGAAGAGAAATAATCTCTACATCTCTCTCTTTCTCCCAAAACTTTCATTAATGCTTTCTTATTGGACTACCTTTACAAGGATGGAAGGGCCAGGTATGACTTGAAATGAAAACCTCTTTCAGGTAGATACTTAAAGAAAACCAAACCTTGTAGCTTCCAAGCTTTCCGTTGTTCTTCTTTGGCAATTTGTTCCATATCTTTGTCATATATGTAATCTTGACACATAAAGCAGTATATACCCCCATACAAAAGGTCTATGGCTGCAAAAGGAGAAGGGATGGGGAAAGAGAAACATTTTTAAAAAATTAAACACCAAGAATTAATTGTCGATAATTAACCTCTCCTTATTAACAGAAGGGAGAATAAAAAGAGAAACTTGGACTATTGTTACATAACAAATGACTTCTATATTTCTATTGCCAAGCCTCAGACAAACAAAAGCATTTAAAATCTTCCTGGTTAAAATTTTATTGTCACAGATTCCTAAGTATGAATCTCCAACACCACCAATGATATGAAAATATTTCTCAGCAGTCGAGGCACAGCTTCACATTCCCTGTGAAAATAGATTCTATGTCACCTTTTATGCTCATCAGCCTACACAGAAGAAATGAGCAGAGAACCTTGTATAGAACATAGCTGTTTCTGCAAGCCTCAAAACATTCCATCACGTTAAGGAAAGACACAAATAGTGGCTCTACTGTTTCTAGCAATGTCAGAGGGCTAAATGTCAAATTTCTAAAAATTGGAATATTTTAAATCAAGAATTGTCTGATAGTCTTGAATGGTACACATGCCAGATCTATGAAGCTATGCAATTTCAGGTAGAGATCAAGGCTGGTGGATACAGTAAAATACCTTCCTCCACATGATCTTTATACACCTACACAGGGCTGCAATATATACTGAATACACTTGCAATCTGACAAATTTGGGGTTTAAATTTTCATTTTTTAACTAGATAAATTTGTCTATGAAGGTTCTCAGTCATCCAGGTGGAACAGTCTGTGGCTTGAATCATGTCAACTGGATTTCTATTTTCTTAGTGGAAACGTTTCACTCCTTATCCAAGGAGCTTCTTCAGTCTGAGTAAAGTTAGTAAGGGAACCCTTAAATATGTTTCTAGGGTGGCTGTGTGACCTTGCACCTGGGGCTAGGTCATGGTTATTTTTGAGATGTTTGTTTCTAAGTCCCTTTATCATCTAAAGGAGGATCGTTAAGATTACCCTGCTGCTGTTGAGCTTGTGAAATGGTCTTAATCTTCCTAGGCACAGAAGACAAAGCAGGAAGGAAGATAGGGGAAAGGTTATGCCTGAGGCCCCCACCTCTATTCAAGGAAGGATTTTCCAAGTTGGCATGAATGGATTCCTTGACCCCTCTCTCAAACCACCTATCTTCTCTGTCTAAAATGTGAACATTAATGTCCTCAAATGAGTGTCCTTTTTCCTTTAGATGAAGATAAACTGCTGACTCTGGTCCTGTGGTGTTACTTCTCCTGTGTTGGGCCATCCTCCTGTACAAAGGTTGTTTGGTTTCTCCAATGTAGAGTTCAGAGCACTCCTCACTGCACTGGATTTGGATTTCGACCCTATCTGTCGCTGAGACTCAGAGTAAACGGAAGAACCTGGTCATTCCTTACATGGCTGGCGTGTCTGAAAAGATCAAACGGATATTTGGCAAACACCACATACCTGTATATTTCAAACCCACCAACACACTGAGACAGAGGCTTGTACACCCCAAAGATCAAACTCCAAAACACAAGGAAAGCAATGTAGTGTATGCAATCCAGTGCAGTGAGGAGTGCTCTGAACTCTACATTGGAGAAACCAAACAACCTTTGTACAGGAGGATGGCCCAACACAGGAGAAGTAACACCACAGGACCAGAGTCAGCAGTTTATCTTCATCTAAAGGAAAAAGGACACTCATTTGAGGACATTAATGTTCACATTTTAGACAGAGAAGATAGGTGGTTTGAGAGAGGGGTCAAGGAATCCATTCATGCCAACTTGGAAAATCCTTCCTTGAATAGAGGTGGGGGCCTCAGGCATAACCTTTCCCCTATCTTCCTTCCTGCTTTGTCTTCTGTGCCTAGGAAGATTAAGACCATTTCACAAGCTCAACAGCAGCAGGGTAATCTTAACGATCCTCCTTTAGATGATAAAGGGACTTAGAAACAAACATCTCAAAAATAACCATGACCTAGCCCCAGGTGCAAGGTCACACAGCCACCCTAGAAACATATTTAAGGATTCCCTTACTAACTTTACTCAGACTGAAGAAGCTCCTTGGATAAGGAGTGAAACGTTTCCACTAAGAAAATAGAAATCCAGTTGACATGATTCAAGCCACAAACTAGATAAATTAGTGGTCTCCAGAAAGCATATAAACTAAGCCAGGGATAACAAAGTTTGCACCCCTCCCCAATATTTTTGTTCTATTTCCCATAATTAACGAGGGCTAGGGTACCAGAAAACATCTGGAGGACACCCAGCTGTCTATTCCCATTTTAAGAATCCAAATGCAGTAGCAGTACGTGCACTGCCATTATCTGTTATGTTCTTAGAATCTATACCTATCGCCCAACATGCAGCCATACACTTGCTAATCAAGGCTAGAGACACACACACAAAAACCCGCCCATCAAAATGTAATAGTTCCATAGCCTAACACGTATTTAAAGGAAACCGGAAAGCATGCACAATGCAGTTTTTGAAAGCAAAACAGCTCATTCTTCACTATAAGGCTAAAAAAAAATCCATGAAGATACAGGAAAACTGAATAAAATGTAGAGTTAACTCAGTGGTAAAATAAGTTTTGGAAAGAAGTCTATCTTTAATAAACTTCTGTAAGCTTCAAAATTTGTTGCCTATTCTTGTATTCTTATAAGCAACAGATCTCCAACTTGCTAATGAGCTTCTTTGTGTCTTCAAACACAAAGAAAATTGAAAATCTGTTTTCATGAGGAAAGGCTCTCTAAAGGTTACTGAATTTTAATATAAGATTGAACAAACCCTCTTTACAATGAAGATATATCTATTTTCATTGTTTAACTGTTGAGTTACATATATGATGTTGGAAACATAGATTAATTAAGGCACGCAACTCTGATCTTGCATCATTTCCCTATACTAATTTAACTAAGCCCGATGCTCTACTAAGTCATACAAAAAGAACAACAAAGATTTCAAAACTCCCATAGGCTAAATTGCTACTTAACACCGTTCTATCATAATTTACAAGCAAATGTTCTACTCCATTGTTGAAACTGAAATAATTAACTCCACTAGATTAAACTGGAAATCCAAATGTCAGATAGTGGAACTTTTATAAAAGTAGTTTCCATCGTTAGCTGAGAGACTTACTAAGGTATTTGGAACAGGAAGAGGGACTGACAGCTGTGTCTCATAGCATCTTGAAATGGATTTGTGTAGACTTATTATGTGAAAAGGCTGTTCATCCAATAACTGTGCTTCAATATAAGGTTTAGCTTTAAAGCAGATTACTTTTTATAAAATACATCTTTGTGCGTACCAAGGTGGAATTGCTTTTGCTTACAAAATAACTTGTACACGATAGAGTTAACAGGTAAAGCTGTTCATGAATGTGAAAGATGAATGGGAATGCTTATATATCTTAACTGCATGCACATACACTTTCCTCTTCAGATAATAAGAACATGGGAATGATTTTTAAAATGAAAAACATCCGTTTTAACTATATTGCACAGAATACAGTTCTTGCTTATATAACCCATACAAGTTAACTGTTGCTATAGCAATACAGTGGGTGGATCAATGTCAAGAGCCTTACAAAGTGATTATCTGAATGTTATACCCTAAAATAAAGCTTTAGATTTGTTAAAAACCGAGCATTTATTGTAGTTCTTAATGTATGTTCTACTCAGCAACTTGGTTACAAATGAAAGCAATCTTTGCAATTACATTTGAAATTAAAAGTAAATTAACGAAGACAGCATTGTCAGTTACCACAAAACCCTCTAGTATAAAAATGGTGTAACTGACATTTGAAAATACAGACTATTATAACAAAATGAGTGCAAAAAAACTCATGATTTTTTTTAACAGTATGAAAATAGCAACAGAAGCACATTCTATTACATATCCACCATCAAATCACATAATCAGTGTGAAGTGTACAATCTGTAACAGAATTCACCGACAAATATTCCCGTGTGTGTGTGTGTATTCTTTATATTTGTATAAAGGTCTTATACAAGTCATCCTGGATGATCAGTCCCTAATTTGCATCGAACTGGATTCTTTAGCAGTGGTTAGACTATTTCATGAATTGACATTCTGGAAGCAACCCCTGGGATGGCCTTTTACAATACCTTTTCAGCCTGCACACAACACTCCCATCACTGAAAGGCTGGCGATGCTCTTTCCTTTCCAATCTGGGCTCACTTCTCCATAAGCAACATCCCAGCCATTTATTTGCCAGGAATGGGAGCACTAACTCAGTCCCTCAACCAGAAACCAGTTACACTTTAGAGACAGCAGGGCGCTGGGATACAGATTTTGAAAAGCCTATTGTTGGGCTAGTTTGTTTTGGCAAAGCTTAGTTATCTACATTATATGGTTAGTATATTAACCATATTGTGATTTTTTACAGAGAAAATAGTGGTGGCTTCTTGCAGTAGTGCTCACTTAACCACCATTCGTTCAGTGACTGTTCAAAGTTACTACGGCGCTGAACAAATGGTAGTGATGACTGTTCTTTGAAGTTACTCCGTCGCAGTGCCCTGGGGTCACGTGATCAAAATTTGGGTGCTTGGCAGCCGGCCCGCATTTACAACCACAATGTGCGCTTCAACTCCCCCACCCGCCCGTCTCCCCATCCTGCCCTTTTGGCCACTCTGCACTCCGCCGCCGCTGCCTACCCCACCACCCCCGCCGCCCTCCGCCTTCTTCCTCCCGCTGCTGACGAGGCACGCCCGGCCGAGGCAGCTGCTGGCCCTTCGCAATGCCTTGCGAGGCGGCCTCCTGAGGCGTTGTGAAGGGCCAGCAGCTGCCTCGGTCGGCCGTGCCTCGTCAGCAGCGGGAAGACGGCGGCGGAAAAGGTCAGCTGGGGCGGCGGGCGGCCAAAAGGGCAGAGATGGGGGAGACAGGTGGGGAGGAGATGAAGCAGAGGCGAGTGCGGCAGGGTGGCGGAGCCTCGTCTGCCGAAGGGAGCTCACTGGACCCGGCCGGGTAGCGGGACAGAGCTGACAGTTTGCGCAGGGCAGGAGAAGCGTGAGGTCCTCACCTAACGACCACAACCGGAACTACTGTAACTGCCATCGCTAAGCGGTGTGGTCATGTGATATTTTGCCTACTGACCGCTTCACTTAGCAATGGAAATTCCAGTCCCAGCTAGGGTTGCTATGCGAGGACTACCTATATTTGCCTTTTCTTCCAAGGAACTATGAATAAAGTTCTCCCTCACTAGTGGGTGAGAAATTGTAGCTATTTCACAAGTGTCACAGTTGGGTAGAGACTGGAATCTTAATTTCCCACATCCAAATTTAGCATCCGAGCCCCAGCACCTGTGTTGAAAAGAGGTAAAGAGATACCTGACGTGACTTCACTTGCTTTCAGATGGTTACAGAGATTATAAGTGATGCTAATGTCTGAAACATTGACAGAGTTCCTTCAGGATTCAAGATTCTTATTGTTGGCAAGTTTTAAGGTCCTGCTAAAAGGCAAGGAAGTTGACTGGCCTATTTTTCCAAAGGACAATACCTTTGGAGCTGTAAGAGTGTGATAGCGGCATAACATCTGTGCCTCATGAGCTCAATTTTCTTCTCCCTGTTTTATAACTTTTGAACAGTGAACAGTTAATCTATATGGCTAGGTAAACATCTGAACAAGACAAACTATACTGCTCAGAGAATGACACCAAAGATAATACTTTCCACAATTCAGGGATGATGGAGCAAGAGCTACCATAAGCAGAAAAATCGAGCTCTTTACCAAAGTTAATCTCCAGCTACCACAGAGATCAGGAGATGTAAGAGTGTTTATTGCAAGGTTCAATACCAGCCCAATTAAATGATTTACATGTGGAAGAACACAAAACACAATTCATAATATAAAAAAGTGAGCCCAATGCTTATGAACTATGAAAGAAGCTTGTCAGTTGCGACCACTGTATAACAAGGTGGCAGATCCCTCAAATGTTTCTGTTCACTCCTTCCTTCTTGGACCTCTAGCTGCCAGAACATGCAAACACTTCATTTTGCAAATATATATAACTGCAGCTGCTAATGATGTGCAGTTTGGTACCTGGAGTTTCAATTTCTCTTTGTCTCCATGGAGACTGATATTAGCTCAGCAGAGTCACTAAGAGCTTCAAAGAATAATTTTTGTTCATTTTGAGATGTGCCCAGTTGAGAGTGAACTGGAAGCAGAGCTGAGTAGCGGCAATTTTGTAGTTGGGGTGAGGTTTCCCAACCACTGTCAGAGAGTAATTGGCTGGAGCCAGAGGGGCAGTGGTGGTGGTAGCAGCAGCAGCAGCAGCAGCAGCAGCAGCAGCAGCAGCAGCAGCAGAGTAAGTAGATATGGTGGCTGCCATTGCAACCATAACTTACTCTTCAATACAGAATGCATTAAGTCTCTGAACCTATGGATGAACAATTCAGGCTTCTTGGCTTCTAAGACTTTCCAAATCATCAAGAATAAAAGGAATTATATATGATTACTTAAACAGTAGGGCATTTGCATAGACATGGATAAGAAGATGACATACTGTTGGCTGAATCCTATCAGGTTGAGCATCTGCCAATCCAGGAAGATGAGGCTAACAAAGTAAATACACAACAATAAAAAGAAACCTACAAGGAGGTTCTATAGCTAAATCTCTATTTCAGTCAAAATACAGCAGTTATAAAATATATAAATCATAGATGGAGTAATACAAAACCTTTGAGGAACGGCTCTAGGTGAACTCAATAAAATATGCATGTCTTTACAGATAAATGAAACTTTGGACATTAAAAAATCTGAAACTTGCCAAGGTAAATTACTATAGGCCACTTGACTCTAGACAGGAAATTGCATCATTTAATAAACACCCAAATTCCATTCAAGTTAGAGTTGTATTCAGTTTCTCTATTTAAACAGAAAACTGGAATCTTTAGGAATCGCAACGTTTTCCGTAATTTCTAATGGTTTTATGATGATAAAATAGAGAACATAAAAATCAGAAACTAAATGTCACTTTTCTTTCCACTTAGCCTGCTCTTTGGTTATTTAGACATATTTAGCCTCAATTAATCATGGCCACAATTACAGGGTAACTTCAGTATTTCTTTTTTTTAAAAATCTCCTGCATGGATTATATGAAATATTCTCCATAGCCAGAAGAGACAACCTGAGTTTATTCAATCTAACTGCAGTATTTTCCACGCTGTAAAGAACATGTCTTATTAAACGTTTGTGCAAGAATCTAGGATAATTACTTACCTAAGTTGTGTCGCTTTGCCTTTGCGTGCTCGTGAATATGTTTCTTTGTAAAACAGCCAAAGAAGACACAGTACAGGCAAGAATGAAGTCTGTTCAGATGGGCACCACACATATGACAGATGCACGACTTTGCCTAAAATATAAAAAAGATGTTTATTATAAGCAGTAAACATTGCATCATTTAAGTTTTTCCAGTCTACAACTAGACTTTAATTTTAGCTTAGCTTAGACATTATTTCTATTTTCCAATACTAAAACAAAACCAGATGGATTGAGAATTCAATTCTAGCTATCAAACGAAAATGTTGGATCAAGAACTTGGTATGTTTTCCCACTGACATATTTTCCAAATTTATGCCTTTATTTGTATGCCGATTAGGATAAACATTCAAAAATGCTATTGTCCAGTAAAAGCAATTGAAAAATATGACACCATATCCGTGATAAATTTGATAAATAAATAAATAAAATAAATAACTAGTCAGCTGTTAAAAATTAACATGACTGCAGAGACATCCCGCCCAGCCATGTGCCCACATGAAGAGGAACCCTGTAACAATATCAAGGTGAAAACTACAGTATTTCTCCTTTTTTACTAGAAAAAGAAAATAAAGATGCCTAAATTTCCAAAGGGAATTCTGAGCAGATGCCTCTGACTCAAGACCAGGAAAAGAACAATCTAAAGTCTGATGGTTGTTGTGGGTTTTCCGGGCTGTGTGGCCGTGTTCTGGCAGTTTTGGTTCCTAGGAACAAAAACTGCCAGAACACGGCCACACAGCCCAGAAAACCCACAACAACCATCAGATTCCGGCCGTGAAAGCCTTCGACTATACAAATCTAAAGTCTGTTGATTCGAAAAGGCAAGAGGAAAAGGCCTGGAATTTAAACAGTGGAGCAGATATATATAGCATGAGGGAGAGAGGGGGAGAGCTTGATTTCTGTATTCTGCAATAAGCAGATGTTCTGGATATGACTTCTTCCTTATCTGCAGTAGCCAAGTTGTATGAGTCAAATCTCTAATCAAGTTCCTGAATACAGGATTGAGTGTGTGGAATATTGAGATTTATTGCTCTGTATGTGTGAAGTCTGCAACTAGCATAACTTTAAATTAATTCTGTGCTCCATCAAAATGCCAATTTCCTCTGGGGAAAAAACTTCATTAAAATTAACTTGAACTGCCAATAAATAAATACACATTTAAGCAAAAAAAGCCCAAAATATGCCTCCTTATAGTAGCATTGCTACTAACATCTTAGCTTTTTAGACTAACGGTCTATAATATAATGCCAACTAAAAACTGATCCAGGATTTTTTAAAAATTTCAATACAATGTATTTACAATAAGCAGGAAGCACATAACAAGGTCATTAAAATATGAATCTGCCTTGTGATCTTCCCAAAAGTTCAAAAAATTTGAAGGGGGCTTGTTGTAACTGAGAAGGCTGAAAGAAGTTGGGCTGTTTGACTGTACTTTTACTGGACACAAGGTAGGAAGAACTCGTGCCCCTCTGCTGCCACAAGGACTTTCGCACTGCTCATTCTTTTAGTCCTGACTTCCTGCTGTGGCACAGCTACTTTGTAGTGCTACTGCTTCCAGTGCCATCATTTATTTGGGGGGCAATGGAATCCTTCCTCTTAATCCTGGTTTGTGCGAGAGATAAGGCAACTCATAACCTGAGCATTTATTTTCCAGTAAACTGTGGGGGGGGGGGGAGGAGGAGGAGATGATCTGCAATATCACATCCTGGTGCTTGTAGCTTTGAGATATGAAAAAAACAACTCCACTTCTTTTTCCAGGAGTTGCAAGCAAAAGTAGAAAGTATAAAAAAGTGTTATTAAAAATAAAAGGGAAAGTAAAACTTCCTTTTAACTTTAGGCAGCCACATACATGTACAACCACATATAGATGGATGAAGTAGGGATAACAGCATTGAGATCATAAACAGTGGCTTAAACATCAATGCCCCTAAAATACTACAGGCACAGATTCCCAGCAGGTGGAAATGAGGATCAGAGTATAACGTAAAACAAAAATACAAGAAGTTAGCTTGTTTGGCACAACTATAATAAACTTGAGATATAAAAGTTACTAGAAACGATTAAGCAGATGCAGTCACCATATCAAGAGTCCCAATAAAGCCGACCAATTCACACCTTAAGACAAATATAAAAAATCTTGCAGAGAAATAAAAAACGAATTGTAAGATTCCATACTATAACCCTAACATCATTTACATAATATAGTACATTTATTATACATTTACATGGGTGGGCCGAGATTCTCACATATAATACTCCAATTTCTAAAGCTATGCTGGTTACCAGTTTGATTACAAATGCAATTCAAGGTGCTGCTTACAATCCTGATATTAAGTCACAATTTTTATTTAAAAAATAGTAAATAATTAGATAGATGCTAATGATAAGCTCTTATAAAGTGTTACCTAGGAGTTTTAAAATGTATAATGGCTTCAATTCCTGATATTTAGCATTGCCTCTCACAAAACTAAGGTTTTAAAGGAAATGCTTTAAGCCTGTAGTGCAGCACTAAATTGAGAACATTCCTCTTTGTTGTTGTTGTTCAGTCGTTTAGTCGTGTCCGACTCTTCGTGACCTCATTCCTCTTAGTAAATACCAACACGGTTTAGTGGTTTAACCACTCAGACGAAGGAATATACTCATGAATATTGTTTTGGAGACTTCTATGTACCATCATTAGTTGCCTTATCATAATAAGAAATCAGTCACTCTTTCAAATGTCATAGGATAAACTAAGGGTCCTTGAATAACGGTTTGTATAGAAAGCAGTCAGGCAAAGAACCAGCTTTCATTATCACAGCTCTGATTGTTTACTGTTTAAACTTGCAATGGAATCCTATGCCTATCTACAGTACTTGGAAAGAAGACTCAATGCAGTGATGCTTACTTGGAATAAGATTCTGGGAAAGAGAAAGTTGTTGAGAAGATATGCTGAGTCAGCGCTTCTATCACTGTTTAGAACAGGATTTTAGGGTAAAGGAATGAGAATGGTTAAGTACACAATATCATACCTGTGAAACTGTTAGCATTAAGACATGGACACATTTTTAAAAAGCATAGGACTTCACAGATTTTCTATGTAGTTGTAAAACAGTCACTCACAAATTATATGTAACACAGGAATAGCAGGGAAATAAAGGAAGAAAGATGGGAAATAATATTTCCATACTGCACCAAACATTGTAGTTCTAATTAGTGTGGGTCTTGTGGAAGCGCAGTACAACCACACAATTTGAATTCCAAGATTCAGCATTTTTTAAAAAAAACTTGCTTTCAACAAATGCATGGTTGGGAAGATACATTTCTTAGTTTTACAACTTGCAAAAAATATGAGCAGCATGGCATCTCTCAGAAACCATATGGCATAGCTTTCCAAACTTTGTGTTGCGACACTTCAGTGTGTCGCAACACAGTTTAGTGTGTTGCGAAGCGGCGGCACGAAGGCGCACGCGGCGGTGGCAGTGTGCACGGCAGCAACGGTGCGCCATCAGCGCTTCCACGTTTTAGTGAGGCCGCTGCGCACGCGTGCCCCCGGCGCGCCCCCGCCATTGGTGTCGCCAACGGCAGCACTTTGGAAAGCACTGCCATATGGGCTGAACAAGATGTAGCTGCCCTGAAATTTCCTTGCCCTCTCCTTATGAGTACCAAAAGCAAAATTATAGAAACATGCTCAAGTATAAACCTGCTAAATTATACTAATAGTAGAATTCAGCTTTCCTTAGTGGAGAACATCATTGTTGTTCAAATATCATTAATATATCAATTAAAATACTATTACAACCTGGTGCCCTCAAGAGAAGTTAAAATCACAAGTCCCAGAATTTCTAGACACTGATCATCTGCACAGAAATTCTGGGAGTTATATTCTCAACTTCTTCTTCTTCCTAGTGTTTTCCCACTTTTTTCACGGGGTCTGCTTTTCGGATCTTGAAACACCACTTTGCCCGATCATCTGCATCCTCAGGGCATAGCCCACCAATTTGCATGTCCTTATTGATGGTGTCCTGCCATCTCTGTTTTGGTCGCCCATGTGGTCGTTGGCCACTGGTTTTATGAAGATAAGCTTTTTTGGCGACAGTGGAAGGTGCTGCTCTAATGACATGTTAGATGGGCCTGTGTACTTACCTGAAAATCTGCTTTACCTGCCAAGATTCAAGGTTATCTTAAAAGTGTTTTCATATTCAAAGTGATTCGTACTGAGTTTCAGTTCTACTGCAATAAGCTATAGTAGAAATACAGCATCATATAAAAGCAACAGTTGTACGAAGAAACCAGAGTTCATGATGTTCCTAGCACTTATAAAATTTCTAACAGCTATACTATGGACACAAAATGGGGCACACTAAAGAAAAGTGAGGACAAAATTGTTTTATATATTCACTTTCATTATCACATCCATGACAGAGTTACCTCAGAAAATCAAGCAATATCTATAATAGAAGTATATACAATTTATTCTCAATGGTGAAAAAGTGACCCATTAGTCACACCCAATTGCAGGAGGAGCCAGCAGGGAAACTCGTCATCAACTAAGACATGCATTAGGATGTCCATGATGTACTAACATGGCTACAGAGCAGACAGATATTTAAATAAGGCTGAAACAGCTGCATTCCTGTGTACTTAAAAGGAAACTTTCTGCACAATACAAGACAGAAAAATAGTTCAGGCTGCAGGTCCTTCTCCTTTCAGAACATTGTTTAACATACACATACGGTATGCTGACTTTATCCTGCAATGCATCACTGCAGCAGCCAATTTCATATGGGAACACGATGACTGCCAATAGCTAGTGGTATGTTCTAAGACAGATTATAAAAATTGATTACTTTACCTCATCGTTCCTCTGTGTCAGCAAGTCATGACAATGTTTTAAAATATTCTATTAAGTAATGTACCGATAGAATCTTCGGGTACACGTGACTTGAACAGTAATGCAGCAGGCAAAGTAAGTAGCCTTACTTACCTGACACTAAGTGGGTTATTCTACTGCACTTAATGCTGCCCATGCTGCTGTTATTTACAAGATAAGAACACACTGCTGGAAAATAGTATTTTCCTAGGATTTGGGGTGATGTAAAACAGAAAGCTATGCTTTTGGGAAGCCTGCCTACTACTCCAAGTTGTATCGTTTCACTTAAATGAAATGTAGATCAAACCTTTAGAAATTCACTGCATCTTTTTCAAGCAAGCAACTCTTCAATTCTGATTTAAGCCCTGTAAACTGTCTGCAGGAAATGTAAATTTAATTAGCCCACATCAAAGCCAGTGCAGTGCTACTAGTAAAAAAGATAGCTGGAATACAGATCTGATATGATTTATTGAGGCAGCACAAAAGAGCAAAAAGAAAATACTAGAAATGTCTTTTAAAAGGAAAAGGAAACATTATGCCATTTACATTGGATTAAGGCTTATTGAAGGCTTTCTATAGCATAATGCTGCCCTCTATTAGCTGAACTATCATATTCCGACAACCTGAAGACTGTAGGATGTGTGCCTTTAAAAACACAAAAAGGAAACAGCAATAAATCCAAAATCTTAAAACTCCAGGAGGTAAGCTTCTAGAGCCTTACTCATTGTTTTATTACAGACTTGGGTAACATGTGACCATCCAAAGTATTGGTTAGTGCAGTGAGGAAGTGCTTTTCAAAAATATAGCAACACATAGTATAATATATGGAAGAGCAATGTTGATCTATCATGTTGATCTCTAGTAATAAGGAGATATACTAGGATGTTACAGGAAGTAAGATCCAAACATTTCAACTGACATAATGGAGATTAAATATGTTATACCAAGCATCCTAGTGGTATTAGTCCAAATTTTGTCTTCTTTTAAACAGTACTAAATATTATAATTCATGTGAATGAATTAAAAACAGCCATTACCAGTTGAACATTTACTACAATGGGCACACTCCACCCCCCCCACCCCCAAACACAACTGGACTTAGGTGTACCACGTAGGGCTTCTGTGCACAGGATGTAAACAATTGCTACAAGTCTGTTGGCTCTAGAATACGTTGATATGACTGCAAATGATGTAACAAATTGTAATGAAATATGAATTAATAATCCTGAAGCTTACTCTTAAGGATTTATATTCAGCATCTTCATATTCTCTAGAGCTGTGACTTCTATATCTATGTCCTCAGACAAAAACCTTTTAAGTTTCTAATGTGGATAGGCAAATGCTAAACCTACTGCAATACTTTGAGTTCATTAGCAACACAAAGGAAATAAAATCTGAGGTAGTACTATTTTAGGCACATCCACTCAGACTGTCATGCATCTAATGATGGCCAATTTCTATATTTTCAGAATGAAGTCAGTGACATGTAACAGTAGTTCTCGGGCACATAAATTTCAGCCCTGCCACATCCTAATGCAGAAACCCTACAGAAGAAAGACAGCAGTAAAGTGTGAAAACAAGACATACAAATACCTCTTTGAAAATTATCTCTTTCATTTTAAGCTGACTACAGGAAAATGTTGTATATTATATTTTAACAAACAAACAAAAAATCTGAAGGAGTCATAGGAAGTAGAAGTGGAGGGTGGGTGTCAAATAGGACCATTCTGCCAGCATATCTAGCCCACACACCTTCAACTTACCTTGTTTGTGTTGAATGGATTCAAAGTGGTCTACTGTGTTCAGGAGAAGTTTTAAAGCAGGAGTGGACCTCCTGTTGGTGGCTAAGCATTATTCTTAATATTCTGGGGAGGTTGAGTACTGCCCCATGTGTTGAGCCACATCACATTTATGATGCATGGGCCAGAAACTTTTAATGAAAGATGAGATTCAGGGATTATGACAACTGGTCCATAGCAACTTCCATAACTTTACTACAACTAAAAATTATTTCCATTTAACAGGAATAATGATCCTAGAAAAAATTATATTAATAAAAAAGTTATAAAGAAGTTAGTCTCCCTGGTACGCAAAAGATCCACAAAGTCATACTCTTAACTGTATATTTGAACATGTAAGCAACTGAAGAAAATCATTATTTATATACAGATATTTAAAAGCACACTACAAGTAAACAAGAAATGGAACAGATGATCAAGACTCAAATAGGAATCTTGTACATTAAAACAATCTGCTCTACCAAATGTTTACAATAAGTTAGATGCATGAATGTTCTACTTTAAAAGAAGACACTGTGGAAGACATCAATATTCATGAAATGTTCACAGCAATAGATCTCTCTCTAAAAAATTCCAATGTGGATAATTATGGCATACACAATGGGAATATTTGGTGTCCTAGGCAGTGAAAGAACATATCCTTCACATGCTAGGTGGGGAAAATTTAAACCTTCTCCCACAATGGTCAGATATCTCATCAGATAATAGTTTGTCAAATTAAATGGGAGGTTGCCCCTATCCTCAACTGTATCTGATAGAAACATTCAGAACAGGCAGAACATAAAGACAAACTTCCCCACAAATAAGTACTTCCTCTTATAGAAGATACAGTCACCAAAGGAGCTAAATTATTATTTATTATTTATTATTTTATTATTCTATACATTGTATAGTGATGTTTTATATTTTGTTTTAACTATTTTATTGTAAACCGCCCAGAGTTCCCCATTGGGGGAGATGGGCGGTTATATAAATTTAAATAAATAAAAATAAAATAAAATAATAAAATAAAATAAAATAAAATAAAATAATAAAATAATAAAATAAAATAAAATAAAATAAAATAAAATAAAATAAAATAAAATAAAATAAAAAAAATAAAATAAAATAATAAAATAATAAAATAATAAAATAAAATAAAATAAAATAAAATAAAATAAAATAAAATAAAATAATAAAATAATAAAATAAAATAAAATAAATAAAATAAATCTCTCCATTCCAGAAAGACAAACAAATCCTGGAAGCTATAGGCAAACAGGTTAATTTCTTTCATCTTGCTCCTTTCTGTACAGTTTCTAGTTAATTCCATTTACATTACTTTTCTGATCACACAAGCAGCAGAACATTTTGAGTGTCCATATTACTTATCAACTTCTCATGCCTCACTTCCCTTCCAGTACTGTAAATTCATAACTTGATGGCCGCTCTCATTTCACTAAAGATGCAACTTTCCCTTATTTACTTACTTTCTCTTACAAGAATGTTATAACTGAACAGCAGTTCAGCAGACTCAGTGTTATGCCCCAAACCTATTACCTATAACAAAGCACTTGGTTGAGTTACACAAGGAATACATGGATTTTCAGAACTGTCACAGAGAACCAAGAAGACCAACTGAGTTCAGCTCTTCCATTTCAGTAAGTAGGAATTAAAAATGACAGAGTCACAACGCTCCCTTATCTCCTTTAACCAAATTAATCTGATTATACAATAACAGTGAAAAACACTTATTATCAAATGAAGAGAAAAGAAATAGCTGGAAACTAAGTAGGCGGCTAGAAATTTATGTGAGAAAAAACAAATATATGTATATGCATATATAAAGAATAGAGCTGCACTGATGCAGAAAAAGGAATTATCTTGGGAAAAACAGGTAAAGAGAGCAAGACAACAATGTTTATGATGAGCTATTGCTGTAATAGTTTCTGTAGTGCAAAAAAACACCTAAAATGTTAACATCTAAAATGCATATAAATGAAGCCACCCACTTGCCTGAACTATGGCAGTTACCTTATCTAAACAATTCTGAGGCAAAATTATATAAACAAAAGAGTAAATAAACACTGTCATTTTAAATCCTAGGCTGTCAGTGCAGAACAGACACAACATAATCCTCAATTTGTAATTCAGCTATAGTTTACCCATGAACAGAGAATGTCTCCTTAATTTTTTAATTTTAAGTACATTTTCATACCTGATCCAGTAATCCTATGGCATTTTTATACCTGATGCTGAATCCTATGGTATTTAAGTTCAAGTTAAAATTACCAACCACTTCCAATACAACGATAGAATTTAATAACAAAACCATTTTTCTCATATGCATCATAGAGAACAGTAAGTTAGAAGCAGCAGTTAATAAGTTAATAATAAGAGAGCCAGTTTGGTCTAGTGGTTAAGGCAACGGGCTAGAAACCAGGAGACTGAGAGTTTTAGTCCCACCTCAGGCATGAAATCCGGCTGGGTGACCTTGGGCCAGTCCCTCTCTCTCAGCCCTAGGAAGGAGCCAATGGCAAACCAGCAGACAGAGTTCTAGTCCCGTCTCAGGCATGAAAGCCGGCTGGGTGACCTTGGGCCAGTCCCTCTCTCTCAGCCCTAGGAAGGAGCCAATGGCAAACCAGCAGACAGAGTTCTAGTCCCGTCTCAGGCATGAAAGCCGGCTGGGTGACCTTGGGCCAGTCCCTCCCTCTCAGCCCTAGGAAGGAGCCAATGGCAAACCAGGAGACTGAGAGTTCTAGTCCCGCCTCAGGAGTGAAAGCCGGCTGGGTGACTTTGGGCCAGTCCCTCCCTCTCAGCCCTAGGAAGGAACCAATGGCAAACCAGCAGACTGAGAGTTCTAGTCCCGCCTTAGGCATGAAAGCCGGCTGAGTGACCTTGGGCCAGTCACTCTCTCAGCCCAACTCACCTCACAGGGTTGCCGTTGTGGGGAAAATAGGAGGAGGAAGGAGTATTTGGTATGTTTGCCACCTTGAGTTATTTATAAAAATAATAAAGGTGGGATAGAAAATTAATTAATTAATTAATTAATTAATTCTGCATGGGTCACCATGTGAGGAGCAACCAACCACTGGTGAAGTATAGATATTATACTAATTGGTGAATTCTGGAATAGTTATTATGTAAAAAAAGAAAAGTACAGCAGCATCTTGATTTTTTTTTACCTACACAAGAAGCTATACCAAAAATTCATTAAATATTATATAGAGATATATATTTTAGTCAGGCAAAAAGGATTTAGGAGGACAAGTAGAATTCAATGTAGGTTGAAGTTACAAAGTGATCATATAAATTTTATATCTCTTTGGGTTCCAAACTTAGGGTGTCAGCCCTAGATACTAATCTGGACATCCCTACAGGGCAATGAAGTGGAAATAAAATGAGTATTTTACATACATACAATTAACATAAAGAGGGGGCTGGAATACAAAAGGATGTTAAAACTGCTTGCTTTTGTTTAGAATATGCCCAACAGTACTGGCTATTTCTACTTCTTAAAAAGTCAGTGTATATACAGTTTTTTTTAAAGAAAACAACAATACAACGAACTTACAATAATAGTAGCATAATTATTTCTGTCTCAGAGGTGGCAGCCACATAAGATTTGTGCACTTTAGCTGCTTATTTGGGTTGTGTGTTTTTTTACTATGGCTTCAGTCATGGTAGAAGGTAGTTTACATGAATCCCTACCATCATCTCTGCAGCAACACTACTATTCCCATTTCATATTGCAAGCAGACTTCCAAAAACTATCAAAATTATTATCCTCAGATAGAATATTGTCAATAATCTAAAACATGACACTAAGAAGATCATTCATCATTGGCGATCACTCGTAGCCGAGTAAGATTGTCTTCCAGGGGTAAAATTTTAACAGTGGATCCATAAGTGGCTGTAAAGGCCAATTCTGGATCCGCACAACCTCCCACAATGAGGGCATAGGTTTCTGGGTGGGAGACGGTCATGATGAGGGTTTGCTTGACGTGCCTTCCTTTTAGCTCTTTTCTCCCTTTCGCCCTGTACTCGCGCTTCTTCAAAGTCCATAGCGCCTTTAATAAAGGCTGACCTCCAATTGAAACGCTCATGAGTTAGGGCTTCCCAGTTCTCAATGCTGATATTACATTTTTTTTTAAATTAGCTTTGAGAGAAATTAGCTTTGAGAGAAATTAGCTTTGGAAGCAGTACTAGCTATTCTAATGAAAGGTCTATGAAAGGATTATTTTGAAAAACAGGCCTAGCATTACTATCTTCTCCTTGGATCAAGCACAGATTTTCTGAAGTACCAATCAGAGGCCTTCTTAGATACAAACCATAGAGATAACCATGCAATAAATTTATTCCAGATGTCAGCCCTTACATTTCTTAAATCTGTGAAATCATGAAATATTTACCACAATGCATACGCTGCCAATATAATTTTGTAAATGCTTACTAAATATTACCAAGACAGAACAAAATAAGAAACAACTACTCCGAATGTTCTGGTCTGAGGTATATCTGTATTCTCAAAATAGACTCTCTGACTCGTCAAAAAGAGATTGCTATTATACATTCTAAGCACACTGCAGTTCTTGTCATGTAGTGACTTGCACTAACATTGGTATGAACAAAAAAATTGAAGTGAAAGGCAGCCTTCATTTTCTGTAATATAAAGAAGCAATGGATTAACAACTAAGAGAAGACAGGCATACTGTATGAGGAAGAGGGTAGAACAATGGAAATAAAAAAGCAACACAATACAGTAACAGCCTTTCAAAAAATGTAAAGCAATAAGCAGTGTAGACAACCAAGTGAGAAACAAAAATTGACCCATTCCGCCCCCTACAGTTTAGTTGGATATCAAGATGTTTAAGATGCAAGACTCAGATATAAAAATGGGAGGTTAATCCTGAACATTAAATGACACAATTTTTCATTTATTCCCTGGATAATCCATCGTAATTTGCTTTCTTTTGCCAGCACTGGTTTTAGAGTTTTCGTTACTGCATTTTATAAAATCAATACTCCATACTACAGCTGTTATATCGAATTTCTACATTATCTCCTCTCATGGAATTCTCAGTGCCTGACTACAGTGCTACCTCAGAGCTCACTTAAGCTGTTTTTCTCTTCATATTTGTGTACCAATTTAGATAAAAGCAACAGAGATCTTTCTGACAAAGCATGGTCTCCAAAACGATATCCAAGAACATCCTTCAACAAAGCAGTATTAGATAGCGAGACATCACAGAAGAAAATGCTTATACATTTAGTTTATTTCACTTTTTCATCCCCAATGCTAGACTAATGAGTGTCAAAGTGCACCAATTATTTAAACTGTTAAAAGGAAAAACTAGCTGGTTTAACAGTTTACATATAAAGATACTTTATAGAAAGGCTTTGAAGCAGGAATTTGCATGTATGAAACTCCTATTTAAAAAGCACAACATAAAGAAATCTGGACAAAGACCTTTCCCTTACCATGTGCATTTGCTATCTGCAAGAAAAGGTGGGTATTTTCTGAGGGGGAATGGAGCGAATTAGAGTTTTTAAAAATAGAACCCAAGTCTATGAACATTCTGTCCTATTCTGCATGCGCAGATTTATCTGCCAATTACTAATGGAAACTTCTACAACCTACGTAGGGAGCAACACCAAGGCCCCAAAATTTACCAAGACTTGATTTTATAAATTAGGCAACTTATTTCAGTTTTACATCTGAGAAATATGCCTGCCCCACAAATATTGGCCACATGGGCAACCACAACCACCTACGATCCATTTTCCTGATGTTTCAAATGACATCTACATGCAACCAACAATCCCTCTAAAATTCTATTCTGTCATACATTTTTTAACTTTGCACATTGGAACCTGACATTTATGCAGCCCTGCCCCTTAAACTTTGGCACTGGCTCCTTAAAAAAGAAAAAGCCTTAACGTCAAAAACCAGAATTATAAATCATTTTTCCAGCAGCTGCCTTTTGTATTCTGGATTTATTGAGCCTGCTCCTCCTTCAATACACACTCTTGTTTTCAAGGAATGCCCTGTGTTATGTTATAGGTGAGACCGACTCTGCAACCCACCACTGGATGAAAGACAGTGGACAAGAAATCCCTGTTTAGGAGACTGGTCCATCGTCCTTCCTGGTGCATCTTGGACGGTAATCTATGCGCTGAAACAGATCTCCATTAAGCATTTCCCTTCTCACTTCCTCCGCAACCCACGGATTATATTCCCCCACCCACTTTTACGTGGATGCCCGGTATCTTTCAGAAAAATCCCTGCCTGCCTGAAGCGAGGCGTAGAACTATTTCCACCTATTGTATTGTGGGCCACCACAGCCGGCTTCCTTCGGCTGCCGGGAAACGCCAGGTCCAGCCGCAGCCGCTCCCCATTCCGCGCTCCCCATCATGGACCCAAGGCGCGGCGCGACCCCCCCGACCGCACCCCTTCCTCTTCCCCTCCTCCGCCTGCGCGCTCCCCGCCCACCTCCCCACCCCACGCCTCGCCCATCCCGACGAGCTCAGCAAAGCCACCCACGGGACGTTTGGGGGAGAGAGAGGCAGAGCGGGGAAGAGAGAGAGAGAATTGACGAAAGCCCCTTCCCCTTTTTTTGGGGGGGAGGGCCCGCTCTCTTTCCCTTGCCGAGCAGACCCCCGGGAAACCGGGGGCGGCCCGAGCAGGCCGGGCGCGTTATTTGGCCCCGGTTGCTCGCGCTCTGCCCTCCCACTTTCCCTCCCCCTCCAGGCGGGCTCTGCAGTCGCCCGATTCCGGGAAAGCCCTCTCGCCCTCTAATAGCAGCAGCCGGAGGAAGAGGAGGCTGCCCCCCTCTCTCCCTCCCCCAAACCATGAGGACTAGAAACGCGCCCGGGCTGCTGCAGGCGAGGAGCGGGCGCCCCGCCCCTACTGAACCCCGCGGGACCGGCCTCTTTCGGGGAGGGGGCGAGGAGGAGGGGAGATGGGGGGGGAGGGAGACGCCTGCAGGACGGGGGGGCGGCCGGGACTCACCTTGCGCTTCCTGGTCTCGGCCGAGCCGCTCCACACGAAGCACTGGTAGATCACCCGCAGGTTCTGCTTCCAGTTCTCCACCTTGAAGCCGGTCACATGGCAGCACCCGGCGGCCGGCGGACTCATCTCCGACCCCCCCACATCAATCCGCCCGCCCCGCCGGCCCGGCTTCGGCTGCTACGGCGAGGCGGGGGAGCCCCGCGGGGCTGCGGGAGGGAGGAGGGGTCTCGGGGAGCCCCCCCGCCGATGGGGGGGAGAGGAGGCGGCGGGTCTTCTCCCGCTGGAGGGGCCACTGCGGGCCGCCCCCCCGTCCCTCAGGGCGGCGCGGCCGACTGCAGTGCCGGGGAGCGGCCGCCCGCCGCCCGCTTCCTCCCTCTCCTCGCCGCCGCTTCGTCTCAACCCCGCCCCCGGCCGCTGTCGCGGCCGCCGCCGCTTCGAACAAAGCGCCGACGACAGCGGCGGCGGCGGCAGCAGCGGCAGCGGACAAAGCTGTGGGGAAGGCGGCGAAGCGCCTGAGGAGAATCGCCGCCGCCGGGTCGCGCGCTACTACCTCATGGAGGCCTCGGGGGAGGCGGCGGCGAGGGAGAGGGGAAAGCCCTGGCAGCCGCGGGTGTCGCGGCGGCGGGCGACCGAGGAGGGGTGTGTGCTGGTGCCGCCGCTGCCTCTTCGCCACTTCCCTCCCCCGAATCGAGCACGGCTCTCCTGTCTCTTTAAATCGCGCCTCGTCGCCGCCCCCCCCCCGCCGCCCTGAATGAGCCCGTCCTCGGTGGAGAGCGCGCGCGGCAGGCTCCGCTCAAACGCCGCCGCCGGGCCCGAGCGGGACAAACCAATTGGGAAAGGAGCGGGGGGAGGAAAGGTAAGGAGGAGGAACGGAGGGAGGGTAGGAGGAAGGAGTGGAAAGAGAAAAAAGGGGGAAAAAAACGTCGGCCCTGAACCGCCAGGAGGGCCGCTGATTGGCGGCGCGGGGCGTAGGTCCTGTCTCTCGGCCGCTTCTCATTGGCGGGCGCCGCCTTCCCTTACAGCGGGATGGAGAGGGGGACGCGAGAAGAGGCGGGTTGAGGGCGCCGGGGCCCTCCCTCCGCCGCATTTGATTGACAAAGGAAGTTCTGGTGACGGCGAAAGGGGGGGACGGAGGGAGGGAAAGTGGGCGCCGATTGGCGGCGCCGTCCGCCGCTCTCCCAGCCTAAGCGGCGTGCACGGCGGAGGATTGGCTGGGAGGAGGGTCACGGGGGTAAGCGCCGCCCCCACGGAGCGCCAGTCGAGACGGGCGGGGGCCGGCCAGCCAGTCAGCCAGCGGGCAGGGCCGCTGTCACATCCGCTGGAGCCTTTGCAGTTTCTCGGTTACCCCAGTGATTCCCTGCAAGGAGGGCGGAGCTGCGCGGGCTCAGCCTGATGCTGCTCAATTGACTCTGCTCTGAGAGCGTTGCCCGGCCCAAATGCTTCAGCTGCAGAGGCCGGCTCTGCTGTACGACCGCGGGCACGTGCAACCCCCTGGGCTGCGTTCTCACGACCGTCGGATCCGATCGAATCTCACAACGTGTTCGCCGGGCCCGTCCTGAGAACGCAGCTAGGGAAGTTTGGGGAGCGGATCCGTGTCGGGCAAATAGGCTAACTAAGTAAACCATGGGTCAGCCTAACGTGGGAAAGCAGCCTGTCTTTGCCTGCTTTTCAACGGCAGTGTCCTTGCTCTGCTGGGTTTCTTGCCTCCACTGGATGAGGGAAGGCTTTTGGGGTTTGTGCCCTCCAGTTTGGGCATTTAAGCACAGCCTTTTGGACTGGGATGGTGCCTGATCCATTTTACGGGCTCCGGGAGATTAATGTGGGTTTGCCCCCCAAAAAATGGTGTTTCAAGATGTGTTAGACTTCAGCTCCCATAGGCTTCAATTTCAAAGGCGTCACTCCAGAGGGCAGAGGATTAAATAGAGACTCATCCCCACTGCAAAGGAATATATATGCCGCCAGGAGTCACTTGATAGTGGCAGGATAGAGATAGATAGAGATACAGGTCGTTCTCGTTTAGCGACCACAGTTGGGACCGGCAACTTGGTCATTAAGCGAAGCAGTCGCTGCATGAAACCGCAACAGTGCTTATGATCTTACTTCAGCTTTCCTTTGCTTTACAGACCTGTGAAGGTTGTAAATGCGAGGATTGGCTGCCAAGTTACTTTTTCATCACCGTCGTAGCTGCAAACGGTCACTAAACAAGGACTACCGATAGAGAGAAAGAGTTCAGCTCACCTCCGGGAATGATTAATTAATTAATCTACCAATTAAATAAGTCATGCAGTTAGTCATGGTTAGCCTCATCACAATTTTTTTTAACAAACTGCAGTTGGCTACCTTCATCCATGTCAAGCTGCGACCAAACTGTTTTGGCCAAGCGTGTTGGGCAAATCCAGTCAAAAAGTGCCAGACCCTTCAAAAGCCACGTGTGCTCTCTTATAAGGATACTGGCTTCGGCAGGTCCCCGACCCCTGCCACCTTCCCTAACTATAAGCTAATGGAGTCCCACGCGCCGTGGATTTTTCTCATCTTCCCATTAAAGGGTAAGGGAGAACTGCATTTCAACATTGGATGGGAAAACCCAACGATTCAACCTCCAGGGTTGCCAAAGTAACAGAACTCCATCTCTTGAGGCTTCATTTTGGAGTCAATGTGCACAGATTGGGTCTCCTTAGAAGAAAGGCACTCCGAATTCACACCTCACATGCTTTTTTAAAGTGTGTCTTGCAGGGGAAAAAAGGCAGTAATAGCTGGGTTTCCCCAGTGGGCTGGACCAAAATTTTAAAACCAACAGCCTCAAACTTCTTGCCTGCCTCTTGTTTTACAATTCAGTACAGGACTGGAACAGCAGTCAAGACAGGGAGAGAGAAAACTTACGGTAACTCAAAAACGGCTCAACTTTGTGCCCATTTAAATGCCCTTGGGGCTCAGAAATGCTCCCACCTAGGTAACCAAGGTCGTCATTCCTCATTTATATATTTTTTTTCTAATCAGATGGACAGATATCACTCATCGGTGAAATAACCTGAAACCTCAAGGCCATACTCGTGCACCCCCCTCAAACTTTCCAAATGTGGGGGCTGAATTCTGAGCGTGACAGAAGGGGCGGTCTGTCCAATATCTGGGGAGCAATTCAGGCAACAGGACTTAAGTTGAATGACATTTAAACTGAACCAAACACAGCCTTGGCCCCGGCCCTCGGCCCTATCCAAATTACACGCCTGGTATTGCATGCAATATACTGTACAATAGCAGCCTCTTTTATCTCTGACTTGGAAAGATCTCAGATCCTGCAACCCAGGGAGATGCAACTTGGTCTCAGCCAATGGATTCTGGGACAGGTGGGTTGATGGGCAGGTCTCCACGGCCTGCCTGCGATGAATCGCTGGGTGGGGAAAGCGGCCACAGGGGGAAAGCTCTTAAGTTATTCAGGGAAGAATGTGGTTAAACAACAAGCTGAAAACCAAAGCCGCCGCCTCTTGCACGGAGCAGCCCAGGCTATCAGGTTACACACCTGGGCCGAGTTTATTCCCCTTCCCCACCTCCGTGGGGAGGCCAGCACAGCCCACCGCCAGTAATCTGACAGCCTTAATTCCCAGCATTTAAATCATTAGCTTCCAGGATTTTCCTGGCTTCCCCAAGCAAAGCCATTAAGGGCCCGATAATGTGCTCCTTCCAGCTGCCTGCAAGTGAGCACCCGGTTCCATGGCCCAGGGGGAGTGCAGGAATCCCCAAGCAGCCCGGCTCCAAGATGATCTCTAGCCTTGGTTTGGATTCAGTCTCCCCCACGATCCAATGCTCTCTGGCTTCCCAGAGACAGGATCTGGGCCCAATCTTTTCCCACATCACGTATGTTCTTTCTCAAAATGCAAACATTTCCTTCTATCCATTTTCCCATCACTGATGAGATTGACAATTAGTAAGTAGAACCAATCTCTTTGGGAACTTTCCAACTGCAAGCATCAAGCCTTGTTTACAAGCCTATAGTTCCCTATTTATCTTGGCTTATAACCACCTGGCTTTGGGCAGTAAATGAAGCCCTTGCTTAATCCTGATTTATTGTATAAGCCCCAAGTGGGTGGGTTTGCAGAGTACGCTAAACTGCAACAATGAAGGGTGGAATTTGCACATTCTGGTAGGCCTAAATATATATTTATTTATCCATCCATCCCACCTTTATTATTTTTATTAGTAACTCAAGGCGGCGAACATACCTGATACTCCCTCCTCCTCCTATTTTTCCCACAACAGCAACCCTGTAAGGTGAGTTGGGCTGAGAGAGAGGGACTGGCCCAAGGTCACCCAGCCGGCTTTCATGCCTAAGGCGGGACTAGAACTCTCCGTCTCCTGGTTTGCCATTGGCTCCTTCCTAGGGCTGAGAGAGAGGGACTGGCCCAAAGTCACCCAGCCGGCTTTCATGCCTAAGGCGGGACTAGAACTCTCCGTCTCCTGGTTTGCCATTGGCTCCTTCCTAGGGCTGAGAGAGAGGGACTGGCCCAAGGTCACCCAGCCGGCTTTCACGCCTAAGGCGGGACTAGAACTCTCAGTCTCCTGGTTTCTAGCCCAGCACCTTAACCACTAGACCAAACTGGCTCAGTGAGATGACATTGCTCCTCATTTGGGGGGGGGTGATTTCCTCTTTTCCTTTCCTTCCTTTGTGGCTGGAGAGAAAAGAATATTCCTTTTTGCAGTCTCCAGATCACGGAATAACAGACTGCAAGTCCCTTTCAACTCTGGTGGCAGGAATAGTGGAAAATCAATGTTCAGCAAGGAGGAGGAAGATTGCAAAGCAGGAAGACACGCTGACCTTGAGAAAGGAGGGCTTTGTGAATTTAAAACTGGCTGCTATTTAAATTCTCCCAACAGCTTTTTGCCAAACCAAGGAGGAAAAGATCCATTGTTTTCTAAAGCATCTTAAAGACTTGTCACCATCAAAGGAAAGTATTTGCAGTGAGAGAACAGTGTTTTGTTTTTTTATCCTTGAAGGTTTTCTGTGTCTTTTTTTTTTTTTTGCAGGCATGGGAAACATGGAAAAAAATTCAATTCTTCACTGCAGCAATCCAGCCAGCCACATGCTTTGAAAACCAGAGCTTTAAAAAGCAAGCTGGCGGGTGGGTGTGAACAAGTGTGGGTGAGCTGCTAACTCAGCCTAGTATCCAATTATGCCCCTTTTCCTCTCTAGCATCTATAAGTATTTTTTATCCCCTCCCCAAACTCTCTGCTGCCATGGGGAATGGCAAAAAGAGGCAGATAAGGAAAGGGCACCCAGAGATCTGTGTGTGTTGGTTGGTTTTTTTTTAAGGCACACTGGGAGAGAAGTAACAGCTGCACCAACTTATGGATCAACAGCGGCATCTACTGGCAAACGGAGGGACTGAGCCTTGGTTAATAGGCTCTGCAAAGCAGCAACTACACTAAATACAAATGAGCCTTAAAACAATAAGAGAATTTTCTCCAGCCCTTAGAAAAGAAACATGAAGGGCATTGACAGCCTGAACCATCACCAGGTTGGTTTCAGCTGCAAATGTTGCGTGAAGCAACCATGGTTGATGCAAGCAAACATCCTTTGAGAACCTCTGCCTCGGTGGGCTTCGCAAACTAGCCGTTGAGCGATTCAGGGATGTATCTATCTAACGGGGAGAGAACAGAAACGTCTAGAGCAGCCTTTCTCCACCTTTTGACCCTGGAGGAACGCTTGAAATATTTCTCAGGCCTCGGGAACCCCTGCACATTCAGGCTCAAATATGGGCCAGAGGTTACAAAATGATTATACTCGTTTCATGGGTAGGCCTGTCGATATGCATTAACCATGTTCTTCAACTGAAAATAAAGAATGAAACTTACCTCTTGAATGTGAAGTTGCCCGAATCTGAAATCATTTTTTAAATAAATTGTGATCTCCCAGGGAACCCCGGGTGACCTCTCGCGGAATCCGAGGGGGTCACGGAACCCTGGTTGAAAAACCCTGCTCTGCAGATTTGATCAATGGCTTCTTCTGTTACATGGAATGATAAGAAAGTGGGGATTTGATAGGGAAAGGGAGAGCCTATGGGGTGTAGTGTTCAAGATTCCGGACTAGACGTGAGGAGGTTCTAGATCCAGGTCCTAGTCCACCGTCAAGCATAGAAGCTCCCACGGCATGACTTTGGGCCAGTCTACCTTGAAAAATCCATTGGGGTCCATTGGAGTTGGGTGGCTTATACATTCAAATAAAATAAATGGGAGGAGGCACGCTATGTGTGGTGCCTTGACCAGGATGTGGTTGAAAAAGAGGGTAGCCACAGTGATGCAATTGAAGCTCTGCCGAGGCTTCGATTGTACTAGCCCAGCCCCTTAATACACCCTGCAGACACCCCTGCAATCAACTGTCATGGGGACTCCCTTACTTAATAGAGTAACTACTTTGCCTTACATCTGTGAAGATTAATTTATTGTTTGCCTCTTGCTCCATGTCAACTTTGTCTAATGGTCCGTGGCTATATCATATAACTCGAACCTCTGTCTCTGCGCTAAGTCCAAATCCAGACATCTGTTTTGAGGACTAGCACTTAATGCAACACACAATCCTTCCAGGGGAAGGTTCACTTCTGCTCCCGCTTCACTTAGCAGAGAAGAACTCTGTGACTAACACAGACCTAGTCAGCTTCAACCAGCATGGCTAAATGAGTGGTGAATAATGAGAAATATAATCTAACAATATTGGAAGGAGCATAGGTTCCCCACTCTTAATGGAGATAATCATTTTGTGACTTCTGTTTTACACTATTCGGCAATGTAAAAAAAAACCTTGCCAAGCATACCGGTGTAAAGCCAGATTTTTCTTCCCTCTTTCTAAGGTAAGCTTAATAATATGTTTGGTCAGAGAGGGGTTGAGATTCAAACAAGCTTGAATATTGTTTTTACCCAGAGTGCTGGAGACAAACATTGCCCAAAACTAAGACAACGTAAAAGTTATGCATCTTTCAAATTGAGCTCAACTCCTGGTAGTTTCATGGTCTCATTCCTTCATTTGTTCATAGATTTCTAAAGCTAGTTCCATACAGCAGCCTGGTTTTGCCAATTATGTGGGGATTTTACTTCAGCCTTGACCCATCTCTTTTGAATTCAAAGGCAAACAGCTACCTAAACCATGAATTGGGTAACTCAAAGATTTCTTTGCTGTCTGATTTTATCGCAATCCAGAGAAATTGGTGCACCTTAATCACGTGGAAATATTTAATAAAGCGTTTCACGCTGGTATATAAACAATGGTTTCAACATACCAGAGCATATTATATATATGGAGCATTCAAATATTATTGAACACATAAAAATGCAGTAGTAATAGTAACAATAATAATGCAGCCCAAATTATTTTATAATAGAAGACTACAAACATTTATGGCACTTAATGAAGACGAAGCCCTAAGATTTTGTACAATACAAATCCAACCTAAGGGTAAGAAGTACAGGATAAACTTAAAAAGCTTATAACTTACATATGTATTTATGCCTTTCTTTTCTTTCTTTCTTTCTTTCTTTCTTTCTTTCTTTCTTTCTTTCTTTCTTTCTTTCTTTCTTTCTCTTTCTTTCTTTCTTTCTTTCTTTCTTTCTTTCTTCTCTTTCTTTCTTCTCTTTTTTTCTTTCTTTCTTTCTTTCTCTCTCTCTCTCTTTCTCTCTCTCTCTCTCTCTCTCTCTCTTTCTTTCTTTCATTTTTTAATGCTTTGGATCAGCCAAGTTGCTTGAATGATTTTAGATTTAACCCAAATATTGGACAATTAAGGGTGAATATTTACATATTCCAACCTTGAAATTTGCTCCTGAACTTGATTTCTAAATAGACATGCACAGATCGATTTCTAAATAGACATGCACAGGGGTATACAGCTATATTTCGAGTTACCCTGTTTTGTCTAGCGGCCTTCCCATTTCAAACGGTGAGCACAATTGAAATTAATCCTTCCCTCCTGGGCTGATGCTAAAAGAGCAGCAATAAGGAGTATTCTGCTGGGGGGAAACATCCCTTAAGGGGAACCGCAGACTTTTACTCACAGGCAGGTGGCAATGGTGTGAATGAACAGAAGCTCTTTGCTGTGAAGCGAAGCACAGCAGCAGATGCTCCATTGGTAGGAATGGGAGAGTGGAAGAGAAAATAGTCCAGTGCAGGTCTGTAGCTTGAATCATGTCAACTGGATTTCTATTTTCTCAGTGGAAACGTTTCGCTCCTTATCCAAGGAGCTTCTTCAGTCTGAGCAAAGTTGGTAAGGGAATCCTAAATATGTTTCTAGGTAGCTGTGTGACCTTACACCTGGGGTCATGGTTATATTGAGATGTTATTTTAAGTCAAACATCATCAGATGTTATTTTAAGTCAATATAACCATGACCCCAGGTGTAAGGTCACACAGCTACCTAGAAACATATTTAGGATTCCCTTACCAACTTTGCTCAGACTGAAGAAGCTCCTTGGATAAGGAGCGAAACGTTTCCACTGAGAAAATAGAAATCCAGTTGACATGATTCAAGCTACAGACAATTCCACCTGGATGACTGAGAACCTTCATAGACATAGTCCAGTGCAGGGTTTCTCAACCAGGGTTCTGCGAGAGGTCACGAGAGGTTCCCTGGAAGATCACGATTTATTAAAAAAATTATTTCAAATTCGGGCAACTTCACATTCAAGAGGCAAGTTTCATTTTTTATTTTTAGTTTAAGAACACTTTTAATGCACATATACACGCCATGAACCAAATATAATAATTTTGTAACTTCTGGCCTATATTTGAGCCTGAATGTGCAGGGGTTCCCCGAGGCCTGAAAAATATTTCAAGGGTTCCTCCAGGGTCAAAGGTTGAGAAAGGCTGGTCCAGTGTTTTTCAAACTTGGCAACTTTAAGATGAATGGACTTCAACTCCCAGAATTCCTCAGCCAGCACTTTATCCATATTCTAGTCAATTTCACAACCCAGCCTTATTAAAGAACCCATTTTAATCAATATCACAATACATGCTCAGTTTCAAAATGTGATTTAAAAAAGAACACTGTTAATTCTCCCTACTTTTACAAATAGTATATAATTTCTCTTAGTGAGATTCCTCAGGTCGAATTGATAAAAACATTTTTTTTCCTTTTTATTAGGTTGTTATAAATCTTAGTACACTGTGCTGTTTCCATACATTGATGTTTGTATAATATGTTTTAAAATTACTGTATTAACATTATAGTATTTAAATAGCTTAGAGCACTGAGAATAGAAATGTTCCTAATGTTACCATTTAGGATGGCAATATTACAAGCATAATTTTTTAAACTTTTTCATTCAAAGTTGAGTATAACATTGAAGAAGAACTGCTGCAACTCACATCAAAATAACTGTTATATACTAGAGGTTTCAATCTTAAACTGATTACTTATTAAAATCTCCCTTGTATTGTTACTTTGTGTATGTGTATGTATTTATGAGTGTGTGTGTGTGTGTATAAAATAACTATTAATAAAAGGAAGAAATACATGGAGCAAATTTAACAAGAATTAATTATTGTATTTGGAAGTTATGTATGCCCAAAAAATTCCCTGAAAATCACAATAGGAAAAAAGTCGGTTAGATTAATATTACAGAGGTAAGGAATTGACTCAATTCCTGGTAAGTATATAGACCAGTGTTTCTCAACCTTGGCAACTTTAAGCTGGGTGGACTTCAACTCCCAGAATTCCCCAATCAGCCATGCTTGCTGGGGAATTCTGGGAGTTGAAGTCCACCCAGCGTAAAGTTGTCAAGGTTGAGAAACACTGATATAGACAAATCCATGCAGTTTTCCTGCAATATATAGAAATGTTTGCCACTGTCTTCCTTCAGGACCATTTTCTGCTTCTGAGTATATCCAGCTGTTCTGGCAGTCTTCCACCCAAATACTAACCCTGCATAGCCCTTCCAAGATCATCCAAGTTTGGTACTCCTACTTGCTGTGACAGAATTACAGAGACTTGTGTTCAAATTCCCAAATGAGCATAAAATTCACTGGCTGAATTTAGGCCAGGCACACATTCAGCTTTGTGTATCTCTCAAGGTTGTTATGAAGACCAAAGGCACTTCCTATATTCCTTCCTGAAAAGAAAGGAAAAAAATCATATATAATATTGCTTAGCCATAAATCTGACCATATACATATAATACACCGAGAGCTGTTAATGAAATGCGAATCAAGAAAACACTTTCCAGCTTAGCCAGTCTCAGCAGATTGTTTTGAGAACAAGTGTAGTTGGAACATAGGAACCACGTTCAGGGCCTGAAGTTCATTTTAAGAAAGCCTCGTCAACAAAATATTGTGCAAGAAAGTGCTTTTTCCCTTGAAAATAAGGATTAAAGATTTAGGAGAAAACCCTACAAGAGAATTATTATGGGTGAATGAAAAAAAATTCCCTCTTGAATCCTGAACTGACCCTGCCAGCTTCAGGATTCAAGAAATCTCCGCCCCAGCTTTTTCACTGATTCTCTCCCCCGCTGACATAAAAGAGTGAATCATATTTTATCTTATTTTAACTTTCCTTGGAGTGATTGCTGGGGCGGAACTCTAAGCCCAGGGTCCAAGTTTCCGGAGGGAACTGAAATGGACTTGGACTACCCATCGCGTCGATAGCTTCGGGGCGTCCGACCTTGCGCCGTCGCTGATTGGCTGCTGGCCTGATAGCTCCGCCTGGCGCCTGGTTTGGAACGATGCGTCTTGATTGGACACAGCGGAGAGAGGGGGCGGGGAGAACGTGTCATCCCACTTCCGGGGATGTCATCACGGTGATGGTGGTTGCCAGGTAGTTTGTATAAAACCGGGAAAGGGGGCTTGGATGGGGGCGGTCTTTGTTTTTGTGGTCACACCTTCTTTCTAGATACGGGGGAGCCTGGCTACATAAATCCAGGGAGAGGGGGGTTAGGATGGCTTTCCCCACTCTTGGATGTTGGGTATTGGATTGCAGTTCCCATTATCCACAGCAAGTATAATGGCTGGGCATGAAGGGGATTCCCGACCAAAACAGCTAGAGGATGCTGGTTGCAGATATGGTGGGTGGAAAGGATGGGGTGGAGAGCGACAGGTTGAGGCCTCGGCTGGATCAGGGGGGATGGGAGTTGTAGTCCAATGGATATGGAAGGTGATGGATGGGAGCGATGGTGGAGGGTAATGGGATCCCCCCAGAAGTGGATGGGGAAGGAGGTTAGAGCAGCGTTTCTCAACCTTGGCAGCTTTAAGATGTGTGGACTTCAACTCCCAGAATTCCCCAGCCAGCAAAGCTGGGAGTTCATCCTGAGACAGTTGCCATCTCTCAGTCTAACTTACCTCGCAGGATCATGGTTGGGGTATTAAAGGAGGGGTAGGGAAGATGCCAGCCTTGGAATTGAGATGAGGTTATTGAAGTGATGGATAGCTTCATGCTTGCAACTGGATTCTGTTCTTTTCTTGGAATTAAGGTCCACAGGATTCACCTTCTCAGAGAGTGTAATTGTACAGTATTTTAATCCGAGATGGTGTTGAAAAAGCAAAATGGCAAGCAACCTGGAGGGTTCTCTCAAGTTCTAATACCTACTGGGTTTTGGATGCTTAGCAAGTTGATTCTTGTTCTGTAATGATCTGCTGAATCATCTTGAGCAATTCAGCTGCATGACTTGAAGCAAGTTAAAAAAAATATTCCAGTTATACAGGCATTTGAATGGACATGTGGAAAATGGGCAAATGCACTTATGCATATATGCCTTCTGCGCTTGTGAAGAATAGAAGATAGAGCAATTCCACCTACCCCAATAGAAAAATATTGGTGTTAGCATTGCATCAGATGTTGAAAAATAGTTTGCTGTGACTTCTCCAGGCTAAACACATCTAATTACTCTGCTCAAGAGAAGACCTAGATTTAGTTTCAACATTGCACTAAACCCAAATGTTTATAGTTCAGTTTTTAAATAATGTGTTCCCTGAACCAAGCAATTGTAGTTTGGAAACCATGATGTATGGCTTAGTGTGTTGTGTGACCCCAGCCAGTTGTGGTTTATTTAACCTCATTAACAAAACTGTGCCTTAAGATGAGAGGTGAAGCTAGCGCAGAGATCAATGGCTCTCTTCCCAAACTTGAAGAGCTGCCACAGAAAAGAAATTTTAAAGAAACGTGTTCTCTGCTTCCCCAGGGAATAGTCTTAGATCTAGAAGGCTGAAATCACAGGAGGGGAGATGTTAGTCAAGGATTAGGATAAGCATCTTCATGGCAAAAATGCTTAAAGAAGAGGGTTGGCATTCTTCCCTGCTTGGTTAACCATCAGTTGGGATGTTTCCTTCATCCAGCCAAAGATGGAGTAGATGGACAGGAGTGTCTCTTCCAACTCCATAATTCTGAAATTACTAACTCCATGGAGTCCTTGGTGCTCTCTGAGCCTTGTTGTTTTCTTGCAGACGTTTCATTGCCAGACTAGGCAACATCTTCAGTGCGAAAAGGGAGTGGGACTTGCTCTCTGTTTATATACTGTTGGTGGAGGTGTTGTTCTCTCCTTGGTAGTTCCTTGATTGGGCTGTTGTTTGCTGCTTGGTTGACTGACTGAGTTAATAGTTCCTTGATTAGGGTCTAATGTGTTGTTTGATTGCTCCTCTGGTGCTAATCCTGGTGTTAATCTTTGCATATCTGGGTGTTGATTGCTGGCAAGGAGGTGTTCTGGTCTTCTGGCTTTTCTATTGCCTCTTATGAATGTTGTTTACCTCTATGTGTCTGTTGATGGCTGCTTTGTCTGAGTGCCAAGCTTCCAGGAGTTTTACAAACTCCATATGTTGTTTGTAAAAGCTCTTGGTCCTTATTGGCAAAGAACAGGAGGAGGTACTTGAGAACAGAGCCAGTGTTGCAGGACCTGGCAAGAAGAGGATTACATTTAGCTTGTTGAAAGAAGGACCAGATATTTTTCCAGAGGAATGTAGGTGAAGCAATTCTGAATCATTAAGTGCTGGGGAGAACAGTCTGGTCGCACTAAAATTAAGGATAGTTAGCAGACAGACAGCTTCCAGTGCAATGAATGAGTGAAAAAAGAAAGCTACTCTTGATGTAGATTTTTTTTTGGCGCCTTTGAGTCAGTGTTGACTTCTGGCAACTGCCTGGACAAGTCCCTGCAGTTTTCTTGGCAAGATTTTGGAAGTAGTTTTCCCCTGCCTCCTTGCTAGGGCTGGGAGAGGGACTGGCCCAAGGTCACCCAGTTGGCTTCGTGCCTAAGGCGGGACTCAAATTCATGGTCCCCTGGTTTCTAGTCTGGTGCCTTAACCACGACACCCAAGTGGCTCTCTGATGTAGAAATACCCTACCGGTTTTCTCTTGTCTGATGTCTTCAAAATGGCTTGGAACCTACAGGGAATTCTGAGGGTAGAAGTTCAAATATGTCTTGAGGTTGCCAGCTGGGGGAAAGTCTTGTATTCTACTTTTATCCCATTTATTATGAATTTGTTGTGGGTCTGAATTTGCAGCCTGAACGATGATGTCTTGCTCAGCTGGTTGCCAGTTTTCCAGGAAGAACTGCCTCTTCAACCGGGCAGGAAAAGGTTGCAAAAGTGGTGGGTTCAAGTCACAAATGACCAAATGGATGGAAAGAGGAAAGTAAAAATGAGGTCCATCGTTCAGGAGTTGAGCATAATTTATGCTCCAGGATCCCAAATTCAATTCCTGACAACCCTACTTAAAATTGGATTTCTGGTAGCTCATGCTAGAAAGGTGTGTGATGACCTGCTGTCAGTCGAAACAATGTGCTGGGCAAACCAGTTTTCTGGCTTGGTCTACAGCAGCTTCATGTACAGCCTGGAGGTGTGCAAAGAAATGAATTGTGAACCAATACATGGTGTGAACCAAGCCATTGCTGCTTATAAACCAGAGTTTACTTTACATTGTCTACTTTGTACTTGTCCACAAATGTAGTTTGCTTGGTCTTGTCTTAGCTCCTTGTATGAACTCAGCAAATGGTGGTGTGTTGAGCAAACCTGGATTTTGCTGTGTGGGTGAACCTGCCAGTTGACCCTGCCTGATGACTACCTTTTTGGTCAACAGGGCCATGTCTTCATGGTTCTACCTTGAGCCAGTCCAATATAACGTAGATATTCAGCTCTGTCTAACCCAAAATAATAGACATGCCTATAACATTACAGTGTGTTTCTTGGAGGCTGGCTTTGCTCTCATGTGCCAGTTCTGGACTAAGCATCTCAGCTTGGCAGTCAGCCATTTATCTATTTAAATCTTTCGGCCCTCGGTCGAAGCTTCAGAGACAGCTACCAGCATGGGACACTGTTCCGCAATCGAAGCTCTTATTTTTCAAAAAGGTAGGACCTTATATATTCTTCACACCCTGGGGACGATGACCTGACAAGACTTTAGACTATTTTTACATGGAGAGAGGGACATCACCTTCAGAGCTTTCTCTCCCAGTTACAATCTATTTTACTTTGGGCATTTTTTAATCCAGCAGGCCCTTTAGTCCGCTTTGTAGCATTTATTGCAATATTGAATTGCTGGAAATGCTGGACAGATAAGAAACCTTAAAGCTAATGGTCGCTTATGTCTCACAGATCCTGATAGCAGCGTGGATTGTTTGAAGCTTCATGTGCAAGGCTGTTCTTGATGACCAGTTTAAGATCAGCTGAATGCAGTTTAAGAGAATATAATGTTGCTTTGTTTCTTCTTTGCGGGGATGAAAGATTTCTACATTAACATTTATATGGATCTTTCTTATGATACCTTGTACTGAGAACTTTACATGTACTGGATCTACTAATACATTTTAGCAATAAATATGTAACATGGGGCATTTAGCCTCTGTTGCTCTTTTCAATTATTTAGGAAGAAAAGACATTGAAATGAACAAGTATTAACCAGGTTATGATCTATTATACTCACAGTATTGATCATAGTGCTTTATGCAGGGGTATCGAATGCACCCTTATGAACTCTTAGATAATACTTTATTGGAAACAAAATGAATGATATTTAATAGATATCATGTTGTTGTTTTTTACTCTCGGCTGAACAGAAATATGTTGTAGGTTAAGAAATTTCAAAATACAACTGATGAGTTCAAGGGTTTAGGTGAATAATTAAGGGAAAAAACCTGGAAAAGAAATAATGACTTGGTGAGACTTGGCTAATGGACTAGAATGAAATGGCCATGACCTCCTTCTTGATTTGTAACAGACGGTCTATCAAGGCTAATCTGCTTGGAGGCTCTGAAGAGGGACTGGCGGGGTGGACGTCCTTTCCTCCCTTGTTACATTCACTTTCCATTGTTTCTCTTCTTGATTTTCTCCATTGCTCGTGGACAAATGAGACCATTAGGAATCTTTCCATCCAGAGAAGCTCTGAAGAAAACTCTCCCTGTCCAATGGCTTGATAGGAAATTGACCACAGAGATCTCAAATCTGGCCACTAACCTACCTGATAGAGGTGTAACAATGTACAGCAAAAGTGGGTGTCAGTAACCTCGGAATGTGGGATTTGCAAAGTTATGCCTATGGGGAATCTAACCTTCAGAAGTGTTGGGTTTCAATTCCCAGAACTTAGCTGTCCTGCTGGCTAAGATGATGGGGTCTGTGGTCCCACACATCTGGCGGACGCCCGCTTGGAGAAGGCCAAAGCAAAAGGTGGTGAGCACCATTCTTCTAAAGTTCATTCCCTCTGCAACACTCTGGAGCAAAGTTGAGGGTCTGCTTGAAAGCAATGGCCTTTAAAACTCGGGTAAAGATGGCCCTTGCCATTGGCTTAGAGTCTTGCACTGATAAATCCAGTCTTGTTTTCCAGTTGGTTCTCCATAGTGAGAACCAGCTTATTCATTTCTACACCTAGGCCTGAAAGAAAGAAAACGGAGTATCTGACAGTTCCGGGATTCCAAACGTGGGGCATGATGTGAAGTGACATGGTTTTGTACTCGGCGTTCTATGAATGGTGGCATCACCCATCTGGTGGCCTTTGTGGCTCGTTCCTAGTAAGTCATCTCAAAGAGCTTTTGAGGTTTCCGCCGGCGTTCTCTGGTTTCGGACAACGATGTTGACTGAATGCTCTCCCGTAGAAAGCGAACTCTCTCTAAAGTGAGAAGAATGGAAATGGTTTACTTGGCACCAAGTTTAGTTGAGGCAAATCTTCTCCCAGAACCAAGCTGTCCAAAGTACAGGAGGGCATGTTCTCTGACTGTGGATCCAGAGGCTTGTCTCAGGTGGGCACAGCAGATCACAAGGTGGCTTGGCGTTGTCCCGGGTCCGGCTTGTTTTACGTGTGTGTGTTTGCCTCCTGTTTGGGTTGGAGTTTGCTTGATAATGCGATACCTAGTTGCAGAATTGGTACCCAGGCTCTTAACCTTTCAGTGTGAGGTCAAGGCAAACCTGCCCACCCAGGGGCCCGGTTCAAAAACTCCTGTGCCGTTGTCATCTGCTGTCTGATTTTTTATGTCTTTTCTTTTTGGTCAATGTTGAGTTTTCATGTATTATTATCATTTTCAAAACACAGTTATAGACTGCTTCGTTTAACGACCTGCATGCCACTTTAGGAGTGTTTATAAAAAGAAGCTACATGATTTTATAAATAAACAAAATTAAAATAATGCATGGATTGTTATTAAGCTGAAATCAATTATGGTTAGCTTTGAAGTCTACGCTTTACATTCATCAGTTTATCACCCTTTTAAGAGCAAAGGCAAGCGGTGCGTGCTGACTGTGGAGCCAAACTCAGGGCAGTGAAAAGAGAATGGGTGTTCACAAACGTATCTTAGAAGGAGCTCAAGGAGGACGCTTTAATGACTCAGCAAGCTGAGCCACAGAATGTCGGGAATTGGTTGGGAAAGGAAAAATGGGAGCAGGTGTTGGAATGCCCACTTTCTTTGCATTGGCTGGGTTCAAAATAAACCTGTGGATTGTTGAGCAAGCCACAATGGCTGGGCTCCCACGTTATGGTAAGTGGTGGCTTGCCCTAATGGATTGCTGTTAAGCAAGCCACAGTGGCCTCATTCATGTACCATACGTGATGCTAAGCTTGAATCCATGGTTTACAAACTCCAGTGGCTGCATTCAATCCTGCTAAGCCATAGTTTTGCTTAGCCAACGTTTACTGAATAAACCGTAACAGTCTGGGTTCCTCCTAAGGCCAGGCCAACCCAACCCCTTCATTGCTTGGTGGAACGTGTGAACTCAACCTGTTTGGATCGGACCACTTCAGAGTAATCTGTTCTGTGCTCCTTTGAAAGTGTGGACCTATTTACGGGAGTGTCAAGGAAGCTGTCCGTGACTTCAGGGGCAGAAGGAAAGCCCACCCCAATGCAAAACTGAGTAGAAGAAGAGTTGGCCCACCCATCCCTACCAAATAGCTTTCATTTCCCTGGTGGACCCACTTTATCTGCTAGTTCAGCTGCCAGCTGGATCACTTAAAGGGAAAAGGGTTGGCGATCAGTCCATATTATGGGCAAAAGGCTCATGTCTGTCCATTTCTGCCACTCCAGGAGAAGAAGTCAAAAGCTGATGGATTTCATCTCTGGGATCCTCCTCCCGCTGCTTTTGAGCGGCGCGGGGATCTTCAGTCTCTTCCGGTTGCTCAGGTGGATCCAGGCAAGGGCCTACCTCAAGGACGCGGTGGTGGTAATCACAGGCGCGACTTCCGGGCTGGGGAAAGGTACGTGTTTTCTTCTGAAGTTTGATCTGGCGAAGAGGAGCACGGTGCCTGAAGATTCTCATGCTTCTCCTTGGCTAGATTTGCACTACAGACTAAACCAGCATGTGGTTTGCTCGTTTCTTAGCATGTTGAGTCAACCCAGCCATTTATGGCTTAATTAACAAACCATGCGAGAGCAAACTGTGGCTTTGCACAGTATGGGGACCTCACCCTTTTTCTTTAAACACCATTCCAAGAGGACATGAATTTTTTCTCTATGAGACAGAGGCTGAAACGATGTCATTGTTTCCCAGGGACATTTACTTTCTGACACACCTATTTAAGCATGGCAACGTATCCTTTTGCCTTCATAAATAGTTGTTTTGTCAGGAAAGAAGTGCTATTGCTCTAGTTAGCATAACTGAACTAATTAAAAAACATGGTTGGGGGCTGATAACCGGCTCCCATTGGGTCCAGCCAGAACGGCCAATAGTGGATTTTGAAACTGGTAGTCCACCACATCTAGAGGGCATCAGATTGGATAGGCGTTCTGGGACTTACAGCCAAACAGATCTCTCTCACCCTCTTCCTGATTTCTTCCTGGCAAGAATGTGCCAAAGCTTTCCATGCTGCGGGATCCAAGCTGGTGCTGTGTGGTCGAAATGGAGAGAGGCTTCAAGATGTCCTTCAGGAGCTATCTACTGCTGCTGACCCCCTCAAAAATGTAAGTACGGGGAGGGAAGGCAAGAAGAAAGCTGGGACATTAATCCTGCCACTTGCATTCTCTGCACTTAGAGAAGTGCGTCCCTGCCATCTCTAGTTTTCAAAGAGTTTGAGGAAGCAGAGGTGGGGCTTTGGACAGCATCCATGTATCTAAGGTGGCTTCGTGGCATGCCGTCCAAAATGTGATGGCTGTTAAACCCCTTCATATATAATCAGCAAAAGTTGGCAGCCCCTTAATCCAGAATGGTGGATGGTGACAATGAGAAATATAATATGCCTAAGTCTGCAGAGTGTTGTGATTCCCTCTCAAAATGAAGATGCAGCTAAAGGAACAGGGTAGAGCCTACAGGAAGTGTGGCTCACACTTAGCCATTTAACCTCACAACAGGCTCACAAAATGGTCCAGGTTTGCACAGCTCGCTTAACCCAGTCCACAACTAACCCAGAAATAGTTTCCAAGTTGAGGAACACGGTCCCCACCCACTTCCCCCAGGAAGGACCTGGCATCCTATGAGCCCTGTACCAAGGGAATATTAGCAGGGCATAAGCATTCCTTTTCTCTGTGGCCAGGAGGCAACCGGGGGTCTGGCTGGGCTGTTCCAGTCTTTGGGAGGTGGTTTCTGTGGCTGCTAAGGGGGCGTGGTGGCTCAGCGGGTAAGGCGCCAGGCTTGTCGATCGGAAGATCGCACGTTCGGAGGTTCGAATCCCTAGCCCCGCGTGACGGAGTGAGCTCCCGCACTCACCCCAGCTCTTGCCAACCTAGCAATTCGAAAGCATGCAAATGCAAGTAGATGAATAGGTACCACTTTGGTGGGTAGGTAACAGTGTTCCGCGCGCGTCATGCCAGCCACATGACCGCGGAAGCGTCTTCAGACAACGCTGGCTCTTCTACTAACAAACGGAGATGAGCACCGGCCCCTAGAGTCGGACACGACTGCACAAATGTGCGGGGGGAACTTTACCTTTAACCTTTACCTTCTGTGGCTGCTAGGAATCTTGCCAGAATGAAAAGGTTGGAGTCGTTCTATCTCCTCCTCCTCCTCTTCAAAAGCTGGAGTAGGATAGGCTTTAGAACCGCCCCTCTCTTGACTGAGTTATTGTATGTGCACGACACAGTTGACTCGGTTAGGTTAGCTTATGGTGGAAAACCAACTCGGGTCATCTCTGGGGTTAAAACTAACCTTGCCTGGCCATCACAGTCTGGGTTATGGTGGGTCTACACCACATGCCTTACTTTGCCACTGATCCATTTAAGCACACTACACAAACCTAGCTGTACTGTAATGCCTTTTTGGTGATAGTGTTTGTGTTGATTGCTGGCAAGGAGGTGTTCTGGTCTTCTGGCTTTTCTATTGTCTCTTATGAATGGTATGTAAATGTTGTTTACCTCTATGTGTCTGTTGATGGCTGCTTTGTCCGAGTGCCAAGCTTCCAAGAGTTTTACAAACTCCATATGTTGTTTGTAAAAGCTCTTGGTCCTTATTTTGCAAAGAACAGGAGGAGATACTTGAGAACAGGACCAGTGTTGCAGGATCTGGCAAGAAGAGGATTAAATTTAGCTTATTGAAAGAAGGACCAGATATTTTTCCAGATAGTGTTTGTGCAAATAACAGCAGTGGTGCACACACACCTCTGGCACAGGGGGAAGTGATTCTTTTGAGTTTCTACCCTGGTTCCTGGTAAAGCCTTTGGAGAGGCTTATGAAACAGAAAGACGGTGCCAATAGAGATACGGTATGAGGCTACAGTGCAAATTCTGTAGCTTGAAAGGATTTGGATGCAAAGTTCTGGGTTCGAGCTTTCCCCCTCTGTTTTAACAGGCCCATAAACACCACACTGTGGTTTTTGACCTCTCGGATATCAAAGCTGTAGTTAGCGCTGCTAAGGAGATTTTGAAGTGCGTGGATCACGTCGACGTCTTGATTAACAACGCTGGGATCAGCTACCGAGGCACCATAGCGGACACAGTGATGGAGGTAGACCGGACAGTGATGGAGACCAATTACTTTGGTCCAGTTGCGTTGACAAAAGGTAAGGCTTAAGGCGTTGATCTCCATCTCACCTTTCCAGGTGAGAAAGAACAAAAAAGCAGGCCCAGAAAGGATAACGATGTAGCCAAATCATGGATGAAATAAACTCTGGGAATGGGAAGTCTCTCTTCATCCTTTTTCAGAGTTTTCTTTCTCTGCCCCAGATTTCAGAGGCACCTACAGGAGGAAGCTGGGGAACAGAAGCTGAGAAAGGGAAATCAACTAACAATTAATTAAATCATAATTTTTGGGGAAACTACGGACGTAACTTTTGATACCCGAGCAGCATATAGGATCACCGATTCTTCTTATGGTTCTGTCGTACAGTTTATTACGTGAAGCAGTTATAAGAAAAGCATGCACGTTTCACTGAAACGGGTGGAACTTTCACTCCAGATAAACACATTCTGGATCTCGACATCGGAGTATCTATTTTGGGCCCGCAGTCTTTGGGGGAATAGAAAATGTGTGTTTGCTTTGTTTTGGTGGGTCCTGAAGGGATTAATTGGGCTTTGTTTTCAGAGTCCGTTTCCACCCAGACTGCAGATAAGCAATCTGACTGGCATGTCCTGTCCTCAAGAGCAAGACATTTCCCCAAATCTAATGTTGGATTAGAGAGCCAGTTTGGTGTAGTGGTTAAGGCAGTGTTTCTTAACCTTGGCAAATTTAAGAGGTGTGGACTTCAACTCCCAGAATTCCCCAGCCAGCATGGTTGGCTGGGGAATTCTGGGAGTTGAACTCCACACCTCTTAAAGTTGCCAAGGTTGAGAAACACTGGGTCAAGGCATCAGGCTAGAAACCGGGAGACCGTGAGTTCTTAGTCCCACCTTAGGCACGAAGCCAGGTGGGTGACCTTGGGCCAGTCACTTTCTCTCAGCCCTGGGAAGCAGGCAATGGCAAACCACTTCTGAAAAAAACTGGCCAAGAAAACTGCAGGGACTTGTCTGGGCAGTCTCCGAGAATCGGAAACGATTGAACGGATTGAAAAAGAAGGTTGTGATTAGAATAAACTGATAGAAGTGTTCAGGGATTAGGGGTGAGCGACCTGAATGGAAATGTCATGTTACTGAAAGGTCTAGACAGGTGTTTATTACACAAGAAAGCAGGTTTGGGAAGAGCCAAGTACATGTATTTGAAGGCCAGAGCCTTAATTTTTCTCCCCTCTTGCATGCCAGCCCTTTTGCCTTCCATGATCAAGAGGAAGAAAGGCCACATCGTCGCAATCAGCAGCGTGCAAGGCAAATTCAGCATTCCCTTCCGTTCAGCATGTAAGCACTGCTTTCGTCTGGGGGCCCCCGTTGTGGGTTTTGTTGTTTTGTAGGATTGTTTGAGCCTGGGCTGTCTGTGCGGTTTTGTGGTGTTAGTTGTTTTTCCTGGCTTTTTGGTTTTCTATGCCACCCAGCGTCCGTCAGAGTTGGGCAGCTATAACAAATTTGAAATAAGACGACAGCGGTTTAGGAGGAACTTTCTGCTGGACGCTGTAACTTCCTCTCACTAATATCATTGGAAACAGCAACTTCTAAGAAAAGGCACATTCTACACAACACACGTAGTGTTCAAGGGAAAAGAAACTTCCTATGTTGCCAATGTTTTACCTTAAATAAGATAGGTACCTGCAACCCTCCAGATGCTGCTCCCAGGAAGGTTAGTTCCAGCTGAACTCTGCATTCTAAAACACAATCCCATTTTTTCCCATGCTATGGAGGAGAAAAAAACACACACACTGCCTCCCCATTGAAATTTATTTACGTTGGGTTGGACCAAGATTCCATCTGCTTGAGGATTGTGCAAGAGTGCCAGCCTGGTGCTTCTGGAATACTTGAAAATCCCCTTCATACTTACTACACGTTTTCTTCCTCCTAGTAGTAAAAAAAAAAAAAAAAGTCAAGCACTGGTTCTAAGGAACAAGTTTTGTTAAAAGGCCCAAGCTGCAGCTTTTTTTTTTTTTTTTTTGTGAGCTTAGGCCTTTTAATAAAATTTGCTCTTTGGAACGTGCTCTCAAACTCCCTAATTTTTTGCTACCAGAAACGAACATACTGTAGCTCTCCTCCTACAATTCCTTCTAGTAAGTTGCTTTCCGTTGTTGTCGCTGGTAATAATTCTGATTATGACATACACCCCCCCCCCAGCTCTATACAAGCGCTTCTCAACCTTTTTTCACCCGTGGCCCCCTTCTGACCTCCTTTTTCTCCTATGGCCTCCCTGTCCAGGTCCCATTACTGGATAAGGAGATGGGACAGTTACTGGTGTCTAGCATGCTGGCTGGGGAATTCTGGGAGTTGGCTGGGGAATTCTGGGAGTTGAAGTGCACACATCTTCAAGCTGCCACGGTTGAGAAACGCAGCTCTAGACACTGGCTGGGAAATTGCAGGCTGGTGATCAAGCCCCCTCTCTTCGTCCTTTCCAGATGCAGCCTCTAAGCACGCAACTCAAGCCTTTTTTGACTGTTTACGAGCCGAAGTGGAGCAGTTCCACATCGAAGTGACCGTCGTGTGTCCCGGCTACATTCAGACGAACCTTTCGCTAAACGCCGTCACGTCCGACGGATCCCAGTACGGAGGTGAGGATCGGTGTTGCTGTCAGCATGCCGTCTGCTAATAAAGACGGCGTATCCTGTTTCGTTCGCTCAGGCCCCCGAGCTCAGCAATTAGGTTATGAAAGCCACTGAACTGAACGGACGTAGGCTTTTCGGTATCGAGATGCTGAATGGCTTACAGCAGGGGAGGTCGGGAGGCTCGTGGGCCCATTTGGAATTTTGCAGACATGTTCTGGGCACTCCTCAAAGCAGCTGCCCTAGCGGATGTGGCCGGCCATCAAGGCACATTTGCCAGGCACCCAAAGGGGGCATTGAGCTACCCACATCTTCGTTCTAAGAGCGCATCGGGGGTCTCCCTAGGCCTGAGGCATTGTTGGAAAAAACGCAGCTCGTGTTTGAGGCTGGTGCCTTGTTTTGCAGAACAGCTGCGTCCTTTATAATTAAAGTAATAAAAATTACATCGGGCAGGGAACCTGCGGGGAGCGGTCTTTGCCGTATCCATGAGCCTAGCTTCCCAGCAGGGACTGGCGTTTGCAATCGCTTGTCTGTTGCAGCTAGGAACGCGCTGCTACTAAGGATGCTTGCTTGCTTTCCATGCTGTGCAGTGATGGACAAGACCACCAGGGAAGGGAAGGCAGCCGCAGACGTGGCTCGAGTGGTTCTCAACGCCGTGAGGGATAAGAAAAAAGAGGTCTTGGTGGCCGGATTCCTGCCTTCCCTGGCGATGTACCTCCGATCGTTCTGCCCCACGCTCTTCTTCACCTTCATGGCAAGGAGAGCTCGCAAGGAAACGAAAGTCAAGGAATCATAGCCTCCCATGGACCTGGCTGTGCCAGATTGTGGACTGCAAGCCGAAGCTTCGAGTGACCGTCTCTTAGCTCAGCGGAGAACTACGAGAGCTTTTACTTTCACCCTTCCTCGCGCCAAGAGACGGACTGGGTCTGGGGGCAACAATCATCGCCAACTAAAAATCTTCAGGCCCCACAAAGCCTTTTGTATGTACGAGGCAAGAAGTCAATCCTACGGAGTTCAACTTCGATTCAGTGAATGAAAGCTGTATGCTGACATGTTTCCCGTTCAGTTGATCTCCCGAAGACATGCCATCAACAGCTCAATATTCTTGAATTCTTTCTGGTATCACCTGTATTTCAAGCCGCCTTTCATGCTTTGTAAATAAGAGAGGGGAAAAAGCGAGTTGTATAGCTATTAAAATATCCCAAGCTAAAAAGAATAGCGTGGATGCTGTTCATGAGAGACTTACAGGCATTTAGTATCCGAGATAGAAAAGCTGCTACATATATCTCACAGAACCGTAAGGGAGTTTGTTTCAACTAGTATGGTGTGCCAACCTAGCCCAGGGTTCAATAAACGGTGACTTAGCACAACGTGCAAAACTAGTCTTTATGTCTGTTTTGTTCCACTTAAAACATCTCAGAGATTTGCAGATAGATAGAAACACTGCCGACTTCAGACAGTGGCAAAACCTGCATTGTTCTGCCGGTGATTAATGACTTCATTGCACCTGATGATGGTCAGCATACTGGCTAGTATGGCAGCAGTCCTTTAGAAAAGCTGAAATTACTGGGCGGGGGGGGGGAGTGAGCTTGCCATTTATGCCCTGAATGTCCTTTGCCTCTTCTCGTCTAACCTTAGCCGTTTTCTAAAGCCAAACCTCAGGCCAAGTTTACCATTGCGAAATGCACATTACTTTAATGTTAAATCCATTCATCAGACCGTCTGTTGCTTCCCCTACTCCTCAGCAAGACGATCCGGACCCTTTTTAACACCTGCTTCCCCATTCTGGGGGAAATAAGTTGGTTACTATAAATAACAGTTTGAGTTCAGTGAATATTAGTGATTGTGCCAAACAGAAGCCAGAATTATTTAATCGCTGTTTTTCTCATTGTTAAGAGAATCGCTGCACTAAATACTTGAAGAAAAGGTATTCTATTACCTACCTGCTATGGTACAGAAAGAGGCTATGGCAATGGGAATCCACTGGGCTTCCTCAGTAGGTGCTGTATCCAGAAAGCCACAGGATCTCAGCATTCGACCAAACTGCCCTATTGAAGCAGGAGCTTGGGTCGTAGTTCTAGATTCCCCAAGCTAAAAATAGCATCAGTTTCTGGCTTTGCCCTTGTGGGAAGCCATTTCAAGGCCCCTCTTTACTATACTGTAGTCCATAGCTTTCCAAAGTGTGTGTCGCGACACACTACTGTGTCGCCTGCAGTGTCCTAGTGTGTCGTGCAAAAACCCGGAAGCGCTGATGGGGAAACCGAAAGAGGCGGCACTCCCGTCAATCAGCGCCGCCGCCAGACCAGGACACCGCAGGCCACACTGCCACCACCGGCGGTGTCACCAACGTGAAAAGTTTGGAAAGCTCTGCTGTAGTCAGATGGCAGGTACCTGCCAAACGAGGGAATATACCTGTATACAAATCACGCTTGCACTGAACAAAGGATCCTTTGTTACCTTTCTGGATGGCAGGTAAGAGTATGGGCATTTTTATTATTATTATTATTATTATTATTATTATTATTATTTCTAACTTATATCACATTATAAATTATATCATTTTAAAGTGTTTGTTTTCCCTGTTCAGTTCTTTAATTGCTTGAAAATTTCAAACTGCTCTTGGCTGTTATTTACACACACACACACCCAGATGAAACAGACATAACAGGAATCTGGGTCCTGTTTTCTCATATACAATACTGAAACGTACCAGGCATGAGGGATATTTTTAACAAAACGATTAAAGCTGTTTCACGCCCACACAGTTATGAGAAGGGGCAAATTATTCTCAGCAAACTTGGCATCAAACAGTCTCCCCTAAGTAGCACCATCAGAGTTTTCAAGTTCCCTTTGATTTAGTTAACAGATGCCTACCAGCTTCTCCTTTACCTGTTTTGTAAGGAAAATTCTAACTTGGGCCTGAGAACAAGAAAAAACACTGAAGTGATTGTTAACAGATACTCCTGCAATTCAAATACCCATTGAAAATATTGTTGGGAAAAACTATTCAGATCGCTAAACCAGGTTTTGTTTAAGCTAGGGTTTGGTGAACAAGCAATAGTGGCATGGTTCATATCCAACATTAAGCCATAAACTATATTTTGCAAACTGCAATGGCTGGTTCCACACAACAGCCAAATATACATTACAGTTTGGTGCAACGTGTGAATCCAACCAATGCTATTGATAAAGGCAGGAAACCCTTTGTTGCAGATGCTCTTGATCTACCCAAGAGGGAGCTTCCACCCAATCTGTCCCTTGAAATTGTGCTTGCCATTAAGAAGAGTCTTCCACCAGATTATTTTGGCACCAAAAGAAAGGAGACCACTTGAAATTCTCATCCTTTAATGAATGGTCAGTGATATCTTTGAGCTGGTTCTGTAGAATACAATTAAACAATATACTTAAGGTTTTTCCCAAGGGGGGGGAACCAAAATCCACCCACCCCCTCCTGTGTATCATTTCCTTTCACTGAGATTCCATTACTGTCTCCAGCGCTCGTACTGTCTCGCTCTCCTGCAGATCCACGTCTGAGGCGTAAAAAATAACAAAACCCCCTCGATGCACCCGTGATGTGTGATTGTTTCTTTCAAAAATAACCAAAAAAATAATAATTGGGTAAACCCAACGGCTTTCCAGGCACCACTTCAAGAGGAAAAAAGTCGAAGGTTCCTGTAGGAGTCTTTAATACACCTTGTTTGTCTCGGCGGGTTCCGTTCCCCCTCTCCCGGCTGCAATCATACCGCGTAGAGTTCATAAACCTTCTTTACACAGTACACCAGGGCAGCCAGGGCTATCGTGTTGTGCAGTCTCTTCCTGTGCAGGTCGTCCTTCCGCACTAGCACGACCGGGGTGGACGTGCTCAGCGTGTGCAAGGGCAGGCGGCAGAGTTTATAGGCGTCGTACTCCACCTGATACTTGCAGCAGGGGTCGAACTGCCAGGAGATCCCGTAGAGGGTGCAGCAGGCGACGCTCAGCACGCCAGCCGGCAGAGAGATGTAGTGGGAATAATCCGCGGGGAGCGCCAGGGGGGTGAAGAGGCAGGCCGTGCCAGCCAGCACCGCCGTCTTGTGCAGGCAGTTCCCCACCGTGATCCAGCGGGCCGTCTCGTCCCCGATGCGCGTCGGCTCGATCACGATGTACTTGTACTGCGCTTCCAAGGCTTGTTCCAGCTCGTATTCAAACTGGTCCTGAGCGTTCTCCCCGTTGTAGATTTCATGAACGATGTAACAGTCCGTGGCAGACAAGGAGACCCTGCGGGAAGGAAAGGCAGAGTTACTCGGAGGGGTGTGGACACAGGCCTCGCCCCTGCTCTCCTCTTCCGCGTAACTTGGGGGCCCTCGGCATTCTCATGCCTTTTCAACCAGCGTATGAGCCAATCTTTCTCACCGTGGCGCCATAAAAATGGGCCGGCTTCAACTCCCAGACTGCTCCAGCCAGCTCTGGCTGAGAATTCTGGAAGCCAAAGTCCACATGTTGCGACTGGAGGGAGGGGTCTCAGGTTTGGGTCCCTCCGGGCCCTCCATGACAACCCCCAAACCGCTGTGCTTAGCACTCTCTGAAATGCCAAATGGCCACTGTTCAACCGAATGGCTCACAACTCTCACATTTCAGCACTAAAGAGCAAACAGTGACAAGCGTGGTAGTCTCCAGGGCTTTTATGGTGGATATTCTAATGTCTAATTTATGAGCTGTCTGGCCAAATGTGAAGATCCTGGATGCTACTCTTCATGGCTGGGAGGAATCAAAATGAATTCAATGGACACATTAACGAGAGAGAGAGAGTTGGAAGATTGGCCAGCTTGTCTCGTGGAAGGCTGGGAAACCCCACTGCCTCAATGACCATCAGGCCACTGGAAAGAAACTTCAAAACCATGAGGAGCAATGTTGCCTACTTGAACTTGTGAAATGGTGGACCATGCGTGTCTCCAAGTGTTCTTAAAGAGGCCTCAAGGCTTTGATGATGCAAGAATAGCTCCCAGCTCTTTGCACTGGCCTTCCGTTGAACCGGTCAGCAGAAGTCAGATCAGACTCTGCTCCCTGAGAACGAGGGAGTCCAGTATTTTGCTAGCACTGTGCTGGGTATACAAAGTGGGTTTATCAACTTAGCACATTTTAAAGTCACGTCAGGGAAAAGCTTTTCACAAACACCTAAGCAACACCATGCAGACAGAAAGGGCGCTTTTGTTCAGCCCAGGCTGTGACCGACCTTTGGAGCAGGTCTGTATGCAAAATATTCATTCTCTGGAGCTTCATGTCCATAACAAAAGCGGGCTTTCGGTTTCATTGTATATTTGCTTAGTGTCTGCCTTGAATGTTTGCATACAGGGATGAACAGTGTGAACTTTACTGGTTTGACCAAATATCTTCCCCGTGACAATCCCAAGCCTAGTAGAGAAGAATCTATAGAGCAGGGTTTCTCAACCGTGGCAACTTGAAGATGTGTGGACTTCAACTCCCAGAATTCCCCAGCCAGCATCAGAGCAGCCTAGTAGGAATGAGCTGTTCCAGTGTTTCCCCATTCTTATTTGGAGGGGTTGGGGATTGAATCCCAATGCCTTCCACAGACAAGGTAACCGTCCCATCCTTCAGCTATTCCCCTTGCTGGCTGGGGAATTCTGGGAGTTGAAGTCCACACATCATAAAATTGCCACGGTTGAGAAACACTGCTATAGAGGCTATTTATATCTATGGGAAGAGAAACACGAGCAGGGAGGAAGCTAATATATGTACATTACGGGCCTCCAATGACATCTGGTGGGGAACAGAATGCTGTCCTACGTGAATTTTGGCTTGATCCCACCCAGCTGTTACGACGGCCTTAGGAGCAACTTTAACAACACTATATTCATTTGCTGGGGTGTCCCAAAATTGTCAGAGAATTCAGAAAGCTGAAAGATGGTTGAAATCCTGCATTTGAAATAATCAATTCCTCAATTAGCCCAAGCAAAAGTAGAGCTGGTGAACCAAAATACCGGCTGTAAGCATTTCACCACCGTCTCACGTTTGAATCAATGTGGGAATGGGAATGAAAATCCTAGGATTCTAAATGTTAAGATCATACCGTTTGCTTAGAATGTATGTCCACAGAGAGAGAAGTGATTATTCTTAAAGAGTCTAGAAAATGGACTCAATAGTTAGAAATTGGAATTCCCATCCTAAACTCCGTTGCTGCATATTCATGTTCACATATCTATTATAGCTGTAGATGACGTATCAAATAATGGTTAAATTAACTAGCAGGTTACCAGCTTTAAACCAGGAAAGCTGCATGTTTAGGATTCCTATTCATTGTGCACCACTGACATAGGGAAGTTGAAAATACTGTACTAAAGATATTTTTCTAACTAAGAGGGGCATTTTTTTATTAGTCCTTTCTGCAGTTCTTTCTTCAACTTCACAAAATATGCCACATCGAGGAGCTGGTAACAAAGCACTGAGCGTTTAAAAATCAGATTTCACTTCCTTGATGACAAACTGCTCTTAGTTTTACCTTTTTATTCCAGCTATAGATGCCAAACAGACACATTAAAAAAGCTTGTCCCAATATTAAGCAGGCCTCAAAAACAGTACAGGAAATGTGAAAGCGTACATATGAATTATGTATACTACATTAACGGTATATGCAGGCATCTCTGGATATTTCCTGGATCGATCTTTAAAATGCTTGTAAGGTTAGTTCACTGTTTATAAAAAGAAACGGTCTGTCTGAATAGCAAACCAAGACCGACATTTCCAGTAGCAGCTCCTGGAAAGAGATGAACTCTTCCTTTGTGGACACGAGTGGTGTCTCACAAGACACGGTACATGAACATGAGTTCTGCCCCATCACAGAATCCCTATAGCCCCACCCCACTGGAGGTTGAGAGTTTTTGCCATCAGTTGAGAGCGGCCCACCCAGGTAAAAGGGAAAGGTTCCCCCGCACATTTGTGCAGTCGTGTCCGACTCTAGGGGCCGGTGCTCATCTCCGTTTGTTAGCCGAAGAGCCAGCGTTGTCCGAAGACGCTTCCACGGTCATGTGGCCGGCATGACGCGCGCGGAACGCTGTTACCTTCCCACCGAAGTGGTACCTATTCATCTACTTGCATTTGCATGCTTTCGAATTGCTAGGTTGGCAAGAGCTGGGGCGAGTGCGGGAGCTCACTCCACACGCAGGGCTAGGGATTCGAACCTCCGAACTCGCGATCTTCCGATTGACAAGCCTGGCATCTTACCCGCTGAGCCACCACGCTGAGCCAACACAGCCCCAAACTAAGAGGCCTGGCCATCCCACCTAAGGTTCCAGGCTCAAAAGTTATTGCACTGAACAAAAAACTATTCTGTTTCGATTTTGGTTCCGTTTCATACGATTGTCCAGAAAAGCTCAGCACTGAAACAAGAGTGCAAGAGGAAAAGTGTCCAAGACGTCTATCTCCACCCTACCATTGTTAGTTCATGAATATCGAACCTCTGTAGAGATCCATCCTCAAAGGGAACAAGGAAAGAGTTAGCCCAACGTGAAATCTAACACCGACCAAATGTGGGATACGGCTGCAAACTTTCCACCACAATTCAGAGTTTGACATCTGGAGCCAAAGGCAACATTGCAATTAATTTTGTCAACTGAAAATAATCCATTCTACCTTTCAAGAGATGTTGCAGTCTAGATCATTGGGGTGTCATCAGAGAGAGAAATGGGAGATCAATGTTGGTAGGGAGGAACGTGTAAGTCTAAAATCACACCAATTATTATTTACTATTATTCCAGGTAGGGGCTACAACTCAGGATATGACAGAGTTAGGCCATTTAATGTGCTCCTAGCCAAGGCAAGCTACAAACCATGATCTTCCTAGAGCCCACTTTCCAATGGGAGTCACTTCTAAGTAAACATGCATGCAACTGCTGAGTTAGTCATGCTGCTATAATCTCCCACAAAGACCAGCAACTGCTTAAGAAATAGTATCTGCAGATTACTGAAGGATTCCCCTGCTTAGTGAAAGGCAAACCGGTTAAGATGGCCTCCCAAATGTGGAGATCGGTTGGCCTAGATTCTAAGGTTTCCTTGTTGCAGTGGTCTTCCTCTGCTTCCTACGTCAGCTGGAACATGCCTCCCTCCCAAAAAAACATTCTGTTCTTTAAGCCCAGGATCACTATGCAGAAATGCATCAAGGACTTGTATGGAGGAAGAGGAAATGCTTTACATTTTCTTCTCCCCCAAAAAAATTCTGTTCCTATTCTGTTCTATCCCATTAGACTGATAACAGTTTTCAAAGTACAGGCAAGAGACTGAATCTCTTTCAGTCATGCAAACTGTCATTTAAAACAAAAATATCAGCTTCTTCATGCTACACATAAATGTGCCAACGAACATGTACAAGCTTTATACATATTGGACAACTACTCTAGCCAAAACAAATTTAACGCAGTGATCTGACTAGTCAGGTAATGATCAATTAACGGTATTTATTGATTAGTTGGCACTTTCCAAACTTTCAGAAGGTACTCATTTAAAACAGCCAGAGATGACGTCATGTTAATTACAGCCACCCAAGTTCACAACAGAAAAAATTAAGCCAATAATTTATGGCTGAAAACGTATGCAGAACTGAGACAGCAACACACATTTAAACTATGAAATGACTGACTCAGCACTCCCGTCATGAGCCTAACAGGTCCCAATTTTATACAAAGCAGGAGTACAAAAGGATAACATACAATATAGAGATTACCTGTTCCTAAATCTGTAATGCATCTTCAGATACAGCAGTTGAGCCATTAGACCAGGGCTTTCCGAAGTTTTCCTGCGGCGACACACCAACCACCGTTGGTGTGTCACCGCGGGAAAACCCGGAAGTGCCGCCATTGCGGCAGCGCGCAAAAACCCAGAAGCGCTGCTGCCGCTTTCGGTTTTTGCACACCACCATTGGTGTGTCACCACAGGAAAACCTGGAAGCGCTGATGATGATCAGCGCTTCCGGGTTGTGTGGCGACACACCAGACTGTGTGTGGCGACACACTTTTGTGTCGCGACACACAGTTTGGAAAGCTCTGCATTAGACCAAGCCCTACGTGGGTTCTGGAACACAACTTGCATTGACCCGAACAAATGACAGGGATCTAACCCAAAGGTTCCTAAAAGGGTAAAGCCAACACTGCTCAGGTAATGCCTCTGCTTACGGCTGGGACTGCACGCATATCAAGCTAACCTACAGTCTAGACATAGCTTCCCAAATAAACCACAATGGGCAGGATTCACACATCACACAAATACACATTATGGCTTAACATAACGCATGAACCAGGGCACTACCAAAGAACACTTGCAAATAATTGAATATTGGTTTATGGGCAGCCTAATTATAGATCCACCAAGGCCAATATTATCGACCACACTGATGGTAGAAACAGAAACTTTAAAATGTTTTATACAGGAGGATCTTTTTCAGCCCCACTTAGAGGTACCTGCTCAATTTCCTATTCTTCCACAAATTCTGTATTTTAATAGAAAACTGACCTGGCATCTCATATCAAAGGCATGTCAGACAGGTCTGACATGATGAGCCATATTATAATACTTTACCAACTTCTGTCAAGTCAGTAGGGCATTGTTTCTCAACCCTGGCAACTTTAAAATATGTGGACTTCAACTCCCAGCTGCGGAATTCTGGGAGTTGAAGTCCACGTATCTTAAAATTGCCAAGCTTGAGAAACAATGCAGTAGGGTAGTATTAATTCCTTTATTATTATTCCTTTCATACCAATAGCCTTGCCTTCAAAACTAAACTAGCAGTCCAAACACAGCTTCGGAAAAAGGGCCAGGAAAAACAGCTCTGAATAGGAGGAATCAGATACAAATGACTGGATACCCAACCATTGTGGGAAAAGGCATATGCTTTGCAGGTATCAGGTGATCATGTCCATTTTGTATCTAAACTACATTCCTAGCCGCAGCCAGAGATTCAGAGATGTTTCCGGAAAAGCAGGGGGAGAGGAAAAAAGATGTGGGAGAACTCTAAGGAAAGAATCCACTATGATGCAGCTAACTAAGATGTGCTTGGCCAGAAACATGAGATCTGAATTCACCACATGGCTCAGAAGAATTTTCTGGGACAGCTGCGTGGGAGCCCCGATGACAAGAATGCCTACCGACTCTCCTACGTTTTCCAAAATATGGCTAATAAAAAAATATCAGCCAGCAAATGCTTTCCTGGGGTAAACAGAATGCTTCACTACAGCTAATTCTACTTTGGAGGGGAAGGGAACGTTTCCAACAATTGGGAAAGAAACTTTATAATGCAAATAAAAATTAGTAAATGCAAGCCAGGGTGTGTCCTTGTCACCCTGGATGAGATCCCAGAATACAATGGAAACATACTTTAGGGCCAGGCCCTGCTCTGGGGAACATGTAGACGACTAATAATAAGTATCTGCTTCAACCATGATTTCCTCACTGCAGTGTAACTGTTAACCCATCTTTTGATTTGCAACCCACTGATAACATTCCCGTGGGACTTCTGGTGAGGATTCATGGAGGACTAGACGTCCCTGAAGGAGTGGGGACAGCATGGCGGCGGAGATTGGTGGCCAGATGGCGAATTCTGGCCAGTGAAGTCTCTCCGGAAAAGGGAGAGATCATGAGATTGCCTACTTGTACTCTGGATAGCTGCTCCTTGTGAGTAGACTGCAGGAACTGAGGTTTTTGTGGTCGACCTGTGAGTCAAGCGGCTGGGAGTAGAGGGATTTCAACCAAGCTCATAGCCATAATGCAGCCTATATTGACACAAGGTTTGCCGAGCCTCATTTCTTAATCACTTTCGGAAATTGCTTCTTAACTGCTTTTCAGCTATTAGGAACCTTTGGATTGGCAAGTTTTATAGCACTGGGTGAGTTTCCTTCAAACCGTAGCGAAAGAAGTTTTAAATACAAGTTTAAGGACTTAAAAATTTTTTTTATTGGAATGAACAGCAAAAGGGTGATTAGAAAGTTGATTTTGGAAAATTACAAATGGACTAAGGGTCCAGATGGATTTGAAATAAGATTTTGAAATTAATTGTAAGAATCCTTCCCATGGGAAAATGCTGGTATGTTGAATTCTTAAAAAAAAACATGATAGGATGGGACTTTGAAGGTTGGACACTAGAGAGAAGCAGAAGGAATTAAGGATTTACAATTAAAGGAAAAGAATACTTAAATTTGACTTACTAATACAGAATGAAGCAATACTTTAACATTGGACATACTGAAGGATATTTGTGAACAATGTACCCAGAGGTTAATTTTAAAAGTGTCTGCCATTAAATATAGACTGTATTTAAAATATGTCATGGAAGAGGAACAAGTTTTACCAGACAAGACTGAGACTGATTTGAAAATGGATTTAAAAATGACGGGCTACAAGAATGATATGGAAAAAGATGCTGCACTGGATATACAAATGAAACTGGCTGTCTTAATAATTAAAAGGGATAATATACAAATAACAAACCAAATGTGTGACCTGGATGACTTTCCTATATTGGATTTACAAGAGACTTGTTAAAGTTGGATTTTGTGAGAAGGGACAAAGAAAAAATGAAAAGAAATCAAGTTCTAGGACATTATTTGAAGGGATTAAAGATCAAGATTGTTAAAAGTAAAAGGAATATAAAGTTGATTTGATCAAGGTTAAAATAGATAAGTTATCTCTGGTAATCCTTAATGGACTTTTGCTAACCAGGACTGAACAAGAAGGCTTTAAGGATTTCTTTATAGATAAGAGATGAGATATGGGAAGAAGAGATCATTTGTTGTGTTTTAAGAAAAGGTGATAAGTTACTAAAATTGCTCATACTTGTGATGATGGGGGAGGTCATTATATTTTTCTTTTCTTTACTATATTCTTATTTTTTCTTTCTTTTCTATTTTTCTTTTTCCCCCTTCTTTTCTGCACTTTCTATTTTTTCTTTTTCTAGTTTGTATTAGTTTTTATCTTTTCAATTATAATGTTTAATATTATTATTATTAAAAAAAGATAACAACATTCATGCATAGTTTATTCGGTCTGTAGAGGGACAATCCACATTCAGGAACATGCCCCCAGGTTCTAGTACCTTCTAGTATCCTTACCTAAACATATACATATAACAAATAACGTATTTACTGAAAAATTAAGCTCTTTTAGAAATGTCTTTCATTCCTTTGCAGTTCCAACTATTTTAACATCAAAATGAAAAAAAAATCATGGGAAATAATGCAACAAGCAACATCGTGAAGTTAGAAAAGCTCTTTGGAAACTTTGAAACTGGACAGCAGAGTAAAAATTAAGTTGCAATTTTCAGATTTTGTTACATGATAGCTGTGTTGTAACTATTTTTCTTTCAGAAGATAACCTGAGAGGAAGAAAATAAAAATGTTTATTTCCCACCTTTCATTCAGGAGCTCAAGCACTCTCTCCTGCCTTCCTCCAAACAATATTAAGACCCTTTACTTGCCACGCCAAGAAAATATCCACCAGCCCATTTTTCTATCTTGCTAGGAGAGCCAATGGCAAAATGGTAAATTTCCAAAGCCCCCCAATTAATTCCATGCCAGCTCCCAATATGATTTTCCAAATCCAGGACAAACACATCACCCACCTAAAAAACTACAAATCCCTCAACCAGCACGAACAGCTGTGCCCCAAGACTTCAGGGGAGTGTTCAGAAATGACAACATGAAATAAAAAATTAAAGAGCATCCAGAAACCACTCTTAGCCGCAGCTCGGGAACCTCTGTCCCCCCCCACCCCCACTTCCAACATGTCGGAAGGGCGAGAGCTTCCTGAGTCAGGACGGATCGGGAACTTCCCTTCTCACGGTCTCCTGCATGTCCACCCCAGCACACAGTTAAGCATGTTCACCGCCTTGAGTTATATATATAAAAAAGGAGGGATAAAAACCTAATACTGTAATAATAATATTATTAACAATAATAATAATTCCCCTTTCACAACCAAGCCCACCCTTTCCAGAAAGCCGGGGCCTTTGCAAAGCAGCTGGACTCTCTCCTCTCTCACCCAGCACTTCCCCAGGAGGAATGCAACTTCAGACCCCACAGCACACACACATTTTGCCCATTCCCTTTATTGCTCCCAGCCACCCCAAGCCACAGCCCTGGCCCCCGTATCCCCTGCCTGCGCCTGCATTCCCAGGACAGACCTTCTCTCACCCCGGGGGGCTCCATTAGCCCCCTTGCCCAGCTTCCAGGCCAGAAACCAAGACCGTGAGTCCTAACCCTGCCTTTATTGTAAGGCTACAGTAACAGAATCTTGCCCGTCTGAAAGCGCCTCTCCCCTCCCTCACTTTCACTCCCCCCAAAACTAGGGAGGGTTCCTTCTGAGACGCTTCCTCCACCCCCCGTCCTGCTGTGGGCTTCCCTTCTCTGGGCTGCGGCTCTTCCTCCCGTCTCCCAAGGTCATTCTCCCAGCCCATGACAGGTTCACACGACCCGCCACAACCCCCTCCCGCCCCCAAGGCTGGGTTCTCCCACCCAGCCACCCCCCCAGGCTCAAAACCGCTGGCAGCTCAACTCGTGGCCCCACCTGGATCTTCCTCCCCACCATCGTCACTATCAGGTGTCCCCCCCTCCCGTTTAATTTGGACATGCAACCCGCCTCTTCCCTGACTCTTGGGGGGAAACGTCTCACAGGACTGGAAGGGGGGGAAAGGAATGATGGGGCATCTCAGCCGCGCTGGGAACGATGGGCGTCGTAGTCCATCGATACTGGGTGAGGCGTCCGCTTGCCCCCCTCCCCCTCCCCGGCCTTTGGCCAAGCAGCGGCTCGCTGCTGGCTGGCCGCCCTCCCAAGCGGGGAGGCGTGCAGGCCCCGGTGCCGCTTCTCTGCCACAGGGCCGAGGCCCGGCTCAAAGGGCCGAGGCGAGGGGCGGCCCGGCTTCCCCGCTCGAGCCCCGAGATTCACCTCTCCCTCGCGGCGGCGCCGCTGGAGCTGCCGGGCCCCGCGCGCCTCCTTCCCCAGGCCGCCATCTTGGAAAAAGGCTTCGCAAATGTCTCCGCCGAAAGCGGGGGGATGGCGGGGCTCATCCGAGGGCGGGAGGGGGGCCGGCGGAGGCGCCTCCCGAGGGCTGCCGGGAAACGGAGTCCAGGAGGAAGACGGAGAGGACGCACGGGGAAAGGCTTCCTCCCCGCGCGTAAACCACAAGCCCCAGCCTGCTCGGCGGCAGCTCCGCCGGAGGCGGCGGAAAAGGGGAGGGGGAAGAGCGCGAGCGGCGCCGCCTGGGAAGTGGAGTTTCGCTGCCGGGTATGGAGGGGAAAGAGTGGACGGAAAGAACTACCTTTCCCAGGAAAGGACGGGCGGGGCATGGTCCACGTGGGAGGCTCCCAGGGACCACGCGGGGTGGGGAGAAAGAGTTTACCCACACTTCGGAGCGGGACGGGCGCCTCGCTGGAGCCCTAGCTCCGCCCACTCTGCGCGGCTCAGCCAATGAGAGCCCGGCGCCTTGCATCTCAGGCTTCGGATTCAGAATGCGCGTTTGCAATGAGTTTTTTGGCGGGGAGGCAGCGCATGGGGACAAATAAAGCAATTGTTTGCCGTTCAATAGTCCACATGCCTTTGGTGCATAGCAAGCGGCACCTACCATTGCAACGTTCCTAGTTACGGGTTTTTTTGGGGGGGGGGTTCATACAGGGTGAGCATCACACCAAGCTAAACCTGGTTTGTTGAAAAAGGCCCAGCACCAAAGTTCACACCAAGCGCTAAGGTAACTTTAAGAAGTGTGGACTTCAACTCCCAGAATTCCCCAGCCAGCATAGCTGGCTGAGGAATTCTGGGAGTTGAAGTCCACACTTCTTAAAGTTACCGAGTTTGAACAACACTGTGCTAACTGAACATAGACCTTATGGTTTGCAAACTGTGTTCTAGGGCACAGCATTTTCTGCAAACCCAACCTTGTGACCTATTTAATAACCATGATTCAACACATCATGGCTTAGTACTGCCCGTGAATCCATATAAGAACCAGCCTTTCCCACCGCCTCTGGACAGCTTCAGGTTGAGAAGATACAGCTAGTCTATGCGTCCAGCAATCTTCTCATAGAACAGGGGGCTCGATGTGCTCAATCTTCCCAGAAACTGTAAGCCATGCCCTCCGTTTCCTAGCAGCTGCGCTTGCCCTGGGAAATCAAACCACAATCATCTGTTCTGACCTGAACTGCAGCGTGGGTTTGTTTTCTGGATGACCCACTGAAATAAGAGTCCAGCAGCATGGGCACTTCTGCCTCATTTGCTTCACGTCTTTCCCTGGAAGACTTGAGCTGGTACTTTGACTGATTAGGACTTCCCGACGGATAATTCAGGTTTAGGAAGGGTGCGTCCTTCATTTGTCATCTTCAGGTTCTGTACACGTAATGGTCTGTGGGAATGACCTTGGGAGACAGGAGGGAGAGCCGCAGACTGGACAACCGGCGTGTTAAAGGTTTCTCAGCCCACAGGAGGAGGAGAGGCGTGCGAAGCGCTTCAGAAGGAACCCTCCCTAGTTTTCCAGAGAGTAAAAGGAAAGGAAGGGAGAAATACTTGCCAGATTTCGTTAAACTTATAATATATAGCTAGTACTCCTGGTTGTACTCGTCTGGACTACCTTGCAGGGCTAACAGCACATGAAGATTGTAGAGAGAGAACGCAGAGTTCGAGGTGCCAGCATCTCCAGTGGTTACAGGTATATCCCTGCCGTTCAACAGCCAGAGAATTCCCAGCCATGAACATTCCACCCTTTGCTCCCTTGATGCTCCAGTAAGATTTCTGCATGGCTACCCAAGAGTGTGCCTCGCCTCACTTCAAATAATGGTCTACTATCACAGCAGCCTAGTAGGAATGAGCTGTTCCAGCGTTTCCCCATTCTTATTTGGAGGGATTGGGGATTAAATCTCAAGATCTTCCATACATAAGGTAACTGTCGCATCCTTCAGCTATCACCTCCCCTAGCTAGGCATTGCCCTGATCCAGGTCTATGTCAATTCTAAGCTACTAGAGCAGTGTTTCTCAACCTTGCCCACTTTACGATGTGTGGACTTCAACTCCCAGAATTCCCCAGCCAGCCTTGCTGGCTGGGGAATTCTGGGAGTTGAAGTCCACACATCGTAAAGTGGCCAAGGTTGAGAAACACTGTACTAGTTACCTTTCGAATCAGAGCCATGGTGACCGCAGAATGTCAAGAAATAAGCGGAGGTTTTCACTTGACAAACAGCAGAACTTCCTTCCCTTAAACTGTTGAGTTCTCAGGAATGTGGAAAGACTACCTCTCCATATTTAGGCAAAACGTATTTTCCAGCCAGAAGCTCCTGCAGGCCATTTCATACAGCCCGTGTGTTTGCCGTGACATCTGTGCCCAGGACGGAGAAGTCAAATCAATCCGGGTCTTTCGACAAGCAGTAGCTATAAAAGATGGCAGAATTCCAGTCCTCCAATCTCCCACAACCACCCACCGCCAAGGCTGAAAATCTTTCTTCCTGTATTACCAACTCCAGTACAGGTAGTCCTCGCTTAACGGCCATTCATTTTGCGATGGTTCAGACTTACGACGGCATTGATGTGGCTCAGTGGGTAAGACACCAGCCTTGTCGATCGGAAGATCACAAGTTCGGAGGTTCAAATCCCTAGTCCCGCATGACGGGAGTGAGCTCCCACACTCGCCCCAGCTCTTGCCAGCCTAGCAATTCGAAAGCATGCAAATGCAAGGAGATGAATAGGTACCACTTTGGTGGGAAGGTAACAGCATTCCGCGTGCGTCATGTGGCCACATGACCGTGGTAGCGTCTTCGGACAATGCTGGCTCTTCAGCTAACAGAGATGAGCACCAGCCCCTAGAGTCGGACACAACTGCACAAATGTGCAGGAGGAACCTTTACCTCTACCTGTACAAACATCTGCCTTGGCTGCAACATTGCAGAAAGGTTCTTGGAATAAAGTTGTTTGGGTGAAAGGCCTTGCAAATCTCACATTGTGCTTCTGTTTTAATGTTTTGATGGCCTCCACCCCTTTGGCCAGCAGGGAATCACAGGAAGTAAGTTCCAGCAGAGAAGGTCCTTTTCATCAGCAGACCAGAGCAGAGGAGGATACAGGGAGCAGAATATTCCTTTGGTCAGAAGGAAAAACTAACTGTTCGCTCTCCCCGGACTCTTTCGGTCACTACTCAGCAGTTCTTCCACTTTAAAACCTAGCAGCTGGGCTTACGTGTTTCCTCTTCATTGCTTCCTTTTATATCAAGACTTTTGGATGATCAGCCTGCAGACAGGAACATCCCCCCTCCCACTTTCACTGATTAGATACAGGCCAATCTGGGAAGCTTTTCCAGCTAAGGAATACAATTTAAAAGCTGAGAGAGAGAAATTGCTGGAAGTTCCCATTTACCATGGACAGAAGCCCACAAGTCCTTCAAGAGGTAGAGAACATATGTCGCTCGGGTTTGAATGGTTGGGTCTCAGCTTGTTTTCTGCAGACATTTCAGGACCAGGCTTGGTAACATCATCAGGGTGAGAGTGGGGGTTTGCTGGCTGTTTATATATGGTAGCTTGCCCTGCCAGTCTTGGTTGGGGTGGTGGTGGCTTCCTATCTGACAATTCCCACACCCTCAGGGCAAGCTACCATATATAATCAGCCAGCAAGCCCCCACTCCCCCTCCCCCTGACGTCTGCAAGAAAACAACCAAGCTCAGAGAACACCATGAACAAAACAGCTCTTCATATTCCTGCTTGACAGATTTAAATCTCATCCCTGAGATGTAACCGTTCAGTCTTTGGCATGAGGAAGTGAATCTATGCACATTTCCATCGTCTTACGAGTCCCAAATCCACCAAACCAGTGATCTTCAATGAGCAAACAGTTTAACCACACTTTAAAAAATTGTCTTCCATGCAACTGGGTCAGGTTTTATTAATAACACAACCAGAGAAGGAAAGTATTAAAAACACACATGTCCACATACCAGAAAGGTCATTGTAAGAAGTCCTGAGTCAGAAAGGCACATAGAATAAGGGTGAAAATAATTCCACTTTGGTGGAAAACACGGAGTCAACCCCCCTCCAAATCTTCTAGGCTGATGGTTCTTGAAGTTGTAGATGGTTCTTGAAGTTGTGCCCAACGCATGGTTCTTGAAGCTCTGTTTGCCCATCTAACGGACTTTTCATCCTCAACATAACAATAAAGAGGTGCTTTATCTATGGTCAGTTCTTCCTGCAGCAGATCAGAGACTTTTTTCCCCCCTCAAAGATCTGCTGAAGTCACATTCCCCAACTTTGGCCTCTTCAGAGAAGTTGGGACTTCCAGAATTCCTAGCCAGTTCAACCACAGACGGAATTCCACCACCTCTGGATAGACCAAAAATTGTGGAAGGCTACACTGAGATACAACTGAGATAACTTTGACAGAGAAAAATGTGGCCTCCATTCCACCACCCTGGACTTTGCAGATTGTTCAAGGACAAGGACCACATTGCCACTGCCCGCCCACCCCTCCGCCCCGGCTGACCTCGGAGACACTGTCCCTCTGTGATGCAAGAATTAAGAACTGCAGAAAGGTGGGTTACCTTTTTTCAAGAAAACAAAAGCACCAGTGTTACTAAAAATACCTCAGTAGGACCAACAAACTTGTGCTGGGGCACCACAGAAGGAAGCTGTAGCATTTCTGAAAGACGGCACTCGTTGTAAGGCTGGAAGGACTGCTCTGATCTTTGCAAGCGACCTCTTCACATGCGAACTGAGGAGAGTGTCCCCCCCATCAATCATCTTCCTCCTCAGCCCCCAACAGCATTTTCGAGGTAAGGAGGACATCTTCAATGACCCAACTGAAGACAACTGGATGTCATGACAGTTATTGAACAGCAAGGACGAGCAGCTCAGGTTTTCCAATTATGCAAGCAGCACTAATGTTCTGCTCCCTTTCCTGCAATTTAACTCTGTCCCTTGCTGAGAGGGTAGATGTCCATCAGATAAGGTGTGTGGATGCCCAAGAGTGCCAGGCCTCTCACAAAACATCAGAATGGACTCTCAGCTGGAATCTCTTTAGAACAGTGTTTCTCGAACTTGGCCACTTTAAGACGGGTAGACTTCAACTCCCAGAATTCCCCAGCCAGCATGGCTGGCTGGGGAATTCTGGGAGTTGAAGTCCACCCGTCTTAAAGTGGCCAAGTTCGAGAAACACTGCTTTAGAACCACCAGTGAATCAAGCCGCACAATACAATTTGCTGCCCCCAATATGACCCTTCAGGTACCGTATTTTCTCCACTTATTTCGGCTGAAATTCCCAAGGAGGGATCCAAGGAACTGAACTGGGCAGAAAATTGGGGCAAGGCCACTCGGGGCTCTAAGGGAGGCCAAATTCCAGGTCCGTGGCAAAATTAAATCCTTCCAAGTGCCACCTTTATATTCAGCCAATCTCCCCCAGCGTGGGCACCCTCTGTGCTGGTCAAGGGCGATGGGAATTGTAGTTCTAGACATCTGGAGGGTGCTTGGCTTGGGAAAATTGGGGCAACCAACCCCCATTCAAGGCAGGGGGTGGAGGCAGAACGCAGGATTAGAGTTCCCTGCAAAACCTGCTTGCATCAGATTCAGAATAATTGCCATCTAAGGAGACGCCCTCCACAACCATCCCCACCCTTGGATATGTTCTGTTTAAACAATCCAACCAGCGGCCCTCTGTATATTTCTGACTACTGTTCCCAGCAGCCCCAGACATCATAGCCAGAAGCAAAAGACGGGAGAAGTGGATTGTTCGATCACAGCTAGAAGGCCAACAGTTCCCACCAGAGTAGAACCATTTCGCGTCAGTCTCCTCTTCTTTTTTTTTGAACCAGTTTGCCAGTTCAACTCAAAGCGGCCCTTCTAACTGAACCTCCCGTTTCATCCCACCAGATTCCTGGCCGTTCCGTTTGTAGGATTCCACCTGACTTACTCTGTCTGCATTAGGGATCTTTAAAAAACAACAACAACAACATGGCTTGAGTAGAAGAGTCTGCCCTGGTTGGAGATCTGTTCAGCAGATGCACAACACCGTTCCCTTCGCTCTGTCCATCTCTCTATCCTTTCACCTTGATTTTGTTCTTCTCCCATACAAGGGGAAACATCCCCCACCAGAGGAGAGAAGATCAAGGGGAGAGGGAGGTTCCACCAAAATATTGTAAAAAGCTATGCCAGCCCCCTTCCTCTGAAATTCTCAGTAGCATCCTTCTAACCCTCTCGTTCACCCCCCTCCACGCAAAAAACAGATCATCATATTCCCCCTTGCAGCTCAGTCCTTTCTCCACTTCGGTCCATGTTTCGGCAGGCACGCCAGGGCCGTGAGACCTCATTGCCGGAGCACAGCATCTGTTGCATTTAGCATCTTGCTTTCGCCTCTGAGTCGAGCCTGCACGCTCCCACCTGGCCAGCGTCGCCAGGTGTCCAAGACCACCTTGGAGGCCCATAATGTGGCTTCTGTCTTCTCAATGCTGCTCCAGGTTAACAAGTAAACAGCTGCCAAGCTCACATATTTTTGCTCAACGCTCGTTCCTTTGGGAAGGAAAACCTCACCCACCCCATCCCTTCGATTGCCAAAAGTTAATAAAACTGGCAGGACGTCGAGTTTTACACCTGACGGTTTCGCGCGGAAGAGAAGGCAAAGGCAAACCGTGAAATTCCAGGTCAGCCAAGCCCTCACGAGAGCTGGTTGGAAGCATCATTCAGAAACCACGCCGTTCGGTCTTTTCAAAAGTAGGAACTCTGAGCATGTGCAGAGGCCGGCCAGGGGTCCCCACGGCAGCTTGGCGGCAAAGGCGAGTCAACAGCAGGCCTGGCTCCCATCTTCAAACAAGGTTCTCCTGCCTGCCTGGGTTAGGACTGTAAACGTTCCAGATACTGTGGCAGCGGGTTCTCCTTGACGTATTTCTGAATATACCAACAGGTGAGGTGGGCTTTCAAATCTTCCTCCACCACAAAATCCAACGCAGCCTGAAAACAAAGGAGAGGAAGAGCCCCAGGAACAGAGTCAGCTTCTGAAATACAATCAAGAGTCAGGCCCACCACGTCATAGGGACGAACCCACATCTTTGGTAACTACTGGCTTAACTGGTGTTTTATTTATTTAACCAAGTGGGTAGGCCACTCCATCAGGACAATGTCTCTGATCATTCACTCGTTATTTTGGTCCTCTTCCACTCTTCTCCAAAGATCTTGGAGGGGGGGGGAGTGCTGCTTTTCCTGCTCTGCAAAATGGTAGTAACCAACCGTTCCTTCTACCCATGCGGACTCTTCCAGAGTAAAAGGTCTCTGATTGGAAGAGTCTACTTCTGGATGCCATCTGCCAAGAGGAGGAGAGGCATCAGCAGCACCTCCTCTCAGCCTGCACATATTGGACAGGTAGATTCTAGAGTAGGTATCAAGGAGGAGAAGCGTAACGGGCTTTACAGGTAAGAATTAGCACCTTGGGTTAGACCCAGAAGCCAAGCAGTAGCCAATGCAGCCCGGGCAAGATATAACATGAGCCAGCTATTTTGGCTTCTGCCAGTCAGCATGTGGTGCTGTAGATTCCTGCCCCAGCCAGAAATGGAACTAGGGTCTGTGTCACTCAGGGCAAGCGTGGATTCCGTGCCCCTCCCATGGGTTATTTTGGTGCCCCCTGGGCATCATTTTGGCACACACCCCAGCGCGGCGCCAGGGGCACATGCCCCGCTTGCCCCCCCTAGTTGCGGCCCCGGCCCCAGCTATAGCTTCTGAATCATCCTCAAGGGCGACTCCATGTTGAGCAAACTACAGTGGTCCAATCATGTTGGAGAAAGGCATGACTCATTGCTGCCAAAGCTTCTTGGTCCCAACTGGAGCATTAGCCAAATCTGGGCAAGAGTCATCCCAGGTCATGGTTTCCACCTCCAGCTCCTCCAGGAGCTACAAGTCCAGGCGGACCCCAGATTGCATACCTCCTCTTCCAGGCGTAGTGCCACCCCACCTAGAACCAAAAATGGAGCTATCTTGGAACCGGAGGACTTCTGTCGAACTGTCCCTCCATCTTGCTGAGGTTCAACCTCACTCTGTCCTGCCTCACCCAGGCTCTCACAGTCTCCAAGCGCACTTCTACTCCATGTCTCCTCTTGGCTTGGAGATGGGACAGCTGGGAATCATCCACAAACCAACCCTCCCTCAGTGGTTTCATGCCTATATTTAACAAAAGGAGGTGGGAGACGACAACTTGGGGCCTCGACATGCATGGATTTTTTAAAAAAATAAAACAAGAAATAAAGCAGTGTCCTAATTATAAAACCTAATCTGCAGCTTCTGCAAGAGTGAACCCAAAAGTGCTTTTTTCCCCTTGGCCCTAACAACATCAGTTTCTCTTTAAGCTTGGGGAGAATTCCCCCAAGGCAGAACAGACCCCCCTTTTATGCAGACAGAGGAAGCAATACAAATGTCCTTGTGGTCCCTCCCCCCAACAGGAAGGGGAGGGAAAGAAGAGCAGAGCAGATTGGTACGCAGAGAAGCAGCAGGATGCCGGCCCCTTCACCCCCCCAGAAAAAATAATAACGTGCCTCTTAAGGGCCTGAATTGCAAGCCAAAGCTGCTTATCCATAAATTGCAGGCTGAAAAGGAGCTTCCAATTGTTCTTTTTTCGGTCCTTAGCAATATTAAGCTACGTGCGTGTTTCTCCATCCTCATTAGCTAATTTAATGAACAAAGGCCGGAGGATAATAAAGAAAGAAGCACTGAAAGCACAAGGAGGCAATTTTGGTGTTTCGGTCTGGAAAGCTGCCGGGACAATGGCTATAAAATCCATGCATGTGCGTGGAAATTTAAACCAAGATATCTGGGGGATTTCACAACAATTCAGCCCTCCGTGTGACCCACCTCCCTCCAGGTGTGTGGGATGTTCGCTTCCAGCATGGAGAATCACAGGTGCCCGGCCAAAGGCTGAATATTTCAATGGGATTTACTATTTTTTTTAAAAAAATGCTTCAAAAGAAAGAAGTTGTCGCTGGAAAAACAGTTTTGCATGTCGTCATTTTTCCACGCCAAGAGAACATTCCTTTCAGTCTGCCGATTTCAGCCAGCCAAGACGCCTGGCTATCACCATGTAAATGTTAACCACTGTGTCATAAACATTAATGGATGAATTTTCCTTCAGCTGATGACAGTAAAATATTTTTTTTTTTAAAAAAAAATCTTACATTTTGGACATATCTTTGGAAGTGACACATTTAACAGATGCCAGGTTTATTCTCTTTCCTGGCTGCCTGTGTACTTTCCTAGCAATTAATACTCTGGATCTAAATGCCAAAAACATATATAGTAAGATGTATTTTTTCCCAGGACATAGCAGGGTTAATCCACCAAGTACAAATGGGGGGGGGGGAAATCTGCAGGTGCTCTAAAAACTGGCAAAAATATTAGCTAGACTTCAACGTGCTGCAAAACCGTCTGGGTTCAATGTGCTGAGTTCGAGACTCTCCCTTCATGCGGCCTGCCCAACAACAACCCTGCGAGGTAGGTTGAGCCGAGAGAATGCGCGTGACCGGTTCAAAGTCTCCAGTGGGTTTCTTAAAAAAACAGGGACTTTAATCTGCCTTCCCACCCTCCGGTCTTCGTCCAGTACCTTTTCCACTAGACCAAGTGGTCCTTGAGAGTCAGGCAGCGTACAAGTTCAATAAATCATTAAGGAATACATCTATTAATTATTTATTAATTGGGAGGCACGCTGGAGCCGTGATTCAATCATTATTTTGAAATATTAAATGATAATTAATGACGTGTTATTATTATTATTATACCACACTGGTTCTTGTTTAACTAGCTGCTGTGTTAAAGAATCCATGGCTTCGTGCAAACCTTGGCATGTCTCTGGACAGGATGTCAGTCTTTGCGTGTGTATTCCGAGCAGGACAACCTAGAATGAGTGAGAAAGCGGAAGAGCAACCCACGCGCATCCCTTCCGGGAAGGGCAACCAACATCATACCTTGGCCAGATGTTTCGCAATTCCTCTCCCCCTGTAGGTATCCGGGACTTCCGTGTGCTGCAGATCCACCACCCTCTTCCCTACGTATTCGTACAACAGGACAGCTTTATCATGGCAGCCTACAAGTGGAAAGAGAAACCATTTCACACGAGCCACCCAAAACTGGAAAACTTAAGATACGGCATGAACGTTAGTAGCACTCAACCTTCTTCAACTCACCCTTGGAATGCAACTCGGTCATCCCACAGCCAACTGTATTCACACATTACACTAAACCCGGGTTGGGTTAAGGACCACAGCAACCTTTGGGTCTCAAGGGCCAAACTCCCCAATTGGGCGGGGCCAAGGTGTTTGGGGGAGGGGCATTTGGGGATTTTCTGGGGCACGAGGGGTTCCTACCCCATCCCTCCAGAGCTTCAAGAGAATCCTCTACACTCAACCATAGTGTGAAGGCTTTGCTTTTGGCTTAGTTGCATTTTGCAAAGGCACCCCGCTGATATGATTCCAATAAATTGGTTCTCCTTTTGTGCAAACCAGTAGCACTCCCCAGACCAAGGTTCCTGGTTTGGTGCTCTCAACACAAACCTGGTTTGTCAACCAGCCACAATCTGGAATGTGTCATGGTTTTAAACCACAGGGTTCCTTGGATGTTTCAGGACTTTGGCAAGCTGAAAGATGCGCAGACTTGAAGAGGGCGTGCAAAGAGACCATCTGCTGAGAAGTCGTGTTTGGATCCGTTTAGAGCAGGGTTTCTCAACCTTGGCAACTCTAAGATGTGTGGGCTTCAATTCCCAGAATTCCCCAGCCAGCTTGAATGCTGGGAGTTGAAGTCCACAATTCTTAAAGTTGCTGAGGTGGGGAAACACTACTCTATTATAACATACATACATACATACATTTATTTTTTATTTATTTATTGCTTGATTTATATCACCGCCCATCTCCCCCCACAAGGGGACTCTGGGCGGTTATTTCTCTTGCTGTTTTATTACCAACTTGGAAATCGCTGAATAGACTGTGCGTGGGTATAACAAGATCTAGAGATACTCTGAATAAACGGGGTTATCCGGCGACTTTTGCCCTTTGTGATTGTGGAGACTTGCAGACGACAACACATATGTACACTTGTCCTTTGTGCCCTGATCAATGCACACTTGAGGACCTCATGACAGCACGACAGAACGCAATTAATGTTGCCAGTTTCTGGGCAAGATCTGTCTAATTTTTATATATTTTAACTTTTATATTTCATATTTTAATGCTATGTTTTACAGTATGTTTTTAACTGTGATGCTTCGGACACAAATAATAATAATAAAATTACCATCTCACTCCTTTGCATTACTATACCCTTAATAGCTTTGAATTCACTTGGATGGGTTGGAAACATATAGCCCAAGAGCCACATCTGGACTGTAGCCCAGTGTTAAACCCCGCCTCCTTCAGCCAGGATCCCACCCACGTTGGGCCCGCCCATGAACTTCCCACAGCAATAGTACGATTTATTTATTGACTCTTTGGATTTATTTGCTGCATCAATTGACCAACACTGATCGGAGCAGCTCAGGAAAAAACCCTCCTCCCTTCTTCCCCCTGGAAGAAAAACGGAATTGGGATTCCCAAAATAAAATTACGAATCTTCCCCCGCCATCTTGGGCAGTCTGTTCTTCAAGGAAGCTGCTTTATGTAATCCATGACCAGCCCTGTTTAAAGAGGGCTGTTTGGCAAAATCCCAAGCAACTGGCCCATTTCTCGAGAAATAGGACAAAGGGACGCTAACATGGGAAATTTAAACAGACCTCCTCTGAGAAGTCCAGAGCTTATATATCTGAGATCGAGAAATATATCAAACAGACAAGCTCAGATTTAGAGAGTAAACATTTCCTGGTTAGGACCGATAACCAAGAAGGGCCATTAAAAATAAATAAATACATGACTGCATGCAGCTATCAAGTCAAGGCAAATGCATGCACCCTCAAATTAATGCATGCAGATTCCAAAAGTTCCGACAGCTAGAATCAACCACAGAGGCAATTCCTTGCAAAAAATATATATAATATTTTTTATTTATATTTTAAAAAAATATTTATATTTTTTTACAGCATGGTAAAAGGTAAAGGTTCCCCCGGCACATTTGTGCAGTCGTGCCCCACTATAGGGGCCGGTGCTTATCTTCGTTTCTTAGCCGAAGAGCCAGCGTTGTCCGAAGACGCTTCCATGGTCATGTGGCCAGCATGACGCACGTGGAACGCTGTTACCTTCCCATCAAAGTGGTACCTATTAATCTACTTGCATTTGCATGCTTTCAAATTGCTATGTTGGCAAGAGCTGGGGCGAGTGCGGGAGCTCACCCCGTCACGCGGGACTAGGGATTCGAACCTCCGAACTTGTGACGTTCGATCGACAAGCCTGGCGTCTTACCCGCTGAGCCACCACGCCCTTGAAAGCATGGTGGTAGATCAACGCAAAGACCTAATCACTAAACAAAAATGTCAAAAGCCCCCGGGGTCCTTCACAACCTCAACAATCTTGCCCAAAGCAACTTGAAACCACAGGCAACAGCTCCAGGAGAAGGGGGTAGAAAAACAGACATTTCTTTTGCAAAGTGAGAAAACTTGCGTGGGCCCTGAGGGCAGATCCTGCCACACTGTTAGTGGTGCCAGAAGTACACACACCAAGATGCTCCTGTCCATGCAAGTCAGAAGATTTCAGCCCTGAAAGATTTCCATCTTTTGAAAAAACTCCCATTGCTAGGATTCTGCGAGAAGACTGAACATTGAATTACCTTGAAACCGGTAGCCTAAAATCAGGAGTCTGGTGTACCTTTTCAAACTAACCAGTTTTATTTTTTTTAATTAATTGTTATTAAAGAAGCTTTTTGCAAAGTAAAAACAATACAAATTTAAAGAAAAAAAGTAAAAGTGATAATAGAACAGAAATGAAAGAAAAAAGAGACAAAGATATAAATAAAGAAATGGCTTCCAATCTTCTTTACAGCAGTTATAAATGCATTTAGAGTCTAACCCAGTGTTTCTCAACCGTGGCAACTTGAAGATGTGTGAACTTTTGCAAAGGGAGAAAACTTGCAGGGGCCCTGAGGGCAGATCCTGCCACACTGTCAGTGGTCCCAGAATTCCCCAACCAGCCAGGCCCCAGGGAACATTTCTAGGCCCTTGGAATATACAAGGTTTGGTTTTGTTATTGATGGGCTACAACCAGATTTTAACCAAAAATAGCACCTTCCACTCTCACATCAAGACCTATTTAGCCCTGAATTTTCTATTCAGTTCCACACTGCATTGTCTTGCCTGAAGTGACTTCAGAACTTCTACACAACTTTTGCACTTTTAACTCCATATGACAACGCAGACCCCAAAGATGGTAGAGAAACATGCAGCTTCCAATAGTGCATGGATTCCCACATCCCTAAAAACCTATGGTGGTTTGTTCATTTCTGGCTTCAGCATATTGTGTAAAACTGGAGAGACAGTTTGGTCTAGTGGTTAAGGTGCTCGGCTAGAAACCAGGAGTCTGGGAGTTCTAGTCCCGCCTTAGGCATGAAAGCCAGCTGGGTGACCTTGGGCCAGTCACTCTCTCTCAGCCCTAGGAAGAAGCCAATGGCAAACCAGGAGACTGAGAGTTCTAGTCCCGTCTTAGGCACGAAAGCCGGCTGGGTGACCTTGGGCCAGTCACTCTCAGCTCAACTCACCTCACAGGGTTGTTGTTGTGGAAAAATAGGAGGAGGAAGGAGTATTAGGTATGTTCACCGCCTTGAGTTATTTATAAAAATAATAAAGGCGGGATTAAAAAAATTAAATTAAAACTAAAACCAGAGAACTGTGGAGCTGGGAAGGACCCCACGGATCATTTAGTCCAGCTCTCCACAATGTAAAGGGAAAATGAATGAAACCATCCATGGGAAAGGGCTGTTTAAAGGTAAAGGTTCCCCCCGCACATTTGTGCAGTCGTGTCCGACTCTAGGGGCCGGTGCTCATCTTTAGCCTCTTCTTAAAAACCTCCCAAGGTGGAGATCCCACAATTCCATCAGTAGACAGTTCCATTACTGTACAGATTTTACAATCAGGAATTTTTTCTTAAACAGAAACTTTTGTGGGTTTTGAAACTTCAGCTTGTTAAAAGAAAACACTGTTATAATAAATTACGGTTGAACACGTGTGGCTAGATTCATGCACTGTGCTAAGGCAGGTTTTCATCTGTGCTCTGTTGAATAAACTATAATCCATTTGACACAACGTGCCCAGTCAAAACCAAACAGATCTAATTACGGTTGGGGTGTTGAGTCAGACTTAACCTTGGACAGTTGAAAGAAGCCACCTTCATGAGCTACAATCTGAAGCTAGTTCGCTTTAACCTTTGGGGAAATTCAACTTTTTTTCCCCTTTCAGTTTTGGATGCCTTAATGCAGTTGTTGATCCAGAAAGAAACAAAAGCTTTCAGATCCATCCTCACAGCCAAATTGGAAGCGGGACTAGGAATTCCTGTGGTTTATTGCCACATTTTACATGAATGCAAACAATCCCTATTCGTGAAAACCTATGGAAAGGTTGGTGTTGCAAGACTGCGTAATGTTTTGGTATGCCACTCTTAGCCAAAATGTTTATTTGGGGCAAACTGTTCTGCCAGCTTCCCCTCCCCCCCCAACTACAAGTTTATACTAATGCTATGCCAAAACATGGTTTGCTTAATTATGGCTCAGCATGTACTGTGAACCTAACTGGGTTTATTCAGCAAATCACAGCTTGTGTGAAACAGCCTGTACAGTGACTCTGATCTCGTTGGAGAGAGGAGGACAGAGAAAGATTCCACCACTTTTCCAGAGAAATCCTGGATCTGTGGAGTCCTTGGTGCTCTCTGAGCTTGGTTCTTTGCTTGCAGATATTTTCTTTCCATCTAGGCAAAAATCCCAGATCCTTCAGCCCAGAACTTTGCACAGCCTTCTTTAGAATCAGTAATGCTTCCAGTTACCACATGGCTCAGCATTCCTTGGTCGGACCAGAATCTTAATGGAAAAACCAGTACCAAGGTCAAAAAAGTCAAGATGGTGCGATCAAAGCTCAGCCTGTGATGCACATTAAAAAACAGTTTCCATCACCGTCACAGACATCCTGACTCGTTTGACCATACCATGTGGACACCCCTGGACATGCCAACGCCACTGTGCTGTCTGGATAACTTTTTTTTTTTTAAAAAAACCGAGCAAATGCTAGCATCTGCTTTCTGTTCCTTTTCCCCAAATGCTCTGTTCTTGTATAAATATGGCTGAATGACGCCGCTCACATCCTTTGACCATCTCTCTTCCCAAGCAAAGAGAATTAAAGAGGCCTTTACAAGACCTTTTAGCTGGAAAAAACCTTTGGAAAAAACCAATGAACTTGATTTATAGCTCAGGCAGATTTCCTCTGGGAATCCATCACTATGAAACTATTTTAACCTTGTGCTATTTAAAGAAGCTTCGGTAGTTTGACGGGTTTTCTAACTCTTCAGCCTGCAAGATTAATTCGCTCTTTACTTTCCCCCCCATTGTCAAAAAAAACAACAACAACAGTAGGTGTTCTCAGCAATTCAGGGCGAAAAGAAAGGCCATTCTTTGCATTTCCATTTTCAGCCGTTTACAAACCATGTCTCCTGCGAGGCATGTAATTTTTGAATTGTTTATCCATTTTAATACAGCCTGCAATTTAAATAAAACAAGCACAAGCTTTAACAAAACCACCAACTTTTTTTTTAGCGAAGAACTGAGAGGAAAAATGAAGAGATGTTGATATACTTCAAAGAGACTATCCTCAATCTTTCGCTCCTATGCGTAAAGTGCATCAGCTCAAGCACAAAAAATAACAAACTAGTTTATACTTCCCACTAAACCATTGTTTAACTACAGCACATTGAATAAAAGCCCAGGGGCCTGGGCTGCCCAAAACCCTAAGCCACAAATCACACTGGCCAGGTTGATGCATCCTGCTAAACCAGGGTTTTCAAACTTGGCAACTTTAAAACAGGTGGACTTCAACTCCCAGAATTCCCCAGCTAGCATTACTGGCTGGGGAATTCTGGGAGTTGAAGTCCACCCATCTTAAAGTTGCCAAGTTTGAAATGCACATCATGGGAGGTGCCGGGTTTAACTTAGTGATGCAAATCTAGCCCTGGCGGTTTATCAATCATAGCTGGGCTTATGGCAACGCAGCCAACCCCAGCAAGCCACGGTTTAGCAGAAGAGCAGGGTTCAGACAATGCACCTGGCCAGCAAGCCAGCTTTTCAAGCCTCCCCAAGTAAACCAAACCCAGGCCGAGCGCCAACCAACAAGGGATCCTTCTCTGGAGTCATCCAGCCCGGAGACTCCGCTCAGCGGTTTGCCGGGAGCAAAAAAAAAGAAATTGAGGGGGAGTCCAAGCGGAGCATTTAAGCATCCAAGGCCGTTGGGGAAGAGAGATTTTCAGCTCCATCTCAGCGGGGGTTTAAAAACAGACCTTGCGGGGAGGCGACGCCACGCGCCTTTCCCAACTCAGCACGGGCGCCCGGTTGCAGGGCGAGGGCGAGTCAAAGGCTGCTGAAAGCAAAGCTCCCGATCCGCTTAATCTCCGCGCTTTCGGTCGCTAAGCGGCCACCCTCGCTCGGCTCTTGCAGCCGCCGCTCCGCACCCCACGAACCCGCCGAGAGCGAAGCGAAGCTGGCGCCGGAGGCGAAGAGCCCCCGCCCCGCCCGCGGATCTCGCCCTTCCCCGCCGCGGCACAAAAGCCGGAGCGAGGCGGGGACAGTTCGTCACGTTCCGACGACCGCCGCAACGGCGGTTCTCCGCCGGGTGGCAAACAAAAGGCGGCGCCCCGCCTGCAGAGCGAGGGGGACCCCCGCCTTCGCCTCCCGCTCTTACCGTTCAAGCGGACGGTGAACTGCCGCCTCCGCCGATCGTGCTCCACCTGGATGGGGCAGCCCGGCTCCAGCAGGTTGAGCGGAGGCGCCTGCGCCATGGAGGGCCCGCGCCTTCCCCGCCGGCCGCGGCCCCTTCGCCTTTGTGCGCGCGTGGTGGGGAAGGGGTGGATCGGCCCCCAATACCGATGCTGATCAATAAACCCTCGGCCAGCCCGTTCTCTCCGGACGGTAAGCGATCAGTCGCCGGCCTTGAATAAATTCCCCGGCCAAGAAACTTCGGCGGCGGAGCAAGAGGAGGGAAACTCCCGGGCGAGCAGCGAACCCCGCGCTCCGCGACAGGAGCCGGAGCGAACAGACCAGGGGAAAGAGATAAAAGCGCAGGAAATCAGCTGTGAGGTCACGTGGCGGCCGGGCGGCCAATGGGCAGCCTGCGCTTTTGTTTTGATACTTTCCGTTCGACTCTTAAAGGAGCCCGGTTCGCTTTCCTGCTCCCCCTTCGCGTTCCCCCCTGCTCGTTTCTCGTGGGGGGGGGGGCGGGGGGGATGAGAAAAGGCGGGGTGTTCCCTCCAAGGTGCGGAGCCGAGGGGTAGGTTTGGGCATGCCCTTTTTTATAGTTTTCTGTTTATATGCAGATGTCTCGTTTATGTGCATATAAATATATGCATGTCGCTTTTAATGGTTTTAATGTTTTTTTATGGTTTTGTTTTAACGGTTTCGATTGCATTGCGTGTCCTGCCCAGAGTCACATATGTGAGATGGGTGAATATATAGTTTTTAGGTTTTTTAGTTTTCGGTCAGTGAGATGAGTAGGTACAGGTAGTCCTCACTTAACAACCATTTGTTTGGTTCGGACTTACGATGGTGCTGGAAAACTGACTTACGACCGGTCCTCACACTTATGGCCGTTGCAGCGTCCCCGCGGTCACATGATCACTATTTGGGCACTTGGCAACTGGTTCGCATTTATGACCGTCGCAGCATCCCATGGTCACGTGATTGTCATTTTCGACCTTCCCGGCTGGCTTCTGGCAAGCAAAATCAATGGGGAACTGTGTGACTCGCTTAATGACCACGTGGTTCGCTTAACAACCGTCGCAAAAAAGCTCGTAAAATTGGGTCAGATTCGCTTAATGACCACTTCGGTTAGCAACCAAAATTCTGATCCCAATTGTGGTGGTTAAGCGAGGACTACCTGTACGTGAGATGGGGAGCTATATAGTTTTTAGTTTTTGATCACATGAGATGGGCAGCTATATAGTTTTTAGTTTTTTTAGTTTTTTAGTTATATACTTGAGATGGGCAGCACTATAAATTTAATACATCAAATGCTCACTCGGCGCACTAGGCTGGGGTCGGTTTATCGCATGAACTGTAGCTTGGCAAGGTTTATGCAATGCGCTGAGCTTGAGATGTTTAAGTTGCTACTTGCTAGCTGAGTTCACACACCATCCTCCAAGAGCTTAGTTCTTGGACCCAGGTTCGGGGTTTTGTTTTGGTATATTGTCTCATAAACAGACAAATTGGGTTTCCGGGATGTGCACCCAAAAAGTCAAGGTTAAGCTTAACCAAGATCTTTTACAGTCCCTGACTGGTTACATCTTGTGTGAATGGGGCCATTAAGGCAAAAGGTATGGCTTGCTTGTTATTTGCATCTTGATGTGTTGGGTGAACAGGGGAAGTGACATAATTGCAGGGGGAAGTAACCTGTAATCTGGTTTGCTTGGTTTTTGCTTAGTGTGTTGTGTGAAGATATCTATTCTGTGGTTGGTGGCATAGTGTAGGTGTGAATGCACCCTGGATAACCCAGAGACCACATTCTCAGGGCATCCTGAACCATAATATGGCTTGCATGTGGCCAGTTGGGGGAACCCAGCAATGGCAATTTCAAATGAAACCTTTGTTTAATCCTTCGACTCCCAGAATTCCCCACCCAGCATGAAGTCTGGGAGTTGAAGTCCACACATCTTAAATTTGCCAAGGTGGAGAAACACTGGACTATGGTGTGTGGTTTGTCCAAACACATACTGTAGGTTCCTCTTTTTAATGTTTTTTGTTGTTAAGGGTAAGCTGCCCAGAGTTGTTCTGAAATAATAATAACAATAGTAATAACATTTGCTTTGAGTTCAGCTCCTGGTGATGAGAACATGGATGCAACTGTGTACAGGTAGTCCTCGCTTAACAACCATTTGTTTAGTGATGGCTCAGACTTACAACGGTGCTGGAAAAACTGACTTATGACCGGTACTCACACTTACAACCGTCGCAGCATCCCCACGGTCACATGATCACGATTTGGGTGCTTGGCAACCAGTTCACATTTATGACCGTCGCAGTGTACCATGGTCACTTGATTGCCATTTTCGACCTTCCCAGCCGGCTTCTAGCAAGCAAAATCAATGGGGAATCACGTGATTCGCTTAACAACCATATGGTTCGCTTAATGCCTGTGGTGATTCGCTTAACGACCCCCGCAAAAAAAGGTCGTAAAATCCGGTCGGATTCGCTTAATGACCACATTGCTTAGCAACCAAAATTCTGGTCCCAATTGTGGTCATTAAGCGAGGACTACCTGTAATGTCATTCTGGAATCTGGTGGCCTCTATAATGAAATAATAATAGTAGTGGTAGTAATATCTGCTTTAAGTTGGGTCGAATTCAACTCCAGGGAATGAGAACATGGACAGAACGGTGTAATTTCCATGACAACAACATGGAATCAGTTTGCTACTGTTGTTTTGGGTTGTTGTTGTTTTTTAATTCCCCCATCTAGGCTTGGAATTTTCTGGTGGATTAACTAGCTCTAACCTTGCTCAGCTTCAAGATGAGCCAAAGCTGGCTAAGTCCTGCCAGAAAGGGGGGTAAAAACAGCTATTCTAAAATTGTCAGCAATGGGAGGGAACCACAGAGGGAGGGAACGAAAGGGAAGGAAAGACAAAGAGGAACACGGAACACGTACATTTGTGGAGATGATTGTAGTACCCACTCCTTAGAGAGATCAGATTTTAATGCTGTGGGCATTTGGCAGGAAACGTGGCCTGAACCGATGCCATTGTGTGAGTTCCTGGCCAGAGATTAACTGAAAGAAATGCAACTCCTAGAAAACATGACTCATAATGGCAACTGATTCTAAGAAGCGAGGCAGAATTAGGAAGGCAGGATCTTTACTGAGTTTTTCACCCCTCGAATTTGCTTTTCATTGATCCTATGACTTGCATTACTAATAACCCCAGCGCACAGATTGGCACAGCCCACCAAGCCACAAGCAAGCAAAACCCGTTTCGGCTTCTTGAAGATCTGAACTGGACTTAGGAGAGGAAACAACATTAGGCCGCACATCAGACTAAATAAAAAAAAATAAAGTTCCTGGGGTTTGGGGTTTGTTCATGCACTGGAGCGAATGCTATGTTTGGAAGTTGATCAGGGGGTCAGTTAAGCCCTAAATCAGCATTTCTCAACCTTGGCAACTTTAAGATAGGTGGACTTCAACTCCCAGAATTCTTTCTTAAAGTTGCCAAGGTTGAGAAACGCTGCCCTATGGCTCAGCGGGTAAGACGCCAGGCTTGTCGACTGGAAGATCGCAAGTTTGGAGGTTCGAATCCCTAGCCCCACGTGACAAGTGAGCTCCCGCACTTGCCCCAGCTCTTGCCAACCTAGCAATTCGAAAGCATGCCAATGCAAGTAGATTAATAGGTACCACTTCGGTGGGTGGGTAACAGCGTTCCGCGCACGTCATGCGGCCACATGACCATGGAAGTGTCTTCGGACAACGCTGGCTCTTTCTCTTTCCACTCAGCAATGGGCTTTCTAAGTTAGGGTTTTTCTTGCAGTAAGATGGAGTAAAAAAAATCATTTAAAAACATTTTGCTTAAAATATTTGTTAAGTGCTTTGATGGTTTCCAACCCTACATTCAATACTGAAATTATGGTATATGGTTCCTTACCACCATTCATATTTTTATTTCATTATTTAAAAGTTTATGAAGACTGTTTATATATTTTTGCTTCAGAAAAAAACTTCAAGAAAGTGGTGTTGGTTTTTTTAAATATATATATATATAAATAATTTATGTTTTTGACATGTTACTCAGGTGTTTCTATCTTCAACTGTTAAACAATGCAAAAGATTTTAGAACATATTTTGCGCATTTCCCAGTCTTTACTTTCAAAGCAAAATTAAGAGCAATGAGTCATTTAGTACTACCAGCATTTTGCTAGTACTAAATCATAGTTTAGGGCAGGGTTTCTCAACCTCAGCAACTTTGAGATGTAAGGACTTCAACTCCCAGAATTCCCAAGCCAGCTGTGCTGTTGGAGAATTCTGAAGTCCATATAACTCAAAGTTGCCAAAGTTAAGAAACACTGGTTTAGTGTATTGTGCAATCTCCCAAAACTGATTTAATCCAGTCAATGGGATTGTAGGGGCACAATTCTTGGGCCTCACTTCTGTCTAGATCAGAGCTTTCCAAACTTTTCAGGTTGGTGACACACTTTTTAGACATGCATCATTTCGCGACACACTCTTACAGCAGGGCACAAGGCAGGCACTAGGACCTGCGCGGAATCACAGCAGGTTTGGAGGCAGCAAGACACAAGGCAGGCACTAGGACCTGCGCGGAATCACAGCAGGTTTGGAGGCAGCAAGGCACAAGGCAGGCACTAGGACCTGCGCGGAATCACAGCAGGTTTGGAGGCAGCAAGACACAAGGCAGGCACTAGGACCTGCGCGGAATCACAGCAGGTTTGGAGGCAGCAAGGCACAAGGCAGGCACTAGGACCTGCGCGGAATCACAGCAGGTTTGGAGGCAGCAAGGTACAAGGCAGGCACTAGGACCTGCGCGGAATCACAGCAGGTTTGGAGGCAGCAAGACGCAAGGCAGGCACTAGGACCTGCGTGGAATCCTGGCAGGGCAGGTTTGGAGGCAGCAAGGCACAAGGCAGGCACTAGGACCTGAGCAGAATCCTGGCAGGGCAGGTTTGGAGGCAGGCAGGCACTAGGACCTGCGCGGAATCCTGGCAGAGCAGGTTTGGAGGCAGCAGGGCACAAGGCAGGCACTAGGACCTGCGCGGAATCCTGGCAGGGCAGGTTTGGAGGCAGCAAGGCACAAGGCAGGCACTAGGACCTGCGCGGAATCCTGGCAGGGCAGGTTTGGAGGCAGCAGGGCACAAGGCAGGCACTAGGACCTGCGCGGAATCCTGGCAGGGCAGGTTTGGAGGCAGCAGGGCACAAGGCAGGCACTAGGACCTGTGTGGAATCCTGGCAGGGCAGGTTTGGAGGCAGCAAGGCACAAGGCAGGCACTAGGACCTGCACGGAATCACAGCAGGTTTGGAGGCAGCAAGGCACAAGGCAGGCACTAGGACCTGCGCGGAATCACAGCAGGTTTGGAGGCAGCAAGGTACAAGGCAGGCACTAGGACCTGCGCGGAATCACAGCAGGTTTGGAGGCAGCAAGACGCAAGGCAGGCACTAGGACCTGCGTGGAATCCTGGCAGGGCAGGTTTGGAGGCAGCAAGGCACAAGGCAGGCACTAGGACCTGCGCAGAATCCTGGCAGGGCAGGTTTGGAGGCAGCAAGGCACAAGGCAGGCACTAGGACCTGCGCGGAATCCTGGCAGGGCAGGTTTGGAGGCAGCAGGGCACAAGGCAGGCACTAGGACCTGCGCGGACTCCTGGCAGGGCAGGTTTGGAGGCAGCAGGGCACAAGGCAGGCACTAGGACCTGTGTGGAATCCTGGCAGGGCAGGTTTGGAGGCAGCAAGGCACAAGGCAGGCACTAGGACCTGCGCGGAATCACAGCAGGTTTGGAGGCAGCAAGACACAAGGCAGGCACTAGGACCTGCGTGGAATCCTGGCAGGGCTTGGAGGCAGCAGGGCACAAGGCAGGCACTAGGACCTGTGTGGAATCCTGGCAGGGCAGGTTTGGAGGCAGCAAGGCACAAGGCAGGCACTAGGACCTGCATGGAATCTTGGCAGGGCAGGTTTGGAGGCAGCAGGGCACAAGGCAGGCACTAGGACCTGCGTGGAATCACGGCAGGTTTGGAGGCAGCAAGGCACAAGGCAGGCACTAGGACCTGCGCGGAATCACAGCAGGTTTGGAGGCAGCAAGGCACAAGGCAGGCACTAGGACCTGCGCGGAATCACAGCAGGTTTGGAGGCAGCAAGGCACAAGGCAGGCACTAGGACCTGCGCGGAATCACAGCAGGTTTGGAGGCAGCAAGGTACAAGGCAGGCACTAGGACCTGCGTGGAATCACAGCAGGTTTGGCGGCAGCAAGACACAAGGCAGGCACTAGGACCTGCGTGGAATCCTGGCAGGGCAGGTTTGGAGGCAGCAAGGCACAAGGCAGGCACTAGGACCTGCGTGGAATCCTGGCTGGGCAGGTTTGGAGGCAGCAGGGCACAAGGCAGGCACTAGGACCTGCGCGGAATCCTGGCAGGGCAGGTTTGGAGGCAGCAGGGCACAAGGCAGGCACTAGGACCTGTGTGGAATCCTGGCAGGGCAGGTTTGGAGGCAGCAAGGCACAAGGCAGGCACTAGGACCTGCGCGGAATCACAGCAGGTTTGGAGGCAGCAAGACACAAGGCAGGCACTAGGACCTGCGTGGAATCCTGGCAGGGCTTGGAGGCAGCAGCTGGGACACACTAAGGTGTCACGACACAGTTTGGAAAGCTCTGGTCTAGATAGTTCCTAAAATGTTTTGTTCAAATTCAAGCCTATGCTCTATTATGTTATCCTCTTTGTCTTCATTTGTGAAATAATTTAGATCTTGGAACTCTCTTACGGGATGCGTTAATGCTTGCCACTTTGATAGCTGCGATACTGATCATCCCTGGTGCTTTGTTTTATACATGCCTTTTTAAATTACAAGCTGCTTTTACTTATTGCAAACTAACAAGTGGGGTGTAAATTATAAACCAACTCAAGTACGCTGCAGGGAGGGGGTGAACATCATTTATATTTTTTCGTGTTTAGGGAATGGCTGTGACTCTGGGTCCCTAGTGGAGATGTATCCAATCTAAAGGAACAATCCTTTTCCATTACCCATCCGGAGCAGGGCTTAGCATTATGCTCTCCCACTGTGTACACATTCTTTAGGAACTTCATCAGGAAGAATGTCAAGAATGGAAGTGGGTGGAGAGAGAGAACGCCTCCAGTATCTGCCTGCTGTTTACTCATGCAACCCATTGATTCTTCCTTATCCTACAAGGCCACCAGACCTGCAGACGTGGAAGGGAGGTTGTCCATTCTTTTGAAGGTCTCTCGATTGCTTTCTCCTAAAATAAATCCATGATCTTGCATGTATCCTCAGCACGAATGCTGGGAGGCAGTATAGGAATATCCAGCAGGTTAACATTGGAGGCTTCGGCCTCAGAAATGCTGCCAGAAGCACCATGACCGATGGATTCAATCTTTGGGAAGCTACCTGGAATTGGATTTACCAGACTTGACAGTCTCAGTGGCCTCACTCACCTGGATTTAATTGTCCTTTTCAAGGGGATTGGTCTAGTCTATGACCAAAGGCTAGTAGTCTTGATGGCTATATATTATCCTAGGTACATGATAAGGAATGTGAATGTGACCATGAGCAGGAAAGTTTGTGGGCTTCCCATAGGCATATAGTTGGCTATTTTGGGAAATAAGTGGGATTGCCCAGGGATGGGTTTGCCCGATTTGGGGCTGTCAAGTTATGCTGAGCCAACGACCCTATAGTACTTTGCCAAGAGGGCCAATATTGACATCTAACACAGTTGGAGAACATCAGATCGGAGAAAGCCAAAGTCAATCTAATCCAGAATGACTTTTCTTAGACCAGTGTTTCTCAATCTCAGCCACTTTAAGATGGGTGGACTTCAACTCCCAGAATTCCATAGCCAGCAAGCTGGCTGGGGAATTCTGGGAGTTGAAGTCCACACATCTTAAAAGTTGCCGAGGTTGAGAAACACTGTCTTAGACATTAATTACTTAGGATGATCCAATCTGCCTTGCCGCAGAGCTGGTTCACGATGTTCCACCATCTGGGATGGGAGGCAAAGTAACACCTCTTTCATCACTCTCAGCCAGGATTTGGGGCTGAAATTTACTACCCACAGGCAACCTCCCATTGGAAGCAGGAAGCGAAAGTTCAAATCAGGTAGCTGACATGCCAAGTTCTGTCTTCGAACATCTCATTGACAGCTTCCTTTGCATCATTCACTGATGCCAATAGATGCTACCTAAGAAGACCTCCTAAGGGGGCGTGGTGGCTCAGCGGGTAAGACGCCAGGCTTGTCGATCGGAAGATTGCACGTTCGGAGGTTCGAATCCCTAGTTCCGTGTGACAGAGGGAGCTCCCGCACTCGCCCCAGCTCTTGCCAACCTAGCAGTTCGAAAGCATGCAAATGCAAGTAGATGAAGAGGTACCACTTCGGTGGGTAGGTAACAGCGTTCCGCGTGCATCATGCCGGCCATGTGACCGCGGAAGCGTCTTCGGACAATGCTGGCTCTTCGACTAACAAACGGAGATGAGCACCGGCCCCTAGAGTCGGACACGACTGCACAAATGTGCGGGGGGAACCTTTACCTTTTTAAGAAGACCTCCTGCATGCTGGTGCTGGCCTTCAGATCCTGTGAGCATTGTGGAGACTTAAAAGGACGACCAGAGTCATGTTCCCTGTGCTGAGTCAACTCATCAGGGCTGAGGAGAAGATCCACAAGATATTCTGCCCAAGCATTTTCAACTCAACGTGACCTTCAGAGAGATCATCGAAACAGTCACTACACATTGCCAACAAGAGTAGAAAAGCATAGCCAAGAAATGTGGGTTAAGAACCATACTGATTTGCATCAGATTTCTTCTTTACCTGGGGTGCCCCTGATAGCTGAAACCCTTTTGGTACTTCCTGGGTAGCTCCCTCTGGCTCCAAGACATTATTCCCGAATAAGAATCATCTGAAAATTACAATTCAAAGGCCATAAATGAGAACCTTTGGATGTTGATTTCTCCATCTTTTTTTTCAATTTCTTGATTCGATTTGTACCTACTGCAGTCAGTTGGACTTTGGGCAGTTAACAAAAATAGAAACATTAACAAGAAAAGCCTAGATCAGGTGTCTCTGCTCCGTCCAAAAATTAATAAAAGTCATAAAAACAAATACCCCCCAAGTAACATGATGAGTTTCCACTCAAATTCAGAGGCTGGATTCTGTAACTTCTCACTCACTGGCCACTAGGGGGCAGAATGATCATAATAGAAAAGAACACAGTTAAAAAGTCACCTTGGATAGCCAGAATCTCTCATCCATTTGCTCAGTGTTTCAATTAAAAAAGAAAGTTAAATACTTAACTTTTCTGTCTTTGCATGTGGTTTGAGCACTGAGTCGCTAAGCCTAAAATCATGGCTTGTTGAGCGAGTTACGATTGGTTGAGTCCACATGTTGCTCTAAGTCAGACTTTCTCAACCTTTTGACCCTGGAGGAACCCTTGAAATATTTTTCAGGCCTCGGGGAACCCCTTCAGGCTCAAATCTAGGCCAGAAGTTACAAAATTCTTATATTTGTTTCACGTGCAGGCTTGTATATGTGCATTAACAGCTTAAACTGAAAATAAAGAATGAAACTCACCTCTTTAATGTGAAGTTGCCTGAATTTGAAATGATTTTTAAATATTGTGATCTCCCAGGGGACCCCTAGTGACCTCTCGCGGAACCCAAGGGTGCCACGGAGCCCTGGTGGAGAAACCCTGCTCTCTGTCCTGATTGGCTTAACTCCGCTTTCTTAACCAAGCCATCCCAGTCGGTTGGAATCATCTCCATCACCAGCCTAAAGCTGAAACCCATCCTGGTTGGATCTGCTCAAACTAACCAAGCCACGTTACCGTGATTTGTGCATCTCAGCCTGTATTCAATCAGTCTTCCCATCAGAGTGGGGACACCCACCTGGAGTGACTGGGATTAGAGCGACCTTGTTTTTTTGGAAGGAGCCCTAGAGGAATCCAGGACATGTCGGCGGGGAGTCCCTCCGAGGCAAATATCAGTTTCAGGCAAGGGACTTTTCTAGGAACCGCAGCAGATAGTGAAGTTCATCTCGCCACCCCACCCCACCTGCTTCCAGTCATGAGAAATCCTCCCCCCCCCCAAAAAAAAATGCCTTACTGAGTGCTGGCTTCATTTCTTTGCCAACAGCCTCCTTCTCTGTTGGCCTTCTGTCATCTTGGCAGGCTTCCTGCCTGTGTAATGGGTGACACCAATTTGTAATCATAGTTTCTCTCGCTGTTCTGTTTTTTTCTTCCTTGTTGTTGTGGTGGAGCCCGACATTTCCAGCTCCACATTCACACTCGCTCCCTGATTTTTTTTTCTTCTTCTTCTTCCCGGCACTTCCTCATTCCGGTCTATCCATCCTGATAAGAAGGCGGCATCTGTAGAGCTGGCGAAGGCGATGTTTGTTCACAGGGCCTGAATGGCTAAGCTACGATCGGCTGGGGTGACGCGTGCCCAACCCTGTATCGGGGTTTACAAATCACCACGGTTGGGTTTTATGCGACTCATTGAGGGCCGGAGAAGCAAATCACACCACGGCTTGGCAGATTGGGTGCACCCTTGTTTTTCAGTCACAATCCATGCTTGCCCTTTGAGCAACATGAGTCTGTACTTCAAACTCTAGTGATCAGAGCCAAGACATAAGCTCCATTTGATTGGATCCTGTTAATTTAAATTCAATAGTGGTAGAAGGAGGACTTCTCAATGATGGATTTGATAATTCCCCCTATCTATATACTACTAAAACTCTTGTGTCTGTCTGTTTGTTTGTAACCTTTAACTGGGCAAGCCGGTGCATCGTAGGGCAACAGTTTTTGAACCGAGGTACCTCAGATGGGCTAACTTACAGAATGTGTCCAAAATCCAGGACCCAAGACTCCTGTGGAATTGAAATTTGGCAAATTTTATAAAACATTTTATGACATAAAAATTATCGTAAAACATTTTATGACACAATACAAAATGCCGTGAAACATTTCCTGTGGTCAGCTCCTGATGTCTGACTGTCCTATACAGTGCAATATTAATGACAGGGGCTATTTTCAAGGCAGATGCATCTCTGAATATCTCCCTGAATTTTTAAGGACTTTTCCAGTGAAGGCAGCACATTAGAAGCTCCCAAGGACCACGCCGAAGCCTCAGGCAGTAACACTTTGCTTTCCACAGAGTGACCTCAGCCAAAGCATGGAGTCCTACTTGCCAGCTTGATCTGGAATCCTCATTTTGCACAACTGGCCTGTGTGTGCAAGAGAAGTCCGCATTCAGCTGAAAGTGGGCTCTGAGTTAGGAGGCAGTTGGGGAGGGAGAGATTCAGGGCCTTCCCTAAGATTTATCTTTGCTAGAAATCTGAGGTTTCCTTTGCGTGTGCGTAGTTTTCTTTCGTCTTTGCAAGATTTATTCTGCTTCATGCCCAGGTTTTGTCATGACTGTGCAGTGACTTCAGGTAAATTAAAGCTTGTGAGCGAGAATACTTCGCTTAAAATATCTGCCTGTTTCCTGTTATGTAATTATTTAAAAATTTCTTTACTTGCATTTCAATAACCTGTGTTCAAAGGGGAATTATCGTGGGGGAGATTGGCATCACTGATAGAACCTTTTGCCAATGACGGCTGGGTAGGTGGCAGCTTTTAAGGACATTCCCGCTTCCTTAGTGGTATTTCTTTTATATATATATAAAAGAAATAAACCTACTTGCATTTGCATGCTTTCGAATTGCTAGGTTGGCAAGAGCTGGGGCGAGTACGGGAGCTCACTCCACACTCAGGGCTAGGGATTCGAACCTCCGAACTTGCAATCTTCTGATTGACAAGTTTGGCGACTTACCCGCTGAGCCATCACGCCCCTAAGGAGGCCCAAGACATACACACAAAAATAAGGTACCTCAATGGGTAGTATGAATATATTCCTTCTTACCCCTATGGGTGGTACGTGTCTTCCTCAGCCTCGGGTCCTCTTCCAGAGGCCTGGGAGTTTGAGGGTTCTGCGCAAGATCTCAGCTGTTCCTAGCACTGCACTTTTCTGGACAGGGAGCTCTGAGGTTGCTCCTGGGATCTGTTGGAGCCCCTCCCCCAGCTTGGGAGTCACAGCCCCGAGTGCCCCTACCACCACTGGGACCACTTTGGCCTTCACTTTCCACATCCTCTCTAGTTCCTCCTTCCGGCCCTGATATTTCTCCAGCTTCTCATTCTCCTTCTTCCTGATGTTGCTGTCACTTGGCACCGCTACACCAATATTGTTGCCGCTTTCTCTTCAAGGAACTCAACACAGCCGGCCTCCTTGCCCCCATGTCATCTGGTGGGCACGTTGTGCTAAGTCATCTTTTGCTGAAACCAGGACTGGCTGAGTTCACACAACTTGCTAAATCCCCCAAGCATTTACAAAGCACCATGGCTTGGCTTCATAGCTAGCCCGAACCCGAGAAAATGCTTAAGACAACGTGTAAATGCAGTCAGACTGTGCTTGCGTTGTGTTCCACTGAACCGCAAAATAGGCCAGATAATTCTCGCTCAGGGCAACATGTGAAGTCAAGTCATAAGGTTATAATATGGCTCAGTATGATGTGTAGGATTGGAAAAGGTCAGTTTACGTTCCAATTCCAAAGAAAGGCAATGCCAAAGAATGTTCAAACTACCGTACAATTGCGCTCATTTCACATGCTAGCAAGCTTATGTTCAAAATCCTACAAGCTAGGCTTCAGCAGTATGTGAACCGAGAACTACCAGAAGTGCAAGCTGGGTTTCGAAGAGGCAAAGGAACTAGAGATCAGATTGCCAACATTCGCTGGATCATGGAAAAAGCAAGAGAGTTCCAGAAAAACATCTACTTCTGCTTCATTGACTACGCTAAAGCCTTTGATTGTGTGGATCACAACAAACTGTGGCAAATTCTTAAAGAGATGGGAGTACCAGACCACCTTACCTGTCTCCTGAGAAACCTGTATGTGGGTCAAGAAGCAACAGTTAGAACCGGACATGGAACAACCGACTGGTTCAAAATTTGGAAAGGAGTACGACAAGGCTGTATATTATCACCCTGCTTATTTAACTTATATGCAGAGTACATCATGAGAAATGCTGGGCTGGATGAATCACAAGCCGGAGTTAAGATTGCCGGGAGAAATATCAACAACCTCAGATATGCAGACAATACCACCCTAATGGCAGAAAGTGAAGAGGAACTAAAGAGCCTCTTGATGAGGGTGAAAGAGGAGAGTGCAAAAGCTGGCTTGAAACTCAACATTAAAAAAACCCAGATCATGGCATCTGGTCCCATCACTTCCTGGCAAATAGAAGGGGAGGAAATGGAAGCAGTGACAGATTTTATTTTCTTGGGCTCCAAGATCACCGCAGACGGTGACTGCAGCCATGAAATTAAAAGACGCTTGCTCCTTGGGAGGAAAGCTATGGCAAACCTAGACAGCATATTAAAAAGCAGAGACATCACCTTGCCGACAAAGGTCCGTATAGTTAAAGCTATGGTTTTTCCAGTAGTAATGTATGGCTGTGAGAGTTGGACCATAAGGAAGGCTGAGCGCCGAAGAATTGATGCTTTCGAACTGTGGTGCTGGAGAAGACTCTTGAGAGTCCCTTGGACTGCAAGGAGGTCAAACCAGTCGATCCTAAAGGAAGTCAACCCTGACTGCTCATTGGAAGGACAGATGCTGAAGCTGAAGCTCAAAGACTTTGGCCACCTAATGCGAAGAGAGGACTCAGTGGAAAAGACCCTGATGCTGGGAAAGACTGAGGGCAAAAGGAGAAGGGGACGGCAGAGGATGAGATGGTTAGATAGCATCATCGATCACCGAACATGAATTTGAGTAAACTCCGGGAGGCAGTGGAGGACAGGAAGGCCTGGCGTGCTATGGTCCATGAGGTCACGAAGAGTCGGACACGACTAAACGACTGAACAACAACAACATGATGTGTACACCTGGAACACTGGGTTAATTGAGCAACTAGGGTTCCCTTAACCATGGTTAAGTGCATTATGTGAAACCTTGAAACGGGAGGAAGCTGCACCACTGATTTTCATTTGTAGCAGTTGGGGACCGTGTGAGGTTCTGAAGTGATGAGTTTTCTGTTCTTCTATTCCAATGTTTCTCAACCTCATCAACTTTAAGCTGTGTGGACTTCAACTCCCAGAATTCCCCAGCCAGCCACACCGTTCTATTCTACCTGTACTGAGCCATAAGCAGAAACTTTCGAAAGTGTCAAGTTCACCCATTGGAATGATGCTTCCAGAGCAATCAAGACTGCTTTGGGATGAGTAATGAGGAAGACAGTAAATACTGAGACAACTTAACATTTTGCTCACTTATGCCTCACTTTAAGAACTGGAGGTTCCAAGGTGAGGCAACATTGCCATCTTATGATGCATTCTCACCCAGGGTGGGTGCAGCCTTAATGGGCAAGGCCCCTTGGTGGGATGTGAAACATCTGGACCCCCCTCATTCTCCTTCTGCAACACTCACAATACGTTTCATCTCCACTCAACTCAAGTTTTGAATGAATTCCATGCAGGTGATAAGAGTGCATTCAGCATTAAATGAAATCATTCAGCACTAAATGAAATAAACTGGAATGCTCTTAGGAAGCCCTGTTGATAAAGCCAAAGCTTATATTTTGGACCCAAAAACTGAAGGCAAGAGGTATTGGAGAAGATGCCGATGCATGGAAATCAAAAAGAGCTTGAAGGAAGACAAGATAGTCAGATGATGGCTCAGATAAGCTAATTGGCAGACATTCCTGGCCTAATGAAGTCCACTGAATCATGGAGACTTAGAAGCCATTGAACAATATGCCTGCAAACACTACAGAAACCATCGCGGTGCATGCAAGAATGTATAATCTACATCTTAATATATCCAGAGTATCTTTCTCTTGTTCCACCTTGTTTTTTAGGTCATGACCTGCTGGCGTATTACATGCTAAGGCCCTCCTCCCCCATCCCTCTCCTCCCCAACCTTTAAACGTGAGCCGTCCTCGACAAGGCTGGGGTCAAACCACATGGCAACAGGCATGGAAGAGATCTGTCCCCGTTCAGTCATGCTAATGGCATTTGCATTGTTGCATTCCACCGGCACATTGCAACAATGGGAGATGTGCTTTCTGTAAAGGGACAGGGCATTTTTCCCCACCTGGAAAAGCGCCTGGGAATAAAGTGATCCAATCTGAAGAGAGGCTCAGGGAGGGAGAAGAGGGATTAGAAAACAGATCAGTGGGAAATTAAATTCAGGAGGTGCAGGTAGTTTTAATCATCTGCTGAAAGTAGCCATTCGCAGAACAGTAGCTGGGTGTGGTGAGCTGATTAATACTCCAAATTCCTTGCCTGTTGTTGAGTTTGAATTTCACATAGCAACGTGAAACTAAATAGACACTTTGGGTTGTCGGTTTGAACGCATGTGCCTTTTCTCCCCCCCCCCCCCTCAGAAAACCAACATGCAGAGGCCGGCCCTGCAGCTAATGGGAGCCACACAGCTCTCCGAGGCGTTTCCAGGTTCAAAGCCAGCCGGTGGGGCCTGGCAAACCATAAGTGGGGGTGCAGTCTGTCACCTGAACCTGAGCAAAGGTGGTTTGATCAACAATCCAGAGTTGATAAACCCCAGCTGAAGGGGTGGCATGACAGCTAACTCAGTAATAGCCAGGACTGGGAAGGGGTGCCAAGGGCTCATTGGCAAGGGAGCAGTGCCAAACTGGAGGGCTTTGATAAAGCTCCCACGCTGCGCCATGCAAAGTCAGCCCATGATGGTTTGGTCAACAGGCCAGGATGATGCAAAGGCCGCTGAGCCGGGGCCGGGCACGCGTGCCGCAGCCGAGGGACAGCCCGAGGCCGGGCGCATCCTGCCAGGCGTGTCACAGGCGCCCCGCCCCGCAGAGAAACAACAAGGAAGCTGGAATTTCCTCTAAAGTCACCTGGGCCAGAAGTCTCGGGACAGGGCAGGCGGCGTAGGGGCGGGGCCGGCAGGGGATCCCCGCCCCTCTCCAGAGGCAGGCCAATGGGGTGGGGAGCGGGGTGGGGAGCTGGGCGGGGCGAAGGCTTTTAGGCGTGGGGGTCGCCCTTCCTCGGCTCATACCGCGCGGCGCTCGTGGGCTGCGGGTCGCTGCCGCCGGGAGCGCTTGGACATGCCTCGCGGCTGCGCTCCGGGGCGCTTGGACTCTTCCTGCCGCCTCACCTGCACGCTCGGCCGGGTCTGAGCCGGGGCGAATCGCGACGCCGCCGCAGCAGCCATGTCGCTGCCCAAAGGTAAGCGGGAAGCATCCCCCGCCGTGCCCCGAGACCGTGAACTGCGCGAGCGAGCGGAGAAGCAGAACCCGCCCCCCCCCGCCCCATCGGACCTGGATTCACGCGCGCCCGGAGCGCTGTCCGACGGCAGCTGCAGAGCCTTGAAGGGAAGGCGGCCGGCGATCGTGTGAACCCCGCAGCTCAGCCTTGCGATGTGGGGTTGGGTCTCCGAGGGCGGCGGGTTGGAAGGAAAGCATCGGGGTGCAAAGGAGAAGCCGGGCCTTGCCTGGACTTCGTGCGGAGTTTGACGATCGCAGCCTTTTTCCGGGGGGGGGGGGGGCGGGAAGAGGGAGACACTGCATGTCTTGGAGCATCTGGGTTCCCACTAAAATTAAGCAGTTTTCTTGGGGTGCCTAAAATGTTGAATCAAACAGTAGGTTCGCTTCTCCCCAGTGAATTAAGTTTAGCGGGTGGTTTGAACTCCGCTAGTGGGTTCTGCTCTTAAGTCATTACCATTGTGTGGCCGGTTGAGGAGATCGGCGGCCTTGGATGACCCAGCGGTTGGTCATTGTTTACTATTATTTAGATACTGTCTTGTTATTACCCGCAGGGTGTTGGGGCACAGGTTGAGAAAACAGGTTGCCTGTATTAATTACAAAAAAATCCTAGGGGCTGGGTTTGAATTTTTTTTTTTTTTGGTAATGCTAAGTTCCATTTTTATAGAACTGTTGCTTTATATGCGGGATCCCAGCTTGTATTCTATACCTCGGGGTTTTCCCAGCTTGGTGGCTGTGGGAGTTCCAGGCACAACATCCCTGGTTGGAAGAAAGCCACTCCCATCGCTGCTCTGATAAACTTAATCCGCACAATTGGGTGCCATAATCCCTTTTGCTAGTCGCCAGGTACTGAAAAGTTTTGGTTTGGAATCTGCTGCAAGGCGATTGTATGTATAAGTTGAGGAAGAACCACTGAAATTTTATAGAGCTTTTGGAATAGTGGTCCATGATTATGTGTAATCGAGTCAGTGTCAAGTTTTAGTAACCACATAGATAGGTCTTCTCCTGATGTGTCTTGAAGGGCCAGACTGGGGACAGATCATCAGGCTTCACTCTTAGTGATCAAATAGATCAGGGGTGGGGAACCTTTTTTCTGCCAAGGGCCATTTGGATATTTATAACCGGGGACCGGGGTGGGGGGCGGGGTTTCTGGGATTTCCGTGGACTGGGGGCCGGAGTTTGCGGGCGGGAGCCAATCACAAGCACTGGGGGCGGGGTTTGCGGGCGGGAGCCAATCACATGGAAGTGGCAGGGTTTGCGGGCGGGAGCCCCGCGGGCCATATATGGCCCACGGGCCTGACGTTGCCCACCCCTAAAATAGATAGATAGACAGACAGATAGACCACCTTCGGATCATCTGTCTCTAAGCTGGTCCTTCAGGTCTTCCAACGGTGCACCCATCGCCCCTGTAACTGAGTCCATCTGCCTTGCTGCTGGTTATCCTCTTCTTCTCTTTCCTTCCACCTTTCTCAGGGTTAGAGACTTTTCAAGAAAGCTCGGTGAATGACTTTTTAATAAGGCATGTAACTTGAGACCCCGTGTTTGCTTTTTGCAGGTGAAACCTTGATTGCTCTTTAGGCAGGCTCTTAAGTAATTTTAAATAGTAAGTTTGATTTTGTTTTCTTATTAGCTGTGCAATAGAAAGAGTTTGTAGTTTCTTATTTCCTGGAAGTAAGCCTGTTCAATCCAGTGAGATAGAATTCTAAACCACACCATGAGGCTTTCCCACAGTGTGCAAAAATGGTCAATACGTTCAAGATTTTATTCCAAATTGATTTGTGCTGGGTGATCTTCCCCAAGAGGGTATATTGGACTTGAATACCTATAATATGCAGCAACAGGTGAAATCCAGTGAGTCCACAGAGCCATCAAGTTGGGAAGAGGTGTAAATGCAGACCTCAGTTTCCCTTTCTGAAATATATATACATGCACGATCGTTGGTTTCTTTATTTTGAAACAGTAGGTGAAAGACAGAGGTTAAAGCAATTTATAAAAAGCCTGGAAAATAAATTGTAACTGCTCTTTAGGTCAGTATTTTGCAACCTCAGCAACTTTAGGATGGGTGGACTTCAACTCCCAGAATTCCATAGCCAGGAAGCTATGCGAAGAGGAGAAGTAGATAGACTTTTTTGCATGGTCATATTTCTTCTTGCTAGGTCTTTCTCTCTGGTAGCAGGGCGAGGATGACCCCGAGATGCAAACTTGTGTTTCTGCTGTTATCATGGGCTGTGGAAGTGTGTCCTAAAGCCACGTCTCTGAGCCACGCGTCTGCTTTGGTGGGATGGGTAGGAGGTGTTGTGCTTTGATCGGCATGCCTGCCCGTGTGTCTGCTGCAAACGACGAATGGAGTAGAGGTTGCCCAAAGTTTGTAGTTAGCCCCTCTTCCCTCTTCAAGTGCAAGTTGGTTGGTTTTCCCACCTCCTTGGGGTGTGCAGGTGGCAATCCAATCCTCTGGGAGGTCCCCGAGAGATGCCGTGACAGCATAAAGAAGAGGGAAGTGTTGGACATCCGTGCAAAATTGATCCAGAAGTAGACAAAGGATTGAACTGAATGTACTGATCCGTTTCAGGGCAATCTTGGGGATTTTCAACAGCTTGGGTTAAATTGGAAGAGAAGTCTGTAGCTTGAATCATGTCAACTGGATTTCTATTTTCTCAGTGGAAACGTTTCACTCCTTATCCAAGGAGCTTCTTCAGTCTGAGCAAAGTTACCTACAGCTACCTAGAAACATATTTAGGATTCCCTTACCAACTTTGCTCAGACTGAAGAAGCTCCTTGGATAAGGAGCGAAACGTTTCCACTGAGAAAATAGAAATCCAGTTGACATGATTCAAGCTACAGACAATTCCACCTGGATGACTGAGAACCTTCATAGACATATTGGAAGAGAAGCGTGTGTGTGTTTAAATAAATTGGGTGGTGGTGAAGATCTATCTTCAGAGTTCCGGTGCAAGACTCAACAAGGACCTGACATTTATCCCCATTGTTTTTTGCTCGATGAATATCGGCTTGACATCGCTTAAAAAAAAAAAAAGTCTTGCAAAGGTAAAATCTGCTCCCCTCTAGAGTTTGTACATAGATCTCTCTCCTTGGCCAGGCTTGTTGTTGTTATTAATATTCTAGCTACTGAGGTTTCTTTGCTGCTGTTTATAGTAAGGCAATTTATTAGTGAGGGAGGAAGCAATCAGAGAGTAAGAAAATTGGAGGAGGAGAGTTTATAGTAGCCAAAATTGGAAAGAGACTGGTAACACCTTTTTCGACCCACACATTTTATTCAAAGGCAGAAGCCTAAAGCTGATTTTAGTTTGCAGAAAGGGTCAATGAACAAAAGGAAAGACAGATTTTTGTTGGACGGATTTTGCTTCTGGCTCCTTGATTGACATTCTGCCGGACTGCAAAGTAGAGATGGTGAATCTGTGATGTTTTCCAAAAGGTTTTGAGCCCAGATCAGGTTCTGCCAGTGGCCAATGATCAAGGAGGATGGGATTTTAATCCAGCAATGACAGGAAGGCCACAGGGGTTTAGACTGAACTTTAGAAATAGAGGGAATGCAGAGGGAAGTGCCGATAATTCTGTGGGCCAAAATAACAGGGCCGTGGTGGCTACTTTGGAAGTCTTAAAGCTTGAAGAAATACAACTGGGGCACCCTACAAATAGTGTTAGAGTTCATGGATTTGGATCTCTGCATACAATAGTTGCATCCTGCAAGTTTGGTGACCTACAAACAGACCCATAACCTTTCTTAAAATTGGATGCCACATTTTGTGGAGTGAAAATGTATTAGGTAAGATGGTTGGTAACTGTTGGCTGGACAGAAGATCTAACTTTGTGCTTGTAGCTGATGAAAACAATATTTCACACACACATACCCATGCACACTTTACGGGAATGTCCTTTGGGATTAAAGTTGGAAAAATATGTTATGATTCATTAATTCCTTCACATCAAAGGCTGGGAAATCCTTTCAAGTGCTTGGTTAATGACTGTAGAGCTCTGAACTGCACATTGTTCGCATAGTTATGTATAATAGAGTAATTGCTATTTACGTAACTGACTTTGTAATAGGGCAGTTTTCTCTTTGTCCGGCTTGCTTGATGGCTGCCTATGAGGACTAGAGCTTGGTCACCTATGGTGACCATATTTTCTCGGAAAAAATAAAGGACCAACCTGAAAAAGGGCAAATCTGAAAGAGGTTCATAAGGATAAAATTTTTTTGATTGTTGATAGCTTTGCTTAACAAAGGAAAATTTAAGAGCAATCCAAGAAATACTTTACAGAAAACACACATTCTAATAAAAATATCTAAAATCAAACATTATCTGTAAATTTATTTTAAAAAGACAAGGCCGTTTCCATATTTTTTCACGTGAATGTGAAAGGCTGTGCATTAAGTGGTGGCGCCATTTGTAAGGGAAAAGTTAAATGACCAAAAGAAAGGACAACAGTGAGATTTTGAAAAATAAATCTAAAGGACAGCTTTTTGTAATAAAGGACATGTGGCCACTGTACCTATGGTACATAAATATTTCCTGTAGGCAACCACACTGGAGACGTTTTCGAAAAGGTGAACAGATTTTTGGTCCATTTTGAACTACTGCCGATTGCTGCAAAGGGCAGGCCAGATTATGACCTAGTCCCATTGAGGTCAGTAGTGCTTTGCAGTCAATGGGTGTAAAATTGCAACCATAGAAGCATATGGACAGGCAGATGATATGGGACTGTACCAGTAAATGTAATAGCTTAATTTTCAAAGCTAGCCATCAGTGGAATATTGTTGAAAAGAAATTGTTGGATTTGTATCTCAAAATCTAAATAAAATAAGGGATATAGACCCTACCCAGTTGCATGTTTTGACATATGTAGAAGTATGCTGATTTTAAGAATATTGAAGTCATATTTGGGTTTGTTATGAACATAACATTGAAGTCCCATTAAGGGTGTAATTGCATGCATGCTTGCTGGAAGTTTCATCTCATTGGGACTTACTTCTGAGTAGTTTAGAATTGCACACTAAGTGTGTTTTACGGAAACTTGCCCCACACCATTGAAGATTATGGGTGCATTGCCCCTGGCCTTTGTGTTCAAAGCATTTGAAATATTTGCAGCATGAAAATGGTGTACAGTATGTACTCTGATGAAATGCTTGGTTTTTTCAATTCATGCCAGGCTGGAACCAAGTTTTGTTGCATGCTTGAGTTTCAATCGAATGCTTGAGTTTGTTGGAAGCACAAGTTATTTAACCTGCTTTTTGATTCAGTTTTGTGGTATTAAAAAAAGCAAACAAACCTCCATGTGATTTTTGTATCCAATGATATATACATGCACTTTTCCTTATTGTACATTTTTGGGGGAGAGGAGGAAGAACAGCACTGCAAAGTTCAGAATCTCAAAACCTTCCACTTTCTGTATGTAATGTGTGTGGGTTTCATTAAAATGCAAGCCAGATAAATGTGTCTCCCCTCCTAAATAAATCAGAATAAATACTGGGTATCCTTCCATTAGGGCAGGGAAAGAATGTGTAAATCAACTCCTCTTATGCATTTCTGAACCTGATATCCTCTTCCAAAACTGCATTGCTGCTCTTACGGCCTGGGTGTGATGCTAATCTGGATTAGTTCTTGATGTGCTCAATTAAATACTTGGCTGTTTAGTCTTCCAACATCCTTTTCACATGAGGTTATGGAATATGCAGGTGAGCAAGTGACTGGTCATGCTCCTTTACAGGTGACAAATTAACATTTAAAAAAAACAACAGTACAAACACACTGTCTGTAAAGGGACTTGGATTTTAATCTGATGCCTTGGGGGCAGTTTGCTGGATGCAAAAAACGTCTTTTGCTTCTTGCGTAAGGGGTAGTTACAGTATTTTATTTGCCACCTTGCTTCAGTTGGTGTCTTAAGTTCCCAAAGGAAGGAACTAAAGCTGATCCAGATTGTTGCACATTCAAAGATCTTACAGGAATTGAGGTCCAGCAGAGCCGAAGACCGAGTCACGGAGGTCTGAAATGGTGCATCAAACCTAGCATTGCCAACTCTGGTTGGCAGTGATGTCTATAGTTCCCAGCTTTGCTAGCCAGAGAGCTGAGTCTGGAAGCATTCTCTGTGTGCAATGCCACTCTGCTGTAGCTTCCATGTCTGAGGTCGAACCTTCTTTCCAATGAGACAGTGGATCTGGACAGCTTTCTGGGCGGGCCTTCCGAACCCCTCCAGGTGGCAAGTCCAGCCTAGTTGTGTGTTCGTGTTTTTAACTGGAGAGAGTTCAGATTTGCATTTCCTGTCTAGGGTGTGTGTGTGTGTGTGTGTGTGTGTGTGTAATGTATGTATGTATAAATCTCTTATGAATGAGTCCTGTCACATTTCTGAGCCGCTGACAGCACGCACGCCAGCCTGACCTTCGGGGCAAGAATGCATTGCGAGCTGGATGAGAAACGTAGCGAGTTGCCTTATGTTTGTCATGCAGGACGTCAGTGTGATTTTGAAGGCCACCTTGTCAAAGTGTAAACGAAAGCTTCCCAATGGCTTTGGGATGAAAAATGCAGGAGTGAAACAATTGGGGTTGGGGAACTTCTACCATTGTTTCCCTGGAGTTAAATCCCTGGAGTTTATCATGTTTTACCAGCCCTGGGTTTCTGGGAAACAGCTCATTTTTGGATGCAAGACCCTACACAGAGAAGCGTTTCAAGCCGCCTCCTCAGCCGGTTGTGTTGGCCATGCTGAAAGTCTTGAGAACTGTAGTTCCAGCTGTTTTACCCTGGAGCAAAGGATGGTTAGGGGAGACAAGAGAAGAGAGAGAGAAGTTCTTACAGGGTGCAGAAAATGGGAGCACAGAGCAGTTCTTCTTCCTCTTTTACAATATTAAAATGCAACTTCCGTGGAGCTACATGTGGGGAGACTTAAGACCTACCAAAGGAAGCACGGCTGGACCTAAGATTAAGTTAACCCGTGGAATTGGTTATCGTGGATGGTCACCGGTATAGGTGCTTTTAAAAAGGATGAGATAAAATCAAGTTGGATGAGACCACCTCCCACCTCCTGAACCATGGGCATCCAAGCTTGAATACCAGCTGCTGAGGAACATCTGGGGACCACCATGACCTGCTTGCGACCTTTGGGAGGTGCACAGCATCTTCAGTAGCTCTCCCCTAGTTCTAGAAAGCCTCTTATATTCTAGTACAACCAGTTGCAAGGCCACGGTTATGTCCTAGATCAGCCTTTCTCCACCTTTTGACCCTGGAGGAACCCTTGAACTATTTTTCAGGCCTTGGGGAAGGAACCCCTGCCCATTCAGGCTCAAAGATAGGCCTGGAGTTACAAAATTATTATACAGTATTTGTTTCATGGGTTGGCCTGTATATATGCACTAACAGTGTTCTTAAACTGAAAATAAAGAATGAAACCTACCTCTTTAATGTGAAGTTGCCCAAATTTGAAATAATTTTTTAAATAAATCGTGATCTCCCAGGGAACCCCTTGTGACCTCTCGTGGAATCTGAGGGTGCCATGAACCCTGGTTGAGAAACCCTGCCCTAGATCGTGAAGTTCAAGGACCATGAGCAAAGACGTCCACACTTTTTTTTTTTGATAGTGATAGGTTCTACATGGTGACTCACCCACGCCAGTGGGGTTTACATGATTTCTTTGTTCAGACTCTGCATGCATCTGCTTTTGGCATGCCTGATGGTAACAGATGCTGGGAGCCCAGATAGAGTACCTTGGATAGAGAAGTGCAGATGTTCTTGGAACTGACCTTTTCTTTGCAGAAGATCACCTTCTCCAGATCACACCAAACCCTTTCCTTAACTCGTCCCCATTGGGGATGCTGAGTGTTCCCCAGATATAAGAAGTGATGGAAGACCAGCAATTATGTTTTCAATGGGACCCCTGCCTTGTAAAATGTCCCCCCTCCCCCCCAGAATTCAGGTGGACTCTTTTGGTAAAGCTTCCAGGATAGGACTTTTCCACCAAGCATCCATAGTCATTGTCACTTAATTGGCCAGTTCGGGGCCAGAGTACTCGTCCATTATTTATTTAGTCCAGAGCTTTCCAAACTGTGTGTCGCGACACGTTAGTGTGTCGGCTGCAGTGTCTGGGTGCGTCGCGGCTGCTGCTGCCTCTGAGCCCTGCCAGGATTCTGCGCAGGTCCTAGTGCCTGCCTTGTGCCTGGCTGCCTCCAAACCTGCTGTGATTCCACACAGGTCCTGGTGCCTGCCTTGTGCCTGCCTTGTGCCTTGCTGCCTCCAAACCTGCTGTGATTCCGCGCAGGTCCTAGTGCCTGCCTTGTGCCTTGCTGCCTCCAAACTTGCTGTGATTCCGCGCAGGTCCTAGTGCCTGCCTTGTGCCTTGCTGCCTCCAAACCTGTCCTGCCAGGATTCCGCGCAGGTCCTAGTGCCTGCCTTGTGCCTTGCTGCCTCCAAACTTGCTGTGATTCCACGCAGGTCCTAGTGCCTGCCTTGTGCCCTGCTGTAAGAGTGTGTCGCGAAATGATGCATGTCTAAAAAGTGTGTCACCAACATGAAAAGTTTGGAAAGCTCTGATTTAGTCTATTCATTTTATGGCTATGTGGTGGCTATCCTGGTTTATGGCTGTAAATATATTTTGTCTTTTTAATGGCTTATTGCAGGCCACGGGGGACAGAGAAGCAAAATTAGGGAGTGAATTAAAGTAGCTGAAAATTCAGGAAGTTCTACCTGGAATTGTTGGGTTGCAGCCTAACCGAAGACTTGTAGAGGCAAAAGAGGTCCTTTGTCTTGGAGTTGGGTGGCTAGCCACCACACCCAGCTTACTTGGAGAAGGAAGAGTTGTGTTGGGGGGGGGAAGGAGCAGAACTATTTCTATTTTACTTGAGTTTTGAGGTGGACATTAATAGAACTCCCATATCTGGGCAGCATCCATCTGCCGAAGCAGAGAGGGCAGAAAAGGCATTGCTTTCTCCAACTCGCCTCACAGGGTGGTGGTTGTGGGGAAAATAGGAGGAGGAAGGAGTATTAGGTATGTTCGCTGCCTTGAGTTATTTCTAAAAAAATAATAAAGGCGGGATAAAAATTAAATAAATAAATATTGATGCTCTGAAGTGGTGTTTTGAGTTTTTGCATCTTAGATGTGGAACCCCAGCGATCAAAATACGTATATAACTGATATACTCTAATTTTTCTGTGTCCCAGAGAACCCCAGGGAATTCATCCACCAATGTTCAGCATTTACAGATGAGGGAGGTAGTTTATGCTGCTGGAAAAGGGGTGTCAAGGATTGCCAGCCCCTCTGAGGCCCCAAAACTCAAAGGAAAAAGTGGGAAAGGGTGCTTATTGGGGACGAGAGCCAAGAATCCAAATTGAATTATTACAGGTAGTCCTCGCTTAACGACCACAATTGGGACTGGGATTTTGGTTGCTGAGCAAAGCAGTCATTAAGCAAATCTGACCCAATTTTACAACCTTTTTTGCAGTGGTTGTTAAGCGAATCACCATGGGCATTAAGCAAATCATGCGGACATTAAGCGAATCACGCGGTTCCCCATTGATTTTGCTTGCCAGAAGCCTGACGGGAAGGTTGAAAATGGTGATCACGTGACCACAGGATGCTGCAACGGTCATAAATGCAAACTGGTTGCCAAGCACCCAAATTGTGATCACGTGACCACGGGGATGCTGTGGCAGTCATAAGTGTGAGGACCAGTCATAAGTCGGCTTTTTCAGCACTGTTGTAAGTCTGAACCGTCACTAAACGAATGGTTGTTAAGTGAGGACTAACTAATGCTGCAGGAAGAGGAGTGGCTGAGTTTGGCTTTGGAGGTACCGAATGCAAAGAGGGGGGCCTGAGAGCAATGAATGGGGCATTCTTTCTGGGAAGGAAGTCTTGTTCTGGATGCTATAAGAGGCCGGAAACCAAAAGACCGACCAGAAAAGGTGGAGCTGTGCTGGAAATGGGCTGAGGGTCTCTGCTGAAGATAAAGGCTGCTGGTAGCCAGACCATATTCTCGTGAGAATTGAGATTTTCGAACAGTTCCAGGACTTGGCGTGCATCTTGTTCAGGCTGAGTTTTTTTCAGTTCTGCATTTTCCGAAGCGCAGGCATCTTCAGAGACTGTTTTTTTTTCCCTAGAATACTGAAATCTCTCTCTCTTTTTTTTTAACCAGAGCCAGCTTTTTCTTTGTGTCGGTTTGTTTTGCATTTTTGAGGGGCGGGGAGCGGTGTTAGTGGTTTTGCACACTTATTTTAGTCTTTCTTTCATTTTTAGTTAGTGGTGTTTAGTTAGTGGCATTGCACGCTGTAGCTAGTGGTTTTGCACACTTATTTTAGTCTTTCTTTCATTTTTAGTCAGTGGTGTTTAGTTAGTGGCATTGCACTCTGTAGCTAGTGGTTTTGCACACTTATTTTAGTTTCTATTTCATTTTTAGTTAGTGGTGTTTAGTTAGTGGCATTGCACGCTGTGGCTAGTGGTTTTGCACACTTATTTTAGTCTTTCTTTCATTTTTAGTTAGTGTTTAGTTAGTGGCATTGCACTCTGTAGCTAGTGGTTTTGCATACTTATTTTAGTCTCTATTTCATTTTTAGTTAGTGGTGTTTAGTTAGTGGCATTGCATGCTGTAGTTAGTGGTTTTGCACACTTATTTTAGTCTCAATTTCATGTTTTAAAAACCACCAACATTTATTTGTTTTTTAAAAAAACTCCAAATCTGCATTACTGGGGGGGGGGGAATGGGTCTGAGGGCTGCATTCCACTTTTATGACCTGGGCAGCTTGGCCAGCTTCGCCCTTAAAGAGAAGCCCTCCTTGCTGAGTGATGTACAAAATATTTAATGCAGCATTGTGGATAGGAATGCAGTTGGGACAGAACAGGGGTTCCAAATTCCTGGATGTTTGAGGGACTCTTTCATGGCCCCTCAATTGTGTGTCGGTTCTGTTCCCTTCTCTTGTGCAGTGGGGCAGCCCTCCCGTAGACAGGCTCGCCTGTCGAAAAGACCCTGGTGTGGCAGGGTGGGTTGCAGGACCAGGCACGTCAATCACATCCTCGTCTGAGAAGGAGGGCCAGACAGCCAAGAGCCATGCCCTGATCTCAAAAACATTGCAGTTGCACAACGCACAAGATGTCCCGATGTCTACTTGGAAACGGGGGCGTTTCCAAATGGAATCCAGGTCAAGCTTTTGCAAAAAAGATGCACAATGCTGGCTTGGGAGCCACGCAACCGCCCGGTGGCTTGGAGCAGAGCAGGCCAGCGAGGATGACCTTAATGCTGCTGCTGCTGTGTCGAATCAAATCAAATCTTTATTACGGTCAAAAACCAGCATATGCGGCTGTGTTGGTCCTCCTCCCTTTGAAAGCCTGGCCTTCCCCTCCCCTCCCGGCTTTGCCTAAGCCAGCTCCTCCGTTTCCGCAGGCCCAGCGGTGCCCCTTTTAGTTCAAACTCGGTCAGCTGTTTACACTTCCGGTGGCCTCCCTTCCTTTCTCATTGGCTGTGGAGCCCGGTTGAGGCTGTGTCGCCAAATAAAGCAACAGTATAAAAAGTGTGCGTGTGTGTGTGTCGGGCCGGGGCTGGTGAAGGAGTTGCGAGTGTTGGCGGTCAGGTTGTGAATGAAAGCCTGAGCAAAGGCTCCGGGTTTTATCTCTGGGGACTTTTGCGAAAGGCCCCCCCCCCCCTTCCCCAGGAAAGTGACTTTGGAGGTGCTCCAAATTTGCGATGTGGCTTGCAATTTATGTTCTGTGCTGCTTTTTGCCCTAAACGTGGTGGGCTGGTTCACGCACCGCCCAAGGCTGTAATCGACGGTTTGCAAGATTCTGAGTTCACCCCCAGCCACCAGTGAGCAACTTCCATCCTTTTCCTTTAGCGCTGCTCATCATACAATGGCGGAAAACGGTGTTTTCCAGCTGCAGTGGCTGGCTTTGCCCAAAGGGTTTGTGGGTCAGCCTAAAGCCAACATTTGGAGTGGATTCAGTGAACTCTGTTTATGCCAGCGTAATGTGGGAATCCAGCCACTCTGCAGCCTGTCGGCTGAGTCGAAACCTTCTGTTACTCGGCTACGAGTGATCGCCAATGATGATGCATCAGAACTTTTTCTTCTGTTGAGATGCACTGTTGGTGAATCGATGCGGGTTATTGTAGAGGGTCCTTAAATGTCTTTTATGATATTGCAAAAATGAGAAGATTGAGGGCTATGCTCCCGTGCCATCTACGTTTAATAATATGTTAAAATATTAAATATTAAAATTAATTATTTAATATTAAAATTTTGTTGTAAACCGCCCAGAGTCGCTCTTTGAGTGAGATGGGTGGTGACTAAATTTGAAATAGAAATAAAAATAAATAATTAAAAGAATGGAGCTAGCTGTGTATTTATTTATTTTTTATCCCGCCTTTATTATTTTTATAAATAACTCAAGGCGGTGAACATACCTATTACTCCTTCCTCCTCCTGTTTTCCCCACAACAACAACCCTGTGAGGTGGGTTGGGCTGAGAGAGTGTGACTGGCCCAAGGTCACCCAGCCGGCTTTCATGCCTAAGGTGGGACTAGAACTCTGTCTCCTGGTTTGCCATTGGCTCCTTCCTAGGGCTGAGAGACAGGGACTGGCTCCAGGTCACCCAGCCGGCTTTCATGTGTATCAGTGCTATATGACTGTTTCCTAAGTTTTAATTGATGGCGATCACCGATACGTATCTATTTTTTAATCACATTACCGCTGTGGTACCATTCTTATCTTTGTTCAGCTTGACTACAATCTAGAGTAATAAAATAGTTGAGATCCGTTTCCTGATCTTTGGCTAGTGCCAATTACATGGGAAGAGACTAAGCAATGTTGTATTTTTCTATTCGCTCCCAATTGGTACGTTCCACCGTTTTTAGAAAGCCGCACCTTTGCAGATCTGATTCAGGATTTCTCTGCTGAGCTGACGATGGATGTTCCATCCTACAGGCCCTGGTTTGAACTGACGTTGCAAAAAAAAAAATAGAGCTTGTTTTAATGATCATGGTTTGTGGGAAGGAGTTATTAACCGCTGGATCTAAGGTGCTTAACCCTTACCAGATTGGCTTCCTGCTATTTCAAGAATTAGCAGGCTGAACCATGCCGGTTTAACTAGCCAGCGGGAATCCCAGCTTTGAGATCTGCGGATGGGGGCAGATTTGCCAGAAAAGGTGGCACTCGGTTTCCGAAGAATAGTTTTTCATTTAATCAAGCCCGCGTGGCAGGTAGAGGGGTCAACACCTACCGCTAGATTTTCAGGTAATTCTTGAAAATCCCATTGCATTGGTTGGGGTACCCTCCTCCTCATTATCATCATCCTGACTTTGAGGAAAGTTGCAAAACACTGGCTTTTTCAGGGAGCCCTGGAATGGGATCTGGTGTGAGCGGGGAGCACCCCCTTTCATCTGGATGTTTATTGCTCCTTGGTGCACAATGTCCTTTGGGATTTTACTGGCTGGTGTTAGCAGCCTTTTTGTGATGCTGCTGGAAGAAGGGGACCTCACAGCCCCTTGGGATCGATCGATCAATCAATCCCCACCCTAGCTTGGCTTTCAATGTGATTGGGCCCCTTGCATCCTCATTGTGTGCTCTCTCTTGCAAAACCACCTTCTTAGCTCCTTCCTCGTGGGTGGTGGGTTGCTGGTCTCCTCCCTCCCCTCTGGGGCCGGGATTCAACGCTACTCAGCCTCCTGAGGAGTAATTTCCTATCTTGCTCTTCCCTCCCTGCTTCTTTCCACGAAGTTACAAGCTTTACAGCTGCAAAGGAAGATCCCCATCTGCGGCTGACTCACCGGTACAGCCTTTTTCCCTTTGCTCCCACTTCTGAGAAGCGCCTTGCGTTCAGGAACTCTTGACTGTACTGTCTGGGTTTGCAAAGAGGTTAGCTACACTCTTGGCTCCCTGGGGCTGAGATTCCCAGATATTTTAGAACTGGCTGGGAGAAGAGAAAATTGAACGTTTTGGCAAGCGGCTCTGAGAAGAAAGGCAGGCAGGCGCGCAAGCGGGGGAAGCCGGATGGCTCCCACGCTAGTTGTAACGGGCGTGTTCGGTTGGAGGGGACTTAATGCCACATGTGAACCCAGCCTCTGCGGCTCGTTGGTGCCCACTTCCAGACTTAGGATCTTCTGCAAAGAGGAGAAGCCCTCGTTCACCCCAGACTCGGTGTAGCGTGATGTGAGGGCCCAGCAAATGGGTGGGCGCCACCTGTCGCCCTTCCAAATGGTCAGTTCAGAGGGCAGGTCTCTCTGCACCCCCTCCCCACAATTAAGTCTTCTGATCTCTCTCTCTCTCCTTCTCTGAAATGTCCCCCCCCCCCCCACTTTTTCTTTCTTTCCTGGAACTGTCCCATTCAGGGTATGGTGACTGTGTTCACCCTTCATGCTAAATCCAGGGTTGCTTAATCACAGTTTTTGTGCAGCAAAAAGGGCTGGGTTTACAACTCTCCACCGAGCCATAAGCTGTGGTCTATCCACCACCACTGGCCGAGTTCACCCGTGGCTTTTGGCGCAGCAGCCAAGCACATTTCCTTACACTTTCGTGCAATCCAAGCATGGGTGCACATGGGGGAAGGTGCCTGCACCATCTGACATTTGATTGTATTCCTTTATTTATTAACACCGTTTTGGGATTGTTCCAATTCCTGGGAGGAGGTCCGTACACATCTGAATTCCCGCTGCTTTCGCTGCAGTGTGGGTGCCTGCTTGCCCTGGTTTTTTCCACCTAGCATCTCTCGCAGAGGCGACATCCACTTTGTTCCGCTCTGCGCATCAGTGCGCATGACCCCTTGCCATAGATCGAAGCCCCTGCAGCGTATCTCTGCAAGGTCCAATCTAGCTGTTACTGATCCGGGTTGGGAAATAATTGGGGGGGGGGTGTTTTGTCTTCCTTCCTGGCTGACCTTGGGATCCTGCAGAAGCCAAAAAGGAAAGTTCTGTTGAGCTGAGAATGTGTGTGCATGCGTGTGTGTTGGTGTTTCCTTCCTCCCCCTGGGGTTTTTTTTGAGATCACGGTCCCCATCTGCAGCGATGGCAACAAAGCTGGATGGAAGGAAAATGAACAGGGTTGGTAAGCCCCTTTTTATTCTCTTTTTTTAACTTTTTGCCTTGCAAACCTCAGCATATCTGTATATGGAAATGGCGTCTGATTTGGATGCACAACTGGAGTCATCCTTCTCGAGAAGGGACTCCAGCTTGCAAAAATGTCCACCTTTTAATCAAATGGGTTACTTGGAAAAGGTGCTGCCAGATCTTTCTGAGGTTTTGCTACCCTAAACAAACATGATTCTTGTCCAACAATATATGATGAGCGTGTAAGATAGGAATCTTTCAAGGCCTTTCTTGCTCAGGGGTAAACCTCTGCTTTGCATTTGGCCTGCCGAAAACCCCAATCTTCGTGGCATCCCTGAACACCTGCCTGGGATTCCCCTAACTTTTTTTTTTTGCAGCCCGAGAATCCCTCCAAATTGTGATTGGCCACTTTTTTGGAAGTGTCAAGGAACATCGGTATACTTCGGATGGCTTAATGCATTAAGCGTTAATTGTTCAAAATTCTGCCTCCCCCCCCCCCCCATCATAGCCATGCAGCTGGGGGTGGTAGCCCAAAACATCTGGAAACCCTTGGTATTGGTAACCACCTCCTCTTTTCAAATGCCCCCCCCCCATAACAATTGCACTTCTGAATGTGCAGCGCACTGGAGGATGGGAATTTTTCTGTAGATATATTGCAAGCTGATCTTGCGTAGGCTTCTTTCTATAACTTATTTATGGCTGCTTTTCTCTTTCATGTTCCCCTTGCTAATCCTTGACTCAGCTTTTGCAGTTTCTAACAAAATGGGCAGAAGCGCACGGTTTTTAGGAGGAAGGAGAACTGTGTGAGGACTAGAAACTTGGTTCTTTTATTCAACTTTTTTTTAGATGCAAGCGGAGGCCCGGTCCAGCCCAGCGTTTCCCATCCTCCGCTCCGCGTTGTGTGTGAAATAAGTTTGCCTTGCAGTTCAATTTGCACCCGCTTGGCTGTTTTAGCAATCGCCACCCTCCCTCCTGGCCTTTCTACTGGTCTTAATGATTCTCATCATCCGGCTGATCAGATTGTAAGGGAATCCAACTGTTCTGTTTCCACGGGGGTTCAGAAAAGAAGGGGGAAAAATGGGGGTCATGACAATGGAGTTTTTTGGGACACCGAGGCTCTGTTTGAACATCCAGGAATTGGTTTGGCTTCTTCTGCATGAGCCAGTAGGAATTGCAGTCCCACGTAGCTGGAGGGCAGCTGGTCCGCGCATTTCTTGGGGGACGAAAGTCCTGCTGCACTCCATGCTGCTTCTCTTTTGGGGATCGGGGCCACCGATGGCAGTCTTGCCCCTCCGAGGTGCCAAACGGACGGTCTGTGAGCCACCCATTTGAGACGCTGCCAGGACTCAACCCCGCCCCCCCCCCCTTCTTTGCCTGTTGTGGTAGACGGTGTTTCCCGTTTCTGATGGACTCCTGGGAATTAGGATTGGGCCTGTGTCTCGCGGGCACCCCGCCGGCCTTGCCATCCAGCCCCTGAGACAGAGCGGCCCAACTGAGAACGGCTTGCACCCGAACCGCCGTGCCATTGAATTTTCTCCTAAGGGCTGCCAATGCAAACTCTGCAGGCTGCATGAACCTCCCGGCGTCTGTCTGTCTATCTGCAGAGAAGCCCTGTGTGTGTGTGTGTGTGTGTGTGTGTCTGCAGAGAAGCCCTGTGTGTGTGTGTGTGTTTGCTTTCTGCCTCTCTTCTCCACCCCTCTTTCAAAATATATCCCGCTGGTATAAGGTTATCATTCCATTCCCTGCTGGCATCTGGCTCGTCCGCGCTCCAGCCAGGCTCCTGTTTCACTCCTGACGCAGGTTGCCACAAGGGGAGGCTGAGCTGCTCGGGGACTGGGAAACGTGATTGCAACGGGCACCTCCAGCAAGGTTCCTTGGCTACCCGCAGACACAAACAAAACCTTTCCCCCACACGCACAAGGGGCGCCTTTTATTTTTAAATGCGTGTGTTTTCCAGGCGGCCTCCGTTGGCTGCTTTTGCACCCAGGTTCCTGTGTGCCCAGCCCAGCCCAGCCGTTTCGGACCCGGAGCCCCGTGGATGCCCAGCACCCACTTTCTTTTAAAGTCTCAGCTGCAAGGTCTTGGCACCGAGAAGAGGAGCTCAGTTCGTATGATGTGGCGGCCGCTGGAGCATGCACGGTTGCGCCCGGCTGTAGCATTGCTGCCTCTAAATGCTCTGCTTGCTGCTCGGCTGCATTGGGGTTTCTCTAAGCACTCTAGGACCAACGTGTCCCCCACTTTTCATCTCTTGCACCTGTTACTGCAAACTCCCTGGGTGCTTGGCTGCTATCATCATCATCATCATCATCATCATCATCATCATCTATTTAGGATGCCCATGTTGCCAATCGCAGCCAAAACCAGGCGGGGGTCCCAAAGAGCGACCGGCCTTCAAACTAGAGCTGGGAGTCCCAAGGGAGAAACTCTCACCCCTCCTTCTGGGCAGAGAAAGTGAGGGGTGGGGGATGTCCCCCCCCCCGCATTTCCCCACCGGGAGGGAGGGACGGTGCAGTGTTTCGGGAGGCAAGGGGGGGGGTTGGCTGCACGGTACAAGGGCAGCTCTGGGTTCAGATGCCCCTCAGCTCCCCCTTAGCAGCCCTGCTGGGCCGGATTTTCAAAAAAAGGGGGGGGGGCTGAGAAGAGGGGGTAGAGGGGGTGGGAAAAGCAAGCAGTGGGTGGGGGGGTGTTGCATGACAAGCTCTGTTGCACCCCTTTGAAAGGAGCAGGGATCCTGCTGGGTGCATCGGAGGCAGCCCCCCCCCCCCCATAGCTTCTCCTGACATCTCGCCCCACAAAGGGCTGGGCAGTCCTGGAGCCCCGCCCCTTTTGGCCTCCCTCCAGTTTCCTGTCTGACGTCAAGGGCTGCCTGTCTTCTCCCTGCCCAAGCAGCTCTTTCTACAACTTCTGTTGCAGAGTGTGTGTGCGTCTCTCTGTGTGTGTGTCCCCCCCCCCCCCCTGTAACCTGGGCAGCCCCCAAAACCGGGCGGCCACGGCTCCCGCTGGGTGGAAGACCCCACGGAGCTTTATTCCAACTTTTTTGCTCTTTTTTTTTTTTCTCCTCAATTCCATCTTTCGGAAGAAGTGGGGAATTCATTGCTAGAGTTTTGGGGCGTCTTTTTTTTCGCCTTTCCGGATGGTGAGGAGGAGGAGGAGGAGGAGGAGAATGGTGGCCTGTCCTCTGCCGTCGGCACCCCGGGCGGCCGCGTCGGCAGGCAAACCGCAGAAGGACAGACCTTAAAACAGGATTAACCGTGGAAGAGAAATGGACGGTGGCCGCGTTAAGTCCCCGAGAACGTAGGAGCGCGCACCCGTCCTTTGAGTAACTCACCGGTTTTTGCAGCCAGCCCGGGTGCCTCCGAAGCGAGCGCATACACACTCACACACACACACACACACACGCACGCACGCACGCACGCACATACAGGCACACAGAGTCACCCCTGCAAGGCGTGTGCGGTTTGCTGTTCCGTCACTTCTGGGAAACCAGCATGGACAAAAAACAAGGTAGCTGTGTGTTGCAACTCAAAGAAAGAAAGAAAAAGAAATGGGGGTGGTGGTGGTGGTGGAAGAAGTGGGTTGCCACTCAGGTCGAGGGTTCCCATTCCCTGTGCAAAGGTTACACCCGCCCGTTTCTGCAGCAGGTTCGGGGAATCTTCGGGGCTTAAAATATGCACGGGGGGTGGGGTGGGGAGGTGCGTTATGAGTGTGCAAAAAGTTTTGCACAGGGAGTTCTGGGCGGGGAGTTTTGCACGGGGGGGGATGCAGGAGGCGTGCCAATGCTTTTCGCGGCCCAAGTTGTGTTGGGGTCTGCCCCCCCCCCCCCCATCATTGTCCTTCGGGGCATTTTGGCTGACCGCGTCGGGCGGGACCAGGGTCTGGCCAAACTTTTAGATTTCCGGCCGGCGCTTGACAGGTAGCGTTTTCAAAGGGTTTTGCAACTCTGTCGTGCAGGCAGAGCTCTGAAGCGGCAGCCAGGCCTTTAAAAAAAAAAAATATTTTTTTTTCCTGAAACAGGACTGCGGCTTCCCTTTTTCCTCCTTTTTTGCAACTTCTGCAAACAGGAGACCCGTCCTTTCTTCAGAAAAAGGCTGGGGGGGGGCAGATTCCACCTGCCCCCCTGAAGCGGCACATGGGCTGAATGGCGTCTGTGCATCGCTTCTCACAGCCCCTGGTGACCCCCCTCCCCCAAAGCTGGGTTTTGTTTCCTGCTTTCCAGTTGGACAAATGCTTGTGCTGGTGAGGCGGCGCACTCTGCGCGTGCTTAGAGGTGCCCTCTTCCCTCTCTTCCGGAAGCTGTAGATGGCATGTCGTCAGGCAGAGCGTGCATTGGTTATGGATGGGGAAACTTAAATATTCATGATCCCCTTTGTCATGGGGGGGGGGGATTGGAGGGTACAGGTTATGATCTCCTGCAGTTCTCCCCCCCCCCCCCCCCCGCTGTTTTCCCAAAATGGGTTCCAAATTGTGATATCCAGTGTGACAGTACAACAGTGACTACATCTGCCGGGAGTAATAATCCTGGATTATCGTAATTCATTCAGAGTCATGGGTATGAGATGGGCGGCCTATACATTCGCTAAATAAATAGGAAGTTATGTTATACTTGGATGGGAGACCACCCGGAGATGCAGGCTAGACTGGGGGATTGAAAGAAGCCTTGCAAGCCACTTTTGTATTGTTGCCAAAAAAAAACTAGGTGGGGATGCCCATGAAGTCACCAAAAACTGAGCTTGACTGACAGGAGATTTTACCCTTTACATAAATTAAATTGTGCTCAGTTTTGGTGCTGCCCTGCCTGTTTTTTTTGTTTTTTTTCCTTCCCAGTACCCAAGTGCAGTGCTTGGTTTGAAAAAATGGTTCATTTCTGTCCTATTATTTATTTTATTTATTTAATTTTTATCCCGCCTTTATATATATATAGATTAAGAAGAGTTAAGAATGCTGTGCGTGTTCTTGCCTGTTTCCTGGATTATCGCACCAGTGTAGTATCTCTGGTATCTGAGATGAAATTCCCAGGGATTCATTGTGTTTACATACATGCATTAAGCAAGTTTCTGTTCTTAGGATCAAGGAGTTGCTAGCGTTGTTAAGGAAGCATTGCAAAGGGCTCTGCAGTCTTGAGGGAGGAAGGCAGAGTTTCCAGAAGCTGGGAGGGGAGGGACACTTTTTTTGGTCCCCCACCTTGCTGATAAATGCAGCTGGCCTCACGTTTTGATGTTCAAAACACTCTGCGTAAGGGCCGTTCCTCGCCTTGGCAATCACTGCTAGTCTTGGGAATGCAATTCCTAGAGATGGGATGGGCTGTTTTTACACCCCTGTGAGGTAGGCCAGTATGTTCTTCCTGCAGACAAATACAGGTACTCCTCGTTTAGCGACCGCTCGCAGTGACGACGGTGATGAAAAAGGCACTTTGCAACCAATCTTCGCACTGATGACCTTTGCAGGTCTGGAAAGCAAAGGAAAGGAGTCGGATTGTAAGCACAGTCATGGTTTCACTTAGCGACCGCTTCGCATAACGACCGAGTTGCCGGTCCCGATTGTGGTCGCTCAGCGAGGACAACCTGTAGATAAACGGGATTAGGGTGATGCATTATGGAAACCTGCACAGCGAGTTGGTGTCGAGGTAGGATTACAGATAAGGGCCTGTCCAGTTCATAATTCCAATCCCAAGGCGCTGCGAGAATTCGGACAAAATCATTTGATTTGATTTATTTTTGGACTTCCTCTACCAGCTGCCAGCAAAGTCTTTTCGTTGGTTTGCAATACGCAACGTGCGTGGGTTGGGGCTTGAATTTGCCCTGGTCGTTGAAACCACGGGGCGCTTTGGAAAGGAGCAGAAATATAGCCGTGTGCTTGCATGGTTCTTGCACTTTTGGGTGTATTGCTTAAAATCAAAGGCCAAGGATATAGGAAACGTTCTGCCATGGAACATTTCTACCCCCAAATGGGGCATTCTGACTTCAGATGGGGCTGTTCCTAACCTCCAGCCCCGTCTGGCAAGCTCCTTGTGCGGAGGGAACGTTCCACGGTGGAACATTTTGCATAGCCTGTCAAAGACCAGTGGACTTATTTGTGCTTGGCCAAACAGAGCAACAGGGTTTTATTCAAAGGGTGTCATATATCTCCCCCCCCCACCCCGCTTCCAAAGATGGCGTAAGTCATATTCATTTTAGTTTGTGCTAACGCCGGAGAAGGAAGAGCACAGGACAATTCTCTTTTTGGTGAGCGGGGGCCACCGCTGAGAATGCCTTGTTGGAAACCGCTCCCAGAGACGGGTGGCATTTAAGAGCCTGGTCTCTCACACGTCAGCCTTCCCAGGTGGAGCAGAGGGGAAACACGACCAGGTGAGCTAATTCTGCTTTATTGTAAGGCTACATCAGCAGAACCTTGCAAGTCTGAAGGTACAAATCTCCCGTTACAGTTTGAGAAGTTCAGGAGGGTCCCTTCCGAGCCTCTTTCTCTGCCCGTTATGCAGCTGTGGGCTGTGCCGTCTCTTCTCTGACCGTTCCCCAGGCAGCATCTCTTCGCCCCATCTCCCAAGGTCTTTCCCACATCCCATTACACACGTTAGCCAACTTAGAAGTTGAGTGCCAAGGTGTAATGGGCTGTGGGAATGACCTTGGGAGACAGGAGGAAGAGCCGCAGCCTAGACAACAGCCTGGTAAGAGAAACCGAGCCCAAAGCAAGAATGGGGATGAAGGAAGCGTCTCAGAAGGGACCCTCCTTAGTTTCCTGGAATGTAAAGCAGGGGAGCGGGGAGTGTTTTCAAACTTGCAAGATTCTGTCACTGTAACCTTACAATAAAGGTAGGGTTAGGACTCGTGATGGGTGCTTCTGGTCTGGACTACCTTGCAGGGCTGACACAAGGGGAATTGCCCTGGAATTGCACGGGCCTGTTGAGAAGCACAAAGGGAGCGTCAGTGTGCTCAAGACCCCCCCCCCCCCGCGCCTGCAGACATACCTGCTTTAAAAGCAAAGGGAGGACAGCAACACGTAGGCGTGCACATTGCAGGCTCTACAGGCATACCCCGTTTTATTGCGCTTCGCTTTATTGCGCTTCGCAGATATTGCTTTTTTTTTTTTTTTACAAGACTCTCCACCAGCAAAAAGGTTACAACTTGCTGAAGGCTCAGATGACGATGAACCTTTTATTAGCAATAAAGTATTTTTTAATTAAGATATGTACCCTTTTTTTTTTAGACCAAATGCTATTGCACACTTAACGGACCACAGCATAGTGTAAATGAAACTTATATATGCACTGGGAAACACCAAAATTTGTGTGACTCGCTTTATTGCGATATTCGCTTTACAGGTAGTCCTCAACTTACGACCATTCGTTTAGCGACAGTTCGAAGTTACAGTGGCACTGAAAAAAGTGACTTACGACTGGTCCTTGCACTTATGACCGTTGCAGTGTCCCTGCGGTCACGTGATCAAAATTCAGGCACCTGGCAACCGGCATGTATTTACGATGGTTGTAGCATCCTGGGATCACGTGATCGCCATCTGCAACCTTCCCAGCCAGCTTCCGACAAGCGGAGTCAATGCGGGAAGCTCGATTCGCTTAATGAACACGTGATTTGCTTAACGACCGTGGCAAATGTAAAATTGGGCATGACTCACTTAATGACCGCCTCGCTTAGCAACAGAAGTTCTGGTCCCAGTTGTGGTCGTCAGTTGAGGACTACCTGTATTGCAGTGGTCTGGAACTGAACCCACCATATCTCCGAGGTATACCTGTACTTCTGTCTTCGGAGTTTTTTAGCTTGCTTGTGACCTTAAAATAAGGTCAACGTAATTTTTGGTGAACTGGCTAAAAATCCTGCAAGGCAGGTTGAAGGCTCTGAAAGAATGTGAGAGTGGGGCAGGAATGTCAGTGGTGGCATGAAGTTTGAACCCGGATTTTCCAGCTTGATTCTTAAGCAGTGTTTCTCAACCTTGGCAGCTTTCAGATGTGTGGACTTCAACTCCCAGAATTCTCCACCCAGGGAATTCTGGGAGTTGGAGTCCACACTTCTGAAAGCTGCCAAGGTTGAGAAACACTGTTCTTGAGGCTCACGTTGCAGCGGTGTGGAATGCATGTCCTCTTCTCTGCCCTTACACGCTGACCCAGTTTTCCGGCTTTGGAAACAGCCTTTCCATGTTCTGCTTTCTCTCCCCTGAGCTGCGTTCTTTCTCCTCCCCACCCTCCAGTTTTCCTCAGGCCCGAACCCTCTGCCAATAGCCTGTGGGATTTTTCAGACCAACAGAAGTGAGGAACGGGTGCAGGCATTTCTATGATCCTTCGGTGATTCAAACCCCGATGACATCACCGAGTTCAGGCCGGCCAAAAACACTTTGGGAACAAAGGAGGTTTCACAGCCATCTTCTGGAACCAGCACAAGGGGGGCTGGGGGGAGAATTCCAGATGAATGCTTTAAAAAAAAAAGGGGGGGGGAAATCTTGGCATTTGGAAAGACTGAACTGTGTGGTGAAAAAAGATGAGATGCACGACTGCAGAATGTTTAATTTTGAGTTCATAGCATTGGAACTTAACTTTGCATCCGTCTAAAAGGCAGCCCGTTAAACAGCTTTTTTACTGACCTCCAGGATGATTGGGGGGATTTTTTTACCAACCTGGGGGTGCAAACTGAGCCTTAGAGACAATGGGGGCCCCGTGGAGCCTCAAAAAGGGTCTTAAAAACTATGAGGACAGGAGGAAACTTTGCAAAATTGGCTCCGTTATTATTAATACCCCTTCTCCTATTATTTTGTTTGTTTTTAGTTTGGTTTTTATAGCTTTTAATGTTTTTTAATATTTAATAATGTTTTAGGTATTTAAATTGTGTTAGCTTTGCCGTACGCCGCCCAGAGTCGCTTAACTCATGAGCTGGGCGGCTATATAAATTGGATAAATAAAATAAAGAAATGGAGGTGAACCGTTTTTGCAAAGTGACCCCGTTTCTAGACACTCAAGTAGTATCGGGCCGTCCCTGTGTGCAGGGGGAATGCCCCTTTAAAAATGAGTGGATTTCATTTCTTGGCAGGAGTCAGAAAGAGGCCCGTTTGCTATAGATCTGCTGTCTTGGCTGCAGTTTGTATACAGCCCATTAGCAAAATAATGGCTCCCTGCTGCAACCGTGCAAGCATCAGAAAACCAGGACACCCTCTTCCTTTCCACCAGATCCCCGTAGCTCCCATTTTCAGTTGGTCAGTTCTGTGCTCTAAAGGACCTGTGAGAATCAGTTCCCCCCAAATGTTTGCTGGTTAACTGCATTGTTTTACCGGGACAACGTATTTGATGTTTGCAACTCAGTATGATGATCCGTTCTTTCAATCCCAAAGACACGTCGCTGTCCCGGTGGCAGGCTTTAAGAAGAGATTTTTAGAGGAATTTCCCTTTTAGGGAAATTGATGGAGAAGACTAGCAACAGTCTTGCTTGCTGTGTGTTACCTCCACGGCCAAAAGCAACAGTTGCCAGGCAACAAAGCCAGGGTGACAGCAGTGTGCATGTGTGTCCTGCTTTGCAGCTTTCCAGAAGCATCAATCTGTCCACTAGGAAACAGATCGAAGCTCGCCCTGCCTTCTAAAACAGGCCCAACGGGGGTCTCAACCCCATATTTGACTGGCTGTGGTTCAACCCTTTTTTTGATTCGTCAAAAAAAATGGCAGCACAGCTGCATTTCCCGGGCTTTTAAGACACCGCTGTCCTACTCTCCTGGGGCGATTTGAGTCTTGCTTCCAGGCGAGTTAGGCATGGATCGTTTCACTTGCCAGGGTAATGGCTCTGTTTCTCCCTGGGGGGGGGGGTATTAGGAGCAGCTCACCTGGATTCTCAGTTTGATCCCCATCCCCTCTTTTAGGGTCAGCACTTGGCAGAAAGTTTAGGGCAGAGCTTTCCAAACTTTTCATGTTGGTGACACACTTTTTAGACATGCATCATTTCACGACACACTCTTACAGCAGGGCACAAGGCAGGCACTAGGACCTGCACGGAATCACAGCAGGTTTGGAGGCAGCAAGGCACAAGGCAGGCATTAGGACCTGCGCGGAATCCTGCAGCAGCAGCCGCAACAAACCCAGACACTGCAGCTGACACACTAACGTGTCCCAACACACAGTTTGGAAAGCTCTGGTTTAGGGGTTGGCTCTCTGATCAAAGCATCCGTTGTAGCTTTTTTCTGGATCCGAAAAGGGATGTGCACAGGAGGAGTGGACATTTTTTTGATGTCTGCTGCATTTCCATGCTGGAATGGCTATTTCAGGGTGGAACGTTTTAGCTTCTTGGCTTCCTACTCTGTGCTGCGGAACAGGTATTCCAGAAATATTTGCCTCGGCTACCAGAAAAAAAAAAAAGGGGGGGGGGAGATGCCAAAATGTCACCAAAGCTGTAGCGAAGCGGATGCCTTTCGTAGAATATATCTACGCACACCCAAAAAGCAGCAATCTGTGCCACAATAAAAGGGACATCAGTAGCATTAAAATGTGAGATACTGCATTGCCTGAAAAATTAACGCAACAATGAGGAATCTTGGAAAATCTTTTGGGCCAAGATATATCTCCAGTTTTTAGTTAGGTTCACAAAGAAAGCCTAGGAGGATTGCCTTTGCAGACAGAGTTGATTGCAACGTAGGCGGCCATATAAATTTGCGCAATAAGTAAAATAAAAATGGCGGCCATATAAATTTGCGCAATAAGTAAAATAAAATAAATCGTTGCATATGGATGTTTGGCATTGCTCCAGATGACAGGTCTGTTTTAACCTCCGTTCCACAACCTTGCTGTTTTAAACATGAATGTTGCTGTTGAATCATTTTGGAAGGCTTTGTGGCCTTGCCTGTTTTTATTTTTCCGATGTTGGCTTCCCGTGCGGCCGTTGATCACCGCTGGCGTAAAAATAAGGGTAGAAAGAAAGTGCAAAGCCGCCAGTACAGCAAGCTTTGCAGAAATGCAGAATCCTGTGCAAGGCCTTTGCTAAACCCCGACAGGCAGCAATTCTCGAAGAGATCAGATGGCGGTGCAACTAGTATGCTATTCCTTTTCGAGGGGAATTTTCAACCGGCTGGATTCCTCCCCTCCCCTCCCCCCCCCCCGTTTGTTTTAGGACATCCTCAACTTGCCAATGCATCTGTGAACTGGAAGTTTCATGGCTGTGCAAATTGCATAGATGTGTAAGTTGCATTTTCTGCATCACCTGCGTGGGCATGCATGCATGTCCCTAGGGAGTTCGCTGTGGAAGGAAGCATTGAGCTGCGGGCTCGGCGCAGCAACCCGACACTCCATCCTGTTGCCGTGCTGACAAGCCTCCAAACAGAAAGGTGGAATTTCCTGCAGAGCTTGTTGGGTCAGGATCCAAGTCACCCAAATACTCATCTTCCCGCACGCTCAGGTGTTCGCCGCGCTTGCAGCCCAAGGGAGTGGGGAGGGAATCCTAGGCTGAGGTTACAGACTGTCCTTGTCCATCTCCAGGGCGTTGCAGTGGTCCCACCAAGGAAACTCTACGAAGCCAGTGGAGATGATGAAAAGTCTTCAGCTGGAGTTGGGGTTCTGCCTGCCCGTTTTGTGGGCTTGAGGCTGGCACCCCAGGGGCTGGAGAGGGCAGGACCACCGGCCAAGCCATGCCTGGGCATTCGTGCTAGTCCTCTTGTGTGCAGAAGAGTCCATGAATCTCCGCAGGGGCACCCTTGTCTGGGAGCCAAGCAAGGGGCTGTTGGAAAAGGGAAGGCAAGGTGGGAATGCCCCCCCCCCATCTGGGTTCTTTTTACAATGCGTGAAAAAAATTAAGGGCTCGATGGAGGCGGGTTTGAAAATGAGCCTCAGTTGGCCCTGGAGCTGCAGAAGTTTTCAAAAAGCTGCGAGCCTCCAGAGGAGGGGCATGGGCCCCCTTCCTCCCGCCCAGTCTGCAAGTGGCAAAGTCAGATCTCCGTCCATCAATATAGTCGTCTTGGTTACAATACAGAAGTGGATTCTGCTTGCCTTTTCATGGATGGATGGATGGAGGAAGAGGAGTAGTTATTCCCCGTTTGTGGGAGAACTGAATTCGGCTTCTGAAAAATCTCAGCTTTCTCTAAATGCAACCCCCCCCCCCCTTTCTAGATCTTAGTGCTTCAGGGGCATGCTTAAAAGTTCCAGTAGAAGAGAAAATCTGTAGTTCGGGGTTGAACTGTGGAGTTCTTGGTGCTCTCTGAGCTTGGTTGTTTGCGTGCAGACGTTTCATTACCCGACTAGGCAACATCATCAGTGAGAGGGAGGGTGGGGTTTCCTCCCTGTTCATATACAGTAGCTTGCCCTGCCAGTGTTGTTGGGGTGTGGTTTTCTCCTTGGTAGTTCCTTGATTAAGGTATTACTTATTACTTAGAGTCCCCTTTGGGGGAGATGGGGCGGTGATATAAATCGAATTATAAATAAAATAAAAAATTACTACTTATTATTATTAATATTAATATTAGGGTAATACCCTAATCAAGGAACTACCAAGAAGACAATCAAGCAGAAACAATACCCCAATCAAGGAACTACCAAGCAGACAGACAAACAAGCAGAAACAATACCCCAATCAAGGAACTACCAAGGAGACAGACAATCAAGCAGAAAACTACCCCAATCAAGGAACTACCAAGCAGACAGACAAACAAGCAGAAACAATACCCCAATCAAGGAACTACCAAGGAGACAGACAATCAAGCAGAAAACTACCCCAATCAAGGAACTACCAAGGAGACAATCAAGCAGAAACAATACCCCAATCAAGGAACTACCAAGCAGACAGACAAACAAGCAGAAACAATACCCCAATCAAGGAACTACCAAGGAGACAAACAATCAAGCAGAAAACTACCCCAATCAAGGAACTACCAAGGAGACAATCAAGCAGAAACAATACCCCAATCAAGGAACTACCAAGCAGACAGACAAACAAGCAGAAACAATACCCCAATCAAGGAACTACCAAGCAGACAAACAATCAAGCAGACAAACAGTACCCCAATCAAGGAACTACCAAGGAGACAATCAAGCAGAAACAATACCCCAATCAAGGAACTACCAAGCAGACAGACAAACAAGCAGAAACAATACCCCAATCAAGGAACTACCAAGCAGACAAACAATCAAGCAGACAAACAGTACCCCAATCAAGGAACTACCAAGGAGAAAACCACACCCCACCAATACTGGCAGGGCAAGCTACTGTATATGGGCGGTGATGTAAGTTGGAAAAATAAATAAATAAATAAAATATGACCAGGGAGGAAACCCCATGCTACCTTGCACTGATGATGTTCCCTAGTCGGGCAATGAAACATCTGTAAGCCAACCACCCAGCTCAGAGAGCGCCAAGGACTCCACGTGCTTAAAAGTTCCTGCCGGCAATACCCCAATAAATCTTGCAGGGTTAAGAAATGTCTCCAAGTTAAGGCAAATGGACCTAACCTAGCTGATAACGTTAGCGGCTCTTTTTGATGCAGAGTTTTGAATTGCACTGAGATCCAACGTTCTCACGTTACCCTTGGAGGGCTATGCGGCATGGACCGATGGGCCTTTTTTCCTGCTGGCAGCACAGACACGACCCTCCTTCCTCTAAGTCAGGGTTTCTCAGCCAGGTTCCGCGGCAGGTCACGGGGGGGGGGGGGGTTCCCTGGGAGATCAGGATTTGTTTAAAAAATTATTTCAGATTCAGGCACCTTCACGTTACAGACGTAGGTTTCGTTCTTTCTTTTTAGTTTCAGAACACCGTTAATGCGTCTATACAGGCCTACCCATGAAACAAGTATAATAGTTTTGTAACTTGTGGCCTATCTTTGAGCCTGAATGGGCAGGGGTTCCTTCCCCGAGGCCTGAAAAATATTTCACGGGTTCCTCCAGGGTCAGAAGGGTGAGAAAGGCTGCTCTTAAGTCCTCACCTATAGCTGTTCCCGAATTCAGAACTGAGTTAATATTCTCATTTTTTGCACTCGGGCGACCCATCTGAGGCAGAATAAGTGTGTGTGTGTGTGTGTGTGCTTGTTTTGCTCCCCCTCTAAATAGTAGAAGCAGGAAATTATATATACCCATCCTGTAGCTATGAAAAGGTTTACAGGACCTAAAACTAGATTGACAAGACTCACTGTTAGTCACATCGGGTGACTAAGGGAGTACTCACCGTCTGCGGCAAAGTCAAACTTACTCTGCCTCCTAGCCTAGCCGGCTCCTCCTTTTCCTAAATCCTTCCTAACATCCACCTTTAACTCTCCTTCGCTGCTAAGTTTGGGGCGGAAGGCAGCGGGGTTGTTACCCGAGCAGCACACTTCTCGGATTTTTTTTTAAATGGGCTGTTTTGTAAAATCAAGCCTTTGCCTCAAGTCTAACCCTAACCCGTTGGATTAGGGGGGGTTCCGACTTGCGACTGAGTTTCTTTTTTAATTTAATGCAATTGGACTCCGTCTGTGAGTACCAAATAGCCGTCTTGTTTTGAATGGCCGACGGAGAGACCCGGCCAGATTGGGTGATGGATATTCCCAGGTGGGGGTTAAGAAGGACTCGGGGGGGGGGGGTCTTCCGAGAATTCCCCACTGGTTCTGACAGCTGCAGGTTGCAAGGGAAGACAGATTGGCTGGAGTGATGACCGTTTAAGGACTTTTCCTTTTAAACGGAGGAATCTCCATCTTTACCCCATCTTTACCCATCTTTACCCATCTTTACCCATCTTTATTAAAGGCGCTATGGACTTTGAAGAAGCACGAGTACAGGGCGAAAGGGAGAAAAGAGCTAAAAGGAAGGCACGTCAAGCAAACCCTCATCATGACCGTCTCCCACCCGGAAACCTATGCCCTCATTGTGGGAGGTTGTGCGGATCCAGAATTGGCCTTTACAGCCACTTACGGATCCACTGTTAAAATTTTACCCTTGGAAGACAATCTTACTCGGCTACGAGTGATCGCCAATGAATAATGAATGCCCAAAAGCAGCCGTGGGTCTCCAGAGGACAAAAGCTGAAGCTGGTTTTGTTGGCGCTTTGCATGCCGTTAAATACGGTTCCTGAGATTATTCCATGCTCCTGACTTTTATAATTGTCTCCCTTTTGGTCTACATCAGTATTTCTCAACCATGGCAGCTTGAAGATGGGTGGACTTCAACTCCCAATTTCCCGGCTGGCTGGGGAATTCTGGGAGTTGAAGTCCACCCATCTTCAAGCTGCCAAGGTTGAGAAACACTGGTATACGTTAAATATGACTATTTGGAACTCACTTTGGGGGATGAGGCTGGGGGTCAGAGGAACCCTTCTGTTCTAAGCAGACATCTGGATTGGAGAACGTCATCGGTTGCATCCTGTTTCCGTAAGTCAAGGACAGCAATATTTTTTTCCTCCGTGGCTGCATTTTCCCCCTTCTCAGGGGAACTGGCTGATGATCGTACACTCATGAATTGCAATCGGGCTGAAAGAGGGGGGCTCCCTCCCCCCCTTCTCAGAGGGTTTGGGGTTCTTTTAACACACAGAATATCACCATTTGCAGAGTTTAACCCACCCGTTTAGCACTCCTCCCAGGCTCAAAAATCCATAATTTGTAGCACCATTTTGCAGTGTGATTTTGGCTCGGGGGACTAGAGAAACAGGCGTGGGGGGCACATGTGGCCCAAAACCGCCAATGTTGTCCTTAGTAGACACCCCCCCCCTTTTAGATTCTTAACTTGGGAAGTCCATGTGTTTTAAAGCCCTTTTTTTAATCATCTAAAGTACTGCTTTCCAACCTGGGCAACTTCCAGAAAAGTAGACTTCATATTCCCAGAATTCCCTAGTCAGCAGGCCATTGCTAAGAATTCTGGGAGTTGAAGTCCATACAGCTGGAAGACGCCAAGGCTGGGAAACATGGGTCTAAATCTATCCGAAGTAAGGAAGTTTAATGGGAAAGTTACCCTAACTCATCAGTTCCGTTATGCTAAATGAAAAATTGGTGTTTCCTAAGGATCATGTATACATTGCGCTAAGCAATAATGTAGTGGTTGAGCTCCATATTAATAACACTGAGTATTTTATATTGGAAGTATAGTTTTATATTTGATATTGGAAGTATAGTTACAAGTTTAATATCCATTATTCTGTTCAGGTCAAGTCTCAATGCTGCATTTGTCCTGGATGGATAAAATAGGAAGTGACTTCAGGTTGTGTTTTGCAGTGTGTTTCTCTGTTTGAGTAACCTTATTCTATATTTTGGGGCAGGGGCGGGAAGATTTCTGCTTTGTGTTTTGAGCAGCGAGCTCTTAATGGGCCAGAAAAACCTGCAGAAATGTCCCGCTTCCTCTACTGGGGCTCCCCAAAAGATTCAGAATTATTTTCAACCCCCTTAATTGTTTCTGCAAGAGAAGACCTCAGGATAAGTGAGCGTTGTGTAATGCTGTAACCCTGGAAACATTTATGGAAGTGGGAAATATTTAGCTGGAAGGATAGTGTATACAATCTTAAAATAAATGTGGTTATAAAGGATGAGCTGTGCTCCGTCTGCAAGCTTTTAGATGACCTAACCTTTCTTTGTAGGGTTTAGAGCTTTGCATTGGGTTCAGACCAGGACACCATGGCTTGTTCAAATAATCACAGACAAAACAAACCTTGGCTTACTGTAATATGTGAACCCAGTCACTTGGTTACAATTGCTGCTTTCCCTAACCCCTTGTATATAAAAAAATTCAAGGTAGCATTCCTTTTGGATAGCTTTTGCATCACACCCCACATTCCCTTGTAATTATACAAAATACCCAGTTTTGCAAATTGTTGTCAATTGCAATCAACATTGGGGAAGTCTTGGTGACTTGAATAAACAGAAGGTTTGTGTCAAGATCTTAGACAAATGATGCCACCTTTTGAAGTCCTTCCTTCCTTCCTCTTTTCTTGATTTATTTATTTTTTTAAATAAAGATTCAAAAACTACTTGTGGGAACTGGCATAAAAATGTGGTCTTCCTCTCCTTCTGCCGTGGTTGGCTTTTGAAATTCTAGAAATGGAGGGACCTCTAGTGGTTCTGACCATGTCTGAATTGGAAGGTGGAAGCCTGGAGCTGGCTTACATTCAAGTAGGACAAGGAAGAATGAATTAGAATGGAGTTGTTTCCCTGAATGTAGAGGTTTCCCCAGGCACAGACAAGCCTAAGACTGGTTTCTTGGGTGCAAACAAACAAAATCAAGCCATATTTATGTGGAAAATACTGGAATGGTCTGTGTCTCAAGGAAGGAGATCTCCAATCCGAAAGAGGTTAAGAAGGTGTCTTGAAAGTGCAATTAAATATGTGATTAGCCATCCCAAACTTTTGGACAGTAGTGAGCTTGAGTGTTAAGCCCAGTTAGGCTTCTGTGGATTACAGCAGAACAACTGCGATACTATTTATTTATTTATTTATTTATTTTTATTTATTATTTCAATTTATTCCCCGCCCATCTCCCTTGCAAGGGACTCTGGGCGGGTGCCCTATCTGATGCCCTACCTGTAAGGCATCTGATAGGCCATTGGAGAGCATCCTAAATTCATAAAGCCAATCGCTTGGATTAGACCCAAGGGAGGATAGCCCTCAACTCTTGTGTGTTCTTTATCAGACAATTGTGTAGGAAACAAGTGGAGAACAGAAGAGCGCCAATCTGCAACATGTAACGTTTCTCTGTCCTCAATAAGGTGGAATGTACCTGCTTGAAGCCTCTGGTCAATTCTGCACCTGTGTCGGTTATTTGGTTTTAGGTGATGGGCACTTTTACCCCATGGCTCGCAAGATTTTAGACTCGTACTTGCACAGTTGATGAACGTATATCGTTACAGGTACAGGTAGTCCTCGCTTAACAACCACAATTGGGACTGGAATTTCGGTTGCTAAGCGAAGCAGTCATTAAGCGAATCAGACCTGATTTTACGACTTTTTATGCGGCGGTCGTTAAGCGAATCACACAGTTCCCCATTGATTTTGCTTGCCAGAAGCCGGCCGGGAAGATCGAAAATGGTGACCACGGGAGAGTCACGAATTCAGAATTAAGTGTGAGAACTGGTTGCAAGTCATTTTTTCAACACCATTGTAAGTCCGAACTGTCACTATACGAATGGTGGTTAAGTGAGGACTACCTGTAGTCCTCATTTCGTGACTGCCTCGTTTAGCAACCATTTGCAGTTACTGTGGTGATGAAAAAGTAACTCCGCAACCAATCCTTGCATTGACAACCTTCGCAGATCCGTCAAGCAAAGGAAAGCTGAAGTCAGATTATAAGCACAGTCGCTGTTTCACTTAGCGACTGCTTCGCTTGATGACTGAGTTGCCAGTCCCAATTGTGGTCGCTCAACGAGGATGATCTGTATAGTAGCTGACATTACACTTTTATTACAGAGACTCCTTGTTATGTTAATATTTTATTGCACCCATTTGATGTGGCTTTCACGTTGCATAGTTTGCTGGCCATTGGCTGAATAAATCTTTGCTGTATTGCAGGGCTTTCCAAAGTTTTCCCGCGGCGACACACCAACCGCCGTTGGTGTGTCGCCGTGGGAAAACCCGGAAGTGCCGCCGTTGCGACAGCGCGCAAAAACCCAGAAGCGCTGCTGCCGCTTTTGAATTTTTGCACGCCGCCGTTGGTGTGTCGCCGCGGGAAAACCCGGAAGCACTGATGATGATCAGCGCTTCCGGGTTGTGTGGCGACACACCAGACTGTGTGTGGCGACAGACTTTTGTGTCGCGACACACAGTTTGGAAAGCTCTGCTGTATTGTATTGCATTTTAACTGTGTTTTTTGTTGTAAAGTCCCCCGAGTCCCTCCTCAGGGGGAGATGGGCGGTGATAAAATTTGAAATTTCCTCCATGGGCTTTTCCCCGCTTATGGTCAACCCAACTATTCTGGCTTTTTTAACAACTGCTGTTTTCTAACCTCCCCCCTCTTCTCTTGCAGATCCCAAAGGATCCTTGGAGAAGCGCAAAGTCGGTAAGTTAGGTCTCCATTTTTTTAAAAAAAAAACCCTCCATCACTGAAAATCACTTGTTCGGCATACCTGCAGTATCTGAGAGTACAGGCAAAATTCTTCATTTTTGGAACCTGTTTACCCCAGCTTCCCTACAGTTGACAGGTATCAACTGGTAGATCTTGTTCTCATCCTGTCTTCCATCCAGGCTCCTGACCTTTTCTTCTGCAAAATTCCTTGACTTACTGTTTATCTTGTGCTTTTCGTGAAAGCAAAACGTAGCTGTAAGGAGAGGCTCACAAATGCAGCGACATGGGTTGTGATAGTGCCCCCTCCATGCAAGTGTTTCTTCAATGTAGACAAAGCTTGTGCGCAGGTGGTCGGTCGGGACAAAATCCACGGTTTGGTGGTTTCTCTACCTTCCTGTTGAGGTTCTCCTCGTGGTCTCATAACAGGACAAAAGAACAAGGTTGGCTGGGTGTACGCATGACCCCGAGCAACGGTGTGGTTTGGTTTTACTTAGCAAAAAAGGTCGTCTCACATTTGTGGCCTGTAGACCAGTGTTTTTCAAAGTTGGCAACTTTAAGATGTGTGGGCTTCAACTCCCTGAACTCATCCTCTTGACAGCCCTGCGAGGTAGGCTGGGCTGTGAGAGAGTGATGCCAATACAGCAACAGCTGGAGTGGAAAGAATTTTGAATTAGACGGATTCTTCATAGCCTATCCATCGCTCTCCATTCTGGAATCCTGGCAGGGCAGGTTTGGAGGCAGCCAGGCACCAGGCAGGTACTAGGACCTGCGTGGAATCCTGGCAGGGCAGGTTTGGAGGCAGCCAGGCACAAGGCAGGCACTAGGACCTGTGCGGAATCACAGCAGGTTTGGAGGCAGCAAGGCACAAGGCAGGCACTAGGACCTGCGTGGAATCCTGGCAGGGCTCGGAGGCAGCAGCAGCCGTGACACACCCAGACACTGCAGCCAACACACTAACGTGTCACGACACACAGTTTGGAAAGCTCTGGTCTAGCATCTCAGATGAACAGAAACCTTGCACTCTCAAGCAGATTTATTTTTAAAAGTGTCCTCTTTCTTCTAGGACCAAGGAAGAAAAGACCACCCATTTTAACAATGCCACCGGTCAACAAACAGTCGTCCGTCCCTCCAACGTAAGATCTGTTTCACCTCTTTTTACAGGTTCCTGCCAAGTAAAAGCTAAAAGTAGTTTGGCTGAAGACTATTTTAAATTAAAGTCTTGTCCTCAAGATGCTGAAAGACATGTGAGAAGCATTAATATTTCCTGAAAGAGAGAAAACCAGAACTTACATAAGTAAAATTTGGTTCTCTGGACCTGTTTAGTGGACTGCAGATGGAAAGGAGAAAATGTTATTTCAGACGTCACCCCTCCCAAAGTCCGTTGTTTCTGAATCAGTCTGGACAATTGGCATAATTTAGGGCATTGGCATCCAGTGACATAATGAGATGATTGATGTTTTCACATAATTTGCCTCAGTTTATGTCACTTGCATGGTTATGTAATTGACGTCAATGGCCTGATCACCCAAATGATATAAACCGGTGCAATTGACGTAAACATTTCAATTACATAATCGCACAAAGGACATCCATTATGCTCATTTGGATTTAACGGACACCCTGCCCCCCAAACAGTCTGTTAAATTGAGGTTTTGCTGTAATGTAAGAACGTGAGAAAGGATGAATTGCTGCTTTACCTGGAGATGCGCACTGGGTTTTCTTGCAATGTCTCTTCCAGAACCATTTTGGGACTGGATTGGATTCTTTTCTTTGTTTCCTCTGCAGACCTCCAAGGAACTTGGATTCCAGGACTTTTATTACTATTGGAGAAAAGGTAGGTCTTGTTCTTGTCCTGTCCTCCATCCAGGCTTCTGACCTTCCTGTTGAGGTTCTCCTCGTGCTCTTAATAACAGGACAAAAGAACAAGGTTGGCTGGGTGTACACATGACCCCGAGCAACGGCGTGGTTTGCTTTTACTTAGCAAGATAGGTTCTTCTCACATTTGTGGCCTGTAGACCAGTGTTTTTCAAACTTGGCAACTTTAAGCTGCGTGGACTTCAACTCCCAAAATTCCCCAGCCAGCATGGCAGGCTGGGGTATTCTGGGAATTGAAGTCCACAAAGCTTAAAGTTGTTGCGGTTGAGAAACACTGCTGTAGACCATGAGTGCTAGCTGTGTGGGGTCTATCAGCCATAGTTACAACAAGCCATGGCTTGGTGGGTGAGAATCCATCTGGGTAGGAGAGATGTTCTGCTGTGTCGGTGGAACTCGCTGCCCCAGGAAGCTTGCTTGATACCGCCTACAAAACCTCTGGAAGAACGTTCTTTCTAAGGGCTTCCAGTATCTTAAGCATTTAGGGCAACCCAGTCCTCCCCTTTTACAGTTCTGCTTTCTGTTGAACCTGACCTCAGTTTCTTTCTGAATCTCCTCCTACTTCATATTCCTCTTTGTGGCAAACAACCCCCTGCCCCCATTACTGCTGGGTGGAAGGCCTGACCTGACTGGGTAACAGAGGGGTCACTTACGGTCATCTTCTCCCTTCCTCCCGATGGCCTTTTCCGTTCCTGCCTTTGGAAGCTTCTCATTGGCTATGGGATGACCCAGCCTGGACCCATGGGAGTGTGTGTGACCCTCACACTCGCCACATCGGCTAGAAATAGCTGGCGGTCTCTTGTTACAGGCTGTCCTGTAAGCTGTATGTCATTCGAAGAATAACGACCTTAGTTTTAGGAACAGAGAGAGCTTCATTCTTCCAAGTGGGAATGGCACGCCATCAAATATAGCAGCCTTCTCAACTTTTTGATTCTGGAGGAACGCTTGAAATATTTTTCAGGCCTCGGGGAACCCCTGCACATTCAGGCTCAAATATAGGCCACAAGTTACAAAATTATTATATTCGTTTCATGGGTAAGCCTATAGATATGTATTCACAGTGGTCTTAAACTGAAAATAAAGAATGAAACTTACCTCTCTAATGTGAAGTTGCCCGAATTGGAAATAATTTTTAAAATAAATTGTGATCTGCCAGGGAACCCCTAGTGACCTCTTGCGGAACCTGAGGGTGCCACGGAACCCTGGGTGAGAAACCCTGAAATATAGTGACATCTGCATTAAATGGCCGTAGTAATCTGGGGTGTAAGGTTTGACTAGAATTGTATGTATAACTGCTGAGAGGAAGATCGGAAGCCACTTCTTTATATATAAATTATTTTTTTCATGTTTTCTGTTCTTCTATTTTCTTTTTCTTTATCTCCTTTTTTCTTTGTCTCTTCCTTTTTTTCTTTTTTCTTTTTCACATTTATCTTACTATATTTTTTTCTTTGGATGTATTTCTTATGTACGTAAAATCTTTTAATAAAAACTATTTTTTTTAAAAAAAAATGTGTGGACTTCAACTCCCAGAATTCCCCATGCTGGCTGGGGAATTCTGGGAGTTGGTCCACACATCTTAAAGTTGCAAAGGTTGAGAAACACTGCTTTACAGTATCCCTTCCTTTAATTAACACTCACAGACTAGATAGATAGAGGATGGATGGATGGATGGATGGATGGATGGATGGAAGGAATGTGTGCTGAAAAGCAGGAATTGGAAAGGGGTATTTAACTTTCTCCAAAGCCAAATTATTTAGTAATTGGCTGGGGGAATTAATCCTTTTGCAGAATTTCTTCAGCGAAACGCTCTCGAGCAAGGGGCACGTTATAGCGCATCTTTCTGCAGTGGACCATTCCAGACTCCCTGGTTTGAATGGAACGTGTAGGGCAGAGGAGGCAGAATTAATGGACCGTGGAGGGCTGACTTCCATTTGACCCCCACAATGGTGGGACCCTCTGCCAGCTCGCTGTTTAGCCTTCTGCTCTGTCAGCCAGACAGAAATCCACCTGGAGTGGCTGAAAAGGGCTTCAGGCATGGTACTTGGGGGGTCGGGGAGCCAGGACCAATGCAAGAGATGGATAACTCAGGTTGAAAGATTTGCCGAAGATACACCCCACAGCCCCAGAGGGATAAATCAGGATATTCTCTCAACTTCCAAACCTCGCCTTCCTTCTCTTTGCAGGAAAATTCAGAAGGCTACCTAAGCAACAATCTTGTTTAATCTTTCACCTCCCTACTCTGAACAAACATATTGATATTCTTTTTTTTTTTAATCTGTTCAATCGTGTCCGATTCTCGGAGACTGCCTGGAGAAGTCCCTGCAGTTTTCTTGGCAAGGTTTTTCAGAAGTGGTTTGCCATGGCCTCCTTCCTAGGGCCAAGAGAAAGTGACTGGCCCAAGGTTGCCCAGCTGGCTTCGTGCCTAAAGCAGGATTAGAACTCACAGTCTCCCGGTTTCTAGCCTGCTGCCTTCACCACGACACCAAACTGGCTCTCTAATGTTCTTATTACACTGGGATTAATAGGCAGCCTTTTCTAGGCTGTGGACAGCATAAAGGTAAAGGTTCCCCCCGCACATTTGTGCAGTCGTGTCCGACACTAGGGGCCAGTGCTCATCTCTGTTTGTTAGCCGAAGAGCCAGCGTTGTCCGAAGATGCTTCCATGGTCATGTGGCTGGCATGACACACGTGGAACGCTTTTACCATCCCATCAAAGTGGTACCTATTAATCTACTTGCATTTGCATGCTTTTGAATTGCTCAGTTGGCAAGAGCTGGGGCGAGTGCGGGAGTTCACTCCGTCACGCGAGGTTAGGGATTCGAACCTCCGAACTTGCGATCTTCTGATCGACAAGCCTGGCGTCTTACCCGCTGAGCCACCACGCCCCTTGTGGCCAGCATACAGCTGACTTTAAACATAAGGAGTGCTCAGCCTCAAACTATCCCACTCTCAGCCTTTTGAGGGGAGAGCATTAACGGATGACACCCCTTTTGCTTTACCCAAGCTGAGGAAAGCATTTTTCAGGGCTGGGCCCTGCCCACTTTTCTCTGCCTTGCGTTCCTGCAGATCCTGGGGGATCGGTCGAAAGACTTCACTGTGTGCTATGATATTGTAAAGTCTGTAGGGATATGCAGAATAGTTTATTTTACCCTGCTGCATAGCAAGAACAGAATATTATATGAACTTCCCTCTCTCAGATAGGAATTTATTCCCCCCCCCCGGCACAATAACTAAATTTTGTGTTGCCACAATGAAAACAAGGCAATAACACTATTGTTTTTCCTTTTTAATGATGTTTTTATGTAATTTCCGGGTTGTTGATGGAAACGAATTGGATGGATGAAATGTTTTGCCTTCAAGAGTGTTTGTGCTGGTTTGTTGGGGGTTGGCGCGGAGGGCAAGAAACCTGTTTCTATATCCTTAACCCACTGGTCATTTCTTTCCCCTGTTGTTCCATCTGCCAACGTCTCGTCCGATCTGCAGAATTTTGAAGTTGAGGCTGACGATTTGGTGAGCATCTCAGAGCTGGGGAGAGGTGCTTACGGCGTGGTGGAGAAAGTGCATCATGCGAAGAGCGACACAATCATGGCTGTGAAGGTGAGAACGTTAGCAAAGGGGCTCAACAATTTGGACCTAGTGTGTTGCACTGTCACACAACCCTTCAAGGCAGATCAGACGAGGAAACCAATGTCATGTAGGCCAGTACTAACTTTATTGTACAGTTATAGTAACAGAATCTTACAAGTCTGCATGTGCTTCCCCCCCCCCGCCAGCCCTTCGAGGTAGTCCGGACAAGAAACCAAAACGACCTTTATTGTAAGGTTACAGTAACAGAATCTTGCAAGTCTGAAAGCCCATCTCTCCCCTCTTGCCTTTACTTTCCAGGGAACTAGGGAGGGTCCCCTCTGAGATGCTTCCCACGCCCCCATTCCTTCTGTGGGCTCAGCTGCCTCTTATCTGACCATTGTCTAGTCTGTGGCTATCCCTTCTCCAGTCTCTCAAGGATATTCCCACAGACCATTACACCCCCTCTCTCCAGAAACCAGGAGACTGAGAGTTCTAGTCCTGCCTCAGGCATGAAAGCCGGCTGGGTGACCTGGGGCCAGTCCCTCTCTCTCAGCCCTAGGAAGGAGCCAATGGCAAGCCAGGAGACTGAGAGTTCTAGTCCCGCCTTAGGCATGAAGGCCGGCTAGGTGACCTTGGGCCAGTCCCCCTCTCTCAGCCCAACTCGCCTCACAGGGTTGTGGTTGTGGAAAAATAGGAGGAGGAAGGAGTATTAGGTATGTTCGCCGCCTTGAGTTATTTATAAAAATAATAAAGGCAGGATAAAAGTTAAATAAATTAAATTAAACTAGGGAGGAGCTTGTCTGAGAGGTTTATGCATGTCCCGTTCTTGCTCTGGACTCAGCTCCCTTTTATCTGACCGTTGCCTTGGCAGCGGCTCTTCCTCCCGTCCCTCAAGGTTATTCCCACTACATGCATGAACCCAGGTGCTGTGTTTTGCAAACAATGCTTTACGGCTTAGCATAGGGCCCAAAAACAGTCAGTAGTGATAATGTATCTCAGCGTTGCTCCATCTTGAAGAGTGGACAGCCAACTCCCAGAATTCCCCATCCAGCAGAGCCCTTGCTGAGAGTTCTGGGGGTTGTGGTCCAATACCTCAAGGTCGAAGAGGTTGGGAAGGCGGTCTTACCTCCGGCGTTCCGCCATTGATCTTAATTCTTTTCCTTCCAATCCAGAGGATCCGAGCCACTGTGAATACTCAGGAGCAGAAGAGACTAGTGATGGATTTGGATGTCTCCATGAGGACAGTCGACTGCTTTTACACAGTCACTTTTTATGGAGCCCTTTTCAGAGAGGTAATGGAGGAAATCCAGCGTCTTTACTGGCTCACTGGTAGACCATGAGCATTGAAGTGTGGATGGAATGGTAGAAGGCAGAAGGCATGGATGGAAACAGGCTGTTCAGCCCTGTTTTTCTGTAAGAGCTGATCCTTTGCCCTTTGTTGTGATTCAGGAGCCCAAGCGATGGGGTCGTTGCCTTGTCACTCGAGGTATCAACTTGCCTGCGGGGCACCCCGAAATGTCATTTCCAATTTTCAATTTCAAGGCATAATTCCGCTTCCTAAATAGCGATGGGATACATTGTCTGAACCGAGGGGGGGAAGTGGCTTAAGATTTTTCAAACGAATACAATCAAGGAAGGAATAAAATCTCTTCTCTGCCTTTGCTTGGTGCTCAGGGCGATGTGTGGATCTGCATGGAGTTGATGGACATGTCTCTGGACAAATTTTATAAGAAGGTTCTGGAGAAGAAGAAGACCATCCCTGAAGATATACTGGGAAAAATAGCTGTGTCTGTGAGTGTTATCTTTACCTGGATGAGAGAGTGCCACGTTCAGATGCAAAGCTGAATTGTAATTCAGGGTTATAAATCTGGCTGGCAAATAATATTCCCTCCCTTCTTTCTGGAATGAGAACAAAAATACCTCTTCCATTACTAGATTGGCCACAATCTAGTGCAGTGTTTGTCAACCTTGGCATCTTGAAGATGGGTGGACTTCAACTCCCAGAATTCCCCAGCCAGCCAGAATTCTGGGGAATTCTGGAAGTTGAAGTCCACCCATCTTAAAGTTGTCAAGGTTGAGAAACACTGGTCTAGTATGTTAACCAAACCCGAGTTTCATTGTGGTTAGTAGAAACTTGAGTTTCAAAAACAGTGCCCTGAAGCTTGCATGTTTCCATGCCCAACTTCCCTGCCATTTTGTCCTGGTTCAGACAACTGAACAAACTCAGCTTAATTAAGATGGAAATGAAAACTTCTGAATTTGTCCTTGCAGCTAATTGGAGGAAAAAAATACACCAGATTCCATTGGAAGGCTTCGTGGTTCTCTTAACGCTAGATTAGTTTTCTCTGAACCTTGATATGGAGGATTTGATTGATTGATTGATTGACTGACTGACTGATTGATTGATTGATTATGTGTCATCAAGTTGTTGTTGACTGTAAGCAACCACGCAGACCAGTGTTTCTCAACCTTGGCATCTTGAAGATGGGTGGACTTCAACTCCCAGAATTCCCCAGCACAGGATGCTGGCTGAGGAATTCTGGGAGTTGAAGTCCACCCATCTTAAAGGGGCCAAGGCTGAGAGACACTGATGTAGCTGGAGGACTTAAAGCCTCTTTGTGCTCAACTGTTCCTCCATACTAGCACTTCTTAGTTTGGGCATATCCTGGGGGTAAGGCAGCAATTTGTAATTGTTTGCGAATCAAGGATCCAGTTTGGGGCTGCCGAGATGCTTGTGTAGAACAACGGAGTCTGGGTTTTTTGTGGGGGTGTTTGAGACCAGGAAAAGGGGTAACTGGTCAAACGGTTAAGGAGCCGCTGTTCCATACAGCAGCCAGAGAGCGTGTAGGTGTGAGAGCACTAACAGGCACCTGATCTTTCTTCCCCTCCTGTCCAGATTGTGCGAGCATTGGAGCATCTCCACAGTAAACTGTCGGTGATTCACAGAGGTAAATGTCTGTTCCAAACCCCATCCGGGTGGCAGGTAATTTCCCACCGTTCTTCCCCGATCCTGTTGAAATGGTGGGCGGTTGAAATTGGGGTGATGTTTTTCCATCTCAGCCTTGTGGGCAAGTGTTCCAAAAAGGCATTTGCCATTTCTCTTCTCTGCTTACAGACGTGAAGCCGTCCAATGTCCTGATCAACAAACAGGGGCATGTGAAAATGTGTGATTTTGGAATCAGTGGTTACTTAGTGGATTCGGTGGCTAAAACCCTGGATGCCGGCTGCAAACCTTACATGGCTGTGAGTGTGGGGACAGTTAGAGGTGGGGGTGGGTCTGTTGGGGGGACATATGTATGTGGGTTTGGGGAACAGTATCCAGTCTTTTTCTCCTTTTCTCCTTTTCTCCTCCGATTCTAATTTCCTTTCCTACAGAGAATTGGCTTGTCCTTTCATTTCTCTCCAAATAGAAAGAAATGCGAAGGGCCATTATTTTTTAGCCAAATTTGATTCCTGTCAACTGTTCAAGTAACCATATTGGGTTTCTTTGGGTTTGTTAAACAAACAAGGAGCCTTAAATGGAAGAGGAAGGGAAGATGAGGATGATTTCCCTCCTGTTTTTCAGAAAATAGGGGAAAACGTGATTATTTCACCAAGTCTTCAGGTCCAGGGTGTTAGAGAGCTCTCTGGAGCAGCCTTTGTCAACTTTTGGACCCTGGAGGAACCCTTGAAATATTTTTCAGGCCTCGGGGAACCCCTGCACACTCAGGCTCAAAGATAGGCCAGAAGTTACAAAATGATTATATTCGTTTCATGGGTAGGCCTGCAGATATGCATTCACAGTGTTCTTAACCTAAAAATAATGAAACTCACCTCTTTCATGTGAAGTTGCCCGAGTTTGAAATAATTTTTTAAATAAATCGTGATCTCTCAGGGAACCCCTAGGGACCTCTCGTGGAACCCTAGGGCTCCACGGAACCGTGGTTGAGAAACCCTGCTCTGGACAATGAATTAGTTTTATTGTATAGAATATTGATTCCCAGCTTTTAGATGGTTATTCACAAGGTATGGTTTTAGTTTTAAAATGGGTTATTGTTCAGTTTTTAATCCCTGATTAGAGATTTGGGAGCTGTACACTGCACAGAGATAGTTGATTGGAGCACCCTATAAGTCCACGTCTGTCTGTCTGTCTGTCTGTCATATGTGTCCGGGGTTTGACTAAAAGTACAATGAACCTTGCAGACCAGTATGATGGCAAAGGTGGTTGTGTGCTGGTTTATTATAGTTTATTAGGGCTATATTCTACTCTACCCCAACCCCTATCGGGGTGTACATTGGCTCAATTCCATCCTCCCAAAACTCACAACAACCCTGCGAGGTAGGGTCAGGCTAGAGCATTCTGATTGGCCTAATGTCTCTGCAGGAATTTTTTGCCCACGTGGATTGCTGGCGTTCATCCAGGACCCTCCCAGCTCCTTTGACTAAGTTTGTTTAATTATTAAATTTATATAGCTGCCCATCTTATATATGTGACTCTGGGTGGTGCACACAATTCAAGTTCTCTCTTTCTGTTTTGCAGCCAGAAAGAATAAACCCAGACCTAAACCAGAAGGGGTACAATGTGAAATCAGACGTGTGGAGTCTTGGGATCACTTTGGTAAGAAATCAAGGAGATCTTGGTTGCTGGCAAGGCAGAAAGCAGAAGGGCCAAGACATAGTATGGAGTATAGGGATAACTACAATGATGACAACAACAACAACTCTTATATGGTCAGTGAAAGACATGTATAAAGAAGAGTGTCCTTTGCAGATATAGATAAGTTTAGAAATGTGTTTCACACAGCAGGTGTGCAATGGTATGTGGGAAAGACCTTGGGAGACTGGGCAAAGAAACGCTGCCCAGGGAACGGTCAGATAAGAGACAGCATAGCCCGCAGCTGGATAGTGGACGGGGCAAGAGGCTCAGAAGGGACCCTCCCTAGTTTCTCAGGCTGTGAAGGAGATGAGGGGGGGAGAGAATTGTACTTTCAGACTTGCAAGATTGATGTCGGCCTTCCCAGGTAGACCAGACAGGAAACACAACCAGATAAGCTAATTCTACTTTATTGTAAGGCTACATTGACAGAATCTTGCAGGTCTGAAAGAACAAATCTCTCGCCATCTCCTTTACAGCCTGAGAAGTTAGGGAGGTCCCTTCTGAGCCTCTTTCCCCACCCGTTATGCAGCTGCGGGCTACGCGGTCTCTTATCTGACTGTTACCAAAGCAGCATCTCTTCGCCCTGTCTCCCAAGGTCTTTCCCACATACCATTACAGGGTGGAATGCCTTGGCAGCAAATGCGGCGGCAGCTGCAGGCTAAGCTTTCTGAAAAGCAGCCGTTTGGAGGGGGCTGAGATAAAGAATAAAATAAAAGGTTCAGTCAAGCTTGATGACTTACTTGACACATCCATGCAGATTTTGGGGGAGGACCGGATAGGGAAGGGGAGAGGCCTCTAAAAAGTAGACAGATTTCATTCCACGTTCTGTGTCACCTTTTGTAGAGCTTACGGGTCTCCCAACAAGATGGATTTTAGAGGTAAAACGCGGGATGATCAAGAGGGATTCCTGAGCCAAGAAGTGGCAATGATCCCCCGTTTAAATGGCTTTAAGAAGGGAGTTTAGCAGTCCCACGAGGGATAAAAGTTGCCCTTTGTTGCAACTGGCAGCATAGCTGCCCTCCAGGTGTGCCTGAAGAGGAGCGTTCTGGGAGTTGACATTCCAGCACATCTGGAGGCAACATCAGGTCAGGCAATGGCAGCGTGGGGAGTTTTCTCGGATCGGGTCTCCCTCGCGGGCTTCCCTCCGTCACCTCCCCTGCCATCTTAGGAAGCCAGATGCCAGCCCAGCCTTTCTCAACCTTTTGACCCTCGAGGAACCCTTGAAATATTTCTCAGGGCTCAGGGAACCCCAGCACATTCAGGCTCAAATCTAGGCCAGAAGTTAGAAAATTATTCTATTCGTTTCATGGGTTGGCCTGTATATGTGCATTAACAGTGTTCTTAAACTGAAGATAATGAGTTAAACTTACCACTTTAATGTGAAGTTGCCCGAATTTGAAATAATTTTTTAAATCGTGATCTCCCAGGGAACCCCTAGTGACCTCTTGCAGAACCCGAGGGCAGTGCTTTCCAAACTCCCGCCGTTGGCGACACACCAACGGCAGCAGCAGTGGCGGCGTGGGGGCGCACGTGGCGGCGGCTGTGGCCTCGTGTTTTCTGCTAAAACCTGGAAGCGCTGCTGTCGCCGCTGCCACCGCCGCGCACGCTGCTGCATGGGCGGCGGCAACGCACCATCACCACTTCTGGGTTTTGTCGCGACACACAGTTTGGAAAGCTATGCCCTAGGCGTTCACGGAACCCTGGTTGAAAAACCTTGTGCTAGACAAATCCAATCTTTTTCTCTCCATCCAGATTGAGATGGCCATTCTCCGTTTCCCCTACGACTCTTGGGGGACCCCCTTCCAGCAGCTTAAGCAGGTAGTGGAAGAACCATCACCTCAGCTCCCAGCCGATCGTTTCTCCAAAGACTTTGTCGACTTCACCGCCCAGTGGTAAATTCCTCCGTGTATTTTTTTTTAAAAGGGAAATAGAAAACGACAACACAAACAGGGTGGTGGGGAGGAGAAGAGAAATACTGGGTGTGCAATGAAAAAGAGAAACAAATGACCCAGCTAACATCCTTAAAAAAATTCAGCCTGGCAAAAGAGAGGATAAAAGGGTAATTAACTGGAAGAAAAGAGAGAAAACACCGATATAATATCCATTGGTATCTATGTGGAATTTATTCTGTCCTGAAGCTTACCATGAAGTCTAGCCCATATCGCTTCATCTTCTCATTTTTAGGACACAGAGACTTTTGAAAAATAGATAAGAGACTCATATCTTGAATCCATTGCTTAAAAACCATTTTTCCATGTATGTAAAATTCTCCCATCTATGTGCCCCACGCACGATAGAGCCAAAACTTTTTGTGAGGTGGCAAATTCCATGTTTTAGAAATGTAGTTTCGCATCACGTTAAAGTCCTTAACTATAATACCCCTCTCCTAAATTGTATTCACATTGGTAACAATGTGATAAGTTTCTTGGTGTTCAGCCACCTCGTGTAGTAACTGAACAGATTTTTTCCAAGAAGAATCCTTCAGATGTGGCCTTCAACTCTGATGCTCCATCTCTGGTGGGCGTGGGTCTGCCTCTCTGGGAATTTTGCTTTAAAACCATGGAAAGGCTTGGGAACTAAGACGAGATATGGAATCCCCATTCCGAATCCTTCCCTTTGTGCCCCTCCAGAAACTAAATCGTGGGGGCTAGAAACTGCTGCTTGCAAACAGTTGTTCTGCGTGACTTTCCGCCCCCAAGCTGTGCATGGTTCCTCGTTTGCATTTCATGTGGTGGAAAGGCGCAGACATCCTGTTCCAATCTAGGGCTGCGTGAACGGTGATTTGAAAAGAAATGGGCATCTCCCTTGTGGTGGTCACAATCTGGATCAAGATTCTAATATTTCTTGTTCGCCTTGTGGAATTGGGGGAGCGAGAAAGAGCTCCTGTTGACCCCCAAATATAAATGGAGTTATTCCACACTCCGCCACATCTTGAAAAGAAGCCGCTATCTCCCTACCGTTCCAGACTGACTTTCTGTAGGCCTGGAGCAGCAAGCGAGAGCCACTCTGGTGTCGTGGTTGAGGCATCAGGCTAGAAAGCGGGAGACTGTGAGTTCTAGTCCCGCCTTGGGCACGAAGCCAGCTGGGTGACCTTGGGCCGGTCCCCCTCTCTCGGCCCTTGGAAGGAGGCAATGGCAAACAAGGAGACTGAGAGTTCTAGTCCCGCCTTAGGCATGAAAGCCGGCTGGGTGACCTTGGGCCAGCCCCTCTCTCTCAGCCCTAGGAAGGAGCCAATGGCAAACCAGGAGACTGAGGGTTCTAGTCCCGCCTTAGGCATGAAAGCCGGCTGGGTGACCTTGGGCCAGTCCCTCTCTCTCAGCCCTAGGAAGGAGGCAATGGCCAACCACTTCTGAAAAACCTTGCCAAGAAAACCGCAGGGACTTGTCCAGGCAGTCTCCGAGAATCGGACACGATTGAACGGATTTAAAAAAAAAACAGCAAGCAGAATCTTTCTGCACGGTGGACCAAGAAACGTAGGCTGAGAACTTCATGCCAAAATCTCCCAAATGGTAAAACAGAAGCGTAGGATTTCTTAAAAGCAAAGAGAACAACAAGACTGGCCCTGATAATCTGGAATTCTCCAACGATGTTTACACTCCTGCAAGGCGGTAGATAAAATGGGCCGTAACAGCCGATCATGGTTAAGAGCAGAGTGATGGGTGTTTCTGTTGTTCCAATGACAAATCTTTTAAGCTACAATTGGGGCTGATGTTCTGGCGGTCTTCTTTTTTCAGTCTGAGGAAGAATCCCGCTGAACGAATGAGCTACTTAGAGCTGATGGTGAGTTTGATCTTCTTCCTTATGGCCCAGTTTTAATCCAGTTTCACCAGGTCCCTGCAGGTGAGCACGGGGCAACCCTTAACCATAGTGCCCGATGTGGAATTGAACATGGCAGCTCAGGGAGAAAGTCATATTGCTTAGCAACATCTAGAGAAAGGATTAGGCATGGATGGATGGATGGATGGATGGATGGATGGATGGATGGATGGATGGAAAAGACTAGCCATTGTTTCTCAGCTTCAGTTGCCCTATCTGCAGTAGGAAGCCAGCCATCCTCATCTTGCATATCATGATAAGGATTACATCGTATAGTCCTCGCTTAACGACCACAATTGGGAGTGGAATTTTGGTCACTAAGTGATGCAGTCATCACATGACCAGACCCGATTTCTCGACCATTTTTACCATGGTCGTTAAGCAAATCAATGGTTCCCTATTGATTTGGCTTGTCGGAAGCTGGCTGGGAAGGTCACAAATCGCAATCATGTGACTGCAGGATGCTGCAACATCGTAAATGCGAGCTGGTCACCAAGCACCTAAATCATGATGACGTGACCGCGGGGGTGGTGCGACGGTCGTAACTTCGAGGATGGGTCGTAAGTAACTTTTTAGCCCCGTCGTATCTCCAAACCGTTGTTAAATGAACGGTCATTAAGCGAGGACTACTTGTAGAAGGGGCGTGGTGGCTCAGCGGGTAAGACGCCAGGCTTGTTGATCGGAAGATTGCAAGTTCGGAGGTTCGAATCCCTAGCCCTGCGTGCAGAGTGAGCTCCTGCACTAGCTCCAGCTCTTGCCAACCTAGCAATTCGAAAGCATGCAAATGCAAGTAGATTAATAGGTACCACTTCGGTGGGTAGGTAACAGCGTTCCACGCGTGTCATGCGGCCACATGACCGTGGAAGCGTCTTCGGACAACGCTGGCTCTTTGGCTAACAAACGGAGATGAGCACCGGCCCCTAGAGTCGGACACGACTGCACAAATGTGCGGGGGGTACCTTTACCTTTACCTTTACTTGTATACGAATGTGCAGGATCCTAAAGATTAACAGCTCCATTCTGCCAAGTATTTAGAACACATTTTGGAAAGAGGAGGATGGTGTTCTAAATGTGGTTTGCCATGATTTCTAGCCCTCACAGTGAAATCTAGCTGACCTGATTTGAACGCTGGGGTGCAGTTTTAAAAGTCAAGGTTGCCAAAGCCAAGAATGACTTGGGAGGCTGTATTATTTTTAGTTTAGGGCTTGCAAGAAATGCTGCGGGTGTCTTGTTTTCCAACCTTTGCCGGTGGCCAGAAATGTGAAGAACATCCCAATTTCTCTTCCCATGTGCTGAAGCCATTATTATTATTTCTCCTCCTCCTCCTCCTCCTCCTCCTCCTCCTCCTCCTCCTCCTCCTCCTCCTCCTCCTCCTCCTCCTCCTCCTCTTTCTCTTTCTTCCACTTCTCCTCCTCCTCCTTTCTTCTTCCGACAGGCTCACCTCTTCTTCACTCTCCACGACACCAAAGTGACTGAGATGGCTTCCTTTGTCACAGAAATCCTCGGGGAAGACTCTTAAATTCCCCCGACCTCGCCGTCACGCCAAATCAACTGGAGTAGCATCGTCCTGGTTTCTCCCAGTGGGGGAGAACCGAGGCAGTCGGAAACTTCTTAGCATTAACGGCGGTTTGCACAAAACAGAATGAATGTCTTTGTCCGCAGCCTGCCTCCCTTGGCCCAATCCAGCCTCTCGCGATACTTCTTCTCCGTGTCTTTGAGAGAGAGGCCGCGGCGGGCGGTGTGGCCCCGTCCTGCCTGAAGAGATCTAGCTTCAGAACGCCGTCTTGGGCGGCCTGGCTGGGGCCTGCCGCTGGAATTCTCCACTGCCCTTTCAGCTGCTGCCGAGGTGGATTTTAGCGTGTTCCCTGCAATGGAGCCTCCCCAGAAATGCAGCTGTGGACATTCAAAATTTTTCTAGACTTAACGCAAAACTGCAACACCCCCCCCCCCCTTTTAATGAGTTCCCCGCAGATGCCGCTGCTAAGAAGAGGCTTGCGTTGGCTTGTACGCCTTGCAATGTCCAAACTCTCTTTATGTAGAAAATCAAGGCTGGAAAAGAGAGGGTTAGAATAGGATCTTTCTGTAAGTATGTGTTCTATTTTCTGCAATTCTTTCTTTTTTCCCCTTTTACCCTAAGGAAACAATTTCCCTTCCCCCCCCCCCCCAAAAAAAAAAAAAAACCCTCCTGGAAAGATTTTACATCCCAATTTTGTGGCCTATGTTGCTGGATTGTGGAGTGCCCACCCGCCCCAGTTTTATCGCCTCTTCGGATGTTTACTTCGAAGAATTCACATAGGAAGACGTTACTCGTTTTGCTAAAAGCAGCCAGAGGACCGTCTGCCTTCTCGATCTACGGAGGGAGCGTCTCTTCGCCGGCTCCTGGATCGCGTGGCTGAAATACAGAAGCCATTGTTTTGACATGCATTTCACCTTCCAAATAGGCATACTGAGCCACTAAAACGAAACCCAAAGGTTCAGCTATCGAGGGGCCTCTCTCCCCGGAGATATCACTGCCTTCACAGGTTGAAAATGTCAATAAAAGCCAGATGGGCCCCCATGCGGTGTCAAGAGATGGAATTAGGTGGATCGCTTCCCCCACGTCCAAACTGGGAAGCGGGGTTGATCCCTTTTTCTCTTGATCCGCATCGTCTTTCCTAGATGGCCGGAAGCAGGAAGTTCATACGCAACCAGGAAAAGTTAGAAGTTGGAGTGGATCATCTGCCTTCCCTTGAGAACTTCAGTCTCCCTCATCACTCCTTAGCTCCGAAATGGGCCCACCAGGATCTCGCCTCCCTTCCAACACAGCGCACTGCCCCTCCGCAAAGCTTACCCACTGAGATCTTTGCACACATTTCCCTTTTAGTGCCAATCCTACCGTTTTGCCTACTGCCCAAACCCAACGGCTAATGAATTGGCCATGATTACATTCGCCAAGTCAAGCACTCGCCGTCACGTTGAGGCTAATGAGATTTGCCCCAAGGCATCCATCATGGTTAGGAACTACCGGGGCTGGGTTCACACGCACACACCACAGTTTGGCTTGTCGCGATGTGCGGAGTTAGCCCCTGCTAGCTACGGCTAGAACCGAGGTGGCGGAGTAATTTCTTTCCCTGCTTGACCGTGAACATCTGGATTGAAGTTGAGGCTATCTGCCGGCGAGGGATGTGCTCTCTGCACTGAGCCCATTGCTGCCTGACCATCTGTATCCTACTTCCGCATCCGCAGGAAAAAATTGCATAGGAACCTGGGTGTGAATGATTTCTAAACGGGGAACAAATGAAATGTTTTTCTTCACCACACCTCCAAAGAACTGAACAACGAGGAGAATTCTTCCCTTTTTATAGACTTGCTTCTATGAAACCTTTCTCTCCCCCCCCCCACCCAAAAGGAAATATTACCAGTGGCTTGTATTCACATTTCTTGTTTTCCTATGGATTCCCTCCCTTCATCCTGCTATCCCAAAGAAGTAAATTATCTTTCAATATGTGCGTGTATATAGATATATATATTTCATATAAATGATGAATAGATGCAGAATAGGCTTGCAGAAAGCACCAGCACGTGAAATTTCCAGGAGAATGTTAAAACACACACAGAAGGGAAAGCACATTTTGAGGACACAGGAAGTGGTGGTATGTCAGGATTGTATGAGGTGCTAAAAAAAAAACAGATCCACCTATTTATTTAATCCGTCCAGTCTGAAGAAATATCCGTAGCAACCTTCAAGCTGTGGCTTGATCTTCACCAACGGCCACGTCCACTGGAGGGCGATTAAGTTGCTAGTCCCTGTTGATCCACTAAAACGTCTCAGCCTTGGCGACGTTAGAGATGGGGCTCGACACCGCCTCCCGCAAGATGCCTTTTAAAAGAAACCTCCCGTTCTCATCGGTAGCTTAGAAAGACCCTGGGGATCTTCCATCCAAGTACTAACCAGACCCAAGCGAACTTTGTTTTCTTCAGGATCAGCTGTGGGTCACCTTTGCCACCGGTAAGCTGTTTGGAAAGGCAATGCTAATTATTTTGCTCCCTAGAAACTTATTCTGCTGTGAGGCCTCTTATAAAGACGCTCTCATAATAGGTCTTAGGTTGCTGGTCAAACCTCTGTCTATAATTTGGCCTGAACCTTGTTTAAAAAGGGGTTGAAGGCCCCCAGGGCCTGTATCATCCCTCCCAGATGTTTGGCCTCCCCCTCTGAGCGAGGCCACCAAATTGCAACATCATTAATGATACAGGGAGACTATTCTGTTAACTCTGTATGTAAGTTAATGTTTCACTTTGGGCTTTGTCTCGATCTTGCCTGATTTGGGGAGGGCGGTTCCCAGGCTGGGTCAGAGAGACCTGATGTGACCCCAAGGCTACAGGAGATTGACCACCTCTGTATCACCATCATTTGGACCGACGTCTGTCTCTCGCCTCGTGGCAGCAGCTTCCGAAAATGAAATCTCCCTCGATTGCATTGTCTGTTTTGCTGTTTTGTACCCTCTGCACTTTATGGAGGCAAGTCTATAGCACTTTTCCTGCAACGTCCTTCGAGCGTAACGAGATGGGCTTCAGATAGCTGTTGCTGCTGATGGGCATCTCTAAAGTTATTTTTTCTTACTGGTTTTGGATTAGCGAGAGGGTGCTTGGCCATCACTCCCCAAGCCTCTCCAGTTTCTTTTCGCGCTTCGATGTTTGTTTTTTCAAATGCATGCTTTTTGGATTTTACAGGGTTTTTTTCCCCCTCTCCCCCACCCGCTTCTCTTCACCACCCTGCAAATAAAAAAATGCTTTGGCTTGGAACCCAGCAAATGAAATGACCACAGGCCAGTTGTGGAACACGAGCTGGGTCTCCACGGTGCAAAAGTGACCGTCTGCTTTCCAGGCTGATCTGAGCTCGAAGAAAGCTTGATAGCATGTTATTCCCCCTCTCCCCCTCCATTCCACCTCTCCCCCCCCCCCCAAAAGGAGTTTCCAGTGGAAATGGAAGACTATTTATATTTGGAGAAGGACACTGGGTGCTTTTATGGTTTGGAAGACTCTCTCTAATAACTAACTTGGTTGTTGGTTTTCAATAAAAGAAGCCCCCAATCTAGTTTCTGCATTTGTGGCTTTCTTGAAAAAGTGTGACACTTTTACTTTCCCTGAAGAAATTTTCAACCCTCCAGAAATGGAGAAGTTGGATTTATAGAGCACACTAAGTAAGGCGGCGCAAAAGCTTTGATTCAGATTGATTTGGAGTGTTCAGTCCAGTCTTGGAACACAGCTCCCTGAATTGGATTAAACAGTCTGGATCCGATCAAACGGGATGCCTTCAAATTGCTTTGACACTGGAGAAGGGCTTTGGTCAATACCCATATAAGCCTTTTCTAATCAATTTGCCAAACCCAATGATCTCAGCTTGATGGTGGAAAAAGATTGGCTCGGTTTTCTGCATCGATTTGAATCTGAGCCAATTTACATTCCCATTATGCTAAACCAAAGCCAGAGAAAATGTGTGATGGTTTTGCTCTTTGTAGCCCCATTTAAGGTACTGGGGGCGGTGGGTTGCTTTTATTGTTTGAGTAGAAGAAACAGAGAAAAATAAACAACAGACAAAGAAAAAAAATGCTAAAAGGGGGCATAAATTCATGGATACATATATCTGTATGTATATTCTATATATAATATATATAGTATATACAGGTAGTCCTTGGTTAACAACCATTCGTTTAGTGACGGTTCGGACTTGCGACAGTGCTGGAAAAATCGAGATATGACTGGTCCTCACACGACCATTGTGGCGTCCCTGCGGTCACGTGACCAGGATTTGGGCGCTTGGCAACCGGTTCGCATTTATGACTCTTGCAGCATCCTGTGGTCACGTGATTGCCATTTTTGACCTTCCCGACCGGCTTCTGGCAAGCAAAATCGATGGGGAACTGCATGATTCGCTTAACAACCATGTGATTTGCTTAATGCCTGCCTCAGAAAAGGTCGTAAAATCAGGTTGGGTTTGCTTAATGACCGCTTTGCTTAGCAACTGAAAATCTGGTCCCAATTGTGGTTGTTAAGTGAGGGCTACCTGTATATAATATAATATAATATAATATTATATTATATTATATTATATTATATTATATTATATTATATTATATTATATTATATAATATATTATTATATTATATTATTATATTATATTATATTATATTATATTATATTATATTATATTATATATTAATATTATAATATTTATTATATATATATATATATTATATTAATATTATAATATTTAATATATATATATATATATATATATATATATATATATATATATATAATATTTATATGACCGCCCATCTCCCCCAACAGGGAACAACTCTGGGTGGTTTACAATAAAATCACATTTAAAACAAAGATATAAAATTTAAAATTACACTTTGATTAATACAATTAAATAATTATAAAATCCAATTTGGCCAATTAGCTTAACACGAAGGACATTATGAAATTAACCACCCCCATGAGGAACTATTACTTCCCCCTTCCCATGCTAGGCGGCAGAACCAGGTTTTCAGTTCTTTCCTAAAGATCGGGAGGGGACCTGCCTCAACTCGGGGCAAGATGTTCCAAAGGGCGGGTGCCACTACAGAGAAGGCCCGCCTCCTGGACCTCACCAGATGACATTCCCTTATTGATGGGGTTCGTAGCAGGCCCTCTCTGAATGATTGGGTGGGGTGGGTCGATGATACGGGGATAAGATGGTCCCTCAGGTATCCTGGTCCCATGCCAAGTAGGCTTTAAAGGTGATAACCAACACCTTGAATTGTACCTGGAAGCAAACTGGCACCCAATGCAGCTCGCGGAGCAAAGGGGTTATATGTGCTGATCTTGGTGCACCCAAAATTGCTAGCGCGGCCGCATTCTGCACAAGCTGTAGCTTCCGGATAGTCTTCAAGGGTAGCCCCATGTAGAGCGCATTGCAATAGTCTATGTGGGAGATGACGAGAGCATGAGTGACCGTTCAGAGGGCATCGCGATCCAGGAATGGGCGTAACTGGCGTACAAGCCGAAGCACTGTGCATATATTCTCAGTACTTCAATGAATGGTAGCCATATTATAGGTAAAGGTTCCCCCCGCACATTTGTGCAGTCGTGTCCGACTCTAGGGACCGGTGCTCATCTCCGTTTGTTAGCCGAAGAGCCAGCGTTGTCCGAAGACGCTTCCACGGTCATGTGGCCGGCATGACGCGCGCGGAACGCTGTTACCTACCCACCGAAGTGGTACCTATTCATCTACTTGCATTTGCATGCTTTCGAATTGCTAGGTTGGCAAGAGCTGGAGCTAGTGCGGGAGCTCACTCCGTCACGCAGGGCTAGGGATTCGAACCTTCGAACTTGCCATCTTCTGATTGACAAGCCTGGTGTCTTACCCGCTGAGCCACCATGCCCCCTCGAGCCATATTATATCCATAGCCAATCTCCACTGATAAGTCATTTGCAGATTACTGAGAACATCAATTCTGCAGATCATTGAGTAACTGAGCCCACCGTGCTGAAGAATAAATCTCTTGGCTGTAAGTAGGGCATGGAGAATCCAATTTCTTTGTCCAGAGGTCAACTTCCAGGCAACAGGAATGTAGTTCAAAAGAATATGACTGAAAATATTAAATCTTGTCTCAAAATTGAGTTAATACCTACTTCCTCTCCACAGGGAACAATTATAGGTTACTGTAAAACGTGTTTAAATGAAGCAATTTGCTAGCAGGATTCTCAAAACGTGCATTTATTCTCGGGGCAGTGGAGGAGAAAGCATGAGCCAGAAATCTGTTGACCCAGCAGTCTTCCCTTAGATGTTTGTAAACTGTTGCCTTCTTCCCTGTATCGTCCTTCAGCTGTTTGAGAAATTCTAACGTCCTTTTTGATGTCATTGCCTGAAGGAAGGGAAAAAAATGGATGCCTTTTAATTATGGTGCTGGGGGAAAAAAATTGAGAACCACTCAGTCTGCAACGTGAGCAAATAATTCAATATCAGACAAAGGGAAACCAGACTGCTCAATATAACGGATTAATTGTGATGCTAAAGCTTAAATATAAGGCAAGATCCTTTGGAGTGTTTTGGGAGTTTGGAAAAATCGAAGGCAATCAGAAAGGAAGCTGGAAGGAAATGAGGTGGCGAGACGATCTCGCTGATGACACCAGCAGGAGCTTACAAGAATTCAAAGCTGTTTCTGATGGACAATCAAGGCTAATGATGTCTGTTGGGTCATGAAGAGTCGGAAGCAAATGAACAACAATGTCATTTCATCTAATGCTTTCTGCATTTGGCACTGTCCTCTCCCTTTATTTATTAATTTAATTTAATTTCTATCCCGCCCTTATTATTTTTATAAATAACTCAAGGCGGTGAGCATACCTAATACTCCTTCCTCCTCCTATTTTTCCCACAACAACCCTGTGAGGTGAGTTGGGCTGAGAGAGAGTGATTGGCCCAAGGTCACCCAGCCGGCTTTCATGCCTAAGGCGGGACTAGAACTCTCAGTCTCCTGGTTTCCCATTGGCTCCTTCCTAGGGCTGAGAGAGGGACTGGCCCAAGGTCGCCCAGCCAGCTTTCATGCCTAAGGCGGGACTAGAACTCTCAGTCTCCTGGTTTGCCATTGGCTCCTTCCTAGGGCTGAGAGACAGGGACTGGCCCAAGGTCACCCAGCCAGCTTTCATGCCTAAGGCGGGACTAGAACTCTCAGTCTCCTGGTTTCTAGCCTGGAGCCTTAACCACTAGACCAAACAGGTTCTTAGATTTTCTCCGTGATGATCTGTCTCTATCTATGTGGTCACTAAGGGTTGACACCAGCCTGATGGCACATAATCAGATAGCACTGACTTGTCCAAGAATAGGTTGACCAAAAATAGACAAAGTTCCTACATATCATTGGACTATAACATCCTGTTTTTATATTTCACCTTAAAAAAGTAGGCCCTCTAGCACCCAGATTTTCATTTTAAAACATTGAGCTGTTGATCTAAATCAGTGTTTTTCAACCTTGGCAACTTTAAGATGTGTGGACTTCAACTCCCAGAATTCCCCAGCCAACCATGTGGTGTCCTGGTGTCCTGTTGCTGTTGGCTTTTATCTGACTGATTTTTTGGGGGGGAGGAGGACACCTATTGCAAAAGAGGTCACAGAAGATGAGCAGGTGCTGTTTCTGGCCTTCATCAACACTTGACGCCTCTGAATCAGCCATTTGTAGCAAACCTTCCTTTAATAAAGGACTAAGATACCAAACAAGCATTGAAAGCCACCATATAACTGTAAAAAAAAAAAAAATTGAAGGGACTCTGGAGGTCACCATCCTTCTACTGATTTGCCTTAAGGTGGAGCTGTTGGGATATCTCTGCATTCTGCTTGTGCCGTGGATATTTCTAAAATTTAATCCAATTGCACATCTCTCTCATTTTTTTCAAAGCCAGCACCTCACATCTGTCTTCACAGCATTTAGAGAGGCAGGTGAGACCAAAGGGGGGAGAGGGACTGACAAGAGATAATTTGGGGTTTAGAGGCAGAAGAATTTGGGGTGGCTGTGCATCCAAAGAGGCTCTGTGTGTGTGTGCACCTATGCACAGGTTCACGGTTTCTTTCATTCTGAAGCAGTTAAGAAGTACTTCCCTTCTTCTCTTTCCCTTAAATAATCTCAGGTCTCCATGGATGAGATACTTTTCAACCTTGGAAGAATGTACCTCTCAGAACATGCAAATGTGCACAGTTCACTTTTTCCAGCTCTGGGTTTTTAATTTGCTCTTTCTCTTCCTCGTTTATGAACCAATCTTCAAAGAGCTCCCAATTCTCTTACCAAAAGGAATCAAACTCCAATTCGTCGACTTAAATCTAGAAAGAGCTTTATGGCAAGAACTAATACCCTAGAGGGGTCCAAAGAACAGAATCGAATAAGTAAATGGAGGAATGAGCTCACCGATTTGAGTATTTTACCGAAGGAAGAAATGGCCGCTGGAAACACTCTCCCTTATACAGTTTGGAGGACAATGAACAGGATGAGGGTGGGGGTACCAAGGTGCAAGACGCATTTATTTAAGGGGGGGTTGTTGGCTGACGACAATACATTATGTCAGAGCTTTCCAAACTTTTTGTGTTGGCGACACACACCAACAGCTCCAGCGTGGCCTGCGGTGTCATGATGTGTCGCGCTAAAACCCAGAAGCGCTGATGGGGGGAAGCGGCACCCCCACCAATCAGCGCCGCGACGGTGGCGACGGCACTGCTTCTTCCGGTTCCCCCCATCAGCGCTTCCGGGTTTTAGCGCGACACACCAAGACACCACAGGCGACACAGTATGTCGCGACACACACTTTGGAAAGCTATGCATTATGTGAATGCGGAGAAATCCAAGACCCGGAGCATCTGATGGTGTGTCGATTACTGTCGGAGCCTTGTACTGTCGACCACCTACAGCAAGTTAATGACCAAGCTGTGGCGGTGGCTACATTTTGGCAGAGTAAAGTTTGATCTGGTCACGAAATAAATAAAAAATCAAACTTCATGCCCCCCTGTGCACCAGGTAAAACAAGTAAACCTCCCCAACACCAAATGACCAGATTCCAGCTCTAATTTCAAGGGAGTAAGTTATCCCTTGCTGTTGTAGAGAAATATAGGAAGCGACAATAGTCATTGTTTGCTGTACCACAAACTCCCTGTTGTCATGGGGTGGGGAGGGAAAACGGATGTGAATGGAGAGAAAAGCGATTGTGCGGCGAATACAATGGGTCCTTGGTTGCTGGGGGAGGCAAACTTGTAGCAGGTGCAATTCCTTCACTATCACAAGGCAAAAGTGAAATCATTAGACCTTGTAATTGATGTATTAGCTTCTCATTGTCCATCTGATTACTGTTGAAGAACTAATTCTTTGGCTGCTATATTCAGCTTGCTCAGTGCTGGGCAATGATTAAAATAGCAAAAAGCCTTAAAAAGACGGTCTTGAATGAACATTTGCGGGGAGAGGCGCAGAGGACGAACTGATCCCTTGTGGGATACAGCAAAGCTGGGCTTGAGACCAAGGATGCAACAGACAGATGATTGCAATTAATGGGTAAGGCAGCGTCTCTCAACCTCGGCACCTTGAAGATGTGTGGACTTCAACTCCCAGAATTCCCCAGCCAGCCTTGTTTTCCACCAAACAAACAAGAACCTCGTTTCTCGTTGTAAAAATGCTGACCCTTTCCTGCATGGAGAAAAACCAAAGGTAGGTTTTGAGATCACAGAATGGGCCTCCTCTCATCATTCTGCACCCAGAACTTCTTCATCACTCGCTTTGTGGGAAGCTTCAATTCTTACATGTACAACACTGCAGCTACTACCATGAAACCCAGAAGAGGTTTCCTCTTACTCCATGACAAATCAATAGTTCCCTGGCAGATTTCCAAAAGCTACAGAAGGAACCGGAAGTGAGGAAGCAGACTGGAGATGTTGGACTTGAACAGAGTATTGATCTACCCTAGTGAGATAGCTCTCTAGAGATCCAGCTAAGAGAGACGGGCCAAGAAGTAGCAAAATATTGCAAAGCCATTTCCATCAATTTGATGTGTTCCAAATACGGTATGGTGGGTTACAACATCCTAGCCCAAGGGCCTGTTTACTGAGGATAGTCCTGATGTTCATGATGCTCTCCGAGGGCTACTGACTAACTGGGGATACCTTCCCCTCCCCTCCCCTCCCCTCGAGAACTCAGGCTGTGTTCAGAAGTCTCACTAAAAGAGGAAGTGCTTTGAATTCTCCTTCCTGTCTCGGTAGGACCTGTCTGGATCTTGAATTTTTAAAAAATGGCTCAGGGCTTCTTAGATACAGGAAACATCCCAGGACATGCTTGCTTGGAGCTGTTACCTTGAGAAAATGGGTCCCCTCACGTTTTGCAACCTCCAGGAGAGAAAACGCATCTCTCTGCTGACAGCTGAGCCTTCAACAGGATCATGCCAAATGAAGGATCAATAACAATTCAGTTATGTTGTATTTTTAACGAGGCTTTCATAGGGCAGGTGCTTTATGTTAAGGAAATTTAGTTGGAGCTCGGAGGCAGCAGGATGAAGAGGTTGCCTTGAAGGCACAGAAGGCGTTCTTGCTGACTTCAAGCAGCCCTGATGCTGGAAGAAGCTCTAAGCACATCTGAAATGACATCTGAGAAGAGCACACATTCCAACAGTGCGGAGTCATTTATTAGAAGAACTTACATCAAAGGGGGGGGGGAGAGAGAGAGAGATGGAAGAGTCTTGTGGTGTCTTAAATGGGAACTTATTTGTTATTGGGCACAAGCATTTGTTCAGCACCTAATCAGTTGTGGCTGGAGTTGAAACCTAAGCAGGGTCAACCCTGGATAGTACTTGGATGGGAAGCCACCAGGGAACTTCATGGCTACAAGGTACGCTAGAAAGTTGAACAACATCCCAGAAGAAGGGAGTGGCAAAGCATTTCTGCTTAATATGACCAAGAAAAGTCATGGGTATCATAACTAGCACAGCTTGACCTGAGAGGATTTTTACCTATCATAAGCTTTGTAGTTTGATTCCCAATGGGGCGTGGTGGCTCAGCGGGCAAGACGCCAGGCTTGTCGATCAGAAGGTTGCAAGTTCGGAGGTTCGAATCCCCAGCCCCGCATGACGGAGTGAGCTCCCGCACCAGCCCCAGCTCTTGCCAACCTAGCAATTCGAAAGCATGCAAATGCAAGTAGATGAATAGGTACCACTTCGGTGGGAAGGTAACAGCGTTCCACGCGCGTCATGCCGGCCACATGACCATGGAAGCGTCTTCGGACAACGCTGGCTCTTCGGCTAACAAACGGAGATGAGCACCGGCCCCTGGAGTTGGACACGACTGCACAAAATGTGTGGGGGGAGCCTTTACCTTAACCTAGTTTGATTCCCACCGGAGGTGGACTCTGTAGTCCATGAAAGTTCTGCCATAGTATAGAAAACATATAAATCTTTTCAGGATCACAAAAATACTTCTCAGGAGTCACAAAGGCTTCCATCAGCTACCTTTGCCTCTTGTGGTTTGGAGAACTGTCCGGGACCATGGCGTATTCTTAGATCTGGATCGGCCATCACAATCTAACCTCCTCAAACTGGTCTACTCCGAAGGGAAGGAACTAGGCTTCCTATTCAGAGTGGGACTTCACTTTTGGATTCTGTTGTGGTTTTAGCTCGTGCCATTCACAGAACGACATGCCTGAGGTCACCCAGAAAGCTTCCATCGCTGATGGCGGACTTGAACCCGGGTTTCCTGATCCTAGTCCAGCACCTTCACCACTGCCCCTGCACTTTCTGATCCTGAGGATCTTGCATAAAGGTGCCTTTGGGTTCCTGTCGCCGTTTCCTTCTTCTCTTTGCATCTCCCCAGTCTGCGATTTTTCAAATTGCACATCTGTGGAAGATTTCCCTCCTCATTCCACAAACCCACCTAGTTAATTGAAATGTCAATCTGGGCCTCTGGAAAGCAGAGAGACTTGCATCCAGAAATACAGCTGGCAGCCCCTTGTCTGGGTCACTACCTGCCAAAAGGAGACAAACTGATTGAAGACCATACCCAGGAGGACAGGAGATGATGAGATTTGAGAGCCATCTGCATTGCACCGAAGCCTATTACCAACCAATGTGCATCATCATCGCTGCCAATTAAGAACTGCCTGATTTTGCTTTGCTGCTCTCTCTGACAGCATAGTACAGTTGACAGCCAATTTGGGGCAGGGGAAATGAGTTGGATGGGGATTTTCATTTTTGAGCCACTTAAGAGAAGAAGCAAAATGCTAATTCCCCCCTCTCCCTCCCCCAAACCTGTGAATATTCACCTATCCTAGCAAGACGTTTAATATTTGTTGCTTAACGACCGTGTGATTCGTTTAACCACAGCAAAAATCGGGTGTGACTCACTTAACGACTGCCTCGCTTAGCAACGGAAGTTCCGGTGCCAATTGTAGTCGTAAGTCGAGGACTACCCAGTTTGTTCTTAAAGTCACAGATTGTGCTTTAATCCAGCCAATTCAGTCTAAGCCGATGATGATGCATGGTGCAATGAAATATTTTGCCATTCAAGTTCAGAAGCACTTTGGAGTTAAGTTTTGTTCTTAGTAACTCTGACATTGTGCAAGACACTTAAAATTAGTACATTCTAAACTTCTACCTGGGACATGGAATAAGAATTCCTCTTTGGGTTGACATATACATTTCAAGTCCCACTTTCAAGTTTCACTTATCAGAAATAGGGCTATCTTGGCAATGTCTCTCAAGTTGGAATTATTTCCCCCTCCAAAAATGATCCAACAGATGAGTCTCTTGACTTCCTAGCCGGCTCGGCTGAGTTTCAAGTTTCTGAGTTGATCCATCAGGGTCATGCTGTAGGAATGACAGGCACAATTAAGTGGCATCCGGGGTGTTGACTTTATCAGCATCAATTTGTCTTCTTTAATGATAAATCTCTAAGAAGAAAGTGCTGATGGCTTTCATATTCCTGCCATTGGAGGCTGCAGTTTTTGGTTCAAAGAAGAAGAAGTATCCATCTGTGTCTGTATCCATAACTGGGGAATGCCAGAAAAACATGCTTTGTCCAAGATAACTAAGGTCACAATTCAGAGAGAAAAGATGGTATTTGAAAGCCTATAACATGAAATTATGGTTCCTTTCCCTCTTTTGCCCACCATAAGTGATAAAAATCTGGGAAACATCTGCACCCAGATTTTCTTGAAATTTCATCAGAGAGCCATGTCTATGAAGGTTCTCAGTCATCCAGGTGGAATTGTCTGTAGCTTGAATCATGTCAACTGGATTTCTATTTTCTCAGTGGAAACGTTTCGCTCCTTATCCAAGGAGCTTCTTCAGTCTGAGCAAAGTTGGTAAGGGAATCCCATATTTACGATTCCCTTACCAACTTTGCTCAGACTGAAGAAGCTCCTTGGATAAGGAGTGAAACGTTTCCACTGAGAAAATAGAAATCCAGTTGACATGATTCAAGCTACAGACATCAGAGAGCCATATTAAATGGTGTGGCAAACATCCACATGTTTGCTGGCATTTGCCCTTCTTGTCCTCTCAAAAAGAGAGGTAAGAAAGTCAAGAGGGGGTGTGATGGTGCAATCGAAGCTCTGCCCATGTTTTTAGGTGTGTTGCCTGCCCACTTTATTTTTTTCACCGTACTATGTGGACACCCCTGCTTACCACCGCTTAGCTTAACACTGTCCTTTTTTTGAGCACAAGATGATTCTGCAAAGCAGAACTGTAGACCACAAGGATCCACTGTTTTTATTGCCTACGTCAGGATTCCCCCAAGTGGTCAATATAGGCCCCCAAGGTTCGATGGGACTATCCAAGGTGTTGATAAATGTCGGGGGGTCAAAAGGGGGTCAGTAAATGTCTGGGGATCAATAGGTGGTCGATAAATGATGGGAGGTCAATTGGGGTCAATTAATCTTTTGGGGTCTCTGTAGAGCTCCATGCCTGTCCCAAGTCCTGAAGGTGAGGTGGATATCAACAGTTTCAGTAAAAAAGGTATGTTAGATCTTATATTTTTCATACTTCAAATATTACCTATTTTGTGGAGTCCTTGGTGCTCTCTGAGCCTTGTTGTTTTCTTGCAGACGTTTCATTGCCAGGCTAGGCAACATCTTCAGTGCGAAAAGGGAGTGGGACGTCCCACTCCCTTTTCGCACTGAAGATGTTGCCTAGCCTGGCAATGAAACGTCTGCAAGAAAACAACAAGGCTCAGAGAGCACCAAGGACTCCACCGTTCAACCCTGGGCTACAACTATTCTCTTCGATTGGTATTACCATTTTTTATGAAGTCATTATTATCTATTATTATTCATAGTACTTAAGGTAGTATTTATTAAATTATTTTCATATCATAAATGCTTGGAGGTCAATGAACAATCTGAAACTTCATGAAGGGGTCGATGAGCTGAAGAGTTTGGGGACCCCTGGTCTAAAGAATATCTCTACAGCCTGCTTGGAGTCTAGAGGCCTTCTTGTGAATGGAGAAGACACCAAAGGCTGGTGTCTTCCTTTGATGTCTCCAATTTCTTTCCTCTTTTATTGAAACCAACTTTAACCAAATGGCACAGGGAGCTTGGTGGGCCACAACGCAGCTATCTGGAGCATCCTGTTTCTTGTCCCATTGCCAACCTTAGACCTACTAGGACACAGTCTCTACCAAGGGTGCATGAAACCAACACACCCAGTCATTGCCTTCAATATAACTGATATAACTGATCCAGAAACGGAGACCCTGCCTCTCGGCCCAGACCCACCAGTTGAAAAAAAACACCTGAGAACGCTCCATCCAGAGGGTGGTGATTGGAGCGGGGTATGGATATAGTAATTAATAGAAAAAGAAATCATTCAAAGGCCGAGGCAGGAATTCTCTCTCTGCTGGTCTTTGCTTTGATATATTTAGCAAGTTCCAAGAAGCCATGAGCAGCTAGCAAGACCCGGGCTGTGCGTGTGGATGGATTTCAAAGGGGAAAGCAAGCCTTTCATTAGGGAGAGAGACTCGGGCCTCTGTTGCTTTGTGCTTGTCAAATAAGGCGTAAATAATTTAGCATCCTGCTTCTTGCCTGACAAATAAGAAAAGCATTGCTTTCTCTACCCCACAACTTTTAAAATGTTTTTTTTCCTTCTTACGATTAGATTTCAACAATAAAAGCAACGTTTGCCTTTAGAGTCATAAAAATATCTCCCGTAAAGGTATCTTGGCTTTCAGCACCAATATTGATTAATAAATGGGCCCTCCGTAGCTCCTAGCATGTCTAACCTGGATTAATTTGGATGCCAATCATTTTGGATTTATGTACATATATCTATCAACCTCTTCATGCAAAGTTAAGTAGGAAAGTGCCATGTTTGAGATGCTATTTTAAAATAAATCTGGCACTTGTTCGAATCACTATGCAAAATTATTGAAATTACAGTTCCCCATAGAGTGGGGAGGAGGGAAGACCCCTTAAGTGATGGATGTGCTAAAATATTTAACAAAACTCTCTTTTTATCCCTCACAATCCATGTTTTATTTAATGAAGCTGAGGGAAATGCAATTCATATTCTGCTTCTTCTCTATCTCCCAGTCCTTGGCCTATCAAAGAAATGGGAAGGAACTCAGCTTGTCTCTTTTGTTGTTGTTTATTCGTTCAGTCGCTTCCAACTCTTCGTGACTTCGTGGACCAGCCCACGCCAGAGCTTCCTGTCAGCCATCGCCACCCCCAGCTCCCCCACGGTCGAGTCCGTCACCTCCAGAATATCATCCATCCATCTTGCCCTTGGTCGGCCCCTCTTCCTTTGGCCTTCCACTTTCCCCAGCATCAGCATCTTCTCCAGGGTATCCTGTCTTCTCATTATGTGGCCAAAGTACTTCAGTTTTGCCTCTAATATTATTCCCTCAAGTGAGCAGTCTGGCTTTATTTCCTGGAGTATGGACTGGTTTGTCTCTTTTACATGAGTAAAACTGAAAATTTTTGGATTAGGGGGATGAGAGTTTAGAGATGATGATGATGATGATTTAAAACTAATTACTAAATAAAGGACAAGATGAAAAAATCAGTTCCTGGAATTTCCTCTCATCTTGGCTTACACTTTTATCAATTGCTCAGCTGGTAAAGATGTAGTTTAAAAATTGTTGATATTTGATTTAAAAGTTCTCTCTTTAGTCGGGAGGGTTGCAAATGTGGTCTAGATGTTAAATCGTCAAACGGAATAGAATATGGATTGTTTTGATTCCGAAGAAATTCTGCTGAACCTTGTGGATGTTCACTGCTAGTTTGCAGGAAATATTTTGGCGCGTCAATGTATCTTCCAGGCCAAATTCCTCCAGTGTCACCATCCACTCCCACCTTGCTGTTGGAACAGGAGTCAGCTGTTCAATAAGTCAACATCGTGATTAATTTTCCCCAACTTAGATGCCGAACATCCATTCTGAGCCACGGGGCTGCTTCAGCCTTGCCTCAGATGACATTTTTTGTGAAAGAGGCTAATTATGACTTAATTGCTCATGTAATTTTGAGAGGATCACATGACAGAGAGAAGCAGAGAGGATTCTGCCAAGAGCCCCCGTGGATCTCAGGGCAGGAGAAAATGTGTTTTCGTTTCCTGCTGAAATGGAACTGAGAAAGAAGGGCAGGTAAGTTGTATTGGAGGCTGGCTGGCTGGTGCTTTGGGGAGTTGTTTTGTTTTTAAATAAAGGGAAGAAAAATAAGTTCCTAGGTGCTGTTTTGGCAATTATAAGGCAATCAGACATTTGCTCAGGGCCCTCCTGATCTTGGAGTCACGATGGAGTCATGATGTTCTACCACCTTCTAACATATCTTTTGAGTTCATCCCAGAAAGATCATTGACTCGGCTAGCTGGCTCTGAATTCATTTCCCCTGGTCTTTCCTATGCCTAAGGTCAAAGAGAGGTGCACTGAACAAATAGGATCCTTTTAGCTATCTAAACACGTGTGGCTTGGACCTTCACTGAGTCCTACAAGAGGTCTCCAAACCTTCTTCTCCAACTCCACAGCCCTTTCGGTCAGCCCTCTAGGCAGACCAGACCAGGACACCAACTCCACAGGAAGGCTAAAACTACTTTTATTGAGATGGGCAATAATAACAGAATCTTGCAAGTCTGATTATGCTGGACCTCCTTCTCCTTATAAGGTAAAGGTATAGGTTCCCCCCGCACATTTGTGCAGTCGTGTCTGACTCTAGGGGCCGGTGCTTATCTCCGTTTCTTAGCCGAAGAGCCAGGGTTGTCCGAAGACGCTTCCAAGGTCATGTGGCCGCATGACATGCGTGGAACGCTGTTACCTACCCACCGGAGTGGTACCTATTCATCTACTTGCATTTGCATGCTTTCAAATTGCTAGGTTGGCAAGAGCTGGGGCGAGTGAGGGAGCTCACTCCGTCACACGGGACTAGGGATTCGAACCTCCGAATTTGCGATCCTCCGATCGACAAGCCTGGCATCTTACCCGCTGAGCCACCACGCCCCTCCTTCTCCTTATACTCCTTTGAATTAGAGAGGTGTCTGTCTGATCTGCTTCTGAATGTTATCTCCTTGCTCTGGACTTTAAAAACATTTCAGCCCCTTTGGTCCAGGTAATACTTCCTGCATATTTCCATCAAGGTCATCTTCCTTATGCTCTATGGTTTCCTGCACCTCTGTGGCCTCCGAGAAAGGAGAGAAAGGTGCCACACAAAACTATTAAGTCCCCTTTCCAAAAAAGACCCATTGTTCAAACACTATGTGTTTGGAAGAGAACATTTTTTCCACGTGGCTTTCTGAGTTGCAGAGGAATATATCTGAGATCTACTGTAAATGGCCAAAATAAAACTAAAGCCATGTTTTAAGAGATTTAATTAGGCTAGCTGCTCTCTTTTGGAGTGCAGACTAAATGAAATTTATTAGCGGCATGCAGTTGGCATCAGGAATAGAGAGAATGCTAAAAATAACAAAGTTGAATGCTAAGCGTAACAACGCTGTCACCCTTGCTCTCCAACAAGTGAAATCATGTCTGTTTTGCTGTCCAGGTGGCATGCGTGCCATGTGGGAAAGATGGTGACCAAGTGGCATTGCTTGGATTCAGCCTTAGCAGGGTGGGGGGGAAGCCGCAACAAAAATGGCTGGAAAAAAGCATAACGCCTAAGGCAGAGCTTTCCAAACTCTGTGTCATGACACATTAATGTGTCGGCTGCAGTGTCTGGGTGTGTTGTGGCTGATGCTGCCTTGGAGCCCTGCCAGGATTCCGCGCAGGCCCTAGTGCCTGCCTTGTGCCGTGCTGCCTCCAAACCTGCTGTGATTCTGCGCAGGCCCTAGTGCCTGCCTTGTGCCCTGCTGTAAGAGTGTGTCATGAAATGATGCCCTGCTGTAAGAGTGTGTCGTGAAATGATGCATGTCTAAAAAGTGTGTCCCCAACATGAAAAGTTTGGAAAGCTCTGGCCTTAGGAATGAGAAAACAACTTCCTTTTTTTTTTTTTTTTGGAATTTCAAAGAATTTTATTTACATTGAACATAAACAGTACACATATCACATAACAACAATTACATTTGTATATACATATTTATATTTCATTACAATACTCATTACCTATTATACTTATTGTTGCTCATCCTTAGTCCTGTTATTTTCCCTCTATTTCCATCCTCTTTACATCTTCCTCTATCTCTTTCCACTACCTTTCTTCTTTCTTTTCCCTCTCCCTCTTTTCTTCCTTTCTCCTCCCTAATCTTCCACTCCACTTCCCTTCCTACCTCTCCCCTTCCCTTCTCCCCTTTTCTGCTGATGACATAGTACCAATTGGCGTCTTCAAAGCTAAGATGGAGGGTTTGATTTTACCCAGTCAGATGTGTTGCTTTTCTAATGCTGTTCAATCTATCTTCACCAAAGGGGAGACCAAGAAATGACATGCGTCTTTCAAAGAAACCCTAAGCGACCCAGAGGATGAAGCCCATAGTCATCAAACCAGTTTGTCACCATCTGGTAGGATTCAACAAGAGCCCTCTTCTGGAGGGCGCTGGGGAGCAGAGAGCTTCTCAGTTTTAAAAAATTAAATTTCCCCTGAAAAATAAAACATGAAGTTAATTAGTTTCTTCATTAGGAAAGAAATGTGTTCCTATCCCTTTGGCGCCAAGTGGATGGTGAAGAAGCGAGGTTTTGTTATAGGGGAAACGGGAGAAAGGGTTCTACGAGGTCTTAAAAATCCCTTTCTGAGAAGACCTCCCCATATTTGGCCGCCTACAGATGGGCTGGGCTGCATACCCATCACCTACACCAGGATGCTGGGTTCTGTAGTCCAGCATGCTGGGAAGCCAACCGTCTTGCTAAACACTGGGATACAGGGCGTAAGGAAGCATGGAAGCGAAACATCAATCATCTTGTTCTGTTTTTATGAGGAAAGTTATCAGAAGCAGATATAGGAAGACGCTAAGACTTTGCTTGCTTTCTATTGGCGTTTAGGGGTGAAAGGGTATCTGTTTTGCCCTTTAACATCCCTTCAGCCCCCCCCTTCAAACAACACATAGAGGGGCACATTTTGGCTGCCCCCACTCTTGAGGCTTCAGGGATCTGACAGTCGCTTTGCACCCTTCTCTGAATTGATCAGTAGCTCAAGGCTGGAAGTTACTTTCCAGCTACAGCAGAGCTTTCCAAACTTTTCATGTTGGTGACACACTTTTTAGATATGCATCATTTCACGACACACTCTTACAGCAGGACACAAGGCAGGCACTAGGACCTGCGTGGAATCACAGCAGGTTTGGAGGCAGCAAGGCACAAGGCAGGCACTAGGACCTGCGCGGAATCCTGGCAGGGCTCGGAGGCAGCAGCAGCCACGACACACCCAGACACTGCAGCCAACACACTAACGTGTCCCAACACACAGTTTGGAAAGCTCTGAGCTACAGTGCTGAAGGCAGATTCAGCTGCGCATGGAATGGCAAAGTGCCATTTTGTCTCTTGCCTCAAGCAGCAGCAGAACATCTGGGCCAGCCTGAGAAAGACTCCAGTCAGGCGTCACTTCCTGCCATTTTCCTCAATTGAATTTGGCAACTTGGAGAACGATTTGCTGTGGAAATCCAGTGTGGCAGAATTACAGTTTGTTGCAGGACCGTTTCTACAGCAATAGGATCATTCCATAGCCCAGGGGCCACAATGGAAAATCATTGTGCAGTGGGTCATTGGTCCTGTCCCTCTTGGTACCGAGGAGCCACTAATAGAATTTGTGAATAATATGCACAGGATGCGTTGTTTCTGCCCAGGGAAGGCATTTCTGCAGCCACGTGAGAGACGTGTAGAGCTTTAGAGAAAACCAGAACTTTGAACTCCCCCTGAAACCTTCTGCTAGCCAGTGCAGTGCCCACAAACCAGGTGTTCTATCAGTGCAGAGCCTCTCCTTTGCCAGCATGCAGACTCTTGCATTTCCAAGTGGTCTTCAAAGCCAGTCTGTGTAGAAAGTGTTACAGGAGACCCCCATCATCATGGGTCATTCGGATCATTCGGTGATTTCCAGGGAATGAGCTGCTAGTTCTAGGTAATCAAGGAAGCCTGAGTGCATGGATGACCCATGTTATGACCCATGATGATGGGGGTCTCCTGCAACACCTACACAGACTGACTTTGAAGACTCAAAGTATCTGTCTTATCTATCTCATCTCACTTATCTCTTCTTTCCTCTCTATCTTCTATCTCATCTTTTTATGTATCTCTCTATCTCATCTCTCTATCTCATCTCTATCTATCATCTATCTATCTATCTATCTATCTATCTATCTATCTATCTATATCATCTATCATCTATCATCTATCATCTATCATCTATCATCTATCATCTATCTATCTATCTATCTATCTATCTATCTATCTATCTATCTATCTATCATCTATCATCTCTATCTATCATCTATCTATCTATCATCTATCTATCTATCTATCTATCTATCTATCTATCTATCTATCTATCTATCTATCTTCTATCATCTATCATCTATCATCTATCATCTATCTCTCAACTCCCAAGGAGCACCCAGGCCTCTTTCAACTCAAAAAAGAAAAAAGGGCTCAGAAGACGAGACAAAGACTTACTTTCTGATGAAGCATGAAAAGGAGATAATAAATGTGTGTCGTCACTTCAAAAATATAATTAACCCAAATAAGAGATTTTTTTTATTTTTTCAAAAAAATGTTGGGTCCCGCCGAGGGAGTGTTTTATTCTTAGCCGAACTGGGAGGTGTGTGGCAGCGCCATTAATTACAGGACAGCTCATGCTGTGACAGTCTCCCATTTCGGAGCCCACAATGGTTTTATCATCCTGACATCCTGAATTTATTTTGGGCAGGCAGCACTCTTCTGCAATATGGTGGCGAGCTGTATTTCCAGCTGCATTCGGCTGCAAAGATGGGCTCAAGGGATTGTCATGGCAGGAACTTATACAACTAGCACACACCCCAAATCAAATTTGCCTTAAACAAATTATCTTTGGCATACATGAAAAGGCTCATGCCCCACCCCCTCTTTCCAGCAACACAGAAGGAATTCCAGACCCTCTGTTGCCATTCTTCTTTAAAATGGTATGCTTCCTGAAATATGCCTTTTCTGGAAATTCAAGCAAGGAATAAATAATAGGGTATAAGAACAGCATAATGAAACCACAAAACGTTAGACCGTATTCCCCAAACATTCCTAAAATTGGTAACTAATTGGATGCCCTAAAAGGAACTAAGACTGTATCTATCTCTCCTGATTCCACCAAGGATGTGTTTGTCCATGCCCTGGCTTCTTCTTTACATTTTTTTAAAAAATCCTAAAATTGGTATGATACAGACACATCATGGCATCTAAATATCTTTTCAGAGGCCTTCATGGCTGCTGTGTCAAATTTGAAATGAGGAGGAATTTCATGATCATGAGAGCGATTAGTGGAATAGCCTGCTTCCTGGAATGATGGGGGCTCCATCACTGAGCTATTCAAAGATAGTCTTTTGTCTGGAATGGTCTGAAGATTTCTGCCAAGAGGACTGGACTTGAAGACCTCCAAGGTCCCTTCCACTGTATGGTTCTAAAAAGTTTTTAAAATCTATTTCCTGAATTATAGGTAGTGTATCTGAGATGCCAACTTCAATGCAGTGACTTTGGAAGCTGTTGGCCATACTGTGACACAGAATTCTGAATTATGGCCCAATCTGGCAAGGTTCAGTTTATGTTCTTCAAAGCAGGTTTTCCAGTTTAAATCTGATTCTTCCCTGATTCTGGCCTATCAAGGAACCTTGGTGAGATGGCCATCGCGTTTCTTCCTAACAAATGTCCCGCTTAACTTCCTGTAGCCCATGAAATAGAGGCTGGTATTTTTTGGATTCCAGTAAGCCAAGCTTGGGACCCCCTTTAGAACTGTGGGCTGCGTGGCAGGAAGGAGTGTCAATTGCCAATAAATGATAAGGAAGAAATGGTGCCCCAAAGTGGAGCAAACATCTGGTGCGAAAAAGAAGGGTTAACCACAGAAAGAACAAGAAAAGGCTTTGGGGATGAGAGAAGGAGACACGTCTATTCTTAAACTGTACAGCAGAAAAATTGAGCCAGAAAGTGGGGCGTGCAGCTGGCCAACGGGGACAGTGGATTTTTTTAAAAATGAGTTCAAAATAAAAAAACAGGGATGCAAATACAGCATTGTGGAATGGTGTGCTGCTCTAGCAGGCTCCCTTGGCCTGGAATGTGTTGGACTACAACTCCCATCAGCCCCAGCCAGCACTGCCATCCCAAAGGCATCAAGTTGCAGGAGACCGTTGTGAAACTTCTGCACAATTAGGAAACATGCTGCATTGCACCCGTAGTTTAGGGCTTGTCTGGTATCAAAAATGTGGCTAAGTGACCAGTTATTTGTCCTCTGCCAATTGGGGAAATGAGGAACAATGTGTTTCTAGTGATGCCTGAGGCCACATTTTCTCAGACTCCATCGTCTGTATTACTCAGCTTCATACGTTGCTTATGGTTCTCTTGAAGGAGTTCCAAGTTATCTGAGCTTTCTTTGCTGTATTTCTTTCCCAGAGGTCAATATATCCCTAAGTAGCAAAAAGAAACCAATTTGGGTCAATGCGTTTTATGATGTATCCATCTTCTTTCCCATGGGGAGACCAGGAGACAAGAGAAAGATTGATCCTACCTTGCTCCCTTCCAATGAGTCAAGGTCACCCTCAGAAATGGTGCTCATTTATTTTGCGGTATGAAATGCCGGGAACCTATTAATGCTGGAACACCCATTCCAAAGAGAAGAACCAATCGTTGAATACAGTAGTGAAGGCTTTCAAATTCTGCTCTGCACATAACCAAATCCGGGTCCACTCCCTGGACTGTTTAACCACAAATTAGTCAACAGCACTTTAACCTGACATAATGTATAGGAGCATCCTTGGTGGTTAGTTGATGGCTTTACAGATGTGTGAACGCAGGAAACTGGATGTATTCAGACCCTTCATGATTTTATGAACAGGTCTATGAAATTTTCTTGAGAACAGTACTGAAGATTTTTGCCACTGCCTTCTTCCAAGATGACTTTTCTTGTTTCTTTTACAGGTAGCGCTCAACTTACGAACATTCGTTTAGCGACCATTTGGCACTGGAAAGAGTGACTTATGACCAGTCCTTGCACTTATGACCGTTGCAGTGTCCCTGCGGTCACGTGATCAAAATTCAGGTGCTTGGTAACCGGCATGTATTTATAATGGTTGCAGCATCCTGTGGTCATGTGATCACCATTTGCGACCTCCCCAGCTGGCTTCTGACAGGCAAAGTCAATGGGGGAAGCTGGATTCGCTTAACAACCACATGATTCACTTAACAACTGCAGTGATTTGCTTAAAGACCGTGGCAAAAAGGTCATAAAATCAGGTGTGACTCACTTAATGACTGCCTCACTTAGTGACAAAAGTTCCAGTCCCAAATGTGGTTGTAAGTGGAGGACTACCTGTGCTTATTCATCTAGCTACAGCCCTTTGATATTCTGGTAGTTTTCCATGCAAGCATTAACCAAACCCATATCTGATTAGCTTTTCAAAATTTTGGGCAGATATTGCCACCTAGCTGGGTATCCTCAAAAAGAAAATGGGACACAATACAATACTATCTAGACCAGTGTTTTCAAACTTGGCCACTTTAAGATCTTTGGACTTCAACTCCCAGAATTCCCCAGGGAGCATACTGGCTGGGGAAATCTGGGAGTTGAAGTCAACACATCCTAAAGTGGCCAAGTTTGAAAAACACTGATTTAGACAAACTTTATTTGATTTCACCCTATCCTTTCCCCCGTACAGCCTGCTCTTTGGGATCCACTTTAGAAGATGCTTGATGAATAAAAATGATCTTGACTTGGAGTGGCAATAAGGGGGGGGGGGAGGGGAGGGAGAAGGAATAAAGAAAGCAAAACCAGAACAAATATTGCCTTGCAGAGAATAGCTACTTTTAACTCCCCAGGTGCCTACTAAAGGGATTGGATAATATGCTTGAACAAAAGAGTTTTGGGGTCTCTTTCTGTCTCTTTTGTCACTAATGGCTCAGCAGCAAGTCAAGTGGTTTGTAAGTTCATCAACTAGAAATCTTCAAGTTAGTAATTGGCATCGTGCAGAGGAGAGACACTGAATGAACTCCTGAGAAAGATCAAAGAAGCAAATTCACCTCCTCTCCTTTCTGTGGGACAAAGCCAAAGGGGGTGGGGGGTCATTCCCTGAAAAAGGGGGCAAATTTTGGATTGATCAACAGAAGACCTTCCAAATGCATGGCATTGCTTGGTGCCAAGCAGATGACCAGCCACTCGGATGCCCTTAAAAGCAGAATGGACAAATGTGGAGTAGAAAAACTAATCGCCACAGTTCAGTACAATGCTTCTGGTTTGGCAAAATAGGTGCTGGTGTTGACTCTCTTAAGTTGGAGACCCAGAATGGTACTTCAATTGTAACAGATTAAAGCATGGAAAAGAAGACTCAACTTCAGAGCCATCTCTGCCACGAAACCTACTGGGTGATGTTGACACAGTTTCCTGTCATCACCCGATGTATCAAGGCTTGTTCCTGTGAACCTCAGATGGAAATGACGGCCTTGAGATGCTCCTACACCAATCTAGGCCAGCCTCAAGCAAACCAAAGTTCCATTCAGGTCAGAGTGGAGATATTGGTCACTGTGAGTGGAAGAACATTTCTGGGTCAGTGTGTCTCTATCTCTGATACTTGAAGACAGGGTTCAAGTTGAGACCACTAAAAAATGAAGTCTAAGGATGACTAAGGAGAGGGGCGTGGTGGCTCAGCGGGTAAGACGCCAGGCTTGTTGACCGGAAGATCGCACATTCGGAGGTTCGAGACCCTAGCCCCACGTGACGGAGTGAGCTCCCGCACTCGCCCCAGCTCTTGCCAACCTAGCAATTCGAAAGTATGCAAATGCAAGTAGATGAATAGGTACCAGTTCAGTGGGAAGGTAACAGTGTTCTGCGTACGTCATGCCAGCCACATGACCATGGAAGTGTCTTCGGACAATGCTGGCTCTTCGGCTAACAAACGGAGGTGAGCACCGGCCCCTAGAGTCAGACACGACTGCACAAATGTGCGGGGGGAACCTTTACCTTTACCTTTAAGGATGTCTTAAAAGGATGTTCTCTAAGGATGTCTAAGAAGGATGTCTAAGGATGTTCTCTTCTATTGGAAGGATGTCTAAGGGGATTGGGCAACCTCATTTATTCCCCCTCCATGGAGACATGTTTACAAAACGTGATCCATCCATGTTTAAAATCACCCAAATACAATTTTAAAACTCCCACGAGTATCTCTTAAAGCTGGCCACAAGCTAACCTGGGGAGGAAATTATTAATAGCTGGTGATAATTATTTCTAACTGTTGGAGATTAATTATGAAGAATAATATGCTTATGGTACTGGAGAAGCAACTCTCTCTCTCTCTCCCCCGCCCCTTCTCTCTTTTTCCCAAACACTATTATCCCAATTGTTCAGAGTAGCTACCCTTGTCTCCATTTCAAGAAAAATCCTGCCTTTCTTTTGAATCTCTTCTCTTCCTTTACAGCCCTGGAACGAAAGAGGAAGATGTCTTTCTCCTTGGACTTCTAACAGTCATAAGGAGGGTTGTCCTCCCTATTCTCAGCTGATGACTTTCCCCTTTCCTGGAGGTCATCTTTCTATGGTCTCGCTGTCAACCCCTCTGGCATGCAGCTGTCTAGGTTCCTTGAGATCCTGCCTGTGACAGAAGTAAAGCTCTCTTGGAGGAGATCAACAGTTCTGAGCACAAAATATGCCCTCCACGGAGCCCTGCTTGTTTTTCTCAATGGTCAGCTGGAAATGAGATGCTGGATGTGGCCAGTAAAATGTTCATGCTTGGAAACAGGCAGGGACCAGACCACACAGTTTGTAACTGGGGGCGGGGGGGGGGCTGTAGGTCATCCAAGGGCCACTGGTTTGCCCAGATTGTGGCCAACAACTCTCCACATCTGCTGGACTGCATGTGAAACTCAGGCTCCTAAAAATCGTACACAACTTACTTGCCAAACTTGCTTTTATATAACTCTCCAAAATGGAGGATGGTGATGGACTCGGAAGAATAGGGCGGCAATTGCTTTGTTTCCTGCCCCTTGTGCAGGATTTAAAAGGCAGTTTTAGGAAAATCTTTCATTGGCGATCATTCATCAGCTGAGGGTCAACCCCCCACCAGTGATATTTGGCCTTCCAGCTCTAAAAAGGAAGCCACAGATGTCCTATTAACAAACCAACTTTCTTCCTGGGAGATGATGGTCAAACCGGCGGCTATTGAAGCAGCACATTTCTCCGGAGGGTTAAACCAAGGAACAAACAGCTTGCACCCAACACATATAGGAATAGAAACAGCTCTCTGTGCCTCTTCTTCTCCCTCAGGGAAGCCTTCAAGTGGGTTAAATCCAGATCTTACCTCATAGCTGAATTACTGAGTCCTCCCTCACCCTCTCAAATATTAGTTACAAGTCCTGAAAGGTTGCTTCTCTTGCCATGGAATTCCTGTTAGCTTGGAACATGGGCCACGTTCTCCTTGGGTGTTCAAACCCTTGGACGTTTTCTGCCCTTGCACCATCCCGTTTCTCCGGCTCTCACTCAGGACGGCTCGCTCCCCTGGGTAGCAAGATGGCTATTATTGTGACTGCCAGAACCAGTTACATAAAGTATTTACGTCTCGCCTGTAACCCAGTTGACCCTGAGCTAGCTTGATGATTCGGTGACGTCGGCTCAGCCCGGGAAGGATTTCACTGGAGGTCATCTGCTTGTTTCTGTGGCCTGTGAATTTTTTTTTAAGATGCTGACGGGAGTTTTAGGCTGATGACTTGGTTTCTGTACCTTGTGGGAAATCTAGCCCTGGCCTTTTTTAACCCTCTAACATTCAGTTCAGGAAGTCACTTGAACTTATTTTTATGGGGTCACCAACATAGCCCCTGTGAGCAACCATCCGTCCATGGATGTTTTTCTTGGCACTTCCGTCTCTACTTCTCCTCCTCCTCCTCCTCCTCATAGGAAACTTCCATCTCGCAAAATGAGGTTCAGCTTTCCAACATTATCTTTAGTTCCAAGAATATTTATACAGTTCCCCTCAGTTTAAAGGCAACTAAGGCCAAGTGCCAGCTAAGAACATATGATAGATCTTATGGTAATAAAACCATAGTACACAGTGTAATAATATGTTACATCTTAAAATACAGCTTTAAGTACTATTAATGGGAAATAGTGGCATTCCCAAACTGTAAGTCTAATAGCTCACCTTCTAATTAAACTTTAATCAGCCACTGAAAAACTAGAAAGGTTTACTCTCTGGGGTCAATATTTCAGGGAATACCTCCTTTAGAAGGATTATATTCCACTTCCTTCTAATTCAACTGGACAAGTCAAGGACCTCATCATCTGCCTAGGCACATGCAATGATCAAAGGGAATTACACACACACACACGTACCTTGAAATCACTATTTTTGGAAGGTATCTCAATTGGGAACCTCAATGGACTTCGAATAGCAACTCTCTCTCTTTCTCACACATACAGTTTCAGATCTTCTAAAATGACCTTGAGGTCCAAGGATCAGTGACAGTGCTTAGCTACAAGAGTTCTGCCATCTCTAGGCCTTGTTTGGAAAGGAGACCCCAGAAAACCAACAGGTATTCCAACGGAGGGTCTCCACAGATGTTCCAAGAAGGAGTGAGGACACTAATCTGCTTAGAGAACATTTCAGCTTCCACTCAGAAGTTGGTGGAGCCATGCTTCGCTTCACCAAATTTGAAATCATGCACACTGGTTCCAGCACTTTGGCTGGACAGCTCCTTTTCCTGGCTTCTAAGATGGGAGATCCAAACTTCACAACATTGGTGGGAAGAACACAATGGGGTGAAAGCCACCCAGAGTCACTTGTTGAGAGGGGCAGCTATAGAAATCAAATACATACATACATACATACATACATACATACATACATACATACATACATACATCTTAGCTCCTTGCTGTTGTGTTTTTCTAAGCGATGGACATTCCATCGCAAATGGGTTGCACAAATTTACAATTATCTGAACATTTTATTTCCTAATGTATCCACTTCCCTCAATTTTTGGTCTTGGGGTTACTAATGTGGATTAACAATGGCAACCCCCATTGCTTTGAACAGTTGCCTTACCATAATGCATCACACAAGGGAAACAGCAACAAGAAACTTACAGTATTCCAACAAGAACATTTTCCCCCCAGACAAAGATTTCACCATTGTAGAGAAGGCTTACTTGGGCCCCAGCTGGTATTAATTTGGTTTGGCATGAGGCTATGGCAGTCTTGCTCAGCAGAAGAGAAATCCTACATCTGTGTCCAGGCATTTTTGAATAGACCTAGTTATGCCAGACTGAAAGGGTCCCAAATGGGCTTTTTATACTCTAATATTGTCTAGATTCCTCTGTTTGGCAGCACAGTGGCACCCTTGGCATGGCTTCTGCCACAAACACAAGGGTCTTGATGTGCAATGCCCATTTTGTTAGATGTTAACATTTAGAGAAAGGGACCTTCACATCCCCTTGCTCTACTCTCACTTTTGTGCATTCAAACAGTTTCAAAGCTACAGCAGCTGATCCGGCTGAGGATAAATGCAGGTCAAATGCATATTAATCTCCTAAACGTACTGGTTACGATTGCCCTCTCCTCAAAGAAATTAAAATTCCCTTCTCACCCTTATGGGTGGTATGTGTCTTCCTCAACCTCAGGGCCCCTACCAGAGGCCTGGGAGTTTGACAGTTCTGGGGAGTATCTTAGGTGTTCCTAGCACTGCACTCTTCTGGACAGAGAGCACAATTGGAGGGGAAGAGAGTAGATAGAGAGAGGTAGAGGTAGAGGTAGAGGTAGAGGTAGAGGTAGAGGTAGAGGTAGAGGTAGAGGTAGAAGTGATAGAGGTGATAGAGATGATAGAGAAGGAGATGGAGATGGAGATGATGGAGATGGAGATAGAGATGGAGAGATAGATAGAGATATCTAATTAATAAGACCACAAAGTGCTTTCTACAAAGCACTATTGTTCTTTCTCTCTAAGCAATAACTTCTCTTCACCCCCCCCCCCTGAGATTTTGGATCCTACCCTGTTCTTGATCCTAATAATTCTCATTTCCAAATGGTGGAGCCAATGTCCCATGGTGCCAGGCCACATTAAAACTATTTGTTAAAATGGAATAAAAGGGGTAATTTGTGGAGAAAAATAAAATATAACAAAGACCAAGCGAGGGAAAGGAAGAGAGAAGAGTTTTCTCTCTATTTCCAGGAGTGCCTTTGAGGACAAGATGAATGCACACATCTGCAGCATCTCCCAAAGATAAAAAGAGATCAGCGCAAGATTTTTCTCCTTACGGCATAACATTCTCTCCGCGAGCTAGAAGTTTGGAAGAAAGTGAAAAGTTCACCCTCAAAGGCCTTTTAAAAAGAGAGGGGAATGAAAATGAATGTCTCCGGCACACAAAAGAATCCTCTTGAAACCAGGTGGCATGTGAAATTCATTTTCAGAGGCCTCTCTGGATATAAAGAGATATCATCAAACTTTCTTTGTTGTCTTGCTCTAAAGTATGAAGCAAGTACTTCCAGACTAAATGTAGATGGTGCCTTCACTGTGCTCATTGTCAGAATTTTACTGGTGACTCAAACACCATCCCCTCCTATATGGAATCTTCCCATTTCTCTACTTGACATCATTTGATACCAATTATTCCATTCCATTTTATTTTCTTGCTTCTTCGCTGGCTGGACAAAATCTCTTAAGGGACATGAAAATGCTTGCACGATACCTTTATTTTTTATTTTTAAATTTTATTTATTTTCTATCCCGCCTTTATTATTTTTATAAATAACTCAGGGTGTTAGAGGGGCGTGGTGGCTCAGCGGGTAAGATGCCAGGCTTGTTGATTGGAAGATCACAAGTTCGGAGGTTCGAATCCCTAGCCCTGTGTGCGGAGTGAGCTCCCGCACTAGCTGGCTCTTCGGCTAACAAACGGAGATGAGCACCGGCCCCTAGAGTCGGACACGACTGCACAAATGTGTGGGGGGAACCTTTACCTTTACCTAACTCAGGGTGGCGAACATACCTAATACTCCTTCCTCTTTCTCTTTTCCCCACAACAACCCTGTGAGGTGTGTTGGGCTGAGAGAGAGGGACTGGCCCAAGGTCACCCAGCTGGCTTTCATGCCTAAGGCAGGACTAGAACTCACAGACTCCTGATTTGCCATTGGCTCCTTCCTAGAGCTGAGAGAGAGGGACTGGCCCAAGGTCACCCAGCAGGCTTTCATGCCTGAGGCGGGACTAGAACTCTCAGTCTCCTGGTTTCCCATTGGCTCCTTCCTAGGGCTGAGTGTGTGTGACTGGCCCAAGGTCACCCAGCAGGCTTTCATGCCTGAGGCGGGACTAGAACTCACAGACTCCTGGTTTCCCATTGGCTCCTTCCTAGAGCTGAGAGAGAGGGACTGGCCCAAGGTCACCCAGCAGGCTTTCATGCCCGAGGCAGGGCTAGAACTCACAGACTCCTGGTTTGCCATTGGCTCCTTCCTAGAGCTGAGAGAGAGGGACTGGCCCAAGGTCACCCAGCCGGCTTTCATGCCTGAGGCGGGACTAGAACTCTCAGTCTCCTGGTTTGCCATTGGCTCCTTCCTAGAGCTGAGAGAGAGGGACTGGCCCAAGGTCACCCAGCAGGCTTTCATGCCCGAGGCAGGGCTAGAACTCTCAGTCTCCTGGTTTCTAGCCTGGAGCCTTAACCACTGGCAGCCCTCCATCCCAAAGCATCAAAAGCTACAAGGTTCCCCCCTCCCCCCAACAAAAGATGGGGACTGATACAAACTCCAATTCTAGCCAAGAAGGAATGGGAGTATTGCTTTCTTTGAGGACCCAAGCTAAAAAAACCCTGCAAAAACGTATGTGGTATGCTCTCCTTCCCTGAGCCTGACTCAAATCCAGACTGAGGGTCCTGGGTTCAAATTTTATGACATGCCAAACTTGCTGCGTTTAGTTCTCCTAGATTTATGCAGAGGATTCGCTGCGGTACAACAAGAGCCGATCCAAGCCGTTCCCAGATTCAGGCCAAGTGTCTTGAGAACAGATAGTTTTGGAGAAGGTTTTGCAGAACCTTTTGCAAAAAACAAAACAAAACAAAACAAAACAAAAAGCCTTTCCACCATATCTCCTGCTCTGTTGATTTGGGGAGGAAAAATCTATTTCTTCCAGTTGGCCTTTGAAATCTGTAATTGATGTTTTGTAGCTGCAATTGGCATTTTGTGGCTGTGCTATGGAGCTTCCCCCCCCCCCCACTCCTTTCCCCTGCTCCTGACAATCTGCATGTAACCTGACAGTCAATGCCAGTAATCCCAAATCTGGCATTTTTTCAAATTAACTTCTTTCCAGGATCATCTCTTACGGAACAGCCAGCAGCTGATCACGGAAAAGCTGCCTTTGGGGAAATAAATAGGGAGGGCTAGAAACTTGAATAAAAAAACATTTGTGTTTTAACAATGGATGAATTTTGCTCACCAAGGCTCCCTTGAATGTTTTGGCCAGCCGTCCTTCCCAGTGGGCCGAGAAGCCGGCTATAAATTCCCCGCGAAATCAATACATTTCTTCAAAGAATCAGAGGATGCAAATCTGACTTTTACAGCAGAAAGCAAAGTTGAATGGAGGAACCCACCTGTATTTACTGCCTGTCCAGGTGGTGACAACACTTAACCGGTGCTTCCACCTTTATTCTACCATCCTGCGATGAAATCAGGTTGCTCTAAAATGTTTTGGGAGGCCAATGCAGCACATAACATTTCAGGACCCCTGAACTGTCGGCCAAGCACCACTCTGGTGGCCTTGGGGGTTTTAGTTTAATTTTCCAGCGTTGAGATGTGTGCAGATTACAGATTATCCCCTTTGTTTCTCCTCTCTAAATTGCAGAAACCGGGCCTTCTGTTTTCAGCAGTCATTCTTAGAAGAAGCTCGGCAGGCCCCATGAGCAGAAACGGAACTCCAAAGCTGAATAGAATCAGGCAGCCACAGGTTGATCCCCCATGATGTAAAAGGCAGGATCACCGAATAGGATCAAGAGGGACCCTGCCAGGGGTTTTCATCCTGAGAGAGGGGGCATCTGTCCCCAACAGCCAGAAAATAAAGTGGATCTTGCAAAACCTGACTTGTGGAAAAGCTAAGTGAGCTGGGGATATTTGGGTGGCAGACCACTTGAGAAGCCGTGGGCTGAAGGCTAGACGGAGAGGCTAAAAAAAGAAACACAATATGGGCGTCCTTAGATGTTTCCAAGAGTTGAACTGGAGTTGCAGGAGACTTCACCTTTACTTTGGGGGCTAAAAGATCTGCCGGAGTTGCTGTTCTTGCACATCAGCAGTAGGAGGGAGTGAAGGCTTGTAGAAGAATCTCCAACGCATTGGTTGCCTGTGTTACATTCTCAGTCAAGAGGCTTAGCTGGAGAGAGCTACTGGCACTAACATACAGCACTGCCTCTCTCTCTCTCTCCCCCCCCCCCCTCTCCCTCTACAACAGCTTAAACCACGACCGGCGCAGAGAGAAGAGAAGAGGAAAGTGTCCGCAACTCCAGAGCGGAGGGAAGCCGGGCACCGCTGGGGGACGAACGGCTGAGATTAAAGTGGAATCCCGAAGCAGACTTTGTCGGTGTGTGCTGGTGCCCACAGATAGCTCCTCTGGCATCTTCCCAACTTGACTCCAACAGGGTAGAGAGAAGAGGAGTTTGACATTAAACTCTCCTGCAACTGGATTCTCTTGGATCTTATTTTTTAATTTTTTTTTTAAAGCAACCGTATTTACAGCTGCAGGTTTCATCAAATTCTTTCCCACTCAAGGGGGGAAAGGTTGGGGTTTTTAAATCTCCTTTCCTTTCCTTTCCTTTCCTTTCCTTTCCTTTCCTTTCCTTTCCTTTCCTTTCCTTTCCTTTCCTTTCCTTTCCTTTCCTTTCCTTTCCTTCTTTCCTTTCCTTTCCTTTCCTTTCCTTTCCTTTCCTCCCACCCCCACTCTTCTACTTCTTTTCCAAGATTTTTTGTCCTTACCTTTCTAATGGAGCAGTGGATTATCTACCGAAGGGGCAGAGCTGAAGCACAAGACTTGTGGAAAATGAAGAAAGCTCTAAGAATCTATTCTGGCTCCGGACTTAGAGGAAGGATGGGGGTTCTGATGAAATCTGTGCTGTGAGAGGTAAGTGAGAAATGGGTGCTAAAATGTGCTTTGCAGGCGAGAAGGGCACAGAGAAGCCAATCTGGGGTGGGCCTTTCTAGGGTACCTAAAACTAAGGAGAATAACAATAAGAGAAGTCTTTTCAGCCACCGCTTGGAGCGTTCTTCTAGTGTTTTGGAATCCACTTTCAAGTTGACCCAGCACCAAAGCGATCTGACTTGAATCTTTTATCTGTTAGCCGGTCTGCTAAACAGTAACGGTGAATGTGTTGGCCTAGGACTGGGAAAAGTTCAGGTTCGAATCCCTGTTCAGCCACGGGGCAGTCATACCGTCTCTCAAGCCAGCCCATCTCACAGGATTGCAGTTGGGGTGGTAGGTCCCCTTGAGCTCTGAAGAAAAGGAGGAGATCCCTCTAATGGATCCCCGAATACATAAATCAGCTGAAACCCCACAGCCAGCCAAGGTGTTTTATTCTGACCAAGGCAAGGAACTCAGCTAGCTCAGTGTGTTAAAGGACTTTCCTTGAGCCCATGAGTTGGCAAAAAAGAATGCCAGTAGAAACTGAGCTGCCCTCCTTGCCAGTGCTTATCCTGCCTCACCGACAAGGCCACATTGTAGTTGGACTGTCCCTAGTGTTTTTAATGAGGAACAAGTTAAGAAAAGGGATTGGAGATTCCCCTGGTTTTGTTTCTCCTTCTAACAAGCATCACATGCTCTTGGGGGGGGGGGGAACAGCCACCCATCAGTCTCCTTAACACGTGGCGGGAGAGGACAGGCAAGTGTAGAGAGACGTTTCGATGGCGGGATTCAGCCACCTGTCAAGCGGTGGGTTATTTCTGATGAAGGTCCCAACGTTCTCCTGAAAGAGCGCTAAGCCCACATCCCAAAATAGTCCACTGAAAGGTTTGAAGGAGGGACAGGAGTTGAAGCCAGAGGAGCAACCACCACGAACGAGAGGGCTTCACCCGTGACAAGGAGGCAAGAGAATGGCAAGGTTGGCAGCTGGAGGCCGTGGCCAAGGACCTCGCAGTAGCCAGAGAGTAGGCAAAATGGTGCCACCATCCTCTGATTCAACGGTAGGAATACAGCCCTGAGAAGCCCTAGGAGAACCTGTCATACCCCCAACCCCAACACACACGTGGCAGAATTCGCCTCTCTTTTGCAGTTCGAGTCGACCTTCTGTACAGCGCGGGACTCACACTCTCAAGAGTGTTGGAGGAACCTGTGTAAGAGCTAACCAACATTTTAGAAAGCCCTGCTCAGGCATTACGCAGGCCGATGGCTCTGTAAAAGCCAGAGGTCTGGTCTGTCCTGGAGCCCAAGCCCACCAACCAATAAGAACCAAGCAAGTCCTAACCCTTGGTCATATCATCAGCCACATAACTGATGAAACTAGATTATGTCTGCAGCAAAACTTGGGTTGGGGAAGAGGGGGAACACTGCTTTAAAAGTGGAAAAGCGTAAGATCTCTCTTTGAGCTGCCTCTCTGTGGGCTAGGGATGAAAAGAAGGCATCCTCGTGAGGATGGGTTCCATCAAAACCACGAGAACGACGACGTGAGGATGAACCCTCGGCCCTCAGCTGTTTTCTCTAAACTCATGTGCCTTCTGAGTTTTGCCTCGAATGACCCTAAGATTGCAAGCTTGCTAAGCCATCAAAGAAATACCTTGCTGTCTTTAGCAAGCATTCCCAGTAACCAGTAAATGCTCAGCAAATTGATCCGGCACTTGTACCCACCCACAAAGTCTTCGAAATGAAGAAAGTCACCACCCAAGGGAAGAAATTTGCAGCAGGAAGAGCTCTGACAGATTCCAGTCCAGGCAAAACCATTACCCAAAGTTGCTTATCTCACCATGGAGCAGCTCTTAGCATGGACAGGCTTCATGGAACGGCTTGTCAATGGAAGACACCGAGATCTCCCCATCAATCGAGCTTTCCATCTTACATGCACTTTCCCTGTCTATGCAAATTCAGCAGGGATTGATTTCATCTCCTCCTAAGTCTGCCAGCAAAAGATCGCAGGGCTCAGCTCCTACTACGTACGAGGACGATTAAAAACAAAAAAGTAGGCAGCTCCTATTTTCTAAGGACCTAACAGCAAAGCTTTCTTTGTTTAGAGCAGTGTTTCTCAACCTTGGCAACTTTAAGATGTGTGGACTTCAACTCCCAGAATTCCCCAGCCAGCCTTGCTGGCTGGGGAATTCTGGGAGTTGGAGTCCACACATCATAAAGTTGCTGAGGTTGAGAAAAACACTGGTTTAGAGAAATCCCTGTACAGGTGAGGATGTTTTCAATTATTTGGAGCTCTCCAAATTTATGAAAGTTCTTACCAGGATGAGGGGTAACGCAAGAAAAGAAATGGGGAAATTAGAGGATGGGAATGGAAGTAGGAGTGTTCTTGGCTGGCCTAAGAGTTATTCATCAATATCAGTGGTGCCTAAAATCACAAAGGAAAATGCTTCAAAGCATTAGATGTCAAACAGCACACCCACATCCATGGGGGTGGTCGAAAAAAGTCAAGATGGCGACGACTGCCATGTAACTGAACATATGTAAAAAAGGGGGGGGGTCATATTGTGGTCACCACTGCCATCTTTTTTTGACACACACACACACCCATTGATGCCCCTGCAGGCTTACAATCTCAAATCATCTTTACCATCCTGATCTTGTAAATCCAACATAGCTTTGACTTCCCTCCTGCCTTCCCAACTCCTGTGCGTTCACTCTGTAATGCCTGTGATCATGAGTTTTAGATGTGGAAAGCCTGGGCAACTGGTGCAACCAGTTTCTCACTGAAGCCCACAAGATGGTTGATCTGTTGGGACATTTTGTGCGATGTGAATGCTTTGATAAACTGGGTTTAGGGTTTAGTTTAGGGTTTGGTTTTGTTGCATGTCCAAGCAAATCCCTACGACCTGCAGGATCAGAGTGCAGCTTATTTCGGATTGATGCATCGTCACTTGCTGTGAACACTTCTGCAACTTAGATTCAAACATTGCAGGTACGCACAGGTCTTTGTTACAGACCTTCTCTGTGCCGTTTCCTTAATAATTCAAATAATTCTTTGCCATTCCGAGAAAATTGCAGGCTGACAGCGTATTTCTCTCCCCATCAGCTGAGTGTTGAAAGGGGCACTAATCTAAAAAAAAAAAAGGGTGGGGGAAGAAGAAATCACACGCAGAAAAAATATTGTGCTACAGAAATAGTAGCATCTTTCTGCACGAACGAGGAATGTTAATTCCTCCCCCCCTTGCCTCTGAGTTATATATTATATATTTGGAAAGTGTCTTTAACTGCCAATGTAATATTTTCCCCTTTGCTTACATGTTTGCAGTGCGGCAGACTAGAATAGCTTTTATCTTTAGAAACAAGGCTTTTTGGAGAAATGTACCAGACAGAGTAACACCCTGGGCGTTAATGTCGGATCCATTAAAACAGCGAGGGTGTGATTTGCAAGAAAGTTGTAAAATCGTCTGTGCACGCATGTGTTTTTAAACTCGATTCTGATTATGTAAATAGTGCAAGCAAAGGAGCTATTTTTTGCTGTCAGTTCTTAGAAAGAAATGTGACAGGTTTATGTACCAATGTGCATCGAGAGCTGTTGTTTAAGAGAAATAGGTCATGGGAAAAGTTTGGGTTTCTGTGCGTTTTCCAAGGTTGCGACCTACTTCGAGGGGGGGGCATTGATATGGGCAACTTAAATTGGGGTCTAGAGCCTTCATAAATGCAAACTTCTTGCGCTGTGAATGGCCCATCAGACGGAAAGTGCGGTGGTTAGGTTGCAAACTAGTAACCCCAAATCCATTGCTATTTCAGAAGTTCTGCAAAGAGAAGCCGCTGTCTATCACTTTCTAAGCCACTTGCAGCGGGATTGTTCAGTGTCTCCTGCGGCGGTTTCCAGATCAGCCGTGTCAAGGCGTTGCAGCCCGAATAACACAGAGACTTGTGGTATCTTAAAAGCTAACACACGGTGTTAATTGCTCTAATAAATGCATTAGCCTTTAACATTCCACAAGATCTTTTTTGGAGCTTGGTTATACTGACCTCACTTTCCTCTTCTGCTTTAGCTAAATTTAGCCAAAAGTCTTTCTATTTTAACGTGCTAGGAACCCTGGAGGGTAGACTAGGCCAGAAGAGACTTTGAACTGGTTCATCAACCCTGTTTAGCTATGGCTTATTAACCCATGTTTCAAAACCATTTCCTGGGATCGCAGCAAATGAAAAACCCTGGTTTCCAAATTAGCTGTAATTGGTTGTTTTCACATCACACATTAAAGGGCAAACCATGCTTTACAAGCTGCGTTTATACAAGCTAACCAACCAACCACTTTGGGGCCTGGAAGCTGTTAGAAGGTGGAAATCTTCCTGTTCTTACAAAGCCATCTATCATCCTGATAGATCAGGAAATAATCAAAATGACAAGATCCAAAACATAGCATCATTGGAGGGGGGGGGGGAATAAAGATTATATTAAATCCCAGGCAAAAGAATAATAAGACTCTGGTTAAACAACTCTTTCTCCTTATTAAATAAAGCTTTCCCCAGTCCTTCCAATTGTCCTGCTGGAAGATCTTCTTTCCTAAAGACCTACTAAAAGATACGATCACTTGTTGAACCCATGTTATGCATACAGTCTACTTCATTGTTTTAATACACAGTTAAAATACACCCAATATTTTAAGTGTGCAGCTGGGGATGCCAATTTTGGGGGAGGGGACCAGGGTTTCACAAGGATCGCTCTTCTGGACCAAAAGCTGTTGGGGGAACACAGAGCCAGCCAGAGAGAGACAGATGGGAGCTTAAACGGATCCCGGCATTTGAGATGCTGATAGTTAATTCCCAAACTTTCTGGGCAAGGAGTGGAAAAGAAGTCGGTGATGTCGCAGGGACACACAAGGTGATATTTTGATGCTTCCAGGGTCAGAGATGAAAGGCAGAAAGGAATTTGGAAAGTTCAGGTCATCACTGTGTTTTCTTGAACACCGAGGGCATGAGGACCCAGAGAAATGGGTCAAGACGGAGCCAACAAAATTCTCCTGGACTAATCTTGTGGCCAAAGATCAGCTTAGCATCAATTTACCGCCGATTTATCATTAGGGAGCACCAGAATGAACAGGGTTAATGGTGCAAGCTATGCACAAGACGACTCTGACTTAGCTGGCTCCGTGGCCAGTAATAAGGGTTAAAAAAAGGTCTAACTAACCTTACTGAGTCTTGCTGAAGTTTGCTGAGATAACGCAGGTGAAAAAGCACTATGAAAAAGATACTTTAAAGGTAGTCCTCGCTTAACAACCATTTGTTTGGTGATGGTTCAGACTTACGACGGTGCTGAAAAAAAATATTTATAACTGGTCCTCACACTTACAACCATCGCAGCGTCCCCCAGTCACATGATCACAATATGGGCACTTGTCAACCGGTTTGCATTTATGACCGTCGCAGTGTCCCACGTTCCTGTGATCACCATTTTTGACCTTCCTGGCCGGCTTCTGGCAAGCATAATCAATGGGGAACTGTGTGATTCGCTTAACAACCATGTGGTTCACTTAACGCCCGCAGTGATTTGCTTAATGACTGCCGCAAAAAAGGTTGTAAAATTGGGTCAGATTCACTTAATGACCGCTTCACTTAGCAACCAAAATGGTCCCAATTGTGGTTGTTAAGCGAGGACTACCTGTATTGAAAAGAAGCAAGATATTTTTGAGTCTGGGGGCAATGGATGCAGCAGGATGGTACAAGGAGTAATCTCTTCATGAGGTTAATGTGTCTTACTCCCAGACAGGGGTGCATAGGACTTTTGAGGTCTGCCTTGTCATTTCAGTTCAGTTCAGTTCAGGCCCATCTGTACATGCAGGGAGATTCCAAAATCGTGAATTTGGAAAATGCAAATATAAAACACTTACAAGCCATTTTGAGTGAGCAGGTGCTGCATTCTGTAGTTGGCATAAAGGAGTTTACTAAATGTTGATGGAAACCAGCTTCCAGACGCAGGGAGAGCCATGGGGTCAGGGAAAAGGTGGATTTTTGGTCTTCTCGTGCTCAGGAAGATTGTGTGTTTTTCAACCTTGGCAACTTTAAGATGTGTGGACTTCAACTCCCAGAATTCCCCAGCCAGCATGTGTGGATGCTGTATACTTACATGGATTTGCCATTCACTTTCTTCCAACCTTCAGTATCCAATACCTACTTAACTTTAGCTAAAAACATATGGATTTTATAAGGGGAAAAAATGGATAATTTTAGGCATTGGACACAGTTGGCTTAACCATGATTGAATGAATAAACCCCCATTGGAGAGCCATACAATCAACTGAGCCATCAGCTGAAGCTTACAACCCAAAATATTTGGGGGAAGAGTGTAGAAACCAGCTCAGAAAGTAGAGAGCATAGAAAGCTTCTGTTAAGATCAATCGGCTTGTTTTCAAGAGGCCACGAAGTGCTCAGCGCCTGCGTGCGTGTGCGTTTTTTCTTATTTTGGGGTGGATGAAGGGGAAGTATTGAAATGAGGTAAGATAAAGGGAATTCCACAGGTTGGCGATTCCGGGATGGATCTTTGCCAGATGAGAGAATAAGCCGGTGTTTCTCAACCTCAGCGACTTTCAGGTGTGTGGACTTCAACTCCCAGAATTCCCCAGCCAGCTGGCTGGGAAATTCTGGGAATTGAAGTCCACACATCTGAAAATCGCTGAGGTTGAGAAACACTGGAATAAGCCTTTTCTGACATCTCTTTTTTATTCAGCTTTTCAACATCTTGGGCTTTTTCAGTTGCCTTTTTTGCCCATTTCACAACTCGGTGGCATATTTTGATGCACAACAGAAACCCCATCGGGCAAGATGCTAGGAGGTGTGTGAATTCTGTATTTCTGCATGCCGTGTATAAATTGCTCCTGCTGTTGGTTTCAAAGCTACGTGGAAACAGAAGCCAAACAGTGGTATCTGCAGTTAATGAGTTTTAGACGCGCCCGTTCGTGGTCTCACAGCTTTCCCCGCCCACCCCTTTAAATAAAAATGCATTTTACTTCAACTTATCAGAAAAGTGGTTAATTCAGCCCTGTTGCATTTGGGAACTTCCCCTCTAAATCGTTCTGCCTATTCATTTATTTATTAAATTTTTACACCGCCCAACTCCCAACATTTCTGGGAGGTTCTGTAGGTAACTGCGGCTACTCAGCCTTAGCTGAATCTTGCAAAGAGCTGGATATGGTTAATACTTAGGTGAGAGTCCACCGGGATATCCCAGGATGGGTGGCTAGAGTGGGCAGGTTGAAAAACATCCTGGAAGAAGGCAGTCACCAACTTTTTTGGGGGGACAGCCATGAAGTCACTCAAACTCAAATCTGACCCAAAAGAGATTTGACTTGTCCCAAGAAGCTAGTGGTAGATTTCACAGACAGGCCCCTGCGCAAATCTGCACGTCGTTGATTTATTTATTTTCTTAACCTGATAAAAAATCAAAAGATCTGCAGATTCGCGCAGTGGCCTGTCTGTGAAATCTACCACTAGCTTCTTGGGAGCGAAAACTGGACGCCTGGAGTGATTGCTCATAACTGCCGACTCAGCAAGAAACTATGCGTTCTGACCTAGAGCAACAGGGGGTTGAAAGCGAGCTGCCCATGTGCCGGAGCAGGTCCATTTTTAATGCGCCAGGAAGGAAGTGCTCTTGGAGGAGCAGGATAAGCTAAAGAGAGAAAGGCATCCGAGCTATTTTGAGCCCCCGGAACTGCAGAGCATGCGATCAGTTCCAAAACTCCAACTTTTCCTACACCTCAGTCCTCACACTTACAACCGTCGCAGCGTCCCCCCGGTCACATGATCACAATATGGGTGCTTGGCAACCGGTTTGCATTTATGACCGTCGCAGTGTCCCATGTTCATGTGATCACCATTTTTGACCTTCCCGGCCAGCTTCTGGCAAGCATAATCAATGGGGAACTGCATGATTCACTTAACAACCATGTGGTTCACTTAATGCCTGCAGTGATTTGCTTAACGACCTCTGCAAAAAAGGTCGTAAAATTGGATTGGATTCACTTCATGACTGCTTCGGTTAGCAACCAAAATGCTGTTCCCAATTGTGGTCATTAAGCGAGGACTACCTGTATTAGAACCGATCAGACTTTCACGTATGGCAGTCAAACAAATCAATGGTTCCCTAAGAATTATTTCAATATTGGGGGGGGGCGGTTTCCTACAAACATCCATTCACTGGCTATCTGTGCACTTCAGGGACCCCAAAGGAAAAATTGGAGAAAAAATGATGCAAAGGAGTCGATGAAAAAAAGTAATGGGAAGGGAGTGTTCAAACAAGCCATATTTTTTTCTTGTGGGGCCTCTGAGAAATGTTGAAAAGTGTTGATGAAAGCGTGGATCCACCCCAGCCACCAAAGGGTGACAGATGCCGCAGCCAGATTGCCTTCCCATGGAGAACAGTTTGTGAGGGAGATCTTGTGACTTTCTCTACTCTGGAGAAAAAGCGGGGTGAGGGATTGGGGTGGAAGGAGCGGAAGAGCGTGTCCCAAAAATAGGTGTTCAGTTAACGTGTGGATGGGTCACCATCAGAAAATCCCAGGACTGTAGCCTGGATGGGGAAGTTCAAAAACCACCCCAGAAGCCAGTTGCAAATAATGGAGACCCAGTTTGGTGTCGTGGTGAAGGTGCTGGCCGAGAAAACGGGAGACGGTGAGTTCTAGTCCCGCCTTAGGCATGAAAGCCGGCTGGGTGACCTTGGGCCAGTCCCTGTCTCTCAGCCCTAGGAAGGAGCCAATGGCAAACCAGGAGACTGAGAGTTCTAGTCCCGCCTTAGGCACGAAAGCCGGCTGGGTGACCTTGGGCCGGTCCCTCCCTCTCAGCCCTAGGAAGGAGCCAATGGGAAACCAGGAGACTGAGAGTTCTAGTCCCGCCTTAGGCACGAAAGCCGGCTGGGTGACCTTGGGCCAGTCCCTGTCTCTCAGCCCTAGGAAGGAGCCAATGGCAAACCAGGAGACTGAGAGTTCTAGTCCCGCCTCAGGCATGAAAGCCGGCTGGGTGACCTTGGGCCAGTCGCTCTCTCTCAGCCCTCGGAAGGAGCCAATGGCAAACCAGGAGACTGAGAGTTCTAGTCCCGCCTTAGGCATGAAAGCCAGCTGGGTGACCTTGGGCCAGTCCCTCTCTCTCAGCCCTAGGAAGGAGCCAATGGCAAACCAGGAGACTGAGAGTTCTAGTCCCGCCTCAGGCATGAAAGCCGGCTGGGTGACCTTGGGCCGGTCCCTCTCTCTCAGCCCAACCCACCTCACAGGGTTGTTGTGGTGGGGAAAATAGGAGGCAGGAGTATTAGGTATGTTCACTGCCTTGAGTTGACCAAAATACATAAAAAAGCAGGATAAAATAACAACAACAACTTCCATGTTGCTGCCAAAGTAACGGCATGGAGCTCCAGCCAAACAAGATTTTACCTTCTTTTTTTTAACCCACGGTGACTAATGGAACCACTCCAGGTTCAGCCACTTGGGAGAGTCATCCTTAAGAAAGGGCCTTCTCCCTCCCCTTCTCTGCAGGGCACTAAATGTCAGCTTTTGTTCAGCCCTTGGAACAAGAGCAAAGAAGCCGGTTTGCTCCATTTAAAAAACAAACACAGTTAGGCAAAAAGCATTTTCTGTTGGGGGAAGAGAGCTTTAAAGAGGCCCCCCCAGGAATATTCTTCTTTTGGGGGTGGAATGAAAAGACTTAAGTGCTAAGGATGGCCATGTGTCCTACTTTCACTGCCTGCTTTGAAGGCATTCTCTAATGGTGAGGGGGGGGAGCAGTCTTGAGCCCCACCCCCCACCCCGCCCCAGGAGAGCAGTTATACAGCAAAAATCCATGAGCCTGAATCCCATAACCGTCTGAAAGCCACTGCTGGCTTGTAACGTTTAAGGTGACAGAAGGCCAATGTTTTTAAATAGATGGAGATAATCGTGTGGACTGGATGTAATTAAATGTTAATTAAAATGTAAACGCAGCAAAATCAGATTTACCCACGGTTCAGCTGCTGAAAAGCTACGGAATAGCACTTGGCCTGAAAAACATGAGGTTGCCCTGCTCAAGAGGGGCCAGTGGATCGATTTCAGCTTTTCTCTCCAGTTTTCCGCTTCCTGTTTTGTGAACCTGTCAAGCCTGGTTTCTCCCAAAATCTCCCTCCAGAAGTTGCTGCTAATTGGTCCTTGTGTGATGCAACAGAAGCAGAAATGACTCAAAACAGGGGGAGATGTATCTTAATGTAAGAAAGCTTGCTGAAGTTTAAATGGGGGTGGTCTGCTTTCGTTCCACCTACTTAGTTGCCAGGGGTGTCCACAAGGTATGATCAAAAAGCACATTTTTAAAGCACATAAAAACGGACCGAGCTTCAACATTAAAAGGGTAATAATGAAAGCCAAAGTTTAATAAAAATTAGGTCACAGTCCTTCCATGCCAAAATCCACTTGTTAGCTCACCGATATCAATCCTGAAATTTGTTTTTCAGTTGCTACTACTGTTAAAAATTGGGAATCCAAATTCTTGGTTGATCTATTGCAAATCCCGCAGAAATCTAACCAATTGACTGTTTGATTACTCTTGTTTTGGTCTAATCAGGCAGGATTTATGAGATAGGGATAGCATTAGATGTTAGGAGACAAACAGTACTCATTACACACACACACACACACACACACACACACCTACTCATACCAGACACACCCTCTGCACCGATAGATCCATATTTAAATCCTGAAAGGTATCCCAAAGATTAAAAGACCTCATCTGGCACAGAATGTTCTGCATTTGCAGCATCTACTAGATCAAAGGCTACGGTTGGGCCTGTATGGATTTTGGATATAGTTGGCAATCGCATGAGATTCTATCCTACCTTGTCAAGGTGCTTATTTATGACAGAACTATCCTGTTAAGGCAGTGTTTTTCAAACTTGGCAACTTTAAGAGGTGTGGACTTCAATCCCAGAATTCCCCAGCCAGCTTGGGCTGAAGTCCACGCCTCCTAAAGTTGCCAAGTTTGAAAAACACTGTGTTAAGGCAAAGATGCCCTCTGTTTGAAGGACTGGAAAAATGCCACATTTTTCAAGAATTCGCTATAGGGTCACCCAGGAGAGGACATTCTCTTGATAGAGGCCTCAGTTGTAGAATTTCCTTCCTGTTTACCTATGGTTACTGTAATGCCAAGCCTTGTCAACCTCTCCCATACTTTTCAGCCAGTCTACACCCCTTGGATTCTCTCTTGTCGTTCTTCTTGTTCTGGTTTTAGGACATTACAGTTTTATGGGCTGGTAGATGTCAGCCTACAAGAAAAATGGTTGGGCAGTTTGAGAGGTCATTAACTAGACTTCCTTCTTCAGTAATAAAATCCTTCCTTCCTTCCTTCCTTCCTTCCTTCCTTCCTTCCTTCCTTCCTTCCTTCCTTCCTTCCTTCCTTCCTTCCTTCCTTCCTTCCTCTTCTTAGCATGACTGAGCTAATCGAACTCTTAGAGTGCTTTTAATGAAGCAGCCTGGATGGCTCACTCCAAATCTTTTCTTTTTATCTATTAGCCAATGCCCAGGTGGGCTGATTGATGCTTCTGAAGATGTGAAGTAGGTTCTCTGGAGATGCTGTATGAGTTATTTCCTTCTGAGAGGAAAGTGCTTTTGGATCGGGGATAAACAAATGCTGTATCCTGGAGAACAACTTGTACTTTTAGGTTTGGTTGAGTTCTGAAAGTCCTCTGTAGGCCACCTAGTCAATACTCTGGCAACTGAAATCCACCGGCCCTCTTCTCCAGTGACCCATTGAGAATTCTGAGAATTGTCTCCCCACACGGCGGGAGGGGCAAGGGATGGCACGAGTGCAATGACATCGTACACAAACGTCGCCACTTACTTCCTTTCTCAGAGGCACGTAATCATGGCATTTGTGTGATAATACACTTGTGCGCCTGCTGCCATTGTTGGCCTCGTTGCAGCCACACATCTGAAAGGCACCAAGCTGGGAACAGAGACTCTGGAACACTCAAGCCCAGTTGCAGGGGGAGAATTCTGGCCATGTTTTCAGCATGGAACGCCTGTCTTGAGCATAGTGTGCTTAGAAAATGCTCAAAACAGCCCATTTCACACTTGAAATGGCAATTTTGCGCCTGGAACAAGCCGTTTCCTGAATTTTCACACTCAAAACAGTTTGAAATGAAACCTTTTTCACATCCCTGCCAACCACACCCACTTTTCAGCCTTTGCCACCCCCACCCCCCAAAAAAACGTTATGGCCCTCGTCCCAAAAAATGTTGCCTACCCCTTTCCCTGAGGGTCACTAGTAGGAGCCCAGCCCTTTGGCATCTGGAAACTCACCTGCTGCCCGATTTACCTGCACTCATACTCAACTTCCCCAGCTCAGCTCTGCTTACCCCTGCAGTGTTGCTGGGCTTCTCGCCAGTATGCAAATCTGCGAATTACATTGGAGAGTGACTTCAAATTGGATGTGGCAGCTTTGCAGCTACCTGCTGACAGTAGCCATCTAGACAAAGGACAATCCTCTGCTGCACTGCCAGACTTCAGTGTCCCTTCACTTATTCACACTGAGAGGCTCCATCAGTCAAAGGATCAACAATCCTCCATCCTGTCCGGCATTTAATACTGAGCTGTGTTAACACACCGTGCTTAGCTTTCTAATCAGTTATAAGAGTTGGTCTACAGTATCCACATCACCAACATCTCCAGTTCTGGATGATTTTGTGTCTGGAAGTTGGGGAGGTAAGGTATACAGGTAGTCCTTGTCCTTGTTTAGCGACCACAATTGGGACCGGCAATTTGGTCGTTAAGTGAAGCAGTGGCTAAGTGAAACCACGACGGTGCTTATGATCTGACTTCAGCTTTCCTTTGCTTTACAGACCTGCGAAGGTCGTAAATGCAAGGATTGGTCGCAAAGTGACTTTTTCATCACCGTCGTAGCTGTGAACGGTCACTAAATGAGGCAGTCTCTAAACGAGGGCTACCAGTATCAGGGAAAATACATAGGGAGGGAAAAGAAAATGTGGAATTATTTCCTGAACAAAAAGAGTGAATCTTCCCAACTTTTGTGAATGAAGACAGAGCCGTGGTTACATGTGTGTTAAGGTATATATTTGTGTTAGTGGGATCACTGTTTTCTTAACATGCCCTACAAACAAGTTCCTAAGAATAGCAAGACTATCCAAAGCTTCTGTGTGAGATAATTCATATGTCTTTTTGTTGTTGTTGTTGCAGAGACTCTACTTGTATCTATCTGCCTGTTTATACTTAAACCTGCGGATCTCCTCCCTTTTCCCTAGAAGCAATATTTGGAGTATTTGCACAGTGAGATCCTCAAAGACATCCAGAGTTACAACAGGCCAACTCAGGGATGAGTACAGGCAGAGTCAACCCTTACAGCATAGTGTCTTCTGAGGAAGACGGGTTGATCTTGACCACCATGCCTGGAGTGAATGGTTTTGGCAACGGTAAGATCCACACTCGGAGGAAATGCCGGAATCGATTTGTTAAGAAGAACGGCCAATGCAATGTCGAATTTACCAACATGGATGATAAACCTCAGAGATATATAGCTGACATGTTCACCACGTGTGTGGACATCCGCTGGAGATACATGCTGCTGCTCTTCTCCCTTGCTTTCCTAGTCTCCTGGTTATTCTTTGGCCTCATCTTTTGGCTGATTGCACTTGTCCATGGCGACATCGAGAGGCCAACCAAAGATGAGACATTCACCCCTTGCCTCCTCCAGGTAAACGGCTTTGTGGCCGCTTTCCTCTTCTCCATTGAGACTCAAACGACAATAGGGTACGGTTTCCGTTGCGTGACGGAGGAGTGCCCCCTGGCTGTTTTCATGGTGGTCCTCCAGTCTATTGTGGGGTGCATCATCGACTCTTTCATGATTGGCGCCATCATGGCTAAAATGGCAAGGCCGAAGAAGAGAGCTGAAACGTTGCTCTTCAGTAATCACGCGGTGATCGCCATGAGGGACGGCAAGCTTTGCCTGATGTGGAGGGTGGGCAATCTCCGCAAGAGTCACATTGTTGAGGCTCATGTCAGGGCTCAGCTCCTCAAGCCCAGGATCACTGAGGAGGGGGAATACATCCCCCTTGACCAAATTGACGTAGATGTTGGGTTTGACAAAGGCTTGGACCGTATCTTTTTGGTGTCCCCCTTGACGATCCTTCACGAGATCAACGAGGAGAGCCCGCTCTTCGGGATTAGTCGGCAGGATTTGGAAATGGATGACTTTGAGATTGTGGTTATCCTTGAGGGCATGGTGGAGGCTACTGCCATGACCACGCAAGCTCGGAGTTCGTACTTGTCCAGTGAGATCCTCTGGGGCCACCGCTTTGAGCCTGTCCTCTTTGAGGAGAAAAATCAATACAAAGTGGACTATTCGCACTTCCATAAAACCTATGAGGTCCCATCAACTCCCTGCTGCAGCGCCAAGGACTTGGTGGAGAACAAATTCCTACTTCCGAGCACCAATTCATTCTGCTACGAGAACGAGCTTGCCTTTATGAGCCGTGATGAGGAGGAGGAGGAGGAGGAGGAAGAAGATGAAGATGGTAGAGGTTTGGACAATCCATGCTCAGGTGACCAGCCTGAATTCGATAGGCTGCCTCTCGATCAAAGGTCCTATCGGAGAGAATCAGAAATATGACTCAGGGGCCTCCTAAACGTTTTGAGAGTTCCTTTGGTCTCTCCCCTCTCCCTCTCACTCACCTTCTCAAAAATTTATGCAGAACAATGCAAGTGCCATAGGAATGCCTGAGAATTAGTGTGGTTTGTCGAATGTTGCTTTTTGTTGTCTTTAAGAAAATAATTAAGTGCAATAATCACTGCATGGCCCCAGGCCTCGGTGTGTGGTAGACCTCCAGTGTTAGAACGTCCTGCAGAGCAGGCCCAAAATGGTGGCACCATGGGTTTTGCAGCAAAAACACACAAAATCACACATACACACTTCTGAGTTTTATGCCTTGTGCAGGAATGACAACGCATGCGGAGTGAGAGTATGGGATCTCTCCTTCCGTTTGTTGAAAATTAATTTTTTAAGAATAGTGTTATATTAGAGTGGCTCAAAAGAAGAAAATATCAGGAAACAAAACCATGTGTGTTTTTTCTCAAATATACATACTGCCAAGAGAGGGGATTCTTTTGCACTAAGTTGAGATGGACATCCCTTTTCTGATTTTACTATGCTGTCATGGGGCTGGTAAGAGGTTTGAAGAACAACCAGATAAGAAGGGGTCAAGTGGTGGAACTCCAGGGCTGGTTCTACCATTAGGTGGAATGAGGAAGCCATCATAGGCAATTGAGCAAGATGGCCTCCATGGGCAGACTTATGAACCACAGGGACACCTTGGGGCATCCGAAAGCTTAGACAAGCTAGCCTGATTTTCGCATAGGTGATTCATGGGCCATTCAACAAGTCATAGATAGGAGAGACTTCCTCAAGTCAAGTTCAATGCCTGGTGACCATATGGATGCATCCATGGGAATGTTTTTGGCAATCATACAGAAGTGATTTAGCATTGCCTTCTTCTGAGGAGTTTTTAAAAGGGTTTCTAGCCTTCAGCCTGGGATTTCCTGGTTGTCTCTCATCTAAGTACTAACCGGATCTGGACTTGCTTAGCTTTCACCGTCTCAGTCCATTTCAGTTGCCAGTTACATCTCCGACTGCTTTGAGCTCCTGGAGGTACACCCACAGATTGCAGCGATGGGGTGGGGGATGTGGAAAGTTCTGCCTTGAGTACCATAATATCATCCGTTGATGATGGCCCTCACCCATCGTTGCATCCTTCCTCAGAGACGGATGTTCTGATTTTAAAAACAGCAGATGCCCAAGAGAAATGAACTCAGCTGATTTCCCTCCGACTATTTGGACCAGAAGACTTTCTTTAAGCAAGGGAATGCTTAACCGTTCCATTTGTAAAGGTTGTACGATTTTTGCACCACAAGCCATGCGTCTACACCCTCTCTCCCCACCTTACATACACCTCGCTGAGTTTGTCCCTTCTTCACCCCTCTACTTCCGAGCACCCCTCTGTTCTAGTCCCCAGCCTTAATCAGCGTCACATGTCCATCCATCTGGATGGCGGCATGGGCCAAACCGAGCAGCAGATCACGTCAGCAATAAATGTGAAAGATGTTACGTTGGCCATCAGTTTCCGAGTACCCACCATTAGCTGTTACTGTAAAAGCCAAACATTAAAAAAAAAGGAAAACCAAGTCTCTGAACGGCTGAATTTGCCCTCCAGCAAACTGCCAGGAGCTGAAGGACATAATGTGTTCGGTGACAGCTTGCAAAGGAGTGAGCATTTGAAGAAACTGTCTAAAATTAGAAGCCATTACTTCTGAGACTTAAGGGAGCCAACCGACATTGCCAACTGATCAGACAGCAGATGCTGATCTGCCTTGCTTTTGTGCCTTTAAGAGTAACTCACTCTGCAAACCTCCGTGTTTGGGAAGGCTGTGCCGCAAAAGACCCTGCAAACCAAGTTAGTGTTGCAGGCACAAAGCTTGCAAGTCATCTTCTACCTTGGCAAGCACGATATTGTGCTTACACATTGCATTAAGCTATGGTTTGCCTAAGCAAGCTTTCCTAAACCATGGCTAAGCAGCCACTGCTTGTTAAACCTCTTGTGAATCCAGCACAACCACACTGAGCTGGGTTCATACAACACGTTAAATTATAAATCCTTGTTTACAAAACAACATACCGGGGTGGGGGGAGAAAAAGGTGTGTTGTGAACACCATCATTAAGCCCAAGCTATGCTTCCATGACTCTTGCCAACCTAGCAATTCGAAAGCATGCAAATGCAAGTAGATGAATAGGTACCACTTTGGTAGGTAGGTAACAGCGTTCCACGCACGTCATGACCGTGGAAGCATCTTCGGACCACGCTGGCTCTTCAGCTAAGAAACGGAGATGAGCACCGGCCCCTAGAGTCGGACACGACTGCACAAATGTGCGGGGGGAACCTTTACCTTTATGCTTCCATGAAATGGTTGGAGAACATCTTCCCCCCTTGGAGAAACTGGGGAAATTTTCATCCTCCAACTTCCAACTTTAAAATGTGGATTTAAGGCTGCCGTTGGCACCCCAACCTTTTCAGGTATGTCCCAAGATGCAGACACCTTGAAAATACACCCCTCCTGCAGAGTCATAGGCAGTGAGGACATGGGAAGGCAGCTGAGGAGGCGAGCACAGTCCTAGGCAAGAACGCTATGAATCCCATCCTCAAGTCAAGAGCCAAAAACACAACGTAAGGTCTAAAATGAATTGGGTTGAAGGCATGGTCGAAGTGTAGTTAATGATTGAAAAATCTAGTTAGACCAGTGTTTCTAAATTTTCTTTTTCCTCTCAGGACCTCTTCCCACTCTTAAAAATTATGGAGGACCCCAAAAGAGCTTTTGTTTGTATGGGTTATATTGATCGATATTTACCATATTAAAAATTAAAATAGACACCTTCACTGCCACGATCGCTTCTCATGATTGTTGGATGGGATTTTAATATGGTATTCTTTTTCAACCTAGGCTGGCAAATAATTTTGATTATGTGGACCTCTGAGAGGGTCTTGGGGGACCCCCAGGGTTATTCAGACCACACTTTGAGAAACACTGAGATAGACTAATCAAGGTTAAAAATCCTGGGTACAAAGTACAAGGATGTTTCCAAACTTTGGGGCCATTAAAACTCCTTTCAGACTTAAACAGTGTTGTTATTATTTATTATTATTATTATTTCTACATGATCCTGATGTCCAGGGTGGCTATTTCTCCCAGAGACCTGACCATAGTTGGGCAATTGTATGCTTTTCAGACCATCATTCCTAGACATTGTGAGATTAAAGGCTAGGAAGTCAGAACAGGATTAGCAACTGGAGCTTCTATGGCTTTTAAACAAAGAAAATATTTGATCTTCTCTAGTTTGTAATCCCCAGTTTGTGTCCACAGACACAACTTAGACCAGAGTCAAGGCTAGTTGAATCTTTGGAGACAGGCTGTGTCAATGCACAGGTCAACTGCGTACCCTATGGGCCAAAAGGTAGAATATAAATCATTAAATTAAACATTAGATTAAATTAAATTATTAAATTAATTAAAGTAAAGTAAAGCCCTGGGGAAGTATACTACAAACTCACTCACTTGTGTTCCACACGTTTCATGGTTGTTGATTCCAAATTTCAGGCCTGAGTTCATGTGTCATAGATGAGTAGAGACAGAATAGTATGAATTTTCTGTTAAGGCTTTTTTAAGATTCCAAAGGATCCGTTCCTACTCCCAACTTCCTTCGTATCACATCCTATGCAAAGGCAATTTCTCTTGCTCTCTTTGTCCATAGAAGTCAATGGTCCAACCAAAGGGATTGTGTGGGAAACCCCAGAATATTGACTCTGTTATATTTGAATCGAGATTTACCTGCCCTGAATGAAAAAAGCATCAATCCATTTGATCCTTTGAAAGACTCAACCATGTATGGGTGAGGTCCTTCTAACTTTTATCTATCTATCTATCTATCTATCTATCTATCTATCTATCTATCTATCTATCATCTATCTATCTATCTATCTATCTATCTATCTATCTATCTATCAGCTATCTATCTATAGATCTCTATAGATCTCTATAGATATCTCTCTCTCTCTCTCTCTCTCTCTCTCTCTCTCCATCCCCCAATGAAATGGGTCCCCCAGTGGATGTTTGAGTTAGATCTTGGGACTGAGATTAAACTATGGTTTTAAAGTCATTTCCCATGATTTATTATGGTGAGGTCACCACCATTCAACTCATTTCTATCGCCCACCTATGCCCAGCCCAGTTTTGTGGCAGCACCTAGCCAACATTGGCCAATCTATCAAAAAGCTCAGCTGGGTTACCACTGATTAGTCCATGGATGGGAGCCAACCAGGAAGCCCCACAGCTGTAGGCTAGATGGGGAAGTTGAAAAAAAATCCTGGCCAAAGGTAATGACTAACCACTTCCATAGTGTTGCCAAGAAGATGGCATGGGTGTGTCCTCCTCATCACCAGGAAGCTCCCTGAAGATTTTTTGTTCTCTCTCTCTCTTGTGACATACTGGTATCCTGTTTCTACAACCAACCCAGTATGCACTGCCTTTCTCAACCTGTTTGTTAGGGTTGTGAGCTAAAACATCTGAAGGACACTGGAATTATTTATTTATTTATTTATTTATTTATCGCATTTATACCCCACCTATCCCCTCCCTAACGGAGGACTCTAGGCAGCTTACATACATATATATTTCATTTTTAACATTTCATACATATACCGTGCGCTAAGGGAAAGGGTAAGGGAACCGGCTCTTCCGTGGGTACTGGACTACATGTCCCACAATACCTTGCGTCAGAGCCGGCTGCTGACGTCCTGGATGTTGCTTGTTTTCGGGATCCGTCATCTCCGCCACCATTCACGAGATCTTCTTCGTTCGGTGGGCGACCCCCGACAGGACGCCAGCAAATTTTCCCACTTAAGGTGGTACCCATTTATCTACTTGCTTAAGCTTTCGAACTGTTGGGTTGACAGGAATTAAAGAACAGAAGGTGATTTAGAAATGCATGTAGATGGGATCCCATGATCAACCTGTTCCCACCCCCCATGCTGCATAGATGCCTTTATATTCAGGTTCCAGTCAATGTCTGTTGACCCAATGAGCTGCTTTGGAACCCTCCAAAACGGGGTAGAATTAGAACTGTTTATTGAGGATGGTTTTTTTCCCCAAGAGGTTGGTTGTGTGTTTTGCTGTTCTTTTTCTAAATAAATTCTTACTGCTGATTGAGAAGGGTGGGTGGATGGATGGGGTGATGTTCTGGACATGAATTTCTAAATGTATAGCACCGTAAACATTTGTAAAGGAGGAAAAGAATCTTGAAGTAAAATATTTTCTTTTTAAATTATGTTATATAATTGTACAGTCTGGTCCCAGAGACTAAAATATTATATATAAATGTATCTATGTATTTTTTAAACTATTGCATAGAGCCACTTGAAAAAAAAATGTAGGTATGCAATGCAAACTTAGCAAATAACTCCTTCTCCTCCTCTTAGATCTGCTCCTTAATCTTCTCCCTGATTCACATCAAGCTACGGAGAATAATGTTATATAAAATGTATAGCTCTAGAAACTGAATGTGCTGTTATATAATGTACAATAATTATATGTGTATATATTTATATAGATATATAGATATATATTTTCGCCTACCCCTGAGTGATTTAGTGGATCATTCTTTCCAAGATCATTGACAAGCTAGCTAGGAATAACCTTGCCTGTTTTGTTACAAGCCATGGACAGAAGCTGAAGTTGACCCATATTTCTCCCATTCATGCTCTTGTATATATAATAGCCCAATATTCTAAAACCAAAGAAATGGGTCTTTCAGATAAGGGCTAGGAAAAAATCAGCAACCCTAAGATTGGGCAGGAAGTCAGAAAACCACGATCCACGTGAAGGACATCCTCCCCATCTTGGCAAACTTTTTCAAATCAAAGTTGACAGTGCGAAAAAGCAGTTTTGTTTGGTGTGTTTGGACATTGTTGGCAGGGCTGTGATACATCGCACAATCCTCTTTTTGACGGTAGCTCCTCTTTGAAGAGATAGCTGAGGACAGCCCTCTCCTTGAAGGACATGAACATGAACAAACCACAAATGATGTTGATTTAGAAATCATGATTGTACTTGAAATAAACATCCAATACAACACACCCCACTGGGGAAGACTGTGATTGGCTCAGCTTGTTGCCCCAGAAATGCTAGGTAGGATGGCCAAATGCTAGCTTTGAGGCCCATATTCCTCTCCCTTTCTCTGACTCTTTGTCTTGAAACCTAACTTGAACAGGACAGTACTGCAAAGAGAAGATTGTTCCCTATCGAGTCCACCATAAACTAAGTCTGGTGCCACCTAGAGACCAAACAATGTAATGGCATTATCCACCCCAATGTTTACAGCCCTTAGCATTCTTAGCCAATTGCTGGCACCTTCCTTCAGTGAACATTTCTGCCAAGATGTTAGTTGACTGTGCTTATTTCTTGAGCCATGGGGGTGGGGGCATGGCAGGGGGTTGGCATCAAGTCACAAGCATGAACCAAGATTTCCTGTTTTTTCCAGGAATTTTGGAACAATTAAAAAATGATGCCATTTGTGGACTGCTAGATCCACTGAATGGAGCAGAGCTTAATGCAGCGAGGCAATAAGCACACACAGAAAGAGTTTTTATCAAAATAGCATTAATGAGCACACTAGAGAGATATAGGTTATTTATCTTAACACACCCAAGCATAAAGAATTACATGCTTAGACAATGTAGGTTACAAAAAGAGTTCTTACTGTTTATTTGGTCCAGTTACATTTTCATTCAGGAAAGATGACTTCTTCTTTTGTCCCTAAACTTAATTTACCCTCACCCCTCATTGCTGGTGAAGGCTGCATGGAGAAAGTGGGGGGAAACCTCCTGGTTCTAGGCTGCATGGCCTCAAGATGGAGAGAGCAGTAGCATGCTGCTTCCTCCTCTGGTGGATGGAGGCAGAGAGAGAGAGAAAGAGGAAGTGGGAGGGGCAACAAGCAGCTTCCTCTAGAAACACATAGAGAGTTTGCCTCCTAGAGCAATCACCCATATGCTAATGAGGCATGCTGATTTGCTGGAACCTCCAACAAAAAAAACCATTATATTTAGGGTTTATGCTACAGTTTGGAGGTGTTTCCTACCTGTTAAAGTGGGAACTTCTCCAGCCAATTCCAGCAGTGCTGACCAGCCCAAAAGGGCTGCAAAAAAGAGTTTTGCGGGCTACATGAAGCTTCTGGCTGGCCCTCCAAGGTTGAAAACCTCTTCCAGACACGCTGCCACCCTAATCTTGTTTTTGAGCTGCTGTTTCAACAAATCAAACACAGCACCCCATCAAAAATAAAAGATATTCGTAAATTGGTAAATCTATCACTCGAGCCTTCAGAGGATGCCACCTGAAGCTGTGCAAAGTGGATCATTTTGGATTGAAAAAACGAAATGGTTTTTTCGCCCCAAGGGCTCAGCCAAGTAAATATCCCTGCGGACATCAGAACTCAGATAGATGGCCAGCAAGTGTGCATGGCTGCTGTCTGAAACTCGAGTGCTTAACATGATACATCTTGGACCTGCTCCAGGCTGAACGGAAAGCTCAGCTGCTGCATTAATGATGGGGGGGGACACACAGCCCCCCCCCCTTTCGTGGCATCTTTGCTCTTCGAGTTGCCTGCCGTGTATCTTAACCTTTGGAGAATCTCTGCCTGCTCGACCTTCAAACCTTTTGTAAGCAAGGAATCCAGCGCTGGGTTTTCTATCTTTAATAAGGCAGAACAAAGCAATTGCTTTTGACGTGGCTGCTTAAAAAGAAGAAAAGACAGGGCGCTTTTGTTTGCCTGTGGTTTCCGCCATCCCCACCACCACCTCTGAGCCTTTTTCACTTGAGCCCGAAGACCAAACAGAATTCTTTTCTCCTTTATTCTCTGAAGACTTGAAAAAGAGATGCAGAGGTTCGGGGAAGTAATTGGTTGTGTAAAAAGAAAAGGCCATCACATCCTTCCAGACCCAGCTGAACAAATGCATTCAGCTACCGATGCAGATCACTGCTTTTATATCAAGGGCATATCACCTGGATGAATGAGTCAACTGTTTTCTCTTTGGGGGGCAATGCCCTATGTGACCAGAGGACATCACCTGCCCCCCCCAAGAGCCTCTCCAGATGTTGGGAATCCCCCAGAGACCTCCAGAAGTTATTAATTTAAAATAAGACGGGAACATTCTTAAACGCATGACCGAGAGTATTCATAATAAGCAACACTAGATGAATTTCAGTTCATCTGCGTGGGATCAAATGGAGCCCTTGATGAAGGTCTTCCCACAGTTTTGGAGAGGGTGGGCCCAGCCAGACCGCCAAAGGTGGGCTGGACAAGGTTGCTCAGTCATGGTTGAAGAGATGGGAAGCTGGTAGATCCAGATGGCAATGGCCTTTCAAAATTCTCCATCTCTGTTGCGGTAGGGAAATGGGGTGGATGCTGTCTCTCAACGTTTGGAGAAAGTCTCCAATGATTTCTCAGTGGAAGGACTTGCCTTAGTGGTAGCGCGAACATCGCTACTGGAAAACAAAAAACCTTAGGAGAAATTCCACCAGGGAGGCTGCCAACAGCTAGGGAGTTTTCACACAAGACCTTCACACACACCTCTTGATCACTAATCACTACAGGTAGTCCTCTCTTAACAACCATTCGTTTAGTGACGGTTTGAACTTACACGGTGTTGAACAACCAACTTACGACTGGTCCTCACACTTACAACCGTCACAGCGTCCCCGTGGTCACGTGATCGCCATTTTCGACCTTCACGGACAGCTTTTGGCAAGCAAAATCAATGGGGAACCACGTGATTCGCTTAATGACCACGTGGTTCACTCAACGACTGCGGTGATTCACTTAACGTCCGCCACAAAAAAGGTAATAAACGGGTCAGATTCCCTTAATGACTGCTTCTCTTAGCAACTGAAATTCCGGTCCCAATTGTGGTCGTTAAGCGAGGACTACCTGTATGTAAGCAAAAACAGCCCATTCCATTGATGAATTCCGCTCATCTCCTGGAGGGAAAAATTGTGAAAGTTGATTCTCTGTCAAAGTGAGTGAAAATCAGTATGGGGTGTGGAGGGAGGCAGAATTTTCCTCTCTGGCACCAAAAGCAAGAAACGTGGAGGATTTCCAAACGCCAGTGTGTGAACAAGCTCCAGGAGATTGCAAAGGGGAAAGCAATGGATCCTGGGCAATGGCGGAGAAAGGAAGGTCAACAAGTCTGTGAAATGCTAGGAAGGAACAGGAAGGAGGCACAGAAATGGATTTAGGGCGATGACAAAGATATTGCCCTCATGCCACCAGAGAGGAAAATGACACCAGTGAAGAGCGAAAGGTGTAGAAAGATTGGAGGTTGGGAAATAGTTATTGGACCATGACAAAAATAAGCTGGTCCAGGAAAGGACAGAGGTCAACGCACTTGGGGGCGAAAACATCCCCTCCTGCATTCACAAGGAACCCAATTCATCTGAAGGACTCATCCGAAGCCCACTGTTTTGAGTGGCGCTACTGAAGAGGGAAGCTGAGACTGGGTAGAGAGTTGCGGGGGGAGTGTCTTATGATCCTTGTTTGTACTAGAAAGGGGTTGGAAGAAGCACTGAAAAGAGAATCGGTTCGAAGGGCTGAGGCCAGACTTTGGGCTGGGTTGCTGGGTGGTTTTGGGGAATACACATTGCCCTCTAAAAATGATAATGGTTTTCATGCGTCTTTACTAATTCTTACGGGAACTGGAACTGTGTGTATGTTTATATGTATGTAAGAGAGATAGAATGTGTGTGTGTGCGCGCGCACGTGCACGCGTGTAACCCTGCTTGTTGTTTTCCTATTTTCTCTTTCTTTCTCCTTCCCTCTCTCTGTCTCTCTTTCTTCCTTTCATTTGTTCCTTCCTTCCTTCCTTCCTCCCTCCCTCCCTCCCTCCCTCCCTCTCAGTCTCCTTCCTCTCAGTCTCCTTCCTTCCTTCCTTCCTTCCTTCCTTCCTTCCTTCCTTCCTTCCTTCCTTCCTTCCTTCCTTCCTTTCCTCCCTCCCTCCCTCCCTCCCTCCCTCCCTCTCAGTCTCCTTCCTCTCAGTCTCCTTCCTTCCTTCCTTCCTTCCTTCCTTCCTTCCTTCCTTCCTTCCTTCCTTCCTTCCTCTCTCTTTTCTCCCTCCATCTCCCCCCAGGCCCCGAATTTTGCTGCTGCAACAGTGAGTTCTGGGGAGGTCAAACTGCCTTCCTTTTGGAAGTTCCTCCAGGGTACAACACCGTTGGGAGGCCAATGTGATGCTTTGCACAAAGTAACCATAGTAACCCACCATCAGCGCTCTCGTTGCCTCTAATATCAATTTTGTTTTTCTGTTACCATTAAGGGAGAACATCTTCCTCTTGCTCTCCTTACCTTGGCCGAGATGAATGAAAATCTTTGAATGGCTAACAAAAACTCAGGGAATAATTCCTTTACTCATCTGCCAGGACGTTCACCACAGGAGAGCCAAGCCATTGGAGCTGTTCGAAGAGCTTAATTCCTCCATTCCTCCTTAATGAAGAGACAGGGATGAAAATGAGGTTTCCCTTAGGACTGGTATTAAAGTAATCCTGTCAAGTTAACATTTTAATCATTATAAAGGATGATTTCCCTCTAACAAAAAAATCATTGTTTTGGAAAACCTGCAGAATTTTTCAAAGCTATGCCTAAACCAGTCTTAGCCATTCTACAACAATCCTGTCAGGTAGGCCTGAGAAGAGAGGGATGACCGATGCATTAGTAGCCGAGGAAAGATTTGAACCAGGGCTTCTCCATCGTATCTGTAGCAACGGCATATCCAGAGCTGTTCCACCAAACTTCCTAACAACTGTGGGGGCTCCAAACGAAGCTTTGTAAGAGATGAGTCCGTGATGAGATTCATCTTTAGAAAGATGGAAGCAGAACCTTGAAGGGCAAGTTAGAAGCATGGATGAAAATGGTGCTACAGAACCTCAGGAAGAAGCTGCATCTTCACCTGAAGGTCTTGAGGATCTGCTAGGAGTTTCTCCTAGCCCAGTGGCCATTTTAGTGGCCGCTGAGATCTTCTGGCCCCTGGGGGAAATGGCAGTAATTGACTACCCCTTTGCTCGCCCTATTGGTACCTTTCTCTTCCTCTTGGAAAAGATGCCTTTCTTCCAAAGCTCAGCAAACAGCTCTCGTCTGATCAATGCTCAATTCCTACCCATTATAAATGCAAGTATCTTTGTCTTAAAACAACCAGCTCAGCAGTTTGCCTTATCGTTGGTAAGCGAGAAGGTTTCTGTGTTGTACACTTCGTACGTGCCTTTCTCTCTTTGCTGCCGTGATGCTGAGGAAGAAACATCTCCAAGCCTTTGGGTCCTGTAGCAAACCATTTAAATAATTCTGTTTTCTGCCAGGGAAGACCAGAATGTCAACGGAGGAGTTACTTTCATTGGCAAACGCATGTCTGGACATGAGTTCCCTGTCTCTGTGGCCAAAATCTTGATTAATGGGCACATTTGGATTTGCAAATCTCTGCTGATCCCTTCCGGTATAGAGCATTGTTTCCTTGACCACATTTTGCAGTCATGAACTCGCTGATTGATAAGACAGCTTTGCACTGAACTGATGCAAACGTCTGCTGTAACTGGGCTGTTCTGAATGCATCTGTTGTTGTTGTTGTGTTCTTCAAACTATAAAGTGGCTGAACCCAAAATTTAGAGGACCCCATAAACATGGGCAGAAAAAAAAACCTCTGCTGCCTTTTTCCTATCGTTTCTTATTCAGTTGCATGAGAAAAAAAAAGAATTTGCCTTTGGCATTTCTTTGAAAAGGAGAAAAGAAGGCAGTGGTCGTTTCATAGTCTTGCATTATTTAGTGACAAGATACCCACCGCCCTGGGCGCTCCCGGCATGACTTGGATCAGTCACTCTCCAGCCTAGCCTTTTTTTTTTTTTGCAGGGTTGTTGTTATGGGGAAAAATGGGGGGGGGGGGAATATTATGTGCACAGCTTTGAGCTTCTGGAGGAAAGGCAGCTTATAAATGAATAAAGAAATAAAATGTTCCAGTCTCCCTCATTTAAATCTGAAATTTAGGAAGAAGTGTAGACAAGGATAGATACAGAGAACAATGGAAAGATGGGCATCAGAAAAAAAAAATAGGCCCACGCCACCACTTCCAGCAAGGAAGTCAGCTCCACTCAGAGAAATTTAAAATTCTCAAGCATCCCAAACATCCAGTTGTTTTTTTTAAGGAGCTTTTATGGCAGAGAAAAAAAAAACATTCCAAAACAGGTTTCAGCCTAGCCCAGACAGACAGAAAGTTATTGAATTCCCAAAATGTATCCGAATGTTCTTCTTGGAGGTTTATAGGCCTGCACAAAGAAGATGCCCCTTCATGGACCACTGCCTTGTCGTGGCGAAGGGGCTTGCGTAACTCAATGAAGTCAGGTCAAGAAGAACAGGTCATGACGGAGAGTTCTGACAAAACGTGGTCCAAAACTGGAGGAGGGAATGGCAAACCACTCCAGTATCCTTGCCAAGAAAACCCATGGACAGATGCTGAAGCTGAAGCTCAAATACTTTGGCCACCTAATGCGAAGAGAGGACTCACTGGAAAAGACCCTGATGCTGGGAAAGACTGAGGGCAAAAGGAGAAGGGGACGGCAGAGGATGAGATGGTTAGGTAGCATCACCGATGTAATGAACATGAATTTGAGTAAACTCCGGGAGGCAGTGGAGGACAGGAAGGCCTGGCGTGCTATGGTCCATGAGGTCACAAAGAGTCGGACACGACTAAACGACTGAACAACAACAAAGAAGATGGAAGGGCACAGGACAGATTTCAGCAGCTGATAATGGAGAGCAGCTTCTTCTGAGAAACCTGGTTCTCTGTCCATGGTCCTGGCATTGTGAAAAACACGGTGATGGAAATATCACTCATAATATATCAATAAGTCTGCTTTTTTCCCCTGTGTCTCCTCTCTTTCCAAGGTTAACCTACATGGTTAAACATTAACTTTATAGCATTCCAGGCTGTCCACGTGTACAAGTATTTGTGTGTTTTAAATCTGAAAATCCATATGAAAATCCAGTTTAGTGTCAATTTAATCATGCAAACCATCTGGTTTCCTCTGAAAGGTAAAGCTACTTCTATTTCCAAGAGCTGGCAAGATTTTCTTTTAATTGAAACAGGGCAAAACATAATTCCCTTTTTTATCTAGAATGAGAATGTTAAATTCAAGACAGATTGCAGTGTTTAGATTATGTAAACACTCTGCAACTCACAAGCTTTTAAATCTTTAGGGGAAAGGATTAACTTTCACTCCAATCAACTGGATGCCATACTGAAGTTGTCTGGTAATAGATGGTTCACACAACACAATAATCTGTGATATTTATTATGGCGGAGTTCATGCCCTACACTGTCAGTTGCAAATAGTTGTAACGGCTGATGTAGATTGATAGATGATAGATGATAGATGATAGATGATAGATTAGATAGATATATAGATATATAGATATATAGATATATAGATATATAGATATATAGATATATAGATGATTGATAGATGATAGATGATAGATGATAGATGATAGAGAGATAGAGAGATAGATAGGAATAGGGATAGGGATAGGGATAAAAAAGTAAAGTTTCCCCCCGCACATTTGTGCAGTCGTGTCCGACTCTAGGGGCCGGTGCTCATCTCCGTTTGTTAGCCGAAGAGCCAGCGTTGTCCGAAGACGCTTCCGCGGTCATGTGGCCGGCATGACGCACGCGGAACGCTGTTACCTTCCCACCGAAGTGGTACCTATTAATCTACTTGCATTTGCATGCTTTCGAATTGCTAGGTTGGCAAGAGCTGGAGCTAGTGCGGGAGCTCACTCCGCACACAGGGCTAGGGATTTGAACCTCTGAACTTGCAATCTTCCGATCGACAAGCCTGGCATCTTACCCACTGAGCCACCACGCCCCTTTATGGGATAGAGATAGGGATATTTATAGATATTTGTCTCTGTGTGTGCCTTCGAGTCATCGTTGACTTCTGGCAACTACCTGGACAAGTTCCTGCAGTTTTCTTGGCAAGGTTTTGGAAGTGGTTGGCCCATTACCTTTTTCTTCCCAGGGCTGAGAGAGAGGGACTGGCCCAAGGTCACCCAGCTGGCTTTGTGCCTAAGGTGGGACTAGAACTCACAGGCTCTCTGCTCCTGGTCCAGCACCTTCAACATTAGATCAGACTGACTCTGACATTGTCTTTGAATCTTACTTGACTCCGGGTGACCTACATGGACCAGTCCCTGCAGTTTTCTGGGCAAGGTTTTGGAAGTGGTTGGCCCTTGCCTTCTCCTTCCCAGGGCTGAGTGAGAGGAACTGGCCCAAGGTCATCCAGATGGCTTCATGCCTAAGATGGGACTAGAACTTACAGTCTCCCAGTTTCTAGCCTGGTACCTTCACCACTACAACAAACTGGCCATCTACATCTACATCTACATCTACATCTACATCTACATCTACATCTACATCTACATCTACATCTACATCTACATCTACATCTACATCTACATCATCTACATCATCTACATCATCTACATCATCTACATCTACATCTCTCTATGAATTTTTCCACAACACCTCCAGTAAATATGTGTTAAGAGAATTAAGACAGCCAGTTTGGTGTCATGGTGAAGGTGCTGGCCTAGAAACCAGGAGATGGTGACTTCTACTCCTGCCTTAGCCATGAAAGCTGGCTGGGTGACCTTGGGCCAATCCCTCTCTCTCAGCCCTAGGAAGGAGCCAATAGGAAACCAGGAGACTGAGAGTTCTAGTCCTGCCTTAGGCATGAAAGCCGGCTGGGTGACCTTGGGCCAGTCTCTCTCTCTCAGCCCTAGGAAGGAGCCAATGGCAAACCAGGAGACTGAGAGTTCTAGTCCCGCCTTAGGCATGAAAACCGGCTGGGTGACCTTGGGCCAGTCACACTCTCTCAGCCCAACCCACCCTACAGGGTTGTTGTGGTGGGAAAAATAGGAGGAAGAAGGAGTACTAGGTATGTTCACTGCCTTGAGTTATAGATAAAAAAGGCAGGAAATAATAATAATAATAATAATAATAATAATAATAATAATAGATGGCCCTATTTTACTGTATTGCACAGGAACATTCCACATTGCACCCTTTCCTTGTGGCACTCATGCATCCTAAATGCACATGTAGTTGCATTTTTAGAGCAGGGACAAGCAACCTGTATCCTCCAGAAATTACTAACTAGGATTCCCACCCAATTTATCACTAGGGATACAGTAGTAGAGACTGATGTTGGCGAAAGAGAAGAAAAACGTTCAAAACAATTTACCAAACAAGAAGTAAGGATTAAGCCTGGGAATGCAGAGAAAGGGGAAGGCTTAAGGGGAGGTCTTCAGGGAAACATCAACAGCATGGGTTCAGAAGCCACCCAAGGATCTGTTAGGCTTGTGCATGTCTATCTCAGTGTTTCTCAACCTTGGCAACTTTAAGACGTGCGGACTTCAACTCCCAGAATTCCCCAGCCAGCATGGCTGGCTGGGGAATTCTGGGAGTTGAAGTCCACACGTCTTAAAGTTGCCAAGGTTGAGAAATACTGGTCTATCTAAAACAGGCAGCCTTGGCTTGGCTGGGGTGGCATCTCTTGGCTTTTACTCCTTCCAGAGATGCCTCTTGTCATCGGGAAGCACACTGCCTTTTATTTCCCAGCGGGGCTGTGATGAAAGATAATTTTGGAGCTGATAAATCTGCAGGCCTGTTGCACAACCAGCCGTGTCAGGAATTTAAAGCACTTCCTATTGCTCTGCCAGCCCTTTCAGCAAAGGGCGGGCGGTTTTTAAAATGGTATATCCATCACTCCTGCTCACGTGACGAGGCGTCCTTTGCTTTGCAATCCTAAACAGGTTTGCTCGTGAGCAAGGCCTTTGGATTCTCATAGGATGTGGCCCCTCCTGGGAAGGTTTCCCTGCCCTGCAGGTTGCATGGGGTGCGTATATAATGATATGCAGGCACACCCATGAAAGCAGATGTGTGTGTGTGTATATTCCTATCTTTGTATACATTTAAAGTTTTAAGGTATTTTATATTAGGCATGAGACCCAGTTTGGTCTAGTGGTTAAGGCTCCAGGCTAGAAACCGGGAGAACGTGAGTTCTAGTCCCGCCTTAGGCACGAAGCCAGCTGGGTGACCTTGGGCCAGTCACTACCTCTCAGCCCTAGGAAGGAGGTAATGGCAAAGCACTTCCAAAAAACCTTGCCAAGAAAACCGCAGGGACATGTCCAGGCAGTCTCCAAGAATTGGAGACGATTGAACATATTTAAAATAAAATTAGGCACAGTATTTTTTTTAAGGTTGCATACTTAGAGCAACAGGAGGTAGGTAATCTTTTTAGATTAGAAATGTAAATAATAATTTACAGCTATCTTTATGAAAGGTTGCAGACCTGATTGTGCCCATTGTTTAAATCACTGCAGGCCACTGGTCCGTCTTGAAGATGGGAGAGCAAAAGCTATTGCTTCTTGAATCAGAGCTTAGAAGACACTTTTGATTTATTTTTATTTCTTTTCCCTCCTTTCCTTCCTTCCTTCCTTCCTTCCTTCCTTCCGTCCGTCCGTCCGTCCGTCAACCTTGGTTTAACCTCTTAGATCACATGCAATGTGTTTTGATTTTCTCAAAGGGTCTCTCCACTTTTGAGAGGCACCCTTGGCCCAAAAAACTCCTATCCCATCCCCCATCAAAGATTGAAGTGATTTGGGCCCCCTCTTGGGCTTTCTTGAGAAATCATTCTTCCTCATCTCACCAGCCGATTCTAGCACAGACTCGCTGGCACAAAGGGCTGGCAGATTTAGCATCACCGCCTCCTCTGAAGCGCCTCTGAGTTTCCCAAACGAACTGGAACTAGAGAACAATCGGATCAGCCACAGTACTTTTCCACCATTCGCCCACATCACGTTCCCGCTTTCTCTTTCAAGACCGAAAGTCCTACTTACGAAGCAGCCTGGCCCTTTGGAGGTGGGAACTGGGGCCTGCAGCCCCACAACCTCTCCTCTTGGAAAGATGAAAGATTTCCCCCAGGAGCGAGGGCCACCTAGGTGGGCTGGATTCTCCGCCAAGCCAGTCACCAGGGATAGCCGGAAGGGCGGATTGTTCCAGGTTTTGAATGTGCCAGATGGTAAAAAATCATAACAGGCGCAGGGGTCACATAACTGAAGCCGCCTTGTTCGTTCTTGCCTGGTGGATGACCCCAAACCCCTGATGGCCCATCAGTTGAGATGGAAGTGGAATAAACAAGTTTGCAACAAAAGCCTCTGTGGAACGGATGGAACGGAACGGTTGAACACACTTTCCTTCCACTGTTTTCTCTCTTTCTTTCTCACACCTTAGAAAGTGTGCTAAATGTTTCATTCATGATGGTATTGTTGTTATTTTAAAGTACAAGGGAAAAAAGATTGGCATCTACTTATAGACCAGGAAATGATCTATAGGAGTTAAGTCAAAGTTTTAGAGTTGGCTAGGAGTTGTCTCTTTTATGTGTCCCCATCCTCCTCAAATCCTTACAGAAAAAACAGCAGAACTGTACTTTTTAAAATGTTAAAAATGATAAAATTACTGCTTTGGGAATAACATCATATGATCGGTACTTAATTCATTTGAATTTACAGTAGTTGATTGGAATGCACATGAAATTTAACAGCATTGAGTTTCTGCCTTGGCCCCACCCACTTCTTTGCTCCGCCCCCGCATATTTGGGGTCCTCTTCTCATTTTGTGGGGCGTGATTCCCTTGGAGTGATGGTGGAGGATGGGGAGGGGGCAGAGAGGTATCTCAACTTTTCTCCAGCTATAAAAAAAACCTCCTTTCCTCCCTTTTCATTTGAGCCCAAATTACTCGAAGAAAATGGACTTTTAATTATTCATTCTTTGAGGAGGGCCTATTAAGAAATAATAAGAGCAAATGGATATTCTAGTGGCTTTAAAAATATCTGCCTCTAATTGATGAAAGGTTTTGGAAGAGAAGAGGGATAAGGATGGGTGGGGTATTGCTACGGATTCCATTACAGAACTCAAATAATTTAGTAGGATGACATCCCTTGTGCTTAATTAATAACAGGAAACCAAAGACAATCAACAGCTATGGGGAATTTTGGATTGAGGAAGTGGCAGCTGAAAGTGGTCCAGACTCAGGCCCACATCTCTGGGTCTTCGAGGGGTTACCCCATGCAGTGAGACCACCCTTAACGGCAGGGTCTATCTGCTCAGTGAAGTTCCCTCAAATTCCCATCGGTCCCTCCTCCCCGCAGAAAGAAGTCCAACATGATGAAAGTCAACCCAGAGTTGCATTAACATTAGCAAGGGCTAATTTATAGATAAGAGATCAAGGAGTCCATCAATGTAACTTGGACTCTCAAAGAAAGATGCACCTGTTGTTCATCTCCGCTTCCGCTCTATTGACACGTTGGGAAACAAATAAAATCTTATGAAAATGCCGTTGGTTCTTCTAAGATCAACCCTCCAAAAGAAAGTCCAGATTAAAGAACAGGACCACCCCTGGAATTCTTCTGCCCAAAACTGGTGGAGAACACGCACAAAAAGACATGCAAAATAAGCACTGGGCCATTGTGGAAGGCAGGCGGGCGGGCGGGCGGGTGGGGATGTGTCTCCATTTCTGGCCCTTCTGGATGTCTCTTCCTTGTCCATAACACTGAGCAAAGTCAGCCAAGTTTCCAAACTTGATTGTATTTCGGAAAGGGAAACACAGGGACCCCTGTACGGTACTGGTCAGCTGGAAAGCTGAGAGACCCATCCTTGAGCCTTGGATATCAAAGCCAACTTAGATGTGAAACTTCTGCTCCACAGTTTGATTCTGAAAAGGGTTTGGGGTGTGGGGGTGGTGAGGACAAGACGCACATTTCCCATGACGAGTGCCAAGTCTTTTCTTGGAAATGCCAACCCGTTGGCAATCTTCCAGCAGGACAATTTTCCCAGGTTACTTGGTGGCACCTTCAGTAGTCTTGGGAGAAGAATGCTCCCCTGCTTTGCTTTTTTCAGCAGCTTTTTGCTTATTAGCATATCTCCCACCGCGAATGGAGAAAGGGCATCTGGCACATTGAAACCCCTCCGAATGGGAAATGGGAATTTAATAAAGGGCGGAGGGGGAAAGAAATTTTTCACTCACTTGGAAGTATAAAAATATGTTTGGTTTAGTTTTTTTCTGGGTTTTAAGAGCTAGTCTTTCTATTTGAAGGCTGCAATACTTTAGATCGGTGTTTCTGAACCTTGGGAACTTTAAGATGGGTGGTGGACTTCAACTCCCAGAATTCTGGGAGTTGAAGTCCACCCATCTTAAAGTGGCTAAGGTTCAGAAACACTGCTTCAGTTCTTTATTCTTGTTAACGTTGTAACACACTAAGTTGTATAACATCCTTACAATACACTAAGTTGTATGGCCCCTGCCTCTGGATGCATGCCATGTAAAATTTATGGCAGGGAAGGAATAAAGGAAGAGGAAAGAAGTAAACAGGAGGGGGAAAAGTTATTTCAGTACCATGTTTTGCAAGTTAGTTACAGCATAATAGATCCTGGCCATTGCTGGTCAGCATCCCCCTTCTTGCTTCTTTCTAAATTGCATTAGGGCAGTGCTTTCCAAAGTGCCGCCATTGGTGCGGGCACAGCAGCGGGGGCGTGCATGGCGGCAGCGCGGGGGGTGCGCGGCAGCGTGCATGGCGGCATTGGCGGCGGCGGCCTCCGCTAAAACGCGGAAGCACTGATGGCACACTGCTGCCGCCGCGCGCATCCCCGCGCCACCACCGTGCATGCCCCCGCCGCCACTTCCAGGTTGTATTGCGACACACCAAACTGTGTGTTGCGACACACTAAAGTGTCGCGACACACAGTTTGGAAAGCTATGCATCAGGGTTTGGATCGTTTTGAATCCTTCCAGAAGAAACGATGGGTTTAAGTGACTTAGAAGTACATTTCAGCTGGACATCAAGAAGACGTTCCCCACCATAACAGCTGTTGTGCAATGGATCTGCCTATCTCAAGAGGTGGTAGACAGTCCTTTTCTGGAGATGCTGAAACACAGGTGGCATGGCCATCTGTCAAAGATGCTACGGTAGTGCGCTGGGCAGAATGATGAATGAGATGATCTCCAAGGTCCCGATCAACTCTTACATTCTATGGTTCGATGTTTTCCTCGGGACTCTGCTGAAGAGAAGAGATGGAGAGGTGGATCTTTACACTAAAACAAAACAAAACATCAACAATATACAGCCTGAGTGCAAAGTTGTCCCCCTAGTTGGAAATTACCATCTACTTTCCCCAAACTCTTGACTTATTTCTGCTTCCACCCCTTATGATACCGTGGCCACTGCCTTCTTGCCCCCCACTCCCAATTGGGATTCCTACACTTTAATATGCTTATAAATTCTCCTTTGGGGAGGGGATAATATGGTGAGATCCCCAGAAATTACTGGCTGGAATGTTCACAAAGATGGAGGTGACGTTGTAGAGCGGTCAAGGGAAAATAGGTGTCTTAAGTCTAACCGATGCTTAAGAATTTAGAATAGAATTTAGAATAATGACTTTATTGTCATCCCACTATACACTATACAAGTGCACAATAGAATGAAATTTCGTTGCAGTTAAAGGAAGTATTTCAGGATTGCCCAAAATGTCAAAAAATCCTGCTGGCCCAAATTGGTGTTTTCCCTCCCATTTTAGCAGGGCAATCGTGGAAGGTTTGGGTCCAGGGTTGCTTATTTTGGCCTCCCATGACCCAGCCCTTGGACTACCAAGGGACAACTCTCAGAAGGTTGACTTAATGATAAGGAGTTGTCGCTGGTAATGATAGCAATGGGAGCAGGTCTTTAAAGCCTCTTGGGCTCCATTTGCTTTGTTCTATAACCTTGAGTGATGTCTCTGTAGGCAGCTCCGAGTCATCTCTAACAATGGGTATCACTTACAGGGGTGACTCAGAATCACGTGTGGGCCCTAACAATCTTTCCTCGCCCAGAGAAACTGGAAGAGTTTCCTGGAAAGCATAAAAAAGAGAGGAATGAGGATCCAAATCTGTGGCTCGCATATTTCCTGCCCAGGTGGGCCACCGCAAGACATTTTGCTACCTGAGAAGAATGACAAGATGGCGACCTTCCTCTCACATACAGAAACTAGGAAGACCGGATGGACGGTTGAATTTTATCTCATGGTTGGCTGAAGGACTGTGTCCTCCCTAGGGTAGGATAAGGATCCACCAAGCATTGTTCTCCAACTCTTCAAGGCAGGTCCTCATCTCTCTCCAATGGTAACTCTGGATGGCCATGTTGCTCTGCCTCCCTTTTTTTTACACCTCCCTTTCTTGATTACAAGCCAGTTCCTTTTGGAGGTGCTTATGCACACTGGCCTCCGTTTTCTTCAGCATGGGCCTCCTCAGTCTTAGTGGCCATATCACCCTCAGCAAGGCAAGAGAAGTATCCATTATTATTCGTTCAGCCTCCCAGGCCCCCAACGAAATTGTAGATTGCCCAGAGCACTGTGTTCCTTGCTCCATCCATTTATCATCTCTGTAGAGGCACTCACAATGTGATATCTCACTTGGCATGGTATGTTTGATGATTGAAAGCTATGGCCAGCTTCTGAGAATGTCTGACTAGCAGGTTAATATGGGAGAACCTTATGGTTCTTTGCCGGGTCACAAAGGATTGTTAAATAATTACTTTTATTTTTATTTTATTTTATTTTATTTATTTTTTAAATAGAGCGCGGACTGGATTAGCCTTAGGAGGTCAATGGGTTGGCCCAAAATATCTAGTGGCCTGGGATGGGGCAGAAAATAACATTTCCCTCTTGCAAAGTCTGGGCACAGAAAGCACTGAGTTGGGAATGCTCATGTTAGAGAAGGAGAGAGGGTCATGCTTTTGCAAAGCAGAATGGTCTGATGGCACATGCGATGATTAATTCACTGCGCTGATGGGTTCACCATTCTGTTCTGCTGGAAACCCGCCTACCCCCACCTGCCCATATGGGATAGGAGGCAAATTAAGGCCAACACACAAAACTACAGTACATCTTGACTTGAGTGGATGGTAGGACTTGAAGGACTCCAATGCATCTGGAGGTACCAGGTTGGAACGGTGACCTATACAGGCTAGCATAAATGACTCTCCAAGTGTGCAGATAGGAGTCCTTCTCAACCCTACCTGGAGATCTTGCTGGAGCTCTCTGGAAGGGGCAAACACGGATCTGAGTAGCCACAGGTGATCCATACATTGGCTACTCCTGACATATACTGTAAGTAGAGTTGACTCAGAATGTTTTGCTGTCTGATGCAAAGAAGAGCATGACACACCTGCATGTCATTACAGACTGGGACATTATGTAGATGGCTCACGGAGCCTGTCCCATGTGCCCATCCCCTGTGACACATGAGGAAAGTAAGGGAGATTTGGGCAATGCTTTTGGATTAAGTAGCATCCACAGCTGTGTCCACCAACACTTATTGCTGCTCCTCTAGCATCGGCCACTGATGGAACTGGTTCAGCTTGTCTGATGGTAGGGCCAGCCCTGTATGTTGGCATTTCAAGTATATATTATATCTGCCCATCCCATCAGATCTGGCAGAAGAGGCATGCTGCGGGTCCTGTCTGTTAGGTAAGTACACTTGGCGGGCCCCAGGAGGTGAGCCTTCTCTGCCATGGCCCCCGCTTTATGGAACATTCTCCCCCCCACCCCCCGAAGTGAGGTTAGCTCCATCCCTGTTGATGTTCTGGAAGTCCCTCAAGACCTAGTTATGTCATCAGGCCTGGGGGTCCCAGGGAACCAGTGAGATCTTGAGGTGGCTCCATTATTGCTGTTATCATCTATTCTCTCTTATGCCTTGTGATTTTTTTTACATTTTTTAACAATGACTTTTTAAAATATATTTACTGTTTTAAAACTTTGTTGTACGCCGCCCAGCATCACTTTTCGTGAGATGGGCGGCCATGTAAATTTGATATAAATAAATAAATAAATAAATATCCCGTGATGTTTTAATGCACTGTAAATATGAATCAGCCGCCAGCCTGCTCTTCTTCTGTTGGTGGATTTGAAGGGGAAAGGTCATCTTGTTCATTGCTTCAGGCACCTCAATGTCTTGGGAAATATGATTACTTTCTAGCTATTGAAATAACAGCCATGGTTCAACCTTGTTCCTCCTCCATGAACATCACCAAAACAATGCGGCTTACACACCTGCTGACTGAGAAGTCCTCTCCCCAACCTTTCCAGACAGCTTCTAAAGTTGGGATTTCCTTGTAGATATGTGGGCAGGATAGCAGATGGAGGTGGGGAGAGAGGGAGGCAAAAGGGAAGGAGAAGGAGAAGGAGAAGGAGAAGGAGAAGGAGGAGGAGGAGGAGGAGGAGGAGGAGGAGGAGGAGGAGGAGGAGGAGAAGGAGAAGGAGAAGGAGGAGGAGAAGGAGGAGAAGGAGAAGGAGGAGGAGGAGGAGGAGGAGGAGGAGAAGGAAGCTCTGTGTGTGGAGAACAAAGGAGGAGGAGGAGGAGGGGGAAGGAGGAGGGGGAAGGAGGAGGGGAAAGATGGAGAGAGAGAGAAAGAGAAAAAAGAAAAAAAAGAAAAAAGAGAGAGAGAGAGAGAGAGAGAGAGAGAGAGAGAGATGATTAGAGATTAAAATAGCTCTCGCCCTGGCTGCAACTGAATATGAAGCTCCTGGAACGACATAGCAGATGTTTAAAACAGATTGAAATGTCACAGTAGGCATGGAGGGTGGAACAAAATGTTATCAGATCCTTCTCTCTCTTCTAATCAGCCTGTTCCTTTTGCCCAGCTCACTGAGAGATAGGGATGGCACTGAATGAATGTCCAAAGTTGAGAAGAAGAAATCCCAGAGGGGTGCCCTTAGAAAAGATATATGGCAACTTATTTTATTTCTTCATTGGTTAGATTTATATCCCACCTACCCTCCAGAAGTTCCAGGTGGCATACACTCAATTCCTCCCTCCAATTTCTCCCAATAACAGCCCTGTGAGGTAGAAAGAGAGTGACTGGCTTAATGTCACCTAAAGGTTCAGTGACTGAAAGTGAACCTGGGTCTCAATGCAATGGGCAGTATGAAGGCCACTGGTACACAATAGAGCTCTAAAGGGATGAGATCATGTTGGGCAACCCTCTGGGTCTGCCTGGAGCCTTGTGCTACATGCTCGGTGCCCTGCCCATTATTCGAGGAAAACAGGAAAAGTGGGTGGGGTCAGAGAAGTGGTCAAGAAGCTCTTACCATCTCCCAGCATCTGCTGTCTGAAGCCCATTCAGCAGTCTGTTAGGACTACTGAAATGGAGCAGAGCTGCAAAACTCATGTACAGAAAAAGAATATTGTTTAGAAACAGAACCCATGAGCATATTAGAGAGATCCAGGTTAGTCTTACACCTTTAGCCCACCTTAGCATAAAGAAACACGCACTTAGGCATGGCAGGTATGAAAAGTAAGTACAAAAGAGTCCTTACGTTTATTCATTGCAGGTACAGCATTTTCGGTAGATAAATGATGTTCCATTTCTTCTTCCTGTTCCCTAAACTTAATACCTCTTGCCCTGCTTGCTGCAAGAGATGCATGTAGAAAGGGGGGAAAATCTCCTAGGCCCATCCATGGCCTAGAATGGAGCAGCACACAGCCATGTGCTTGCTCCCGGTCCAAGGAGGAGAGAGAGAGAGAGAAGAGGGAGTGGGAGTGGCCACAAACAGCTTCCTCGAAAGCATGGAGAGCTTGCATCCTAGAGCAGCCATCCATATGCTGATGAGGCATGCTGGATTTGCCAGAATCTCCAACACTGTCTAAGACCACTGCTTTGGATTGTGCAACAGTAGAGCCAGCTCTGGTTTATCTTGGATTGTGTGTATGTTTGGGCCCTTAGTGATGGAACCAATGGGTTCAGGATCCTGCAGCTTCGGGTGGCAGGCAAATAGATATCCCATAATGCATTGTAAATATGAATAAGCCACCAGCCTGCTCATCTTCTGTTGGTGGATTTGAAGGGGAAAGGCCATCTTGTCCTGTGCTTCAGGCACCTCAGTGTCTTGGGAAATATGGTTATTTTCTAGCAATTGAAATAACAGTCATGGTCCACCCTTGTTCCTCCTCCATGAACATCACCAAAATAATGCGGCTTTATTATGACGTTAATAATACGACATTTTAAAAAAGATCTGCAGAGATGTCCTAGCAAGGGGGAAGAGAAAGAAGAGAGAGGAAAGGACCATGAAGGGACAAATTTCAGACAGCGGATGATCTAGAACAGCTGATGCTGTGCAGCCCTTTCTCATCCTCATGAATGGTGAGGCATCCATGCAAAATGTCAACATGGTTATTAATCACAACGGACATGCACATAGCCCACTGGTTGGTTTTCAGCTCTTGGTTCATTTTTCTCCCTCGAAACCAAATAAGCTTTTCAAACGTTTCCTGTTTCCTAGATTGAGCATCTTGACCCTGTACATGGCATCGTAGTCCGAGGTTTCAAAAGGGCTTATTGGCTTACACCGCTACATATGTCTCAACCAGGGTGAGCAGCTTCTTTTGGCCCTGGGGGGCTGCCCAAAGCTGTGAATGATGGTCCTGGAGCCCCATGTGGGCAGCCAGATCTGGGATCAGCGGTAGTAGATCTTCTAGCCTTTCTCACTCCCAATCCACCACTCACACATTCTATCATCCTTCCTTCTGGACACCCAGATGCTCTCACCATCTGTCACGCTCCTAACCTCGCAACTGAAACGGAAGCTTGAGATATTCGGTTACCAGATTCCTCACTCCCATCCCAGGACAGCCCAAATCGTATTTCAAGGATTCACGCCCCACGATCAGATTTATCACTGCCGTTGGTTAAACGACTTTAGGAAAGCCTTTTCTTTTCTTTCCTTTACTTTTTGCAACCTGGGAAAAAAGGAAAGCCGGCCTCCGCCTGAAATACCCGTGGCAAAGACATTTGACTTGTTCTTTCTTTCCGCCCAAAGTAGCTTTCCTGTAAAACATCTGGAAGTAAGGCTAGAGCGTAAAGGCCAGCTGCAGACTAGGATTTTGGTTTCAGTCCCAGGAGAAGCAATCTGTGCTGGGGAGAGCAAGGGCCTTTACGAGGCATCTTTGAAAGGCAGGGATGGAAAAGAAAACACAAGTGTGAGGGGCAGGTTTTCCAGAAGACAAAAGTGGGATCTGTACTGATTTCCAAAAGGCCACGCTCATTCTGTGCAAATGCGCAGCGTTTTGCAATCGGATTTCTGACTGCCAGACTGACAAAGGACTTTTTTAAACAGCTAATGAGGAATGAATCCAAAGGCGAGACCCAAAAAGTTATCTATTTGCAATTAGAAACTTTTTGCTAATTAGGAGCCTGATGGAGTGGAGGGCTTTTAAAACTCCTGATTTTCATAGAATCATAGAATGGTAGAGCAGGACGGGATCACAAGATCCTCCAGGCCAACACTCTGCACTGGGCTGGAAACCCAATTCACCCAGCCAGCCCAGCCTCTGCTTAAAAATGGAGACCTCACAAACTCCATAGTGGATTGTTCCATTTTGGTACAGATCCCGCTATCAGAAAGTTGGGACCGCGGTGGCTCAGTGGTTAAGACGCTGAGTCAGAGGCCATTAAGGCTGACAGCTCGGCAGTTCGAATCCCAAGAGCGCGAGCCACGTGCCGGAGTGAGCTCCCGGCAATTTGTCCCAGCTCCTGCCAACCTAGCAGTTCAAAAGCACACAAATGCGAGTAGATAAATAGGTACCACTTCAGTGGGAAAAATCACAGGGACATGAAAGGGGCCTCCTCGGGCGTCCCCTGGGCAATGGTGATGTCACCGGCAAATCCTTTCACTACAAAAGCGCCTGGGTGCTTCTGACACGGAAAAAAAAAAATCAGAAAGTTTCCCCTTATATTGTAGGAAGGAAATAATTAAATAAATGTTGTCTTATGGGGGAGGGAAGCTGATTTAGAAACATACATACATGCATACATTTCTTTTTTTTTCATATAAGGGGAAGGAGCAATTGCATTAGTGATTTGTATATGTGCTAATGGAAGGATTTATAGAAATAATGTGATCTTGGTTTGATTTAGAGTAAGGGATTGATTATGGAAATCAATTGCTGTATATTCTTGCTGTTGGAAGTTGGAAGTCACCTTTGTATGTAATCTCTAAAATTCTTTTTTTCTTGTGTTTTACACTCTTTTATTTTTCTATTTTTTTTCATTTTTTTCTTTTTGTAGTTTTTTGGCGTTTTTTGTAGTTTTTATCTTTGTCTCAAACTTAATCAAATTCTTTAAAAAAAAGTTTCCCCTTATATTTAAACAAAATGTAGGTAGCTGCAACTTACAGCTTACAGTTATCATTCCTGAATGCATTATGCACGGATCTCCTTATTGTCCTTATCTGCAGGATGTTAAGAGGTATGGAACAAACCAAAGTTTATAATGACTTTAGGTGGACAGGTGTACAAAGGAGGTTTAAAATGCCTTCTTGAGCTTCACGTCAGGCCTACATACAGTATATCTATGGTAGCTGAGGTGGGGTCATGCATAGCCTTGTGATGGAATGTGAGAGTGACCTTGGAAGTTGGGGGAAGAGATGCTGCCAAGGGAACAGTCAGATAACAGACAGCATAGCCCACAGATGGATAGCGGGAGGAGCAAAAGGCCCAGAAGAGACCCTCCCTAGTTTCTCAGGCTGTAAAGGAGACAGCGGGAGATTTGTACTTTCAGACTTGCAAGATTCTGTTAATGTAACCTTACAATAAAGTAGAATTAGTTCATCTGGTCGTGTTTCCTGTCTGGTCTACCTGGGAGGGCTGACAAGCCCAAACTGAAGGACCAGCTCTGTACTTGTTGTTCTGCTGCTGCAGAAGGTCACGACAAGCCAAGAAAAGAGGTATACCAAATATCTTGGATCCAGCCAGGGTGTGACTCCATTCCCCACAGTGCTAACTATAGGAACATAGTTGTTTAACTACTCGACTGCCCTATAACTCTGGCCAGTGCAGAAATGGCAGAAGGAAACCATTTCCATTCATCAGGGATAACAAATACATGCAGTTCAACCTTCCAAATATGACACTAGAATGAATGAAAGCAGATAGGTGAGAATAAAAACTCTGCACACTCTCCATACCCCCTGAGTAAAATAATTGGCCACTTTATCCTAAGTTCAAATGAAAAGTACAAAGTGTTTTTTGGATTGAACAATCCCCCTCCACACACACGCTCCTGTCCTATCCACATCTTAGCTCTTCCACTCACAAGCAAAAGGTCCTCTTTTTCCAGGTACATTCTCCAGGTGAGATGAACCAACATCTAAAAAGACAAAATGAATGTGCCTTTTAAAACTTAGGCAAATAAAACAGTTTTCATTTGGCAGTTATAAAGGAAGCTTCTCATCTCTAGCCTGTATTCAGCAAAGGAAGGCTGTTCTTCCATAACCAGCTATTACTCTCTGTGTGTGTGTGTCTTCAAGTCAGTGTTGACTCCTTAGACTAGTCCCTGCAGTTTTCTTGGCAAGATTTCGATTACCCTTGCCTTCTTTCTAGGGCTGAGCGAGAGGGACTGGCCCAAGGTCACCCAGCTGGCTTTGTGCCTTAAAGATATTTTGGGCAAATCAAATCAACCCAAAACTTTATTATGGTCATTGACCAGAGATATTTCAGCAAATTAATACACCAGCAGGCTATCAGAAAGCACAGTGCCAGGGAGAGCTCTTGATCTTCCATGATTAAGAAACATTTCTGCAATAAAATTATCCCGCAAGTTTTCTATGTCCATACGGATCTTGCTCAATCTAGGAAGGAAGGAAGGAAGGAAGGAAGGAAGGAAGGAAGGAAGGAAGGAAGGGAGGGAGGGAGGGGGGGAGGGGGGAGGGGGAGGGGGAGGGGGAGGGGGAAAATTAAAGAGGAAGAAAGAGAGAAGGAGGGAGGGAGGGAGGGAGAGAGAAAGAGAGAGAGAATTAAAGAGGAAGAAAGAGAGAAGGAGGGAGGGAGGGAGGGAGAAAGGGCAATCAGTCCTTTATAAAGGTGGCTGATTTGGAGTTAAGTCCCTTCCTACAGGAATGCTTATGCACTCACAAAAGGTGGACTACAAAAACAGAAAGCTTGCAATCTCCAGACTTGACAATCAGCATTGTTGCTGGAAGGATGAGCATGAAAGAAATCTGAATGATGAAGCTTAAGCATCCGGCTTTGAAATAGGATGACAACCACCCGCTTCTTTTTCGTCTTCCTTTCTCTCTAATGGAATCTATCCTGTGGACCCTGAGCCTCTGCTATTGTCGTGAGTTTGAGCTTGACTTGATCCGTTCTATACATGGTTGAGCGAAGCCCTTTCTTAAGGCTAGTAACCTGCCCCAAGAATGTGATTGTGATGACACAAAACAAAGAGCAGCAGAAGATGTAACAGAATTACACTAAATCCATGGATTTTTTATTTTGTTTTTTTTTTTAGCGATAAAATTATTTCTCCCCCATCCAACGGAAATAGATGCTGCTAAACATAGCTGCCCAGGAGTGGGTCTGCCTGAAAATAACTATTTTCTCAGGCAACAGAGATGGCTCGTTCTGAATTAATATAGAATTGTGCCTCTAGCCAGCTTCTAGAGGGGAGAAAAAGGAGACCACCCTCCCTGCATATAGAGACTCCTACCAAGGTCCATCTTTGCAAGATGGGACACTTCTGAGTTTCCAGACTGTTTTATAACACTCGAGGGATTATGGATTTCAAGCTGCCTTGAAAGATCTCTTAGATTGCCAGGAAACATTTCTTCTGCCTCTTGACCTACAAAGAATTCAGATTCTCATGTATAATAGGTGACATTTCATGGCCAAAGAGATACTGTATGTTTGCAGTTAAGCCAGTATATTTCTACTTTTTGGAAGGACCTGTAACACCACATCTCAACTGGCTTGCAAAAAGACAACCATGCTGGAGACACCGAGGATTCTGGGAACAGGGGAAGGTGCGAGAGCACATACAAGTCATGGTGAGAGGCTGCCCAGCCTGGATGGCAGCCATTTGTTTTTGTTGTTTTTCTTTCAGTCACTTCTGACTCTTTATGACTTGATGGACAATCATTCGCCTGGACTGTTGGTCTCAGTAGCTGCTTCTTTGAGCCCTTGTAGACTCCTGCTTCTATCCCCAGGAGAAATATCTCCCACCTCATCTTCTGTCCACCTCTTATTCAAGTGCCTTCCATTTTTCTAAGCATCGGGGTCTTCTCCAAGGATTGTTGCCTTCACATTATGTCTAAAATATATAAGGTTTTAACTTCATTATTAATGTTCCCAGTGAACTGTCTCGTTCTACTTCATCTAGTATTGAATTGTTTTTCTTGCAGTCCAAAGTATTCTTAACCATGTTCTACAGCAGGGGTCCCCAACCTGTGGGCCGTGGCCCATTAGTGGGCCACAGCCTGTTAGCAAGTGGGCCGCGGGGCTCCCTCCTGCAAACCCTGCCCCCTGGTGCGCGCGATTACTCCGCCCCCGGTGCACGCGATTGGCTCCCACCTGCAAAGCCCGCCCCCAGTGCGCACGATTGGCTCCTGCCTTCAAACCCCACCCCACCCCCCGGTCGGTGGAAAAATTTTCTTCCACAACCGGTCCCTGGTGCCAGAAAGGTTGGGGACCGCTGTTTACAGTTCAAAGGCCTCAAGGGGTTTTGTTGTTGTTGTTGTTGTTCAGCCTTTTTGATGGTCCAGCTCTCACAGACGTAGGTTACAACTGGGAAGACTGTGATCTTAATAATACATAACTTTGTTGGCTTGAAAAGGACAAATGGACTTGAACACCCTAACTGTTCTCCTATCGTTGCACATAAACAAGGGCAGGTTCAAAATAGTTGGCCAGTTTTATTTCTGGGAATCCCATCCACTAAGGTATCAATTTGGACCCCTCCCCCCTTTGTGGAATGTACCAATTGCAATGTAAGGTTGTGCATATTTGGGGGGATTTGGCAGTTCTGATAACTTTTTCCCAGGTAAAATCAGAATAGAAAGAAACATGAGTATCTACTGTAAAGGACACCGTTGGATCTTAGTCTGCGAAACATACATGCAATTACTCAATAATGTTAAGTTGAAGTCCTATTATCAGCATTATTGGGCAGACTCTGACGCTCTCCAGATGTTGAAACTACAGTTCCCAGTATCCCTAGCTGTCAGCTATGCTGTTGGGAATCATAGTTCAGTAAAACTCAGAAGTGTAGGTTCCTTGCACTAGACAGCCTCAGATAAGGCTTTTTTTTTAGGTATAGATGGTTGATTATTCATCCAATAGGACAATTATTTCTGAATAGAGGTTGCTCCGCTGAACAAGACTGACACCTTCTGGGGATTTTCTAAAATGGCGGCTTGTGAAATTACATGGTTGCAATTCGTTTGGCATTTAAAAGTAGCAAAGCCTCCTTTGCTGAGACAAGCTGGACTCCTGGGGACTCCATGCAATTTTCACGGCAGCAACATGGGAAAAAAAAGAAGAGGACGACCAGCAGACAGGCGGATGGACTCAATTACAGAGGCAATGGGTGCACTGTTGGAAGACTTGAAGGACCAGGTTGGGGACATCAAATGTCCTGGAGAGAATTGATGTAGGGATCACTAAGAGTCAATACCGACTTCATGCTTTGCTGGTCATCGACCGAATAAATACCTACCTACCTGGCACTTACTTACTCACTCACTCAATCAGTCACTCTCTCTCAGCCCAACTCACCTCACAGGGTTGTTGTTGTGGGGAAAATAGGAGGAGGAGGAAGGGGTATTTGGTATGTTCGCTGCCTTGAGTTATTTATAAAAATAATAAAGGCAGGATTAAAATAATAAAATAAAATAAAATAAATAAAAAAATAAAATAAATAAAATAAAATAAAATAAAATAAAATAAAATAAAATAAAATAAAATAAAATAAAATAAATAAAATAATAATAAAATAAAATAAAATAAAATAATAAAATAAAATAAATAAAATAAAATAAAATAAAATAAAATAAAATAAAATAAAATAAAATAAAATAAAATAAAATAAAATAAAATAAAATAAAATAATAAAACAAAACAATAAAACAATAAAATAAATAAAATAAAATAAAATAAGGAAAGAGAAGAGGTCAATCAGCAATAAGGTAGATGGACTCAATTACAGAGGTGATGGGTGCACTGTTGGAAGACCTGAAGGACCAGGTTGGGGACATCAAATGTCCTGGGGAAAATCTGTGTGTCCTTGTGTCCTTAAGAATCAACATTGACTTGATGTCATGTAATCAATCAACACATGGAAAAAGTTGCCCATTGCTTTGGGGAAAATCTTCCCAACAGCCTTGGGATTCTCTCGAGGTCTTCTAGCCAACTTCCAACCAAGGCCTGCCTCTGTTTAACTTACAGCCCAGATGAGCTGATCATCCAGGTTCTGCCACATGCTGACACCGTTCTGTACAAACGAATCGGGAAGAATTAAGGCTCTGTTATCTGGACTGTGAGAGCCAGTTTGATGTAGTGGTTAAGGCACTGGGCTAGAAACCGGGAGACCATGAGTTCTGGTCCTGCCTTGGGCACAAAGCCAGCTGGGTGACCTTGGGCCAGTCATTCCCTCTCAGCCCTAGGAAGGAGCCAATGGCAAACCAGGAGACTGAGACTGTAGCTTGAATCATGTCAACTGGATTTCTATTTTCTCAGTGGAAACGTTTCCACTGAGAAAATAGAAATCCAGTTGACATGATTCAAGCTACAGACAATTCCACCTGGATGACTGAGAACCTTCATCGACAGGAGACTGAGAGTTCTAGTCCCGCCTTAGGCATGGAAGCCAGCTGGGTGACCTTGGGCCAGTCCCTGTCTCTCAGCCCTAGGAAGGAGCCAATGGCAAACCACTTCTGAAAAACCTTGCCAAGAAAACTGTAGGGACTTGTCCAGGCAGTCTCCAAGAATCGGACACGATTGAACAGATAAAAAAAATCAAATACAAATTTAGTATAGATCATATATATGATATTTGCAAAAATGTAAAACAAGGTCACTCTTCTCATTATTATTTATTTGTTACAAAAACATAATAAGGTTTTTTTCACGAAAAATATTTCATTTATGTTAACTTCCAGTGTGTTTAATATGGCTATTTTTACATGATTCAATAAATAAATATTCGAAGAATGCATCAATCCTAATTTTCAAATATCGATCCATATAACCCATGCCAACGAAAGCTCTTTTGGGGTCCTCCATCCTTTTTAAAAGTGGGAAGGGTCCTGAGAGCAAAAAGTTTGGGAAAGGTAGTGCAAAGGAAATCGCTCGATTGGGGCTTCCTGGCAGGGGAAGAGAATGAAAATGCTATTGCTATTAAATTAAATTATTAAATTATTTAAATTTAAGATGCTATTAAATCGTTTGCCACCATCCTCGCCCCACCCCCTCCTCTTGCCTTCGCCCGCTCCGGACAGCCCCGCCCCTCGCCTATCCCCGCCCAGGAGGTCCCTAAGGAGAGGACGACCTTCTCTTCGATTGGGACGACCTTCTTCCCAGCGGCCGTCCCGCGCCTGCGCGCTCTACCTCTTCCTAGCAACCTTTGCGGACGGAAACCCCGGGCGCTCCTTAGCAGCCGCAAGATGGCGGAACGACCTGGTGAGTCTTTCTCGGGGGCGGGAGAGGCCAAGGTGACCCCCCCCGGGTTCCTCGTGACCTGAAGGTCGCCTCTTTCCTCCCAGATAAACCGGGTGAGGCAGCCCGGACGTGTTTTGCGCGGACGTTTGGGACTGTAGCACCCATGAGCCCCGACGACTGGGGATGATGGACTCTAGAGTCCACAGGGCGGGGGAGTGGGGGCACCAGCTCGCCTTGTCGCGAGCGTGCTAGGCAGAAAGGCAGCAGGGGAAGCGTCGTCCTCCCCCTAAAGATCTATGCTGTCCCTCCCCATAAATGCAGGAAGAAACTGCAAGAGTTCGGGGGAAAAGAAATTTTATTTTTATTTCTTAAATGCACGTGTCCTTGGTTGGAGATGGGAGGCCTGCAATTAAAAGCAGAATAATAATTAAAAAATGCATGACATTCTCGCATCAAGAGCAACCGACCACCGCGCTAAACATCATCCCAAGCCAAGAATTTGCAAGCACGAAAATTGGGGGAAGAAAAATAATAAATGTGGTTCTTCTCTTTTGGAGAGCGGATCACCTGCTTCCCTTTGGAACCAAAGCCAACGATCCCGACAGGAGTTTAATCCCGCGGGGACCTGGCTGGCTGGCTGGTTTGCTTGCTGCCACCGTTTTCCTTCTTTCTTGAAAGAGAAGTGGGGGCGGAAGCATTGAATGTGGCTTTTGGATTTCTGGAAGTTTTCGCCAGCTGCAGCTCCCTTCATCAGGTGCATTTGGAGGGGCTAGCCCAGCCTCTCTCAACCTTGGCCGCTTTAAGCTGTGTGGACTTCAACTCCCAGAATTCCCCAGCCAGCATGCTGGGAGTTGAAGTCCACACAGCTTAAAGTGGCCAAGGTTGAGAAACACTGGGCTAGAAGGATGGAAGATTTAAACTGGGTTTTTAACCCATTGCGGTTGTTAACTGATAAGAGACCTGTAACCGGTCTGCCGTGTAACCTGCATCCGTATAACCAGCCATCTTCCCCCCCATCTCATCCCAGCTTAAATCCTACATCGGTTTAGTGCTCTGTGCATCTGAGGAAGGGAGCTGCAGTTCACAAAAGCTTTACAGACAAGGGGCTGCCAGGCTGCTCCTGATTCTTTTGCAGCTGTAGATTAATAGGGCTCCCTCCTACAACCGCTTGGGGTGGAGAGAATGATGTTCAACAACAACTGATAGGATCTCCTCTGGGGCTGCTTTTTCTCTCCCAGTCCTGGAAAGGCACGTCGGTAGGAACATAAATCTGTTTCTCTTAAATATTTGAATATGCTACTTTTACATGGAGAAAACAGTGTTGCGTATCCAACTTAAACAGGGATACAGTCGTAAATTATTTATTTATCTCTTGGTGATAATTCCTAAATGCTGCATTCCTTCCCATATGTTGGGTTCTTTTTCTAGTACCTATTAGAGATATGAAGCTCATGGATGTGAAACTGGGTCAGCTGCCCACCTGGCTAGGATCACGAAGCTACACCCCCAGAGCAATTTTTGAAGCTTGCCGGAGAGGTTAGTATTTGGAAAATCTTACGTTGGGGGAGAATATTCCTTAGGAATTTACAAGATGTATATTGGAATTTCCATGAAAGGAGCATTTCAGAATTCTATTATTAAGTTTACGTCAATAATGCTCTGGCTAGAGAGTATGTGGTTAGTAAAGACTGCTAACTTCATGGAAGTATTTTGGCTTGTCAGTAAAATTATATCGAGAGACATGATTCACCTGCAGGTAGTGACCAAAATATTGACTGGCTACTAAAATTTCCACTGAACTCTGCAGCCTTCATCTTGGGGTCGTAACTGGATTTGAGCTCGTCTCCTGCGCCTCTAAATTGGTATTTTAACGTGGTCCGTACGTTTGATCAATTGTTGCTGGTTGAGATGGTTGAGCAGTAAAACTTTCTGGGTACTGAAAAAGGAATTAAGTTGTTGGACCACAGCCCCTAGGACACCCGGCTAACAATTCCACTTAACCTGCTAAGTTTAGCGGGATTCGCTTCCCGGTAAAAATGATCTCAAATTGTGGCCTCAGGTTTTCCTTCTTTTGTCCATCATTTTTGTTGCCGCTAGATGTGCATTTTCTTCCACTTTTTCAAGTTGTGATTCTTCATGACCTGTGTCCGTCACCCTGACTTCTAAGCTGGGATTCCACTTTTATTAGGCCAGAACAGATTCTACTCAAAATACTGGGATGTGAAGAAATGCGGCATCAGCGGTCCTGCCATGTTGATAACGGCTTATGTGATTTTCAGCTATTATACAGTATATGACCGGCTCGGTAAGTAAAATCTTTTTTTTTTAAACTACACTACGTTCTCACAATGTGCCAAAATTCTGTAGTAAGTTAATGGGATGGGAGATGCTTTTGGCTTTGTTCAAAGGCTGGCCTCCCTCGTCCGAACACAGCAGAACCAACTTACAACGTACAGAAACCTGGATTTGAAACCAATTTTGTTTAAAATTTTGGTTCCTACAAGTGGAGAGAGGTGAGAGATTCCTATGACACGAGTAAAGCCCCCTGAGCATGAGAGATTGCATGAGATAAAATAGCCAGACAGCCCTGTTCACCTGCTGCAGGGGAAATGCTAAGCTAAGGCACACTGCATCGTGGTTTTGCTCTTGAACAGATGTGAGGTGTTATGGCAGCTTAAGGCAAGTTTCTTGATCAGCATTGCATTAGAATGTTTGTGAGGCTGGCAGGCATTGGCTGAGAAGAATTTACTTAATTCTGTCCCCCACAGTTAAACTCATTGGCCGGATTCTGTTTCTAGGATTCCTACTCACTATATCTCATCTCACTTCTGACCAGCTTTGTAATCTAAAAGAACAGGTAGCAAATAGGCCTTTCTTTGAGATTGTAGGTACAAAGTACCTTCTGCCAGATGCTGGGTAAAATCTATTTTCCCAGAAATCTGGCAATTGCAACCAAGATCAAGAATTGACAGGACACCTGTTAGGCCAGTGTTTCTCAACCTTGGCAGCTTTCAGATGTGTGGACTTCAACTCCCAGAATTCCCCACCCTCCCAAGAATTCTGGGAGTTGAAGTCCACACATCTGAAAGCTGCCAAGGTTGAGAAACACTGTTAGACTATACTTCCATCTTTTTTTTTCCTATTCACCATATAAGAGACCTGACAGAACTGTTAAGAGTTCAGTTGTCTTATTCAGATTTCCCTGGCCTTATGTAGAAATGTTTTAAATAAAAGCTAGTTTCTGTATGAGAATTTTAAGAAACGTTCAATCTAACCAAACTGGTTTGTTTTGGTTATTCAGAGGAGGAGCGCTGGAGGAAGTATCACTGAGATTCCACGGACAAGAATGCAAGTTGCCTTGCTGTGACCAGTCAACAAAAGGCAACTGACCTCTGGATTTCTCTTACGAAATATCAAATGTATGCCGAGACCAATAATAAAATATTCAACCTATGTCTGGTAGAACTAATTTCAACACTAGCAGACAGATGAGTGAGGATACAAAAAGACCTTCCTTTAAAACTATAAAAATATAAGTATTTGAAGATATAATTCAAGCTTCACCAAGATCTAGACTGTTAAAACACACTTAGTGTGTTTTTGCATCAGTTCCTGACCCTTTTTTAAAATAGTATAGTTGTATTTTTCTCTTGATGAAAAATGCCAAGCTTTGTTTTGAACAAGAACACTCCAAAGCTTCACTTTGTTTTTTTAGGCTAAATCTCTGGTTTTGCTGCATTTGAGGAGTTTGCTTCACTAGCAGGTAACATGGACATCCGCCCTCTCTAGCAGTTATTTAGTGATTTTTGAGGACAGACAGAAGGGTTAGCAGTGTAAAGCTGTTACACCAGTGCTTTCCAAACTCCCGCCGTTGGCAACACACTAGCAGTAGGGGCGCGTGCAGCAGCGGCCTCATGTTTTGCGGTAAAACCTGGAAGTGCTGCTGCCATGCACGACGCCACCGCGCCATCACCACTTCCAGGCTGTGTCATGACACACTGTGTTGCAACACAGTTTGGAAAGCACTGTGTTATACTGTAGTTTTAAAGGAAATCATATTGACCGAAATCCACATAGCTCGCTTTCCAAAGAGTAAAGGGGAAAGCCGAGCACATAGGAGATATGGTACACCACTGTGACTAGAAAACATACTCCAATTCAGATTCTCGGAATAATTCAGATTTGTGACTGGCATTACATATTTATAACTCTCTTCCAAATCAAACTTAATGACATGACAAAATATTTGTTCTGCAGCAGGGATCGGTCTTTATAAAGAACTGCAGGTTACTCCTATGATGAGTTTAGGTTTTTGTTGTTTTCTGTTTTAAGAATTTTGGATGTCAGAACATGCTCCTAGGGAACTTTTGATCATTTTTTAATGTGTTTTGCATATTAAAATTGTATCACAGTGGCACACATTTTGGATTACTTTCAGAATGAAGGGAAGATTTTGTATTCCCATAAGCCTAAGGTCACTTTTCATTTGGAGTTTTCTGTCCACATTTGTTCAGCCACTAACCACGGCAGTAAAAAATTCACTTCAGAGATAAGCTATAGCTGTAGGCAAATTCACACTGGGCCTCCTCTCTTCCTCCTGGTGAACAAGATGAACCGCTGCAAGCAGTTGAGTTGCTCATTCCACCTTGAATTCGCCTTCAGCCCAGGCGCACAAAGATGCGAAACAAAGCAGAGCTGGGCAATCACACACGTTTATCATCGTTTATCATCTTCTGCCATCCGTAGCCAAGGACTGCTGAAAGAACAAAGACTTCCAGGCTAAATGTTTTTGAAGGAGAAGCTCTACCCTTTTGAACCAAAAATCCCTATCCCAAATGTTTTATTTTAGAAGGCTTGTGTATTAAGTTTGCTTCTTCAGGCTGCTTTCACATTACATTCGGTGAACAAGTTCTAGCCTTAAAAATTAAAACAAGGAAATACCAAAAAAAAGAGAAAGAAAAGTAGTTGCAGATCAAGTAATCCTTTCGCTGGCCAGTCCTTTGGTGCAGGTATAAAAAAGATGGTTCAATAGTTCAAGATGACACTAGAGATAATTCAGGTCCTAAATATATACAGTATATAAAAAATGCTGTAAAGTCTGCTGGCTCATTGCCCACTAAGGAAGGCCAAATGTCCTTTGGTACATCTGTTGGCATAATGTCCTTTTTCACCACACTAGGGAGAAGAGAAAAATGTTTAGGTATTAAAGTACATACAACTAGAAGCTTTTAATGAATACTTTAATCTGGATATTCACAATCATAGAAAACCTCTGCTTTTTTCTAAAGTAGCCCACCCTGGAATTCCATAGTTAGAAGCATCAACACTTTTGCATCTTTCAAAATAATATTCTTATAGTATAAATCAATAAACAGTTGCGGTTTTATATCCCATTGTTTGCATCTAGACAGACAGGATATATATGTACATGGGCAGGTTTTCCCATGAAAATCTACACTCCATATAGCTAAATATGGCATGGCAGTAACTACCAGAGGGAAAGCTATGGCATACAACACAGTTCTACCAAGATGTATTTATGATTTCAAGCTAACACTTTCCAGCCCATTCTATTATTAGCTTTCATTCCCCATTGTCCATATTAGACTATAATCCTACAGATTTCCTAAAATGTTCCATACTTTGGGTAGAAGAGGGGGAAAAAATCTAACCATACTTTTCTCACTTTTCACAAAGAAGACAAGAGGGTCATTTCTCAAATTCCACATTCCAGAATCAGAGGGGAGTATCCAATTTTAAAACAGTAAAAGCTTGACGCATGTTATTGTCTCACCTCCAGAATTGAGGATTGGAGGTGGAACTGCCCAAAGCAAAATCCCCTGCACATCTCATTCCCTAATAAGATGCAGCCTTGGCCGCTTACCTTACCTTATAACAGGTGACCTGCTCCAGGGGGCGTGGGCCTCTGTTCCCTATGCTGTTGTTTTGGGACTGCATAACCCCAATGACCTGTGGAGTCCTCTGTTGGTTGGGAGAAGAGTTCTGATTCGTCAACTGGATGAGAGAGGATGACCTTTGTAATGGCGTGCTATTGTTTTGCTGAAGAGGGAAAACAGCCCGCACAATACGTAAGCATCTTAGAGGCAGCTTTCTCTGCTAACATCACACAAGAATCAGAAGAAGGTTGCCCCAGACTCGGGCCCACGGTGCAAGAAGAAATCCACACACCTCTGTAAAACTACCCCATGACAAGGTTACAGTGTAAGAGAAATGTTGTGAATCCTTTCAAACTCCCCATAAACTTGCAGTCCTGGGACCTACCATGTAATCACAGCTTCATCTAAGCCCAACTAGTAAATGAGGAGATTTCTGCTTAAACCTCCTCTCAGCTCTTCCAAAGCAGCTGCCAAGATAACGTTCTTCTTGGCTATGATTTTACAAATGCCGCAACAGAAAAAAAGCACCATTTAACTGAAGATGGCGGAACTCTCAAATTCTACCTCAAATGCTCTAGGCATGCAGGGAGAGAAGAAATGTGCCCATATTAAACATTCTATTTATTTTATTTATTATTCAAATTTATCACCGCCCATCTCTACAACAGTAGACTCTGGGCGGTTAAACATATCCAATGTTCCCTTAGGTGGGTCATGTCTTCCTGTACAGTGTTATCATCCTGAAGCAGTTTGATTGTAGTATTACCTGTGGTTTTAGCCTACGTTTGTGGTGCCCTTAGTTAAAAGCACACAATAAATTAAATTACTCCTCCTCCTCCTCTGAATGTTAGTGGTCCATACCTCTCCTCCTCCACAAATCATTCTTAAGGGCCACTATTTTATTTATTTATTTAAATTTATCCCCGCCCATCTCCCCGAATAGGATTAAAAAGACCCTTTTTCTTTTTTTCCCTTTTTACTATAAAAGGAGAAGCATCTCTAGCAGCAATAAATGTGTACGATTCAAGTGTTTCAACAGACCCAGTTCTCTTTAAGAAAGTCAGTCCAAAGATGATGAGTCTGCAACCTTTAGAAATGGCCCACCGAAGCAGCTGAAAAAGCAGTCTAGCTTACCTTTTGCTGTGGCTGCGTTGGTGGGGGCAGTGGAGGTTGCTCTGTAGTTCCCATGGGAAGTTCGAATCGAGGACTATTTTTCAAAAGAAAAAGAACATGTACGGATGGAAAGATAGGAAGACCAAACTAATTAAAAAAAACCCCATGATTAGAATCTAATTCTCCCAGGAGTGCTTTGAGCTTAGCTTCAGAAGTCACACCCCCTTGAAACGGGGGGTTCCGTTTCATACTATATACTGCTTTACAGATACAGAAGCTATGGTTATCAGCTAAGTATTTCGAGGATCAATGCTTGAGGAACAGCTTGAGACCTGGGCTTGACACTTTGGAAAGGATTTAGACAATTCTCTGAAAACTGCACCCCTCTGTGGCTTAGGAGTATAAGGTGAGTGGAGACTTTTAGGACAGATCCCGGAACATACTCACTGCATGAATTTGCACGCAGGACCTTCTGGACAGAAGCCTACCAGATAATTCACACAAATAACACGCCGTGTGTGTCTGTGTCTGCAGAGAGGACCTACAACATAAAATGTAGATTTTACAGAAGGAAAGTGCAGGGCACACAAGTCTTCCCCCCTAACACTAACCTCACCAAAGGCAACCTGAGGTTTCTAAGCTTTCAAGCAGCAAGAGTTGCCCGTGTTCAGACAATTCTCTATAACTACAAGTAACAGTTTTTCTTCAGAAGTGAAGGTAAGTTTTCAAGGGGCCAAATGTCAAGCCTGAGACTTTGCAAGCTTGGCCTTATTTCCACAGAAATCTGTGTACCAAAGGCAGCCCAGCTATCAACAATCACAAGTTGAATACCTACCATGTTTACAAAAACCTCGGTCATACCAAGGGCAATCTTTGATTTTAGATTCTGGGTCAATATGCAAGAATGGACACTCCTTGTTGCTGCATTCCCCTGCAACAGACAATCACCAGCTTCAGCGCACCAAGTCATGAAAAGTCATGAACGCGATTTCAAGAATAAGTCAAGTGCTTTCTTTATGACCAGCACCTACACCTTTCATCACCACCCACTTTGAGGTGTAACGTGCAATGTGCTAATCTTGCACATATACATCCCTGAGCAGGGGTGTAAAGAAACTGGTAATTTAAACATTAAAGAGTCCTATCAAGAAGTGAAGGCAAGCACGTTATCAGTAATCACTGCAGGACTGACTGCACACCAATCATTCGTTCTACCACGATTCAAAATATCCTAATCAAAATGTCACCAAGTGGTAGCATAATAGTCAAGCGACTGGCTTGCAAATCAATGCACTGGTTGAAATCTCATTTCTTCCATTAACGTCTCAAATAAATCACTGCAGCTTGAAATTATAAAACTCATTACTGTAAGGTTTGCCAGAACAATGGGGGAAATGCATTCCACCCTACTGAGCACCCCCCCTGCAAAAGTCAAGTTTAAATGGCAGCAATTCGTTGCTGCATTTTCCCTTACCATATTTTGAATAGAAGTAACATTCTGGCATCTTGGTCATGTCATACTCATGCAAGAATTCACACTGGTCCCCTTTCTTGCACAGTCCTCGTAACCAGTGCTTACACACCACTGTCTTTTCACCACTGATGTGCCGGAAGGGACACATCCCCCCTGCCATGAAATATGAAAAGGAGATAGGATATATGGCAAGAAATCAGTACAAAATGCCTGTACACTATAATGGTGCTCTAATTTGCAGATATAAAGCACGTTAAGGCAACAAGGGAATAGCTAATCTACATATTTTTTAAAAAAAAATTATAAGCTATTAATACAGTAAATTCAACTTCTCCCCGGTAGAGCCTTCAAGGCAGATATAATGACCAAGAGTTACCATGTTTTAATAAGAACTTATGCTATGAGACCTTGACATATGATTTTTATTCTGAGAGCTCAATTTGTAAACCCACAAGATTAAAAATATGAGGCTCAGAATATAGGTGATGAAAAGGATACCCTGACAGAATAAAAACTCGGTGGCTCAGTGGGTTAAACCGCTGAGCTGTAGACTGCCGATCGGAAGGTTGGCAGTTCGAATTCCCGCGCAACGAGGTGAGCTCTCGTTGCTAGTCCCAGTTCCTGTCAACCCAACAGTTCGAAACCTTTGCAAGTAGATAAATGGGTACCACCTTAAGTGGGTAAATTTGCTGGCGTCCTTTCAGGGGGTCGCCCGCCAACGGAAGATCTCTGGAATGGCGGTGGCTACGACGGATCCCGGAAAAAGCAACTTCATCTACAGGACGTCGGCAGCCGGCTCCGACGCAAGGCATTGTGGGGCTTGTAGTCCAAGTAGCCACGGAAGAGTCGGTTCCCTTAACCCTTCCCTTAGCGCGCAGTTAAAATTGAATTTGTATACGTATGGAATTGTATAATGAAATATATATATATATATATATATATATATATATATATATATATATATATATATGATGTATGTAAGCCGCCTAGAGTCCTCCGTTAAGGAGGGGATAGGCGGGGTATTAAATAAATACATACATACATACATACATACATACGATTCACAATAAAGAAGTGACAGTAGAACAGATTATGGATTTTGAACTCCTCCCCTCTCTTTCAGCCTTCTAGTATACCTGCAATCATAGCTTACCTTTCCCACAAGCTGCCTTTAAAAAAAAGTCACAGACGGCAGCACCCGACTCTGTGAAGAAAGATGTACAATGAAGGTCTCATTATTGTAGTTACAGTTTAAGCAATTTTTTAATGGTGGTTGTGGGTTTTGACTTGGGCACAGACAGAATCTTCTAGCTGTGCTCCTGTCCTCTGAAGATGCCAGCCACAGCGACTGGCGAAACGTTAGGAACCAGAACTGCCAGAACACGGCCACACAGCCCGGAAGACCCACAACAGCCATCGGATTCCCGCCGTGAAAGCCTTCGACTATACAATTTTTTAATGATCAGTTACACTATCAAACTGCAGACAAATCCAAGATGGATGTTCATGGCTTGTTTTAACAGCCACATTCTATCAGCTCACAACACTTAGATATATCTGTGCCCTTAATTTGCTATGTAACAAACTGAAATCCAAAAAAGGTTTTCCCAGATTTTTTTTTAAACAAGTTTGTGTGGATCACGAACACAGGCCAATCATAATACATTCACAATTCCTCTGAGTTTTAGTCTAAGAGATCGTCTGTATTATTCTTCACCCAAAAGCATCATAGAGCAATTTCCTGTTTACTGAAATATCTTACAATCCTAGGGATGCATTTTCAACTCTTCATTAGGAAGGCATATACAGTATAATCTAGCCCAGGGAGAATCACATCCTGTAGAAGCCAATATTCCATCCTTTTAAAGGTTATGGTGGGGGGGGTGGCAGTGGGAAGAATCATTTTGGCTTACAACTCTCAAAATCCTTTGGTTCTGGCTGCTTGCTAAGACTTCTAGGAGTTAAAATCCCAAACATCTGGAGGGCACCCAAAAGTTGCCTTTTCCTGCATTATCTTCTACCTGGAAGTCCCACTGACCTCAACAACTGTGTTCACACAACATGCCAGAGCAGGTCCCTGAATGATCCCAGTTTCAGGGTACACCTGACACAACAAACCATGAACCATTTAGATTTAGACAACCCACTTAGCCACTCCCCAAACCCCTAACCAAGTTTTCCAAGTTATGCGGATGCAGCTGTTGGGTCATTCCCTGACCTGGTTAAGCATGTTGCACAAATGCAGCCAGTGAGGCGTTATTTCAGGAAAAGATAACAGGATGATTATTAATATATTTTTATCCTGCCTTTTTTTATGTAAAGGCAGTGAACATACCTAATACTCCTGCCTCCTATTTTTCCCACAACCACCCTGTGAGGTGGGTTATTTATTTGAATTTATTATTAGATTTTTATCCCTTTTATTTTTTGAGATAGATAGATAGGGCGGTGAACACACATAATACTCCTGCCTCCTATTTTCCTCACGACAACCCTGTGAGGTGGGTTGGACTGAGAAACAGGGTCTGGCCCTAGTTTATGCCTTATTACAAAGGAAAGGGAACTCCCGACGGAAACCCATTCCTGCTCATCCCTGTGTGTGCTTCTTCCTCTTCCCTCCTGCTCCCTTCTTCCTCTAGTGTCACGTCTTTCAGGCTGTGCGGGCCAGAGAATGAGGGGCACGGTCGTCCAAACCCATTTGGGTGGGGAAATGTTTAGGGATCCTCAACCGTCTTGGACTCTGGCGAGCGGGAAGGCCTCTGGCCGGGCTCTCGCGTCCCCGGGCTCCTTCACGTACTGTCCATGCCCGGGAAGGGCAGCGGCTGCGCCCCCAGCTGCTGCTCCACCGCGATCTCCAAGTCGAACTTGATGTGGTCCACGCTGGCGATCAGCTCCTGCATGGTGGCGGCGGCGGCGGCGGCGGCAGGGAGAGGCCGACCAGAGGAGCGAAAAGGGCCGCGACCTTCGCACAAGGCGCCTCGACTGCCGGGAGCAGCCCTGAGGGAAAACTGGCCGAGCCGCGGGGGGGGGGAGGAGGAGGAGGAGGAGGAGGCGCGCGCCACCGGTTTGACCAATCGGAACGCAGCCTCGCGCGCGAGGCACGCTGGGACTGGGGTTCCGTCGCCCCCAGCGTTGAGCCAATGGGAGAGCGGCTCCGAGCCCGTGAGGAAGACGCCAGGAGGCGGGCTTTTCCTGCCCCTCCAGCCAATCAAAAGGAGGTCCGTTCTGATTGGGCAATGGGAAGGGAAAGAGGGATGGACTGACCTATCCACGCACACGTCCGTGGAGGGTGAGGGGTGGGGCGTCCCTCCCTGAGGAGAAGCTCCGCCCCCTAGTGGGCGTGGACACCGAGAGGAGAAGGCTGCTTGGGGTCAGACGGTGAGCGTGATCCGGTCGCCGCTTAGGCCCTTCAAGAGGGATTTTTAAACTCGCCCGACAATTATTTCATCTATTTATTAATCTGTTCGATTTCCGTTCCGCCTTTTCTTCAGGAGCTCATACATAGCGCTCCTCCCTCCCATTTTTCCCCTCAACAACAACCCTGCAGGGTAGGCTGCCACAGAAGAGATTTGAGAGAGAAGGCGCAAGGGACAGGCCCAACGTCTCCCATGTTGCTTCTGGACGGAGGACGGACTTGAGCCTGGCTCTCGATGCCTTTCCCACAGGAGTTAGAGGCCTGATAAAAATCTGATAAAAATGTTTTTAAAGTGTAAGGGTTAGCTTAGCATAACCTACGCCATCTTGCTTTTGGAAACTGCTTGCTGTTAGAAACTAGGTGAAAGGAGACGCAGGGCTTTTGCTGTTGTCTCTAGGGAGATAACACTCTCCAAGGATTGTTTGGAATGCCAGGAGACATCCTAAAAATACCAGGAGACCTACCTGGAGGTCTCTAAGTATGATTACTGCTAGCAATGCAGATTTAGGAACCTTGCCCTGTTACTGGGAGGAGAGTTCACTATGGTTTCTTACTGAGCTTTGCAAACCCTATATAAGTACTGTACTTGTGTGTGTTTGTGTGTGTGGGTCTTCCCAGGCATTCTACTGTCATGATGTCTGTGGAGACCTCTCCCAGCTCTGTCTTGGCCAAAATAAATGCTGTTATTTTATATCTCCAAGCCTCGACTCAAGACTGTTATTGGTAACTTCAGGAACTTGGGTAAAACAGTGTAAGCAGGGGCCTTACAAAAGGTTTTAATTTAAACATTAATTTAATGTTTTATTTTTATTTTTTTAACTTGTAGGATGGCTCACGCAATAAAAATGTTTCCCTGCTGCTTTGGATAATTTTCCCAGGAAAGCAGGTAGCACTGTTTTAAACTGCAATCCGAATTCCTTGGATCTGGATTTCAGGATTTGGCTCCCTGATCCGGTGATGAGAGAAAGAAAGAAAGAAAGATCATCATGGTTCCTCAGCAGATATGCCGTCGCTTCTCTGCAGTATTTACCCAAAGAGGTTCTGTCTGTCCTTGGCTTTGTTCCGTACACAGTTTAAGAGCCATTCCTGGAAAAAAACTGATATGGCCCCAAAGCCCACAATACACAGGTTTTCTGGACCGGAGGCTTATTACCACATCCATGGCAGTCTACAAGTTACACAACAGGGATTTGAAAGAGATGGCCAGCTCGTCGGAAGCGCTTCCTAAAGAAGAGGAGAAAGAGGAGAAATTTGATGCCGATGAAAGCTTTGGGTTGTTGACTCAGAAATATTCTTCCAGGCGCTTTTTTCGTGCAGCTTCGGCTGATTTTCACAACTTGCGGCTCCAAACCAAAGATGAGGAGGAGGAGGAGCCAGAAGTAACACCGAGACAAGGCCGAAGGAATACCCCATACTGGTATTTTTTGCAGTGCAAGGCATTGATAAAGAAAGATAAGGTCATTTCCTTGGCTATGTTTTTCTTTCTTTTTTTAAGAAAGGGGGTGTGGAGGGCATACAGAATGGCCTTGAAGGACAGGGGGAAGTTCTGTTCCCAAGGCAACAATCAGGCATTGGTTTCTTACTCTAGTCTACCCTATAGGGCAGGGTTTCTCAACCAGGGTTCCGTGGACCCCTAGGGTTCCGGGAGAGGTCACTAGAGGTTCCCTGGGAGATCACGATTTATTTTAAAAAATATTTCAAATTTTGGCAACTTCACATTAGAGAGGTAAGTTTCATTATTTTTAGTTTAAGAACACGGTTAGTGCATATCTACAGGCCTACCCATGAAACGAATAGAATAATTTTGTAACTTCTGGCCTATCTTTGAGCCTGAATGTGCAGGGGTTCCCCGAGGCCTGAAAAATATGTCAAGGGTTCCTCCAGGGTCAAAAGGTTGAGAAAGGCTGCTATAGGGTGAATGAGGACTGAGAACCTACTTGCAGGAAGGAGGAAAAAAATCAGTGCCTTAGACCTCCAATTAAAGATAGGTTGCAGAAAGGATCTTTTCTGGAAATTCTAGAAAAGGCTGTTGGCTTCTCTTCGTGTGAATATAACTCCCATGATCTCTTGTCAACAAGGTCAGCAATCCTCCTGTATGCGAATTGTGACTGTTGTACATTAGTAAGGCACAGAGTTCAAAAAGATAAAATAGATAGGCATCTTACGCTATCAGACACAGTCATCTCTAACCTTTTCAAACCTGGAATCTGCCTTTAGCACATTCATGTGTTGGGGGACTTGCTTCTTAATTTTTACTCCTGTATTTCTACGGCGATAACGAGAAGGTTGCAATTCAACTTTGGTCGGCCAGGAGCCCATCCAGTGGGTCCGAGTAACCAACTGAAGACCCAAGATGTGCCGGTTCAGCTCTTTTACACAGTAATTGAAAGACTCTACATGTGTGTGCGTGGTTGCTTCCAGATCTTAAAAAATTACTATGAGAGGGTGGGGGAGCTGGGAAAGAAATGGAAGGGAGAATAAAGGAAATGATCAGAAGATTGAAGGCCAATCCGTTGGTAGCTTATCTGATCAGTGGCAGTTAAGCCTAGGTAGTAAGAAGAAACATTTCAAATCATGCAGAGTAACTCTGGCTTAATGAGTTCGCTGTATTTACCCCAGATTTGCGTACTGCAGTGTGTGGTTTTGACTTCCTTGATCTTGTCCAGTTTTGTGAGGTTTCACAGTTAATCCTCCTAACTCTCTTCTCTGTAGCTGGCAGAGGCCCTAGATCTGTTTGAGATACAGATGCTGAAGGAAGAACGTCTCTGGCCTGAGGAGAGCAACTACACGGTGCTGATTGGTGGATGTGGCCGGGCTGGCTACCTGAAGAAGGCCTTCAGGCTCTACAATGATGTAAATGCCCCAAGATAAATGTCTTTCAAAGGGACGGGGGGGGGGGGGGGGGCGTTTGATTGAAATGAATAAGAAAAAATGGCTGGTTTAAATCAGTGATTGGATGGATCCAATCCAATTGGAAACTTAATTGATGTCTAATTTCCCACTGATGCTTCCTCATATATTTCCTAAATAATGCTGCAAATCTGGTACATGTACTCCTCACTTAACAACCATTCGTTTAGTGACGGTTCTCACACTTATGACCGTCGCAGCATCCCCACGGTCACGTGATCACGATTTGGGCACTTGGCAACTAGTTTGCATTTATGACTGTTGCAGCGTCCCGTGGTCACGTGATCGCCATTTTCGACCTTCCTGGCCAGCTTCTGGCAAACAAAATCAATGGGGAACAGTGTGCTTCGCTTAACGACCACCTCAAAAAGGTCGTAAAATTGGGTCGGATTCGCTTAATGACCACTTCACTTAGCAACCAAAATTCTGGTACCAATTGTGGTCGTTAAGCAACGACTACCTGTAGGCTAGTTTGCATTTGTTTTATTCCTGTAATTAGACACTACATTATTTGTTTTATGCTCCTTGTTCTAATCTATAGAGGAAGTCTTTACACTAGTATTCCTGCACAGCAGCCATTTATAAGATTATGAATGTAACTTACACTCATTCTAATAAATACTTTGAAAGCATCCCGTTCCTTCTAAATGATGTATAATTGCACAGATGACAAATTGCTTTAGTGTTTTTCTTTATTAAGCTTTTATCTTGTTATGTTACTGGGAGGCAGATGAAAAAGCGAGGCCTGACGCCTACCCTTGCCACATACACGGCCCTGTTCAATGCCTGCGCGGAGTCGCCCTGGAGAGACAGCGGTCTGCAGAGCGCACTTACGTTACGTCAGGAACTGATGCAAAAAGACACGGAGTTGAATCCCATTGCATATCGCGCTTTGTTGAAAGTCTGTGCTCTGTGTTCAGGTCTCCGCATGTGCTTCGATATATTAAAGGTAAAAAAAAAAGTGATTGGTTGGTAGAAATGTATGACTGTCTAGGTCTGTTTGTAAAGTTGTATCTATCAGCTGTCTTAGAAACCTCATTCAAAATAGGACAGAAATCTTCCATAATAATAACTCATTAAATTGATATGCTGCCGGACTCCCAGTGACTCTGGGCAATTAGGGTCATAAATAAGCAGTATCGTTATGTTCCGCAAATGTCAACAGGAATTTCTGAGGTTGCAGCTGGGAAAATTGTTGTGAAATGTATCCCTCAGAATTCTTTGTTGTTTTGCCTGCCTTGGAACAGTCTGCATAAACAAGAAAAGAAGCACCCCTTTCTTGGTGGATGCTGGAATCCTAGAAACAGGCTGACTTTTTCCAGTCTTCACAAGATTTAGATCAGAGCTTTCCAAACTGTGTGTCGGGACACGTTAGTGTGTCGGCTGCAGTGTCTGGGTGTGTCACGGCTGCTGCTGCCTCCAAACCTGCTGTGATTCCACGCAGGTCCTGGTGCCTGCCTTGTGCCTTGCTGCCTCCAAACCTGCTGTGATTCCACGCAGGTCCTGGTGCCTGCCTTGTGCCTTGCTGCCTCCAAACCTGCTGTGATTCCACGCAGGTCCTGGTGCCTGCCTTGTGCCTTGCTGCCTCCAAACCTGCTGTGATTCCACGCAGGTCCTGGTGCCTGCCTTGTGCCTTGCTGCCTCCAAACCTGCTGTGATTCCACACAGGTCCTGGTGCCTGCCTTGTGCCTTGCTGCCTCCAAACCTGCTGTGATTCCACGCAGGTCCTAGTGCCTGCCTTGTGCCTTGCTGCCTCCAAACCTGCTGTGATTCCACGCAGGTCCTGGTGCCTGCCTTGTGCCTTGCTGCCTCCAAACCTGCTGTGATTCCACACAGGTCCTGGTGCCTGCCTTGTGCCTTGCTGCCTCCAAACCTGCTGTGATTCCACACAGGTCTTGGTGCCTGCCTTGTGCCTTGCTGCCTCCAAACCTGCTGTGATTCCACGCAGGTCCTAGTGCCTGCCTTGTGCCTGGCTGCCTCCAAACCTGCTGTGATTCCGCGCAGGTCCTAGTGCCTGCCTTGTGCCCTGCTGTAAGAGTGTGTCGCGAAATGATGCATGTCTGAAAAGTGTGTCACCAACATGAAAAGTTTGGAAAGCTCTGATTTAGACTCTGGCAGGATTCACATGTTGCAGTACAGCCATATATCAGGTTTATAAAACATAGTGTCTGGTTCTTACAACATATTAAGCCAAAACCAGACGAAGTGTATGATGGTTAATACAGTAGGTGAAACCAGTCACAGGATGGTATTTTGTTGCCTGAGACACATCAGTTTCTGCAGCGCTCTGGGTGAGCTCAGCAAAGGAACGCATCCTTAGTTCTTAAGAATGTCATGGGGAATTTCTAGAGATCTGTTTTCTGGAAATTTCCTATTTGGATTACAGAACAGCTGATCTTTCGTTACATCTCTAAACTGAAGAGTAATTATGGAATACTTGTCTTTTCTCAGGAAATGGTGGGAAAGGGACATCAAATCACCACGGACACTTTCAACGTCCTGCTCATGGGATGCATAAACGACAAAGAGAACGGGTTCCGTTACGCTTTGCAGGTCTGTTTCCTGCTTTTTGCTCCCTTCCAGTGGTGGGAACAAGCCAAGCTCTTCCTACACTTTCGTTGCCTGAAGCTATTTGTCTTGAGGTGCCACTTGTCATTCTCTAATGCATTTATTAATTTTGCAAGCCCAGTCGAAGAGAAAAACCCCTTAATATAAATCTGCAAGTTGGGATATCTCATAGTTTATTGTTGAGTGAGGTATAATCATCCAGGAAGCAGATGTTGAAATGGATTTAAAATCCCAGTTTATTATGCAGAAGGGGCTTTCGGGATTCAAGGGGCCGTCTTTGGAAGGAAACCAAACCAAATATACTAAATTCTGCAAATAATTTAGTACACTGGTAGTTTGGGATTAGCAGCGTTGTATCTGAGCTTTGGTCACTCCATTTGTTACCATTAAGTTTCCAGGTCCAATTCTAAGTGTTGGTTTGGACCTATAAAACCCTACATGGCAGAGAAATGTTGGTTGCTAAGCGAAGTGGTCATTAAGCGTATCCAACCTGGTTTTATGACCTTTTTTGCATCGGTTGTTAAGTAAATCACCACGGTTGTTAAGCAAACCACGTGGTCATTAAACGAATCACATGGTTTCCCATTGATTTTGCTTGCCAGAAGCCAGCCAGGAAGGTCTAAAATGGTGGTCACGTGACCACGGGATGCTGCGATGGTCATAAATGTGAACCAGTTGCCAAGCGCCCAAATCGTGGTCACGTGATTGGGGACGCTGCGACAGTCATAAGTGTGAGGACCAATCGCAAGTCAGGTCTTTTTCCAGCACCGTCGTAACTCCAAACAGTCAGTAAACGAATAGTCATTGAGCGAGGACTACCTGTACACACACTTTGGAACCACTTTCCTCCTGTGGTCTGAGGGGTTCCCCAAGCTGGTTAAGGCCACGTTCGGATGGGCTTTTGGCACGGGTGGTGGGCCTGGGCTGCCTTTGTCAACTTTAATATGGAGGATTTTGTTTACAGCTTTTTAAATAGGGTGTTGCATTGGGCTAGTTCTGTCTCGTCATCTTTGGAGTGGATGGTGTATATACATTTTCTCTATAAAAATAAATCGCCCTGTAGTATAAGTTTGTTGAGATTTAGGTTGCATCTTTTTATTTCCATTTAGGCTACTTACTGGCAATAACTTTTCTAATCATCTAGAATGAATGGGTATCAGTTAACAATCCGTGGTGTTTTTTCTGAAACAGGTTTGGCAGCAGATGGCAAAGCTGGACCTAAAACCTGATCAGTACACTTACAATTTGATGCTTTCGGCTGCCAAATACTGCGGCCTTGGTGACCCTGGGCTGGCTTCTGAATTGTTGCTAAGACCCTCGGAGGAACGCCCGACTGTCCTGAGGCTGAATTCTGGCAGAGAGCAAGGAGCGAAGGGTCTGAGGAGAAAAAGAGGCAACGTTCCAGCTTTAGTGTCATTGGACGTCGAAGCCCTGGAAAAGCTTATGTTCCCGGAAAATGACAGCAAAACTGAGAAGCAAAATGGAAACAAAGATGATACTAAGGACTATACAAAGCCAAAGAGAAGCGATCACTCTGATTTACCAGACTGTGTTACGGACGGGAGCTTGGTGATCTCTGATCAGATCCAGTTGGTTCCAGAATCAACAGAAGAAATCTCTCCCTCCGAGCCTGCCTTTCTCTTCCCCAACTTGCTGGATTTGCAGAGCCCAGCTCCAAACGTGATTTCATTAGGGACCGTGGCAACACCCTCTGATCGACTAGCTCTGATGGGAAACATGGAAGGTTTCTTAAAAAAAATGGAGGAGGACAAGGTGGAGGGGAATATTAGAACGTTCATATTGCTAGCCGAAAACGTAGAACCTGGCAGCCCATCAGAATCGTCTTTGTTAGCTGTCATGGAGGAAAATAACGTGAAACCAAATGTAGCTTTTTTTAATACGTTGATCAGAAAAAAGAGCAAGAGAGCTGATCTGGAGGGGGCAAAGGTAAGATCATCACTGTATGGTGTGGGTCACTGCTGTGGGAGTGCTCCATTAGCCAAATTCAGCTTTTCAAGAACTTTCTAAGACTTTCATTCCTGCTTTATTTTTTAGGTAAACTTTGGGGGCTACAATGCTTTGCTAGAAACGTTAGCTTAATCTGTAGTTACTGCATCCTTGGGGGAATATCTACGGCCCTGCTTAATGTCTTTTCAATTTACAGAGCTTGTTGCCTTTAATGTTGAAGAAAGGAATTTCACCGGATCTATATACATTTTGTAACTTAGCCATTGCCTGCCACAAACAGGAAGATGGAATGCGGTTGCTGTCAGACATGAAGGTACAAACCGATTTAGCTTCTATAACTTTTGGGCTGGCGGTAGACAGCCTGCAAGGTCTAAAACCTTTTATTAACATTAATAGATCTAAGAGATTCAGATAATTTCCTGGAAGGGGAAAAGTGGTGAAATGGCTCCGAAGACAAGGGTAGATAACCCACTTCTGAGGCGGCGGTGTTTTTAACAGACATGCTGTGAATTCAAAATGTTGAGGCAGTAATCTGCATAAAAATGTTTGCCATCTCCTCAATCTTTGCCTAGATTCCTACAGAGAGGGGTATGTCCCTTCTTCACAATTGCCTTTGTCTTAATGTTTCGGGACTTTTTATTTATTTATTTTAGCGATCTGGAATAAAACCCAACGTGCAGATCTACGGTGCACTTATAAACACAGCCGTGAAGAGACTCCATTACACTTACCTCATAGAGATCCTAAAAGACATGAGCAGAAATCAGGTTGCTCCGAACCAAGTTGTTATTAACCAGCTGGAGTTTGCAGCCCAGTATCCCCCTAATTTTGATAAGGTAAGATATCCTCTGCTTGTTTGTTTGTTTGTTTAAACTTGCCTTGAGCTGACTTAAGCCCCGCCTAAAAAGTTAGAAACTTAAACTTTATGTCAAGTGCTTGGAAAGCATTAAATTGCTATAAATATTGAAACTAAGTTAAGCATATTTTACTTGGGAAGTGAAATGCCCACTTTTAAGTTCCACCACCAAAGGAAACTCCATTCCCACTTTTATCCATACAATTAAGCAATGCTGACTCGATGGCTCATCATAATCCGTTCTAGTAAATCTCGCTCATGTTTGTTGCATTCTCATGCTGTCTCCTAGACCAGACATGGGCTAAAAGTAGAACAGGTTCTCTGGGGTGATTTGCAGTGGATCAGCAAGGGTTTCAACTCCCTCCCTCCCACCCACCCACCCCACCTCACCTCACCTCACCTCGTGGTTGAACAAAAGCAAAGTCTTTCCCTTGCTAAACTAGGTTACTGAAATCAAGGAATCTTTGGAGAGAAGCTAGATTTGGGGCCCTGCTCCAATCCTGCACGGTAAAAACAAATTCCCAGAGGGAGGCTGTGTTCAGAGATGCTTTTTCTCTGCAATTTGATGCCCCTTAATGAGACATACTACTACATTTGCCCATCTAGGTGGCAGCACCAAGCCAAGAATGGCTAATCTCGAAGAGCTCAGACATGGTTAGTACCCAGATGAGAGACCACACAAGATAGCAGAGGAACTACGTGGTGTTGTCCATGAAACTGCTAGGAGTTAAACTTGAATCCAAGGAGTTTTTACTTAGGCCTCATTCCAGTTGAGGGACTTTGAAAACAGAGTCAGGCCTATAAGCCTAAAACTGTATGTCCAAGAATCTAGAAGACATGCCAGAAACAATTGGATGTAGAATAGCGCTTCTGAATTTTATTGATTCTGGGGGGGGTTTCACATCAGCTCACACCATCCTCCCTGCAAGAACTCTGTTCTGATACAAGGTATGCTTTCAATAACTCACGTTTGTTTTCTTTTCACAGTACCAGAAAAGGGACCATTATCTAGAGAAAATTGATGGCTTCCGAGCTTTCTATTTCCGCTGGCTTAAGTGGATGCCGGGAGAAGATACGCCACATCCTTGGGCAAAATACCGAAGTAAGAAGTTGGCAGAAAGCCAAGATAGCACAGGGCCGGAACAAGACCATAGCAGCCAGGAGAAACAATAAAGCAACTGTTGACCGCTCATGATGATGATGATCAGTTGTGATACTGACACATTTTTTAAATTGCTAATTCTATGGACATCTGTTCACATGAAGCTCAAATTAACCCCTAGGTGTATATACAATTGCGACCCAAACTTATCTGGAACAAAAACAAGACTCATCCTCTGCAATATACTGTCCTAATAAATTACGCTTCTCTATTACCAATTCTTGTTAGAGGTTATTAATCTAGCATTGTTCTGGCTCTAAAGGAAAGTTAAGCTTATTCTTGTTTTATAGCGATTGAGCGGATCCCCCCCCTTTCTAAAGCCATTTCTGTGACACGTAACCATGAAACGTCATAACGTCATAACCACTTTCACTATCCAGCAGTAGTCCTACAAATGTTCATAGAACTTAAAAATGACAATTGGTTTTTTAACGTGGCAGTGTATAGAATTTTCTTTTGACTCCCTGGATTCTGTATTTGACATGGGAGTTGTTGAGTTCCATGAATCCTATAGTATGTACTAATAATCATTATGTATTAGCAACCCCAATATTTGCGCTGGCTGGGGAATTCTGGGAGTTGAAGTTGAAGTCCACACAGCTTAAAGCTGCCAAGGTTGAGAAACACACTGCATTAGAGGATAAAGAGGTCCTTAATTAACCCTTAGAACAAGTTATTAGAACAAGTGCATAAAATAATTACTAATTATGGTCATCACCTTTTGGGAGAAGTAGGCAAGACTTTATTTTAAAATACAATGACTACACAGGACATCAAAACACACTACTGCTTTTACACATTCAGTTATTCTATTTTGGGATGCAAAGGGGACCATCTCACAGCTGGTTTGTTGTGAAAAAAATAGTTCTTATGAGCAGTCCTTGATGATAACAGTCACTTAGAACCTCTGAAAAGGGGTTGCTTTTGAAGAACGCTTCATCCAGAGCAGCCTCTGCAGCCACAGTGAGTACACTCAATTATTCTCCCCTGTTGAAAGAAACTGACATGTGAACTGAAAAAGATCAAAACATCAGGCAGTGTTTCTCAACCTTGGGAAATTTAAGATGTGTGGACTTCAACTCCCAGAATTGAAGTCCACACATCTTAAAGTTCCCAAGGTTGAAATACTGCCATAAGGTAATGCAAGAGGTAGAAAAAGGAGGATTTATTTTGAGAAAACTTTATTTTAGAGCGGGGATATTTTTTATAGGATGGGAATGTCAACAGCTGTATTTTCAGCTATTTATACATGATTGGGCCTCTGAATATACACAGGAGAAGAAACTTGATACTAAAAGAATTTCTACAGTGACCTAAAAACCACATTCCTTACCACTTCCAGTTTACTTTTGGGCACTCTACAGATGCAGTTGGTTCCAAAATTGGTATCACGGGTCTGGATGCAGCGTAAGCAGCAGAGGTTTTCATACCCTTGTTTCTTCCACTTGGCAATCAAGTTTTTGTCTGCGTAACCTTCTTTGATACAATATTCATACAACTCTATAGAGGGCAAATGTAAACAAAAAGGTTAATATGTTCCTCTGATTGAATGGGCTAGAATCTGGAAATAGAAAGATGAACGTTGGTAAAGGACTATGGAAATGACCTTGAAGAATGAATCTAACAGCTGTTGGGTAAATACCAACTATAGGTAGTCTTCGACTTAACCACAATTGGGATCGGAATTTCCATCGTTAAGTCGTTGCAGTCTTAAGGCAAGTCATCTTGTGACAGGATCCAATTTTACAACCATTTTTATGGCAGTCGTTAAGCGAATCACCACTGTCATTAAGTGAATCACTGCGGTCGTTAAGAGAATTTAGCTTCCCCAATGGGCTTTTTGCCGGAAAATGGCAAAGAAGTCGCAAAACGCAATCGTGACCGCAGGACACTGCAACCGGTCGTAAATGCAAGCCGGTTGCCAAGCACCCTAAATGTGATAATGTGACTGCGTGGGGGGCTGTGTGTGACATTTTGCGATGCTTGAAAGTGCTTTACAAGCCGTAAAGCACCCATTCCAAGACCACTGTAACTTCGGACCGTCATTAAACAAACAGTCGTTAAGTCGAGGACTACCTCTAAGTGGAACTGAGAAAGAAACTCGATTGCCCCCCCCCCCTTGATTTTCTTTTGTATTAGAGGGGATACATAGACTCTGCCAGGCTTTCAAGATTCTGTTATTATACCCCATAACAACAGAGTTCCATTAGTCTTTGCAGGGTCTGTTTCCTGACTTGGCCTACCTCAATGGTCTGACAACTTTATTTTTCCCACACACAACAAAAAGACAAGGTATATCTTTTTTTTCACTGAGAGATCAAACAGCCTACTGTCTTACCTCTACTAATGGCTTTCCTTTTGTAGAAGAGATCAAAAATATAGCGTGTTTTCTGATGATGAATTCTGAAGATGGGCCAAAGAGATTCCACCTTTCTTTTCCCTTCATGTGGCTCGGTCTCAGCTGGGGGGGGGGGGGGGGGGGGGGGGAGGCGCAAAACATACATTACTTTTTCATTCTTGCATAATTGTTTCATCTCTATTATTCCCATTTTTCTGTAATTAAGAAAAATCCTGCAATATGCAGATATGAGGTACAAGAATTCACTGAGGAAGATCTGCGTACTTCCAAACAGCTTTTTAGTCATCCCGTTAGAAAAATGGCCCATCTAATTTCAGCAACTAGCTGAAAAGGTCAGAGTGAATGTGAAACCTATGCACAGATCTGATCTATCAATCGAAGATTGATCTGATCTATCACTCAGGTGACGTTATGGACCTTTCCTATCACATTCGGGCAGAACTGCGTCAGATCACTTGATGTGTACAGCCAAGCCAAGCCAGCCTCTCTCTGTGTGTCTCACCTTCTCTCATTTTTTGATCCAGTTCATCCAAGGTTGGTTCAATCAACTCCCAGCCATCTGGAGGAGGTTTTCTGCTCCTCTTCACCTTGGGCATCTCTTCGAAAAGGAAAAAGAATCTGCAGAAGAAACATAGCTGAGATGTATGTATGGTCTGATGTGGGAGAAACCTAATGAAATGGGTGGCATCAAAATGTCAGTAAGAGACATAGAACAGTGAGATCCTACATACAGCTGATAAAAACTAAACCCTAAGGCAGTGTTTCTTAAACTTTTTCTCTCAGGATCCCTTCCCACTTAAAAAATATGGAGGACCCCAAAAGAAGCGCCGGCCTAGAGGAATCCAAGCCCGTATTCTTCCCCGCAGTAAAACTAAAGCAGCTCCCCATTCGAAGCTCTGCTCCAAGGTCAGACTCCCTCCCCTCTTCAAGCAGCAACAGCAGGGTCGCCTGTCTCCCTCAGTGGGAAAGGCCACTTCTATAACAGCGACGGCGCAGATAGAAATTACACCGGTGAGTCCCCTCCCAGCAAGATACTCTCCCGGCGGATTTCTGCCTGCCACGCAACGAGACCTTAAACATGCCCAACCGGAGAGAGAGGCAGCAGGGGGCGATAAATGGAGGGGGCACGGTCGGGTTCTTCGGGGCCCGAAGGGGAGCCACTTACGCTCTCGGGGCGCTGCTTCTCTCCTGCGCGGCGCTCTTCCGCCTCTTCGGGGCTCCCGTCGCCCAGCAGTGACGTCACCAGCAAGCGAGGCCCTCCTAACCACCTCCGTCGCTTCCCAGTGGGCTTTTCCTAGTCGTCCGTCCGTCCGAGAAGCTTGCCTGTTTGGCGTTGCGCCAGAGTTCAGGCGAGCCGCTTTCCGAAACCCTCGAGCGACCCTCCGCCTCTTCGGCGCGGCCAGGGCTGCGAGGCGCTCTCCTTTTCCCCCAAAGCTCGCTCCATTTTCCATCAGGCAATGGAATAGACAGGAGAGGCTCATTGCAGGCCGCCGTCGGCCGCGCGCCACGGGAAGGGGGTGGCCGGGGACCTAGAGCGACGCCGGCTCCACTTCCGTTTCCGGGTCGCCTCCCAGCTCGGGGCGAAGCGAGGCGGGAGGGGGGGCGGGAGGAGAAGCAAGAGGACTCGCTCGCCGTCGGAGCCGCCATCGTTGCCTGACCTCGCTATGCCCAAAGGTGAGAGCCGAGCGGGGAGGCGGCGGCCTGCGGGAGGCTGCTGCCGCCGCGGGGGGGACTCCTGGGAAGACCCAGCTTCTAAAGGGGCCGGACAACACCCCCCATCGTCCCCGCTCGCCCGGCTGGGCCCCATAGGCATTGTAGTCCGGCCGCTCTGCTGAGGGGATCGGCATGAATTTGAGCCGCTTTGGATGTGGTTCAGGGCTTTCCTGCTGATTTCTCCCCTTTAAAAAAAATCCTAAAACGGGGGGGACCAGCATTCAAAGACTGCCCCCCAAAGTGCCTTGGGGGAGGAATTAAGATTCCCCCTTAGACAGGTCCCTTAGCAGGGGGCCGTAGGCGCTAATTAGTGTCAAATAAGGGGTGGGGGCGCCAATTCGAGACAGATAAGGGGGTGGGGTTTAATTACAGCCACATAAGGGGGTGGGGGCTAATTAGTGTCAAATTAGGGGTGGGGGCGTTAATTAGGACAGGGAGGCCTGGCGTGCTATGGTCCATGAGGTCACGGAGAGTCGGACACGACTAAACGACTGAACAACAACAAAAAGAGGGTGGGACGTTAATTAGCCGAAGGGGGGGGCCGTCCCTGCATTTCCCCCGCTTTCCTTTCTGCCCCCCCTCCCAATTCGGTGTGAATCCGGTGCCCAGGCAGCGGCGGATAAGCCGGGCTGCCTCGCCGCCTCTCCTGTTCCTCCTCCTGGGGGATTGGCGGGCTGGCTTGGTCGATTGCATCAGACCGGGCGGATCTGCCGGAAGAGCTTGCAGCGCCTTGGCTGCCAAGCAGACCCCGGGGAGGCTGGCAGCGTCCATTTCCACGTGGGAAGCGAGTGGCGGCAGGGGCGGGGGGGCGGGGCGGGTAGCGGGGCTGAGCGTCTCAGTTTACACCCAGCAGCAGAGGAGCCCAACTTGGCATCAGCAGCAGCTCCCGGAAATGCCCACCCCCACCCCCACCCCGCATCGGGCCGCAGAAGGCACCTTCTTCAGAAATGCCCATTTTGTGATGTCTTTCTCCCTTCTCATCTTTTTTCCCCCACCTTTTTTTCCTCTTTTCCCCTTCCCGTCCTCAGGGAGATTTGAACCTGGATTTGAGCCTGACTTGTGGATTTCCTAGAAGCAGGAGGGTAGGCGGGATTGGTCCTTGGGGAAACCAAAAGGGCTTTTCTTTTCTTGGGGTAGAATCCTTCTGCAATATTTCCTTGGCCCTGCCCATCTTTGAAGTATCCGCTTTTCCACGGGCCTTCCCATGGGGGTGGTGTGATGATGTTGGGAGAAGACTGATACTAGAAATTAGCTGCTTCCGCTGATGGTTGAGTTGCAAAATGTGGAAGAGACAGGAATGGAGGGCTGTAAACTACCTTCTCCAACATGGGTTCCTCCTGAAACGTTGACCTACGGCTTCCAGGAAGCCTCAGCCGGCATCGGCAAGAGTCAGAGACATGGAAGATGAGCACCAAAGCATCTGCAGAGGACCCATGATGGAAAAGGCCGCCTTTAAAAGATGAATGCAGCTTTGCTTGTTTCAGTTTAATTCCTGGACATTTATTTATTTTTCAAGATACTTTTTACTTGTGAAGGAAACACTCAGTTATGACTCTGATGTGATGCTAGAAACATTGAAGTCCCTGCACGTGTATAGAAGTTGAGCATGAGATTTAAAAATAATAGTAATAAATGAGGAAGGCTTATTGCCTGACTGGAGTAAGTCTAACGCAACGGTCTGCAGCTTTGTGCCTTCCAGATGCATACATTTAATGCAGAGATCTAGTGTTTCCCCAGATTATAGCTGGAGGAAAGAATGGGCACATGTGAGGTTGCCCCATCCAAATGGAAGTTTGCAGCAAGCTAGCAGGACACAGCTGGGCCCTACCCAGCTTGGGCAGAGGGTTGAGAAGTCAGAGGAAGGGGCTGCTGGAATATACAGCTGCCAATCAAAGATAATATTTGTAGCTCAGGGTTGAACTGTGGAGTCCTTGGTGTTCTCTGAGCCTTGTTGTTTTCTTGCAGATGTTTGATTGCCAGACTAGGCAACTACTTCAGTGCTAGAAGGGAGTGGGGTTTGCTTTCAACTGGGAAACTGAGCATCCTAAACCAAGCCAAATCCAAAAACGCTAGAGAATTCCTAGAAGCTTGGCACTCAAAGCAGTCATCAACAGGCACATAGAGGTAAACAACATTTACATACCATTCAAAAGAGACAATAGAAAAGCCAAAAGGCCAGAACACCTCCTTGCCAGCAATCAACACCCAGTTATGCAAAGATTAACACCAGATGAATAATCAAACAGTACATTGTACCTTAATCAAGGAACTATTAACCAAACAGCAAACAACAGCCCAATCAAGGAACTCCCAAGGAGAGAACAACACCTCCACCAACACAAGCAGGACAAGCCACGATATATAAACAGAAAGCAAGTCCCACTCCCTTTTTGCACAGAAGTTGTTGCCTAGTCTCATGTTGCCAAGGCTCAGAGAACACCAAGGACTCCACATATACAGCTGCACTGGACAGGCAAAAGGAGAGATGGACAAGCTAGTCCATGAAGCACGGTAGAAGATGCTTGGCACTCTCTCACCGCTGCAGATGTGGTCAAGCAATATAGGATTGAGGCAGACAGCTTGGGTCAACCTTGTCCAATCACCTCCCTCCAGATTTGTTGGGCTGTAACTCCCAAAATTCTCAGCAGTGACCATCTGGCTGGGAATTCTGGGAACTGAAGTCAGAACCTCTGGAGCAGTGTTTCTCAACCTCAGCAACTTTCAGATGGGTGGACTTCAACTCCCAGAATTCCCCAGTCCACCCATCTGAAAGTTGCTGAGGTTGAGAAACACTGCTCTGGAGGGTAGCCAGGTTGGAAAAGGCTGGGGTAACCCTATGTGGTTTTTCACAGCAATTGACAGACTGATGAATAAGCCAAGCAATTTACACGGGATGAAAGCAGAGGGTCTCCTTCACTTCCACTCTAGTGTGAATGGCAGCCTCTTGCAGGAGTGAATTTGCTGGCTGGGGAATTCTGGGAGTTGAAGTCCACACCTCTTAAAGTGGTCAAGGTTGAGAAACACTGCATTAATGCAATAATTTAATTATGATTCTTTATTCTCAAACCCTAGAAGAAGTATCTCATTAGAAACAAGATGCTGGAGTAAATGTCAGCCCCAGGAGGGGTCACTGAGTACCATGCTACTGAATTAAGGAGAAGGAGACACTGTATGAGAGTTAGCTCTCACACTTAGAGAAAAACAACATGATCTGACAATTGCCAAACCAAGCCTCCCTCCCAAAAGAGGGGTCCAGGTAGCCTGTTACATAAGGAGAGCATTTAAAAAAAGTGGGGGGGCAAAGGGATTGAAGATGGATTCTATAAATGGGGCTTGTTCTAGAAACACAGCAGCCAGTGAAATTCTTTCATTATGGCTTCCTCACTTTTCTTCACTGAAAAACTGCTGCTCAGAAGTTACCTGAATCTTTGGGTCCAGTCCTGCCTGCCGGTGGAAGCCAGAGAAATTAGAGAAGAACTGGGGGGGGGGAAGTAATCTAAGCCCACTTTTTCCTTGCAGGTAAAAAGGGGGGCCATAAGGGCCGAGCACGGCAGTACACGAGCCCTGAAGAGATCGATGCCCAGCTCCAGGCAGAGAAGCAGAAGGCCAAGGTGAGGGGCCCGGGAAGGGGCCCGAGCTTTCTGAGTGCTGGGCGAGGGCCACATATAATCTGGGGGCGAGGAATTTGCCTCGGCCAGTTGTGTGGGGTTGCATTTGGGTGGCACCCATGCCCTTAGAAGCATCCCTGGGAACCCTCCCTAATGGTGCCAGTCAGGAGCATTACATTAAATGTGGGTAGATGGGTTTCAGGTTTGTCTTGGCCCCTTACTCTCGGAGGCCAAGTGCAGACCGTTTTGAGCAAGCCTCTTCGCGCTCCCATCTGCAGACGGGGGGACAATTGCCGTTGGTGGTGGCTTTCAGAGTGCTTGCAGATCACATCAGTGCCCCAAGAGAGTCTCCAAGCGGTCAACGCAAGCTTCTTGAGATCGCACTCCCCGCCTGAGCACAGCAGCAGAGATGACACCATGGTTCTCCAAATCATCATCTGATACAGTGTCAGGCAGTGGGACCATCAGAGCCAAAGGAGGGAACCGGCCAGAGTCCCTCTTTTGGGGGGAGATGGGCTGTGGCAAAATTCAAAAAATAAATAAAACTGGGCAACTTTCCTTCAAGATGTGCATTTTTTTAGAAAACCTGAGCATGAGGAAAGGTTTACAGCAGTGTTTCTCAACCTTGGCAGCTGTAAGATACGTGGACTTCAACTCCCAGAATTCCCCAGCCAGCATGGCTGGCTGGGGAATTCTGGGAGTTGAAGTCCATGCATCTTACAACTGCCAAGGTTGAGAAACACTGGCTTAGGCTGAGAATTTGGGGCTCCCCCTTGTCATCCTCTGAACACCCCCACGAGGCCAGGCAGTCTGAGAGAGTAACGGGCCGAAAGCCACCTAGCCGTTGAGTGAAGATGAGTCGCTCCCGGCCGTTTTGATCCCACCGTAGTCTTCACCGCAGCTGCTCTGGTTTGGTGACGCTTCTCATTCCCACAGGAAGAGGAAGAGGAGCAAGAGGAAGGAGGCTCCGGGGCATCCGGAGAAGCCAAGAAGAAGGAGAAATCGTTAGATTCGGATGAGAGCGAGGAAGAAGAGGGTGAAGACTATCAGGTAGAGGGAAAGGCTGGAGGGCGTCTTCCCTAATGCAGGACCAAGAGGAGCGATGAGATGCTATTGGCTTTGATTCAGCCGGTCGACACTTCTGCGTGCATATTATGCTGCCCTCGCTCCCCCACCACACATACACCCCCCTAGATATGGCTACCCCCTGCCTTAATTATCTTCCAGAAAGGTGTCCCAGCAAGCTTTTCAGAGTAATGCTTTACACTTCACCCGCCCTACGCTAAATCTATAATTCTTCATACGTGTCTGGGTGGTTTTCCCATTTGAGGAGCTACAGTCGTGAGCTGCCTAGAGCGGTGTGTCTCAACCTTGGCACCTTTAAGGTGGGTGGACTTCAACTCCCAGAATTCCCCAGCCAGCAAGGTTGAGAAACACTGGCCTAGAGATATGCAGTGGTGGCAGTCTACAAGGGAGGGACCAAAAGCAAATAAAAGAAATGCTGCCTTTGAGCTGGAGGGCGGATGTGGCCTTAATTACACGCCATGCTTTGGACCCTCTTAGTGGTCGAAGGATAGGCGTGGCTCGTGCAGTTTCTGGACTATGATGCCGCTGATGGGGCACGCCTGTACCGGATGCGCGGATTTGAGGGACGTCCCCCTCGCTCTGCCTGGATCCCGGCCTGGGTGTTCCCTGTGAAGGGCCAGCCACAACTCCCGTGTCCGTTGTGTCTTTCAATTTCCAGCCGAAGCACAAAGGAGTGGAAGGCATGATCGACATTGAGAATCCCAATCGCGTCGTACAAACAGCTAAAAAGGTTACCCAGATAGATATGGAGAGCCCCAGGGAATTAACGCGGAGAGAACGGTAAGATGTTTCCTTCCCTCTAAGGTAGGAGTGGGGAGTCCTGGGCTTGCTGGTCTCTTCCCAGAACCCTCTTGGGATAAGCCAAGAGTGGTGGGGGGAGGTTTAGGTAAAATAATGAGTTTTTTTAACCCTTTGGAAGTGGCGAGTGGTGATGGGATGAAACACACTTTGACTTTCATTCCCTTTACATCAGTGTTTTTCAACCTTGGCCACTTTAAGATGTGTGGACTTCAACTCCCAGAATTCCCCAGCCAGCATCTTAAAGTGGCCAAGGTTGAAAAACACTGATGTAAAGGGAATGAAAGTCAAATGTAATCAGTAGAACCACTTGCAGTCACGTATTTTATCATTTTATTTATTTTTATTTATTTATTATTTAAATTTATCCCCGCCCATCTCCCGGAATAAGGGACTCTGGGCGGTTTACAGGATAAAATGGTTAAAAAACTATACATAAAAATTACAGACCATATAAAATAATTATAAATTATGAATCCAGATGTGTAAAATATTCGTTAAAGAAGGACAATAAAATCAAGGGATTAGCCATCTCCATGATGAACTATCCCTTCCTCCATCCCATGCCAGGCAGCAGAACCAGGTCTTCAGCTCTTTCCTAAAGGTTGGGAGGGAGGAGATCTGCCTTAACTCTGGGGGCAAGCTGTTCCATAGCGTGGGCGCTGTCACAGAGAAGGCCCGCCTCCTAGACCCCATCCGATGACATTCTCTAATTGATGGGGTACGTAGCAGGGCCTCTCTGGATGACCGGGTGGGGCGGGTCGATAACATGGGGATAAGACGGTCCCTCAGGTATTCTGGTCCCATGCCATGTAGGGCTTTAAAGGTAATAACCAACACCTTGAATTTTACCCGGAAGCAGACCGGCACCCAATGCAGCTCGCGGAGCAACGGTGTTACATGTGCAGATCTTGGCGCACCCAAAACTGCCCGCGCGGCCGCATTCTGCACCAGCTGAAGCTTCCGGATAGTCTTCAAGGGTAGCCCCATGTAGAGCGCATTGCAATAATCTACATGGGAGATGACGAGAGCATGAGTGACTGTACGGAGGGCATCGCGTTCCAGGAATGCCCTGGATTTTCCCTTCCTGCCGCTTTAAAAATTACCATACGGCCAGGCAGTACTGATATGTAGGCTATTTTGAACCTCGCATGCTCTGGTCAGAACCATCGAGATAAAAGAGGGACCCCGGGGGAACGGGCGAACTAGTGAGGTGGCTCCGTTATTTTTAACATCCCTTCATCTATTAATTTTTTCGTTTTAGCTTGGTTTTTATAGTTTTTAATGTATTTATTGACTGTTTTTAGCTTTGTTGTGTGCCGCCCAGAGTCGCTTGCTTTTCGAGATGGGCGGCTATATAAATCGGACCGATAAGTTAAAATAAAAATAAAGTAAAAGACCGTCGTGTCTGGGGGCGCGAGGAGCTCTCCAAGGCTCCACCTTCACTTGGGTGTTTTCCCAACCGTTCCTCCCCCGCCTTTTCAGAGAAGAGATTGAAAAACAGAAAGCAAAAGAAAGGTACATGAAGATGCACCTCGCAGGGAAAACAGAGCAGGCGAAGGCGGACCTTGCCCGGCTAGCCATTATCCGGAAACAGAGGGAAGAGGCGGCCAAAAAGAAGGAAGAGGAGAGGAGAGGTGAGGAGGGAACACCAGGCTGATGGCGAAGTGGGCCGGAGCTCCTGGGAGGCTTCGGCAGCTCTGTCCGCCTCCCCTGGCAGGGAAGGGCGGTGGCGCCGGAAGCGTCTGGACTCTCTGTTCCCACCTGGGTTTGTTTTCTCCGCCATCACCGGTTCCTTTGCGTTGTTTTCGTGTTTTTCCCCCCATTATGACTTGCTTTTAAATGTCTTTAACAATTTGTAAACCGCCCAGAGTTGCTGGGAGTTAGGCAGCACATAAATTTAAAACGTTATTGTTGTTACAAGTAGTCCTCACTTAACAACCATAGTAGGGACCGAAACATTGCTTGTTAAGCAGTTCGGTCATTAAGTGAGATGGCCTGATTTTAGGACCATTTTTACGACGGTTGTTAAGCAATTCACTGCTGTCATTAAGCGAATCCAGTTCCCACAATGGAGGTTTTTTGCTGGAAACTGGCAAAAAAGGTCGCAAACCGCAATCACGTGACCGCAGGACGCTGTAACTGGTCATAAATGCGAGCTGGCTGCCGGGTGCCCAAATTGCGATCACGTGACCGTGGGGGTCGTGCGACAGTATGCAGCAGTCAAAAATGCGAGTACAGGTCGCAAAGCACTTTTTCTGAGGCTGTTATAACTTTGGACCATCATTAAACAAATGGTCGTTAAGCGAGGACTACCTCTTATTATTCAGCGCGCTGATTTTTCTCCTCTGGTTTGCGCTGCAGCTAAAGACGAAGCGGCTTTGGCAGGCAAGAGGATGCAGTCCCTGTCCCTCAACAAGTAAGCGCAGGCCGCCCGAGAGGAGCAGAATCCCGGGGACTGTGCTCGGCGGGGCACCCTTCAGACTCGCTGCGGCGTCACTTCCCAGAGAGGCTGGAGGAGGAGGAGGGCAGCTGCGGCGTCACCGTCACCTCTCAAGGGAAACTGACCGCTCCGCGTTTGTCTTCATCTGGGCACAGAATCCCATGGGGTTATTTTGGGGGGGGGGACAGGCGAGGGAGGGAAAGGGGGGGATTCCGGGGACTCTTAACCTTTGGCGCAGAGTCGTGAGAACGGCAACGGTTGCATATAATGACCGTTTTCGGGAGGGAAACGCCGCCGGCTGAACGGTTCGGTGTGCTGCGATTTCAGATCGCCTATCCGGCGGCAGGACGGGAGGGAGGCAAAACGGCGCGGAAGACTCGGCGGGGAGGGGGTGGAACGCTTCAGCTAGCTTTCAGGGAACTAGGCAGGTTGGGGAGGGGGCGCGGGTTGGTGGCTTTGACACCTGTAGATGCAGTTTCAAAGTAGGGGGGCGCCGTGTGCTTTGTAAGAGGCTCCTGACTGCAGAACAGTCCAGGGAAGTGAGCAGCAGAGGGGCGTGTGTGCGTGTGTGGAATCCTTCGCCCGAGCCCCCCGGCTATTTGGTTTTCTCTTTTTCCACCCCGTTATTTTTTTTTAAGCCGTCCTTTTCGTTTCTTTCCTCCTCTGGAAACAGATAGTGACTTTTTAAAATGTCGGCAAAACGAAAACCAGAGAACACTCTTCTTGATTGTGCATCTTCTTGGAACAGAGGCAGACGGGAAACAGAAACCTGTATATTTGGCTGAATAAAATTTAAATTATCGTAACAGTCCGGTCTGGTGCTCTCCCAGAGGCGCTGCCCTCACCCCGTAGAATCCATTCTTCGGTAACTTAAAACGCAGAAGCGGGAAGGTTTCTGCCTGCGGGTCCTTTGGCATTTCAATCCATTTCTGGTCGTTCCCAGCATTTCGGAGGAAGAGCGAATAGGTGGAGCGTTGACTCGTCCTTCCCCTTTCAATAAGAAAAAATTCCAAAAGGCTTCCTTCTCGCAAGCTTCAAAGGATTTAATTCACACCAGGAGGAGCCAGATGGAGATACCCGTTTTTCTCAGCTTGAAAAACGCCTGCGATTCTTGCTTTCCAATGCGTGGGGACACAGTATGGCTTCCACGGGAAATATAGATGCCACATACTCATTTTAGCAAAGTGGAGGCAACAATAGGCTTAGACCAGTGTTTCTCAACCTTGGCTACTTTAAAATATGTGGACTTCAACTCCCAGAATTCCCTAGCCAGCATGGCTGGCTGGGGAATTCTGGGAGTTGTAGTCCACAAAGTTGCTAAGGTTGAGAAACTGTGGCTTAGACTATGGCAGAAGGGGTCACTCCTTTTCTAGCAAGGCCTGGAAAATTGGGGGGCGGGGGCTCTTTTCAAGGAGAGATCTCTTTGCTACACACTGAAATTCAGCCAAGACTTGCAGGTTACCCCTGCCAGTCAAAATGATAGCAAAGAAGAAGAATTTTCTACCTCTTCTTGCAAACCCTGGACCATGAGTGCAGGTGACACGAAGAAAAATTGCATTGCTTCGATCTACTGCATGTGTGAATCAGCCTTTTTTGTTGTTCAGTTTAGCTGCCCCTTAAAAACCTTTTACGCCCTCAGGGCAACACTCAAAAGGAACCTAACAAATGGTCTTAAATCCTGTTTTCTTTAGGGTTAGGGTATCCCCAGTCTGGATGTCCTCCAGCCGCACACACTTCAGTTCCCCAGATCCAGCCAAGCTGGTTGGGGAATTCCGAAATTTGAAATCGTGCTAACGAGGGCCGAAGGCAAGGCGGTGAATTCTGAGAAATGCAGACTCTGCTGTAGGGCAGAAAAAGACCCCAGAGCAATGAGAGACCGAGATCTGAGGGTTTGTTTTTAATTACATGTACTTTTATTACTTTTTTTCTCCCCCTCTGGATTTCTGCCCACAAGGCCTGGAGAAAGTCTGGTGCTTGTAGCATGTGGAATTGTCGGGGTTCTTGACAGCAGGAATGGATTAAGCCTTGTTCCATTTCCTTGGAAGGCAGGAATCCCTGTCTGCGCTCACGGGGTTTTGTGCAGGGAGAAAGGGCGGCAGCGCAAACGTTTGCTCATTTGATGCGGAGGCCCTTCATTGCAGCCTCCAGGGTCTGAAATAGAAAAAAAAGTTTACACTCGGGCAGACATCAGTGGTTTGCTTTGGCTCAGAAATGGAGCCATTGGGATCGAGGGTGACTTTACCCTGAATTCACAATACTACAAATCTGTTTGTTTTTTCCCCCCCTTTCCCTCTTCTTTGGCTCAAGTTGGGACTAAAAACATGGAATGAAAAATCCATAGACATATGGAATGAAAAACTATTCCATCTTCCGTTTGCTTGGGAAAAACTCAACTCCCTTTCCGGCCTCAATTTTCTACCAAGTTTCCACAGAACACTTTGGGGGGGGGGGGGGGAGGTTAGGTGGTTTTGTTTTTTGGAGTCTGAAGGGGGTTTCTTTGGCTTGGTGAAAATTGGATGCAGCCTCTTCCCGCTGAGATAAATACTAAAGTGAATCGTTCAGCGTCTGAATCCCATTGCTCCTCAACGTGCAGCACAAGTCTACCGAGAGGTGATCCAGAAGTCCCGCAGGGCTTCCCCTCGGATAAGGCTGTCCCTAAGTTGCAGTCGCGAAAGCCACTGGATTTATGGGATTCCCCTTCCCATCCCAAAGATATAGGACCTGCTTCAACCCACCGTTAGGTTGCATCCGAAGTAGAAAAAAAATGGCAAGCGGACCCCTAAACAGCTCGTGTCCTGTGGACGAGGCCAAAAACTCAAAATGGTGGAGGGGTTCAAATGGTGGCAACTCGTGAAATCCGTCTTCTGCAAATCATACTCGCTGAGCATGAACGTTGGATTTCCACTGCAATTTAGGCTCTTCCACCACATTTTCACTTCCCACCATAATGCAGAACTTCTGGCACTTGGTGTTTCCCTGCATCAGTCCTTTAGATCAGTGTTTCTCAACCGTGGCAACTTTAAGCTCTGTGGACTTCAACTCCCAGAATCCCCCAGCCAGCACATGGGGGCTTCTACTCCCACCATCCTCAGCAGGGATGAGAGAGGAGAGGGATCTCATACTACGGAGTAGGCTGAAAGTCTCTTCTGCTCCTCTGAGTGCCAAGCTGGGAGCTTGGATCATCTGCTACCATAGGAGGCCAGCTTGGGGGCCTGTTGCAACATCAGGAAGCAGCTTGTCCTACTTGTAAAATGACAGCCGAGGTCGTGACAGCCCACCGAAGCATCTCTTTACCAGATTCATCCCCACTTCTAACTCCCAGGATGCTCCCTACCTTTGAGATTATCTGGGCAGGTGGCCATAGGTAAAGGTAAAGGTTCCCCCCCGTACATTTGTGCAGTCGTGTCCGACTCTAGGGGCCGGTGCTCATCTCCGTTTGTTAGCCGAAGAGCCAGCGTTGTCCAAAGACGCTTCCACGGTCATGTGGCCGGCATGACGCGCGCGGAACGCTGTTACCTTCCCGCCGAAGTGGTACCTATTCATCTACTTGCATTTGCATGCTTTCGAATTGCTAGGTTGGCAAGAGCTGGGGCGAGTACGGGAGCCGTCACGCGGGGCTAGGGATTCGAACCTCCGAACTTGCGACCTTCCAATCCACAAGCCTGGTGTCTTACCCACTGAGCCACCACGTCCCTAAGTAAAACCCTGCACTGTAGCTAACCACTGTTTTGATTTTTTTAAGAATGCTTCTGGGACCTATCATTGGATATACAGATGATGCTGAAGCCCGATGCTCTCTTTTTGCAGTGGGCCAACTTCACATTTAAGCATTAAAATCGTCTAAAACCATCCTAAACGGGACTGATTTGTAGACACAGACCGGATACCAAGCCCTTAAAAGAAAGACTTTCCTTGTCCCTCTGCAAGAGCTCCACGTGGATTGCGCTGGGCAACCCCCTTCGGCCCTCGCGGCTTACCTTGACATCCCATATGCTCATCCCGCCATCCATTCCAGTGGTGCAGAACTTGGAGCAATTCCCCTTTCCACCAGCAACCACAGAGATTTGGCTAGAGGAGAAAAGAATCCCTGGGCTGAGACTTCTCACCGGAAGCAGAAAACACTTGCCCTACTAGCCAGTTTTTTGGGTTTTTTTATCTGTTCAATCATGTCCGATTCTCGGAGACTGCCTGGACAAGTCCCTGCGGTTTTCTTGGCGAGGTTTTTCAGAGGTGGTTGGCCATTGCCTCCTTCCTAGGGCTGAGAGAGGAGGACTGGCTCAAGGTCACCCAGCTGGCTTTGTGCCTACGGCGGGACTAGAACTCACGGTCTCCCGGTTTCTAGCCTGATGCCTTAACCACTACCCCAAACTGGCTCTCTACAAGCCAGTTAGATGGCTTGGGAGGGCCCAAAGGAGATTTCTGGGAATAAAAGCAAACATTTCCCAAAGGGAAACTTTTTATAGACCAAGCAAACCTTCTACCACCAAACTGAGCCACTATCGGAGGTTAAGAGTGCATGGTTTTTATTTTACAATTTTTAGATGATGGAACTGCAAATTTGTGGTCCAGTCTAGGTCATAGAAACCCCCCTCTCCCAAGTTAATTCTGGCTGGGCTTTCAAGTTTTTAATATACTTGTTTCCCGATTCCTAAAGGCACCAAAAAAAAAAAAAAGAGTCTACCAATTCCTCCAACAGAAGTTTGCAAAATTTGCCAAGCTGACCAAGGATGTTGGTTTGGGCTATGGCTCAGGACATTTTAAGGAAGATGGAACCAGGTTTCAGAGGCAAGGAGATGAGCGTTTAAAAGAAAACCTTGACTAAGCAGTTTTTTTAGTTTGAATGAAGGTGGCTTTGCAACCCAGCAGCTCAGGTTCTGAAAGGCATGCCTTCATCTTAGAAGAAGTCTATAATGCCGGAAAAGGTGGGAGGAAGGAGGAAGAGAAGATAAACAGCCAAGTGGACGGACTCAATTACAGCAGTGGTGGGTGCACCGTTGGAAGATCTGAAGGACCAGGTTGGGGACAGATCATCTTGGAGAAAATCTAGCTGGTTGCTAAGAATTGACAACAACTTGATCAATCAATCAATCAATCAATCAACATCTCATAAAGGAATTAAATGCTATGCGCACTTGCCTGATACTATTCTTGTGGACTGTGTCCAAAGAAGCATTGTTGGTTTCAGAGCTGGCCTTCTTGTCCAGGTTCTGGAAGCGCTCACGAGCTGTGAGTCCCCGCTGGGAACTCTGTTTCGGGATGTCCAGTTTCCCTCCAAAGCTCAACACTCCCTGCTGTTCATTGTACATGAACAGCATTGGGTAGCAGTCGTGCCCCTGGAGAAAGAGAAGCCAAGGCCATGTCTCAAAAGACAGTTGCAAGGAAGTTCACTCATACAATCATTATGAGTTGTGGTCGGGGTAGGGCTACCCCAAATTAGTGTCCTCCAGATGTGGCTGGACTACAACTCCCAACTGTCATTCCTGGGGATAAAGGATGTGTAATTCAGTACAGCTGGGAAAGGATTACATTGTGCTCCAGATATCTTAGAAAATCTAGGCCACTCAGGAGGCTAGGTGAAATCACACTGGTTGCTCTTCAACAGAAACAGAAGAGGACCTACTCTACTTTTCGCAGATTCATCCACATGGAGTATGGTGCCATCTACTGGCTAAACCTTAAAATGACATTATCCACACAGCAAGGATGATTGCTTACTCATTTCCCCAAAGTCACCAAAAAGACAGAACAAGCAAGCCAAGAGCTGCTTATAACTTCTCCTTGCTCTAATTTCAACGAAGGCAGAGTACTTCTCATTATACTGTGGCATGGGTGTCCCCAAGGTAGGATCGAAAAAGTCAAACGGTGGTCACAACAGTGTTTTATTTATTTTTATTTATTGTTCAAATTTCTATCACCGCCCATCTCCCCCGACAGGGGACTCACAGTGCGATCAAAGCTCCATCTGTTTTTTATGTACATCATAAAAAAATTTGATCTTTGATCACACCATTGTGCCCACTATCTTGATTTTTTTGACCCTACTGTGTTTACAACTGGGACCAAGTGACTTGATTTGTTGGTTTATCTGCTATCCGGGTGGCCAAAAGAAGGCAGCTTCACATCTCTTGTTCCTTTCTTTTCTAATTTCCAACCAGACAACCCTCCTAACAGAGGACTGTCCCTTTTACTGGTGAGCTTGTCATTGCAAAGAATTGTTTTTAATGCAAATTCATCTACAGTTCAACTCAACCACTATACTATTACTGTACATGGGAATCTTTCATGGGAAAATAAACCCAGCACGAGAGAAATTGTATGACTTACTGCAGCCACAAGATTGTTCTCGGTGATGAAGGTCACCGCCAGGAGGGGCAGAGTCTCCGTAGAAAAGCAGGCTACACTGGGGGGAAAAACGAAGCTTCAGCCAGATCCTTGGTATTTGTTTCAATCATGAACGTGAAAGCTCCAATCGTGGATTGACTGACTTCATTCAAACAAAGCACCACTCCTCAACGTTCTAAACTCTACACAACCCATGTGATTTTTTTTGGTCTACCCATATCACCTCTCTAAGGTAGACCAAACTTGGAAACACAAAACACGCACGCTAATACTATTTTTATGATAAGGTTATGATAAAATAATCTTGTGAGCCTGAATGCGCTTCCCCCATCTCTCCCTTTATCTTCGTCTTCTCCGAGACACTTTCTCAAATTACATTTCTGCCCCAGACTCAGATTTCTTTTATCTGACCGTTGTCTTGGTTGCAGCTCTTCCTCCTGTTCCTCAAGGTTATTCCTCCTTCCCATTGCAATGCATCAACTTGCCCCCAGATTTCCCCCCTCCCTCAAGCCATCCCACTTACGCCATTTTTTTGTTGGCATCGGCCAGGCAGATGGTGCTGTCGTGGCCCACCCATGCCAAACGGTTCCCACTCTCCGAAAAGCAGATGCTGTGGACCCAGCCGCAGCTACTCTTCGACTCAAACATGAGCTCCCCGAACGACATCTTGGATCCCCAGGGGGTAGGGCCTGGCCGCTCTTCCACCTCTTTAATGTAGGCAGAGAAAATCCTGAAGGCGGAAGAAAAAGAGGAAAAGAGAGCAGATAATTCTATGACACTCAACAAGGAAGGAGCTATTTCAGCTGGATCCATAATCCTATCAACCAGTATGCAACAGGTGGACGATAGGACTCCACTGCATGTTTATATCACCCCCTTCATAATCATATGGGACAGATTGTCTTGGAGAAAGTCTACCTAGGAGATCACCAAGAGTCGACACCAACTTGATAGCACGTAATCAAACCCAATCATATAAAGGATTGCTGTCTGTCAGCACCACCACCCTGTTCCATGATTCCATCCAGCTGGGGATGCTATAACACTGAATCCCTGCACTAGGCAGAGGATTAAATGAGTTCATCCCTTATATTCAACACTATTGTCCATTTTCCCCAAATAAATGGACTATTCTACAGTTAATTGCCTATGGGCAATTGTAACATTTTTTCCAGTCTTCTCTTATTTCCATGGTCCTACTTTTAACTTTGCTAGTTCCTAGGTTGACAGGCTGAAATCATATCTAATTTGTAACCTTTCCTAGCTGAGTTTCTGTGACTGTTTTTAACAGGCAATCAATCCAATAAAATGGAGAAAAGCCATTTCCAAAGCTCAACTGGAATTAAAATGTTTCCAGTTATAATTTGAGCTAATCATAGTTCAGTAATCTGGCCAAGACACGTACATCAACATTTATGCCAACGTTTAGCTGAAATCGGTTTCTGTGGAACGTTTCACCCATACAGTTCTAACCCTGGGAAACAGTTCAAAAGCTAAATTGGAAAATAAGCAAAACCAGAAGGTTCACCTGCATTTGAAATCGCAGGATCCAGCTGCCAGGAGAACGTTGTTCGGGTGCCAGTCCAGACTAAGTATTGTTGACCCAATTGGTTTCTTGATATGCTTACAGACCCACCTAGGATAAGTTAGGGAGGAAAGCAGACGTTCCCAGCCTGATTCACCTTTCTTTATTCATGGAATGATTTCAAAACAGCCACTTCAGCTTTGCTCAGTCACATTTTAAGTATTCAAGAAGCCATCCCCTTTAGAGAGTTCTAAAGAAAAACTCAAAATGTATTAATCTAGGTTCATGACCCATTTGTGATTCTCTGCTTCCCCCATTTTTTTTAATCCATTCAGTCGTGTCCGATTCTCGGAGACTGCTTGGACAAGTCCCTGCAGTTTTCTTGGCAAGGTTTTTTGGAAGTGGTTTGCCACTGCCTCCTTCCCAGGGCTGAGAGAGAGTGACTGGCCCACAGTCACCCAGCTGGCTTCGTGCCCAAGGCAGGTCTAGAACTCACGGTCGCCCGGTTTCTAGCCTGGTGCCTTCACCACGACACCAAACTGGTTCTCTGCTTCCCCCATAAGTATCCCCCACCAAAACTCCCACCGCACTTGCATTTGCCAAGACCCACCAATCATTCTCTTGCTCAAAGTAGCAGATGGAGATCCGCCGGGAGCCACTGCCCACAGCAAACTTGTTCTCCTTCGGGGACCAATTAACACAACAGGCAGCACGATTGATCCGGAGGATGACCAACGTTGGCTTCCAAACGTCGTTCTTCAGGGTCCAGACGTAGGCGTTGCGGTCCGTCCCGCAGCTCACAATCCGGTTGCTGTCAGGGGCCCAGTCAATGCCTGTGAAGGAGATCAGTTTAAGCCGGGTGTGGGTGTGGTTGCGGTGCTTCAACATTTTGTCCTACTTGCTTCAGAGTCTGATGGTGTTGTGGTTGGCTAGTTCACAGCGGTTAATGGGTGATGGGACAAGGGTTCCGAAAGCTTGTTCTCTTCTGATTTAAATATCCTATCCTATCCACTTTTCTCTCACTCAGACTTCCCTTGCCTGGCATCCTGCAGCTGTTCTGGACTGCAACTCCCAGAATGCCTAGCTGGGCAAGGTGTCCGGTGCTGGAAGGAACATCCTTCTTTCCATCAGCTCCTTCCAGCTAGTGGGGACTTGGCTGTCCTCACCTGTCACTTGCCCGTTGTGTTCCTTCAGCTCGTGGATTTTGTCCCACTTGGAGCCATTTTTCTTGTAGATGTGGACTTCGTGATTATTGGGGGAGATGGCAAGTTCTGTGGGGAAGAAGGTGCAAAATTTGCAAAACCAGCTTGGCGAATACATCAACACAAAGGCATCCTGGCCCATCTTATCAAACCCCAGTTATAGACAGCAAGGATCTCTTTAGTCCTAACATTACTTTTTTGTGGGTTTTTTTTCAATAGCACAAAAGAGAAACATACCCCCCCCCAAAAAAAAAAGCATTTGCAGATAAATGGCTCTTTATTGTCAGATGGCTGGAGTATCCCTGATTCAGCCACGCAGAAGAGAAAGCGGTCTTGTTCTTCTCAGGGAGCAGAAGTGGAATGAGTGGGTTGGAAATTCCAAGGGAGGAGGAAGTGGGCTCATTATAGGACAGTCTTTCTAATAGTTGGCGAGCAGAGAATGCCGCCTCTCCCTCTTTGTGCCCCTTGTGAGGAATTCTATTCTTGCCGATCCTACATGGAGTGGGTGGACTAGATGACTTCTAGAACCCCCGACATCATGTGCAAAGGTCTTCCCAGGCCGCTCACCAGGCATGTTCTGTTCTAACTCTAACCCATTGCTACAAACAACTCTGATTTTTAGCAGCAATCAGGTGATTTTTCTCCCAAGCATAGGCTCAGACAGCATGAGAGCTCCAACGTTCCTCCAGAGTTCACTCAACTCTACTGTCTCGAAATCCAACTTCTCCTTCCAAAGGTTGAGAAAATGTTGTTGTTGTTATTGTTGTTCTCAAGAGCAACGGGGCAACCAGATCAGATCTTCCCAATCCCCACAGTTGGAGAGCAGGAATGATTGCAAGGGTGGGTGGTTGATTCACCAAGTGAGCTGAGCCCTCCTCCTCTTCCACACCTTTATGCCTCCATTCACGCCGAGGTGGTCATCTGCGCTCCTTTCACACTGCCTCTGTGCCAGCAGTGCCCTAAGGTTGGCTCTTCCCAGCTCTGGAAAGAATAGCCCCGGATCTCATCTCTCCCTATAATCTTTATTCGACCTCTACTGTTTCCTCCTCACTCATCTTCTTTCTTCTGGGTGATTATCTCCTTTCGGCAGGATAGGGGAGATGACCAGGATGGGGGGAAATTTGGCTACCTACGAGGAGAAACCTGTCCCCAGTCTGAAAAGCTGAAGATTGTTTCTTTATGAGATTTATATCTTGACCTTTCATTCAGGAGCATAAAGGCAAGATACATGGAGTTTTGCCTTCCCAGTGGTCCTCACCGTAACAGCTCCCTGAGGCACGTTGGGCTGAGAGAGAGAGAGAGAGAGAGAGGTCCAAAGTCCCCCAGGGAGCTTCTGTAGTTGACGGGGGACTAGAACCTGGTCTACTCCTGGTCCAGCACCATTAGCACTAGACCATATTGGCTCTTGCGCTGAGAGGGAGGAGCTGGCCCAGAAACATCTCAAGAACTTCCATGCCTAAGGGAGGACCAGAGCCTGGGTCCACCACCTTCACAATGATGCCACACTAGTTCTCTCTCCTATAGATCAGGGTTCCTCAACCGCAGCCATTTTAAGATGTGTGGACTTCAACTCCCAGAATACTCCAGCCAGCATTGCTGGCTGGAGTATTCTGGGAGTTGAAGTCCACACATCTTAAAATGGCTGAGGTTGAGGAACCCTGATCTATAGATGAGTGTAAAGCTATATGTTGGGCCAGTTTGTGCACTAAGCACAAAGGCCACATTTACCTAACGCTATTAGAAGCCATGCCAAAATCTCGAGCCCCATTCACCCCAACCCATCTTTTAGCTTTCCCCCTTAAGGTTTTTCCTGCTGCCACAATTGTTGGGTTCAGGAGCTGAATCTTTGAGGATCAGGCAGCCCTTCTGGAAGGTAGACTTACGGCTTCTGTCCTTGTTCCAGGCATGGCAGGTGATGGGTTCCAGCAGGAAGCTTTGATAAGCCATGGCTTCTTAACCTGCCCAGAAAGAAAAAGAGTTTACCTTTCTCATGACGGAGGAGGCTAGAAAGATTCAGCAATACCTACAATGGAGGAATGGTTGGTGAAGATGATGGAACTTGCTGGGAGAAAGAGTAATTGGCCAGCAATCATCTGAATTCTGGGAGTTAAAGTCCACACATCTTAAAGTTGCCAAGTTTGAAAAACACTGTTCTAGAGGATTGCGTGCCAAAGGCATAATCTGAAGACCATCGTTCTAGTTCAGCGTTACTAAAGGTATGTTCATTCAGAAATTCCACCTTTCCACATAGGTAAGAAGTATAGTTAGAAGTGGTGAGTAACCACAGTGGGATGAGTAATCCATCACACCCTCCCCCTTTATGTCCCTCCCAGCCACCCCCATCCAACCACAATTGTCCAACAGCTGTCCTTTATGCTACCATGTTCAGGCATGAAAAACACAGGTAAGCTTTATAAATAGGCTTAATTTAAAAAAAAAACAGAAAGAAACAGACCAAAAACAGAGGAAACCATAAAACCCTGGCTTCATTTTCATAATTGGTGCAAAATGTTAACGGTAGTTCTCAACAATCATAAGATTGCCATTCTGGCTATTTCGAACTACAGCCTCCGGTGTGATTGAAAGGCAAGGAAGTAAATAGCGCGGGAAAAAAAACAGGAAAGCGGAAATATTTCTTCACCAAGAGCAATTTGGCAATACCATATAAGGCCAGAAGCAGACTGATCTCAAAAAGGAAGAGCAGAGACAGATGTCTGCAGCAGCTACTGGATATTCAAGCTGAACTTCCTCATTTAGCTCAGCCAGCCTGATGGTTTTTATTCTGCTTTCCTACTAAAAGCAGCCAAATAGATTTACCAATACATTTTTCAGAACTAATAATGATAGATTGCAGAAGTACCCAACTGTATAGATCTCTCAAACAGATACAAGAGACAAAAGACACTTGGCCTGATCAATGTGGTTGATCTCCTTCTAGAGCCACCAATGATTCAGACCTTCCAGGCATCAAAATCATCACAGTTGTTTGTGGGCAGGCCGATCTCAGAAACAGCACAGCCCCCAAATTGTGCAAAACAGAGACATGGTGTCCGGGCTAGGAACCTTTGGGGCACATTCTCCTTTTGCATTTTTGGCTTTCTTGGTTGGTTTTATTACAGCATTTCTGTAGTCCATATCATGATTCTGATGCAGGACTGTGACATTTGAGACAACTGTTCTTCCTGTTTCACAGCTATCCAAATGCGAAGATCTGCCAAGAAGATATTTTCTTTCACCAGTGGAAAGTTCATATGTTAAGGACTTCTCAGTGGTGGCACCCCACTTTTTGAACACCCCTCCCCCCAAAATCAGATTGGAGGTAAAGTTGAATTCATTGCACCTGGCTGTTCCCCTAAGCCAGAGCTTTCCAAACTTTTCATGTTGGTGACACGCTTTTTAGACATGCATCATTTCACGACACACACTTACAGCAGGGCACAAGGCAGGCACTAGGACCTGCGCGGAATCACAGCAGGTTTGGAGGCAGCAAAGCACAAGGCAGGCACTAGGACCTGCGTGGAATCCTGGCAGGGCTCGGAGGCAGCAGCAGCCGCGACACACCCAGACACTGCAGCCTGACACACTAACGCTCTGCCCTAAGCTTTTGAAAGCTATCCCTGGCAATAGAGTAATTCACTGTGATATTTGTGGGGTTAACTTCCTACTTCCTGTTTTTGCGTGCTTGAATCCCACCTAGAAGTTTATTGATATAAGATGTGTTACAGATGTTGCAATAAATAGATTATTGTATGCACAAAGATGGAAAGATTCAGCAATACCTACAATGGAGGAATGTTTGGTGAAGATGATGGAACTTGCTGAGATGGCCAAATTGGCTTCTTTGATCAGGGAAAAGACAATATCTACGTTTATTGCTGACTGGAAACCCCTTATGGACTTTTTGCGTAAAACAGAAAAAAAATGAACTTATGATTTATGGTTTTGATTATTAGACAGGATAGATTATAGAAGGAAGTGAGTCATGTAACTTTAGAATAAAAGGTAAACTTATAATTGTACTTATAACTGCTGTAAAGATCAGAAGCCACTTCTTTGTATTTTTTTCTTTCTTTTCTATTTTTCTTTTACTTTTTTCCCCTTTCTTGAACTTTTAGCTTTCTCTTTGATTTAATTCTTTTTCTTTTTTCCTTCTTACTTTATATTAGTTTGTATTAGTTTTTATCTTCCTTTTTAAAACTTTTAATAAAATTATATATTAAAAAACAAATGTTGCAATAAATATAAATATAAAAGGTAAAGGTTCCCCCCGCACGTTTTGCACAGTCATGTCCGACTCTAGGGGCCGGTGCTCATCTCCGTTTGTTAGCCAAAGAGCCAGCGTTGTCCGAAGACGCTTCCGTGGTCATGTGGCCGGCATGACGCATGTGGAACGCTGTTACCTACCACCGAAGTGGTACCTATTCATCTACTTGCATTTGCATGCTTTCGAATTGCTAGGTTGGCAAGAGCTGGGGCGAGTGCGGGAGCTCACTCCATCACGGGCTAGGGATTCGAACCTCCGAACTTGCAATCTTCCGATTGACAAGCCTGGCGTCTTACCCGCTGAGCCACTGCGCCCCTTACAAAATATAAATATGCATCCTACAAAATGAAACTGATCCAATTACACTTGCTTACAAGAGACCACTTCTGATAAAAAGGTAAAGGTACCCCCCGCACATTTGTGCAGTCGTGTCCGACTCTAGGGGCCGGTGCTCATCTCCGTTTGTTAGCCAAAGAGCCAGCGTTGTCCGAAGACGCTTCCACGGTCATGTGGCCGCATGACACGCGCGGAACGCTGTTCTGATACATAAGCATTAATGTTGACTTATTTCCCCAGGGGAAAAAAAAACAAAATAGAAAAATTAGCAAAAAGCTAGCCCCATTTTAACACCAAATAACCTTTTTTCCCACCAGCATTCGTGAGTGACTGAATAGGACCCCCAGATTATTGTTGCTCAGGTTTAAGGCTCAGTAATCCAGACTGTCACTTGATCTGAAATAATGCCCTTAGCCAATTACAAACTATAACAACTATGCAGGGTAAAGGGGGATTCAGCATTTTTCATTAGTTCTGAATAGCCAAAAAAATTAAGTAATCTTGCAGAACCTTGCAGGAAAAAAATTCTAAAAAGAACAGTCTACTTCCTTGGATGAAAATTATCTTTTTGCCCTGGATGACGTGGAAGTTCATCCACGAAAGCATGTCCCCCCAAGGTGGCCCAAAGCTTTGTGGAGTACTGGATCCAAAAACTTTTGCCCAAACGATCAGGCCCCACCGAACCCCTTTTTTAAAAAGACAAAGATTTGTTCTGCCTGTTGAAGAAATGCCCCAAAAGCATTTGCTTGAGATCTAACAACACTTCAAAGGAGAAATGTAGCTGGATCTGCAGACAGTAATTCAGAGAAGCCTCAATCTTTGGCTTGTGAAGATCTGCCCAGCTGAAAAACCTGGTGGTTAGAAACATCCCTGGGGAGAAAGGAAAAGTCCCTGAAAGTGTTGCCCGAAGAAATGGGAAGGAAATAACATGGGAGTGAAAAGGAGGAGGCAGATGGAGTGTGGGGGAGCGGCAGCCTTGCCAAACAAATTTCTCAGTTCCAATTGTGGACCTCCGCCATCACTTCGGAGAGAAATGCCTTTGCGAGGAAGTTAGCAAGAGACCTTCAGGGAGGAGGAGAAGGCAAAGGAAAGAGAGTCTATGTATTGTCGAAGGCCCACAACAACCATCGAAAGAGAGTCTCTTGGTTTTTTTCAGGAGCATCTCAAGGACTTACCTTGGATGAAGATGTCAAGGGTGACTTGTTTCAGTTGGGGTGGGGGGAGAGAAGAATTAAAAGAGGCCCAGCAGAGTTCACGGACTCTGTGCAGTCGACATGAACAGCCGCCGAGCCAGCTCCAGAGGAAATGAAGAAGTCAGAGGCAAGGCTGCCTGTCGGACTTCCCTCTCGAGGAGCAACGTAACCACTTCCTTGCGTGGGTGTTGAAACACTCGCTCTGTGTGTGATGCCTTCTGTGTAGGGAAGAGGGAGCAAACTTGCAGGCTTCAACGGTGCAGGAAGCTGCTGGCTGAGCAAGGTAGGTAGGGCTGCAAAATCTTCTTAAAAACTAAACGCTTGGAGGGGTTTGGCCAGAAGCCCAACAAGACGTGGTGGGCATTGGAGTGGAAAAGGAATGCACGTTCTGCAAAGTGTTTTCACTCACGTCTGGTGGTGGAACATTTTAAAGCCAGGTTGAAACCAGGCTTACTTAAAAACAAAGGATAAAGCCTAGTTTGGAGAGTGCCAGATTGAAGCAACAGCTGCACTGCAGAAAGATACCTTTTTTTTTTTGCTTTGTCCAAAATCAATCCTCCCTGGGGCATTGCCCAAGTGGCAAGTATGTGGTGAGTTGGCCCGTTAAATCTGTGGAAAGGGGAATGTTCAAATTATGATTAATTCCATATGCAGCTATTCATACACTTTGGTTTGAAGTGAGGTGGCCGATGTTTAATGTTTAATCAATGTTTAATCCAGTGTTTCTCAACCTCAGCAACTTTGAGATGCGTGGACTTCAACTTCCAGAATTCCCCAGCCAGTATGGCTGGCTGGGGAATTCTGGGAGTTGAAGTCCACGCATCTCAAAGTTGTTGAGGCTAAAGCACTGGTTTAATCTATCAATCTGTATCCCTGATAGACTGCTATCTAATCCCTTGGAAGCCAGAGTTTTATGTTTTCAGAGCTGTTTTTGTTTTGATGACGTGGGTATAAACTTGGAGCCTTCCGTTTATTAAGGAATGTGTGTTTTTTCTGAAATGTTTTCTTTTTTCTAAGGATTTTAGTGAGTCCCAATAAAATGGGGGTGAATGGCAAAAACAGTTGTGTGTGTGAGAGAGAATTTTTCAGTATAATAAAATGTACAGAACAAACAAGAACAAAGATAGAAAATAAGAAATAAAAATACAAGAGAGAAATTGAAAATAAAAGGAAAACATACAATTATGTCTTCCTCTCTTCTTTCTATTGAGTAGTTGTTATCCTTTCCCCCTCTTCATCCCCTTTTTAATTCCCAAATCTCCAATTCATTTTTTTTCTTCTTTCAGCAATAAGTCCATATAAGGTTTCCGGTCTTTCAAAAAAATCTTTATCGTTTTGAGAAACCAGTTGTTTTGAGATAATGGACCTGGCAATTTTCATTTTTGATGCTAGCCCTTGAGGGCTGAAGCAGTCTCTAAAAAAGTTTTATTTAACATGTTCCATGCTGCCTACTTTCTAGGAAAACAAGATAGCACACTGGGCACTCCCACCTCTAATTCTATCCCTAAAATCACCACCCTGCAAGGTTAGATCGAAAGTTAGCGAATGGGTCAGTCATCCACTCAGATTTTAGGGAGTCACCCAGTGAGGTTCTGGCTTCCAGTGAAGACAAACTTGAATACACTCAGTTCCAAGCCAAGAGTTCAGTTAAAATTAGGTAAAGGTAAAGGTTCCCCCTGCACATTTGTGCAGTCGTGTCCGACTCCAGGGGCCAGTGCTCATCTCCGTTTGTTAGCCGAAGAGCCAGCGTTGTCCGAAGACACTTCCGTGGTCATGTGGCTGCATGACGCGCGCGGAACGCTGTTACCTACCCACCGAAGTGGTACCTATTCATCTACTTGCATTTGCATGCTTTCGAATTGCTAGGTTGGCAAGAGCTGGAGCTAGTGCGGGAGCTCGCCCCGCACGCAGGGCTAGGGATCCGAACCTCCGAACTTGCGATCTTCCGATTAACAAGCCTGGCGTCTTACCTGCTGAGCCACCACGCTCCCAGTTAAAATTACCTTTGTTCTAATGGTGTCTCAGGCCCCCCTCGATTCAAAAAAACAAGAGAAATCGCAGTTTCTCAAATGATCTGGATGGAGCTCAGCAAACATCAAACATCCGAACTCTATTTATTCAGGCATGATTCTAAACCACATTTCATTCTAGGCAGCTGGGAGGCCTCCCTGCTTATCTCATTGGTCTTCAGTCAGTTTCAACAGCACATCCCATAGTTGAAAGCAAGGACTGGAGCCTCTGTTGGCCTTTATGCAAATGCTCTGTGCCCTGTCATTTCCCCACATCCAGAGCATACCGGAAGTGCCTTGTTGGATGGATGGATATCTGTGGCTTTTGGATTATGGTTGCCAGCTGACCAGGAGAAAAGGAACTCTAATGGTTTGCTTTTTAAAGGTTCAAATTATCCTGCATTGGACACATTATATGAAGACCCAGCTCTCTGGAGAAGGCTCTAATGCTGGGAAAGGTGGAAGGAAAGAGGAGGACGACCAGCAGCAAGATGGAGGGACTCAGTTACAGTGGTGATGAGTGCATAACTGGGAGAGCTGAAGGACCAGGTTGGGGACAGATCGTCATGGAGAAAATCTATCTGTGGTCACTAAGACTTGACATTGACTTAGTGGCATATAACCAAATTGGCAAGGGGGAAACAGTGATCTAACAGTGTCAGCTGCAACCCTTCTCCAGCCCTTAGAGCCAGAAATAAAGTCCTTATGTCAGAGCGTTCCAAACTTTTCATGTTGGTGACACACTTTTTAGACATGCATCATTTCGCGACACTCTCTTACAGCAGGGCATCATTTCACGACACACACTTTCAGCGGGGCACAAGGCAGGCACTAGGACCTGCGCGGAATCACAGCCGGTTTGGAGGCAGCAAGGCACAAGGCAGGCACTAGGACCTGCGCGGAATCCTGGCAGGGCAGGTGTGGAGGCAGCAGCAGCTGCGACATACCCAGGCACTGCAGCCGACACACTAACGTGTCCTGACACACAGTTTGGAAAGCTCTGCCTTATGTCATGGGGGGGGTGCACAGGGGGGAGGACTGTGAAAGAGTAAAAAAAACCCCAGCAATAATGATCTGGTCCAAGTTGAGATGAAGAACAGAGGAAATGTGCTATTTTTCCCCACTAAAAACATATTTCAAGCTGTTATTTCTCCTGAACATCCAAGTGACACCCTAGGGAGGGGTGTGCGTGTGTGCAATATTTTCATCAGGACAGCAGAAAAGAATCGCTCGATCCTGGTTCCGACACGGATGCTTTCTCAGGAACCAATTAAAAGTAGAAGCACAACACAGGCGATGGGAGTCTAAGGTTATATTTTGGTCCCGGTTTCCGTCAGGTGGTAAAAAGCAGGCTTCGCTCTCCGCGCTAAGCAAATGTGTTACAAACGCATTAGATGCTTTTCCAAACTTTTTTTTATTTTCTAGCAGACAAGCCAAACATAAAACTCCCCTTTTAAGTTAGTGTTTCATACTTCCTGCAATAAACTATTTTAAGGAGCAGCTTTGGTAAAGAAGGGAACGAAACAACCAATAACAAAAAAACAACAACAACCACCCACAGCCCCAAATATATACCACAATCACAGCCGATTTGCAAATCAATACATTTCACCAAAATTGGGGGATGAACGGGGGGGGGGGGGGGAAATCCACCAAGTCATCATTTTTCAGTGCTTAAAAAAGTGATCCATCTTCACCCTGTCTTTTCAAGTCTGCGCAGGCTTCAAAGAAGGTTGTCTTGCTAGAGAACAAAGTGTCAGTTCTACATTATTCGTAGTCCCTGGATGGAAGACTCTAATGTCTAAATGAAGAGGAAGAAATGAATCAGCTTACTCACCATGACAACCGATACCAACCACAGTTCTATGGAAATCCAGAATGCAATATAAAACTCAACAACGAATCTCCGTTTTCTTTCTAAAACAATCCACTTTCTAGAGCTTATTACTTCTATCCTATCCCACCACCCCAAGTTGAATAGCACCCGGAGCAGCTAACAAAATAACACACTGAACAATAATTGAAAATACATTCCATCAATGATAAAAGGTAAAAGAAAAAAAATTAAATGGTAACACAATTTAAACTAACATTACAATGAAAATGCAGGGATGTTAACCCAAGTGCGCCCACCAGGTCTCACACCTCATCCAAAGTGTGGGGTTGAGGGCTAAGGCAGAGCTTTGCCGAAGCGTCCTGTTGTTGACAACAGCAATATATTCACTGTGTTAGGTTCTCTTCTTCTGAATTTTGGGTTAAACACAAGGAATTATACAGGATTGAAATTATGTACAATTTCTATACAGATGCAGACTCCAGAGGGATTGGGGTTGGAATGAGTTGCAGTTCAAACGGTTAAGCGGGACTTAGATTCTCCAGATATATTTTTGGGAGTAGAGAAAGGACAGGGAAGGGGAGAGGTTATTTTCCCCCCATGAACTTTCTAAAGTTAACTTTATTTTAGGATCCTCCGACCTAGTCGGATACAGATTATGGCAGAGGTCCAAGCAGAGATGCTGGAGAACAAAGAGGAGATTTCATTTTTAAAAGACAGATATGATTTACTAAGAGGATCATGTCTGTCTTTTTAAAATGAAATCTCCTCTTTGTTCTCCAGCATCTCTGCTTGGACCTCTGCCATAATCTGATCTTTATTAAAACTAGTCTTGAGTGGCACCATCTGCCAGGGAGCCAATTTAGGTCAAGGCCTCTAGACTTCGACAATACTAACCTCAGGTCCCTCATGCTATTACACAGTTAACGCAGGAGCTGGCTCACATTACATTAACTGTAGGGTTGGTTGGTATAACCCATCAAGGGTAAGTTGGGTAGTCAAACATACCTTGAAGTCCCAGATGGTCATTGCTCCATCAATACCAGTGGTGCAGAACTTGCGACAATCACGCTTGTCCACCTCATAAATAGACACCTGACTGCAAGAAGAGGACGAGAACAGAACCAGCGTTAGACTTGGAGGAAAGCATGAGCAACAGATTTATCCCAACAAACGTAAGCACCGGATGCTTTCGGCTGTACAGAACACACAAACCCTCGTTCATTCTCCTGAATGGAGGGACTTAATCTTATCTTTGTTGTACTACAAACCCCGCCCCTTCTATGTGATTGGCTCCTGCCTGCAAACCCCGCCCCCAGTGCTTGTGATTGGCTCCTGCCCGCAAACTCCGGCCCCCGGTCCGCAGAAATCCCAGAAACCCCCCCACCCCGGTTATAAATATCTAAATGGCCCTTGGCAGAAAAAAGGTTCCCCACCCCTGTGCTACAGGAAACAGAAGGTGATATAGGTAGTCCTCACTTAACAATTACAATTGGGACCGGAATTTTGGTTGCTAAGCGAAGCGGTAATTAAGTGAATCTGACCTGATTATACCACCTTTTTTGCAGCGGCTATTAAGCAAATCACCACAGCCGATAAGTGAACCACGCGGTTGCTAAGCGACTTACGCGGTTCCCCATTGATTTTGCTTGCTGGAAGCTGGCCGGGAAGATCGAAAATGATGATCACATGACCGAGGGATGCTGCAACGGTCATAAATGCAAAGCACCCGAACCGTAATCACGTGATGGGGGAACGCCGCAACAGTTGTAAGTGTGAGGACCGGTCGCAAGTCAGTTTTTTCAGCACCACCGTAAGTCCAAACCGTCACTAAATGAATGGTCATTAGGTGAGCACTACCTGTATATCCTGATTGCACTAAATGAAGAAGACGCAGGATGCAGTCTAGATCAGCTGTTTGGGGGAAATATGAAACCTCCTGGAGATGAACTACACATTTCAATTCTTTAAATAGTCCAATTCAGGTGCTTCATGGAAACACATTTCAGTAGCCAGTGACCAATCCTCTAGCTGTTGCAGCTTCAGACCAATTTCAGAGGCCAGAGGGGGTTAAGTTGTGGACCTTGATCAGGACCCTCCCATCCTCCTTTGCCCCGTGCCACTCACGTGATGCTGTTCTGGTGCAGCGTCTCCAGCGTCGCGTGGCGGTCTTCCGTGGTGGCTCTCTTGTCCATGTTGCGGAAACGCTCCATGGCTGAAACGTTGCGCTGAATGCTCTGCTTGGGAATGTCGAGCTTTGAGACAAAGGCGAGGGCGCCACGGTCGTCACAGTTGAAAAGCATGGGGCAGCAATCGTGGCCCTGGAATAAAACAGCACATGATTGTTTTGGATCGACTGCTTACCTCCGACCACTTTCAGTTTAGTCCCGGAGAAAAGTACGACCTCCAGGGCCACAGTTTTACCCCTTGCAAAGCACTTCTGGGAGAGGCATACGTTCCCTTGCCCCAAAGGGTCTTGCGGATCATCACCACTGTCAAGGCCAAACAGGAGTAGGTATTGGATTACTGTACATGGTGCACGGAAATAGCTCAAGCAGTCCTTGTAAGGAATCTCATCAGCTGCCCGAGAATTATTGTACAACTGAGACTCTGAGGTTTCTAAGACGTGGTGCAACTGTCATGCTCCTAACAGCAGAGTGAATCCCAGAAACGAAAATCCATGATGGGTCTCATCAATGATGTTTACTGTCAAGAAGTTAAGAGCTTAATCTACAAAACTTTACACCAGTGTTTTTCAACCTCGGCAGCTTGAAGATGTGAGGACATCACCGTGCTGGCTGGGGAATTCTGGGAGTTGAAGTCCACACATCTTCAAGTTGCCAAGGTTGAGAAACACTGCTTTAGACACTGAATAGACAAAGCTGTAGCGCTCAGGTATTACAGGTAGTCCTCACTTAATGACCATTTGTTTAGTGAGGGTTCAGACTTGTTGCGGTGCTGAAAAAACCGACTTACAAGCAGTGCTCACGCTTATGACTCTTGCAGCATCCCCGCGGTCACATGATCACAATTTGATCACAATTTGGGCGCTTGGCAACCGGTTCTGATATATGACCGTCGCAGCATCCCACGGTCACGTGATTGCCATTTTTGACCTTTCCAGCCGGCTTCTGGCAAACAAAATCAATGGGGAATTGTGCGATTCACTTAACTATCACATGGTTCGCTTAATGGCCGTAGTGAAGTTGTAAAATTGGGTTGGATTCGCATAATGACCACTTCGCTTAGCAACTGAAATTCCGGTCTCAGTTGTGGTCGTTAAGCGAGGACTACTTGTCCTCAATTTCATGAGGAGAGGGTCTCCGACAGTTGGAACCTCTTCTCCCCAGAATGCACGACCGAAGGACTAACGGTCCTTTCTCCAGACACGACTGACCCTGAAATGCTCATCCTTATGCTCCTCCACTTCCCAGCCCCAGACCTCTCTGGCGGAAACACTCAGAGCCTCCCCCACGGACGCAAGCCCACGCAGGAGCAGAGACACTTACGGCCGCAACCACGCTGTTCTCCGAGACGAAGGACACGCTCAGCAAGGGGAGGAACTCCGTTTTCAGCTGAGAGAGCCTAAACAGAAGGCAGGTTGTGAACAGGGCAGCATCGCAGCGCAACCTGCACTGTGCAGGAGGAGGGGTCCCTTTGTCGATTTGGATGGGTGCGGGCCCTGCCTCTGGGGAATCGTGAACCGGGAAGCCAGCAGGCCCTACATCTCGATTCCTGCTCGTCTCGCAACACAACCCGGACGCGGGGGGCCGAACGTTCAGGGCCCTTCTGCCTCATCCTCCAGCTGGGGGACCCTCTCTGTGAGCGGGCAAAAAGGCTGGGTCCCGCACCGGGCTGCATTCAGGGGCCGACATTCCCCCGACACCTGCAGCCACCACTTACATCATGTTTTGGGAGGCGTCTGCGACGGACACGGTGCTATCGTGGCTAACCCAGGCGAGACGGTTCCCGCTGGCAGAAAAGCTGACGCTGTGGACCCAGCCGCCGGTTCCCGTGCCTCCAAATTCCGCCATCAGCTGCCCAAACGGCATTTTGGAGCCCCAAGGCGTGCTGGCCGGTTTCTCGTCCACTTCCTTGATGTAGGCTGAAAACACCCTGCAAGAGACAAAAGCCGAGCCTGTACTTACGGGGAAAGGCTATGGATTCTTCCCCCTTTTGCAAAGTCATTCGTTCCACGGATAAGGCAGCTACCGAAAGCTCAGGACTTAACAGCCCAGAGCGTCTGTTTTCCAGTAATTTGTCTTTCTTAACAAGTATCCTATGTTAATAAGATGTTGCCTAGCCTGGCAATGAAACGTCTGCAAGAAAACAACAGGGCTCAGAGAGCAGCAAGGACTCCACAAGTATCCTATAAACCGGTGTTCCTCAACCTTAGCAACTTGAAGATGTGTGGACTTCAACTCCCAGAATTCCCCAGCCAGCAACGCTGGCTAGGGAATTCTGGGAGTTGAAGTCCACACATCTTCAAGTTGCTACGGTTGGGGACCCCTGCTATAAATGACATATGGCTAAAAGACATTCTGGGTGTCCCAAAAGCTGAGTTACAGTTACCCTGCCTTGAGCCTCAGAGCAGCCAAAACAAAAACGTTTTGCTCCCTTGGCTAACCAAGTGAATTAGCCATGCGTATTTTGATTTCCAATCAATATTCTCTAGTCCGTAGCAGAAGAGCCCTACATGTGTTAAATCTATCTGACAATGAGTTGATAAACATGCAAGCTTTAATGTTAAGTACTGAAACAAGGCACCAGACATGTTAAGGCAACGAAAAAACACAAAAATCAAGAACTAGCTCTTTGAAACAAAATAGCACTGAAGGACTGGACAGGGGTGTTGAGCTAAATTTAGAGAGATCCATTTGGAGAAACCCAGGGAGGTGAATTCTATGAACGCATGGAAAGAGAGCGCGTTATTTAGAGAGATGAAAAGCTTTAAAACCTGAATGGAAACTGCAGGAAACTGCAAATATAGGGAAGTTCTTCAATTTAATAAACTTGCTTTTAATGAGATTTGAAGGATTTCCCCCCCCCCCAAGCCCTTTCTCTCCATTTGGAGTCTCCAAATTCAAAGGCAATTGTAGAATGGCTTGAATGCCACCCGTTTGGAGTATTAAACACTGTTACTGCGTGTCAGTAACAATGGGAAAGGCAGCCTTTTGAAAATCCAAGGCTGCGTTTCTCATTAAGTTGAGAGCTGGAGGAAAAGCCATTATGTAAGAATGACGTCTTTGTGAACTCCAGCTGCTTACTTAGCAAAAACCCTCTATCGAATGAGACTCTGCCTGATCTTGTGAAGGCTGCCTTTTGAGCAGAACCTTCAAAGCACGTATAGCGTTACTAGCAGCGACAGCTGTCCGTGGGGACAGCTCCAGAAGAGGCGCCCTCATGCTTGGCTTAGAGGCGGCAATTTCACCCAGCCTTCAGACAGCGGAAGGTGACCCACCTCTCCCCTTGCCATCCTTCTGCTGCTGTCTTGGGTGCATGAGGCAGCTGCTCAGTGGCAGAGTGCCTGCCTTGCATGAAGAAGATGCCAAGCTTGGCCCCCAGCATTTTCAGTTTTTTAAAGGACCACCAGTCAGCCGATGATGGGGACTGCAGAAAGGAGAATGCTTGACAATACTAACATTTCTTTTATTAACAGAAGAGAAAACATGTAGCTCAGGGTTGAACTGTGGAGTCCTTGGTGCTCTCTGAACTTGGTTGTTGGCTTGCAGACGTTTCATTACCCGACTAGGTAACATCATCACTAAGCGATGAGGTCGTTAAGCAAGCTGTGCCCAATTTTATGACCTTTTCCCCAAGGTCGTTAAGCGAATCATGTGGTCGTTAAGTGAATCTGGTCCCCCCATTGAATTTGCTTGTTGGAAGCCCTCTGGGAAGGTTGCAAATGGCAATCATGTGACCCCGGGACGCTGCAATCGTCGTAAATACATGCCAGTTGCCAAGTGCCCTGATTTTGATCACGTGATTGCAGGGACGCTGCGACGGTTGCAAGTGCGAGGACCAGTCGCAAGTCACTTTTTCCAGCGCCGTTGTAACTTCAAACAGTCATTAAATGAATGGTCGTAAGTTGAGGACTACCTGTATTTGCTAAAAGAAACCAATTTGACAGCTCCAGTACTTGCATTTCTCCCGGAGAAGTGCATGCCATAAAACTGGCACTCAAACATAGTAAAGCTGGTTCCTATGCAATTTCTCTTTGCTAACCCAAACATTACATGTTCAGTGCCTTAACGCGCTGCCATAAAACAGTGCAAACTGATGACCCAAATCCATTTCATAAGGGCTTGGAGTGCTCTCACCTGCATTTGAAGTCACAGGATCCCGCTGCCAGCAAGACGTTATTCGGGTGCCAATCTAGGCTAAGGACGGTGGAGCGAATGGGCTTCTTAATATGCTTGCTCACCCACCTGGGAAAACAGGAACAGGAAGACACCCCTCATCGTTTCCCTTAAGCCATGGTGCTGAATCTGCACTAAACAGCCATGCAAGTAGTCCGCTCTGGCCACAGAATGGGTCTGAGCAGTACAACTGATCTGGTTGACTCTGAATTCAATCAGTTTCCTGGTTACTTGTTAATTGCCGAGACCAAGAAACTTGAGCTTAGCGTTTGAAACCTTCTGTTTGAAAGTTAGTTCCATTCTTTAGCACATAATGAAAATTCTTCGGGAACAGATGGAGCTAGCTCACCTTTCTGGGGTTGTGGCCATAAACTCTAGGACAAGTACATGTTCTTCCAAGGCGTGTAAAGAGGAGGAAGAGCTAGAGCTGGGTTTCTCAACCATGCTGGCTGGGGAATTCTGGGCGTTGAAGTCCAGACTTCTTAAAGTGGCCAAGGTTGAGAAACACTCAGCTAGAAGCTGAAGGCTCAGCAGTTAAGTGACAGTTGGCAACGGTATCTTCCAGGCAACATTTATTATCAGGCCAGGGGAGGACCTTCCCAAGAGATTGATTGATTGATTGATTGATTGTTCTATCTATCTATCTATCTATCTATCTATCTATCTATCCATCCATCCATCCATCCATCCATCCATCCATCCATCCATCCCTCCCATCCATCCCATCCATCTATCTATCTTATTTATATTACCACCCTTCTCCCTCGCAAGGAGGGACCCTGGGCGGTTCACAGATCGGCCTGCTCACCAATCGTTTTCAGATTCAAAGTAGCACACAGAGATGAGCCGAGCACCACTTCCGACGGCAAATTTGTTCTCCAGCGGGGACCACTTCACAAAGGTGGCTGCTCGGTTGATCCGCAGGATCACCAACGTCGGCTTCCAAACGCCATCCTTCTGACTCCAGACGTAAGCGTTGCGGTCAGCGCCACAAGTAACAATGCGGTCGCTCTTGGGGGCCCAGTCAATACCTGTAATTTAGACAACGGACTGTTTTCAAAGGCAAACGCCCAAGAAATGCAACGGCCGATGACGTCAATGCACCTCTGAAGACAACCGTTTCTGATATCTTGGCCTCCAAACCGTTTGGGGTTTTAATCTTTAACAGCAGCACCTTAGATTGGATTTTGCTATCTACTACGCTAGTGTTTCTCAACCTTGGCCACTTGAAGATGTGTGGACTTCAACTGCCATATGCAGACAACATACAGATAGTCCTCACTTAACGACCATTCATTTAGCGACAGTTTGGACTTACAACGGCACTAAAACCCAACTTACGACTGGTCCTCACACTTACGACTATTGTAGCATCCCCGAGGTCACGTGATCACCATTTTCGACCTTCCCAGCCAGCTTCCGATAAGCAAAATCAGTAGGGAACCGTGTGATACACTTAACCACCATGTGGTTCGCTTAAGGACCATCTGATTTGTTTAACGGCTGCTGCAAAAATGGTAGTAAAATTGGGCCAGATTTGCTTAATGACCGCATTACAGAGTGACCAAAATTCTGGTCCCAATTGTGGTTGTTAAGCGAGGACTACCTGTACACCACCCCAGCAATGGGTAAATTTTCCAACGGAAAAGTTGGATGGGGACAATTCAAATTATACTGCTTGGTTTGAAATGTGAAGGAACAGTGCACCCCAGTATTAATTCCTTCCATGGAAGTGCTCAAGAAGCATTTTATTCTCGCAGGACTCAAATTCTAAGATTAAGGAGGTCGTCCACGCAGAACTGGAATTTATTCTACAGAAGACAGAAGCTGCCTTTGCTGATGCTGCTCTTACCAGTGATGTGGCCATTGTGCTCTTTCAGTTCATGAGCTTTCACCCACTGGTTCCCACTCTTCTTATAAATGTGAACTTCGTGGTTATTCGGGCTAATGGCAATCTCTGCCAAGAGGACCAATGGATTCGCATTAACAAAAAAGAGAGAGAAAGGCTTAGAAAACATTGTTCATCTCAAGTCTCATCCTTTTCTTAGAAGGTGATTTTCCCAACGGAAGAGACTCAGTCTAATGTCTGTAATGAGCATGGAAATGAATACAGAATTAAAAGAAAACTTAACACAATGGTAAGAATCAAAAGATGTTAAACAGAAGCTGAAGATAAAGATCGAGCCAACAGAAGACATCTTGGTGAAAATAATTGCCACAAGGGTAAAACTATACATTCCAAGGATGTATAACCTTGAGTAGTGAGAGAGGAGAAAGATTTGTCGCAGTGAAAGATGAGTGGGGGAGCTTTCCACCTTTTGCACATCCATCCATTTTTTAGACCTGTCTTTACATCAGAAGCATGCAGGAAAAGTGCTCTGGGGGTCTGAAGACGAAAGAGGGAAGCAGCAGATAGCGAAGAGGTTAAACAGCCGTCTGTTGCTCCCCTCCTACACGTCTTCCTAACTCTGCTTTGCAGCAACCCCCAAAGTTGTATCCAAACCGTCCCTCGCAGAAAAGCTTAAAACAGAACCTTGGCTACGAGCAGCACTAGCTTTTCAGCACAGTATCAAGTAAACATTTACTGAAATCAGAGTTTAAAAAGCGAGCAATCCTGATGACACTCACGAGTTCGATCTCGGTTCCAGGCATGGCACGTGATTGGCTCAAGTAAGAACTGGTGTAGGGACATTCTGAAGGAAGGAAGGGTCTTAAAGTCTGAACAAAAATAAACCAACAGTCAGCCACAGTTTACATATCAAATAATAGACCTAACTGATAGGTGCTACAAAAATAAACAAGGTATGTTCAAGCGGTTTGTTTAAATTTGGATTGAGAAAGAAAGGAGAACCCTGCCTTCAGAAGATCACAATCTCAAAAGCAGAGAAAGACAAATGCGTGTCAGGTCACAGCCCCAAAGAATACGCTGATACACAGCTGAACATTTAAGAAAATTTAATCATCTTAAATGTATACATCAAATCAATGACTCTTACAAATTGGAATGGGCCCGTAATCAGTGCAGAGTAACGATGGAACAGGATATCATCTAATGATCGACACTGAGATCCTATCTGCTCCCCCAGACCGGAAGCTGCACAAACCATGCCCTTTTGATTAGTTTATGGCTCAAAGCATTGCACAACCCAAGAAATGGTTTATTCAGTAGCCAATTGTGTGGTGCAAACACACTCAGTTATATCACATTTATTTCCATTTCAGTTGCCTTACGAGTCCATCAGATCGAAACATGAGATGTCTTCCCATCTTGTCTTTAACCATTTCCCTTTCGACTCCGGTAATAGGTAACACGGCTACCCAACAAGAGACAGAGAAGTCCATCCCTCTTCCATAACTCTCTGTATTTCTCTGCTACAATGTGGAGCAAGTGGAATCCACCTTCATGCTTACCATAAAAACAAACCAGCAAACATTTTTGCTGGCCTGCTTTCTATATATCAGAGGGGCAAGAATAGGTATGTTCCTCTTTGGCCAAGCCCTTTTGCAATTAAAAACCACTTGTAAACATTATCGTAGGCTTGTAACTCCTGTCGGTTTATTTACAAGATTAAGCTTCCATGGGCCGGAGCCTATCTTGACAGATATATTACTCTCCTACCCTATCATTACAATTAGTAATACAGCACCAACATACACATCACATTACTTTTCCAGTGTACTGGATTTACATATTTCCTGGAATCACTGCGACTGAACCTCAGGGCAGTGTCATACAAAGTGGAATATCCTTTTGGAGCACCTCTGTCATGCACAATTACAATTTAAATATTAAAAACGTCATATTTGCTTGAAATATAGACTCCAACCCAATTATTAAAAGCCAAGAGCACAATTCTGACCTCGTCCTAATGAAATCATTCATTTTATTTGGGGGGGGGGTCACACAAAGTGGAATATCCTTTTTGAGGGCTGTCGTACCGCAATTCTGGAGCACCCCCGTCATGCAATTTACAATTTAAATATTAAAAATGCCACATTTGCTGAAATATAGCTTCCAACCCAATTATTAAAAGCCAGGGGCACAATTCTGGTCCCACCCAATGAAATCATTCATTCTATGGGGGGGTCACATATATTCATTTATCCCTGTAGGGAGTCCTGGCACCGCAACGACCCTGGGCTGGGCGATGGGCCAGCGGGGCCGGGCGGCCCCAGGGGAGCTTCCTCGCCTCCCTCTTCGCCCCCCCCCGGTGGGGAAGAGCATTTGCCCCCATTGCCCCCTCGGGGCTCCGTCGCCCCCCATCCAAGGGGGACGCGGCGGCGGAGGTCGCTCCCCGCGCCCTTCACTCACCTCCCGGGGCTGAGGGAAGCGGGGCTCGCGGACTCTGGTCAGTCAACGCGGCTCCGCCCCACGCGAAGCGTCCGACGGCAACGAATGGAAGGCGCGGCCGCCAAGCAGGGCCCGGCTCTGGGACAAGGCCACTGCGCCTGCGCAACCTCCCAGAGGAGCAGTGCGCCTGCGCGGTGGGACCGACGGCCCGCCCCCTGACCAATCGAGTCCCTCCTCTTCTGCGGCGCCTCCTCTCCGCGCTGGGCAGCACCCGCTTATTGCGCCTGCGCTCGGGAGGGCTGCGTTCCGGAAGGAGAGCGGAGGGAGGGTTCATCCTGACTGCGCTTGCGCGATAAGACTGGGCGGGGTGGGGGGGAAGGCGGGGCTGGGAGAGAATCTTTGCGGGAGTTGGTGACGCAGTGCGCCTGCGCAGGTGGGAGAGCCGAGTGTGGGAATGATACAAACGTAGGGCGGTGCGTGCATAAAATAAAGCGAGGAAAAGTCCTTGTGAAATAATCTCGGGCATGGGAGGAAATGTTTGCAGAAGGGGTTGGGCTGTTTCTCCGCGGGCAGATAAATGCATGGGTGCAGGGAAGCAAACGTGTCACCTCTTGCACATTTCTGTTGTTTCTCCCAACCGTCTTTCCTGCTGTTAGCAATTTTGGGGAAGGGGGCATGAGTTGAAATGCAACCTACCCTCTGTTTCAGAAGAAGGGCTCCCCCTGAGCATGAGAAACTGCCATCCCGTGCAAGCTTTCCTTGGAAATAAGGAATCTAACCAAAAAAAGAAATTCCACCTTCTCATTTTTAGGACATAAAATATGTTTCAAAAATGGATACATCACGATAGTCTGTTTAATAAGACCTCTGGTGATCCTACACCAGCTTAAAACAACACGTTTCTTGTGATACCTCCAAGATTAATAGTCCTCTATAACTCTTTAAGGCACCATGAGCAATTTTCAGACACTTTTAATTTTTGTTTCTTCAAGTGAATGATGCTAAAATGTGGTTATAATTTTCTTTGTGTGTATTTTATGTGTGTTTTGTGCATATGCAGTGACTGGGTTCATACACAGTTTAGCCAAGGTTTATTAAGCAAACCATAATTGACTCAAGCCGTGAACCAGGAGTTACAAACCACAGTGGATTTGTACAACGTGCTAAATGAAAACCAAATCAATCAAGTTTTGGCTTAATGGTGGTGTGAAATACAGTAGGTCCGTGAGACCAACAGAACCTATCCATAAGCAAGTGTGGTTTGTATAGTGCGGGGATTGAGCCTCACCAGAAGTCTGGATAATTAGGCACAGAAAAGATCATTTTAATGCTAAGAATTGTTGCCCCCTCAGCTGGCTTGGGGGGGGGGGTGTTTAAAAAAAAAAGTTAAAGTTTTGCAGCTGGGTCAGTTAAAAATTGCACAGCTGGAATGCAATTGTGCTGAACTACAGTTTTTATCTTTCCAAAGGTATTTTGCTGTTGGGGAAAGGTGAAAGTGGCAGGGTTGAGTCTCAACCCCCTTCTCCCCCTTGTATGTGTTCTCCCACCGCTGCATGCAAAACTAATATATTATCCACAGCAGTAAACAATTTGTAGTAATCTCTTAGTTTGGCTACTTGCATTAGTTCTCCAGGGCGAGACGAAGTGTCGCAGGAATTCTGAAGGTGAAAAATGTGTGACTTAGCTTTACCATCCATCCTTGGCTGGTTGTTATTTCTGGTAACCCTTAATGGACTTCTGCTGAGTAGGATGGATTATGAGGTTCTAAAGCAGAGCTTTCCAAACTGTGTGTCGTGACACAAAAGTGTGTCGCCACACACAGTCTGGTGTGTCGCCACACAACCCGGAAGCGCTGATCATCATCAGCGCTTCCGGGTTTTCCCGCGGCGACACACCAACGGTGGCATGCAAAAACCCAAAAGCGGCAGCAGCGCTTCCGGGTTTTTGCGCGCTGCCGCAACGGCGGCACTTCCGGAGGTTTTTTTGCGGGAAAACTTTGGAAAGCCCTGTTCTAAAGCAGTGTTTCTCAACCTTGGCCACTTTAAGACGTGTGGATTTCAACTTCCCTGGCTTTATTGATTCGTAATGATTCATAATGTATGCCATTGCTCTGTTGAACTTTTAATTAATGTAGCATGAGAAAATGATTGATGATGTATGATAGATAACACATGACTGCTAAGATGTGACCGGTGATGCTCTGTTATTTGTGAACATATGCTAGATAACACATGCAGTATTATTGTCCCTTAATTCTCCCTTAAATATGAGCATGTGTTAGTTAAATAGCTGTAGTATTATTTTTTCTTAATTTTTCTTTTCTTGATTGTATAATTTATTATTGAGAGCTCTTGCACCGAAGTCAAATTCCTTGTATGTTTAGTCATACTTGGCCAATAAAGTATTCTATTCTATTCTATTCTATTCTATTCTATTCTATTCTATTCTATTCTATTCTATAGATTACATTCTACAGATAAAACTAATACAAAGTATAAAAAGCCAGGGAAGGGAAGAAGGAAGAGAAGGGAGAGGAAGGAAGTAGAAGGGATCAGGGAAAGGGGGAAGGAAGGAAGGAAGGAAGGAAGGAAGGAAGGAAGGAAGGAAGGAAGGAAGGAAGGAAGGAGAAGGGGAGGGATCACGGGAAAGGAAAGGACTCCAACAAGATTTTTTTTCAGAGGATGAAGCTTTATTCAGACTAAGCATGAAGATTATTCCAAGTAGGGGAGTATTTACAAGAGACAGCCCAAGCCGGACCCTCCTAAAGTTTTCCGTCCTTGACATGAAAACGCAAGCAGACTGCATTCCAAACAGATGCCTTTGACTCTGAGAACTTGTCTACGGTCTGCCATCTTCTTGGGGAAGAAAATCTGACCCATGGTCACGGATGATTAGAGGACCCCCTTTCTTCCCCCAGGGGCCAAGAAGCTCTTCCCTTCCACTTTCCTTCATCTACTTCCTTGCAAGTGCCTTTTCAAAGGTGTTCAGGCTGCCTCAGTCATCCCTACAGTAGCAAGCGATCTTCCCAAGGTGCAACCATCTGAGATGCTTGGCCTGTCAGACTGCAACAGAAAGGCAATTTAGCTGGGGCAAATCAGAGCAAAGAGAGAGGAAGGCCGAAGAGGAGAAGGCACCGAGGTTGGAGACCAACCAACGGCACAAATGAGAGACACAAGCAAGCTCAACAAGGACAGCCCAGGTAGAAGGTTGGGCTTCAATCTAGGTCAGGGTTCCCCAAATTGGTCAGTATCGACCTCCAAGGGTCGATAGGACTATCCAAGGTTGCTATTATTATTATTGCTATTATTATTATTGCTGCTATTATTATTATTATTAATAATACTATTACAGGTAGTCCTCTCTTCATGACCATTCGTTTAGTGATGGTTTGGACTTAGAACAGTGTTGGAAAACCGACTTGCGACCAGTCCTCACACTTACGACTATCGCAGCATTCCCCCCCGGTCATGTGATCACGATTTGGGCGCTTGGCAACCAGTTTGCATTTATGACCATCGCAGCATCCTGTGGTCATGTGATCGCCATTTTTGACCTTCCCGGCTGGCTTCCGGCAAGCAAAATCAATGGGGAACCGTGTGATTTGCTTAATGACCACATAGTTCGCTTAACGCCCACGGTGATTCGCTTAATGACCACTGCAAAGAAGGTTGTAAAATCCGGTCGGATTCGCTTAATGACTGCTTTGCTTAGCAACTGAAATTCCAGTCCCAATTGTCATTAAGTGAGGACTACCTGTAGTTAAAGTAGTATGGGGGTTGATGGACAATCTGAAACTTCATGGAGGGGTCGATGAGTTGAAGAGTTTGGGGACCCCCGGTCTAGGTGAAGATTGCCTAGCCCAAATGCTTGCTGAGATCTCCAAAATGCATTTCCCACCCCACTTTCTCCTTCCTTCCAATTTCCCCCCCTCTTTTCTCTTGCAGCGGCTGAGTTCCAAGGCAGCAGACCCCCAGCAAAATACGCTGGCTCCCCATGGGAACCTCATCCTGCACAAACTCGGTCAGTTGGGGTTTCTTCGGTGCTGCCGTGGCCAAACCATGCCATACCTACCGGCTGCAGGGACAAAGGGGAGATTTATTCCTCCGCGGCGGACTTGGAGCTGGCGGATTTGGAGACCTGGATGATCTCCACGGAAGTGAACGCCTTGCTGGCGGAGAGCCGGTGCCTGGTGCGGAGTTTGTTCAGGGCCGATTCGGCCATTCCGGCTCTCTCTTCCGCATCGTCCAGTTCGTGCGCCGTTTTCCGATACCTTGCCAAGCTCTGATTTGCTTGCTCCTCCTGCAGTGAGGATTGGGGTTAGGATGGGAAAGAGGATTTGCACCACCAAGCTGAGAAAAGCAGGTTCAAGGCCAGCTCCCCTTAACCCAGGGGTGGGGAACCTTTTTTCTGCCAAGGGCCATTTGGATATTTATAACTGGGGACCGGGGGGTGGGGGGCGGGTTTTCTGGGATTTCCGCGGACCAGGGGCTGGAGTTTGAGGGCGGGAGCCAATCACAAGCACTGGGGGGCTGGGTTTGTGGGCGGGAGCCAATCGCGTGGAAGGGGTGTGGTTTGCGGGCAGGAGCCAATCGCGTGGAAGGGGTGGGGTTTGCGGACGGGAGCCCCGCAGGCCTTATACGGCCCGCGGGCCTGATGTTGCCTACCCCTGCCTTAACCAGTGGTTTTAATGGTCATGAGCTGCCCAGAGGCACATATGTGAGGTGGGGGAAATATACAAATTGAATAAATAAAATTTCCCCCAAATGTCTAAAGCAAAGTGCAGGGGATGCATTCCTTCTAGGGCTGCAATTGTATTATTTTTTTACATCTTTTCCCAGCATGGTGGGTGGGGCTAAAGCAAGTAGTAGGCGGAGCCACCTATTTTTCTTTATTCCCACAATTTTCCCGCTCTTTTTGACAACTCCCCCCCCCCCATCTCTCTCTTCCTTGTCAGAAGAGCAAGCTGCTGGGAAGATGCAGATTGACCCCTTCGGAGTTAGATCGATCCATCCAAACCACCAGGGAAGTGGTTTTAAAATAAATAATTCATTCCAGTGACTTTAACCATATCAAGGTTAATATTATTATAAATATATCGTGGTCCTTTTAGTTTAAAGGCTCCTTATTTTATATTATGGTGTCATAATCAATTGTAAAATAATATTGCATGAACTATTGTATCCTGTGTCTGTCCTGCACTTAATTATAAGCACTGAATAAATCCATGTTTCTCAACCTTGGCAACTTTAAGATGGGTGGACTTCAACTCCCAGAATTCCCCAGCATTCTGGGAGTTGACGTCCACCCATCTTAATGTTGCCAAGGTTGAGAAACACTGGAATAAATAAATAAAATTCTTGTTACTGTTTCAAGGAGATTAACAAGGCACGTATTAACTACATTGAATACAAATGGCTGTTAGGAAAAAAAATGGTCATAGCGGGAATGTTACACGCCCATCCCCTTTAAGTAATATATGTTGAGACGGGTGGAAAGAAGTACGCTTAAAGGTGACGGTACGTACAGCCTCGTCGATTTGTCTCTTGTATGTCTTCAGTTTGTTCTGCAGCTTTTCCACCAGTTCCTGCATGCGCTGGTTGGTCTTGTGGTCCTCTTCCGTCTGGAAGACCAGCTCCTTCAGACGCCGCTCGTTCTTCTGCAGCATCTTCACCGTCTCCACATGGCGCTTCTGTTCGGAATCTAGTTCGGAATCAAGTTCCTTAATCTGAAAAGGAAACCGAGGCCGAGCTTGTGAGGCCAACCTCAAGGGGGGCCAGGGAGAGCCATAAGAGGCTGGTCTGATGCCACCAAGAAAGTGGGAAGCTTTAGAAACTGGAAATGGGATGGGGGTGGAGAGTTCTTACTCGGGTCTCCAGCTTCATGATGGTGCGTTTCCCGCCTTTCAAGGCCATTTGCTCTGCTTCTTCCATCTTGACCTGCAGGTCCTTGATGGTGACCTCATAGTTCTTCTTGATCTTCTCCAAGTGCATGGAGTGATCCTGTTCCTGCCGCAGCTCTTCAGCCATGCGGGAGGCCTGGAGGGGCAGCCAATGAAGGGGGATTTACCATTGGGAGGTGGTTCTTAAATAATGCATCAATGCTAATACATTTTATAATATTTGCAGTCCACCTCAATCCAAATAGGGCCATGACAAAAACGAGACATTGAGAATCACACACAACAATCAAAAATCATCACTGAAAATCAAACACATCAATTGCTGTACAAGTAACCTAAGTACCCGACACCTGTCGGAACACTGCTTTGCCTAATTGTTGAAATGGTTGTACGGCAGGGACTGTCCATACCTCCAAGGGAAGAGTGTTCCAAAAAATGGGGCCACCACTGAGGAGATCTGTCACCTGGCTCTTGTCCATGAACCTCACAAGGGGGATGGGGCTGGCAACAGTCCCTCTCTAGATGACGAGGCAGCAGATTTGATTTTGATGCAGACTTGTAAAAGAAATCCACCGTTGTCCTCGGCCTTTCACACACGCTGGATCTACTCCAGGAGTGCAACATTTCAAGGTCCGTGTCCTCCTCCAGCATTTTTGAGAACACGGCACAGGCAGGATCACAAAAATCGCTGCCGTCTTAAGCATGGCCACCTCCAAAACATATCTTTACCAAAATATAAAATAGCGTGGTTGTTCTTTGCCTCCTTCTCTGACCCCCCCAGGAAGCTTTCTTCCTTCTCAGCTTATTCTTGGGCAAGAGAAGACGCTCCCAACGTGCCAAGAAGTGGCCGTCTTGCCATTTTTATTTTCCAGGAATGCCTGTGGGAACTATGTAAGGCCAAAAACACTTCTTGGAACCCCAAATGATTCTGGAGGTGGTTCTTTGCCATGTGGCAGCTTCTCCTTTATTACTATATTTACTTTTTAAATTTTGGCAAGTGCCCAGGCCCAGAGGTCGCCTGTCCCTGATCTATCCAATGTGCCTTCATAAAGACAAGGCAGCCTATGTCTAGCCAGCAATTATAACTAGCGGGGCAAAGCACACGTTTGAAAAGGGTTCCGTCATTCATGGGAATGCACCAATGAAGCTTTCTCCAAGCTCCAGAACTGCAAACTCACGTCGGCCACAGCTTTCTTCGCTCTCTCATCCGTTGTTCGGAACTCGCTGATGAGTTCCTCGTGTTCATTCGTTATGCGCGTGAGGTCAGATTCCAGCTTGCGTTTGATCACCAGCAGGCTCTGGTTCTGCAGAAGGAAGAGGAGGCGTCAAAGTAGGACCCGTTAAGCCAGGGAAACTCGAGGGATGGATCAAGACCCCCCTTGGGCATGGCCAGCAACTTGAAGAGGGAACATGTTTGCACAGGCAAAGCCAGAAAGCTGTCAAAACCTGATCTAGGATTTGCTCCTCGCTACCTGGTCCCAAGGCCAGATGGGGTGATTGCGGTATGGCAAAGTTGGGGACCCTGTGTAACATATACTACATACCGTACATAAAATGTCATGGTTAACAGTGGTAGATTTATGTCATGCCCAACTCTAACCCCGATGAAACAATTACTTTATTCATGGGGGGGAGTCCTGAAAATTCATTCATCATCTTAGGCGACTGTGATATCCCAACATTTGAGGACTCCTCCATTAAATGAAACTAGATTGTTCTTCAAACAGCAACCAGTTTTTGTGATGATCCCAACAACAATGCCCTAATAAACACTTCTCAATGCAGTTCGTTAAAATGCATATTAAGCTTTATTCAGGATGCATGTTAACTGAAGCACTCCTAAAGATCAGAATGCGGATTCCTGCCAAACTGTACCATCTTAACTTCCCCCCTTGCCCGCCAAATTACCAACCGATCATCTCATGATGCAAACATTCTCATCTCCACACTCCTGCAGGTGGGTGACCTTGACGAAGCCGTTTCCAGCCTCTACCAACAGACACAACACTCAACGGCCAGTCCCCCTCCCAACCGTTCTCAAAACATCTCTAGCCCTAATCCCAATGGCAGGATTCATAGACATGAACCCTGACAGTTTTAAAGGTTGCCTTACAAGTGGCAGTTTGGATTATATGTTTTTGTGCAATAGAGATTACTCAGTTAAGTGAAATAATGTAAGGCAGATCACCAGTTTATGGTGAAAACTAAATGATGGTCTCATAAGTTGCATCACTGGTTTTTTTTCCCTGAGCCAAGAAGGAGTACAGGTAATCCTCGACTTACGACCACAATTGGGACTGGAACTTCTGTCGCTAAGCAAGGCAGTCACTAAGTGAGTCACGTCCAATTTTACAACCTTTTTTGCCACGGTCGTTAAGCAAATCACATGGTCCTTAAGTGAATCTGGCTTTCCCCATTGACTTTGCTTGTCGGAAGCCGGCTGGCAAGGTCACAAATGGCAATCACGTGACCCCAGGATTCTGCAACCGTCGTAAATACGTGCCGGTTGCCAAGTGCCTGAATTTTGATCACGTGACTGCAGGGATGCTGTGACAAGTCGTAAGTATGAGGACCTGTCGTAAGTCACTTTTTTCGGTGCTGTCATAACTTCAAACAAATGGTCATAAGTCGAGGACTACCTGTACATGTGTGGAAGGAGGTACAAGCCAGATTAGAACTGCAGCCTTGAGGAGGGGGCTTTATTCTCTTAGCCGCAGTAACTGGAAGCCCCCTTCCACAAATCAACTATGCTTTGCCCACATCAATTTCTCATATTTTCAATGCCCTCCCAGTAGCTGGAATTCCCTGCATGAATTACAAATGATTGAAAACAATAAAGCTACCCGTTCTCCAAAGGACTGCTTACATCAAAAACAGAATCCACGGCCCGTTATCCTGGATTTAAACAGGAGATGATTTCCTTGCCTGGAATGATTATATTGTAATTTCACCGTTTCTGTTTTATAGCTCCCTTTTGGATTCTTGATTTCATGAGCTCAGTTTATTACAAGGACCAATGCCCACCCGTCCTTCCCCACAAGAGTTGGGGGCCACCAGCATTGTCTCACCTGAACATTGAGTTCGTTGTGCCTTTCGGAGACGTCCACCAGTTCCTGCTCGATGAGTTTGCGCGAACGTTCACTGCCCTCCAGGCTGGTGCGCACCTCTTCTAACTCCGTCTGGAGAAGACTGAGGCGGCGTTCTTGAAGATTGTACTGCTCCCGCAGTTCTTCATGCTGGCGGGCATCTTCGTCCATCTGGATCTGAAGGTCCTGGAGGCAGACAAGTGTCAGAAGCTTAGTCTGAGCCATCAGGGACCAGTCAACAGGGTGCTTGGAGGTCCAAGAAGTATGTCCAGTCCTGGATCTTAATCTACCTGCTGCCTTTAAGCTCCCACATTTACCTAGGCTAGAACTTTGGGGAGACGTGACTTGCCTTAAAAACAAGCTCATGTATAGCAAGGAGATAGGCAAATGAAGTCCTCAAGGAATGTAATGTGTAAGTTCCTACTTGTGGATATACTGTATACTATAGTTTTGCAAATCTATTGTCAGCTCTGCAATAAGCCTTCAATGAGATTCCTTCTGGGTTGTGGCGGGAAGATGAGTTGCACCAACAGCCCACCAACCATGGAGAATTGAGGAAGTAATCGGCCAAGGATCCGAAGGTCTGGAATGTTGCAGTGTGCCTTTTTTTTAAGGATAGCTTTACTTTTTGCTGGCTCTGAAGGCCTGGCTAAATATTCAACCTGGCTACTACAGATGAGGAGCCACCAGTGGGAACCCTCTCAAGGAGAGCCAGTGAGGTGGATGAGGAGCAAGGGGGCCCAGGTTCTGGTCCATCTCAGCCACAGAGGCTCCCTGGGTGACTTTGGACCAGACGTCCTCTCAGGCCAACCTGTCTCGTGGGATGGGTGTGGGGAGGAAAATAGGAGGTAGAGCTGCTATATCAGGAAGCAGACTCAGATGCTACTGCTTTTGCTCCACCCTCTTCTTGTCCCCTTTCACCTTGATCTGCTGCTGGAGTTTCTTTAAGCTCTTGACCAGCTCGCTGTTGTTCTTATTGGCATGGTCCAGCTGGATCTCCATTTCATTCAGGTCTGTCTCCATCTTCTTTTTCAGCCGCAGAGCTTCAGCTCGCCCTTTGGCCTCCATTTCCAAGCTAGACTGCAGAGACTCGATGGCACGCTGGTGGTTCTTCCTACAGAGGTGAGCAAAGGCCATACCATTCCAGGCACATCTTGACCTCCAAGGAAATCCTACCACATTCCATGAGTTGTCAATGCTGGGTTCTCACCCCACACTGAACCATCTCATGAGAATTGTGACCCCAATTTGGAGGCTGTGCAGGCTAGGATGATGGGAAGGGAATCCCACAACATAGGGAGAATATTGACTTGAAGAGGAACGATCCAAACCTAGTGGCTTCAAATTCCTCCTCCTTCTCGTGGATTCTCCTGTCAATGTCTGCTTTGACTTGGGCCAGTTCCAGCTGAATGCGGATCAGCTTGCTTTCTTCCACCTGTCAGCAAACAGAGGAGCAGAACCATGGCTTGTTTTAGGGTTAGAACCATGGCTTGTTTTAGGGTTAAAGGTGGGGTAGATTGAGGGGCGTGGTGGCTCAGCGGGTAAGCTGCCAGGCTTGTCGATCGGAAGATCGCAAGTTCGGAGGTTCGAATCCCTAGCCCCGCATGACGGAGTGAGCTCCCGCATTCGCTCCAGCTCTTGCCAACCTAGCAATTCGAAAGCATGCAAATGCAAGTAGATGAATAGGTACAACTTCGGTGGGTCATGCCAGCCACATGACCGTGGAAGCGTCTTCGGACAACGCTGGCTCTTCGGCTAACAAACGGAGATGAGCACCGGCCCCTAGAGTCGGACACGACTGCACAAATGTGCGGGGGGAACCTTTACCTTTTTTAGATTGGGGGCAGCCCCCACATTTTTCCATAGTTCGTGGATCCCTTCTAATCCCTACTGACACCAAGCAATGGCACAGTATCTTTATTACAGGCAGGAAACACACTTCCGCGTATGTCCTAAAGTAGGCTTTAAACTCCAGATTGCTCCGCATACAATACATACATACAATAGTAGCCCTCCCTATCACCGGTGGATCTACTGTTCTGCTTAAGCAGATCTTTGTATTTATGAAACCAGTAGTCGGAGAAGGAGACTAAGCCAGCTGTTACCCAGATATCCACTTCCTAGCAGCTATTTTTGTGGTTTCAATCTGAAGAAGCCTTCCATCTTGTGAGCAGCCTGCAGTCTGAAGTGGCGCAGGCACACCTAAATCTTGTCACCTCCCAAGGACAGCCAGGCTCTGGCCTCAGTTTCCCCAAACAGGAATCCCAGGGCTCTTCTCATGTGGCAAGGTAACCTTTTGTGTATGCATCCTTGGGCCCTCTTCGCTGAGCCAAGGATGGCTCCATGGATGATGATGAAGGGCCAGAATGACTAAACAAACTGAAGATGCTAACATGTCTAGGAAGGTTCTCAGTCATCCAGGTGGAATTGTCTGTAGCTTGAATCATGTCAACTGGATTTCTATTTTCTCAGTGGAAACGTTTCGCTCCTTATCCAAGGAGCTTCTTCAGTCTGAGCAAAGTTAGTAAGGGAATCCTAAATATGTTTCTAGGTGGCTGTGTGACCTTACACCTGAAGATGCTAACATTTCAAACATTACCTCAAGGGAAGCCTCAGCTTCCTCCAGGGCCACCTGGAGCTCATCTCTCTCAACTTCCAGCTTCTTTTTCATCTTCTGAAGTTCATGGACACTCCTCCCTCCCTCGCCCAGCTGGTCAATCAGATCTTTGATTTCCTCTGAGAGAAAAAGGAAGCATGTACACATGAGACTCATTCAAGCGGACCATTAAATTTCAGGACCATGGACTTTCCCCATGGCACACACACCAGCCTAGTTAGTTAAAGAAGCTGGATTACGGCTTTGAGGGAATGCTCAGCCCAGCGTGACTTATTTCTTTGCATCTTTTGACAGCTGGCCGACAATTGCAAATGTGGCCTCTTTCCAGAGATGCTTTAGATTGGGTTCTTGTACAGTACTCTGGAGCAGTGTTTCTCAGCCTTGGCACCTTTAAGATGTGTGGACTTCAACTCCCAGAATTCCCCAGCCAGCTGGCTAGGGAATTCTGGGAGTTGAAGTCCACATTTCTTAAAGGTGCCAAGGTTGAGAAACACTGCTCTGGAGAGCTGTTTTGCAGCAACAAAAGTCCTTGGGGTCTCAATATGACAAAGGAGGAAGTTTCACATACAGTATGTATGCTAAATTAGGCCCATGGGCAAAACTGACATGCCTCATACAAGGTTGGAAAACCTGTGGACCATACAATGCCCTGAAATACAGTTTTGCAGCATAATTTCTAGAATCTGCTGGAATCGGGAGATGAAGATTTGCGGCATATCCTAAAGAGAGGTAAGATGCCATCAGTTTTTTTCAGCTGGAAACAAAACAAGGCATGTCGACCAAAACCTCGCTCATTTACGCACATTACCATCTTCAATCTGCCTGGGGCAGTCCACAAATACAAAACGTTTAAAAGAGGTGTAATCATGAATCATGAGCCAGTTTGGTGTCATGGTTAAGGCATCAGGCTAGAAACCGGAAGACCGTGAGTTCTAGTCCCGCCTTGGGCACAAAGCCAGCTGGGTGACCCTGGGCCAGTCACATTCTCTCAGCCCTAGGAAGGAGGCAATGGCAAGCCACTTCTGAAAAACCTTGCCAAGAAAACTGCAGGGACTTGTCCAGGCAGTCTCCGAGAATCGGACACGATTGAACAGATTAAAAAAAAGTCATGAATCACCAAAAAACTTGTGTACTCCTGGTATCCATATACTGCACACACAAATAGACAATAACAGAGACATAGGTATATAAATGTGAATGCACCCAGCCTAGAATAGGCTCTGCAGAGTGCCTGTCTAGGTGGATCCCAAGTAGGATCTGTTAGAAGGTAGATCCCTAGCATAGCACTCTCCCTGTTCTTCCTGTACTTGCCCTGGAGAGTCTTGTTTTCCTTCTTCACAGACTCCAGCTGCTCTAGCGCTTCTTCATAGGCTGTCTTGAGCTTGAAGTTCTCCGTCATGTACATGCGGCACTCCTTCTGGGAATTGTCCAGCTCTAACTGGAGCTCCTCGCACTTCTGCTGCCACTCCGCCAACATCTTGTCAAAGGCCCGCTGCTTCTTGTCCAGGACCGCACAGGCTGCGTTGGCCTGGGAGGGAGGAGAAGACGAGCGTCACACACAACCTGGATGTCCCCCTCGGATCATCCGGCTTCTACTCCAAGCCTGGTTTCTAGGTCTTCGTAGGACAGGTGGAAAGTTGTTTTTAAGGTGGGCAGTTTTTCTAACAGGGAACCAACTCTCCCCCTCTTTGGTACTGATGCTGAACCTGGCAGGATATTTATTAATAAGAATAGTCATTACAATTCGTGGCTAACAGCTTAAGCTCAGTGGCTTCATTTGGGTTAATATGCTTGCCCAGAGGTGGGCAATCTTCGCCCTTCAGACCCATTTTTGCTGCCTCCAGAGCCCTCCTAAGTCACATCTCCAAGATTTCACAACAAATCTAATTGTTGCTATTCTATTTTAAACAAACTAGGGTCTCAAAACAGCCTATTAAGCCCTCAGTAGAGGAAACTAATTTATTTGGCTTCAGCGCCTTCCCAGGTAAGAAAGATCTAATAAGAAGCCAACCCACAATTGCAGGGTAGATTTTGTTACCCTGGATTTCAGTTTTACTTGCTTCCCCCAGTATTTTTGCTGGGTTCACACATTATGCCAAACCTTATCTGGCTCGTTTGGTGTTGCCATACCACATTGTGCAAACCCGGTCAGTTGGGGATCAGTGCCAAGAAGGGACCATGATCCCCAGGAGCAGCAGTAAGACCTTGTTATTTGACCTTTTCAAGATCCAACGTTAGATCTTCCACTTCCATCTGGAGCTTCTGCTTGTTCTTCTCCATGCTGGCTACCCGGGCTTGTGCAGTTTCGGCCGCTTCCTCTGCCTCCTGGAGACGGGCAGTCAGTTTTCTCCTGCAAGAAGACCGCAAGAGAAGAAAAGACTTGCCAGATATGAAATAAGTCAAACAACACAGGGGAAATGATAGCCTTCCAAGTATCACTGAACTATAGTTCTCAGAACCCATCATCAGGTTGCTGGGAGTACTAGTCCTACCACCTTACTCACTTGGTCTCTTCCAGCTCCTCTGTTCTCTGAATGGCATCAGTTTCATATTTGGTCCTCCAGATCGTAACTTCAGTGTTGAGCTTGGAGACTAAGCGTTGGAGCTCAGCTTTTCCTGCCTGGTCTTCCTCCAGCTGCTCCTTGATCAAATCCAGGTCATGTTTGGTGTTGGCCAGACTTACCACTGCAGCACTTCGGGCCTAAGGACACCAAAAGTGTGGCTGATTAATGTATTTCCCCCATATTTATTTTTCTTTGTTTATAGTTCCTCTTGTAAGACCTTCAGCCCAAAGCAGATGAAAATCAGAAATAGCAACAACGTTTTTTAAAAAAAGATTTTAAATTATCAAAAAAGAACAACACTTTATGGTATGGTTGATTTCTGAATTTCTGGCAGATTTTGACCATCCTCCTAAAAGCCAAAACTGATTAGTCTGTTGTGTTTTTTGCAGGAGGTGTCCAAAAAATTATGCTATTGCTTTTTATGGCAACCAGTTTCACCTATAGAACCATGAAGGTGGCTTCTCCAGGATGATGGGATCTGTGGCCATGTGGAGAGCACCAACTTGTGTGATCTTTGGATACTGTGATTCCCAACCTCCAGAACTAGGTGAATTTGGACTCCCTATTTCTTTGTCTTTGTGCTTAGTTTCCATTATTTTGATTTTAATGAGCAGATGTGCCCATCGTTCCTAGGCCTTGCCTTGGACTCTTCATCCAGCTGTCGCTTGAAGTCATCCACTTGGGAAACGAGGGATGTCTTGACACGAAGGACCTGGTTGAGCCGTGACTGGCCTTCTTCATGCTCACGGCTCAGCTCGTTGTTCTCAGCTGCAGGGGAAGGATTAAAAGAGGAAAGGAGGAGAACTGGGTTATTTATGTATTTATTTGGCCACCCATCTCACCAATGCTCGGTTGGGCAATGCTTCAATCAGCATGAGCAATCTTTGAATGGCCAGGGGCAGAGCTTTCCAAACTGTGTGTCGCGACACAAAAGTGTGTCGCCACACACAGCGTGGTGTGTCGCCACACCACCCGGAAGCGGTGGTGCGTGCACGGTGGCAGCGGCAGCCGCTGCCGCCGCCGCCGCCGTGCAGGCACAAGCCACCGCACGCCCCCCTGCGCCACCGCACGCCCCCCCGCACTGCCGCCGTGCCCACACGCCCTCCTGTGTCGCCGCCGCGTGCGCGCACCCCCGTGCCGCCGCACCGCCACTGGCGTGTCGCCAGCGGCGGCACTTTGGAAAGCCCTGGCCAGGGGACTGAACTTCACCCTATGAAAGTGAGGGTTGTAGAAGATGGGGCCAATGGGTGAGGACACATGCGTGGGAGTGGAGATGAGATTTCTGGTTTTTTTCTGACTAGTCGGTACATTGAAACCCTTTCTTTTGTCTCTATTTTCTCTTCTTTAGCTGAGCTATGCCTAATTTAGAATGCAACCCATAGCTTTTGTTTGTTCTCTGCTTCAAAGTGGCAGGGAATCTTGCACCGAGTTTTGGCCGTCAATTCACCAAAATTCAGTGATGCAGCTGAAGGAACACAAAAAGAAAGGGACAAGATAAATCAAGTCTGGCCTTCAGAGGTCGCCCATCTGGAATCTAGCTTTTCCTTGAGGGAAACACAATTTCTTTAAGGTATGGACTAAAAACTAAAGACATGTGGATGGATTACGACACCTCATGTTAAAGAACATGAGGCTGGAGTTATTGGGCGAGGTGACCATGGTGGGAAATTGTGGAAGTCTGGAGATCACCCAAGGAAACCAACCTTGGAGTCTGTTCCTGACAGCATTGATTTCTGCTTGATTCCTTTCCAACTCAGCCAACCGAGCGTTGGCTTCGGCCAGGTTGTCCTCCAATCTGCGGACGTGAGCCTCGGCATTAATCTGCAAGGATATAGAAGAGGAGGCAATTTCAGAATGATCCCTATTTCCTACAAGCTACAACCCTTAGAAGTAAGTGGTTAGGACTTCCCCAGTACTTTGCCTCCCAGTCAGAGGGATGCGAGGAGAAAAAGCTTTAAAGACATTGCAAGACTGGTCAATACATTTCGAGTAGGAAAAGTAGTCAGAGTTGGACCTTGAATCTCTTCTGTTTCCTCTTTCATAGTCTCCTCTCCCCATGACACTTTCTCTTGATGGGGGAAAAGATACAGGACTCTCTCCTATTGTACCAGTGCCTCCACTACAGGTGACTTATAGTAGTACTGCATCCAGTAGCTCAAGCCATCCAAGGGGCCAGTAAAGATCTACTATGTTCCTGATTTTGACCTGGTCTCTTCAATCAGAGTAATTCACCTCATGGCAAACGGCTAAGATGGGACACGGTGGCTCAACAGGTTAAACTGCTGAGCTGTAGGCTGCAGATCAGAAGGTCTGCAGTTCGAACCCCGTGCAATGAGGTGAGCTCTCGTTGCTAGTCCCAGCTCCTGTCAACCCAACAGTTCGAAAGCCTAGCAAGTAGATAAATGGGTTAAGTGGGGTAATTTGCTGGCGTCCTGTCGGGAAGTCGGCACCACCGGAGGAAAGGATCGGAGGAAGATCGAATGGCAGGCGGTGACGACGGACCCGGATGCAACAGCTACAGGACGTCAGCAGCCAGCTCAAGGCATCCTGGGAATTGTAGTCCAGAGCCTGGAAGAGTCGGTTCCCTTACCCCCTCCCCTCACGCGCGGTGAAAATGGTGATTTGTAAAAATTGTATAATTAATGTATATATATGCTTGTAAGCCGCCTAGAGTCCTCCATTAGGGAGGGGATAGGCGGGGTATAAATACCACAATAAACAAACAAACAAACAAACAAACAAACAAATAAGATGACAAAGAGAAGATGCTGGTTGGGAATCCAGCCATGAGGTTGGGGTCCCCAGCCTAGCACAATGGGGTTCCCTCTCATTCGTCTTACCTTGGATTTCTGGATATTTTCCATGCTGCTGCTGAGATCGTCAATCTCGGCCTTCATGACCTGCTTGTCTTTGTCCAACTTGGACTTGACCCTCTGCAGGCTCTCGAGGTGTTCCGTCATCTCGGCCATGGTGTCGGTGTGCTTCTTGCGCAGGGTGGACGCCGTGGCCTCACTCTGCAAGGCGGCTTCTTCCAGTTCTCGCCGAAGCTTAAGCAGCTCAGCCTCCCGCTTGCGGTTTTGCTCAATCTGGGAGCAGAGGGCGGAGCGGGAAGAGGTAAGAATCTCCGTCCCGTTGACCCGGTCTTCCTTGCCCACAACTGAAATGAAGCCGGTTCATTTCTGGGATGCACCTGGAATCCTGCTATTCCCAGATTTCAAATCTTTAGACAAATGAGGTTACTTCAAGGACTCTTGTGGTTACTTCAAGGACTCAGTTCCTCGGTGTGTAAAATGAGCACAGCCATCTGTTGCCTTGATTGATGTATGCTTACCTGAGCTGTAGTTGCTCCTCCGGCCTCTTCAAGCCTATCGGTGAGATCTTCCAGTTCCCGGGAGAGATCACTGCGTTGCTTCTCAATCTAAAAGAAAGTTAGGAGACTAGAATTATAGCATTCTTCCTTCCTTCCTTTGTATTCTTTCCAAATACATTGTCCTAAAATGGTCCATAAGTAAAGACGAGGAGACAACAACAAGCAAGATAAATGGAAACAGTGCCAATGTTCACACACGGTGCTAAACCAGGGATAACTTTACTGACTAAGCCATGAATGGATGGGTTCATGTAAGCGGTAAGCCATGGTTTATATCCAGCGCATTGACTGCATTTACCCAACACACTAACCCAAACAAGCAAGCCGTATTATCATGTAGTATGTTATGTGACCCAAATTGTTACCTGTTATTTTTTAACCCATGGAACTGAACATGGAGCCCCACAAAGTGATGGTGACATGGTAAGATCCAAATCATCCTATCAAAATGTTCTGTCCTGAATCGGTTACAAAACACAGGTTACAGCTGCAAAAAAGGCTGATTTGAACTTCTGGCAGTGTTTCAAGGTTGAGTGGTTTCGAACTCCAAACGGGGTGTTTCAAACATGACACGAAGAGTTTCAGAATCAAAATGATTTGGATTTGAAACGTTTGGCACAGCCCTGCAATCCATGTAAGGGTTCTAAAATGCTTTGGAATTAGGAGAGTCATCATTGTCTTGAACACAATGGGCCAAGTCTTTGATTATGGACAAAGAGATTTACCTTTGCCCTTATAGAACGTTCCGCTTCCAGTTCTTCTTCCAGCTCTTCAATTCGAGCCTGTTAGAAGCACAATACAATGAGATATGAAGCAATATTTTGAGATAGGGTAGCTAAGAGTGTTTAAAGAAGCCAGGTTCACCCCATACCAAAGTTAGGGAGGTAAGACTCAGGAAAAATTGCATGACTTCTTGCTGAGGGGAGGAGCCACAGCAGAGTATATGAAGCTGCCTCTGGAAATGGCTAAGGACTAAATAAGACTTGACTCCAGATAATCTCCTATCTAGGTGACATCTAGGAATACATTTTCTTTCACAGTCAAAGTCAACTTCATCCCTTGACAAACTACTCTGAAAGCCCTGAGAAATTTAGCTGCCTCATGATAGAGGCATGGTATTCCTCTTAGAATAGCCAAAGCTGGATGGGAACAGGGGACCTGATACTGTTGGCCAAAGGTGATTATGGGATAAGGTGGTGGAGTGAGACAAATAAGGCTGTCTGTCTTTCTCTTACCTGGTGTTCCTTCAGTTTTCTCTGAAGGGTGGAATTCAGAGCCTGCTCATCTTCTATCTTGGAGTTGATAGAATTTATCTCTAAGTCTCGCCTGCAAGAGAAGATGCAACAGGCTTATTAAAAGACTCTGTGGATTTGTTCAAACAACGTAAGTTTGAGCTCGGGTTAGCAAAACACAACTGGAATGTTCACATAAAGTGCTCTGCTCAAACAAATAAGCCATGGTTGGGTTTCCACAGCCTCCTGAACCACAAAATGCCTACCTACCTACCTACCTTTTTATCTTAACCTAGATGTTGGGCGAACACATCCAGAAGGCAGTAATAATCAAGATCAAGCTTCCCAATCTAGTGTCCTCCAAGTGTGTTGGATTACATTTCCCAGAATCCTCCAGACGTCAACTCCTATGCCAGCTCAGTCAAGTGTTGTTTTTTTCCCAACAAACCAAGGGTTCATGTGAAAGGAGGAGCCCGCCACTTACTTCTTCACCACCTCTTCCAGATCTAGCTTAGTCCTCTCCATCTCATTCAGATTTTCAATGGTCATTTTCAAGTCACCCTCAGCCTTGCGACGGGCCTTTTCCACCTCGGCACGGATTTTCTTTTCTTGTTCCCAGTTGTCTTCCAACTGGTTGAGACAAGCCAATGAACCAAAAGGAAAAAAAAAAGGGGGGGACCCATTTACCAGTGCAATCAAGGAAATAAAAACACACAACTAAGAGGTTGATCAGGCAAAGGTTTTTGCTATCTCTTTTCTCTGCCAGTGGAAACTGCTACAAAATGTGGTGTGGTTCCAAGGATCCAGCTCCATTCTACAGCCTTTGATTTGGTGGCCTTATAAACCCAAATGATGATCATAGAATTTCAACTCATCAGTTACAAAAAAAATCGCATTACTTGGAACAACAGTGCTTGGATTATAACCCTATCTTTACCTCTCCTAGATCCTTTATCTATTCATTTATTCATTTAAAGAATTTATATGGCTGCCCAACTCAAGCAATCTACTGTTAACTCTGGGCAGCTTACAAAAACAACTAAAATAAAATCGAAGTGAACAATAACAGTAATAGTCACTAATATGCAATCCGGCTCAGATTCCTACCCTCTTCCAATAGGAACTTATTCATCCCAGCCTCATAACCAAAATAACCAAGTTTTAAAATCCTTCCTAAAGGCCATCAGGGTCTTTAGATGGTCTGAGGTCAACAGAAACCACATCCAGTCCAAACTCTCTGACAGACAGTATGTAAGTCACTTTTGTGAAGAATGGGAGCAAGATGAAGCCCTGCATCAGATTCCTGACACCGGGCAATGGTAGTGAAAACGCCACTGCGTTCTCCCCATAAAAACCTATCGGAATGTGGCCGTGAAAGGCTGATCCATCCTCTGCAGAAAGAGAATTCAGTGCTGACCTCGTGTATCTGAGTGCTGAGTTTACTGTTGGTCTTCGTTAGGTGGTTCACTTTGTCTTCCTCAGCTTGAAGGTCGTCCAGCGTTTTCTGCAAAGAAGCAGAAGCATCACAAGGAGAACATCCCAAGCTGAAGGAACAGCTCAAGGAAAAGCTGAAGATGCCTCTTCTCCACGTTTAAAATCATAAATGACAACCACTTCCCAAAATGTTGCCAAGAAAACTGCAGGGACGTGTTCATGTAGCTGCCAGGAGCCCAGACTGACTCAAGGGTAGCCAACAAAGAAGCCCCATTCCACCTCTATGTTACAGAAGCTGGAGCAGGGATGGGGACCTTATATGTTGTCTTTGCATACCGTAAATCTTTTCCTTGACCAAAAGGTGGGGCTGTGATTCGTAAAAATCCATACGATAAACCTAGACCTTGGGTGAGTCAACGGAAAAAAGGCTGCTTCTTCTCACCTGCTGTAGCTCCTCCAGTGCCCTTTTCTCCTTCTGGAGTTTGGCAACCGAGTCATCCCGTGCTTGAAGGTCACCAGTCAGAGTTCGCACTCTGTGATCAAGAGCCTTGAAAGAAGCAAGACAGATTCATAGAACAACCCAGAGCTGGGCCATTCCTCTGAGTAGATGACCAAGCTAAGATACACAGTTAGGACCATTTCCCCTCTAGTGGACTTTGTTTTCTGGTGAGTAAAAAGATGGAAGAAGAAGAAAAATGGGAGAAGACGTGGTCTGATCCTCCCATCCAATGTTATGAATAAGACATGACAAGAGTGACCTTGTTGGAAGTGCTCGCAACCCAAACCACGTCTTCAAAGAAACTGTCGGTTTCCGAGTGCCACCAGGGACAAAATGCTCACCTGTTTCTCTTTTTCCGTCTTAGCCAATGTGGTTTCCAGCCCCTCGAGGTCTCGCTTGAGATCATTAAGTTCTGCTTCCAACTTCCGCTTGCTGGCACTCAAGGAGGCAGATGAGCTTTCTTCCTCCTCCAGACGTTCTTTCATGTCTGAGATCTGGCTTTCCATGTCCATCTTGGCCTTCATCATTTGAGTAAGGCGCTCTTCTGCATCCATCAGGTTCTCTTGTTCCTGAAAGGGGGAGAGGGGATACCGGAATTCTCTTGTTATTCTCAATGACCATCGATAGAAGGTCATGGTGCTGGCTAGTAGCTTGGCTGTCTTCAAAAAAGGTCTGGTCTAGTTGATGGGAGTCATGGAGATCAATGGCTGTTAGCCTTGATGGCTGTGGGACTGCCTCTGAAGGCCATCTGTTGGGAGACGAGCGGGCTTCCTGGTGCAGTTGGTGGGCCACTGTGAGAACGGACTGTGGGGGTCTGATCCAGCAGCAGGGCACAGACTAGGTTCTTATGTTCTAACATCTACCCAGTTATATTTAAAAAAAACACAGGTCAATTGGACTGTGGACTGGACCAGCCCTATTATTAGGCAGGAGGATTAGCTTGGGATCAACGTTTTTAAGGGGTGCCAAACTATTAGAATTTCAATTCAGTCTGTATGATGATAGGTCAAAGTTTATTTTTCAAATATTCAAATTTTAAAAATTATCTCTAAGCTGGCTTGCTGAGAAATACGGCATCACGTCATCTTTTAGCATGATTTTTCTCCCAACAACTTATCTGGACCCGCATGACAAGTGGAAGAAAAGATACCTGGATACCTAGAACCCAGGGCACAGGGCACAGAGCAACCTCACTGTTTTACCTCCTGGTAAATGGATATAAATGGTTCTGCCCCTTATGGCAGCCATTCTGTGAAAATGCATACCATCCAAAATGTCTCTAGCCCCACCCACTTCTGGAGTGCACTCCTCAATATCTCATGCAAAGCTTGAGATGACCCTCAAGCCAACGGAAGTTGCCCATCCTTGCTCCAGGATAAATTTTGGAGACTCACAGCCTGCAGTTGGATGGTCAAATCATTCTTCTCTTGGCTGAGAGTGGCCAACTTTTCCTCTAACTCCTTGATGCGATCCATCAGTTCTTGAGTCTTTGACATGGCATTCCTCAGCTCCTCCTCCTTTTCTTTCATCTCCTCCTCTTGCCGGGCCACGTTCAGCAGAGGTTTCACCTGCAGGTCGGAACCAAAGTAGAGGATGAAGCACTCTGTGGCTTCTGGCCATCCCTATCAGAACACAGCTATGCTGTGTAAGCCTCCATCACCTTTACATCAAATGGAAAGGCACAAGGACTAGATATGTCAATGAAGATTCTCAGTCATCCAGGTGGAATTGTCTGTAGGTTGAGTCATGGCAACTGGATTTCTTTCTTTTGGTTGAAACGTTTCGCTGCTTGTCCAAGTAGCTTCTTCAGTCTGGGCAAAAGTTGGCTTGATTGATTTATTAGCTTGATTGATTGATTGGCCAATCAGGTGTCAGGTCAACCCTGGAAGACATATATGGGGTCCCCTCACCAACTTTTGCCCAGACTGAAGAAGCTACTTGGACAAGCAGCGAAACATTTCAACCAAAAGAAAGAAATCCAGTTGCCATGACTCAACCTACAGACACAAGGACTAGAATTGTGCTTGAGGTGGAAATCAACTGGATCCATCCAAAATACCCACTTCTACCCCATGTCCAAAAAATCTGAGACTTTCTAAGAGTACCCTTCTCCGTTTTCTATTCGCTTTTTTAAAAAATGGCATGATATTATATATTGACAACCTTACAGAAGATGTTTTTTATGCATTATACTCAGACAGACAGACTACACGGACATTTACATCGTATTTCAGAATACTGAAGAACATGGTAGCCAAAACAATTTGCTCTCAGACTTAGATTGCTGTGTGTTTGTCACTGTAATTTTGATAGATTTCTGCCCATATGTACTAGCTGAGAATGTGGTCAAGAATGTGGTGTGGGTGGGCCGCAGGGCATCCATTGCACTCCTGAGCAACTCCTTCCACCCACCCTCCAAATTTATTTAAAATAACAGTAAGAATAAAGAAGATATTTTTTTTAAAGTTATCATCTTAAAGGATCACCAAATCTTGTGAGATTTCAATTGTTGGGGAAGTGGCTATGAAGTGACATTGCAGCTCAAGAAAATACTGAATACACATACAGACACACACAGAGAGATAATAGAATACAAACTTTTGGTCGGAATCAGTTCCACCCTTCTGCCTCATTAACAATTAACCGTATCACCAAAGAGTGTTTCTTACTGTTGAGTAACAGGTGGAGAACTTCTCTCCTGCTTTCTTGTTGTCCAAAGCCACCCATTGACTAAAAACAGCAGCTCCCATTCTGTTCTGATAAAACACGAAGCCTTGGGTGGTGACCTCTCTATTCCTTCCACCAAAGCCTCACCTTATTGTACAGTTTCCACCATCCCCAGAAACGCATCTGCAAGAATTTGCGAATATTCCTCTGGATCAGAATCAGGCCCATCCTGGTAACAAAAGAAAAACTAACAGTTGGGGGAAAAGATATAGAGCAGGCATGGTCCCCCAATGGCATTATGGACTTATCTCTGTATTTGTGGGTGCGGGAAGTTCCAAAGCCTAAAACAGTCGCCTCTCAAAAGCCTGGAAATAAACCTATGGCTGGATATAAACCAGAAGAAGACAACCTATTTGAAATGGCTAAGCGCATTGGGAAATTCCAGAGCATGTCATGAATCTTTTATTGCAAGACTTCTCATTCAGATGCTGGTCTGGCAGACACTGATCTCAATGTAGATTTTAATGCCTCATTCATTCATTCCCTTCTTAAAGGAACGAAGGGAAGATATAATGCACCTCCTTACCTTCTCTCCAGCATCTTTTTAAACTCAATCCTCATCAGGAAACCACGGGAGCGACTCTGCAGCATTGTCATGATCTTGGCCAAACGTTCATCCCTCATGTCTTCCAACTTGGCTAAGACTCCAGCACGGAAGAATACCTTTGAAAATAATGTACGTATGTGCACAAATCCATTCACAAGTTCAAGTTGTAAGAGCCAGCCCTTAAACTGTCCCAGGTACATGATGGTTGAAAGATGAGAAGACATGTGAGAAGAGAAGGGTCCATCCCAAGTTGACCAGCAATGAAATGTTGCAACTTGCTGAACTTTCAGAGTTCCGCACAGCTGTGTTCTCTTGCAGGGAAGGACTTTCCATTATCCAAACTCATATTGTCCTAGAGCAGTCCATCCCAATTGCTCTATCCAACCAAACCCATTCTAAGTACCTTAGTATGTCCAATTTTGTACTCATTTTCTCCAAGGTCAACAGATCCCAGCAGAAGTTCAGAGGCTTTCTTATTGTCCACAAACCCTTGAGGGATGACATTGGGATTCAACAGCTGATACCTGACATCAAGAAGATACAAACAGGCATTGGTTGGTCTGGCTGGAACTCTAGGAACTCAAGGTCCCAACACACCTGGAGAACACCAATTTGGGGAAAGCTGTCCTGAAGGAATGATGGAGGAAAGGGAAAAAACACCATCACCTTTGCTTGAACTCAGGGTACTGCAATCTGTTGGGGAAGCCTTTCCGGCAGATACGGATACCTTCCAGGACACCATTACAGGCCAGTTGGTGCAAGATCAGATGAGCATCCGCCACTCCTGTAGAGACAAAATGCCGCATGACCGTATTTCCACAGCCTTCACAAGAAGCTCTGTAAGGCAACATCAAGATTTGGATGAATTTGCTCCTCAACCTCTCTTCAACTCAGTGAACAAGCTGGAGACCGTTTCTCCCTTTTTATCTGGGCCTTGACTATATTCTCTTGCCCCAGTGTTGCCTGCGTGCTCTGGAATCTGATGCTCCCCTGCCCCCAGCATGGGTACAATCTATTGTACACGATGCTAAAGAATGTGTTTTTTAACCATGACTTACTGATTCAGACATCTTAGCTGAGCTTGCGCATCACACCAAGCTATAAACATGGTTTCTAAACTCAATGGCTGGCTAAAGCCAAACAAACCATGATGGATCTTGCATCATGGTAAGCCATAAGATGGTTGGTTTGGGTTTGGCTTAGTGTGAGGGGGAACCTAACTTTTGTAGTTTGCAAACTGTGCTTCATGGATTAATCTCTCACACAATCCAACAATCCAACAAGAGACAGGTAAATCAAGGCGTAGTTGAGTGCCGTGCATAAACATTTTCCTCTGGATCTTTTAATCCTTCTTTGTTTGCACTGGAATCAATTCTTCCATTTTCTTCAATTTGAGTGTACAGCGCGAAGGCATGACAGAGACCGTCTTTTTGCATTGCAATCAGTAAGGCTGTGAAACACTTTGGATTCAATTCCAAAAAGGTGCTTTAAAGTACGCAGGATTGAGAACAAAGCAACTGTCTGCAACGCTTTATTTATTATTTTATTTATTATTTAAATTTGTATTACCGCCCATCTCCCCCAGCCGGGGGACTTTAAAGCATCCATGTATTTTCTTAAGGTCAGCCGCTGTATTTATAGCATTTCCCAAAGAAGAATTGACTTTGCTTTTTTTAAGAGACGGAAAAGGGTGACTTAAACCCACATACCAGACTGCTTGAACTCATTGGGCACAATGCAGCGCACAAAATGAGGGGACGTGCTGTGCAAAGTGGCCATCAGCTTGTTGAGCTGCTCCTGAAACAGATGGAGAAGAAAGGAAAGTGTTCATCAATATCCTTGGGGCTTACTTGGGAAACAGGTATCAGGACTGCTCTGGTGCAAGCTGGGGGAAGCATTAAGAATGCATGGAATGCTCCTTTTAAGATATTAACACCTTCAGAAACAGGAACCACCTGAACACTTCAGCAGGCCCCAGAATCAGGCATCCAGAAAGTAATCCATCAAAAGATATTCAAAATTCAGGGATATTAGTATTTCATTCCTGGCCTGGTTCTCATTCCATGTTGAATATTGCCCAGTTCTGATAGCCACATGTTATGTAGTTCCTGCACACTGTACATAAACATGAACATGTAACTCACTGCATGAAAGTTCAACTCCTGGCTCCTCTCTGCAACTGCCCACAGAGAAATCACTCTCAGATAGCTCATAGCATGAAACTGTCATACAAATTGGTCTGTGTGACAACCACGTATCAGGTTTCCCTGTGTTCATAAGTGCAGGGAATCAGTGGTTGCCCCAGGTTCCTGACACAAGGACTCTGTGGAAAATAAACATATCCATCGCCAGCTAATGAGCTGATCTACACCAAATTGGTGCCTTCCAAGGGTGACAATTCCATCTGCCCCAGCTGGCAGGAAGGGATCAGTTGGGGAATGACTTTTCTGCTTGCAGTTGTATTTCCCTTAAACCTACAAGTCCCTATAGTTTTCTTGGCAAGATTTCAGAAGTGGTTTGCCATTGCCTTCTTCCTAGGGCCCAGAAAGAATGACCGGCTCAAGGTCACCCAGCTGGCTTCGTGGCTTGGTTTTTACATTGGGCCAAAGTCCATTCATTTGTTGCTCAGAGAAAGGTTCTCACTTACCCTGTAGAAGTTGGAGACGGTCATAAAGGAGGAACCTCTTTTCTGCTTCTTGGAACCCGTAGCTGAGGACAGCATTGAAAAGCAGGTGATTCGGGGGGAACGCACAAGCACGCAGGGCAACAGGAGAATGTTCAGCGATTGGCCAACCTGTCAATTTCTGTTTGTTTCCAGTTCTCCTTTCTGCAAATCTGTCCATTTCAGTTTCTCTCCATTGCTCATTTTTCCATTCCCTTCAGCCCATTTCAAGGGAAGTTTGCTAGTATTTATGGCTATGACTCCTCCAAATATATGATCCATACCCATTTTTGTTTGCGGTTTTACTCGCAAACCGTTTTCTCTTCCTTTCTGCATATTATTATTATTGATTATGTATTTCCAGGCAGAGTTTTCTCATACATACATAAGTTTTTTAATTGGCAAACTGCATTGCAAAAGTCAGAGCAGCCCAACTTTCATGCCCTCTAACACGGCTGATGACAAGATGTCAAAGCAGAGCAGTTCTATCGGAATGATGTATACAATCCATCATCCCTTAAGCGGTCAGAGCAGAGAAATATAGATGTGACATTATGTCATGCTCCCATGTAAGCGTTTTTATGTGACTTCCACATCCACCCTCTTGGAGGGGGGGAATTTCTCTATTTTTACACAGAGAAATTCTTGCGTGATATTTTTTGGTTACATTGACCACCAGGAGGCACCACATGACTGGTTTTGTCCATACTGGGACTCCTCACATATAGGTAGCCTGATGTTATTCTATGGCAGAGCTTTCCAAACTGTGTGTCGCGACACAAAAGTGTGTCGCCACACACAGTCTGTTGTGTCGCCACACAACCCGGAAGTGCTGATCATCATCAGCGCTTCCGGGTTTTCCCGCGGCGACACACCAACACCCTGTTCTATGGGATTCAAAGTGGGAGTTGAACTCATAGACCTTCACACTTTAAGACCTGGATGGATCCTAAAGCTAACTCACTGTATTTAGTCACCTAAAGAACAGCGGGATTGTCATACGAGCAGCAACGATCTACATACCTGCGGCCTCTTCTTCTTTGAAAAGAGTGCAGAGCAAGGCCATGGAAGACTTCTGAAACAAGCCCACCACCGTTTCATTCAGGGGGTCCTTGTTTTTCTCCAGCCAACCGGTGATATTGTAGCCCACCTGGATTGAACAAGGAACAATTATAACCAGGCACTAAGGAGTCATCACTAAATAAATAGTAAATAAATAGAAATAAAAAATTTCACTCCTGGACTTCAGGAAAAAATTAAAAACTTGGCTCTGTGATTGTCATAACTCTGGCATGACCCCAGGGTTAAATAGCCAAGCTCACGTCAGCAAGCCATCCTAATCTTTCTCAGTGTTCCTTTCGTGTGCGCAATAAACCGTTGATTACCAGACACGCATGTCGAAAAATTCTGCAAATTACTTGGGAAGATAGGCGGACTAATGTTAGCATATTAGAAGAAGCGAAAATCACCAGCATTGAAACAATGATTATCCAACATCAACTTCGCTGGACTGGTCATGGTGTTCGAATGCCTGACCATCGTCTTCCAAAGCAGCTACTTTACTCCCAACTTAAGAATGGAAAATGGAATATTGGTGGACAGCAAAAGAGATTCAAAGATACTCTCAAAGCTAATTTAAAAAAATGTAATATCAGCATTGAGAACTGGGAAGCCCTAACTCATGAGTGTTTCAATTGGAGGTCATCCTTTATTAATGGCGCTATGGACTTTGAAGAAGCACGAGTACAGGGCGAAAGGGAGAAAAGAGCTAAAAGGAAGGCACGTCAGGCAAACCCTCATCATGACCGTCTCCCACCCGGAAACCTATGCCCTCATTGTGGGAGGTTGTGCGGATCCAGAATTGGCCTTTATAGCCGCTTACGGATCCACCGTTAAAATTTTACCTTTGGAAGACAATCTTACTCGGCTATGAGTGATCGCCAATGTGTGGTATGTGTGAGAACGGAGGCGACTCGCAGTGAGGGCACCTCACAGTGATCTCGCCTGGGGCAAGAAGGAAAGTGGTCAAGCTTGGGGATGGCTGATTTCCTAGAGCCACCTTAAATATTTTAAATATGTTTAGCTTCACTGTAAGAACCACCTGCCACTTGGATTTTATTGTATTGATTGTATTTATATTTTTACTGTTGTTTTTATTGTATTTTAATGGTGTTGTTGTGGCTGTGAACCGCCCAGAGTCCCTCCTTGAGGGGGAGATGGGCGGTCATAGGAATTTAATAATAGAAATAAAATAGGGAAGCCATCCCATTATCCTTCACTATTGGCAGAAGATGGGCAAGGAGCGGTTCACCTGAACTTCATGGACCAAAACCTTCTCCAGCCAATATTGGTGCAACTACCAAGAAGGAAATAAAGCCAGACTGCTCACTTGAGGGGATGATATTAAAGGCAAAACTGAAGTACTTTGGCCACATAATGAGAAGACAGGATACCCTGGAGAAGATGCTGATGCTGGGGAAAGTGGAAGGCAAAAGGAAGAGGGGCCGACCAAGGGCAAGATGGATGGATGATGTTCTGGAGGTGACGGACTCGACCATGGGGGAGCTGGGGGTGGCGACGGCCGACAGGAAGCTCTGGCGTGGGCTGGTCCATGAAGTCACGAAGAGTCGGAAGCGACTGAACGAATAAACAACAAAAAACCAAGAAGACCCTGCCTCGGGCACAAACTGCTGTATTTCCACCATAGGCGGAATTAAGATCCAGATGAGCCGTAGCTAGTTGCTCACCCGCCCAGAGAGTTTTGACCAGCCCTCTAGAATTCTGGTCACAGTCAGGCCGGAACCACCCATGCCTGTAGGTAGATACAGCTCTCCACGTCCTCCAAAGCAAACTCGACCCATGCTTTCTACTCACCGTGCCAGCATAATGAACCAGCTCAAAGTGAGCTTCTGCCCCTTTGCCCTTGCCACCTTTTGGCTTCAGGAAATTAGGGGACTTGCCCAAATGATTATCATAAAGGGCAGCCTTGAAAGTAGCATCGGTCGCCTTGGGAAACACACACTGCTCTTCAAGGATGGAGAAGATACCCATGGGCTATTGGGGGAAAGCATAAGGGATGGTTAATTAATTAATTAATTAATTAGTTCTTATTTATTTATTATTAGTTTTTAAACCACCTAAGAGTGAAAGCTCTCTGGATGGTTTGCAATAAAACTACATACGCTCTCACTACACAGAGGTCCTAACCCTTCTCAATCAGAAGAAAGTTCCGAAGATGGTGACAACACTTCCCAAGATGTCTTTGCCAAAGACAGACAGACAGATAAAAATAAAGGCTTGGGACTCATATTACCCCAGGGCAAGATGAAAAAAAACACACAGCTATAGCAAGAAACTGCTCAATGAAGCCTTCAGTATATCTGTAGAATGCCAGGTTGCTTCTGTTGAGGATGGTTACCTTTTCCAGAAGCTCAATGCAAGCCTGGAGATCAAGACCGAAGTCAATGAAGACCCAATCGATGCCTTCTCGCTTGTATTCCTCTTGCTCCAGCACAAACATGTGGTGGTTGAAAAACTGTTGCAGCTTTTCATTGGTGAAGTTGATGCACAGCTGTTCAAAGCTGTTGAACTACAGGAGGGGGAAGCAACAGGTTACCTACAACGTGAAAGGCAGCCTCCTCATCTGAGACTGCTCCTCTTTTGCTTTCCTTAAAGGAGGTCCTGGGCAAGATGGGTTCCATGTTTTTATAGGCCATCCGAAGAGCAGATGACTGCAACCCAGTGCTTTATATAAGGACATAATGCTGCATCAGGCCAAGGTCCACCTTAATCCAGCATTCTGTTTTTCCTCAATGATGGAGACATACTCTCTCTGTTCCTCTCCAACTGGTAGTGGTAGGCATGGTGTCCCTCACCAGGAGATAACATTGAGTCTTGAGTTCAGCAGCCCTTGATAGAACTCAGTCTCCAAAGCCAGTTTTAGGAGGCTGAGGATGGGAACGGAGTTTTGCCCTCTTGCTTTGTTGGGGGACGACGGCTGATTTCTCACCTTACCCCCAAAAGCCCAATGTAAACTGGAGCTCTGAGTGGTAGTAGAACTCTGGCTATTGATGGCAAGCTGGGAAAGGGTAAGGAGGTGTTAACCGAATGGAGTGGGTAGAACACTTACATGCCTCATTCTACATGCCAAGGGTTGTTGTGTTTTTTTTTTTTGGGGGGGGGGGCTGTCCCCAGTTCTGAATCTTTTGCAACAAAAGTCATTCCTAGCTTTTGGGTACCTCAAAGATTTCAAAGCCGGCAATATCCAGGACGCCGATGAAGAACTGTCTCTGCATCTTGGTGTCCAGAGTCTTGTTGATTCGGACCACCAGCCACTTGAACATCTTGTCATAGACTGATTTGCCCAGGGCACCAACGGAGTTGTTGCATTGATCCAAATTTTGCCCCTTCTGCACAAACTCATTGCCCACTTTAACCCGGGGCCTGGTAATACCCTTCTGGAGGTCCCCAGAGTTGAGACCCATAAGGTGGGCAACTTTGTCAGCCACTGCCAAAAGATCAAAATGGAGAAGTTGACATTATTATTTACTACTTCAATAGACCTCTATCATTCATTCTAGTTTATTGAAGCGAAAACCACCAGCATTGAAACAATGATCATCCAACATCAACTTCGCTGGACCGGTCATGGTGTTCGAATGCCTGACCATCGTCTTCCAAAGCAGCTACTTTACTCCCAACTTAAGAATGGAAAACGGAATATTGGTGGACAGCAAAAGAGATTCAAAGATACTCTCAAAGTTAATTTAAAAAAATGTAATATCAGCATTGAGAACTGGGAAGCCCTAACTCATGAGCGTTTCAATTGGAGGTCATCCTTTATTAATGGCGCTATGGACTTTGAAGAAACACGAGTACAGGGCGAAAAGGATAAAAGAGCTAAAAGGAAGGCACGTCAGGCAGACCCTCATCATGACCGTCTCCCACCCGGAAACCTATGCCCTCATTGTGGGAGGTTGTGCGGATCCAAAATTGGCCTTTACAGCCACTTACGGATCCACCGTTAAAATTTTACCTTTGGAAGACAATCTTACTCGGCTACGAGTGATCGCCAATGATGATGATTGTGGTCACTGACCAGTACAAGATACGATTCTACAAAGGTATACTCATTGAACCTTACAATATGCACCATCTGATTTAAAATAGTTTTAAAATTATAAGTTAAATCACATGTTCCAATTAAAAATTAAAATACATTCAGATCACAATGTGGATGAGCCAATAGACCTCTATCCTGTCTTCCCGCTGGGAGCAAAATACATGGTGACAAGCTTCTTATCTTCTAATTTTATCTTCACAACTACAACCCTGGAAGATAGGTGGGGCTGAAAGAGAGCCCCTGGGCCAAATTCACCCTCTTAAGCCTCTGTGATTTGAATCTGGGATCTCTGGTTCTAGTCCAACACCTTAACCAACGGAGGACAAGAAGAACTTTGCCTAGAGTAGCTCTGGGAATAACTTCATGTATTCCTGCACAACAAAATGGCCAAAAATTCCATATGTTCCTGAAGACAGGCATTGCAGAAGAGGCACGAAGAGCCCTTCTGTTCAAAACTGATGGACCTGGTTGAATTTTAATGGGATTTTGTCCCAGGTATTCAGGTAGGTAGGATTGTACTGGGTGGACTTCAACCCCCAGCTTGCTGGCTGGGGAATTCTGGGAGTTGAAGTCCACCCATCTTAAAGTGGCCAAGGTTGAGAAACAGTGAGATATAAAATGGCGACTTAAGGTGTCACTGGCTTTCATGTTTCTCCCCACCCCGTTACCCTCTGTGGTGTCCACTTCTGCCTGCTCCTCTCTTGGCTTCTGCTTGAACCTCATGTTGCCAAAGTGCAAAATGCCCCCGGTTAGCTTGTATATGCCGTTCTTCTCCTCTGCAGTGAAGCCCAGGACATCAAAGGCCACCTGGCAGACAGGGAGGCATGACACATGGGGATTTAGGAGAGCTGGCCTGCTGATGCTACTTTCCAATCAACAAGAAAGGCCCCTGCAAAACCAGCAGCCCAAGCAAAGAAAGCCAATGTGATGAAAAACCAGGATAATGGTCCCCGGAGCTCTCACAACCAGGTGTGTGGAATGGGAAAGCATCCTAAGGTTCCAACTAAGGTTGGAATCCCATGGGGGCGGGGAGAAGAGCAAGAGGAAGCAGAGGAGGAGATGCAGATGGAGACATTATCATGCAAGTGACGCAACTGATGTTCTTGCATCAAAGGCCATGACTTCAGTATGTACATAACTGCACAATTGGCATAATGATGTCTTCACACCATGAGGCTTATTTGCTTTTGCCTGGTGAGCCATGTGCATCCAGACATTGTACACTGTAAGCTACGGTTTGTGGTTTAGTGCTATGCATGAACATGAGCAACTGTGGCCTATTCCACAAACCATGAGTAGAGAAACCATAGCTTAGCACAATGTAGGAACCCCAGGTATACGTGGTTTATTTATTTATTTTATTTATTCAATTTATTCCCCGCCCATCTCCCATACAAGGGACTCTTTGTCTCTCAAGGCAGGATTTTGCTTTCCTAATTACCATAGAAGGCAAGTGGAAAAGAGGACCCAGTTGTGGAAATCTAAGTTACAGCTACAACCCCAGTGGAAGACTGTCAAGCTCTTCACAGCCATCTACACCGAAAAAAATATATATCAAGATTTCCACAGAGTCTTCTTTAGCCAGATTTATTAAGAGAGAAAAGGGATTGGTCTACAGAAATCATAGCAACTGGATACATTTACTTTAGCACCCAATTTATCTGTAAGGTCATGAGGGATGAGATTCCTTGATCTTGATCCTGATCTTGATCTTAAAGAGTCACTATGTGTGAGTTGGGCAGCCATATACATTTGTTAAATAAATTTGTTAAACAAACAAACAAACAAACAAATAAATCTTCTTTCTGACCACTCATTGATGCAGTGGGGAGTAGCTCGCCATTTTCCTGATAAAGGAAAAATGGACAGATGTTCTGCACTTGTAAGGTTTTGCAAGCCACCCCGCCCCCCTGTTTCCAGGGTCTGAAAAGCCCATTTTCAGCTATGCCAAGAGAATAGAACCACATGGTCTGTGAATTATAAGAACCAAAGTCCAACGCATCTGGTGGGAGCCACATTGGGAAAAGCAGGTTACATGATTTAAAGCTTAGCACATAACACCACTTGGACCATTTTTTCCCATTTCCAAGACGCCACGGGCACTACTTTGGCACGCTTACATCTGTGAGAAGCAGTTCTTCTCCATCATCCATGTTGTCCACCACAACGACCCCTTGGCTTGTCCAAGTATATTCCTTGGGATCTGGTACACACAGCAAGCTCTCTGTGGCAACAAAAGACATATTAGAATGTGACAGTTCTGTGTGTTGGTATGCGTAGAGAGCCATGGAGACGGCCTTGAAAGGAATATTCAGAAGCTGTGACAGCAGCAACAAGGGCAGAAGCATTCCTGAAGTCCTGAGACAGGAGATAGCATTAGGAAGAGGCTCAGGTTGGCTCCTCCCTGACTCAAGGGAGTAACCTGACCAGAGTCATAGTGTCTGAGTTGGGCAACCTTATAATTCTTTAAGTAAGTAAGTAAGTAAGTAAGTAAGTAAGTAAGAGGGAGAAAGGATAAACATAAGCAGACTTGCAAGATTCTATTACTATAGCCTACCTCAATAAAGTATAGGAGTGTTCCTCAACTTTGGCAGCTTGAAGATGTGTGGACGTCAACTCCCAGAATTCCCCAGCCAGCAGGAGTTGGTGTCCACACATTTTCAAGCTGCCAAGGTTGAGGAACGCTGAAGTATAGTTATATACTTCCCGTGGTGTCAGTTTCTTGATCTGGTCAACTTGTAGGGCTGACATCATGGTGTGCAGGGGACAACTACTTTATATTAAAGACTTAATATTTTAACTACGTCCTTCATAGTACGTCCTCTTTAGTTCACAAAATGTGGGTTGGCCATTGTGGTTGGATTCAGGGGCACATCCTGATAAGAGAGACTGTGAACTCTTTGTGGTAATCAATATTCTACCACCACCTCTTCCTACCTACCGGTTGCCCTCTCTATATGCAGTTTAGATTCCTTGGATTTTCCAGCTGGACTTTGGAGTTGAACCTGCCTACCCTTGGATCGTTCCCGAAGTAGTGTTTGATCTTTCAGGACCATCTAAAAAAGTAAGCTTTCATGCTTCCATTCTCTAAGCAGAAAGTCTGCAGTTTGCAGTGCACTTATGTTACTACAGTTAAGGATTTACAACTGCAATACCTTTGTATCCGAAGTTGGGTGTGTGGGTATAATTGGCAGCGCAGAACAGTCTAAGTCTATCTGTTTTGCTGTCCATTGTCTGAGTGATTTATTGGGGGGACCTATACTGAAGCTGAAGCTCAAATACTTTGGCCACCTAACGCGAAGAGAGGACTCGCTGGAAAAGACCCTGATGCTGGGAAAGACTGAAGGCAAGAGGAGAAGGGGACGGCAGAGGATGAGATGGTTAGATAGCATCACCGATGTGATGAACATGAATTTGAGTAAACTCCGAGAGACAGTGGAGGACAGGAAGGCCTGGCGCGCTATGGTCCATGGGGTCACGAAGAGTCGGACACGACTAAACGACTGAACAACAACAACAACAATACTATGCTTTCAATTGTGGCTTAAAATGTTCTGATGCAAACAAAGATTGTAACCAAGTATTCCAAAAGGGAGTGTTATATTAAGCAACAAGAATCTCTCTCTCTCTCTCTCACACACACACAAACACGAACACGAACACAAACACACACAGAAAATGCCATACCAACAAGTTCAGGCTTCTTGTTGGATAAGAGTTGGTAGAAGATGTGATAGCCCCTTTCAGCAGGTTGTTGGGAGATAACCCTAGACTTCTCCAGGAGATCTAGAATATAAAATAAGATCAAATCTGGAAAAATTTTCATTGGAGAGATAGATAGATAGATAGATAGATAGATAGATAGATAGATAGATATGATTGATACATGCCAGCTAAAATGGATATGGGGTTGAGAATTGGGGATTTGTCAATATAGGAATTAGATACTTACAGCTCTCGATATCAGCACCAGCCAGTTTTCCTGTGCTGCCAAAGTGAATTCGTATGAATTTACCCTGAATAAGAAAAATTAGAGAGCGTCCTGTTGTTCACAACCACAATAGCTTCAAACAAAGATATGGTCTTGACTTAATGTGTTGTGTGAACCACCCAACCATGTTTTATTCAATAAATTGGGGTTAATTAAAAAAAAACACAGAATAAATAGCAAGTGATTCTCGTATGTATGTGCAAATCAGTTGTCCATCTAGCGAGGTAGTTCAGACAAGAAGCATGCCCAGAAGTACCAGCTCTACTTTATTGTAAGGTTACATTAACAGAATTTTGCAAGTCTGAAAGTACGTTTCCCCCCCATCCCTTTTACAGCCCAAGAAACTAGGGAGGGTCCCTCCTGAAAGGTTTGCCATGCCCCTATTCCTTCTGTGGGCTCAGCTGCCTTATATCCAACCATTCCCTTGGGTGTGGCTCTTCTCCCTGTCTCCCAAGGTCATTCCCACATGACATTACATCAATGGAATAAAAATTGAAAAGGACAGGGTGCTATTTCAGAATCAGATACTTACAAAGCGAGAGGAATTATTGTTCCGGGTCGTTTTGGCATTTCCAAAAGCTTCTAGGACAGGGTTGGCCTGGATGATTTGGTCTTCCAGAGATCCCTGCCCAAAAGCAAAGACCATCACCATCATCATCTCTTCACCAAGAAATATTTTGGAATAGTTAAGGATGTTGTGTTGTTTTTCAGGACCACCTTATCATGGTCCTTGGTTTCAACTGCTACCAGACGACAGACCTCAGTTCAACTTACCTTCCCATCAGCAGCGGCTTTGCCAGTGCTTCCGATGTTGGCAAAATACTGGATGACTTTCTTCGTGTTTTCAGTCTTGCCAGCTCCGGATTCTCCGCTACAGGGAAAGGAAGAGGTCTAGATCAGGACTGTAGAGTTTAAAGGAACCTAGAACCATTTCTTCCAACCCTTTGCCCCAAGTGGTATTGCAACTGAAATCAACCAAGCATACAGTTCCCGGATTGATATAGTAATATTTATTTATTTATTTATTTATTTATTTGTTATTCAAATTTATCACCGCCCATCTCCCCCAACGGAATTTTTGTTCCATTTCTTATGATTCAAAAGGCAGGAAAGATCTGTTTCTTCAGGCCTAGACACTTTTCCCTCCCACAAAAGAAAAATGTCAACATTCTCATAGTCTTGAATCCTTAGCAAAAAGGTAAAGTGAATTTAAAAGAATCCAATGGAATGCTGGATTCAAAATAGGAAGATCCAGGATCACACACATAGACACACACTTCCAAATTCTGGAGTTTATTGGGAGAATTGGGACCAGTCAAGACTTGGTCCTACCTCGCAGGATTGTTGTTGGAAGGATAAGGAAAATTTCTAATGATTCCACCTTGAACTCGCAGTTCAAAAACAAATGTGGGATTTAAATGTATGGGGCCCATATGTTAATAGACTGTGGCTCAACCACCTGAAAAATGGTACAGAATGGCCTCAGGGTGGGGCATTTACTCCCTAAACAAATTTGTAGCAGCACTTTCTTACCGGCTCAGAAAAACCATCTTCGGGAAAGATTTCTTGATGCCCAATAAGTTTTCTCATTGGCATCTGTTGCCAGGAAATGGACTTTAAGTTGCACCTTTTAATTAATTTGGTTGCTTATTTATTTTTCTTTGTATAGTGTGTAGACCCATCTTGGAGCTGTAAAACCCAAGCCATTTTATTAATATTTTAGTAGGGAATAAATAGAAAGAAAATATGGCCACTTACGTGATCAACATAGACTGGTTTTCACGGTCTATGGAGGAACAGAGAAAGAGAACGTTGGATCATCTAAATCCCACGGAATTGTTCAATGGCCACATTCCCCAAGTAAACTATTTGGGGCAGCAACCAGGGTGGACAGGATTGTTGTAATGCAGTGGGCAGCGCCACACCCCAAAGTGGTCACCCCATTATTTTTATTTCTCTCCCTTCTTCACCTCATCTTGGCCAGCAGGTTGCTAGAAAAGGAATAGATCATTCTTTCCAGATACATAACGGGATTCATTTCATAGGGATTTTAAAATTAAGCCAAGGACTGCATGGGCCTTAGGACTGCAGGTTGATCACCCTTGCTTGATTATAAAATTCAGGCTGGCATCCTTGGCTTTGTGTATACTGAAACAAGGGACCAAGGGGGGGGGGGGTGTCCTTTGAGGACCTTCTCAGCACTCACCCATAAGCATGTCATGGTAGGCAATGTCAGAGATGGAGAAGAGGTGAGGAGGCATCTCTGTTCGCTTCTTGCCCTTGTACATCTGGGCCACACGTGACCCATAGATGGGTAGCCACTTGTAAGGGTTGATGGTGACACAGAAGAGGCCAGAATACGTCTGGAAGGAGAACAAGACAGCCAAGATCAGCCTCTGGTCATGATTTAGCATGGTGTGGTTTAAGAGCAGGAAGATCCAAATCCGAATCTCATCAATAAGTCTAATATTAATTATTATTTAATTTGATTTCCTGGTTATTTTGTTTTTACCTCTTCATATTGAACTGGACTGTATTGTAATATGCTTAATATTTTGATCTTTGACCAAACTATGATGCAATTTAAGTAGACCAGGGTGGTGAGTTTAATTTTTCCAATGAAGATTAAAACAAAATCTGTTTCTTCATAATATGAATTTCCTTTCATTCCCAAAGGGTTAAAGTTACTTTGGGGTAAAGTGGGGATAATGCATGAATGTTCTCCATCAGAATTTTAAAGAAAACTGTTCAGCATCTGAAGCCAAAAAGACGTGTCTTTCAGAATGAAAAGATATTCTGCAGTTTGAAACAAACCAACTTTCCAGCTAATTTGTTTCTTTTATTTTCTGCAAAAACTCCTTGTAAGGAATAACGTCCCATGTAAACAGATACTGCAGAGTCTTTGAAACGTTGGATGCTGTCCTTCTACCAGTGCTGAAATTAGTTTCATCTGCCAATACAGTACCATCTCCTTCTGCTCAGAACTGCTAGGAAGCAGGGTGGTGCCATCTTATCCTTCACTACAAGCAGCAGAATGATTCACATTTTGTGGATCATGTAGTATGGATCCTCCTCCATCTCCCAAATATCTGGCCCCCAGGAATGAAAGATGCTTCCATCACCTCTAGGATGTCTCCAAATAACCCAAATGCTTCCACCCATCTCCTCACTTACATAGATCCTCATCATAGTGTAACGCTGCCTGAGGGTATCCAAGACACTGGCTTCATTCAAGAAAGTCATGTTGGCCATATCACTGCTCTGGTAGAACTTAGGTGGGTTCATCTGCTGGACATCATCCTTCTTCACAGTGATGGTCTGTGAGGGCAAAAGACAGTTGTGAGCTGCCCAGAGTAATTCTGGAGTCAGGCAGCACTTCCATGAAATAAATTACATTAAATTCACAGCTATGGAAAATCATTTAAAGCTCCAGTTCATTTGCCTGTCCTTAAGGCAAGAAATAGTTTGAATTACAAGGAAGTTGATTCTGGGTGGACATCGGGAAGAACTCCCTAACAATAAGGGTTGTGGGGAGTCTTTGGTGCTCTCTGAGCCTTGTTGTTTTCTTGCAGACATTTCATTGCCAGGCTAGGCAACATCTTCAGTGCGAAAAGGGAGTGGAACTTGCTGTCTGTTTATATACCCTGGCTTGTCCTGCCTGTGTTATAAATAAATATAAATAATATAAATAAATATAAATAAATATAAATAAGGGTTGTTCAACAGTGGAATAGACTGCCTTGAGAGATGGTGAGCTCTTCTTCTCTGCAGATGCCTAAACAGGGCCTGGAAGACCAGGATGCTGTAATAGTGGATTCGTGCACTGAGCAAGAGGTTGTACTAGATATCTCTGAGTCTCTTCTAACCATTATACTGTATTCCATTACGGTTAAAAAGTGGAAACTTCAGCCATTCAGTCACTAAGCGCAACATTCAAAATAGGTTCTACCTGATCTTCCCTGCAAGTTATGTCGTCTTAGTCCGAACAACCCAGCCATGTCCCTAACTTAAGAGACATACAAGGTTCAAGTGAAGTCCCTGCAGTTGTTCCCATTCTATCAAATCACCTGATTGGTCACCGTCTTCACCGTGACTTGGGTATCAGTTTCTGATTGGATCTCTCCAGCCAAGAAGCCTTCCTTCTCATCCTTCACCCAACATGACTTCTTCATGTCATATGGTTTACTGATGGCTTCAATCTTCTCCTTCTCAGTGGGAGCCAAAAAGGGCATGGGATCAATATCATCCCCACATTCTCCTTTGTATGCACCAGGCATTTTGGGTTGGATTTAAGCACAGGATGGATCCAGAAAGGAAGAAAGGACTGGGAGAAGAGTGCAATCCACAAAGTTCCTGGAAGAGAATGGGAAACTGACTTAAGATTATCTATCTATCTATCTATCTATCTATCCATCCATCCATCCATCCATCCATCCATCCATCCATCCATCCATCCAGTCCCAGCTCCATCTGCCATCCCTCTTGTCCTGTTCCTATGCCACAGTTCCAACAAGGAGTACCTACTGGAGAAACAAGACCAGAAGATGTCTTTGATATAAGAGACTGGCTGGTTTCTTTTATACCATCTGATGAGCCTTGAGCTATCACTTTCTCCTGGTACGTGCCAGGGACGTTGTCAACAGAAAGCTCATTGGACCAGGATCATGTCCCTCAGGAGAGATCAAATAATGCAACAACTTCTTGGGAGATTCTCCTTCCTGTTCTTCTCCTTTTAGGGCATCGTGCAAACTTCTCTTTGTGACTCAAGGGACTGGAGAAGTCTGAAATAGAATCTCCTGCCTTGCAGATTTCTCTTCTCAAGGCACCACTTCAGTTGTTACTTCAGTGTAAGGCACACTTCTAATCCAAGCACGCAACCCATTTCCCCTGTTGTCTAGTCCAACTTGGTGGAATCTAGGAATAGCTTTAATGCCAAACGCATGAACTGGGTTTTTTTTTTTTCCAAACTCAACTGGGAGTCACCCTGCTCTCCTATACAGGTAGTCCTTGACTTACGACCGGTCCTTGCATTTACGACCGTCGCAGCATCCCTGCAGTCACGTGATCAAAATTCAGGCACTTGGCAACTGGCATGTATTTATGATAGTTGCAGTGTCCCGGGGCCATGCGATCCCCATTTGCTACCTTCCCAGCCAGCTTCCAACAAGCAAAGTCAATAGGAGAAGCTGGATTTGCTTAATGACCACATGATTTGCTTAATGACTGCGGCAAAAAAGGTCATAAAATCGGGTGTGACTCATTTAATGGCTGCTTTGCTTAGCGAGGGAAGTCCCAGTCCCAGTTGTGGTTGTAAGTCAAGGACTACCTGTAATGCATCAAAGGACAGTGAGTTGACATGATTTGTATGTATCTTGATCATTGCTGAAGTCTCATGCCGATTTGCTCAAAAGTAGGCACTGCTGTGCTTCCTTCCCTCTGCATGGGCCTGTCAAAAATTTCTCTCTTAATCACGAATAAGCTGACCCCAGATGAATGGGTGCAACCAGAGAGGACAATTTATGGGAAAGAGGGAAAGACTTAGGTGGAGGAACAGCTGAAAACAAAGGCCTGTTATCAGTCACTATTAAAAGGAATCAAGGCACAAAATCATCCCCACCCATGTAAATAAAGAGGCTAATTCTCCAAGGTGCTGAGAGTTAATATTTATTTAGCATGTTAGAACAGTTAATATTTATTTTGTGGTGTGATGGTTTACTCTGAACTACCTTTTTGGGGGTGGAAGGAGTGCTTGGCAACCAAGATGAAAGAGGGTTGGGTGGTAGGAGCAAAAATCCTGGATCTCTCTCTCTCTCTGTCCTCCTCTTCCACAGAGTTAAAAGTCATGCACCCAGCATTTTGCCCTCTTTCATCCCTCACTCTAGGCTGAGAGAAAGGGTGGGTGGGCTGTTTTCCTTGGAAGGTGCTTTATTTGCCACTAAACAAATACCAAGAAAGGCAGAGGCATCTATTTTGATGGGGCAGCATCATTCCCAGCTGTTGCAACCCGTTGGTAGTATTCCCATTGGGTTTCCAGCCCCAGACGAAGCTGGGGTTTGGCCCAAAGAAGGACAAAACACTCGTCTGGACGTCTATTTTGAGAGCTGGTTGACCAATGCCAAGAAAGTCTGCCATTGCCTGGGCAACAACTCGTTATTATAATTTACAGAAAAGCAGATGCAAGTCTGGGAAAGAAAAGAATCCAACTTGCACAATCATTCTTTTTCTTCTTGAAATTGCTCTTCTGAAATTATTTCCAGAGAAGGCAGAGCAGCATCCAGAATGCCCAGGGGCATCCTTCTTGGCATCCACCAGGCCCTGAGATTTGGTTCAAACCACATGCCTGCTAACACTCGTTCACCCCACTTGCTAACTCATGATGAACTGGACCTTAGTTTAACAAATCAATCCGATTACTGAGGTGTGCATGAAAATAGTGATTTATTTATTTATTTATTTTTTATTTATTATTTAGATTTATCCCCGCCCATCTCTGCCATGGCAGACTCTGGGCGGTGATCCCCAAATCAGTTGTGACTCAGTGCATGTCATTTGAACCCAATCAAATCGACTGATCTCTGGAAGAATGATTTAATAAACTGTGTTGGGATGGAAAGAAAAAGTTAATTCAGTAACCAGGTTCTGCATCTATGTCGGCTTGAAAGTAAGTCCATTGAGAAGAATGAAAGACCAAGGCTGAAGTCCTGTACTTAGGAGTAAACCCCACTGAACATAAGGGGATTCAAGCCTATAGGGGTCTACTCTGGAGAAAGCCCTGTTGAACTTACAGAGGCTTATTTCCAGGTGAGCATGACAATAAACGCTGCTCTGCAACCTTTTAAGTAACGCCCTTCATCACGGGCTTGATGAGCAACCGTTCACACGTGCAAAAAAAGAGAATTGCCTCTCCTGCGCAGGCGCAGTGGGAACCCACTCACCCACCGAGACGTTTTCACGGCGACTTGTAAGAAGAACCGAACCCTGAAATGGGGCGGAGCTGCTTGGATGTTTGAACCAATCAAAGGGCGAGAGGGGGCGACTGACCCATTTCCCGGGAAATTTAAGTATTTTTCAGAGCACCTGCCGCTTTGAAAGCGGTTTGTTGAAGGAGACAGTGAGTAGCTGGAGTGTAATTTTTTCTGCATGCCTTTGAATTTATTGTGGAATAGGAATGGAGGCATGGAAGGAAAGCTTATAAATTGATTCAATTCTATGTCCATTCTGTGCTTTGCTTATAGGAATGTTGTTGTTATAAAGAACTTAATTAATAAGGGAAGGGAAGATAAGGTTTGATTTGTCCCTTAAAACTTAGAGGCTATACCTAATTCTGAGGTTTTTAACCAGGTGATTCTCAATGGCTGTTTTTAAGCCATAGGTTTAACCTGGATATTGAATTAACCCATAAGGATAAGCATGGAGCTATATACAATAATTAGGTGGCCTGGGTACACCAAACACATTTTGTAAGAGGAACAAAAACTCACCTGATCAAGGTGAAAAATTAAGAAAGCTTAGTGTGTAATGCAAATATAGCTGGCGGGTGTGCGACCGACTTGTTTAAAGATGTTAGTACAGCAGCTGAGCCTGTTCAGAAGTAATTTTTGCAGCTGTTCATGGGCTAGTAATTATTTTTTCCAGAGTGATATGAGTTCAGCCTACTTTGCAACCAAACTGCTCTCCCTTTTAAAATTCTTTCTCTCCCCCTTGATTAATGCCCCCTTGCTTCATCCCAGAACTAAGCTGTTGCAGCTTGCAAAGCAGAAGGAATACCAATCTTTTATTTTCCATGGGGGAAAAAAAACCTGTTTTCCCCCAAGGTTTTCAATTGGAAATTATCACTGGGTTGGACTCAAGCTGTGGGTTTTTTTTGTTTTTTTTTTTGTGAATCTGAGTTTCTTGGTACTCTGATAAAATAGGAAAGCAGCAAAAGTTTATTATTACAGCACAGATTATTCCCTTCCTTTTTGGTATCCACGGAACCATTTCCCAGAAAATGACGTGGTCACACATTGCAATAAGCTACAATGTAGTTTCTATGCTTTTGACTCTACCTTGTATGAACATAGACAATGGTAGCTGATTCAGCAAGCCATGGTTTAATAGTGAGGGGAACCTGATGTTTGAGTTACAAATCCTGTTAGGCCAGCAGCCTCTTTGGCTGTGACAATGGGTCTTTCCTATGGCCAGCTGATGGAAACTTCCGTAACTTTTCGCAAGCTATTTTTGATCATTGTTGTTCCAGATTTTTAAAGACACATCTTAAACCAGTGCTTCTCATTGTTGCCAGCTTGAAGATGTGTGGACTTCAACTCCCAGAATTCCCCAGCCAGCCATGGGGAATATACATATATATATATATCTTGCAGCTGCCCAGAATTCTTTTAATTTTTGGTCAGGGGTGTCTGCAGGGTGTGATTTAAAAATTGTCAAAATGGCAGTCACGATGGTGCAATTGAAGCCCTGCGTGTTTTTGACCTGCATCGCCCATAAAAAAGGCAGAGCTTTGATGGCACCATTGAGGCTGCCATCTTTTTTGACCACATCCTGCAGACACCCATATTTGGGCTGGATTATTAATACCATCAAATAAATTATGGGCCCCATATTGGGGCAGCAGGACAAGTTAGAGCAGGGGTGGGCAACGTCAGGCCCGCATGCCATTATAAGGCCTGCGGGGCTCCCGCCTGCAAACCCCACCCCTTCCACATGATTGGCTCCCGCCCACAAACCCCGCCCCCCAGTGCTTGTGATTGGCTCCTGCCCGCAAACTCCGCCTCCTGGTTCACGGAAACCCCACCCCCCGGTTCCCGATTATAAATATCCAAATGGCCCTTGGCAGAAAAAAGGTTCCCCACCCCTGAGTTAGAGGAATGAGAAGCTTTACGGCCCTTTGATTAAGGTAGAGCACCGGATTGGGGTGGGGGGTTGAGCTCCTGAGCCAAATCTATTTCTGCTCGCTTAGGGGTGAGGCGGAGGCCACCTTGCCAAGCGATCTATGCTTCCAGAACATTGATCATGCCTACCAAAAATGAGCAAGAAGAACGCATGAGGAAATTCAAAAACAAAGGCAAAGATTTTGCAGTAAGTATGGGGGCCAGGGGTTGCTCAAGGACAGAAGATTGCAAGATGCCAGATTTATACTCCTAGTATCAGAGGTGGAGTACCTTGGAGATATGGCGGGTTTGGTTCCAGACCGCTGCAATAAAGCGAGTCACATGAATTGTTTGGTTTCCTGGTGCATATAAAAGTTACATTTACACTATACTGTGGTCTATTAAGTGTGCAACAGCATTGTCTAAAACAGAGCTTTCCAAACTGTGTGTCGGGACATGTTAGTGTGTCGGCTGCAGTGTCTCGGTGTGTCGCTGCTGCTGCTGCTGCCTCCGAGCCCTGCCAGGATTCCGCGCAGGTCCTAGTGCCTGCCTTGTGCCTGGCTGCCTCCAAACCTGCTGTGATTCTGCGCAGGTCCTAGTGCCTGCCTTGTGCTGCCTTGTGCCTTGCTGCCTCCAAACCTGCTGTGATTCCGCCCAGGTCCTAGTGCCTGCCTTGTGCCTTGCTGCCTCCAAACCTGCTGTGATTCTGCGCAGGTCCTAGTGCCTGCCTTGTGCCCTGCTGTAAGAGTGTGTCACAAAATGATGCCCTGCTGTAAGAGTGTGTCGCCAAATGATGCATGTCTAAAAAGTGTGTCACCAACATGAAAAGTTTGGAAAGCTCTGGTCTAAAAATAACAATGTATATACCTTAATTTAAAAAATACTTCATTGCTAAAGAATGCTAATCGTCATCTGATAGACTTGCTCAACCCAGGGTTACCACAAACCTTCAATTTGTAAAAAAACCTGCAATATCTGCGAAGCGCAATAAAACGAGCTATGCCTGTACAGGTAGTCCTCGCATAACAACCATTCAATGGTGCTGCAAAAACTGACAACTGGTCCTCACACTTACAACTGCCGCAGTGTCCCCACGGTCATGTGATCACGATTTAGGCACTTGGCAACTGGTTCGCATTTATGACCCTTGCAGTGTCACGTGATCACCATTTTTGACCTTCCCAGCTGACTTCTGGCAAGCAAAATCAATGGGGAACCGTGAGACTCACTTAACTCTGTGGTTTGCTTAACACCTGCTGTGATTCGCTTTACGACCGCTGCAAAAAGGTCGTAAAATTGGGTTGGATTCACTTAATGACCTCCTCCTCACTTAGCAACTGAAATTCTGGTCCCAGTTGTGGTTAAGCGAGGACTACCTGTACATGGAGGCTCTGAACCAAAGTGTCATAAAGCAGGGTGCTTCTGCTCAGGAGATTCTATTCCTTCTCCAGCTTGCTTTTGCCAGTTTTAGAAAAGCCTGGTTTCATAAAATAAAGGAGAAAGCAAATGGATATAACACTACTTTAAGTGGGTGAAGGCATAACGCTAAGGGAAAGAGATTTCAGTGTACAGCTCTTCATGTAGGTACTAAAGATAATTTTTGGCATCTTTATTGTAGGTTGTGGTGTCTTAAAATATGAGTAAAAGCTTAAATTGGTTGAAATGTAATGCTTAAAAGCATATTATGCACTCTATGGATTCCCTTCCGGGGAATTGTCTATTAAAACTATTTTGTATTTGAATGAGAAGAATCACCCATCTTGTCAAATTATTTTTTAATGTTTCTCTATTTAGTGTTCATATTACTTTTTATAAGCATTTACATCTGATAGAATATTAGTTATGACTAATATTAAGAGCATATTTAAATTTGATTAAGGGGCTCATCCACATTGTGGTCTGAATGTATTTTAATTTTTAATTGGAACAATGTAATTTAACTTATAATTTTAAAACTATTTTAAATCAGATGGTGCATATTGTAAGGTTCAATGAGTATACCTTGTAGAATCTTGTACTGGTCAGTGACCATAATAAACCAGAATGAATAGTGTTCATATCACACCAAACTTTATCTTAGTGGATTTAGAGCAGTCCCAACATTTCTCTCTCATATTTTTCTTAACATTTCAATGAGAGCTAGAAGTTTAGCAGTTGTGTGAACTCATGCAAGTTTGGTTAGCGACTAGATCCATATCTTTTGTGAATTAAATGGTTGGGTGGTTTGAGTATATCGTGGTTCAATAAATTATGGGCAAGCATGTTAGATAGTCACAGCCACTCAGGAGCAAATTTACATTTATGCACTGTAGTAATTGCTGGAGCTACTGTGCGTTTTTCCTTTGCACTATTTCTGATTAGAGGTTTCAGCAAAAATAATCTGTTTTTCCCCTAAGAGTCAATGGAGGTCGAAGATCCTATGTCCCATTTGATTTGGAGAAATCTAACACTGTTGACTGTCCTCCTGTGAACTTTCACACTAGCAGATAAAAATTGGTTCTACTCCAGAAGACATTAGATCTTTTCTCCATACATCTTGAATACTGATAAACCAGAGTTCCTATTGTTCTCTGTCCTGCCAATCATATGGCTCATACCTGGTTGTTTTAAAAACCATAATGCTCAACTCCTCTCTTCCTTGGTAGGAAATCAGGAGGAGAAAAATTGAGGTGAGAATTGAACTTCGCAAAGCAAGGAAAGATGAACAGATCTTGAAGCGAAGGAACATCTGTTTTTCTGCAGAAGGCGGCCTTCTTTCTCCTAAGAAAGAAGAGAAGAACATGGTGTGTGTGGGTGGTGGTGGTGGTGGTGGTATGATAAAGAGAGATGCTCCATAGTAAAAGTAATTTTCACCACCTCCTCTAGATCTTAGTCTTAGCCCAAGAATATTTTACGTCTAGTCACATATCTAATTTTCTACCCCAGCCCTTTCCAACCAATGCTGTCTAAATCTTTCAGAGTTGCAATGTTCAGAATTCCAAATTTCAGTCACATTGCTTGTGAATTCTGGGTTTGCAATTCGCACACACCTGGAAGGACCCTGGTCTGTAAGTCCATTTCTCTCTCTATGTATACAAGTAGGGCTGCCTGTAGAATGCTCACACCCGCTGAGAATGAGTGTTTTGGAGTGGTGGTGAGGTGATTAGTTCAGTGTGTGATGAAAGCAGAAACCAGCGGTGACAAAGACTTGGGGACTCTCACACGCTTGGTTCATGTGGCACACTAAACTATGATGTGGGTTGTTTTGGGGCTTAGTGTGAACTATGTATTGACTAGAAGACCTTGGCCTCTTGTGGTTGGACATCTAGCATGGCCAAAAACATCTGTATCCCAATATGTCGATGAAGGTTCTCAGTCATGCAGGTGGAACAGTCTGTAGCTTGAATCATGTCAACTGGATTTCTATTTTCTCAGTGGAAACGTTTCGCTCCTTATCCAAGGAGCTTCTTCAGTCTGAGCAAAGTTAGTAAGGGAATCCTTAAATATGTTTCTAGGTGGCTGTGTGACCTTGCACCTGGGGCTAGGTCATGGTTATTTTGAGATGTTATTTCTAAGTCCCTTTATCATCTAAAGGAGGATCGTTAAGATTACCATGCTGCTGTTGAGCTTGCGAAATGGTCTTAATCTTCCTAGGCACAGAAGACAAAGCAGGAAGGAAAATAGGGGAAAGATTGTGCCTGATTGTGCCTCCTGTGGTTGGACATCTAGCATGGCCAAAAACATCTGTATCCCAATGACGTCTCTGTTGTCTTCTTAAAATCCTTTTCCTTCCTGGCGCAGGTTGCTCAGCTCTCTTTGACAGAAATAGTCGAGGTGATCCAATCGGAGGATCCATTTCTTCAGCTGAAGGCGGCACAAGCAGTCAGGTACGCTAAAGCCATAAGCTTCTGCTGCTGTACCTCATCAATCAATCCCAGTTGCCATTGGTTATTTGAGTAACTTGGTTGATTCTCAGGCATAGGAGAAGAGCAGGGGATCAAACAGGCTCCGGGCAATGTTTGTTAATGGAGGTCACTAGGTTTCTAGAGGAGCTCTTAACAGGTAGCATACGACTGCTTAAAGCAGAGCTTTCCAAACTCTGTGTCGGGACACGTTAGTGTGTTGGCTGCAGTGTCTGGGTGTGTTGCGGCTGCTGCTGCCAAACCCTGCCAGGATTCCATGCAGGTCCTAGTGCCTGCCTTGTGCCTTGCTGCCTCCAAACCTGCCCTGCCAGGATTCCACGCAGGTCCTAGTGCCTGTCTTGTGCCTGGCTGCCTCCAAACCTGCCCTGCCAGGACTCTGCGCAGGTCCTAGTGCCTGCCTTGTGCCTTGCTGCCTCCAAACCTGCTGTGATTCCGCGCAGGTCCTAGTGCCTGCCTTGTGCCCTGCTGTAAGAGTGTGTCGCCAAATGATGCATTTCTAAAAAGTGTGTCAGCAACATGAAAAGTTTGGAAAGCTCTGTCTTAAAGTGTCTGCTACAGGGCTATAAATTCCATCTAAAGATGGCTAGCTTAATCTAGATAGCATGATCCAACATGAAAGGCAATCTAAAGTGTCTGAGCTGCTCTCAATCCAAACATTCTCCTGTCTCTAAGAACCATACTGCCTACTGGGAATCCCACCAGGGTGCACCTGGACAGGCATAGTTAACTCTCCTCCTGAATGACCTCCTGGTGTAAATGTTGAAGGTGCCTCTATTATTCCAGAGGTCTGTTGAGAAATGCCATTGTTGCGTGGTTCTACCAGCAGGGTGAGGCCACATTAAGGTTGCCCTTGTTTCTCCCCCAATAGGAAGTTGCTGTCCAAGCAGAAGAATCCACCAATCAATCAAGTAATTGAATCGGGGGTCATTCCTAAACTGGTGGATTTCTTGTATCATCATGATGCTCCCAACTTGCAGTTTGAGGCTGCCTGGGCACTCACCAACATTGCTTCAGGAACCTCTGAGCAAACCAAAGCTGTGATAGAAGCCAATGGCGTTCAGGGCTTGGTTATTCTTTTGTCTTCTCCGCACATCCACATCTCTGAGCAGTCGGTGTGGGCACTAGGCAACATTGCGGGTAAGTTGCAGTGCTGCCTCGCTTTGAAGATGGCAGGTTGCAGAATCTTGGAAACTGGATTAGTGTACTCATTTCTTAGATATGCTAAGGAATGGCTTCCCTCTTCCCTTTTATCTTCTTTCCAACCGATTCTCATCCTAATGGGGAGGATACAAATTGTCCGTCAGTTCTTGTCCTGTGGGAACCCAACCATCGTCTCTGCATGGAGATGTGCCAGGTCACTGGTGAAGGCATCACTGGATTGTTTTGGGGTACCATTGTGTACTCTATGCACCCGGTAATTTTATTGCTCCAGCTTTAGTGTACTGTATGAGCCCAGCTGCTTTGTATTAACTCGCCCCCTCACTCCTGGCCTTCTGGAAGGCCCTCAAGACCTGGCTCTGCCACCGGGCCTGGGACGACAGAGGTGGCAGTGCCTCCTGGGGTTGGCTGGCCCCGTAGGAATACGATCGATACTACGGTCTCCAATCCATCTTGGATTCATGTAATTTATTATTATTGTATGTTTTTTAGATGATATTTTTGTATAGTTTTTTAAACTTTCAATTGTTGTAACCCGCCCAGAGTCCCTTGCAAAGGAGATGGGCGGGGAATAAATTGAAATAATAAATAAATAAATAAATAAATAAATAAATAAATAAATAAATAGGCTGGCGAGCCTCACCATTGAAGCTGGAGACTGGGAAGACGACCTCTTCTGAAGTTGGCAGGATCTGACCAGCTTAAGTTATCTGAGCTGATACATATATAGCTTCAAGATAGTTGCTTTTTTTTTTTTTTTTGAAGGTACAACCCCACTTACTCTTCCAATGATTATTCTATGTAGGGGACGGCCCTGTATACCGAGATGCCTTGATCAGCTTCAGTGTGATTCCACCTCTTCTGTCACTCGTGACGCCTGCAACTCCCGTATGTAGACATTTCTGCTCAGTTGGGTTAGTGGGTGTTGTTGATCTGATCTGGCGAGCTCGTCAATGTCCTTAGAAGCTGTTCACCTCGGTGAATTAAAAAAAATCTGTCTGGCTCATCTAGCTCATGCCTTACCCTTGAGAGCTTGGAAACTCGGTTCCCATCTCTGTTTTTGTTGGCTTGTTTTCAGCCAATGAGCATACAGGTAGTCCTCGACTTAGGACCATTTGTTTAGTGACCGTTCAAAGTTACGACGGCACTGAGAAAATGTGACTTACAACCCGTTCTCGTGCTTACCACTGTCGCAGTGTCCCTGTGGTCAGGTGATTAAAGTTCAGGCGCTTGGCAACTGGCTCGCACTTCTGGGATCACGTGATTGCCATTTGCAACCTTCCCAGCCAGCTTCTGACGAGCAAAGTCAGTGGGGGAAGCCAGATTCGCTTAATGACCGTGGTGATTCACTTAACGACCGCAGCGAAAAAGGTGGCAAAAAAGGTGGTTGTAAGTCAAGGACTACCTGTACTCTTATTTTTAGGTGGGCTTCCTGAGGAATATCACCTGGACGCTGTCCAACCTCTGCAGAAACAAAAACCCACACCCTCCCCTGGATGCTGTGAAACAGGTGCTCCCCACCCTAACTTGCCTCCTGCAACACAAAGATAAAGACATCCTCTCTGACACCTGCTGGGCGATGTCCTACTTGACCGATGGCGCCAACGATCGCATCCAGGTGGTGGTGGAGACGGGGGTCCTGCCACGGCTTGTAGAGCTCACGAACAACACAGAGTTGCCCATTCTGGTAAGCAAGAGCTATTTCTCAAAGGGAAGGCAACGCTACACTAGGGAGGGATCGGCCCCCGTGAAGATCACCCCGTTTTCCATTTGTGGCAACGTTCGGTGATGAACCTCCGCGGTTCATCTCTTTCTCTTGGTTGGACAAGAGTTCACTCTTTCTCCACGGTTCACTCTTTCTCTTGGTTGGACCTCTTTGTAGACCCCAGCTCTACGTGCTATAGGCAACGTAGTCACCGGGACAGATGAACAGACCCAGATGGCCATTGATGCAGGCGTCTTGTCGGTCCTGCCACAGCTCTTGCGTCATCCGAAGTCAACGGTCCAGAAGGAGGCGGCGTGGGCTCTGAGCAACATTGCCGCTGGGCCATGCAGTCAAATCCAGCAGCTGATCACCTGTGGGTTACTCTGTCCCCTGGTGGAGTTGCTGGCCAAGGTGGAGTTTTGCACTGTCGGGATTTCAAGTAGATTATAGACATGTGAAAAATGCACGCAGACACAAACATGTAGCGTAAGATCTTCATCATGCTTACGTATTGGGGTTGGTCAACTGACATGCCCACCATCTTGGTCTGGATAACATGAAATATCTAATATTGTGGAAACAATGCAGGTGCATTTCCTGAGATTTTGCTTTCTTTTCTTAGAGGCAAAATCCAAGTTTCTAAATTTATAGCTCCTGATTTGGGGGGAATGCCTGCTTACGCAGGTGTAGAAAGCAGGACAGAGGAAGCTTACTGCTCATTCCAGCTTATGGCAGCTGCTCATAAGGAAAGCTGGATCTAGAATTAAACCACGTAGGGTTCACCAAAGTATTAGAAGTTGCATGATTTTGAAAGTGGAGCCTCCGGGGGTTTTGAGAAAGAATTTCAACTCCAGCGAAGAGAGGTTTGCCAGTAACAGCCAGCCTCAAGTAGAGTGCTTTTGTGAAGTATTAGATGTATCATCATGGTAGTAGCTGAGTTTATATATTTCTTAAGCTGCTGTACTTCTTTACCATTCATAGGGAGACTACAAGGCTCAGAAAGAAGGGGTCTGGGCTGTGGCCAATTTCACAACGGGAGGCACGGTGGAGCAAGTGGTGGAAATGATCCAGGCTGGAGTCCTCAAGCCGCTGCTCAATTTGTTGTCCGTCAAGGATAGTAACACCATCCTTGTGGTCTTGGACAGTCTCTCCAACTTCTTCCTGGTAAGGCTAAGGAAGGAAATTGTACATCATACCAAGTTGGAGGGGTTGTGGTGGCTCAGCGGGTAAGACGCCAGGCTTGTCGATCGGAAGATCGCAAGTTCGAAGGTTCGAATCCCTAGCCCCGCGTGACGGAGTGAGCTCTCGCACTCGCCCCAGCTCTTGCCAACCTAGCAATTCGAAAGCTTGCAAATGCAAGTAGATGAATAGGTACCACTTCGGTGGGATGGTAACAGCGTTCCGTGCGCGTCATGCCGGCCACATGACCGCGGAAGCGTCTTCGGACAACGCTGGCTCTTCGGCTAACAAACGGAGATGAGCACTGGCCCCTAGAGTCAGACACAACTGCACAAGTGTGCAGGGGGAACCTTTACCGTTACCGTACCAAGTTGGAATTGCTGAGAATTCTGATCTATTGGGAGCCGCTCCATTGCTCCCCTTTGGGTCCTTCTGCCAGAAACTGACCTAGGATGGGTCCGTTGCAGCTTATTTAGTGTGTGGCTTAGGTAGGATCTCTTATTTCGGCCTTGGCTTGGTTGGCTCTGGGAATGGAGGGAGAAATCGGAAAACCTGGTTTCTCCAAGACACTAAACCGGAAGACATTTCCGTGGCTGATGAATCTGCTCCTCCTGATAAGGAGGTCTGAAGTGCTAGTTTCAAAGATATCCTTGACATGTAAGCAGGGCCCTTAAGTGACTTGGGTCTCACACTCTGTAAAATCATGGTTCCCTAACCCTGGTGGTTCATTTCACAGTTGTACCTTAAACCCAACCAAGCAAACCACATTATGCTTAGGGCAGTGGGTAGATCCAGCCCACGTGTCTTGTTTCATTGAACATGATTACAGGTAGTCCTTGCTTAATGACCATTCGTTTAGTGATGGTTCGGACTTCCGACAGTGCTGGAAAAAACAACTTACGACCGGTCCTCACACTTATGACTGTCGGCTTTGTGCAACATAGGAAGTCAGTGTTTGACCTGCTGCTCGTGTTTTCTCTTTCCATACCAGTCAGCTGAGAAGTTGGGTGAGACAGAAAAGTTCTGCCTTCTAGTCGAGGAGCTGGACGGTGTGGAGAAGATCGAAGCTCTCCAGACTCACGAGAACAACTTGGTCTATCACGCCGCCCTGGGCCTCATTGAGAAATATTTTTCTGGTGAGGTAAGTGGGTGCTGGCATCAAATCCCCATGTTCTTCTTTGAAAAGTGTGGTTTATTCAATAAACCATAGTTAAGCAAAGTGTTATTAGCATGATGGAGGAACTCTGTCATACAGTTCAGACAGAGCCCTGATTCCCACATTACACTAAGTTATGATATGGTTTTGTTTTGTTTAGTTTTGATTTTATTTATTCGATTTATCACCGCCCAACTCCCTCAAAGGGACTCTGGGCGGTTTACAATCCAATTTTATATGTTGGGCAAATGCAACAAGTTGTGGTTTATTCAACAAAGGAAAAGTAAAGCAAGACTTCACACAATGCACAGACCTGACCTGTAAAAAGTTGCTTCTGGTGTTTCCTTTTCAAGCTACTATCTTTCTGTGACGGGTGCCAAGGATCTGCAATGAAGAATTCCCCATAAATCTTCAGCAAATTATAATGCTTGGGATGCTTGGGAAGGGGGCAGATGAGTTAAAGTAACACATTTTAAAAGTCTGCGAATAAAACTTTGAATGATTGTTTCTTTCTTCCCCACCCCCCCCACCCCCCAAATCAACGTTAGGAAGCTGAAGATGTAAATCTTGAAGAGGAAGAGAAAAAAACTCTGCCTTTTGTGGCTGAACAGCAGGACTTTTACAACTTCTGAAAGAGCGCCGCTTGTTGCATGCCTTCAAACGTGGTGATGGGTGCGCTCTTGGGTGAGCATTATCAGGGAGGGGGGAGAAAGGGGTCACACAACTTATTTGTTTGTCATAATAAATCACCAACCTGGATTTGTAGGATCTGTGTCTGGAGGCTGTTTCTCCTGTCTTCTGACTGCCGCGAACACAACAGGATCTAGATCAGACTTCTTCAGCTGGCCTGGTGCATTGGACATTTCCTATGGAGTGGGTGGCATGACTGGGGAAGGACTTCTAATCTACCCCAGTGTGTTAGTCCCAGGGGTGTCAGCAGGCTGTGGTCAAAAAAGTCAAGATGGTAGCCATGATGGTGCGACTGAAGCATTGCACATAAAAAGCAGGTGGAACTTCAACTGCACCATTGTTGCACTAATCCTAACTTTTTTACCATATATTATGGACACTTCTGGTTACTCCCCTTCCACTCTCTTGGCCAATTATTGAAAAATTGATAACACACCTCCTAAGTCCTCGGCTGCCTAAACTGTAGGTTTAGATTCAGTAGGAAATAGGGTTACCAGTAGCCCTTGACTTACAACCACAATTGGGACTGGAACTTCTGTTGCTAAGTGAGGAGGTGAGTCACACCCGATTTTACAACCTTTTTTGCCACGGTCATTAAGTGAATCTGGCTTCCCCCATTGACTTTGCTTGTTGGAAGCCGGCTTGGAAGGTTGCAAATGGCGATCACGTGACCCCGGGATGCTGCAACCCACATAAATAGATGCCGGTTGCCAAGCGCCTGAATTTTGATCACTTGACTGCAGAGATGCTGCAACGTTCATAAGTGCGAGGACCAGTCGTAAGTCACTTTTTTCAGCGCCGTCGTAACTTTGATTGGCCGCTAAATGAGTGGTTGTAAGTCGAGGACTACCTGTATTTTAAACATGCACATAGAGCATAATTAAGTATTGATTTTTCTCCATATATAAATTGCCCTTCGTTTTCGTGCTATGATGCCTGTCCTTTTGCAAAGAGGCTACTGGAGACGCTGCCAATGGCTCATGCTTAGCCACTGCTAATACGAAGACCGATTCCAGGTTCTACACCGCTACAGAAGAGGAGTAACGAGCATGAGAAGCATGATGAAATATGGCAGGAGTTTTTGGGATGTGTGAACCCAGGCAAAGTCTCTCTGTAGATCGCCACCCTTGTAAAACGCTGGTTGGAACAGCCTCTGCCATCACTGCCTTCTCTCTGACCTTACAAACAGGTTGGAACAGAGACCGGAAGAGATTGAAAGAAAGAAAAAGAAGAAGAAGAAAAATCCCTTTTTCATGCTGCTTCAGGGCATTGCATGGGTTTCTCCCGTAATTCAGGCATGCACCAAACTGTCTCTCCTATGCCACCCGTTTCATCTTGTAGCTTGAGGCAGGAGGTATAATAAAGGTGTTTCGTCTGTAAGGTGTCACGAGGCTCCTGAACATTGCTTCAAGGCTGCCGGAGACGCAGCGTGTCTGCAATTGGGTTAAAGCCCCACTCTAGTGCTAAAACCCCATCGCTCCCCTTGAGTGGAGAAACTGTAGGAAGATCAGAGTCAGCAGTTTATCTTCATCTAAAGGAAAAAGGACACTCATTTGAGGACATTAATGTTCACATTTTAGACAGAGAAGATAGGTGGTTTGAGAGAGGGGTCAAGGAATCCATTTATGCCAACTTGGAAAATCCTTCCTTGAATAGAGGTGGGGGCCTCAGGCACAACCTTCCTCCCTGCTTTGTCTTCTGTGCCTAGGAAGATTAAGACCATTTTGCAAGCTCAACAGCAGCATGGTGATCTTAACGATCCTCCTTTGGATGATAAAAGGACTTAAAATAACATCTCAATATAACCATGACCTAGCCCCAGGTGTAAGGTCACACAGCTACCTAGAAACATATTTAGGATTCCCTTACCAACTTTGCCCAGACTGAAGAAGCTCCTTGGATATGGAGCGAAACGTTTCCACTGAGAAAGTAGAAATCCAGTTGACATGATTCAAGCCACAGACAATTCCACCTGGATGACTGAGAACCTTCACAGACGTAGGAAGACCAGCTTTGTGCAGGACCTGTGCCTCTTGGTCCGTTTCATTGAAGTGGGGGGAGGGGGGAGGAAATTGCTCTACCCCTTTCCACACCATGCTTCATGTTCAGGCCCTGCTGTCTTAGTCACTTTTATTTGTTCCCACTGTAGCAAGACAAGGGTGGGGATCTTTGAAGAAGTGCCACCTTTCTTTCCCTGACAGGTGTGGTGACGCTTAAGTCCGGGCTGTGTCTCATCTGTAATGTTAATTATTGGGGGGGGAGGGGAGAGCAAGCACACGATCTGATCTATTGCCTTGTCATCGGCTTTTAGGGGCAAAAGACTGCCGCCTTGAGCTCTGGAAGGCGGATAACGGGAAGCCCTTCTCTAAACTATTTGTGGACACCTGCAAGCTGATCTGGAACGATAGCTATGGATGGGGAAAGAATGGGCAAAGTTTCAAATTCACCGCTCCCTTCAAGGGGAAGGTGGGGTACTAACCACCAATTCAATCCAGGGTTTTGTAGAGAAGCAGGAATTGCTCAAGAGGTTACAAGAGGTTATTAGCCCCATCAGCCTTCTCCTCCACACATCTTCAGCCATATCGGCTCCCATTGGGGGAGATGGGTGGTGATAAATTTGAAAAATAAATAACTCTCATTCTGGCTCCAGCCTTTATTTTGACAAACAATTTTATTGCTAGTACGAATTTCCCCATTTCAATCCGCACACAACAATAACCTCAGGACGGTCTCTGAGGAGCTGCCCTTTTCTGTTCTGACAAGTTTGCTAGCCTCGTGCATAAATCAGGATTATGGTGGTTTTTCTCTATCTGAAGAGCTCTGTGAGGCTCAAAACCTTGCGTCGTCTCCTTGTGAGGTTTACATCCAGCTCCACAAAATTAGGCTTCCTGCTTTTTTACCTCTTAATTTTTGCAGGTGAACTTTTTCCAATTTGCTTCACGATTATAAATCGCATTACAGATGAGGATTGTGGTTGCAATCTGCCACTGGCTGCAGGTTGCAAAGCGAATCGGCCACTCGTTCATAAATGAAGCAAAATGTGGCGTTATTTTATTTATTTATTAATCAAATTTATCACCGCCCATCTCTACCGCAGTAGACTCTGGGCAGTTTACAATAAATATTAAAATTTAAAAACCTATAAATCATTAAAATACAATATCATAATAAATAGAAATAGAAAAAATCCAGAAGATGGTAAGATCTTAAAAGGAGGTTATTACTAAGCTAACCACCCCCAGGAGGAACTATCACTTCCTTTGTCCCAAGCCAGGCGGCAGAACCAGGGTTTTAAAGACTTCCGGAAAGCCAGGAGGGAGGGCACCTGCCTCACCTCCGGGGGCAAGATATTCCACAGGGCGGTCACTATCGCAGAGAAGGCACGCCTCCTGGACCCCACCAGATGGAATTCTTTTATTGACGGGGTCCGTAGCATGCCTTCCCTGCATGACCAGGTGGGGCGGGTAGATGTAATCGGGATGAGACGGTCCCTCAGATACCCTGGCCCCATGCCATGTAGGGCTTTAAAGGTGATGACCAACACCTTGAATTGGACCCGGAAGCAAACTGGTACCCAATGCAGCTCGCGGAGCAGTGGTGTTACATGTTGTGGTGACTTAGCTGCTTGTGCAAACACAACCATGAGGGCTTAGAATGGAAACCCAGCCAATTGTGATTTATTTCACAAACCAGAGTTAACCAAACTGACTTAGCACAACTTCTGAACCAACTTGGTGGGAAATGAGGGGTGTAAATAAGAGGCTATGAAAGCTTTGGTTATGCGACTTGCATGCTTAGCTGAAAAAAAAAAAAGGAAGTTGACCATTTTCAGCCATCAGATTTGAAAGAGATGCTTTCCAGATTTATAGCCCTGGTTTGCCCTCTTCCTTAATTGCACCTAGAGACATTAAAAACAAAAGTTGCGTGTTAATGTATTGTGGAAGGCTTTCACGGCCGGAGTTCGATGGCTGTTGTGGGTCTTCCAGGCTGTGTGGCCGTGTTCTGGAAGTTGTGGTTCCTAACGTTTCGCCAGCATCTGTGGCCAGCATCTTCAGAGGGCTGGAGCACAGACAGAAGCGAACACTCTGTCTGTGCTCCTGCTCTCTGAAGATGCTGGCCACAGATGCTGGCGAAACGTTAGGAACCACATGTCTATGAAGGTTCTCAGTCATCCAGGTGGAATTGTCTGTAGCTTGAATCATGTCAACTGGATTTCTATTTTCTCAGTGGAAACGTTTCGCTCCTTATCCAAGGAGCTTCTTCAGTCTGAGCAAGTTAGGAACCACAACTTCCAGAACACGGCCACGCAGCCCGGAAGACCCACAACAGCCATTGCCTGTTAATCCTTCTGCAGTCTCCCAGGAATTGATTAAAGCGGTTTCCCTGGCCTGCCGCCTCCTGATGTAATCTTTGTTACAATTTGGCCAATCATAGGCTATTAAACAAATTTGTTTATTTTTTAAGCAAATTTATATTTATATTTAGTCATCTTTCACCATCCACAATCCCTTGCAGTTCACTGATGGATTGATTTAGCTGTTGCTTGATTTCCCTCCATAATCTCCTGCTTTCCAGATGCCATAGACCACACCTCCCATCCTCCTGAGCCAGGTGGATGAAGAGGCAGAGGCTGATCCCAGGAACCACCTTCCCAGGGGTGGGCCACCTGCGGCCTTTTCGATCTAATCCGCCCATCATTGGCTCCCTCTTCACGGGGGCTGACGGGATTGGTAGTTCCACGTAACGCCCGAGATCGCTGCCACACCCCCAAGAAGGCCGCGCGCTCTTCTCCGCCTCCCTCCTCGCGGGCGCGCGAAGCCTTATCTAGCCGGACCTCCCCAAGATGGCCGCCGGGACGTGCCCGTGACGCGCGTCCTCCGGCGTGCGCGCGCCGGGAAGGGGGCGGTGAGGGCAGAAAGCGAAGGCGGGTGGTTGGCTGGGAGGCGGCGTGAGCTCGCGCAGGCGCCGTTCGCGTCCGGCGGGGCGGGCGTCGAGCTCCGTGAGGCGGCGCCGCCTCCGCCGCCGCCGCCGCGTGAGGAGAACCGGGGCGGTTTGTTCCATATTGATGATGGCGATTATTCATTTTTAAAAGGGAATCGGGATCCGCGGAGTTTTTAAAAAAGGGAAGAGAGGGGAGAGGCCGGCCGGGATCGAGCGGGCCTGGCGGCGACGGCCGAGGAACCGCGGATGGCGGCGACCGTGGCCGGCGGCTGATTCCGCCCTCCTGGTCGGTCGGTCTGAGGGGAGCGATGTCGAACGCGGGCACCCGAAGGGCCGGCTCGAGCATCAAAGTCCGCCTCACAGGTACAGACGCGCGGGCGCCGCCGCCGCCCCGCAGGCGACAACGGCCGGCGCCGTCCCGCTGCGCCGCCGGGAGGAGGAGGGGGAGCCGGCGCCGTGGGGCCCCTTCCGCCTCCCCGAATCGCCCTCCTTAGAGCTCCGGCGCCCATCATCCCCGGCCCCCAGCTTTGGGTTGGGCGGCGGATCCCGACTGGCCTCGCCTCTGCCTGGATTAAGGGCTGCGGCGGCTGGGGGTGATGGAAGTTGTAGTCCTCGCGCATGTGGCGGACGCCCGGTTTCTGGGAGCAGGCGGTGAAGCGAGTCTTTCTCCTCCTCCTCCTCCTCGTTCCTTCTCTTTCCTCCTCTCCTCCTACTTCCCCCTCTTCTTTCCTCCTCCTCTTTTTTCTCCTCCTTCTCTTTCTCCCTCTCCTCCTCCTCCTCTTTCTTCCTCCTTCCCCTCTTTCTTCCTCTCCTTCTCTTCTTTCCTTCTCCTCCTCCTCCTTCCCTCTTTCTTCCTCTCCTTCCTCTTCTCCTTCTTTTCTTTCCTCCTCCTTCTCCTTCCCTCTTTTTTCCTCTCCTTCTCCTCTCCAGCCTTGTTTGGGTCAGCCGGTGGAGATGCAGGTCTTCTGTGAAGGTTGGGCCTTGGAGGAGGAGGTTACAATTGCCCTGCTGCTGGTCCTCCTTCCTCCTTTCCTTCCCCAGGGGGATGGCAGGGCCAGCGGAACAGGTGGGCCTCGCCTTTCAAACTGCTATTCTGGCCAGGTTCAGGAAGGCCTTTTTTCTGATTTGGGCCTTTACGTTCAAACAGGATGTCCAAAGATTGCATTAATACACAGCGTGGCTAACAGTATTGAGACATAATTGTGGATTGAATGACTCTCCCCTCTTGCTTTCCTTTTCTTGGGAAGAGGGGTGGGGGTGGGGAATCCTTCCCCGCATCTCCCCAATCAGGTTGGTTGGAGAAATCCTGTTCCCTCTTTTTCTTTCATTTCTTGCTCTTCTGTCTTGGCAAAAAATGCCCCACCGACATTTGAGTTCTGACTATTTTGGCATTGCAGTGGAATTGGTGGAAGCTGGTTGTGGCTTTTTTCCCTTGTTGGTTGGAATTTAGAGGATCTTCTAAAGAAGGCAGAATCCTTCCCTCTGCAGCATGTAGGGGATGGAGACTTTCAAATCAATAAACCTTGTGAAGGGTTTGATTATTTTTTTCTTTGGGATGTTGAATAACTGGATTTTTCTGGATGCACCTTGTTGTTTTAAAATTATTTCAGGGGATTGTATTAAATATAACTGGATTTCCATGTTAAAGCAGTGCTGTTTGTTAATATTTGACAGAATAAATTTCACGTGGGAACACAGTCTATGTTTTTAAAAATTGGCCTGGCCAGCCAGACTTTATGAGGCTTGAAGGGAAGGACAGATTTTGTTCAAGACTTCTTGGAGAGGTGCCCTATGTAGTCTGTGTTAAAATCTTTAAGGTGATTCTTAAGGTGCACCTTAGGTTGCATCCATGGGTTTTTCCATTGAGGATTCCTTCACACTGCAGAAGGAAATTTATGTGTTCATGGTTTTGAGAACAAGCATTTGATTTTTTTAAATGTATATTTATTGCAGTGAAAATGTAACTGGACATCTTCACTAAGAAACGTGTCAAATGTACCTGTTCAGAAAGCTGAATGTGGAAACTTCTAGTCTGTATTTTAGCCATGAATTTGATGGATAGCTTTTGTTGTTTAGCTTCCTCTCTCTCTTGTAACACAAGGTTAATAGCATTGATTTATGTTATAAAACTGGTGTGTTACTGAGATTGTTGTGGGGAAAATAGGAGGAGGAAGGAGTATTAGGTATGTTCGCTGCCTTGAGTTATTTATAAAAATAATAAAGGCGGGATAGAAAATAAATAAATAATATATGTGAAGTACACATAGGATAGGTGTTTCATGGCCTGTACCTTGTAGATTGGCACAGTTTTCTATAGACAAAATGTGTGAACTGGCCATTGGAATCTAGACAATGTTCAACTTCCTGTCTATCACTCCCCCCCCTTTTTGCATGAAGCTCCGATACCCCCAGGAATATCTGCTAATTCCATTGAGAATTACTAGCAAAAGCTTGATACAATTCTTTCAGGAAGCCATGTGCCTTGAAGCCCAGCATCCCAGTGTCTTTTGCTTGCCAGATGGAATTCAGAAATCAACTTCTCTTCTTTATGTTTTGTGTGGATTCTGCTTGAGAGTTTTTTTCACTTCTCTCAAAAATTAATGCTTCCATCTACCAGGGTAAATGATGGGAAAAAATGTTTTAGCACCTGGCAATGATTAATTATATTTTTTGCCTGTGTTGCTCTCAGTGAACTACAAATTAACTCTTGCATTTTTTTAAATGGAAGTCTTGATTGTGGAACTACCCTTGATATTCTCTCTTCCTGATCTTCATTAATTTAATTATTTAACAAATCCTTTTTCAGAAGTGAAAAGGCATTTCAGATGCAAAGGGAATGAAACATTTAAAGCTATATAGAAGTCATTATGTTCTCATGCCACCATGATGCTTTCCTCTCCTTCTGTTATAGTCTTATTGATTTTTCTATGCCTTACAGCATTTATGTTTCTTTAATTTAGGTCTATTGCTACTTCTTAGCATTATCATAGTACTTTTATGCATTTCATGTACTTATTTTCGGTAGCTAGTAGCAGTTCTGCAACTTGCTATCATGTAAATGGAAAAGTTACTGTTAAAGTAGTAACTTGTCTAATGTTGAATAGCAAACTCATGATTGAAGCTTCTAAATTTGAGGCTTCTCAACCTAACCATCATGCTGCTCCTCTATTTTTATTTATTTATTTATTTATTTATTTATTTATTTATTTATTTATTTATTTATTTGTGACTGAGTCTTTGTTGACTCCTGGCGACTGCCTGGATGAGTCCCAGCAGTTTCCTTGGCAAGATTTCGGAAGTGGTTTGCCATTGCCTGCTTCCTAGGACAGAGAGAGTGACTGGCCCAAGGTCACCCAGCTGGCTCTCTTCTCTAAATTACTGCTTGATAATATTTATGCTCTAAAATGAACCATGGTCTATGTCAATTTCCATGTACATATTTTGCTCTCTGTAAATTGTATCATATATACTGTACTTGGGAACTAGTCCCATTAATTTGTATGCTGCCTGAGTCCCAATGACTGGGTAGCTCACAACCAAAACAAGGAAATTGCAATAAAACAATTAAAAAAGAAGAAAACAAAGGTAAAAGATAAATTTTTAATGCTCATTTAGGTGACTTATTTTACCTGCAAATTTTTAGATACAGAATTGTTCCGAATGATAAAACAGAACTAATTTTAACCATCCAATCCAATATATCAGGGTCTAGTACCTTCTGGTAGTTTTGCATGTCAGTGTGTATTAGCCGAGCCAGCTTGGCCAGTGGCAAAGGATTGTTTAGTCTAAGTCTAATTAGACTTGGACTAATTTGAATTTCAATGATAGAAACCGTTTGTGTAGTAAAATATAAAGCTAGACTTCTTTCAAAAAATGAGCAAGTAATATTTGTCTGGAAACAGCTTTATGCACACTAGAGGCTAACACACTTATGATAATACAACTTGACATGGTCAGTACTTGCATGTGTGTGAAAATATGCATCAGACATTGTACATATAGCTTATAACAGATGGAAGGGATGCTTGAGAGTTGAGAATAACGGAGTTAATGAATCTCTATGTATTATCTAAGCCTTGTTTGGGTTGATGTGACTGGTAGAAATATAGGAAGCTACCATACTGCCTCAAACCATTAGTCTACAGGTAGTCCTCGCTTAACAACCATTTGTTTAGTGACGGTTCTGACTTATGATGGTGCTGGAAAAACTGACTTGTGATCGGTCCGCATACCTACGACTGTTCCAGCGTGTACCCACCCTGGTCACATGATCACGATTTGGGCGCTTGGCAACTGGTTTGCATTTATGACCATCGCAGCGTCCCACGGTCACATGATTGCTATTTTCCACCTTCCTGGCTGGCTTCTGGGAAGCAAAATCAATGAGGGACCACATGATTTGCTTAACAACCACGTGGTTTGCTTAGCTCCTGCAGTGATTCGCTTAATGGCCGCCGCAAAAAGGTTGTAAAATCGGGTCGGATTCGCTTAATGACCACTTTGCTCAGCAACTGAAATTCTGGTCCCAATTGTGGTTGTTAAGTGAGGACTACCTGTATGAATTTCAGTACGTACTGTCTTTTTTAATTAGTAAGATCTCCCAAAGCAAGAGTGGCTTTTCCAGCCCTACTTTTCTTCATGTATAAGCCCTGATAAATGAGTTGGGAATTGTGAAAGCTTAGGCAATAATTAAGCTAGTAGTTTTTAACTTGCTAGCATTCCATGAAAATTAATTTTTATTATATAAGTATGGCTACAGAGGTAGGTTGGCAAGCTTATTTAGCATTGTGTTTCTAGCTCGCAAAGATACTCAACTAATTTTGAAAATTGCAACTTTCTAACACCTTGCTTCAATTAAAGCTCTCTGGTTCATATTTTTTCGCAGGCACATTCAGATCTTTGTATCTTGGTATGTACTATTACATGCATGACATTTTGGAGGCTACTATTTGATAAATTTAACTGCAATGATTTGCTGCCGTGCCTTTCAGCCTTCAAAAAGAATTCAAAACTCTTGCCATTCAAAAGCGAATCCAACATACTATGTTTGTTAGCAGTCTGATGATTTAATTGTTCGAAGACAAACTTAGCTTTGTTTTTGAGTAGTTTAAATGTTGCTTGTATTTTTATTTGCAAATCTCCAGATATAGTTGAAGAGACTTTTTTTTTTAAGTTGACCACTTTTAAAGCAAAGGGTGACCTGTCGCATTGCATCCATTGAGTTTTGCGTTGGTCAGGTGACCAAATACCATTCTGAATTGCAGTTACTAGCATTGGGCAAATTAAAGTTGATTCCTCCTTTTCCCCAAGTATTTCTGTGGATTTAATTCCCTGTTTTGCGCTCTCTTTCTCTCTCTTTAACTTTCACCTGATTTGACATAAATGGACTTCTATTCATGCCGTTGATGTAGATTTGAGAATACCGCAGGGAAAGGGAAATTCAATGCACCAGCAATATTTATTAAATTAGCAGAAGAGCACAGCTAAATACAGTCTAACGAGCAAAACAAACCATTGATCTGAGATGGTTGGACAGGTGAAATTATTTTTAAAAGCTCATCTTGGATGGTGATTTTAATTAGCAGCAAAAGTATGGGGATGCCCTATAATGTAATACCAAGAGAAATATAGTTTGGAAATTTGAAGTATAAGAGATCGCTCCGTTTATTAACACAAAGACAGTTCTTCTGCAGCCTTATCTAAATTGACTATAATTGAGGCTACAAACTATAGTAGGTCAGATTTTGAAATTAAGCTCATTGGAGCTGTATGTAAAAAGAGATGTAAGAGATTATGACCAGCATACTGGCATCTCCTGTTTAATTTACGTGAAGAGTGCAGTGTTGACTGATGCTGCATAGTTAACCAGGTGACCTTTGACACTGAAATTGAGTGGCCCAGTTGATTTTTTTTTCTGGTCATTTTCCAAAATCATGAATAGAAATGACAGGGTCCATCTTTTCAAAAATGTGGCATGCATGATATGTAGGTTTTTGGACTTCATGGTACATTAGTGCTTCCACTTTTATTTTATTTTGTTGAAGCTGGAAACAAATTCTGCAGAATAGATGATCTTAGCCTTAGATTCTTTGACTCCAGTAAATCATATCATATATGATTATATGCCATCAAATCAGCGTCAACTTTTAGTGATCACATAGATAGACCTTCTCCAGGATGATCTGAGCTCAGAAAATAACCTGGAAGTAGGAAATTTAGGTGGCTTACTGACTGTTCTGCATACGTCCTTACATTGTATTTCTTTACTGTTTTCAGCAAAGCTTTTAAATGATATTTAGGCTGGAATTCTAGTTCAGATTTTTATTACTAAAGTGTTAACTACTTACAGTATTATACAGCTGCCCTTCTGAGAAAAAAATGTTCTCTTCCTAGCTTAGAGAAATGTGGGAACAGGCTACGTCAGTGCATGGAACACTTTGAAACAAATCTCTCTCTAAATTATTTAGACTAGATTGCCCTATTCATCTGGTAGAAAGTTTCTGTTTAATTTCTGAATAATAAAAACATTACATGGTGGGAGAGTAACTTCCAGATATAGAATTCTCTGTGCAAAAAACAAGATAAAAATGAAAATAATAATGAACTGTTCTAAATACCTAACGTTGCTTTTGTGTTCTAAGTCTGGCAAGAGAATGAAAGTTGACACATGGGAGGATGATAAAAGAGCGAGAAATAGCCCCTAGGTGGATGGCTAGATGAAATTTTTCTGGGTGAGAATGTGCTGAATTCTAATGCACTCTATGGTTTGGGGTTACTTTCATTCAGCCACATTTAATCGTGTTAAAGGCCAAAACTTGCACTGGCTTGTGTCAAAGGCAAGTCTGTGTACAGCAGAGATAAATCCCTTGGGCCATCCAATTTAAAGCTCAAAGAAATCTCTTGTTTCTGGAAGATACTGTTTGAATTCCAAGGAGCTGTGGAAGTAACTTCATGTGGCTGTCTATTTATTGGGGCTTGTTTCTGAAAGTGCAGCCCTCCTTCCCGTGTCATAAAGCACCCTACTTTTAAAAATGAGGTTTTTCGTTTCCAAGGGTTCATGGGAAAAGCCAAAGTCCTCTCATACATATTCAATGTGTCTCCTGGAATCCTATCCGCTGAGTTTACTAAGAGAGAGAAACGCAATGCAAGCATTTATTAGTCGTCTTTCTGCCTCTCATTGTGAGCAAAATGATCCATTCTTCAAGAAATTGAACTGATATAGAAAGGGTGTGGTGGTGCGTACATGGTTCTAGCCGTGTTCACCTCTGTTGCAGCTGAGCAGAATTCTCTCTGGATCAGGCGTGCCTCTAGTTTCTTGTGTCATGAACTAGGAATAACCTTTACAAATAGCTAATGATTAACTATTAGCTAACTAATAACTAATAATTAATCTGGAGGTCTCCCATCATTCAAATTATAAAGGGATGTGTAAATTGACATGATCACCCCTTAATGCTTTGCAGCCAAATATGCTAAAAACAATTGTAGAATGTTGCTTTATCCAAAACTGCTCCTTCATGGAAAAGTGTAAATTTCTAGCACTCTTTTAAATTGCTGGAGTGCTGCTTATGTTTATTTGGAAGTAATTTTCTCAAAGCTTATTCAAATCGGAGTCCGTGTGTTTATTAGGTACAGTGAGAGCCAGTGTAGTAGTTAAGGCAGTGTTTTTCAACCTTGGCAACTTTAAGATGTGTGGACTTCAACTCCCAGAATTCTGGGAGTTGGAAGTCCACACATCTTAAAGTTGCCAAGGTTGAGAAACACTGAGTTAAGGTGTTGGATTAGGCGTCGGGGGACCCAGATTCTAGTTCACCGTCAGCCACAGAAGCTCATTGGATCACTCATTTCACCCCAACCCAACAAGATTGTTGTTTTGGGGGGAAATAGGAGAAGGGAGTGCGATGCATGCGGCTTTGAGCTCCTGTTACAAAAGGTGGGAAATAAATAAATAGGAGAATAATGATATTTCTGTAGTATGCTTTCTCTTTATTTAATATATTCATCATCCTCAAAAGGCACATAACCAAACAGTACAGTAGCTTTATTAAAACCACTAATTATTACAACTAAATTCATTTCATGAAACCACACAGCAATAATTTGGGGGATAGGGAAGAAATTCCCAGATATGGTAAAATCTGCCTGCAATATGTCAGACAGTTAAACCGATAACTCAGAACCTCCTTTATAGATTGGAGCATCTTGAAAAGAAGCTTCAAACATAACAAGGAAGAAAACTCTTTCTGCAAGCAGTTGACACTTTTCAATACTGTAACCTCTTCCAAACGGGTGCTGTCCAGATGAGTTGGATTTCAGTTCTCGAATTCCCTGACATTTGGACTTGGACCAGGTTGGCTGGAAATATTGGGAGACGCAAGTCCAGCACATCTGGAAGGCCACTTTGTTGCTTAGCTTGAGATGTTTGTTTGGTATTGCTAAATTTTTACCCTGCCTTCAGTCTACCAATATTGCAGCCAATACAGTATTCTTTTTTTTATATATAATACCGTATCAGTCCATGATCTGTTGAATTCCTCGGTGAAAATTAAAAATTAAAATTACACATCTACCCCTCAGCAAATTTCAAAAACTTGCTAGGGAAACTGAAATGTGTCAACCTGCAACTGAGAATATTTCTTGTGCAGAATTCTAATTAAATTGTCAGAACAGTTTGTTTTTAACTGAATCAGGGAACATTTGTAAACTATTCCCAGATGATAGAAGTGGAGGAAAAAGAAGATGGAGTGAAGGGAGAAGTGGAGAATATAACTGCATTCTTTCTAGTGGAACGTTCAATACTAAAATGAAGACTAAAACTCTAGATGACTAAGATATGGAAAGGCTCAGATGAATTCACATTGAAAGAATGGAAGCATTATCTGGGCCACCTTTGACTACTTTGCAGAATTTAGGCAACAGAATTAATGATAGTTGTTAGAAATATAGGTTGTTAATTCCTAAATCACATATCTAAATGAGCAATGGACTGTGCTGCTTTGGATCTTGATGTTTCTTCCTGCCATTTTAATTCAGACAGCTTTCCCTGATTGCCCTCTAGTGTGCTTCAGTGGTCTCTTGTCACCATGATCTCCCTTGGAAATTATGGAAGCTTGAGGTCTGACACATCTGGAAGGCACCAAGTTGGGGAAAGTTGATTTGGGATAATGGACTGTGTTGTATTTCAGGTATTTTTGTATTTCACAGTGTCTTAATTAGCCCATCAATGCAAAGATCTTAGTTATTGCCCAACAACTTTTTTAGATGGGCATTGCTAATTATTTAATAACAGTGAACATTGAAAAACTCTTGGATATAGTACATTTTGCTTTTCATTCCCCTGTGATGCCACTGTTTAGAATTTTCCCTGCTGCTCCAGGATGTCTTAAGTGTTTATTTTATGTGTCTGCATGGACTTTACACAAACACTCCATAATACACACAAGAGCCCACAAGGCTGCTTTGTTATATGACGTGTTATAATACCACCATCTTCACCATATTAGCTATGCACGTTTAAGTTTTCTAAAATTGAATGCTATAGTTCATTTTGTCCCATGGAGTAGAAATATATCTGTTGCAACCTGGGCCATCACATTGCTTGCATACAGTGACAAAGCTGGTCTCCACCGTACTGTAGAATTTTATCAGTATTAATATGCTTGTGCCCTAAATATGCAATTCTGTTGTGAGCAAAAAAAAAAGCATAAATATTGCTAAGATAATTCAGAACAAGTAAATTGTTAGATGTTGGAAAATTGGCTATTTTGTCATTTTGAATGTTCTGAATACAATCTGCTTTCCTCTTCAGTGGTTAGATAGTAATTTTATATTAAACTTTGTTTTGTTAGCCCAGCATTTGTTAGTGCAGATCTACTCTATACAAACAGAGTATAGATTCAGATTTGAAGTGATGCTGTCATATTTGAGGAACAAAAGTGCATTACATAGGCTGATACAGCTTTAGTTAGAAAAAGACCCTCCTTCATAATGGCATGCATTGTTACTAGCTACCTTACATTCTGTGTGCAATTTTGTTAAAGATGCAAATATTTAGAAGCATAGATTTAAGTATAGTACGAAATAGTACTATATTTAGTATTATTTGGTACTATAAATATACTATAAATATAGTACCAAATAGTACTATATACTATAGTACCAAAAATAGTACCAAATTTAGGTAAAACACAGACTTGGTTAAGAATTGTACATTTGTTTCTCTTTCTCTTTCTCCTCCTTTCTCTTTCTTTCAACAAGAGTTACTTATAAACTCTCAGACTACTTCCATTTTCTAAGTTATGGTAATAGGTATGGAAGTGCTAAGATAGCCATGGGCTGTGCATTAATTTGAAATGCTTGAGGAACTTGTTTCACCCATTGATTTCCAACTGCACTCCGGTTCAAAGAATTGCACCTATTATCTTTGAATCCACATAAATCAATTGCCAGGGATTGCTTTTTGTTTTAAAGACAGTTTAACATAATGATTCAGAAGGCTCTCCAGTCACAATAGATGCTAAAGGCAACATTTCCTGAATGTCTGTATCACAAGTGGGTATAAATTATGCTAGAACAGGTTCATTCAAATCTGGCAATATCCTCAGCTATCTATTCTGAATGTGCCCTGCAAACAGAGTTTTCCTGTAATCCACTTGCTGCCGGGTCACTCCAACTCTGCTCTGTCAGCATTAATGTTTGAAGGTGCAAATATCTTTACTTAAAAAGAGCATTGGGTAAATAGCAAGCAACCTGCCACAATGTGGAACAAATATATATTTCATGTAATCACATTTTGCTTAGAATAGATATTTTTGTACATGGGAAAATTAGTTTTCTAATCAACTGAAATTTATCTTGAAATGAATTTTTGCTGATTTGAACACTTAAAAAAAACCTTATGATTGGGATTCAAATGTATTGGAGAGGGTTAATGTCCTCTCTTTACTGCTCTTATAAAGATGGATGTTGATTGGAAGATATAAACTTTTATATGAATAAATTGATTTAGATAGCATTGTAAAAATAAAGACAAATATTTTCTCAGGTTTTTAACTCTGGAATGGATTTCTAGGTGTTCGTTTGGAAGGAGAGGTGGCCATCGAATGTCAGTTATCCATTTGACAAGATAATTTGCAGAGATCTGGATGATTTCTGAGGGTCACAATATAGTCATATTGTCATGCCTCAAAAAGAAAGAAAAATTGCAAGGGGTTTTCTTGGCAATAGTATGGAATCAATTGATCATTGTCTTCCTTTGGATGGGTGTGTGTTTGTGTGTGTGTGTGTGTGTGTGTGTACATACTACCTGTGTGCATATCTTTACAGTCTAGCTTGTAGCCCTGAGATTTTGTGGTTGTCTTCTATTCAAGATCTAATCAGGTCTAACTTTACTTACTTTTTAAAATCATTTGGTTATGGCTGACTGGATGATCAGTCTGGATTTACATGAACTACATTCTTTCCAGTTTTGTTCAAGAGCATGTTGTTAACAGTTAATACAGTGAGTTTCCATTCTGAAGTGTTGACCAACCTTAGTGATGTGTTGATGAAATTAAAGCTTGGGAAGTGCTTGGATTTCAACTGCGACCCAGATGTTTTATCTTTGACCTTGGCTGATGCATCCCTACTCTTAATTTCATTTGTCCATATGGGTGTTTGTACAGCACTGCCCTGAATCAGAGCTTTCAATGAGCTATAAGCATTAAGTATGCAAAATATTTTTGGCAAATGAAATTAAACTTGGAATCTAAGTTATGCTTGCTAGTGGGAGGAAGAACATGCTTCTCATCCATGGATGTTTTCTGAATTATGCAAGCAGTAAGCATTTTGAAACTGATTTTTTTAAAAAAATTCTACAGATCTTCCTTCAGGTGACATGGCTTATTGAGTAACAGAGAAGTTTGCTCTCAGGCAGTTGCAGAAAGTGAATAATCAACAAGGGTAACTCAGCGGTTCAGCTGGGACTTGCCTTCCCTTCTCACTAATACTCTGAGGAAGTCAGAAAAAACACATTAGAAGTCTGGGTTCCCTTTAGGTTTCTGCATCTGCATTTCCTTGCAGCTTCTGTTGTTTTGTTAATGATTTAAGTAGAAAAAAATAGGCAGAAGCCAACATACTGAATGAAGAAAAATAATGCAGAAATGATGCAAAAATATAAAGAGATCAGGCAGGCCAGGAGTGGGAGAAACTTTGCCAAATAATTAATTTTCCTCATTTCCAAGTGCCAACCAGGTCAGAAATGGATATGTCTGCTCACAAGTTCATATGGACAAGAGCAACGGTTTATCAAATTTCAGCTAAAACTTAAATTTGAGTTAGCGTGTTGTGGGATTTAATGTAGGATATCTCAAACTGCTTCTGTTTGTCATGTTCATATTGAATAGATTTTGGAGAATTTATTCCAATTGAATGCACTTGGGTTTTTTTTTAAGCAGGAGAGGTCGATGGTCATCTATAGATTTTTAATTATATTTATTGTACATTGTATTACATTTTAATTAATATTGTGCAGTTCTTCAAAATATAATGTTAGTTTGGAAAATAGGAAATAAGTAATTTTAAGAACATAGCTTTCTGTTGTGTATAGAATTACTAGAAAAGATTTTCCCTCCTAAATAGGTCACTGATGATTTTTGAGTTTGGGGAATTGCATATTATGCAGATCTGAAAGCCATTAAGGGAAATTTGGTGCACTGAGATAGCTTTAAGTGGAATTAAGCAGGAAAAGTCATATGGAAAACTAAAAATAAGTATTTCTTGAAATGCAATGCAAGGATTTTTGTGGTAGTGGGGGTAAAGACTTCAGATGATGGAATGTACAGATGATCAAAGTCAACCCTGAAATATTTGCTACTGAGGCTTCTTTTTTTCTTTTGATTATCTTTCCATTGAGTCTTTAATCTGTTACTTTAATAAAACACTTGTGGTATAATTAGGTCCCAACTCTGCTCTATGGAAATTCTGTTTAGCATGGATAATGTTAAGCATGACAAGTTACTTTAAAATTTTGGATGTGAGTGCTGTAAGAATAGACTATCAGAAATGAATTTAAGCGGCTAAGAAGTTGTGAATAAATTCTGAGGAGTTCTAGCTTCTTGATGGATGAGTAGTGAGGATCTGCTATTCTTTAATAGCTAGCTGAGTTGCCTTCAGTTTAGTATATAGGTGTTATACTACACAATTGATCCTATTTTAATGTAAAGAAGTTGTATATTGTCTGCTCTCAAATGGACATTAGAGAATCTTAGCTGTTGAACTATTAGATTATATGTTACTGTAGTTTGTTTTTTGAATGATTTAGCTTGATATTTTGTGGAAATAGCAGTAAATTCTCAGCCGGCCTTAAAACAGGTTCTTACAAGCCCATTTATCCAACCCAGAAATTACAGTGGTGTCTGTAGAAGATTTTACATATATATCTCGTATTTTTCCACCGCCCGTCTCGTAACCACTCTGATATGATATGATAAAGTCCTTGGTACTATTCAGAAGGAATAATGCTGCCTTTAAGATTATTACAGAAAATAATTGCTCAGACTGAAGAAAGCTCCTTGGATAAGGAGCGAAACGTTTCCACTGAGAAAATAGAAATCCAGTTGACATGATTCAAGCTACAGACAATTCCACCTGGATGACTGAGAACCTTCATAGACATACAGAAAATAATGTTAGCATTTTGGATGGTTGCAATGTAGAAAGAGGTACAAAACATTCAGTTTAAGACCCAGTGCTTGACAGAAACTGGTAATAAGTACTGATGTCAACCCAGGGTATATCAACTACCATTGGCAATGGGGAAAAAAGATAGTCCTTTTAGTCTCCTGAAGAGACCGCTTCACTCCCCAAGGTGGATGTTCATTAATTGTTTATAAGAGAAATGGTCATCTATGAGCCTAACTAACTGCATTAATGAAGAGTATTGGGAGGAATAATATCCTGAAGGCATTCTGCTTTATTCGGGCTTCTTTCTGCCTTCCATCCCTGTGTTACCAGCCAAATATCTTTGATAACAAGAATTTCGTGACATACATAAGAGATTGTTTACTTAGACCTGCTTTTGGGGTGATAAAGTGGTTTGATCATTTTGGATCTGCTAATGATGTACATTTCTACTTCTTGTTGGAAGAAGAAAATAACAGAATTTTCTGTTGAGCTATTTAATTTGTTTCTGACATTCCCATGGGCCTTACTGAGCTTTTGAATTAAGCTGTCAGGATGTTTTATTTCAACGTTTAAAGCATGGAGTAAAACTTGTGATTTGCTTAGAAGCAAAAACTAGTCTGATCAGTTGTGGTTGACAAGTTGTTAGTGTATTGTGAACAGCTGGCTTAGACTTGCTTCTGATACTGGTTGCCTTTCCAAAAACTTTCTCTAATTCCTTATAGAGCTTTAGAGTTGCTTGCACAGGGAGCTGACCAATACTAGAGCTAATGGAAGTCTCAATTTCCAAAATTTCCACTGTATCAGGGCTAAGGTTTACTCTAAGGTTTACCTGCATCTTAGCCTTGCATCTTTCTACCCTATTGTTAGTTCTGGCTTATAGCAATCTCTTTTTTGCTTCTCTGCCATTACTGCAAAGATTAAAATTTCCTCCCCTGGAAGAATGAGATTGTTGAAGCATCTTGCAGATCTCCCAGCAGAATTTTTGCAACCCGAGTTAAGTGTTACTCAACTGTTCTTCCCTTTCATCTCTCTCTCTCTCTCTCTCCAACCTGCAGTGGTTCTCAGCTGGTTTATTCTGTGACAAGAGCAAACATTGTGGTATGGTGTGTGTACACCCAATAAATTTTGCTGTGGGAACTTAGGCAGCTCAGTAAGTAGACAGCAATAGCACTACTGCTATTAAATTGTTGAGAGGAGAGTGTTTCCATTACAAGACTGGATAACGGTTGATATAAAAAGATTGTGCTTCATAAAATGAACAGACTGCTTTATAACACCCCACCCACCCCCACACAATTATTTTAGAGAGCCCTCCCCCAGTCTGGAGTTCTCCAGAATTTGCAAAATATATAGGTAAAATCCATGCTGATTGGGAATCCTGGAAATTGAAGTTTGGGTCATTTTGAGGGCACCAGTCTGGAGGTTACTTTTGTAGGGAATCAGACTTTGTAATTCTATCTCGAAGAAATGAAGTATCTGTTGGTTCATTCTTGGCTTGCAATTGATAAGATCTGAATAAAAGGAATAACAGTCCTGTTTTGACTGAACCACAATCAGATCTCATAAAGTAGTCAAATTAATGTTCCTGTGTTTTGGTGTTCCTGCCAAAGATGTGTTATTTCTGTAAAACCAAAAGAAAAGAAAAATGCGAGATTGCAGATTCTTTAGAGATGAAAAGATCCAGCTCTGGACTATTTTAATGTGGTCTGGTAACTAGGATACTGGATTTTCTTTGTGGCCAGTTGAGGGCCAAAGGAGATATGGTGGCAGCCAGCCGATCCCTCTATTTAAAGTTCTAGCCTAATCATGTGTAATTGAAGAGGGGATAACCCTTTCCCAACTCCTTATTTAGTTTTCCTGGTCTATCAGTTGTCAGGGCATCATAGAACTCAGTGGCCTTGGATATCATCCAGCCCAGCCCTTGCCCAGTCCAGGAATGTTGTGGCTGCAGCATCACTAAGAAGTAGCTAATGGTCCTCTGCTAAACTCCTCCAGCGAAGGTGAGTGGATCCTCTCCTGATGGCCATTCTGCCAGCCCTTATTTTTCTCTTCTCCATGCTAAACATATCCAAGCCCTTCCAACTGTTTTTCATAACATTTAGATTCTAAATCTTTTGTTATCCTACCCATCCATCTAAGAGTTGTTTCACTTATTCAGTCTTTTTCTTAAACTGTTTCATCCAGAGCTGGACACAGTTCTCCAGTTGTAGCCTAACCCCTGTATTACAGAATGGAACTGTTGTTGTGATCTGAATGCTCGGCCTCTGTTAAGGCAGCTTAAGATGGCTTTAACTTATTTTGCAACCACATTGCACTGCTGCTCAGCTAGGACACCTCTGTCCTTCTCTCATATGTACCACTGCCAAGCCAAACATCTTCTGCTTGTGCCTTTCTTTTTTTTTGCTATCTAAATGCAGAACTTTTAATTTCTGTTACATTTCACTGTGTTGGATTTGGCCCAGAGTCTTAGCCTGTCAAATTCATTTTGTCATCCCAACTAAACCCTGATAGCAAAAGTAGGCTCAGTTGAAGAAAAAAGAAACGTGGAATTTAAGGAAAGCTAATGTGAAGCCGGAAGGAGACATCATTCCTTTCAGCTATACATTCCTTTGTCTAAAACTCTCCTTCAAACATATGGCATAGTCCTAATTATTCAGCCTGTCTTTTCCTTTCTTCCTGTGACTACAACTTTCAAGGAATGAGTGTTTTCCTTAAATTGAAAATGGATAAAATACTTTGGATAATTCGGGTAAAGCTAAAAACCCATTGTCACATTCAACTAATCTGGAGAGCAGGGCTTGTTCTGGCCTTTAGTGTTGACTTTGGTATATAAATGAACCCTTCATGTTCAGGGTATACTTTTAAAGGCCAGATGTTGGCAGCTAGTGGATGCATTTGACAGAGCAGTACTAGAAATGGATTTTCTGATTAAACAAACCTTTGGTCTTACCTTTCAAAGTATTCTTTATGTTTTTATTGATGTGCTTGCTCATGCATGCACAAGTACAGCCCTCTGAACTTCCTATCATGAATGTATGCTAGAAATCAAAGTTATTTGTCATTAAAGTCTAAAGGTAAAGGTACCCACCCACCCCGCACATTTGTGCAGTCGTGTCCGACTCTAGGGGCCGGTGCTCATCTCCGTTTGTTAGCCAAAGAGCCAGCGTTGTCCGAAGACGCTTCCACGGTCATGTGGCTGCATGATGCGCGTGGAACGCTGTTACCCACCCACCAAAGTGGTACCTATTCATCTACTTGCATTTGCATGCTTTCGAATTGCTAGGTTGGCAAGAGCTGGAGCGAGTGCGGGAGCTCACTCCGCATGCAGGGCTAGGGATTCGAACCTCTTAACTTGCAATCTTCCGATCGACAAGCCTGGCGTCTTACCCACTGAGCCACCACGCCCCTTAAAGTTAAAGTTAAAATTAAAGTCTAGCAAGAAAATAATTTTGAGAAGTACATAGCAAAGTAATGGCAGTGTAGTATATTGAGTGCTCGTATCAGCGAAAGGTATATTTTTTAAGGCTATTGATGATATGTTAATTGTCCATAAGGAGAGGTACTTTGATAGAGAGTCAGTCTAGAACATAGCTTTCTAAAGTGTGTGTCGCGACACACTACTGTGTTGCCTGCGGTGTCCTGGTGGCACTGACTGGTGGGGGTGCCGCTCCTTATGGTTCCCCCCATCAGCGCTTCCAGGTTTCCATGCGACACACCAGGACACCGCAGGCCGTGCCGCTGCCACACCGCTGCCGCAGTTGGTGTGTGTCGCCAACATGAAAGGTTTGGAAAGCTCTGGTCTAGAAGTTGAAGGATGAGCTCCTCCTGGAGAGAATCAATGTGGTTGCTCAGAGGTGACACTCACTTGATGGCACCTAATCAATCATATGATATGCTTATTTTAGAACTGTTTCAAAAAGTATATTTGAACACTTTAAGAAAATGTTGGTGTATAAAAACTAGGTAAACCTTCCTGGCATGTTAGTTTTCCAAAGGCAGGAAGATTTTCTTCTGGAGATAGGAAGGAGAGCTTAAATCTTCCACACACAGTTCTATGTATGGAGGACCATTTTACCACACTCTCTCCATTGTGAGTCTTCCTTCACCATTGTGAATAATGGTGAAAGATTCCTATTTATTCTGCAAAAAGTGCATCTTAGAATTGAATTGACTCTTCCTTTCTTCACAGCTATTTTATATAATTGCAATTGCCAAATGTGAGGTAGTTCTACTTTGGAAGCGCTCTTTGCGGTCAAGTCATAGATGTCAGGAAAGAACCCAAATACAGCCATATCAATAACCGTAAAATACACTTTTAAATTGTTGATTTATGTTATGGAGTAGACAGTAGTTAGACCTAGCTGGCTTTAACCATGATTGAGATTGAATGTAGAATTGCAGTTAATTCTAGTTTGCATTCCTTAACCATCAGGAAGGTGAGGAAGAGGGTGGGAGGGATGGTGTGCTACATAGTTACTTCTGCAACATTACTCACAATCGGATTAGGAATAAAATAAATTGTGTTCTGACAACTGTTCCCCTTGAACGTTTTTCAGTCAGTTTGGGGCACCACATTTTAGAAAGGAGACTCTCAGATGGGAAGAGGGCAACCAAGATGAAGAAAAAAACTTCAGCATTTCATAATATTTCTGTTTAAAGGCCACCGGTTGAGCTTTCAGTGGTGCTATTGTGTGCTGCTTTCACTGATCAAAAACGTCTCTCTTTGTCAAGAATAGCACCTCTGTGACAGTACTAAGTGTCCAGTCTTTTTGCTGGAGGAAGTCTTTCATCTAATACTTTTTTTAAAAAAAAACTATAGTAAGAAACCACAAAACTGGCTGGAAAACGCTTTAAACCCAACTTTGCTTTGCAGACAACCTCGTCTGAATTTTTTAAATCCTAGAAATGGCCAATAAAAAAAAAAGTTCCTAATACAATGAATGAACTATCACGGTTTCTCCATACAAACGAATTAGTAGGTAAAAGCACAGGTTTGGGGGGAAATGTGCTGTGCAACTCATGAAAATAATCAAATTTAATGCTGCTCTTTGTTGATCCACTTGCATTATTTTCTTAGCTTTTTATAAATTGTGCCCTTGGGTGGGTAAGAGAAATCTTTTCCCAGCTCCAGTTGTTTATACTGAAATATGAGTGGAATCTGCTAACCTTTTTCTTTTTCTTGCAGTGCTTTGTGCCAAGAATCTTGCAAAGAAAGATTTCTTCAGTAAGTAACTGGAAATATCTCTCTACTTTTTCTTACCTCCCCACCCCATCCCTTGTGCATATTTAAGCTATTATACTGATGTTCGTCCTTTCCTTGTATGTTTCTGCTGAGGGCATTTAAGGAAAGTTTTTCAAGAGTCGGAAGCACAACTAACTGTCTGAAATGTCTGTTCACCAGACCATAAAGCAGCAAGCTCTTTTTGCTGCGAGCTAAGTAAAACAGATCTTGATTCTGGCAACTGTGAGCAAAAATATTTCTGTTCATGCTCACTCTCTTCCTTCTAAATTGGGAAAGGCGATATAAGGCATGGTAAATATCTGCTCTAATGAGATGGTAATATCAAGTCGCAATGAATTATCTTGGGAATCACCATTGCATTATCAGACGTGCAGGTTCTTTTCATAGACAGGCCTGGCGTGGCAAGCTGAAAAACCATGTATTAGAAACTTGAAAAAGGCTTAGTTGCGTTTTTCAGAACTTCAGCATACTTTAAAAATACCATGCCATGGAGTTAGTTACTGATTCAGCTTCACGGGAAATTCTTGTTCTCCTCCAGAGGCATGCAACTTTCCTTAACTCAAGGACCATCCCAGGCTTGTATAGCACAATAAAAGTGGACTGGATCCAAAGTTGCCCTAGGATTGGGGTCTTTGGGGGGCTCAAGGACTGAAATAAAGGCCTTAAACCAGGAGGCCACAAAAAGAGGTCTGATAAGCCACATCGGGCTCATGGTCCATGTTTTTTACACCCTGCTCTACCCCTTCCAAAGGGAAAGAACCTTTCCTAGAGAGAAAATACCCTTTATTCCAAGCAACTATTTAACATTTCTTCTCACGATGTAGAGAGAGCAGCTGTTAAACACCGCTGTTCAGTAGTCGTCTGCTAGTTTCATTGGTCTTTGTGGTGACGGGGCTGCCTTCGTTCTTTGCAGGGCTTCCTGACCCCTTTGCAAAGATAGTGGTGGATGGGTCTGGTCAGTGCCACTCTACTGACACTGTGAAGAACACCTTAGATCCCAAATGGAACCAGCATTATGATTTGTAAGTTGCCTGTTCAGCAAGGGGTTCCAAGACTCAGTCCTTGTTTCTTACCTCTTTATTTACATGAAGTATTTATAACCTTGATCTGTACCTGGGAACTGGGCTCCAAGGTCGCTTACAACAAAAGAGAGCTAATACAATAAACGCAAGTAGAAGACTTCACAAAATGAAATACAGGTAGTCCTCGCTTAACAACCATTTGTTTAGTGATGTTTCGGACTTACGACGGTGCCGAAAAACCGACTTGTGACCGATCCTCACACTTCTGTTGCAGTGTCCCTGCGGTCACGTGATCATGATTTGGGCAGTTGGCAACCGGTTCACGTTTATGACCGTCACAGCGTCCTGCGGTCACGTGATCGCCATTTTTGACCTTCCCGGCCAGCTTCCGATAAGCAAAATCAATGGGAAACCGCGTGGTTCGCTTACCAGCCACACGGTTTGCTTATTGACTGCGGTGATTTGCTTAATGACTGCTGCAAAAAAAGGTCATAAAATCAGGTTGGATTCACTTACTGACCACTTTACTTAGCAACCAGAATGCTGGTCCTAATTGTGGTTGTTAAGCGAGGACTGCCTGTAAAGCAGTTCCAAAATGAACCCATAAAATAACAATTCCGTCTATGTCTCCTCTTACACAGCTGGTCATCTAAGACTCTTTATAATAGCAATGCCGATCCAGGTATTATTGAGGCAATGCCCACTCCCCAGGCATGATTATTAGCCTGTTTTCTTAGAGAAGATAGTTGTGTAACAATTTGCAGGACTTAATTTTTTGGGCTGTGAGTTGAGATATTGGCTAGACTCCCAAGGCATTGGTTTAGGTGTGCCCAAGTGACAATGTCTTAATGTACTTTTGAAAGCCCCTCAGTTTAAAACATGGCATCTTGTCTGACTTCTGAGTTTCAGAAACTGAAGCCTGTATCACTTTATAGCAGGGCTTTCCAAACTTTTGCCGTTGTGGCATGCAAAACCCCAGAAGCCCCAAAACCCTGGGTTTTTGTGTGCGGTGGCGGCAGTGGCGGCGTCCTGGAACCCGGAAGCGCTGATGGCCCACCGTTGCTGCGCCTGCTGCTGCGTGCGCAGTGGCGGTGCACCATCAGTGCTTCCAGGTTGTCGCGTGACACACTTGGGGCCCCCAGGCGACACAGTACTGTGTCGCAACACACAGTTTGGAAAGCCCTGCTTTATAGAAATAACTTGCATAACTCCTTGGCTGTTAGAAATAGAAGGTGCCTCTCATCCTATGTAGTAATAGTAGAAAAACGTGCATTGACGGAGTAGCTCCAATTTTAAGGAAAAGCAGCCTTTCCATAGCCTAATGAGCTCTGCACTTTGTAGTTTATAATAAGGTTGCCTGTAATTAACAAATGTTCGTGCGTTATCTATTTAACATGCTGTGCAAAATTACAGTAATCCAATGATTAGTTACATGTTTCTCTTATTTGATAAAGCTGTAGTGTAACCAAAGCAGCATTAAAATGAGTTCGGTGTTCACAAATGGGATAGTTGTACTGTAGCAGACAATAAACCTCCGTTAAATCTCATCCTCCAACTGATTATTCTAGATACGTTGGAAAGTCCGATTCTATCACCATCAGTGTCTGGAACCATAAGAAAATTCACAAAAAACAGGGAGCTGGCTTCCTGGGATGTGTCCGACTTCTTTCTAACGCCATCAGCAGGCTAAAAGATACGGGATGTAAGCATGTCTGTCTTACCAAATGTTTTCTATGTTTGGCAATATTTTTGTGTCTGCGTTCTGAACACTGATTCCCAGTTGTATACATTCTTGGGTGAATTTTTCCCCCTATTGTTCATTTCAGACCAGCGTTTGGATCTATGCAAACTAAATCCCACAGACGCTGATGCAGTACGAGGCCAGATAGTCGGTAAGAAGACATTTCTGTCTGCACAGAGAACAAAAATATAGCTGGTTTTGTTCAGTTCTGGAGATAATGGAGGCACTCAAATCACAGAGGATCTGGGGAATGTGCTTCATGTTCGGCTTTCAGGATTGTTCATTGCAACCACAACCCAGTGGGAGGAAATTAGGCAGATCGGTCTAGCGCCCTCCTTTCTTAGTTTTGCATGTGTTCATTCACAAATCTGTCCTGTCCTATTTTTGCGTCAGTTGTGCTTTTAAAAAAACACATTTTAACATGTACTTTTCCATAAAGTGTATACATTTTACCTAACACATTCTGATTTAAACTGTAATTTTAAACTGCCTGCAGTCCATGAGGATTAGAACGGTAGATAAATTGCAGAAGCAATATCTAAAAATTGGTAGTACACAAAGCAAGGGTTAAATGTCTTCAAATTCATGGGTCCCCAACCTTAGCAACTTGAAGATGTGTGGACTTCAACTCCCAAAATTCCCTAGCCAGCGCTGGCTGGGGAATTCTGGGAGTTGAAGTCCACACATCTTCAAGTTGCTAAGGTACACCAGGAAATCAGGGTAGTTAATTTTGAAAAGTGTGTTCAACAGACTTTTAGGGATCCTCCTTGGAGCAGAGTTCCATGATAGGAGACACTTGATAACAGTCAGAGCTATTAAAACATGGAACAGATTACCCTGGGAAGCTGGACAGCCATTAGAGATCTTGTACTTACAGTTTTGCTGGGAATTCTAGGAATATACATAGAGGGTGCCAGGTTGGGAATGCAGAACAATGGCCCCAGGATGCATTTCTCCATTAACAGTGTTACAGTTCTAAAATTATTTCCAGATGTGGAACCTTACAGGTAGTCCTCGTTTAGCGACCATAATTGGGACTGGCAACTTGATTGTTAAGTGAAGCAGTCACTAAATGAAACTGCGACTGTGCTTACAATCTCATTTCAGCTTTCCTTTGCTTTACAGACCTCCGAAGGTTGTAAATGTGAGGATTGGTCGCAAAGTTACTTTTTCATCACCGTCGTAACTGCAAATGGTTGCTGAATGAGGCAGCCACTAAATGAGGACTGCCTGTACTGTTGATTAGCATCATGGTACAATTAATACCTCTCTGAATTGCTTATTTGTTTCTCAGCAAACTTCCAAGCTGGGAAGCTTTAAAAGTTATCAGAAAAAAACACCTTTCCTATACGATTTCCTCACTTACGATAATTTCTTCTTTGGTTCCCCTTCCCCCCCAATGTCTTCTTGATCAACCCTTGAAGTGATATCCATTCAGATGAATGTATAATCCTACATATAGTCTATTGCAGCAAATATAGAATAGTTAATGCAAGCAGAATACCTTTACCAAAGATTAGTAAGACTGATTTGTAAATTTTCTATTGGAAGTTAATATTTAGTTGCCTTGAGATTGTCGTTGTGATTACGGGATAACTCCTTTCTGTGAAGTAAGAAATACAGAGGTGGTAAAAAATTCTTCCGTTTTAGAGTGCCACCTAGTGTGACAAAGTTGGTATCCTTCCTCTTGTGAGGAAAAAGATAATTTTGCAATTGCATATTAATATGGAAGGGTTTGTGTTTTTTAGCCAAAGTATTATACATTGGAAACAGACTTTAGTCTAAATTATTGTGCAGTGGGTGCTTTGTTAATTGTTTTCAGTTGATCGTGGTCTTAATCCCTGAAATATTAAGGATGCATTTGGAATAGAGGGCTTACTATATTCTTTTTTTCCCTTTTTGTCAGTAAAGATTGATTGAATTACCAGAATATGAAAATGCACGGCCTCTTAAGACACAAGCCACCCCAGCAAACTACCAGACTTGCCTTCGTAGGGAGGAACTCTGCATGTGGATCTTGGCCAAATACTTGAGAGTATTACAAAAAAATGTACAAATGCTTGCCACATCAAATTAAACCACCCCCCAGGATGCTCTTGCACGTTAGTTGCTGTACTTTGTTTGCAAAGGGGAGCTTTGCATTTGAATGTTTGTTTTCCTTTTTCTCATTCCAGTCAGCCTACAGACACGAGACAGGATAGGCAGAGGAGGGTCTGTGGTAGACTGCAGGGGGCTCCTGGAGAATGAAGGGTAGGTATCCTGGCTTCTGATCAGTTTATGGATCTCTTCCCGTTACTGCTGCGCAATTAAATGCATTCATGGGGACCTTCTCTTCCTTTTCTGAAGATGGCCGTGCATTAAGCAAAATAGCACGCAAAGTTCTAAAACGAAACTCTCTCAGTTAGGTAAACAAGAATTTGTTCAGCTGGTAACTGCTGCTACATCTCTGCTTGAAGTGTGATTTAATCCATCCCGGCCCAAGAGTCAGATGAGCACTGCATCCCCCGAATACAGAGATCTGCTTGTGCCTTGCATTGTGACGCATAGACCACTGTGTCATGATGTGGATTGCGTCCAGTGTCTGTGTGAATTTGCGAGGCACAGGGCTGCAGAGTTCCTTTCTCATCCTCACACACTGTCCTCTTCTCTTCTCTTCTCTTCTCTTCTCTTCTCTTCTCTTCTCTTCTCTTCTCTTCTCTTCTCTTCTCCCCCCAAAAGACTGTCCTAGTGTTGACTAGCAGAGCTAGGTTTGGCTATTGGGCCAAAAATCAGTTTAGCAAAAAAAGAGGGCCGAAAAGCGAAATAGCTTTCCCTCCGCATTTTATCGTCATTAAGTGACTCACTGGAGGAAATCTGGCCCTTTAAGAGATAAATGCAAATTTAGTCTTCGGTGCACACCTCCCCCCCCCCCCCCAAATCTCAGCAGTTGAGCACCAGGTGAGTTTTGTGTTGGAAGACATTTTTCTTGGTTCACGTGCCGTGAGAGCGAGGGCTTCTGGGAAAGGCTGGGCCCGTTCCCCTACAGAGGGTTCTTCCAGCACTTCCTTCGGCTTGTGGGAAAACCTGTTCGCCGAATGAGCTTCCCTCCTTTCAGAACGGTTTATGAAGACTCGGGACCTGGGAGGCCCCTGAGCTGCTACATGGAAGAGCCAGCCCCATACACGGACCGCACAGGAGCCGCCGGGGGGGGGAACTGCCGGTTTGTGGAATCCCCCGGCCAGGATCAGACGTTGCAGGTCCAGCGGCTGCGGGGTCCTGACGTGAGAAGCCATGTCCAGACCCCCCAAAACAGGCCCCACGGCCACCAGTCACCATCACCAGACCTGCCTGAAGGCTACGGTGAGTTTGCGTAGGGTTCCTGCCCGTTCCTGTCCCGGTAGTCCGAAGGCAAGACCAGGTGACGGGCTGTTGGGCAGAGGCCTCTCTGCCCTGTCGTGCACCCGGCGGCGGCACAGCCTCACTCCGTGGACTTCCCTGGTGTGGGATTTTTCACTTGGAGCCGCAGCTCCAAATTCCCCCCCCCCCGAGATGTTTATGTTTATTGATGCGTGATTGGCTTTTGTCTAAGAGGCAGAATAAGTGGGAGGGTTTTTCCTGGAGCCGGCCAGATGGTAGTTTAGCACTGTCAGTGTTGCATTTCTCAAATGAATCTATCGGCATTTTGCAGCTGGGCTGTTCACATGGTATATCGGCAGGCAAAGACAAAAACCAGATTGTCGCCGTCGTTGGGAGGGGGCAAGGCAAATATTTTGAAGCTCCTCAAACAGCTGCCCGATAAAATGTGAATAACAAACAAACAAAAACGACCCTATATTGCTCCAATAGAGCACCGCTTTTCTGAATGAGCGATGAATAAAAAGGAGGAAACCGTGATACCGTTCTTGGCGTTGCTATTCTTTAGCTCAGTTTCGCTTGGTCTGGCCTCAGTCTCAAGGTTTTGCGAGGGATTTGGGCATTTTCTCTGCTAGCCTCTTTTCCCGTTTCTGTCTCTTTAGAGCAAAGGACAACAGTACAGGGACAAGTTTACTTTTTGCATACGCAAACTGGGGTTAGCACCTGGCACGATCCCAGGATACCAAGGTAGGTGGATTTGCCTCTTTTGAGAGTTCATTTGGATTTTGGCAGGAAGTTAAACTGCAGGACCCTGGCTTTGGAACATCGCTCCATCTCTGCAGATGCTTTTTAGTGCCTTTGAATCCTAAGATTCTCAGATTTTAAAACGTGCCTCTTTTCTCTAGACATGCTCAAATAATTTAGGGTAATGTTGGCGTTGAGTTGAACCTTATTCCTCTTCCTCTTCCTTTTTTTTTTTTGCAGAGACCTTAACAGTGTGAATTGTGATGAACTTGGACCTCTGCCTCCAGGCTGGGAGGTTAGAAGTACAGTATCAGGAAGAATATATTTTGTAGATCATAATAACAGAACCACACAGTTCACAGACCCAAGACTGCATCACATAATGAAGTACGCCACTCATACGTTGCTGCTTGATTTTGAGGCTGAGAATCTGAACAAGTTTAGTCCGATTAGGACCCCATAAATATATGTGAAGCTAGTGAAATGGTAGGGTGCATAAGGAAGTATTTCAATACCTTTTGGGAGCCCTAAAAATAGATCCCATTAAGCAAATGTTGAAGCTTGAATAACATGGAAGGTATGTTGAGACCTTTTCACAACAGGTTGTTCCCACTTTGAATGCTGCAGTATGAGTCAGTCTTATTCCAGAATAGATTACCTTTTAAAGGGTACCACTAGGCCTGCTCTAACAGGTGATACGGCTTCCCCTGCGAAATATGTCATTCTCATCCCGGGCGTTTTACATGTTTGGATCGTCACTCTTGTTGCGCAATTCTTTAATGCAGTTAACCTGGTGGGGAATTGCAGGGCCAACCCATCTAGGAGGCGCCACGTTGCTTGAAAGAAATGAAAAATCTGTCTGACTGTCTTTGGCGAACTCTTGCTGTCAAGAAGCTAATCTCTCCCCCCGCCCCACGTGAACACTGGTTACCACCTTTAAATCCCTGCGTGGCACGAGACCAGGTTATTTGCGGGACCGCCTCTCCCTGAGAATAGCTGCCGGCCTAGCAGATCGGATAGGATAGGCGTGCTGCAGGTCCCTTCCCTGAAATGCCACCATCCAGTGGGACCTCCAAAGTGTGTCTTTTCCGTGGCTGCCTCTACGTTATGGAAGACCCCCCCCAGCAATCTGGCAGGCCCCCACCCTTCTAGCCTTTTGGAAGGCCATCAAGCCCTGGCCATTTACCCAGGCTCTGGGATAGACTGAGGATGTCTGGAGTTGGTTGTCGGGCATCCCAAGGGATGACTGAGGCCCTGGGTTTGGGTTGTGTGTGACGGTTTCTAGAGGTCAGGGTTTTACTGTTGTTGTGAGCCACCCAGAGTTGTGTTTTTAGATGGACGGCCATACAAATCTTTTAAATAAACACACACGCACACACACTACCATTACCTCATTCTTCCTTTTCTGTTTTTGAAAGTAATGCGCTCTCTCCCTTTCCTTCCCCATTGAAGTCACCAATGCCAACTAAAAGAACCCAACCAGCCTTTGCAAGGACCAAACGAGGGGTCACTGGAAGACAGCGAGGAGTTGCCTGCCCAGAGATATGAGCGTGACTTGGTGCAGAAGCTGAAGGTCCTCCGACATGAACTCTCCCTCCAGCAACCCCAAGCTGGTCACTGCCGCATCGAAGTGTCGAGGGAGGAAATATTTGAGGTATGCAAACGTGAGCGTCGGTGAAAAGGGTCTGGATTTCCTCTGTGCGCATTAAGATGCAAACTGCTTCTGTCAGGCCTAAATGTATAAGAAAGCTGTCGGTGTGTTTCAAGTCCGAGCTAGAAACTGGTGGATCTGGTGTTTCCAAGTGCTTGGTGTTTTCATTTATTTGCGATCCTTTCCAGTGGACCAGTGCAGTAACTGCAATGCACCTCTAAGAGCTAAGAACCTCAATTCAGTTAAAAAAGGGTAGCCTGCCCCAGTTTTACATCACGCCGGTTTCCCAAGAGGCTCAAGCAACCTGTTGAGTATCAAGAACAAAACCACGTTTAGAGAGGAAATAGCCGAAAGGTGGCCCCTTTTCCTCTAATATTAGTAGGAAAGAGATGGGAGAAGTCCAGCTGCTTTTGGTAAAACAGTGTTTTTGTTTTCGAAACGAACATGCTTCTGTTTCTGTACATAGGAGTCTTACCGTCAGATAATGAAGATGAGGCCAAAAGATCTGAAGAAGAGGCTGATGGTGAAATTTCGGGGAGAAGAAGGCTTAGATTATGGCGGAGTGGCAAGGTAAATGCCAGGATCCTAAAGGGGCCAAGAGTGCCTTGACAGGGAGCTTCAAATATTTCAGTTGTAAATGCAAGAAATCGTTGTCGCTCCAATGAAAAATGGCTGCTTTGCAAGGTACTGGTTTAATATTACAGGTACTGTACTTCTCGACTTATGATCATTCGTTTAGCGACCTTTTGAAGTTACGATGGCACTGAAAAAGTGACTTATGAGCAGTCCTTGCACTTATAACCATCGCAGCATCCCCGCGGTCGCATGATCAAAATTCAAGCTCCTCTGTTATCTCAGGTGTTTAGCTCATCCCGTACCATGACCATCTACCTTCCCACAAAAAGGAATCATTGCAGTTCTTTAAAAAAAAAAACTTCCTATAAAATGATGATGTTGTTTTGTTTTATTTGTTTAAATTTATTGGCCGCCCAACTCCAGTGGACTCTGGGCGGCATACAGAACTAGGGGAAAAACCACATTTAAATAGCTAAAAAAAAATAAACAGACAACCCAGACTAAAAGGATCTAATAAACAACAAAATCCACAAAACAAAACGGGCCTTATCTTATGCTGTCTCATAGATCAGGGTTTCTCAGCCTCCGCAACTTTAAGATGTGTGGACTTCAACTCCCAGAATTTCCCAGCCCACACATCTTAAAGTTGCTGAGGTTGAAAAACATTATCATAAACCATCACCAAGTCATGGAAACGTCTAGTTTCTGAAGTGGGGTAAACTTTAACCTTCATTTCTCCCCCCATCTCTTCTAATCTTGTTGAAAATTATGCCCGGCAGGGAATGGCTGTACCTTCTGTGCCACGAAATGCTGAATCCGTATTATGGGCTTTTCCAGTACTCAACTGATAACATTTACACGCTGCAAATAAATCCAGATTCCTCCATCAACCCTGTAAGTATTCTAAAAGCCAAGGATCTATTTGTGTTATTTGAAGATGTACATTAGAACGAGCAACCATCTCTGAAACCAGGGGAACTATGGAGGACAAAGTTCAGTGACCAGCTTGTTTGGCTTTAGATCTCACCACGATGTTACAGTAGACTCTATAGCTTCCTGTGCTACGTAGCAAAGCCCTTTTGAATTGGAGAAACTTCAGAGCAGTTCGAAGGGTGGCATAGATGAAAAGTGGCGTAGAGTAGGGGATTACCAGCCCCATGGCCACTGGCACAGAATACCTCAACCTTCGTAAATGGTGCTCACGAGGCCCCCAAATTAAAAGAAATATATTTAAATAGCTCTAATCTCCCGAGGTGGTCCCGATTAGTACTCTTGCGTGAGTTCTTTTGAGACCATACAGATGAAATCTTGTGAAATTTGAACGTTTTAAATTTAAATTGATGCTTCAGGTTGGGTTGGGGGCACTGCCTGAAAAGGTTGCCAATCCCTGTGTTGGTTCTCCTGTTCAGAATCTAAATAGGGTCAAGCAGTTCACTGAGAATAAGGGCAGATGCTTTTGAGGGCTCCCGAGTAGGCCCTTGGACTTGAGCTGTAAACTCTGTGCAGACACTGAAACTCTCTGCCTGAAACAACGGACTGGGCGGGTCCCTCCCATCACATTTGCATAGCTGGCACATTTTTGAACTCCTGCGGCGTGCAGGCGCAGTCCGCCGCTTTAGGGCAAGCTAAGGCATCCTGGTTTCTCTGGTCCACCAACGGTTTGACTTTCCGCACAATCTGGTACTGGGGTGGGGCGGCCCAAAGTGAAATCTGAGCTTCTCCTCACTTACTTGATTTTTCTGTACATTCTGCGAACCGATTAATGTCTCTTTTTCAGTCGAGTCCTCGCAGACCATTGAAGGTAAGCATACTAAATAGGGCTGAGGGCTTTACCTAGGTCAGTGTTTCTCAACCTGGGCAACTTTAAGATGTGTGGACTTCAACTCCCAGAATTCCCCAGCCAGCCCTGCTGGCTGGGGAATTCTGGGAGTTGAAGTCCACACATCTTAAAGTTGCCCAGGTTGAGAAACACTGACCTAGATGAGCTTGCTTCTAATGGACTAATTTGTGCAGCCTTGACTTGTTTCCATGAAGGCAGGAGTGGGCAACGTTGGGGTGTGTGTGTCGAGATTGCCCTCCCCCTTTGGAATCAGCTTGGGCAAAAAGTGGGCAAGGCCAAAGGGGGAGCGGCTCAGAACTGATGGCTGCCAGCCTATTCCAGTCCTGTCCTCCCTCCCTAGGGAAGACTTGGCCTTTCTTGTGGCTGTTGTTGGGGGGAGTAGAATTAGAAAGTTGGCATTTGAGAAGACAAAGCTCTCAGTCGTGAAGAGTGAAAGATCTGGGGAAGATGACCTGGCAAGAAGAGGAGGAAGGAAACAAATCCTGTGTTTAACCAAGTCACCCAAGCTAGGTTTATGTTTGGGGGGGGGGGGCTCCCTAAGGAAGAAGAAAGACGTTTCTCATGGAGGGGAGACTTCCTTTCCTGCCATAGTAGCCCAGCATCAGACTATGACTCAGCCGTGACTTGCAGCTTGTGGTTGAAGCATCACAGGAAGCACCCAAAAGTATCCTAGGATGTTGCAGCAACCCAAAGGAATTCATTATTTTTAGCTGTCTCAGCTGCTCCAGGCTCTCTCTTTCAAAGGGAAAGTAATTCCTCCCCTCCCAATCCAGTTTTCATAATGAACAGCAACTATAGAGAGGCTGCATGAAGCGGTCGGAGGGGAGAACCACGTGATTGCTATAGGTTGCCCGCCCCTGTTTTAAAAGTTTCCCACTAAATATTAATTGCATATGTAGCTCCTTAGAATTTACCTCTTCAAATAAGCATTGCCCATATTAACAGCTTTATAAACACACAAAGACTCTGTACATACTGGCTGGGGAATTCTGGGAGTTGAAGTCCACGCATCTTAAAGTTGCTGAGGTTGAGAGAGACAGGTCTACCTATCGTGTAAAAACGTAATTGTACAAGTCTGGCAAAAGGCAACTGCGCAGCCCCATGACGTCAGGCGTGGGCGTTCCAGGGCATGAAGCCTTGTGGCTTGGCATGTCTTTCAGGATCACCTGTCTTACTTCCACTTTGTCGGTCGAATAATGGGGCTGGCGGTGTTCCACGGGCACTACATCAACGGGGGTTTCACGGTTCCTTTCTACAAACAGCTGTTGGGCAAGCCCATCCAGTTATCTGACCTGGAATCGGTTGACCCAGAGCTACATAAAAGCCTGGTTTGGATTTTGTAAGTATTCAGTCCAATAATGTATGATGCTTTGACTGGACCAGGAGGACCAGCTCCAGCGAAAAAGCTTCCGTGACCTCAATCCCTGGTGCCTACCTAGATCTTAAAGCTGCCCTAGGGAGGGGAGGTGCTTAAGGGTTTCCAAAAGTGCCTGGCAAAAAGTTGGAATAGCTTTTATAAACCATCAGCAGTGAGACTTCTGGCTAACTGCTCGATAGGGGGAAACGATCCTTTAACTTCATTAGAAACCTGTTCGGCTTAATTTTGATTCCAGATTGATCTGGTCTGCATGTAATTACTAAATTAATCTTCAGCCATGCAACGGAACCAGCCTTGCTCATAACAGAGGCATGGAAAACTGTTTTAAATTGCTGGGCATCTCTGGAAGTCAACAGACAGTGCATCAAAGCCCAGAGTCCCTCTTTTGAGGGAGATGGGCGCTGACGAAATTTGATAAATAAATAAATATCTTTGGGGGCAGAGTTTGATCTTTTTATTTTCTATTCACAGTGTATCAGCTGCACATCAATATTGCTGCATGCAGTTGATAGGGATAACTTTAAATACATAAATAAAGTGCTATAATCAAAAATAGCAGCATGGCTTTTCTTTCCCTGCAAGGCGAAATATTAAAACCCACACAGCAGCACAACTGTATATTAAAATGTGGATCAGCCACAGAGAGCTCTGCTCGAAACGACTTGTAGTCCTTGCGTTCTTGTTGACAGAGAGAATGACATCACTCCAGTTCTGGACCATACGTTCTGCGTGGAACACAATGCCTTTGGCAGAATTCTGCAACACGAGCTCAAACCGAATGGGAGAAATGTTTCTGTTACGGAGGAGAACAAGAAAGAATATGTCAGGTACCCTCAGGGAAGGATGATTTTTCCCCTGTCAATGAGATGGTGACAGCCCAACAAGGTAGATCAGACTAAGATACCAATACTGTGTACAGGTGGTCCTCACTTAACAACCATTTGTTTAGTGACGGTTCAGACTTACGACACTGCTGGGAAAAAATGACTTACGACCGGTCCTCACACTTACAGCCATCACAGCGTCCCCATGGTCACGTGAACACGATTTGGGCGCTTGGCAACCAGTTTGCATTTATGACCGTCGCAGTATCCCGTGGTCACATGATTGCCATTTTCAACCTTCCCGGATGTCTTCTGGCAAGCAAAATCGATGGGGAACCGCATGATTTGCTTAACAAGCACTTGGTTCGCTTAATGCCCATGGTGATTCACTTAACGCCCGCTGCAAAAGTGGTAAAATTGGGTCGGATTCACTTAATGACCGCTTTGCTTAGCAACCAAAATTCAGGTCCCAATTGTGGTTGCTAAGTGAGGACTACCTGTAGTCAAGACTACTCTCGGAACAGCTCTAGTAACAGAGTCTTGCAAGTCTGAATGTGCTTCCTCCTCCCTCACTTGATCTTGGTGTGAACTAGGGAGGGCTTGCTTGTCTGAGACATTTTCTCAAGTTATTTTCTTGGCCCGGGCTCAAGTCCCACTTACCAGACTGTTGCCTTCGTAGTGGCTCTTCCTCCTGTCCTTCAAGGCCGTTCCCTATGCCCTCTACAGATGGCATAGCTCTTGTTTTCTGTTCTCTTTCTTCAGTCGTGTACAAGGAATAGAAAACTTCTGTAGTGCAGCTGGTGAGGTTTATGTCATCTCTGGGTGCCGTACTTGCTTGCAAATATAACTCTTGTCCAGAGAAGACAACAAAAATGGTGAAGGCCCCAAATGTTTTTATCAGTAGGAATGCATTAAACAGCTTACTGCCACGCACTGAGTACAGGTGGTAGGATACTAAAAGCAAAATCTGAATAATAGAAACAAAATGGCTAATTAATAAAATACGTCAGTTGTAAAACACTAAAACGCTACCTATGAAATGTTAGACTTTTAAGTAAATATAGAGAAACATGAATTAATGTGAATGTAAATATATGCAAGTTAGATTGTTATTATTGGTCAGTGACAGAGGAGATAAAACCTGGACACGGTGTGATCTAAAAAAGATAAAATTGTACACCAATAAAATGAGAGCATAGAATTTGAAACTTTTCTTAAAAAAAAAACAAATTAGATGGTGTTATAAGGGATGGGAATTTAAGACTCTCTGGAGCTGCGATACGTTAGTGCCATCTCTCTCTCTCCTCCCCCCCCCCTTTTTTTCCCTTAAAACTTATACTGATGTTTCGTCTAGGGCGGTGTTTCTCAACCTCAGCAACTTAAAGATGTGTGGACTTCAACTCCCAGAATTCCTCAGCCAGCATGGCTGGCTGGGGAATTCTGGGAGTTGAAGTCCACACATCTTTAAGTTGCTGAGGTTGAGAAACACTGGTCTAAGGGTATTGGATATAGAACAAGGTGAAGACATGCTCCTCCACTCACGGGGATCAGATCTGTGTTCAGAGCCAGTTCACTTATCTTGGTGTTGTGCCTGTTTTGAAGCAAGCCTGAGCCTGTTTAGGCTCAGAAGCTAAACGGCGATAGCCATGGTAAGGTAAAGGTAAAGGTACCCCCCGCACATTTGTGCAGTCGTGTCCGACTCTAGGGGCCGGTGCTCATCTCCGTTTGTTAGCCAAAGAGCCAGCGTTGTCCGAAGATGCTTCCGCGGTCATGTGGCCGCATGACACGCGCGGAACGCTGTTACCTACCCACCGAAGTGGTACCTATTAATCTACTTGCATTTGCATGCTTTCGAATTGCTAGGTTGGCAAGAGCTGGGGCTAGTGCGGGAGCTCACTCCGCACGCAGGGCTAGGGATTCGAACCTCCGAACCTGTGATCTTCCGATCGACAAGCCTGGCCGTCTTACCCACTGAGCCACCACGCCCCTCTGATAGCCATGGTAGACCACGAAAAAATATCAGCGTTGTAGACTCAGCAGAACTTGAACAATGTCCCAGAAGAGGCTGCTTCTGATGCCACCAGGAATACCATGTCCATGATGTCACCAGGGTTTGAACTTCCCTCAAAAGAGACTTGATTCTTTTTTTTCTTTAGGCAAGCTGTGACTTCTTGAGGGCCAGATTTTATATCCGCTTGCAAAATTCTTACCATTCCAGAGCATAATTCTCGTATTTGTCATTCTGCTTCCCAGGTTGTATGTGAACTGGCGGTTCATGAGAGGAATTGAAGCCCAATTCCTGGCCCTTCAGAAAGGTTTTAATGAACTTATTCCTCAACACCTGCTGAAGCCTTTTGACCAGAAGGAACTTGAGGTATCAGTCGCAGATTTCAAGCTAACTCCTGCTGTGGTTCGTGTGGCCCCAAAAGTGAAAATGGCTTTACGTGCCTTCTCCTTGTTCTGAATTTATGTGGCAGATAGAATTCTGTCCAAAACTAATAGATAAGGAGCAATGCCCAGAAAGCTTATTTTTAAGGAGTATTTCTTAACTCGAGGCCTTGACTTGGCAAGCTCAAATTCGGGGCAGTTTCAGTACTAAAACTCACAGTGAAAAAAAAATTATCTGCTGTCTGTTTATTATATATGGTCTTCTGTAAATGCTAGGGAGAATGGGAGTGTATGCAGAAGCAAAATCCTAGTAGAGCAGAGCTTTCCAAACTGTGTGTTGGGACACGTTAGTGTGTCGGCTGCAGTGTCTGGTTGTGTCGCGGCTGCTGCTGCCTCCGAGCCCTGCCAAGATTCCGCCCAGGTCCTAGTGCCTGCCTTGTGCCTTGCTGCCTCCAAACCTGCTGTGATTCCGTGGAGGTCCTAGTGCCTGCCTTGTGCCTGGCTGCCTCCAAACCTGCTGTGGTTCCCCGCAGTTCCTAGTGCCTGCCTTGTGCCCTGCTGTAAGAGTGTGTCGCGAAATGATGCCCTGCTGTAAGAGTGTGTCGCAAAATGATACATGTCTAAAAAGAGTGTCACCAACATGAAAAGTTTGGAAAGCTCTGTAGTAGAGAATTGGGAGATTCCGCTGCTGAGTCAATTTCCTAAGATCTATTTTTTGGAGCATATGACTTGGTGGCTTAAGAGTAAAATAGGTTTCAAAGTGGTCATAATAGCCAGTGAAAACAGTTTCTGGTTCCTTTTTTTTTAATAAATTAAGTTTCAAGAGGAGAATAAAAACTACAAAAAACAAAAAACTACAAAGAAGGAAAAAAGAACTAAAAAGGTGCGAAAACACAAGAGAATGTTTTTTTCAAATTTACAAAAAAATGTGGCTTCCGACTTTTAACAGCAAGGATATACAAAAAATGTCATAATCAATATCTTACTCTGTATTAAACCAAAACCACATTATTTCTATAAATCATTCTACTTTGGCACATAATAAAAATTACTAAGTACAGTTAACTCCTCCCCCTTATATTAAAATTTTAAAAAATTCATATAAACCACCTAAACATCTTTCTCCCCTCCAAAAGATAACATATATTTAATGATTCCCTTCCTACCACTATTCTGTACATTTCTGTCTACTAAAATAAGAATCTAAACATCGTTTGCTCTACACATGCAGTAGTTAACAAATCTAAATAGCCATGTCCTTAGCGAATCTCATCTTTTAAAGAAACATTTTTTTTAAAAAAGCATGATGGAAAGCCCACCCCTGTGGATATGGAGAGTTGCGTTTCTGTTCAAAAACTGTCAGCAGCATAGCAGTTAAGGGCGGTACGTGTGAATGTACGGTCCCCTGTTGTCCTGGGGCTTCCTACTCTGAAACAGACCTTTCTCATCCCCAGCTCATAATTGGCGGCCTAGATAAGATCGATCTGAACGACTGGAAGTCCAACACGCGTCTGAAGCACTGCACGGCCGACAGCAACATCGTCAAGTGGTTCTGGCAAGCCGTGGAGGCCTTTGATGAGGAAAGGAGAGCGCGGCTGCTCCAGTTTGTGACAGGCTCCACGCGGGTCCCCCTTCAGGGTTTCAAGGCTTTGCAAGGTGACTGATCAGGTGGCTGAGTCAGCAGAATTGGGCCAGAGGCAGGCAGTCGGGGACCTCCCTTCCCAGTCCAGCTAACGGGCCTTCACTTCCCCAGTCTACTTCCTGACTGTCCCACCTAATCATCCAGTGGGGAAATATGTGACCTCCCCTTTCAAATAAATCAGGCTGCCTTACACTGAATCAAGCCAGGAGCTTGTGTTATCCGGTTGGGAAAGGGCCCCACATGGACTTTGTACTGGGCTTCTCTTTTTTAAAAAAATAGAGGAGTCACAACAAAGAGGTGGATGGGGGGGGGGCGAGGACAAAAACCTGAATTACACCTAGTTAATACGATAACTCCCTATGCATTAACATCTCTCCCCCGGTTGAAAATTACCGTTTGGCAGCAAACCAAAGCTTTGAGGTCCTAGATGTTTCCGGGCCTCGGGCCTCTTCTGAGAAGCAGCTGCCCTCCAGAATCTTGGGCCAAAAGAAAGCTGCCTTGAGAAGGGCCCCTTCCTAACTCCTGGCATGCTGTGCAGGTGTGTACACCCCCCCCTAAACCAGGAGTCATGACTTCCTGTTCTCGGCTTGGTTGATACCAGAGGTGATCAGAGGCTAGGGTAGCATGGCACACAGCTACTCCTTTGAAGGGCCTTAACTAGAATGTCTATTTGCAAGGTTCTACAGGCGCGGCAGGACCCAGGCTGTTCACTATCCATTTGATAGACGCAAATACAGACAACCTTCCGAAAGCTCACACTTGGTAAGTCTCTTTGTATGGCTGCCAGTCAGTAGTAGGCGGTGCTGCGAAACGTGTTTCTTTATGTACATCGGTCAGATGAAGTTGTTGCGCCAAGACGCGTTGAGCGTGTCTGGATTTACCTTCTCCAGCCTGACACTCATACCAATTTATTCTCTGCTTATGGGCAGAGATAGCTTGGCTGGGTGTATGCCTTCCTCAAAGGGAGAGGAGGAGGCTTAAGAACACGGACAAGGAATACGTACGTTCTCGCGATGTGCCATAGAGCAAGAATATCAAAGGCCTGCCTTAGCGATGGCACCTTTGTTCGCTTGTACGTTATTTTTTCCCCTGGTCAAAATTGCTGTCTACAAAGTAACGTGTTTTGATGCCCTGTGACCCAGACAATCTTAAGGGTGTTCCGCAAAAGCCTTGTAATTTTCCCAGGAAAAGAATTCTGAGATTGCTTCAATTGTCTTAAGGTACAGCTCTTTCCTTTCCTTGCTACCCAGCCGATGTCTCTGACCTCTTTTGCCTAGGCTTGCTGTTCTTTTCCTCTTCTTTCGATGGGTGCTGCACCCACATGCCTTGTAAGTGGGACTGTATTCAAGATAAAAAGTTTGACCAGAAAAGTACCCCCTTTGGTATTTTTACTTTCCGCAGCTTTAACCGAATTGACATTCCGCCTTACGAGTCCTACGAGAAGCTTTATGAGAAGCTACTGACAGCCGTGGAAGAGACTTGCGGGTTTGCGGTGGAGTGAACGGGCAACCAAAGGAAACAGATACTAGCTCATGGACCACCAAATCAAAAGCTGTAAGGAGAAGCTTGCTGTGAACTTCTTTTTGTCCAAAGTGTTGGGATGCTTGACAACGAGGGGTGCTGAGGCTGTTTCCCTGCCTGTGACAGCTGTGGGGAAGGGCGGGAGAATTTTTTTTTCCTTTTTTTGGACGTTCCCAAACATACTTCCTCCCTTTCGTTATACAATAATCTTCCCCTTCCTTTCTTCATTTCCCAGGAAAACACAAAACAGGCAGCCAGGTTCAGCATTTGGTTTTGGTCACCCGAGATATTCTGCTAGATTTGTAACACACATTGTGATAAGGTCAATGGCCTGTGGTCTTTTTTATAGGAGAATCAGACTGTAGTTGAGTATCTTGCCATTGGTTTGCCGAGGACTTTGATTGGTAGGTGTACGTGAATGTTCGTCTTCGACGCAGCCCTGAACCCTTGTAGAGTCCAGAAGCTCTGGAGATGAGACTGGCACTGTAATTCCAAGTAGCACATTTCAGGAGACCCGTTAAGGAATGGCTGACAGAGCACAGCTCCGTAAGCCTAGGCAACTGAGGATTATTCCTTGACAGGAAGCTTTTCATGTGAATGAGGTGACTTGGCTCTTAAGAGGAAAAAATTAAGGAGAATCAAGCCATCTTCAATAATAATACTCTCGTGTCGTTTTTCTTTTTCTTTTTCATTTCGGGGTATGCTTTGCACAGAAGATAGATTGGTTCTGTGGAATGTTTTTTCTTTTCTTTTTGTGATCCCTGGCATAGGTTGAGAGAAACAGGGCATGGCTCAGATTCTCAAGAGAATCCACCCCCCCACCCCCCAAATAAAATTCTTCTCGCTCTGTTTTCTTAAATGCTTTCATTGTGATGTGAAATGGCAGAAATACTTTCCAGAGGAAATAGCTAATAGCAAAGATAACGGAATCCGGTTCCGTTTCTGAGCCATCTGGAATGTAGAGCGGCTCTCGTGAAAAAGCTCTAACAGAGGCCTTAGCCTATAGCAGTGTTTCTCAGCCTTGGCCACTTGAAGTTCTGTGGACTTCAACTCCCAGAATTCCCCAGCCAGCCTTGCTGGCTGGGAAATTCTGGGAATTGAAGTCCACACATCTTCAAGTGGCCAAGGTTGAGAAACACTGGCCTATAGAGACTGAGTAACCCAAACAGCTGTTTCCAGCTTCTCTTTTTTCCCCCCGTCCCTGATCCATCTCAGCCCAATTTTCACGGGTTGATACGTGTTTTTCCTCCATGCGACTTCCAGGGGGAGAAGACTCAAAAGTGGTAAGATTCCCCTGTCAAACACTTCTTTTTAATTTGCACAGGCAAGAAGGCAGTCATTGTAACACCGTAACATTTCTTGGGGTCAAAAAATTCCACTAACCATCAAGTGTAACTTTGACACTTTGTGAGAGTTTTCCTTCTCCCTTTACAGACAAAGAAGCATATTAACAGGTGTCGAACTTCATATGTGGGTCATATTGGTGTGGGCTTGTTTTTGTTTGTTTGTTTTTGTCTGTCTACAAGGATATTTCTATCGTCACTTATAAAACAAATTGACCTTGATAATAGCTTTAAACTGTGATAGGACAAACCAAAATTAGATACTTGTCCGAATCCCAAAATCGTTTCCTCCTGTTTATTCAGTTGACTGTAACTCTTGTAATTTTGGTGATGGAAAACTAAGTATTCCATTTGAGAAAGGAAATCTACCTTTGTGATATTTGCACCATGTGTGAAAAGATTGGGTTTTTTTGTGGTTGACTTAACAGCTGACTTGCAATGACCTTCGGGGATCCGTTTGCACTTAAGAGACCATTTAAATGCATTGTGGATAATCTGAGGGGGGATTATATCGAGAGAATTTGAGGGTTTTTCAAATCTTTAAGTACCTTAACAGATCTCTGGACAGTAGAAATCAGCCATCCCTGATTTTCCAAGGGCTTTTGAAAATTATATGCTTTCTGTGGGTCACGATTCATCCTATCGGTGGCATTCAAGCATCCGAAGAATCATAAAGATGTGAATTCTTCTTTCCACTAAAATTGTTTCCCACGCCTGTTTCCCAGGTATTGAAAGGTATAAGGGGTGAGAAATACTCCTCAAACCAGATGGTTAAACAGGCTGGCCACCTAACTTTAGCAAAAATATGACCATGTCATCTGTAGGCCAATTCTTCCATCATTCTTGTCACATAGTTCTGCATCGGTCATGTCCAAAACCGAGGACATGGGAACGAGTCAAGGAACTTGAATGCAAAAGGCAGGCTGTCGCAGTCCCCAGATGGCATGAAAGTTAGCCTAAGGAGGAGGATCGGATGGCATGGTGCAAATGGGTTCTCCATGATGGTAGTGTGGAGAATGGGAAAAAGTATCTCTCTAACAATTTTACCCACTCCCCCAATTTTCTCCTCCTAAAGGTGTCATTGGTCATTAACCAAGAGCTCAAGACACCGCTGCTGTCCTGTCCCTTAAGGTTTTGAGGCAGGGTCGGCTGGGGCTGGGAGGGAAAGGCAAGGTAAACTAAGGAGCTACGTCTTGTTTCTGATGAGAGGCCTGGAGGACCTTCAGCTTCTGCCCCAGCTGAGCAGTCCACATTGCCTCCCCCCTAAGAGAATCCATAAAAGACGAATCGGGAGGTGGAATTTTCTTAGCGTCAGGTTGGCTGAAGGATCCCTTCTGCTGAAAGCTTTGTGTCAGGTAAACTCTTAAGGCAAGGTACACAAGCATCCACGGTACAAGAGACAGGTTAAAGCCCTGGTATTGCTCTTGATGGACAGGTACCAGCTGGAGCAGGTTGCAGGGCAGGCCAGCAGAAGCCCACCTTAAGGCTGGGCTAGAGCACGAAACTCCCTACCCTACCCTGAAGTCTTCCCTGTGAGAAGCATTTGCAGCTTTTCCACAAGGAGATAGGAAACTCGAGTTTAGCTGTGATGCCAGCTCAGAGGGAAAAGAAAGGGCAAAGGGTTTGCATTTCCAGTCCCCTCCGCCAGGTTATCCCGTCCAGAGCCTCTTGAAACAGCCTTCAGCACCTGTAGCCAGAGATGCGCAGCGCCTGGTCCAGGGACGCGAACCTCTCTCTGCGGGCATTTTTTGTTTACTTGCCCTGAAATGCCTCATCCTGCCTTGATGCACTCAGGGATGCAGGAAATCAGCACTTGTTTCTAGTTACAAATTGGAAAGGCGTGAATAGCTCTGACTTAAAAGCAGTACCTCTTGGGCCAACTTCCTGCCTGTTGATGCTTTAAAGGGATTACTTGCTCAGCACTGGTTCTCAGGCCTCAGCAATTGTTCAAGATCCCCTCCCTTTCTCAACCATGACCCAGTATTCTGCACTGTAGAGCACAGAAAGTTTTCCAGAAACGCAGTACGTCTTTTTCTCGTTTTTTTTTTTTTGTTTGTCATCATTCTTTAACCACTTTATAATGTGTTTTTTAACTTATTCTTTTGTAATGTCTTGGGTTTTTAAATATTGCTGCTACCCTTGTTACTCTTCTCACCATTTTTATTGCAGATTTTATTTTGTAAAAAAAAAGTTGTACACTAATGTGTTGTTTTTTTCATTTTATGTCTAAATCAAAGTATTTAAAAGAAATGCTAGTTCTATTTAATGTGTTATGGAGCCGGCTGGAATAAACAGTGATTGTGTAGTAGGGTGGGCCCGGGAAGGTCATGTCCATTTTTGTTACATATGCAATAAACTCTCACAACTTTAGTTTTGTGTCTTGACTCTTTTATTATTTACTACATGTTCTGAAATACGACGTTAAAATATTACAATGGGAAAATGGGCAGTTTTCTCAGTTCACACTGAATGACGTGTCCAGGGAGCCCAGCTGAGTTTTCCATTGCTGGGGAGGGCCTAACACGGTCCCTAAATGGAGTGAGTCTCCCTATCACTTTCTGTGTGATCCTTTAATTGGGGATCATAACCAGAGTCTTCTGCATGCATGTAGAGTATGGAGCTCTACAACTATACAGCTTGTCCTTGTTTAGCAACTGCCTCATTTAGCGACCATCACAGTTACGATGGTGATGAAAAAGTAGCTTTACGATCAATCCTCGCATTTATGACTTTCACAGGTCTGGAAAGGAAAGGAAAGCTGAAGGAAGATCATAAGCATAGTCACGGTTTCACTTAGCAACTGCTTCGCTTAACGACTGAGTTGCCAGTCCCAATCATGGTCGCTAAATGAGGACAGCCTGCAATGCCTTTTGTGAATGCCCCTTTCTCCAATATCTGCAGTTAGTAAAAATTGCCTTTGGGTAACAGAGACCCAGCAATGAACTGGAAAGAATTAGGTTCCTTTTTTTGCTCCCTAGGCCAAGTCCACAAGATTGCTTAAAGTCAAATTGTCTGTTTTTGAAATGGATGAATGTTCTTTGCCAGAGCTAGAACATTCCAATTCCAATGCACCGGGCAGCCATCTTGGGCACAGCTGTTTGGGCAGGCCAGGAAGTGCTTTTGGGAGGTATCAAGGATTTCAACTGTATTGGAAAGCCTGTTCTGGTATAACTGACATGCTATTTATTTATTTTCTATCCCTTTATTATTTTTATAAATAACTCAAGGTGGTGAACATACCTAATACTCTTTCCTCCTCCTATTTTCCCCACAACAACAACCCTGTGAGGTGAGTTGGGCTGAGAGACAGGGACTGGCCCAAGGTCACCCAGCCGGCTTTTGCGCCTAAGGCGAGACTAGAACTCTCAGTCTCCTGGTTTGCCATTGGCTCCTTCCTAGGGCTGAGAGGGAGGGACTGGCCCACGGCCTTCCTGCCTAAAGCGGGACTAGAACTCACAGACTCCTGGTTTCTAGCCCAGCACCTTAACCACTAGACCAAACTGGCTCTCCAGTTTTTGTGTGTGCCTCCCTCCATTGCAACCCCTCCTCCCAAACCTGAAAATACAATAAAACATACTGCACCAGAAGTATCTCCATCTAACCAAAACAGTTTTTAAAAATTGGCACAAAACTTCCTGACCCAATGCCTGGGCAAACCCCAGGTTTTAAGAGCCTTCTGAAAGGCAGAGTTGGGGCCATCTAAATCTGGAGAGGAATGCTGTTAGGTAGGGCAGTCACAGACAAGGCACATCTGGGTCCTGCCAGATGAAACCGCTTAAGGGATGGTACCTGGAGCATGCCCACCCCATCAGCACTAACAAGTAATTGTAGGCAAGCGGTCCCACAGATAATGGCCCTGTGCCATAACTAGCATCTTGAATTGTGCCCAGAATCTTACTGGTGACCAGTACGGTTGGTGAAGTGTAGGCCTGTTGACGGGTGCCTGTAACTCCCTGAGTCACTGCGTTCTAGACCAGCTGTAGCTTCCAAGTATTCTTCAAAAGCAGCCCCATCTAGAGTGCGCTGTAGTAATCCAGACAAGAGCAAGCGAGGCAAGGATTATGAGAAGGGCCTCCTGGTCTAGGAATGGAGGGAAAAAAAGATGCATGAACTATTTCTAAGAGAAATCTTGCCAGCCATGTATTGGAAACTGCCCCTTGCAAGGACTGCTTTTATCTCTCTCCCCATTTTTGGGGAATGAAAAACTTTCAGTTGTAACCAGCTTTAAACCTTCGCCTGGGGCAAAACGGCACTCCAGCAGTGGCTCTTGCTGGAGAAAGCTGAACAGCTGCTCAGTTGGCCAGAGCAAAGTTCTCCTTTTAGGCCGTTTGCCCTGTAGCGGTTCCTTTGCCTCGGAGCTGCCGTAAACGGTGTGCTGGGAATGCGTAATTAATTCTGTGTTTTTCCCCTATGGGCGAGGACTTAACAAACCTTCCAGTTGCACAATTGATGATTTGGTCCAAATCTCTTGACAGAACGGTGGGATTTATTGGCTTTGAAGCGAAAAGCGCTCTGCAATGCAACATACAAAAAGTTCACCTGCCATCTTTCACTTGGGTACTCAATAATCCATTTCCTGGGCTAATCCAATACATGACCCTAACTAACCCAACAGCCTAGATCAGTATTTTTCAAACCTGGCAACTTTTAAGATGTGTGGCCTTCAACTCCCAGAATCCCCCAGCCAGAATTCTGAGAGTAGAAGTCTGCACATCTTAAAAGTTGCTCAGTTTATTAAACTCAGTGTTTATTAAACACTGGTCTAGATTCATAAGTGCACCACACCAAGATGTTCTACCATTCAGAGAAAACACCTAATCAAGGTAAAAACTAGCCAAGATTTCCATGGTAACTTTGCTCACATTTTGCCCCCCCCCAACTTCTTTTCCATATGAGGATTTTAAAGATTAGTTTTGGCAGGAAAAAAAGACAGAGCTTGTACAAAGAGCACAAAGACCGCTTGCATATTTTCCAGAACATTGTCAAAAGCCTTGTAATATATTTGGATCAATCCGCGAGCACGGAAGTAGTTTTCAACACACATTACTGGATGGCAGTAACTTCCCCGCTGCATCCAACAGTGCTTATCTAGCTGGATGACGTTCATTCTGCAAGACAGGATGCAACACACACACAAAAAGTTTTATACATTTAATTTGGCCGTGTTCTAATGCCCCACATAACAAACTGAAAATGGAGCAAACATGCATCAAATTGAGATGGGCAGCTGTCTTGTGTGTGGACTCTCATTTTCCCAGAAAGATGAGTTTAATTTTAGGTCACTTTCCTTCCAGAATTGCTCGTCAATATTCATTTTTTATCATAGAGCCCCACCTGGTGGAGACATGTTAAAGAAAAATGTATGCTATCGTTAGTGGAAACATACCGCTTCCTCCACCAGAGTTGAGCTCTGGATGATCATATGGAGACTCTCTGTCAGCCTTCCCAAGTAGACCAGATGAGCTATTTCTACTTTATTGTAAGACTACATTCACAGAATCTTGCAAGTCTGAAAATACAAATCTCCCACCGGAGAAACTAGGGAGGGTCCCTTCTGAGCCTCTTTCTCCGCCCATTATGCAGCTGCGGGCTAAGCCCTCCCTTATCTGACCATTCCCTAGGCAGCATCTCTTCGCCCCAAGGTCTTTCTCACATCCCATTACACACACTGATGGAGCTCACGTACAGTCCAAGCATCTACACATTTCCCACCCAAAGCTAACCTCATTGGTGGCATTTATTATTTCTATTCATTTCCGTTTTACTTTGTTTTGAGATTCTGGGAAGAAAGCAATATCCAGAAAACTGAGTTGAAACAATGTATAAGTATGAAAATCAAGGTAGGTATGATTACAATGACTGAAACATACACTGTAACCACAAAATTATAAGAGGCGGAAGAGGAGAAAATTAAAGAGAGACAGGAATATCCTTAAAACCAGAATAGGTACGTTTGTAATTCCCACTTTTAAATTTGTATACAGTACAGTATCACTTAGGGCGGTGTGGTGACGTAACGGTTAAGAGTACCAACTGTTTTATGAAAGGACAGCAGTTCGGCAGGTCGCATAACGGGGTGAGCTCCCGTTCTCGCCCAGCTCCTGGGTTGGGCCAGTCCCCCTCTCTCAGCCCACCCCACCTCACAGGGTTGTTGTAGTGGGGAAAAGAGGAGGAGAAAGGAGTATTAGGTATGTTTGCTGCCTTGAGTTGACCTATATATATATAAGGTGTGATAAAAGTATAACCACACCACCACCATCACCACCTGCAATCCAGAACGTCGAGACCAGTGTTTCTCAACCTCGGCTGCTTTAAGATGTATGGAGTTCAACTCCCATGGCTGGCTGGGGAATTCTGGGAGTTGAAGTCCATACATCTTAAAGCGGCCGAGGTTGAGAAACACTGTGTTCAGAAGCTCTCAGGCAGACACCTTCCTGATTCCCTTGGCTGGCTGGGGAATCCTGGGAGTTGGAGTCCACCCATCTTAAAGGGATCTAGGTTGAGAAACAGCGCACTGGAGTATAAGAAGGGGGAGGGGGTCCAGCGCCACCAGACTTGTGTTGCCCTCGCCCATCTCCCTAAACGTAGCTTTAGCCTTCCTGTGGAGTGGATGGCCTGGCCTGGCCTGGCGGGGCTGCCCCTGGCGACCTTCCCGCCCCCAGTCCTGCTCGCCGCCCAACCCCAGGCAGGCCGGCCTCCAGGCTCCCCACGTGCTCCACGGCCGTCACGTGAGTGCCGGCCGGCCCGGCCGCCGCTCTATGGTGCGGCGGGGCGCCTCTCCCTCCCCGCGCTCTATGGCCCAGGGCCCCGCGTGCGCCGGCCTGCTGCTCCCCGCCCCCCCGGCGATCACGTGGCGGGCGCGCGGGCCGGAGGGCGCCTGGCCCTGCCGGCGGGCGGTGGGTCGGCGCTGCATGACGCGCGGGGCGGGCGGAGGGGGCGGCGCCGGCCAGGAGGAGGAGGAGGAGGAGGGAGGGACGGAGGGAGGGAGGAAGCCGGAAGCGCCGGAGCCGCGCGGGGGTCGGGCCGGAGTGCGAGGGGCAGCGCAGGCCAGCCAGGCCCGGACGGGGCAGCCAGCCAGCCAGCGAGGGAGTGGGGCAGCGGGCAGGCCGCCCGCCCGGGCGGTGAGTGAGTGAGTGAAGTGGGGAGGCCGGAAGGTTGAGGGCCCTTCTCTTCCTTTCCTGGGGGGGTCTTCCCCTTCCCCCTCCCTTTCCTTCCCTGGGATGGTCCTCTCCTTCCTTTCCGGGGGGGAGGTCTTCGTCTTCCCCTTCCCCCTCAGGACTTTCTCCCCCCTCCACCTCCTGACAACCACCCCCTGCCCTCTCCGCGTCCCCCTCCCCTACTTTCCAGACTTGACAGCCCGGGGTGCTCTTTTCTCTTTCCCCTCCTCCTTCTCCCCCCCCCTGCTTTTTCTAAGAGAGGTTTTGCTCTCCTCCCCTCATGTGCAGTCCCCTCCCCGAAAAAGGTTGCTTTTTCCACCCTTTGGTTGTCTCCCTCCTCTAATGTGGGTTGCCCCCTCCCCTTGGGTAAACGATGGGGCTCCCCCCCACCTTTGCCCCCTACATTTCATTCCCCGTTCTGTATTTATCTCCACCGCCCGCCCCCCGCATGCCCCTTTGGCTTGTTTTCTCCTCTTTTCGAGGAGGAAGGAGGCTCTGTTCCCTCCCCAGCTAATCTCATCCACTTTTTATTTCACTTTCTCTTCCACTCTGCAAGTTTCTCCAGTTTGCCTTTCCTTCCCCCTAATTCTAGCTGGCGGCAGGCCCTGCTTTATTTTCAACAACACCTCGCCCTTTGAACCTCCCCTTTACGCTGGCCATCGGTCTCTCTTCCACTTCATGGCATTTTACTTTTGGGTCTCCACCATCCCATCCTGCAGCATTCGAGGGGGGCTGAGGGAGGGCCCAGCACCTGTTTTGTAAGCAACTGAGTCTCAAATTCAGATTCTTAAACTTTCACACTGGGCTAAGACAGGCTTCCTTTCCAGGCCTTAGATGAGGTCTGGCACGTTATAAACTAACTTCCTAGGTTCTTGGCGTCCTGACCATCTCTAACTCTGTCCCCACCAGCGTTTGTTAGCAGACCTTTTATTCTTGCTTAACTTTCTTTGCTGTCCAAATTGGTACTGGCATTATTTGGAAATAAGCCCCATTATGTACATTGGAATTTGCTCCCGGCTTTACAGCTGCTTTAATTTATTCCCAGTTCCCGGGAGAAACTATATATCTGTACTCTGAGGTCTGCGTTCCTGGTTCATGGCTTATCCCTCACCATTTAAGACAACATTGCTGACTTTTAAAACTCTACATGGCCTGGAGCCAGACAGTCTTTCAGGACCGCTGCTCAGCCTTTCAGGTCTGCAGGCCAAAACTCTTCATGGGCCTTCTGCATCCCGCCATTCTCTTGGAGCGGGGTTTGGGCCCTGCTCTGAATTTCGGAAATCTCCAGAGAAGTGTCCCTCTCACCAGGTTTTAATTCTTAGTTAACATTTGCATTAATTTGCCCTTTACCTTTTGGGGTTTGGTATTTTCACGATGGTTTGCCAACTTGAATATAAAGGGGGCTTATCAATTGAATGAATCAAACAAACCCATACTACTTATATTTTTTGCCCTCCTCGAAGACTTGCCTTTTGCCCACATGTCTGCTGCTCTTCCTCCTCCACCCACATTCCCCTTTTCCATTTATGGAATGGCCCTTTAACTCTCCCTGTAAGTTCTGTCTTCCACCTGTTCTCCCACTATTCTCCCATTCATTCATTCATTTATATATTTATATTTATATTACCGCCCATCTCCCCCAACGGGGGACCCTGTGCAGTTCACAATAAAAACAAGGTTAAAACACAATACAGATCAGAATATCAAAATATAAAATCCAAGTGCAAGGATGTTAATACTAAGAAGGGTTTCATGGAATCAACCAGCCCCAGGAGGAACTGTTAGCATTCCCTTCCCATGCAAGGCGGCAAAACCAGGTCTTTAAATTATTCCGGAAGGTCTGGGGGCAAGATATTCCAAAGGGCGGGGCGCTGTTGCAGATTTGCTAATTTGCCTTCTCTGTTTTCTCCCCCCACCTCCTTTTTCTCTTCCCCCCCCCCCTCCCTAAGACATCTTTGCTTCTCCTTGGAAAGTCGTTCATTGTGATTACAAAGATAAGGTTATTATTGGTTGCAGGGACAAAGTCCATTTACCTACAAGGGTGGTTTTGTATGCAATGAAAACAAAGGCAGCCTTGCCATCTGAACTTTTATTTGGGTGGGGGGATAAGGTCATGGAATTTGGGGAACGAGGCGAGGCAGATTCTGACATCATCTGCTCCCTGACCCTTGACAAAGTGAACTTATTTATATGGTATTGTAGGCGTCTTCTAGGCGCAGCCTTGTAGCTTTTGGATTTGATAGAAAAGATTGGTTTTCTTCCTTAGCCTTGGGAGTAAGCTGCAAGTAAGTATGGGTGTGTGTGTGAGAGAAGTAAGCCGTACAGACCTCAGATGCAGCTTTGAACTTGACGTTTGTAAGTGGTTGCTATTAATTGTATTAGTTAGTACTGTACACTATTCTCTTCGATTGGTACTGTACACTATTCCCAGAATATACCATGGAGGTTTATTCTGATTTATTTAAGGTTTTGGAGATGGAATAGAGCAGTGTTTCTCAACCTTGGCCGCTTTAAGATGTGTGGACTTCAACTCCCAGAATTCCCCAGCCAGCCAGCCGGCTGGGGAATTCTGGGAGATGAAGTCCACACATCTTAAAATGGCCAAGGTTGAGAAACACTGGAATAGAGCATATGAAAGTTAATGGAATTTTCAAATAAATGGAAAACCAGCAGAGTGCAATGGTTTAAAAGCGATGCACCTTTCAGTTGTATAATTGCTGCATGGCATATTTGAATGTGCCTCCATCCTAAAGTAATCACTGCGTGTAGAAATCTTGTCCAGCAGGAAAACGTCTTCAATCGACTTGTTTCTCCGGCATGTCGCTTGTTTACATGCATGATGCTATTTCATGTATTTATTTGTTAGATTTCTGTCCTGCTTTTCCTGCAGGAACTCAAGGCAGTGTACGTAATGCCGCCGCCTCCAATTTTTCCCCACATCAGCAAGCTGTGAGGTAGGTTGGGCTAAGAGAGAGGGACTGACTCAGTCACCCAGAGAGTTTCCATGGCTCAGTATAGTTTTGAACCTGGGTCTCCTCAGTTCCACACTTGATCTGGTTTGAAACACCAAAACTCTTGCTTGGCATCTGAATTGGTTTGTCTCCGTAATGTATAAACCTTTTGGGGCATTTTTTGTCCCCCTGAATATGTTAGCTGAGGTGGTTTCTCGTTGAACCTTTTCCTTCTGGTTGACCCGTACGTGCTGGAGTTTATTTTTCCCCCTCCATGCCACAAGAAGAAATGAATCGCCACTTCAGATGTCTAAGGATGGGTTTGGCTACAGTTTAAATTCTGGAGGAAGTTGTGAGCTGTTATAAGGAAGAGATTCTTGAACTGTGTCTTACTGATCTTTCTGTTCCTGGTGAGGTGCAACCTTTCAGAAGGAAGGAATTTGTTGCACGGGCCTGTTCTAACCCCTTTTACTCCTTGCAAGCGCCGTGGAGGATTTTGCATTCAGAATACTCTGTTGCGAAAGAGGTCCGATTTCTGGGAAGGTGGTTTTCAGCACCTCACTGAACATTCCTTCTAGCTGGAAACTTCGGGAGCACCAGCCATTGGAGTTTTAGGAGTAACACGAACTTTGCCAGACAGCCTGCTGTCAATTATTTTCATGCCTTTTTTAAACTGCCTGTCCTCATTTTGGAAAAGTATTTAAGGCAAACAAATAGGGTTGATGTGATGATCCAGCTCTAGACTCCACAAGGGGCTGTTCATTATCCTGAAAACCAGGAATGTCTCGAAGCCTCCCTTTGACATTGATTGAGAAATGTCTGTTGTGGGTCTCCTTTGTATCCGAAGCAAGTTTTTGCAGCACAAATCATCCTCTGGCTGTACCAAACTATGGATCTTTTTTTTTTTAATCTGTTCAATCGTGTCCGATTCTTGGAGACTGCCTGGACAAGTCCCTGCAGTTTTCTTGGCAAGGTTTTTCAGAAGTGGTTGGCCATGGCCTCCTTCCTAGGGCTGAGAGGGAGTGACTGGCCCAAGGTCACCCAGCCGGCTTCGTGCCTAAGGCGGCACTAGAACTCTCAGTCTCCTAGTTTGCCATTGGCTCCTTCCTAGGGCTGAGAGAGAGTGACAGGCCCAAGGTCACCCAGCCGGCTTTCGTGCCTGAAGCGGGACTAGAACTCTCAGTCTCCTGCTTTGCCATGTCCTCCTTGCTAGGGCTGAGTGTGTGTGACCGGCCCAAGGTCACCCAGGTGGCCTCGTGCCCAAGGCAGGACTAGAACTCATGGTCTCCTGGTTTCTAGCCCAGCGCCTTAACCACGACACCAAAGCCAACAGGAGTAGCGACCTTCCAGTTTAGGTTAAATCATGCCTAAGAGATGAAGAAGAAACTCTTTTTGTTGCCAAAATGGGCAGGGGTCGGGAAAGGGAGAATGAACACCACAGATACACATGAAGATCGTATGTAAGCATTTTTTTCCCTATTAGTGCTAGTGTAGTGCTTTCAACATGGATCGGATTAATGGCCCCTTAATATCTTCTTAGCACTTCTTTTATTTTTTTATTAAGGTTTACTGGATGGTTCGTTTTGGCATTTTGTCTGCCAGCCTGTTTTTTCTGGCTTTTATGTGACTTCGGTCCATCCCAGGAACAGCAGGGCCCCAGTTAAAATTATTTGGGGGGCTTCAGTGTGTTACCCCCCTGAAATATGTAAAAGTTTCTTCCCCTTTTGAGTGTTGATTTGGCCCAGGCTTTTCTGGTAGAGTGATAGCATTTCTAGGGTAACTTTCCTAGTCATTTCTTGATCCAGAAATGACCATTTCTTACTGATTCTGCGCTTTCCACCAGTTTTCTTTAATGTCCAGTGTATCTGCTTCTAAAGCAAAGCCACTCTGTTGCCTTGGGAACATCTAGCACTAATAGGAAAAAAAATGCTTACATACGATCATCTTCCTATGTCTCTGTGGCGTTCATTCCCCCTTTCCCGACCCCTGCCCATTTTGGCAACGAAAAGAGTTTCCTTCTTCACCTCTTAGGCATGATTTAATCTAAACTGGAAGGTCCCTGCTCCTGTTGGCTTTTCACTAGGTGCAGTTTAAAAACCGCTTTGCCATCTTTTTGGTGAGCCAACTGGCCGATTCCATCCTAATCCATTCTGTCATCCAGTTGAGCCTGTTCTTTTTGGATAAGTCTAAATTATTCCTCCATGACATACAAAGTTAGGATCTACTTCTTGTCACCGGTATCTCATCTTTTTGAGACTCCTGAGTTTTGCCTGTCCATCAAGATACAGGATATAACCAGTGGCCGTTTTCGGTATGCAGGTTCCCTTCTAGTTAGATTTTGGAGAGCCTAGCCTCATATGTATCTCAATGTCATCTGGTGGGGTCCAGGAGGCGGGCCTTCTCTGTAGTGGCACCCGCCCTTTGGAATACCTTGCCCCCAGAGTTGAGGCAGGTCCCCTCCCGACCTTTAGGAAAGAGCTGAAAACCTGGTTCTGCCGCCTAGCATGGGAAGGGGAAAGTAACCGTTACTCCTGGGGGTGGTTAATTCCATAATGTCCTTCCTTTTTATTAAAACTAATGCGCCAAAATTGGATTTTATAATTATTTAATTGTATTAATTAAATTGTAATTTTATAATTTTATATTCTTATTTTAAATGTGATTTTATTGTAAACCGCCCAGAGTTCCCCGTTGGGGGAGATGGGCAGTCATATAAGTTGAATAAATAAATAAATAATAAATAAATCAATTGCTAAATGCGCCCCAGTACTCTGTTTTGTGCCAGAGTTTCTTCCCTGGTAGGCTGGAGAATATTTGGTTTCAGTTCTCAAGAAGGAGAGTTAATTAGCTTAGTCAGAGTTTCTTACCGTTATTCCTAGGAAAGGTGTTTTTTATGACTTGATGGGGGCAGATGTTTTTCTTTTGACTGAAGGATTTGCTTCAGTGATAAAGTCCAGCCTGATTCAATCATTGGTCTTTTTGTGTACAGCTGGCAGCCTGCGGCGAGAAGCACTTGCTTAGGCCAGAAAACAGAAGTTTGCAGTTCTGTGCCCAGTGTGAAAATCCTAGCCCAGAAATCAGAACTGCATCAACCGAGGGGACTGAATAGCAGGGCTGTCAAAACTAGCTAATTAGGCTGATTGATGAAATGTTTTTGATTGAAAATGTAGCCTGGCAAATCCATGGATTTTCCTTAAAAGTTCACTTTGAATGTGTTCCAGGACAAGAAATAAATAAAAAGAAATCTTGATGCCAACTTAGAGACCTCCTTCCCTCACCAGAGGTGATGTGGGTGGATGTGTCTTCCAGATGTTGTGTTTGGTGGCCCACATGTGCCTGAATCTCTGTCGTCTGCTTTAGAAGAGTTGTATTTACACGCAAACATGTGCTGATCTGTTAAAATTAAGGCCAGCGTGCCTTGAATCTGATGATGGGCTGGTATAATGGAACATCTGAATAAAGGCTTGCTGGGGGGTGTTGGCAGACAGCGATGTTGGAAAAGCGCAGTGTTTCCAAGCAAGTGTTGTATTGTATAGTCACGCTGCCTCTATTCATATCCATATGTCATATTTCAATTATAGCCCTCCGTGTTTTCACATTACTTCTTTCCTGCTCTTCTCATGAAAAAAAAAAAGAAATAGCAGCATACAGATAGTCTTCACTTAACGACCACAATTGACACCAGAATTTCAGTTGCTAAGCAAAGTGTTCATTAAGCGAATCCAACCCAATTTTACCTTTTTTGCGGCAGTCATTAAGCGAATCACCGTGGCCGTTAAGCAAACCATGAGGTTCCCGATTGATTTTGCTTGCCAGAAGCTGGCCGGGAAGTTTGAAAATGGCGATCACGTGACCATGGGATGTTGCAACGGTCATAAATGCGAACTGGTTGCCAAGCGCCCAAATCGTGATCACGTGCCCTTCGGGAAGCTGTGACGGTCGTAAGTGTGAGGACCGATTGTAAATTGTTTTTTCCTAGCACACTCGTAAGTCTGAACCCTCGTTAAACGAATGGTCATTAAGTGAGGACTACCTGTAAAGTCTTTTAACCTGTATGGGGTCATTAGCAGCTGTGGCCAAGAGGAGGGAGTTAAGGCAGAACATTGAAGCTCATTTAGGCTTGCAAAGCCAGAGGCATGAACCTCATTGAAAACAGTTGTTGCTATAAATGAGGCTTGATTGTGTGTGTGTGTGTGTGTGTGTGTGTGTGTTAGAACCATGACTAGACATTTGTTTTTTATTTACTGAAAAAGTGAGGTTCCCTAACCCACACAGTTCCTTGGAATTCACTCATGCATCCAAGATAATTTGATTCCCAGTAAGTGCACCCTGGTGTTCTCCCGCACGAAGCAGGCCAATTCCACATTGATTGTTAGCCTGGAGACATTTCAGGTAAAGAGAAATCCTGCTTGGGAGTGGATTAGCGGTCGCAGGTGGGATTGTTGAATATTTGAGCAACGAGCTGGATTTCCCCGTGCAGATCCTAGCTCTTAATTAAAACTAGGATCCTGAACAATTTAGTGCGAAATCTCGCTCCACTACTGATCCTGCAGTAACAAGCTCCTGGAAAGCAAACGGTGCGGTGACCTCTGCTGTGGGTTCATACTGTCATTCTACTATTTCCAGGGGCTCTTGAAGAAGTGAATGCCATGCTCAGGGGCATAACTCTCTAACATGGAAGAAGGAGGTGGAAAAGAAGTAATTGACTTGAATAGTTTCCGGAGTCATCGAGGGAAAGGTAAGTAACTCTTTCCCAGCCCTTCCTTTAAGGTCCTTCATGTGAGGTGGGCAGAAACGTTGGAGGGCACCGTCCACCCAAGCCGGTTTTTGCACTAGGTGCGATGCTCTTGAGAGGCATCAGTCCAGGTCAGGGTTTCTCCACCAGGGTTCTGTGGGTCAGTAGGGCGTGGTGGCTCAGCGGGTAAGACGCCAGGCTTGTCGATCGGAAGATCGCAAGTTCGGAGGTTCGAATCCCTAGCCCTGCGTGCGGAGTGAGCACCCGCACTCGCCCCAGCTCTTGCCAACCTAGCAATTTGAAAGCATGCAAATGCAAGTAGATGAATAGGTACCACTTCGGTGGGAAGGTAACAGCGTTCCGCGCGCATCATGCCGGCCACATGACCGCGGAAGCGTCTTCGGACAACGCTGGCTCTTCGGCTAACAAACGGAGATGAGCACCGGCCCCTAGAGTCGGGCACGACTGCACAAATGTGCGGGGGGAACCTTTACCTTTACCTAGGGGTTCCCTGGGAGATCACGATTTACTAAAAAAATATTTCAAATTTGGGCAACTTCACATGAAAGAGGTAAGTTCCATTCTTTATTTTTAGTTTAAGAACACTGTGAATGCATATCTACAGCCCTACCCATGAAACAAATATAATAATTTTGTAACTTCTGGCCTATCTTTGAGCCTGAATGGACAGGGGTTCCCCGCAGCCTGAAAAATATTTCAAGGGTTCCTCCAGGGTCAAAAGGTTGAGAAAAGCTGGTCCAGACTAATTTTAACGTATCTGCAATTTTAAAGTTTCTGAGCACAACAGGTCAGAAAACGCGGACATCCCAGGTATTTATAGCGAATTGCTACCTTTTTTCAAGCCAATGTTCGTGATGCAGTGTGCAGTTTCTAGTTACCGGAGGGGATTTAATTCTGTAAATCCTCTATTAGGTCTTACACTGTGTTATTCTTATACTCGCCACCTTCCCCTAGCTGGAACTGTGCTGCTCATTTCTAGCATTTTGCTGAATTTTCGGACAGGCGATAAGCAGTTGTAACAAAGGCACCCCATTTCTCTGAAATGCTACTACTTTTGTAATTTGAGGTATACCACATGGCTCTTTTTCCCATTTTGGATTAAAGCTTGTGTTCCATTTCCATAGGTCTAAATGATCTTCTGCCCAGTATCCTCCAATGACCATTTAGTTCAATTGAGGGGGTGTCATGTTCTTGGCACTGAGTATGCGCACATGTGCACTGCTTGGCTTTGTTTGAAAAGGTTAAGATGGGGCTTGTGGTGAACTACTGTGGAATCCATGCCCTTGAATTTCTCTCATGCCTTATTACAATGCAAGCTCAGGCAACATATTTCAGGCTGGAGTCATAAGAACTGACGTATAAATATTTATGAGCCGCTGTAAACCTTCAGCTGGTTGATAAGCCTGTCCTTCCTTCAGATAGGATTAACCACCGAAACGAGGGACTCATCACTATATCAGACTCCTCGGATGAAGAACTGCCTGTGATGTTGGACACACCTGTTCGCCGGCAGTGGGAAGATGAGGAAGATGATGATGTTGTCATCTTGATGGAGGTAACTCTTCCCCTGTATGACAGAAATGTGATGATCAGCCTTTAATAGCCAGCAATAACGTGATACAGGTAGTCCTCACTTAATGACCATTTGTTTAGTGAATGTTCAGACTTACGACGGTGCTGGAAAAAACCGATTTGCGACCGGTCCTCACATGACTGTTGCAGCATCCCCGCGGTCACATGATCACAATTTGGGTGCTTGGCAACTGGTTTGCATTTATGACTGTTGCAGCATCCCGTGGCCACGGAATCACCATTTTCTACCTTCCCGGCCAGCTTCTGGCAAGCAAAATCAATGGGGAACCGCGTGATTTGCTTAATGACCATGTGGTTTGCTTAACAACCATTGTGTTTCGCTTAATGACCGCTGCAAAAGTAAAATTGGGTTGGATTCACTTAATGACCGCTTCGCTTAGCAACTGATGCCGGTCTCAATTGTGGCCGTTAAGCAAGGACTACCTGTAATGCAGCGCTCACAGTCTGCTTTTTTTGTGTAGGTGTCTTCACACAGGGAGAATCCCCATTAAATATTGGTATTTTTTATTTTTTAAATAGATTTTTTTCTTGTTCTGTAAGTGTGGTGAAAGCAGATCGGGGAATTTATTGTTATCGTTGCTTATTGAACATCTCTTGCAACATTTGTTTGAAATTATTGCCGTCTGCCTTTCAGCAATTGTTTTGTTGTGACCTACCTGTTGTATTGATGCTATAAAAATGCACAAAGCCATTGTGAACTCTCTGATGAACCATTGGCAACTCAATTCTGGTTCTCTGCTTTCTGAAATGTCTTTCGCTGGCGTTCCATATATCTGCATAACTAAGCTTTATGGGCTTCTTAAAACATAAGGAAAAAGAATTACGAGCTTCTCCATGGTATTTTCTAAGTAACTTTTCAGCTGTGTAGAAACCAAATAAACGAACAAAAAAATGTCCTGTTATTTCCTATCGCGGTTTGGTGATGGAGTGCAGCATTTTTTGAACAACGAACATCATAACTCCTGAATGCCGTTAGCCAAGGGCCTTCCCATACTGGTTTTAGTACGCTTTGTAATGGGCTGCAGCTAAAGATGGGTTCATCTACTAATATTTGTGGCTAAGCCATAATTATTAAACCACAGTTTGTTGCATAAGCTGCAGTTGGCTGGGGTCACACTTTGCACTAACCCAAACCAAATTGTCTTGTGTGTAAACCAGGTGCAGGGCTTTGATGAATGTCCCAAGGCTTAAAACTCACAATTTCCCCCTTGCATTCCTTAAATACCAGATTGCTGTTTCCAGCTGCTTAAATTTCTTCAAGCTGATGAGAGGTGGGGGGTTTATTACCTAAAAGCAATATATTGTGACCTATTCCTTACATATATCCCAGAAGCAATTTAAGTTGTTTTTATTCTTCCTCTGATATATTTCAGCACCTATTGACAAGTAGGGCTGTTTGACCACAAGGTCAAAGTTATAATTTGAAAGGGCCCGCAGCAAGCAATGTTGCACCCTTTCTGTCTCCTGGGTTTTTTTTTATTTTGTTTTGTTTTGTTCCAAAGGAAGTTAGAATACACAGTATCTAGGTAGCAAAAACTTCCTTACTTTTCTAACTCTCTTTTTGGGGTTAAAGATTAATGGATGGTGTCTGTAGCTTGAATCATGTCAACTGGATTTCTATTTTCTCAGTGGAAACCTTTCACTCCTTATCCAAGGAGGATCTAAAGGAGGATCGTTAAGATCACCATGCTGCTGTTGAGCTTGTGAAATGGTCTTAATCTTCCTAGGCACAGAAGACAAAGCAGGGAGGAAGGTGGGGGAAAGATTGTGCCTGAGGCCCCCACCTCTATTCAAGGAAGGATTTTCCAAGTTGGCATAAATGGATTCCTTGACCCCTCTCCATGGTGATCTTAACGATCCTCCTTTAGATGATAAAAAGGACTTAAAATAACATCTCAATATAACCATGACCTAGCCCCAGGTGTAAGGTCACACAGCTACCTAGAAACATATTTAGGATTCCCTTACTAACTTTGCTCAGACTGAAGAAGCTCCTTGGATAAGGAGCGAAACGTTTCCACTGAGAAAATAGAAATCCAGTTGACATGATTCAAGCTACAGACAATTCCACCTGGATGACTGAGAACCTTCATAGACATTAATGGATGGTGTATTCCCACAAGTAATCCTCTTTCTAGCCAATATGAGAAAGGTTAGGATGAGATAGGGAAACTCTCCAAGATCCTCAAAGAGATTTTGTTCACTGGAATTTGAACTCCGGTTTCTCATTTCTAGAATGTATTGCCTTTTATCATCCAAAGGCAGCTTAAAGGCCAGCTGTTGTCTGGGCAGAGGCATTTTAGACAGATCTAGAACCTGCTTCAAAAGGAATGATGAATCTAACTCCTGTCTGCCTCCTTGTAAAGACAGCAACCAAGAAGTTTCTGCGGCCCAACGTGATCAAGCCAGCCGCTCCCTGGCAAGGCGCTAACGCGTCAGGGGAAGGAGGATCCAACAGCGACGTGGTGGCACTGTCTCATGAAGACCAGAAGACCAAGCCCCCGTCTTCTCCAAGGCTGCCTGGGACCCGCCGGGACTGTCTGAAGGCCGGGAGCGTGGGACTGAGCAGACACGAAAGCGAGGAGGAGGTCTTGGAGTTACCCGATTCTCCGGAGCCCGTTGAAACGAGGGAGATCAGTGGGGCTGGGACGGAGGCCGGGCCCAGCGTGGTTCAGAAGAGAGAGGCTGCGGAGGAGGTCATCAATTTGGAGGAAGTGGTCTTGGTGACCGAGCAGGAAGACCAAGATGAGAGAGATCGGACGCTTCAGCCACGGCTAGCGCCCAACCTTGGAGGGATTTTCCGTTGCATCGAGGAGAATACGCGGCTGGATCATCCGTACTTCCAGCCCGTGGAGAAGGAGGCGCGGACTGTGGTCAATCTCCTTTCTTCTCGGCCGGCCCAGCTGGAAATAGAACTGGGGCCGCTGCCAAGGGTATATCAGGGGGAGATTCCGGGGCCGGCTTTTCCCAGGCCTGAGCCACAGCAAGATGGAATTCCAGGCCCTGCTTCCCCGCAACCAGCTCACCCCCCCGAGGAAAACGGAGGCCAGCAGCCCGCAGTAAATGAGCAGGCGGGTCCGGCGTTTCCAGTCCAAGGGTTGCTGGATGCCAGCTCCGGTGAGCTTCCCAAGCAGAGCGCGACTCTGCTGGACAAAGACCTCGTCGCGCTGCTCATCCGAGAAACGGTAAGTGTTTCTTAACGATTGCCGGAGCCGAGTCCTTGCTAGAAGCGGATTCAGGATTCGGACGGTCCAACTAATGCTCTGAGCAAACCGTGTTTGGGATAACGGAGGGGCGAGAAGCTGGTGATTCCCTGAATGGCTTGTCTGGCAGAAGAATTACCCCCCTTCCTCCTTTTCTAGGAAGCCAGGTTTCCAGATGCCACGAGAGAGTACATTGAGGAACTAATACGGAGCAAAAATTGCTGTGACTTGAACACGTAAGTATAAAAAGCTTTGTGGCACAACCCTAAAGCAGTTAATGGCCGTTAAACCTGGGACAGAACTCACAAGCTCTTTGCAAGCGTCCCCTCCTTGTGACCTGGCAAAAGTTGATTCTGACTTTGTGTTTTCGCTCTCTTGCTTTAACCAGAATTACCTTCTTTGTTTTAGACTGCTGAACCTGCACCCCAATCTCTCTGCCCCCAACCACCGCCACGTGTCTGGATGATACAGAGCAACTAAACCAGTGTTTCTCAAACCTCGGCGACTTTAAGGCGTGTGGACTTCAACTCCCAGAATTCCCCAGCCAGCATGGTTGGCTGGGGAATTCTGGGAGTTGAACTCCACACCTCTTCAAGTTGCTGAGGTTGAGAAACACTGATCTAAACTGTGTTAAGAGCTTCTAGTGCGTGGTTCCCTTTTCTGCTGTTGCTTCTGCTCTCACAAGCAGGACTAACAGTTGACACACAATCTGTGGTCTGTGTTCAGTACTGTGCCCGGTAAGCATTTTGGGCTTCCTAGGGGTTTTCTGCTGGCCACAGTGTGCAAAGCAGTGCCAATTTACATGCCCGCTCGTGAACCCTATCCTTATTTGGGTATCTTTTTGCCTGAGTAAATCAATTCTGATATTCGGCCTCCCTTTCTACTCTAGGCTGCTTTTGCCTCTTAGCTGCAGAAGGCTAAATTAGATGAGGCAACAGATCTGAGAGGGAAGCAGCTGTGGTTTAATCCTTTCTCCCCACTCTTCTTTCTGGTGAAAATTCCCCATAGGCTCCTCTTTGCCTTCTCTCTCTCTCTCTCTCTCTCTCCCTCTCTCTCTCTCCCTCTCTCTCTCTCCCTTTCTCTCCCTCTCTCCCTCCCTTTCTCTCTCTCTCTCCCTCCCTTTCTCCCTCTCTCTCTCTCCCTCTCTCTCTCTCCCTTTCTCTCCCTCTCTCCCTCCCTTTCTCTCTCTCTCTCTCTCCCTTTCTCTCCCTCTCTCCCTCCCTTTCTCTCTCTCTCTCTCTCCCTTTCTCTCTCTCTCTCTCTCCCTTTCTCTCTCTCTCTCTCTCCCTTTCTCTCTCTCTCTCTCTCCCTTTCTCTCCCTCTCTCCCTCTCTCCCTCTCTCTCTCTCTCTCTCCCTTTCTCTCTCTCTCCCTTTCTCTCTCTCTCTCTCTCTCTCTCTCTCTCTCACACACACACACACACACACACAGAATGTGTAAGTCTTCATTAATGGGGCAAATAGCCGTTGGGGTGGGGCTTTTGTTGAATAATTTTGTGAAGGTGCTTTGTGCAAAATGTAAAGATTTTAGAGCTTTTGTCCATGGCGTAAATAAATTATCTGGTGTAATTTATCCCAGGATGTAATTTCATAGAGCTCTGTTCGCATATGTATGATTTTTGCCATAGTTGGCAAAATACACTTTTTAGTTTTAATGGGGGGCTAAATACCCTGAGAATTTATTAAAAAAAGTCCATACAACTCCATAGTTGACCGTTTTTCTTCTTAGCGGGCAAAATCCTCTCATCTTTAAAGAAACACCTCTTCTGAGAGGAACCTAATTTGAAGCTTGGGTGCATCATTTAAAAAGATTGTGCTTCTTTAACAACCACTACAGGTAGTCCTTGCTTAACGACCACAATTGGGACTGGAATTTCAGTCGCTAAGCAATGCGGTCATTAAGCAAATCCTACCCAAGTTTACGACCTTTTTGCGGTGGTCGTTAAGCAAACCACGTGCTTGTTAAAGTGAATCATGCAGTTCCCCATTGATTTTGCTTGCCAGAAGCCAGCTGGGAAGGTTGAAAATGGCGATCACGTGACCGTGGGGATGCGGCGACGGTTGTAAGTGCGTGGACCAGTCGCAAGTTGGTTTTTCAGTGCCGCCGTAAGTCCGAACTGCCGCTAAACAAATGGTCGTTAAGCAAGGACTACCTGTAATCTATTTGCAAATTCACGTTCAGTTCTATTCAGGCTAAGTCCATTGCTTGATGTAGTATCTGCAGCAGAACCAGCTGAAATGGCTGAATCCTTATTGATTTAAGATAGTTTCCTGTCCTTGAGCAAGAGCCCCAAATCAACCTTGACCCATCTCAAAAAGTGCTGCTAACCACCCTGTTCCACAGATTGGTCTGCTCACCCCTTTCCTGTCTTCCTCCTCTAACCCTTGGATCTCAGTTCTGTAGTCTGTCTTTTCCGTCCCTCCGGGGGCTTCTCTCTCAGTTTTCGATTCGCGGTGCTGAGCAATAAAGGTTTGTTCATTTACCGAGGCTGGTTTTTGTTTTAATCTTTGAGGGGCGAGGGGAAAGTTCTTTAAAAAGCAGCTCTTTCCAAGGGTTCATGTCTGCTTTTGCTTTGCAGACTTTGTAATTTTCTTCTGGAAAACCCAGATTACCCAAAGAAGGAACACAGTATGGTTTTGAATCCAAATAGCAGCCTGCTTTCCAGCCAAGATGAGACAAAGGCAAGTGTGAAATTTTGGTATATGCATCTTTAGACAGTAATAATTCCTGCAGTTCCTGAGGCTTGCTTTGCATTAAGAGGTTCAGTTTTTTTTTTTCTTTGGAGGCCATGAGACTGCTAACAAGAGGTAGGGGTTTTACTGTGGTTTTTAGTTAATTCTCCTCCTGTTAAATTTAATGCTTTGAAAGCCTCACCCCAACCCCAAACGGCCATCCCAAAGAAGCCGCCGGGTGACCGGCTGGGTCATTAACCGCTCGCTCTTTCCAGCTCGCTTCTGCTCCGGCTCCGGCCAGCTGGTTTGGTCGGAGTGAATCTGCTGTATCTGAAGCCGCTAAATTGGGGGAGGGTCTTGAAGGCCGGGAGAGGAAACTCACACACACACACCCCAGTTTTGGTCACGGCTGAACGGCGGCAGTTGCTGGACGATGCAGTTTGGCGACATTGGAGGGCCGGAACTTCCCCTCAAATCTGAGCTCGTGGGACATCGGCGTTCGTTATTTAGTTATTTGTTCGATTTCTGCCCTATCTTTTGCTCAGGACCTCGAGGTGCTGTACGTAGGAACTAGGCAGTGCCCTGCTGGATCGGACTCCTGGCCCATCTAGTCCAGCAGTCTGTTCTCACAGTGGCCCACCAACTGCACCAGGAAGCCCAGGAGCCTCCCAGCAGATGGCCTTCAGAGGCAGCCCCACTGCCATCAAGGCTAACAGCCATTGATCCCCAGGACTTCCATGAATTTGTCCAGCCCTTTTTTGAAGCCAGCAAGGCTGGTAGCCAACAACACATCTCATGGTAGCGAATTCCAAAGCAATCACGCGTTATGTAATTTTCCCCCCGTTTTGGTCTGTCCAGATTCTCCCAGAATTCAGTTTCATCGGCTTTAATTGTGGTGTTGTTGTTTGACTGTTTGCCTCCCAGAATCCTTTGGGAGTGGAGTGGCTCAGAGACGCTGTGAAGGAAATAAAATAAATATATTTATATCCTGCCATTGCTTTAAGAGCTGGAGGTGATCCAGGTGGGGGATTCCTATTTTATTTTCACAGCATTTACTATTCATTTATATCATTTCTTCTCCCTTCAGAGATCAGGATGTCTCTGACCCTGTTGGCCTTCCGTAAGGCCGTGGAGACCTGGTTATGTGCCTGGGCCTGGGGCCCTGAGTGTGTGAAGGGCCCCGTTTCTTGGCTATATTAACATCCATGCATTGCTTGCTTGGCGGCCATATATGTTCGTTTTGTATTTTTAATTGTTTTTAATTATTTTAACTGTTTTATGGTTTTTATGATTGTAAGCCGCCCAGAGTCCCTTGTTGAGATGGGTGGCTATAGAAATTAAATAAATAAATAAAATTTATGTAGCTGCCCATCTCACACAAGGGACTCTGGGCGGCTTACGGAGATTAAAAGACAGAAAACCTCATATAATCCCCGGCACCCAAAATAAACAGTAACCCACTCACCCAAAAAACACAGGAAAGAGAGGTTGAGACGGATACTTAACCTGTTTCCCCAGGTATTCAGGCTCAAGAACTCAACCATTACACCATAGTCGTCCCCAATTGTTGCTGATTCCTCAGTGGCCCCTGTAGAATTTAGGTAGCCTCTGTGGATTTAGCTACCAAAACTAAGAAAGGAGGAATTTCTCCCTATTTCCCCTGAAAGCTGCCCCCAATGTGTGCTTTGCATATAAACTTCCGTCCTCTGGTTCTATCCATCCGTTCTAAATGCCTCACGGTGACCTTGCTGCTCTACTGCAGGCCGTGGTCCAGGCGTAATTTGCATCCCGATAAAAATGAAGAATAAAACAAAGACTCAAAATGTTGAGAAGGGTTGTGTGTGCCACTTTGAACTCCTTCGGAGAGGGATGGGCTAAAACTTCAGAAATGCGATAGTGGAGAATATATGTAGCTCGGAGTTGAGTTGTTGGTGTTTTCTGAGCTTGGTGGTTTTCCTGTAGATGCTTCATTACCAGGCTACGTAACCTCATGAGTGCAAGGGAGAGGGCAGGCTGCTGGCTGGTTATATGAGGTAGCTCGTCTTGCCAGCCTTATAACCAGCCAGCAAACTCTACTTGCCCATGCACTAATGAGGTTACCTTGCCTGGCAGTGAGGGTCTGCAGGCAAACAGCCAAGCTCAGAGAACACCAAGCTTCAGAAATGCATTAAAAATTCAAGCGCGGCCAAGCCTGTACACACTTCCTTTCTGTTCTCCTCCTCCTCCTCCTCCACCACCTCTTTTAGGTGCCTAAAGTGGACTATTTTGACTTCTCCAAACTCGATCCACTTGATCAACGATGCTTCATTCAAGCCGCCGACCTTCTCATGGCAGACTTCAAAATGCTGAGCAGCCAAGACATCAAGTGGGCACTCCATGAACTCAAGGGACACTATGCAATCACACGAAAGGTTCTTCCCTCTTGGTTCTCCCCCTCCTTCGCCTGAGGATCCACCCTTTAAGTCTGAAAGGGAGATTTGCAGACCGGGCTCAGAAAGAAATCCCTTAGGACAGGGGTCCCCAACCTGTGGGCCGTGACCTGTTAGGAGGTGGGCCGTGGGGCTCCCGCCTGCAAACCCTGCCCCCGCTGGTGCGTGCGATTACCCCGCCCCCGGTGCGCGCGATTGGCTCCCACCTGCAAACCCCACCCCCGGTGCGCGCAATTGGCTCCTGCCTGCAAACCCCACCCCCCACCCCGGTCCGTGGAAAAAATTTCTTCCACAGCCAGTCCCTGGTGCCAAAAAGGTTGGGGACCGCTGCCTTAGGAGCCCGGAGTTTGAAGGCCTCTGATAGAGAAAAGTCTGTGAAGCTGAAAAAGACAACCCTAACCATCTGAATAATTCGGGAAATCTCCTTTCACTGTCTGTAACATTTCCTAGACAACTAGCAATAACTAAAAGAAATAGTGCAGAGAAACCGCTTCCCAGGAACAGGGCAGTAAGCAAAATCCAGGTAGCAGCTTAATGGTTAAAAGCGTAAAGAGTCCATATCAATAGAATGTGAATCTATTTCCTGTAGGACAGCTGCATGCTTACCATTCTATGTATGAGAGGGTTGGATCGGGCAATATTGAAAACAATTCCCGGCAGACCAAATGGCGTTCTAAAAAGAAAGTGGAAACTTTCTTCTGCCTCTGAGTTTTCCATTGCTTTATGCGATCTATGACTGCAGTCGGTCCTCCCAAAATCTCAGAGCCTAAAACGAGATCTGGATAAGATCCTGAAGCAGGTAACGTTACTAGACGAGGGTAGAACATCGGGTTGATTCAAAGGCGACTGAATCAAGCCACAGACAACCTCCTTGATTCAAATTTGATTGATTCGGATGTGATTGGCTCCAGTGAGATTCTGTGCTGTTCTCAGTCCACGTCTGTTAAATTAGATAAGCCACCAGCCCAATTGGCAGAGGCTCCATGCCAGTGCGCACACAAGGCTCTTTGTGCTGGCCTGTTGCAGAGGGGTCGGAATCAGCTTGGGGGTTGGCTGTGGGGCCTTCAAGCATGGGGTGCCCTGCTTTTTTGCGGGGTAAGGACTGCCCTTGCCAGTAGAAAGTGCAGGAGTGAGACCTGGACAAAGTTCTGTGTTGGATTTGCTTTCATCGACGGTTAATTAAAGTTAAACAGAGTCAATGTGATGATTCGCCAGTTGTTTTCTTCTGTCCCTGTAAAAGTGACACTTCGTTAACAACCTTTCAAAGACTCAGCTGCACCTGGAATTCAGGGGCTGCACGAAGGCCCTGGGGCCTCCTCTTGCCTACCTCTGCCTTAGAGAGTAGCGTTCAGGCTTAATCCTCCCCATTACAGATAGCTGCGGAAGCTTTAATTACATTTGGGCTTCCATCTTCACGTCGCTCTCGGTTCACTGCTTTCCCCCCCCCCCCTCTTCTTTAGGCCTTTTCTGATGCCATCAAAAAATGGCAAGAGTTATCTCCTGAAACCAGCGGGAAGCGAAAAAGGAGGAAAGAAATGAATCAGTATTCTTATATAGACTTCAAATTTGAGCAAGGTAAGCAGTTTCTGCTTGAGCATGGTCTCTCTGTGACCTTCCAGAGACGGGTCAAACTGCCGGTGGCGAAATATAAAAGCCCAGGCAGTTGGACCCCGAGAGATGTGTCTCTACCTCAGTGTTTCAGCATGAATGTTTAAGAAAGCATTTTCTGGGAGATCTTAAGGTGGGCTCCATCAACTTTCATCGAAGTATCTGTGACGTAAACCTGTCCCACCCAATCCTTCATTAATAGAGATTTATCCTCTTCCATTAATTGAGTCTCCTGTAGATAAGCTACTGTATATCTGCCCTTAATGATCTTAAATATGCTAAGATTACAGGTAGTCCTCGCTTAACGACCACAATTGGGACCAGAATTTGGGTTGCTAAGCAAAGCGGTCATTAAGCGAATCCAACCTGATTTTACAACCTTTTTTGCAGTGGTCGTTAAGTGAATTACCATGGTCATTAAGCAAACTGTGTGGTCATTAAGCGAATCACACAGTTCCCGTTGATTTTGCTTGCCAGAAACCAGCCAGGAAGGTCAAAAATGGTGATCATGTGACCACGGGACGCTGCAGTGGTCATAAATGCGAACTGGTTGCCAAGTGCCCAATTGTGATCATGTGACCATGGGGACACTGCAACGGTCATAAGTTGTTTTTTTCCAGCACCATCGTAAGTCCAAACCGTCACTAAACAAATGGTTGTTAAGCAAGGACTACCTGTACATTTTGTTTCTTGGTTTCTTGTAGCCCTTTTACATTAATACTAACTAACTTCATCCAATAATTTTATTTCGGCCTGCTTATCAATACTCTCCCAATGCCAATTCATTTTATGACCTGTACCATTTAACAAGTATCTAATAATGAACTTTTCTATGTTTAAATATTTAACATATTTTCTAGTGTCGCTCACAGATGTAGAACCTACATAAAGACTCAATTTAGCATTCAAATACCATTCTATTACGTATATGTAGAATTTATACTTAAAAGAAGGAAAAAAAGAAAAACGTCATCATCAACTCTCCAAAGATGCCCAGATCAACATTCTTTCACTGGAGGCTGTTCCCGCTTTGGAACCCTTGCAAAAGAGTTTGCAAAATAGCCTCGCTTGTTAGCCTCCAGATATATGGGGCAACCCTTTCTCCCATTCGGCCGTATTCCTTATCCTGAGCCTTCGGCCTGAATAGCGATTAGCGTTTTTCTGCAGTGTGCTCAGAAGTAAAGCTGTATAAACAGCAGCCGGACAGCTGGAAGCAAAATTAACCTGTGCAAATCCTGAGGGATAATTCCCTGTAAGAAAGGAAACCAGCCCCAACCACTTCCTGCAGATTGTTTCCTAGTTCTAGAGTTCCAATAGGAGACTTCTTTACAAAGGTTTATTTATTTTATTTATTTATATTCTATCCCGCCTTTATTATTTTTATAAATAACTCAAGGCGGCAAACGTACCAAATACTCCTTCCTCCTCCTATTTTCCCCACAACGGCAACCCTGTGAGGTGAGTTGGGCTGAGAGAAAGGTTCCTGCTTTACGGGAAGCACTGCCTCTTCTGCAGAGGTCTTCTTCGTTAAGAGGAAGCATCGGATTTGTTTTCAAATGACCCGTCGTGCTCTTTTCTTCATTAAGAGGAGTGCTTGATTTTCCTTTTTCTTTTTTTTAACGCCCCTGTCATTCTTTCAAACCATGCTTTAGGCGACATGAAGATTGAGAAGCGCATGTTCTTCTTGGAGAACAAGAGACGCCACTGGAGGAGTTACGACCAGCTCTCTCTCCTGCCCCCAGTACAGCTGGAACGGGAGTTTTATGAACAGAAGATCAAAGAAATGGCAGAGGTATTTAGAGCCTTGGGGAGAAAATTGGGTGCTTGTTCTCTCCCCTTGCACATAAAAATCCTGTAAAATCAAGGCCTTGTTGCTGTATGGAGAAAGCATGTCTGTTGAACGTGCCATAAACAAGGTGCAACACTCCTTAAAATACTTGTGTATTCTCAGTGGGAGAACACATGGGGTTGCATGTCCAGCCAGGAAGCAGCCTTAGGGCTCTCATTCTCTAGATCAGTGTTTCTCAACCTTGGCAACTTTAAGCTGCATGGACTTCAACTCCCAGAATTCCCCAGCCAGCATGCTGGCTGGGGAATTCTGGGAATTGAAGTCCACACGCCTTAAAGTCGCCAGGGTTGAGAAACACTGGTTTAGATGCTCTGTATCATCCAGACACGTGGCGGTGGTTGGGGGCAGAGAGATTGGGGTGCAGGTTCAGCAGTCTAAAACAAAGAAGGTAATTCTGGTTAAAGCAAGAGAGCGAAAACACAAAGTCAGAATCAACTTTTGCCAGGTCACAAGGAGGGGATGTTTGCAAGCAAGTCTGTGTATTATTACACAGTCAGATAGTAGAAGCCTGGAGGTTCACTATTATCCTTTTCAATATAATTTTAATTATATATTACTATTTTATTAAAAGTTTTAAGAACAATATTAAGAACTACAACAAACTAAATTAGAACAGTAAAAGGAAGGAAGGAAGGAAGGAAGGAAGGAAGGAAGGAAGGAAGGAAGGAAGGAAGGAAGGAAGGAAGGAAGGAAGGAAGGAAGAAAACTAAAAGTGCAGTAAGAAAAGAAAATAGGAAAAAATAGGAAAAAAAGAGTAAGATATAAAGAAGTGGCTTCCGATATTCTTCACAGCAGTTAGAAGTACAATTATATTTTAACTTCTATAATCTATCCTTGTCTAATCATCAGAATCATAAATCACAAGTTCATTTTTTTCATTTTTACACAAAAAAGCCCATAAGGGGTTTCCAGTCACCAATAAATGTAGATAATTGTCTTTTCGGAGGTTCACCATTATCCATGCTAAGTGTATATCTTCTCTCTTGCTAGCACGCAGATTTCCTTCTTGCCCTGCAGATGAATGAAGAGCAGTATCAGAAAGTAAGTAACTGGGGAGTCGAAAGGCATCTGTGACAAATTTTACTGGTCACGTTTATCAAATAAATGCTGGCTGCATCGAGCTGTGATCCATCTAACCCAGAGCTTTCCAAACTGTGTGTCGCGACACGTTAGTGTGTCGGCTGCAGTGTCTGGGTGTGTCGCGGCTGCTGCTGCCTCCGAGCCCTGCCAGGATTCCACGCAGGTCCTAGTGCCTGCCTTGTGCCCTGCTGCCTCCAAACCTGCTGTGATTCCGCGCAGGTCCTAGTGCCTGCCTTGTGCCCTGCTGTAAGAGTGTGTCACGAAATGATGCATGTCTAAAAAGTGTGTCACCAACATGAAAAGTTTGGAAAGCTCTGATCTAACCCCACGTCAGGAGGTTACCTAGGAAGGAATTGTGCTAAGTATGGTGTGCACCCTGACAGCCAATCGGATTATTTTTTTCCCCTTCTGAGTTTTTACAACTATTGAAATCCAATCCTGCTTGAATTGCATAGGATCGCTGCAACACCTTAATGTTGCTTTGTGATGCTATGGATTCAAAGGGGAAAAGATTCTTCAGAGAATGTGGACATACGAGTGTAGCACGTGTTGGCTACTCCTTGAAAGCAGCTGATTCCAAGGATCACATGCTTCAAAGCATCTTTTCTTCTTCAAATCCAAAGCAACGTACAGCCCCAGCTATTACGATTGCTAACCGTGTTGACCTGTTCCTGTTCATCGTTAACTCGGTCCTGTTCCACGTCTTAAGTGTAAAAATCCGCCCATGGTTTATCGCTAAAGGCCTCTGTTCTTCAACATTGTGCCTGTAAACATCCGTTTCATTTTGAGAAATAGCATTTGAAGCAGGTAACCCTTGATGCCTTCGAGGTGAGGTCATGCAGGTGTTTATTTTTCTACCTTGCAGTTTCATGCAAGGGAATGGAGCCATGAACTGATCTTTTGGGTCTGATTTCCAGGATGGCCAGCTGATCGAGTGCCGCTGCTGCTACGGGGAATTTGCGTTCGAAGAGTTGACCCAGTGTGCCGACGGACATTTGTTCTGCAAGGAGTGCTTAATAAAATATGCTCAGGAGGCAGTCTTTGGCTCTGGAAAGGTGAGGGCCCTCTCCCTACGACACACAAAGCAGTTGGGACTCTAAAAACATAAACTGCTAAGATAAACTGCTGACTCTTCATCTAAAGGAAAAAGGACACTCATTTGAGGACATTAATGTTCACATTTTAGACAGAGGAGATAGGTGGTTTGAGAGAGGGGTCAAGGAATCCATTTATGCCAACTTGGAAAATCCTTCCTTGAATAGAGGTGGGGGCCTCAGGCACAATCTTTCCCCTATTTTCCTTCCTGCTTTGTCTTCTGTGCCTAGGAAGATTAAGACCATTTCGCAAGCTCAACAGCAGCATGGTGATCTTAACGATCCTCCTTTATATGATAAAAGGACTTAAAATAACATCTCAAAATAACCATGACCTAGCCCCAGGTGCAAGGTCACACAGCCACCCTAGAAACATATTTAAGGATTCCCTTACTAACTTTGCTCAGACTGAAGAAGCTCCTTGGATAAGGAGCGAAACGTTTCCACTGAGAAAATAGAAATCCAGTTGACATGATTCAAGCTACAGACACTAAACATTACATGCTCCAAAATTATCATTCATCATTGGCGATCACTCGTAGCCGAGTAAGATTGTCTTCCAGGGGTAAAATTTTAACAGTGGATCCGTAAGTGGCTGTAAAGGCCAATTCTGGATCCGCACAACCTCCCACAATGAGGGCATAGGTTTCCGGGTGGGAGACGGTCACGATGAGGGTTTGCTTGACGTGCCTTCCTTTTAGCTCTTTTCTCCCTTTCGCCCTGTACTCGTGCTTCTTCAAAGTCCGTAGCGCCTTTAATAAAGGCTGACCTCCATTTGAAACGCTCATGAGTTAGGGCTTCCCAGTTCTCAATGCTGATATTACATTTTTTTAAATTAGCTTTTTAAATTAGCTATAAATAATTTTAAATAATTTTTAAATTAGCTATAAATAAAAATTATAACGGGGCAACATATGCTCAGGAGGCAGTCTTTGGCTCTGGAAAGGTGAGGGCAACTTACGTGAAAGGACACCCCTGGGGCACAGCTTCCCAAACCAACAGGTTTCCCATTCATGCTTTCTGTCTTGTGCTTATTGTTTACTTCATTATTTCTTATTCTTGGTTTTTCCACCTCACTGCACTGATTGGGTTCAGACACTTAAGTCATAACATGGTCGGTTTGATTTGGCTTCACGGGTTGTTTGAACCTAGCCAGTTTTGGCTTATTCAACAAACCATGATGAAACAAAGCTGAGATGTGCGAATCTAGTTATTGTGCCGTTGGTTCTGTCTACTGCCGTGGGTCTCCATACATTTTGGGCCCAGTTCTTTAACCACGTGGCGGCATGGAATGAGTTTGCTCATTCAGATTGGATTGTGTCCTTAAATTGACTTGGTTTGAAACCAGTTGCGTCTTCTTTTGTCTTTTGCAAAAGCTCCTGTGTTTTGTTTTTTAAAGACTGCCATGTCCTCTCTTACGTTTTACACACAGGTTCCTGGGGATAACCTAAAATGCATCTTTTCCTCTTTCCTCAGCTTCAGCACTTGCTTTTCTAAATTTTCTATTGAGAATCCTTCTGCTCTTCGTCCATTGCCCTTATGTTAAGCCTCAAGCCAGTGTTTGCTCACTTCTTCCTTGGACTGATGTTGCCCCGTTCTAATTTTGGAGCGTGTAATGTTTAGTGGTGGTGTTTTTAGACACAATTATCTTAGTTCAATAATATGGTGACCCAGCGGCTAGGAAATTCCTGCAGCTACCTGTGGACAAGGGATCGTGTCCATGACGTTTGTATTTCTCCACTCCCCTGTCTTGAAGCCAAAGGCCTCCGCGTGAGCCCAGGGGTCAGGCGAGAGAAAACTAGCGCATCACAGTTCTGCAGACCGAACTCTGCCAAAAGAATGAACAAGCGCGCAAAACGCTCGGGGCCGGTAACCTTCATGTCCTCCTCTCCTCCTCCTTCTTCCCCGAATGCAGTCAGAGCTCAGCTGCATGGAAGGGAGCTGCACGTGTTCGTTCCCCACCAGTGAACTGGAGAAAGTGCTCCCTGAGAACATCCTCTGTAAATACTACGAGAGGAAAGCCGAGGAGGAGGTGGCGGCTGCCTGCGCGGATGAGCTCGTCAGGTAAGGCTCGCAGCCCGGGCTGGACGGGGCGGGGCTTGGCAGCCTCCCTCCCTTTCGAGGCGCTCTGCAGCACCCGTGGCGGCAGACGCTCGTCGATCCCCACCCGTGCGCGTAGCAACTAGGAGATGTCGAACTCTGGCCTCTGAGAGTGCAAACGTAACGGCGAAGCTTTGTCTGCGTAGAAGCCTCTGCGCAAAAGGGTGTGTGACGCATCTGTTTCTATTTCTGAAGGGCGTTCGCCTTTTCTGCAGCTCGTTTGGTCTTCCTGCAGCCCAGGAACCTAAATGAGCATATTTTCCCTCCTCCCCCCCCCAGCATTCCTTTCTATTTCATATTAATTGGCCTGCCTTTACATTGGGTGGGCAGCCGTTTCCAGTTGCCAGCGGCCAGTCTTCTCATTTTTAAAATTATCCTCAGGGAATATGGGCATGACCCAGGGACATCTCTGGAGGAGGAGGAGGCTAAAAATCTTTGGGCCTGTGTAGGTTTTGGAGGGCTGTTGGGGGAGGCAGCTGAGTGCCTTAAACCTTGCAGAAGTTTAATATGGATCGCGTGACCGGGGGGATGCGGCAACGGTCATAAGTGTGAGGACCGGTCGTAAGCCAGTCTTTTTTCAGCACCATTTAAGTCCGAACCATCACTAAACGAATGGTTGTTAAGTGAGGACTACCTGCAATAGCATCCAAAGCCACTATGGAGTCCAGAAGAACTGGAAAAAAAACATTCTCCTGCTTAGTCAGTTACATTTGTGTGTGACTGAGAAGGAAGGCTGCAGTGGATATTGCCTCAGCATTTCAGTTGACGACATTCCCACACTTTGCTTTATAAGCTTCCCCTTGAAAGCCCTCACTCTTTCTCCCCTTGGTTCGCAGGTGTCCCTTTTGTAACTTCCCGGCTCTCCTGGACAAGGACGTGAAGCGGTTCAGTTGTCCTAACCCGTGTTGCAGGAAGGTAGGCTATGCCCATTTGTTGGAACAATGCACCGGTCACGTCGCAAAAGGCAGCGCTGTTGAAAGGGACGATTCTTGCCGTTTATCTCACTGTTACTTAATCAGGGCCATAGGCTTTGCAGTTGGCAGAAGCGGTGTGACACATGACCTTGACGAAAGGAGAGATGGAAACATCTGGAGATGGATTTCTGTCTTTTGATACAGCCAAGTGCAAATAAAGACCAGCCAGGCGGTGGTTTAACATTTGGGTGTCGTTAAACTGTTTTGTGCTACATGGTGTGTGCAGCCGTGTTCCCATGACTTGGAGGCAACGCTTGGCGCTTTTGTTTGTAGGCCCACGTGGGATGCTCTTTAATGTTGTCTTTTCACTTTAGTAACTGTTTAAAGACACACTTGAGAAGGAAGAACAGAAAAGAGAGAGAAATAAGGAAAGAGATTTAGAAGCATTGTAAGATTAAATAAAAACTCCAAAGCAATGTCGGATTCATATGTGGCACCGGCACAAGCGTCTTCTCCCAATGTAGAACTTCAGAGCGTGATTAAAGTCAAATTGATAAGCAAGGGTTAGTATAGGAATTATAAATCAAAATAAGAAATTACAGACGTTTCTGTATAATCCAAAAAATCAGTTGGAGTCTAGGCGCACCTTTTCCGATTGTATGAAAAGGCATTAGCTGCAGACCGTATGCCTTTTAATACAATTCGTTAGTCGGAAAAGGTGTGCCCTGACCCTGCCTGATTCGTTGCTGCCGTAGACTTAACACAGCTTTCCTCCTACAGTACGTGATCTAAGATTACTACGCTTATTGAGCAGTGCTTATTATCGAAGCTTTTGTTTAACAAAATCTTACTTTAAAAGATCTAAACTTGGGAATCGGCAGAAGCTTCTGTTGTTCCGTTGACTGCCCCAAAGAGTGTTGAGAGATTTGTCTATGAAGGTTCTCAGTCATCCAGGTGGAATTGTCTGTAGCTTGAATCATGTCAACTGGATTTCTGTTTTCTCAGTGGAAAACGAAACGTTTCCACTGAGAAAATAGAAATCCAGTTGACATGATTCAAGCTACAGACAGTGTTGAGAGATTGTGCGCTGGCCCAGGAGTGGGCATTATTTTTAGCTCTGGAAAAGGATTTGCTCAGTGAAATCGTTTTGCATTTAAACGGGACTGTCTCCTTGATGGGATAGTGAGGTAGTGCATGAAGTCCACTTGGGGCTGAAAGCCGCTAGATGGCACCGTTGGTTAATCCCTGGTCAGGATGAATCTTGTGCAGTCTCCTCCTTTGAAAACGAAATAAACCTCATGACACCAGCCCTTTAAAGCCTTTTGTTTAGTTATCTGTCATGTGGTATAATTCCACCCTTCCGCTGAGGAGGAGTTCGGTTTAATGCAGAGAAAATGGCTTACCAAAAAGCCACGTGTTGTGCTGCTTTCAGGATTTGAACTCACCTCTCTCTGATTTGAGTCTAAGGCTAACGATCAGGCTACTTTATGGAGGAAAACCACTGACCTACTCCGGGGTGCAAGAAACAGTATTGTATTTGACCGATAAATGTTTGCTGTGTGGGTCTCAGCTTCTGGAACATACCTGTTGCCTTAAGAGGGAGTCTAGTTTTAATAATGTTTTGAGTGTCTTGAAGGCTAGATCCAAGTATCTACTGGGCAGAATCACTACCACTCACTTATTCTGGTTCAGCTCCTACATAAATCCTAGTTTAGCATCCGTTTCCATTTTAAATGACCCATGGCTTGTTTTGGCATCCAACAAACTCTGGCTATCTTAAACAAGGGCTTTCAAAACAGGATCAAGTCTTGGCTTATGACTCTGATTTGCTTCGACGATGTTTCATTCTAACCAACATTCACAATTTGGATGCAATTAAAGTTCCTAGTATTCATGCCAGGAAGGCAGATGCTTTCAGGCTGTTAGCCACATCAAGAAAAATGTTGGGGGGAAGGCATGCACGAATCTCAGATTTCTTCCCATGAACCCCTCTCTTTTCCAGTTTGGGCAGTCTTCATTCTCTGCATAATACTTGAAAGTAAAGCCCCATAACAGTGATTTGCTTCTGAGCAAACGTGTTGAATCTACTCTATTATTTGTTAATCAAGGTATGATTTCTCATATATGCCGTCTCAGATTCCAGAAGATTTTAGGACATTTGGGTGGGGAAAAGGCAGAGTTTCTCCAATCAGAAACTTCCTGGAACCCCAAATTGCAGCTGTAAAGGACATTGTTGTCAATGTCGGTTGAGGAGGTACAACAGATTAATCAAGAGTTATGAAAAGTTGCTGTGCAGAGGAAGTTGTGGTGTAGCATCCAGGGACAATGAGGCTTTATCACGGGCTTCCTGGAGAAATGTGGAGTTTGTTTGTTTGTTTGTTTGTTTATTTATTTATTTATTTATTAGTTTTGTCACCGCCCGTTTCCTCCCACCGGAGGGATTCTGGGCGGTTTACAACAACATAGATAATAAAACAATAAGTTACAGTATATAAATTACAGTATATAAAATATAATTAGAGCTAAAAATAAATAGGAATAAAAATAGAAAATGAAATCCAATGGCTGATGATCTAACTCAGTCCTTGATTGCAACGATCACTCTAGGGCACTAGCCATCCCCAACCATGCCTACTCCTCTCCTCGCCCCAGGCCAGGTGGCAGAGCCAGGTCTTCCGATTCCTCCGGAAGGCCAGGAGCGATTGGGCCAACCTCATCTCCGGTGGTAGAGTGTTCCAGAGGGCGGGAGCTATTGCAGAGAAGGCCCGCCTCCTGGACCCCGCCAACCGAAGTTCTTTTACTGACGGGGTCCGCAACATGCCCTCTCTGCAAGATTGGGTGGGACGGGTTGACGTAGTGGGGAAGAGGCGGTCCCTCAGGTAGCCCGGCCCCATGCTATGTAGGGCTTTAAAGGTGATAATCAACACCTTGAATTGGACCCGGAAGCAACCTGGCACCCAATGTAGCTCCCGTAATAAAGGTGTTATATGTAGGGACACCAAAGATGGCCTGTGCGGCCGCATTCTGGACCAGCTGTAGCTTCCGGATACTCTTCAAGGGTAGCCCCATGTATAGCGCATTGCAATAGTCTATATGGGAGATAACGGTGTGAGTGACTGTTTGAAGGGCCTCCTGATCCAGGAAGGGGCGTAACTGATGCACAACACGAAGCTGTGCAAAGGCCCTCCTGGCCACGGCTGCCACCTTCTCTTTGAGCAGGAGCCGTGAGTCCAGAAGAACCCCCAGATTCCGCACCAGGCCTGTCTGGGGCAGTTGTGGCTCATGGCCATGAAGCAGTTCTTCCCCACTTAATAAGTAGCAAATGCTCCTTGGACATTGCAAGCTGATCCCCCCTGAGGTGTCTTTATAATTAAAGAATGGCTATCAGTCTGGAGCTAATTTCACTGTGTCTGAAAGATCCTGTACATCGCCAAGTCTTCCATTAGAAATCCCATTAATGGCTCTTCCTGCAGTATCTGGGGAAAGCGTAATTCGTCAAGCACAAATGTTCACGCTTGCTCTGAAAAGTCGGCCGTTTAATAGGCAGCTCTGTACACGGATGACGCTTTGGAGCCGAAAGCATTAGCTCATGCCAAGCTCTGTGTCCTTCAAGCATGTTTCCTTGCATTGCGTCAATAATGTTAATGGGTATGGCCGAATACTCAGCCATCTTGGGAGCAGCTGTGAAGCTCTGAGAAGAGCATGCTGGAATGAGAAGTTGCTTTCGAAGAATTTGCCAAACAGGAGCGGCGCTAGGTTAACCTCCTCCAACTTTGTAGCTTCCAGAAATAGTGTTGTACTATTCCCACAATTCTAAAGACTAGGCTGGCAGTTTGGGATAATGTGTTGCAATAACAACACATCTAGAGAGGAAAAGTGCTATACTCAGATGCGCCAATACATGGCACCCAAAAGTCTTGGGTGTGGCCTCTTGAGATCACCCAACCCTTTCAGCAAATGACAGCTTTTAAATGTGACAGAAGAATCATTAAATACGTGACCAAGGAGTAATATTGAGTATGTCAATATGATGAAAGCTTGCTGCCCGGAGTTACTTGTTTGAGATGGGCGGCCATACTGAATGAATGAATGAATGAATGAATGAATGAATGAATGAATGAATGAATGAATGAATGAATGTCTAAGTATCCATGAATCTCCATGAAAGGAGACCAGAATTCACTTTTGTCATGGCCCCATCTATAGACTTTCAGAGGGTGTCATTCAAAGGCCAATGTATAGTTCTTATCCCAGAAAAAGCATGCCCTGCTCTGGCTATCCCAGATGGCTTGCAGTACTTGGCCTGTGAGATGTGAAAACGGCACTGTGTTCCTTAATTCCCTGCACTTGGAAAGATCAGTAGTGGACAAGCCACCCCTTGTCGTCTTAAGTACCTTAACTAAACAGAGTATTTATGTGTGCCTAAAGGGCTTTCTTTACTGACTTGGCCCAGTTGTCTCCTTGCCCTGGCCCCCCTCCTCCAGTGATGCTGACCGTTTGGTACCAGGTGCTGGGGATAAACATAGCATGAAATTCCTTGCTTTTAATCCCAGCCGTCAAACTTGCAGCAGGACAGTCTAGACCAGGGCTTTCCAAAGTTTTTCCCGCGGCGACACACCAACCGGCGTTGGTGTGTCGCCACGGGAAAACCCGGAAGTGCCGCCGTTGCGGCAGCACGCAAAAACCCGGAAGCGCTGCTGCCACTTTTGGTTTTTGCGCGCCGCCGTTGGTGTGTCACCGCGGGAAAACCCGGAAGCGCTGATGATGATCAGCGCTTCCGGGTTGTGTGGCGACACACCAGACTGTGTGTGGCGACACACTTTTGTGTGGCGACACACAGTTTGGAAAGCTCTGGTCTAGACGTCTGCTTCCTGACAAAGACCTTTGGGACACTAGACTTGACTTTCCAGTGAATTCCTGCTCCTCTTGTCGTCTTCTCCTCCTTCCTTGAAAGCCCCTTCCTCTTCATTCTTAGACCGTATGGGTGCTGGCGGTAATAATCTCTGCATCCCCCCTTCCTTGGCTACATCAGATGTGATTGCCGTGTGCTGGTCAAGCATGTGGGTTTTTGTCTCTCTCAACAAACGGCGCAACTTGCTGACAACTGCAGTTTCTGTGCCAGTATATGTATAATATGGGCCGAAAGTCCTTTCTCTTTTGCAGTCTCAGCACAAAGCACTGCAGTGTTTCCACCGAGCTGGAAGACCAGAAGGTGAAGGATACTGTTGCCATGGTGATAATTCATCTATGGAAGAGAGCTAGCACATCATCCCTTTGTGCAACTGGGGAAGGAGGCTGGGTAGAAGCTTAGAATCCTGGAAGTTTGACTATTTATTTCTTCCAACTTCCTTTCACCTTCTTTGGCAACCAAACAGAATGCATTGATTTCCATTAGATATACAGTATGTAGAGTTGACCATCTGTTCCTTGAGAGCGTGCCTGCGATCTGCTGAGTGTCAAAATGCTGACATTTCTTCCCTATTGCTCCCCACCCACCCCAAAAAAATGATGGTTGAGTTGAGTTACAAATAGCCATATCCTACTTATTTCCTAGACCAGTTTCTATGCTATTTTTCTGTGGTTACTGACACTCAAGATAGCCCTCCACAATACAAGAGACTAATTGCCATCATCGTTATAATTAAGCCTCAATTACCTTGTTACGGAACTGCATGGCTAAGATACTAGACGGAGCTAGACGCAGCAAAATTCACATGGCCCGAAATCTCTCTTTAATGGCTCACAAAGCTTGGTTGAGCAGGATAGCTTGAACATTTCGACCAAGAACGTGCGTCCTTTTAATTCAGTGCTGCAGTATCTGTCCTGTGGCAGATGCCCTTGGGCATTTTCCATTTAGTTGAAGGTGTCAGGGTCTAAAAGTGAGACCTTTTGTACGCAAAGTTGATTGATTTACCTTGGTGTACAGCAGCTCTGGACCTTTGCCTCTTCCTGCAAGTCTAAATAATACAGCCCATGTTTTCTCTGCCAACAGTGTTGAGCAGAAACACAGCACTGGATTTTTTTCAGAACCGGAGAAGGTTTCTCCATGCTTTTTTGCGGTATAAAACTTCTGTACTGGAAGAGCCATCTAGTCAGTGGCCTGGGTGTGGGTCTGGGTGTGGGTGTGGTCAAACTCGGCCCCCTCCTTCAGCTTTGTAGCGTGTGGATTGTTGCTTAATTTTGGTGTTGCGGTTTCTCTTCCAGCTGTTGAGCCTCCTGGTTTTCACTCTTCCTTTCTCTGTAGCAGCACATTTTTAAATGCCCCTTCGACATGCTGCAGCCCCATGCCTGAACTTGTGGCGACAATGCAGAGGGCATGGTTTAAACTGAGACAAAAGCACTCTTCCTGGTCGGTGCTCCATGGGCTGGCGGTGCATGGTCATCTCTGTTTGGCGGAGAGAGTGGCTAGGGACCTCTCCTGAAGGTTGATGATGCCTTTTGTTTTGTGGTGGTTGTGGTGCTAGACAACTTCTGTGTCATATATTCTGTGGGAGAGAACTTTCTGATGCTGGGAGGGAAAATGTATTTGGATGGAGGGCGACAGATGGAGAAGAACCTATCCCCAACTCTTTATGTCTCCTTGGCCTTCCTTTCATCGGGACCATTTGTGGTCAGGAAGGACGACCGATGCCGCCTTCCCCTAAAGAGGGCTTCTCTTTTCTCTCTGAGAAGCCCCTCGTATTTATTTTGCAGAGCTTCGCCTTTTCCCCTCTCCGTTTTCTGATCAGTGCTGATGCGGAGTTCCCCTTCCGAACAGCGGAGCTGAGAACATGCCCCATTGATTCTTTGCCAAAGCCGCAGGAAAAGGGAAGTTTTTGCCCGCGTTTGCTCTTCTCTTCTCTTCCCCGCCCCGCTCGGCTGGTTGGGCAGGCATTTTTCTACCATAAAAGGGCAGCAGAAATCGTGGTGCTGCTTAAGCATAACCAGTGCGGAAACAGAGAGAAAGGCAGAAATCGTGGTGTTTGGCCAGGCCTGAGGCTCATGTTCCGGAGAGTAGGTTGCTGTTGCCCGTTGCAATTGGTAGAGAGACGCTTAAATTCTATGGAGGTTGTTTGAGAACCTGTAGGGCCTCGTGTGTTGTAAATCCTAACTTTGCTACAAGGAACTCTTTTCTTCAGGCAGGTAAATCGTGTTCAGGTTTGGCAAAATTTGCCTCCGATTCGGTGCAATGCAAGTTCCAAAGGATGCTGCATTTCTGGCAGGATTGTCGTATTGGGGGGGGTTAAGGACTCCTGTAAATCTCTAAAACCCTGCCAATTAGTCATTAGAAGACACACACACACCCATTTATGAGGAGGTCTCAAAAAGAAATGTTCCCACACTCGCTGTGTGGTCTGTAGAACAGCCCCCGCCACCTAATAACCTCCAGAAGTATTTGACAATAGCCTTCCACCAGTTGCTGCCAGCTGGCATCCTGGGAACTGCATGCTGACATATTTGGAGGGCACCACATTTAAAAACTCCCTGTCTCTATGCAAGAATGAGAAATGCGTTACTCAGAAAAGGGTACCTGGCCTTATATTTTTCTCTCCCGAAACTTGCCGCCTCCTCATCCTGGGAACTCCTTGAAGGCTGATACCATCTGTTGGTGCTGTGGAACTAGCTGAGAGAATCAGAGACACTGAGTCAGAACATTGGAATTTGGTGGCAGGGAATAGTAGGGGGAGAGTGTGTGTGTGTGTGTGTGTGTAGAATGAACCTTTTTGGCACCTTGACTGGAAAGGAAGCAATTTGCATGCAACGGGGGTCATTTTCAAGATCCAAAACTGCCTCCTTGGAGAGCAACAGCATGCATTTGGACCCTTGCTACTCCCTAATGGAGGCAGCCAGATGTTTTCCATGTTCCAGAAGTTCCTGCTTATAGAATAACTCGCCATTTATTTATTTATTATTTAAATTTATATGGCCGCCCGTCTCCCCCAACCGGGGGACTCTGGGCGGCTTACAATAAAAACTACAGTTAAAATACAGGTATAAAATTGCAACAAACAATATAATATAATAAATAAGTATAAAATCCAATCTAGGCGAATCGATCTTAAGAGTGGGGAGGCCATTATGGTACTTTTAACGCAAAGGGCCGGGTATCTGCCTATCTTCTCTCTCTACTCCTGTCAACAGGGGACGGACAGTTGTAGAAAACTTGAAGTTGTCCTGAAAATGTAGATCAGCTCTTCCTGCTTTGCTTCAGTTGATCTGGAACAACTGAACAAGGACAAGCTGCTTCTTCCACAATAGAGTTCTTTCAAATCTCAACCATGTAGGAACCCTTAATCACGAAATGTTGAATAACTTGAGCTCCTTCCAAAACAGCCTGGGAAGTTCAACATATTTGGGATCTGACTTCTCAGGAAGAAAGATGTTTTGGTTCTCTCTGCACCCCCCCCCCTTCCTTTCTTTCTTTTTCTTTTTCTTCCCCACCTACAATTATCAGTGGTGGTTTGTACCACCCCAAACCTCCAAAAACAGGAATTCTTAAGCCTGGAATAAAAATAGATCAAGCAAGTTTGGGAAGCGAAACTTTGGGGCGGCGGGGGGGGAGGGGAGGTTCTGCCTTACTCTCCTTCCATATATAGCCATCCCGTGAGAAGATGATTCTGCTTTTGTGCCTATCAACTTGGAAATATCCATAAGAGGCAAGCCGTTTGTCTGTCTTTCCAGCATAGCTTTGAGGGCTTGCTAGAGCAGGAAGCTGTGGTTGACCTCCAGTGGCTTGTTATTCAGAAACGGCCTAAGCTCGTAGGCATAAGCCATGGCTGGGCTTCCCGCTTCCCTAAAATCAGGTTCCCAGGTGGGAAGGGCTGGTATCCAACGTGGTGATCCTTCCTTGTTGCCTGTGCATTTCATGGCAAAGGTTTTGAGGGTCGGTGTCCCAGAGAGACTGCTGCTTGGAGGCCAGCCAAGCTTGAATGGTGCTTTGGGCCTTTTTCCTATAACATTTCAGCCATGGTGTCGGGGCCCATACTACAAACTATACAGTTTGGGGGGTTTTTTGTTGGCAGATTTATACCCCCTTGGTCCTGGCCAGCCTGCCTGCAGAGGTTTATAAGAACAACAGTGAAGAGCATTAAACAGCACGTATCCTCAGTTGAAACAGCATCAGATAAAATAATTAAATGAAAAGTAATAAAAGCACAGAGCCAGTTTGGTGTAGTGGTTAAGGCATCAGGCTAGCAACCAGGAGACTGAGAGTTCTGGTCCCAAAGCCAGCTGGGTGACCTTGAGCCAGTCCTCCTCTCTCAGCCCTAGGAAGGAGGCAATGGCAAACCACTTCCCAAACATCTTGCCAGAAAAACTACAGGGACTTGTCCAGGCAGTCTCCGAGAATCGGACACGATTCAACGGATTAAAAAAAAAAGCACACACAAGGGTCCAAACCAGGTAGCACACCAAGCTGTAAAAGTGCTAAGATTAGGACTGGAATGCTCCCCTGTGCGAGAAAGGTTTTAGATTTCTCTTAAAATCAGCCAGTATCGTTTGCAGTCCCTGTTTGGGCGAACCTGGTTTCCATGCAGCAGCAAACTGGTGCCCTTCTCTTTTGCACCCGAGAAGGGAGATTGAGTAAAGTGAGCAAGGGCTGGTATTGGGGGTGATTCACCTGATCCACTTACCTCAGAGCTTTCCAAACTCTTCATGTTGGGGACACACTTTTTAAACATGCATCATTTTGCGACACACTCTTACAGCAGGGCACAAGGCAGGCACTAGGACCTGCGGGGAATCACAGCAGGTTTGGAGGCAGCCAGGCACAAGGCAGGCGCTAGGACCTGCGTGGAATCACAGCAGGTTTGGAGGCAGCCAGGCACAAGGCAGGCACTAGGACCTGCGTGGAATCCTGGCAGGGCTCGGAGGCAGCAGCAGCCACAACACACCCAGACACTGCAGCCGACACACTAACGTGTCCCAGCACACAGTTTGGAAAGCTCTGACTTACCTCTTAGGTTCATCGCACACCCCTCCTAGCATGTAGAGCTCCTTTTTCCTAGGAGCTAGAAGGAGAGACGTGGCTTTTGAGCCCCTCCCTGCAACAATCTGCTGTGGCGGGTATTGTTCAGTTTCCCAGCGCCTCTGTAGAAACCGGAGTTCAACAGCAAGGGACAACCCTGCGTCCCCGCGTTGCCCGTCTTCCTGCTGTGTGCACACCTAATTCTGCTCTGTTGCTCACGGAGTGCCTTCGCTCTGTCTGCAACCTGGAGAACTCATAACCGCTAACAGAATTGCCTTTTATCCTGGTAATCAGTTCTTCAAGGAGATGCGGATCATCCAGTTTCCCTCTAGCATCCCTGTGAGGGTTTCAGGCCCAAGCTTGCCTGCTCCACTTTGCCTGCCGTGGGTTTGCTTAATGTCCTGTCGATGCGCCTCTTCAAAGGGTGAACATCAGTAGCAAGCTATACCGAGATGTTGTTGCGCTAATCTCGAGACAGAAGATGTTTATGCTCCAGGAGCAGAACAGCTTCAGTTACTTCACTAGGGTGATGTCATTCCTGGTTTGGGCAAAAGGTAGGGCAATATTGTAGTAACGTGTCACGTTTGAACAGCCCATATGGACAGGATGATTAAGCATGTGAGAGCCCTGCAGGGTCCCTTTTGATCCAGTGCCTAGTCAGATCAAGCCAATCCTTCCTCTTTCATTGCCTACCCCTCCCAAGCAGCTCATACTTTCCGGTATGCTGCTCTTGAATATGGAGTTGCTAGATGGGTGTGATATGGAGGCAAAACCCAGTGGCCACCCTGAACATTCAAGGAGGAACTCCAGCCACTGTCAGCTCCTTAGTGCAGAGCTTTCCAAACTGTGTGTCGGGACACATTAGTGTGTTGGCTGCAGTGTCTGGGTGTGTTGCGGCTGCTGCTGCTGCCTCTGAGCCCTGCCAGGATTCCGCGCAGGTCCTAGTGCCTGCCTTGTGCCCTGCTGCCTCCAAACCTGCCTTGCCAGGATTCCACACAGGTCCTAGTGCCTGCCTTGTGCCTTGCTGCCTCCAAACCTGCCTTGCCAGGATTCCACACAGGTCCTAGTGCCTGCCTTGTGCCCTGCTGCCTCCAAACCTGCCTTGCCAGGATTCCACACAGGTCCTAGTGCCTGCCTTGTGCCTTGCTGCCTCCAAACCTGCTGTGACTCTGCGCAGGTCCTAGTGCCTGCCTTGTGCCCTGCTGTAAGAGTGTGTCGTGAAATGATGCACGTCTAAAAAGTGTGTCACCAACATGAAAAGTTTGGAAAGCTCTGCCTTAATGAGTGCATCTGCACAACCCATGCCTTGCGTTCACACCAGGATGGTTTTAGATGCCTGTGTAAGATGTCTGGTGTGAAAGCTGTGAGTCTGTCTGTCTGCCTCTACAGGGTGCTGGGCCTCGTGTGGGCAGTCTCCAGCAGCATTCTGCAGTTCCGGTCAGAAAGGCCGCAATGTCTTATGATGATCCTGGAGAGCCCTTTGTCGTTTGTTTCCTAATTTGGTCACACAATAAGTCAAGCTGTCTTGCTTAACCTCTTCCTTCAGAAGAGAAAGCAGGGAGGGGAAGAAAGAGGCTTTCCCTTAGCATTGTCGAGTAGAAGAGGAAGTGATGTTCATGAGAGGACCTGAAATTTGGCCTTGCTTCCTCTGCACTTCTAGTTTAACTCTTAAGTATGTGTGGCTCCTTTGTGCCCAAAAGGTTGTACCCATGGGGAGATGGGTGCTTGGAATCTTCTAAAGAACATCAGCTCATCCTGTTGAGGTGTCTTGAGGGTGGAGAGAGGAACGGCTTGGATTGGGCCAAGCCTGCACCTCCGTGTCTTCTCCAGACACAGTAGATAGTCCAAGTACAAGAATTAAAAGAAAGAGGACAGAGCTGGTTGGGTGGAAGAAAAGTGTATTTATTTGAGCTAAGGTTGAATATGCATGATTGTAAGAAGATTTGTTGGTTCTGGACCAATGGTAAGACTATCTTTGGGGAGCTTTCAGAACCAGCCCAAGATGAGGTGGCCCTGATGGTTATCTCGAACTGGCCCCGCAAGCATACAGCAGCTAGTTCATCCATGGTTATAACCATGATTTGATTAATAAGTTTACAGTGGCTTAGTTTACATGCCCCACTAAATCATAAACCGGTTTACAAGCCACGGTAGCTAGAATCACAAAACAGTAAGCCAACCCCAAACTGGGTGGCGTGATAATGTGAATCCAAGCCATGCATCACTAGAAAGCAACCAAGTATGTGGCATCATTTTCTGCATAATAATAATGGTCCAAATAATAATAATAATAATAATAATAATAATAATAATAATAATAATAATAATGGTCCATTCAAAAATTAATCTTAAGTTTGATCTTAAAAACCTCAAGTGGTCTAAGATGGGAATCCCTTTGTTGCTTTTCCATGTTTCTGCATATTTTTCACTCATTAGTAGAGGCCAAGATTGAGGAACATATGTTATGTGCTAAAAAATGTAAAAAAATACACATTTGAAGCAGATGGTTGCAAATAGAAACCTTTGAATGGTGGGCCCTCTTTTGATGGAACCAACTTTTTGAGGAATCCCATTGTTCCTTCAGGACATCGAGAAACTGTTGGCCATGTTCAGATTGTGTTCCTAAATGCTGGTGGCGTGAAGTTGCTCTTGCTCTTGCTTGATAGACCAATAGCTTTTATTTGATTGATTGATTGATTGATTGATTGATTGGATTGGATTTTTATTACCGCCCATCTTCTCCACAAGGAGAACTCTGGGCGGTTCACAACCAAACCAACTTTAAAATACAAAACCGGTCCTAATACAAATACTCAAAATATAAAATATCATTAAAATTCTTAGACAATATAAATGGAATAATATGGAATAAAATCAAGATGGCTACCGTTCCTCTCAAATTCTGAGCGTAACTTAACTGTTTATTTAACTGTTTCTTATATGGGTTTCCAGTTCCGTTGCTTCCTTCAGCTTGCTTATGTTTTAGCAAGAGCGCTTGGTTGCTTGCTGTTCCCGTACCAAGAGCAATTTTAAAATGTCAGCGTGATGGCTAGACTGATACGGAACCATCAATAATGCAGGAGCCGTTTTAAGTGGAATGCTTAACAAGGTAGAGGCTTCAAGGTTAAACAGCCGTCATGTATGGCTGGCAGGAGTGGGAAAGCGATGCCATCATGGGAGTTGACTCTAATTTTTTCTAGCAGAGAGGCCAAAGGCCGGCTCAAGGTTGCCTCTCTAGAATAAAATAATGGCAAGGGAACCCAGTCTCTTCTCTTGGCCAGTGATGGTGCTTTCATCTTCACTCCACTCCCTCTGTATCGTATCTGTTAGGTAGTGAGCCTGCAGACAAGGGACTACGTCTTTTAAGACAACATTTTATAGAAATGCCCTTTTTAAGGGTCAGGTCATCATCAGAAAATCCTGTCACTTTAAGCTTGCGGTGGTTCCCCTTCACGGCCGAGTTCTACGATGGCATTTTTAAAATTTAAAATGTTTTTATCGTCTGCCCGGTACCCAGAGCAGGGTTTTTCAGACGGTGTTCCGCAAAACCCTAGGGTTCTGGGAGAACTTGATGGAATTCCACGAGGGAAAGAAAAGTTCACTCAGCCCATTTTCTAACACTAGAGCTCTGCCTCTTGATCGATGGTTCTTGGATTTTATTTTTTTTTCAAACTAGCAGGTCCTGCTGCCTGAAAAAAATTGAAACCGCATGATCTAGGGAATCCCATGTTAGATTATAATGTATTAAATAAGCAAGGCAAAAAAGGTAAACCAATTAAGCCCTTAATTTAAACACACACTCATCGTTATGGAGACGGAGAGGCACTCAAGGGAAGGAAGGCTTGGTGAGGTTGTGGATGCTTCAGTCTGAACATGAGAATGAGAAACCAGTCTCCACCGGACACTTAAAGACAAGGTCTGCGTCCACCTTGGGATACCGCAACAGGGAAGCCCCCTTCTAGCATCCCCGTGTGCCTCCGAATCACAGGACGCTCTTCCAGTGGTTTTTACATGCAAGCAGTTACTTCCTGGAATGGACCTTCCAGCTTCAGATATCAGGGTCCAAAGCACAGCCACGTTCTTGGTTAGAGACATTATCATTGGTAAACCCTGATTCCACAGGCAGTGGCTTAAAGAGTCTAACACCTGGCCTGGTTCTTTGTACACCTGGCTTCAGAAGGTCTTGATTGATGGAAGGGCGGTTTTGGTGCCCTGGCATCCGTGGCATCCGCGTAGGGCCTTCTTGCATCCGTCTGGTAGTCAGCCTGGTCCACCTTCCTGGTTCCCATAAAGGGGCCGTTGCCTTGTTCAACGTTGGTCTGAGCTCTAATAGGTTTGCTTGGTTTTGGCTTAGCGTGAGATGTGACCATAAACCACGTGGGGTTATTCAGTAAACCAGGGTTAAAACAAGCCATTGCTCTGTGTAAATCCACCCACTGGCCACATCTGGGAAGCTTGAATGAATATTAGAAAAGTAGTTCTCTAATTCCAAATTAGCTGTTATTCAGCAGCTAATTCAACTTTCAGGATCTGTAGCCATTGGCATCTTGACTTCCTTAAATTTATCTAGTCTCCCATTTAAAGCCATCTCAGATCAATGGATTCTTCAGAGGGAGGGCATAGTTTGGCGGGGGGGGGGGGGGGGGGGGCAGTCAACACATGCTTTGCATATTTAAGTCCCAGATTTGGCCTTTGGCATCTTTAGGAACAAAAGAGCCTGCCAACTGCAAAGTCTATACATCCCTAATGTGGCCTTTCCCGACACGTTGCCCTGCAGATATGGGCAACTGCATCGGGTACCAACTTCAGCCATCTGGGTCAACCCATCTGGAAGGTTCCAGTTCTCCCACCTCAGATGTCGATTGCCACACGCCACTACGGAGAGTGAGTTAATGAGAAGGTTGGTAGCAGTGCTCCAGATCTGCTGCTGCCATGACATTATCTTGCAGCCTTTCAGGCCTGCTGCAGCATTTGGGCCCTTCCACAGGGGCTTGCCAGTCGGGGTTGGTTCCCACCCTTGCAATAAATCAAGGATCAGAGGATGCTGTTGAGGGAAACGGCTTTTTCCCCTGGTGCCCTCTGGTGTAAACAGAGCAGAAGCCTCCATGAGGAGCCCGCTAGTGGAATGCGCAGGCCCGGCCAAGCCTAAAGCCTCGCTGCAGTTTTGGGGAATGAGGTCAGAAGCGCTCCGAGCCAATGGGAGTTTAATGCTGGGGCTGCTTTTTCAAAGCCAAGAGGTCAGCTGGGAAAACATAACTGTTGGAAGCAGAAGTATGCTGGCTATGAGTCTGTCTAAATACCAGACAGACGTAGCTGCCTCTTCGATCTGCTACCCGGGCAGCGCTGCACTGACATTAAGTAGTACACGGCTGTATTTTTCCCACTTGGTTTCAACCGGCCTGCGTTTCTAGCTTTGCAGCCCTCTTCATGCAATCGTTTAAAGTATTTTCCTCTCTAGTACTGTAGACTTCCATGCAGAGCTTTTCATGTGCCCTACATTTTTGTTGCCAAGCTAGAGGCAAGTGTTTGCAATGCTCCTGGTAATTGGGACCAGTTCTGTTTCATTCTGAGTCTTCCGTGATACAGGTAGTCCTCGCTTAACGACCACAATTGGGCCCAGCATTTTGGTTGCTAAGCAAAGTGGTCATTAAGCGAATCTGACCCGATTTTACAACCTTTTTGCGGTGGTCGTTAAGCGAATCACTACAGGCGTTAAGCAAACCACGTGGTCATTAAGCAAATCACTAGGTTCCCCATTGATTTTGCTTGCCGGAAGCCAGCCAGGAAGGTCGAAAATGGCGATCTTGTGACCACAGGATGCTGTGACAGTCATAAATGCGAACTAATTGCCAAGCGCCCAAATCATGATCACATGACTACGGGGATGCTGTGACAGTTGTGTGAGGACTGGTCATAAGTCAGATATTTCAGCACCGTTGTAAGTCCGAACCGTCACTAAACAAATGGTTGTTAAGTGAGGACTACCTGTAGTCACCAATGATATTCTCAGTGGCCACTGTTGCCTCTGTCAGTTGATCAGACCTGTGTGTGCGAAACTGGTTTGGAGAGTATGTTAATCTGTTATTTATTGTTTTGTTTTAAATCTCAGCTTTCTTTCATGAAGAAGAAAGGAATCCCTAGGTGGCTAAGAAATAAAAATAAGAAAACAAAGCAAAACAGTAGAAATTCAGCTAAAGGTAGTTGAGCACAAAAGGCCTGGCTGAAGAAGATGTCTTGATTCCTTTCCTAAAGGAAGAGGAGAGGAAATATCTTCCACAGCTGGGATGGGGGGAGGCATGAAAATGGCTGCCAGTCCTTATAAGAAGCGATACTTTAGCCCTGCCAAGAAGGGAGGGTAGGTAAGAAAATGCACAAGAGCTGTGATTCTGCTATTTTCCTACCAAATCTAGGATTTTCTGTTGCGACCGCGACTTGTCCTGGGTCTTACCTCCCAATGCTTGATCCTTTTAGCCCCAAAGATGAAGAGTAGAACTGTGATCAAGGGTGGGGTTTTGCCCCAGACCGTCCCCTTCCCTGTGATACGGGATGCTCTTGACCGCCAGATTTCCATGCGCAGAAGGAGAATTGAGGCAAGATTCCTGCTTCCTGCTGCAGAAGCCCTTTGCAAGCGGGAACTGTTCGTGTGGGTTACAAGTGGCATCTCCAACCCTGGCCCAGAGCCTGTTCACATGTTAGTTTGGGGGAGCTAATTCCAGCCTGGGGCACTATGCTCCAAAACATGCATTTAAGCCCCCAAATTTAAGCCTGTCCCTCTGCGTTGGTTGTCAAGACTTTTAAGCATGTAGGGGACGCTTACAAAAAGGCCCTTCCAAAGGAGGGATGTCAGGATGTGAGAAAAACTGTCCTCCTGGGGCCTGGCTTACCTCTTTCCACCTGCTCATTCCTACGTATCCCCAGGATGGGTGGGAGACTCCAGGACCATAAATTTTTAGGATGGGTCTGCGGTTCTTGGTGGCCTGAGGATGCCCTTAATCTTAGGGGAAGCCGGCCACCAAAAGTGGATGGAGGGCAGAAGGGAAGTGGGCCCAGCCAGGGCAAAGACAAGACTTGCTTCGATTTAAACCTAAACTCCAGTAACCTTGTTCTTTGTCACGTGTTTCAGAAGTTCCCCTTTGGTCACACCCAAAATAAAACTCGGGTAATTTTTGAAGGAGCTCAGGAAGCTGCATGCAGTTCTGGATTCTCGTCATCAGCATCCTGTGTTATGCAGTCCCAGATGCTGCAACCCATTTGTCCTGCGGGGGTGAAAGGAGGAGGAAAAGAAAGTGGGTCTGCTTCCTTTTTTACCTAGTTTTTTTGAGTTTCAAGAGGGTTAGGGCCCTCTGGAGGAGAGATTGCATTTTTACTTGTTTCAGAACCAAAGCAACCTTACAGGGTGCCACTTTAAGTTAATTTTAAGCCCTTAACCTTAAGGAAAGGGGTGTGGTGGCTCAGCGGGTAAGACGCCAGGCTTGTCGATGGGAAGATCGCGAGTTCGGAGGTTTGAATCCCTAGCCCTGCGTGCGGAGTGAGCTCCCGCACTCGCCCCAGCTCTCGCCAACCTAGCAATTCGAAAGCATGCAAATGCAAGTAGATGAATAGGTACCACTGCGGTGGGTAGGTAACAGCGTTCTGCGTGCGTCATGCCGGCCACATGACCGCGGAAGCGTCTTCGGACAACGCTGGCTCTTCGGCTAAGAAACGGAGATGAGCACCGGCCCCTAGAGTCGGACACGACTGCACAAATGTGCGGGGGGAACCTTTACCTAACCTTAAGGAGGCCGGTGCCTTAAGGACCTTTGAGTTCCTGCATTCTTCGTTATAGAGGCCGCCTTCCCTGATCTGCCCGTGCTGTTGCCCAGAGAGGTGGGTTCTTAAAGCTGGCATGTCCAGCTCTGCTCAGGGCATCTTTTCGGTTTTTGCAACGGCTGTAAAGGCCTTGCAAGGGATTGCCAGTAGGCGGCTCCAGAGCCCTGGATTCTGAAGATTTGTTTCTGCCATTTCTCTCCAAGCCAACCTGGAGCGTTAACCCCAATCAGGATCTTTCATCTTTCTTTAAAAGCAGTACTGATCCTCCTCTGTTCATCTCAATAAGGTGGTATGCCAGCAGGAAAGCATCGTGCTAAATTAGATCTTGTGTTAATTCCTGAGGGCTTCTGCTTCTTTGCAGTGATATAAGCAGATACTCAAACAGACCCGTGTAAGACCCGTAACCCAGGGCTGTGATTTTGGCAGAGCTGGTGGAAGGGAAGGAAGGCTCATGGATAAGAGTGAAATCTGGAAACTGGTTTGGGCGGAATGCGTGTGGTGTGGCCTCTTTGATCAACCACGGTTGAAACAACCGATGGTTTAGTACTGTGTTGGAATTAACCATTGGCCATTTCTGGAAAGAAGGTCAGGAAAGTGATATCCAATTCCTGTTGTTGCCCCACAGTTAATATTCAGAGATAAAGGTAAAGGTAAAGGTACCCCCCGCACATTTGTGCAGTCGTGTCCGACTCTAGGGGCCGGTGCTCATCTCCGTTTGTTAGCCAAAGAGCCAGCGTTGTCCGAAGACGCTTCCATGGTCATGTGGCCGCATGACACGCGCGGAACGCTGTTATTCAGAGATAGATTATTATTAGTTATTCAGAGATAGATGCTTGTAATTCTGGGGATAATATATAACTTTCAGGAGGAATAGTTATTGTTGGTCTTACGTGAACTCAGCCATAATGATTAGCGTATGGCTTCATATGTGGTGTGAACTCATCCACTCTGTTTTAGTCAGCAAACTACCATTAAGGTTTGAGGCATTGCCAAAGTAAGCTCTTGTACAACTTAAAGCAAATGAACCTGTACAAAATAACGCATCCAGGCATTGCTTCTTGTTTTATCTAGCAAGCTCACACCATTTTTCCAAATCTGAGACGGGCATTATCCATTTTCATTTTTCCCACCGTACTGGAGTAACGTTGCCCTTGCAGAGGCTGCGTATCCGGCTGCTTTAAGGAACAGATGCAGGTTGCCTGTTTTTGTCCGTCAAGGCCAAGGGATGGGGACTCCCCTAAGAGATCTTCAAGGTCGCTCTTCAAATCACCCGTCCACGATGGACAATTCTTCTATGTTTTTTTGACCTTCCCCATTGGCAGGTGTTGTTTTCATAGTGCTGTGCAGAGCAGATTTCGGTGCTGAGAAACGAGCATCCGAAAAGCCTGTCCTGCTTTGGAATGCCGCTGCAGATGGTTTTCTAACTCCCTAACCCCAGCCCGTCCGCCATGGGAACCGTGCGCTGTGTTGTTAGAACATGAACGCACGAGTATTTATTCTTCCAGTTTGTGCAGCCACCCACTCACCATGCAACCCTGGATTTCAGCAGGGATTAAAAACCACCGAAAGAAATAACAATGGGAATAATGAAAAAGACATTATTTATTACCCACTTGCCTGGCATCCCAAAATGGAAATAGAGATGGAAATCGGCAAGAACCCCAGGAGGACTAAAAAGCTGCCCTTTTTCCTGTTCATGGCATGCACTGTCCTGATCTTTGTTTCTTGGCCAGGACATATATGTGGGGCAGAAAGAGTCCTGCATGTGAAAGAGTGGCCTACACTAGTGGAAGGGGCTCAGAAGGGACCAGTGACCTGAACCCCCAGTTCCCAAAGGTGGTGTTCCCTCTGTGACAATTCTCAATTCTCAGTTTGCCATTCCGGGTTATTTTGAGAGGTCTTACTTGCCTTTAAGTAACATTTCTTGAAAATGTTTCAGATCAGGGATTGGCGAGAACAATAGAGACACCTTTGCTCCGTTGAACGATGCTGGGTTTAATCTAAACTCACCAAATCAAAAATCCCTCTGGATTTTTTTTTTAAACATCTTCGCGTTCTGGCCAAGTGTTAATTTGTGCGGGGTTACAGGTAGTCCTCGCTTAACAAGCATTCATTTAGTGACAGTTCAGACTTACAACAGTGTTGGAAAAACCGACTTACAACCAGTCCTCACACTTATGACCGTTGCAGCATTCCCCCCGGTCATGTGATCAGATTTGGGCACATGGCAACCAGTTCACATTTATGACCGTCTCAGCGTCCTGTGGTTATGGGATAACCATTTTCGACCTTCCCGGCTGGTTTCTGGCAAGCAAAATCAATGGGGAACCACATGTTTCACTTAACAACCATGTGGTTTGCTTAACGCCTGCGGTGATTCGCATAACAGCTGCTGCAAAAGTGGTAAAATCGGGTTGGATTTGCTTAATGTCCGCTTCACTTAGCAACTGAAATTCCAGTCTCAATTGTGGTCGTTAAGCGAGGACTGTCTGTATTTTTCATCCCAATCACTCAGCTGCAACCGAGTTCTTGCTGTCATCTTGTTATCTCTGCCGTTGTGGCATCAGGTTAGTTCAGATGTGAACCCGTGGGTCACATCTGTGCCCTGCATTACGTTAATAGGCTTGGAGCCTGAGCTGAAATAGGTAGCCACAGAAGGAAGAGGCAGAATCCTAGATGGGGTACAGCTGCAGGGGAAGAACCCTGATTTTGCACACCCCGTGTAAAAAAACATGTAAAAAGAGAGAAGAAAGATGCCATTTTTGCAATCTAAGAACCCCGAGCACCGCAGCGAACTCAACCCATCTTGCATTTGCTAATAATTTGCAGGTAAATGTTTTGCACAATTTTGTTTAATGAAGGGAGCTCCCTCCGTTTGCAAGCCTGTTCTAATTTACTCTGCTACCTCATTTGGATATCCTTGGGAGGTTAGGGTACGCTGCAAAAGCATCTAGCCTGGTTTGTGGAGGAAGATGAGCTGGCGGCGCACTCGACACCCTAAAACCACAGAAACAATGTGGTGTTTTTCCTGCTTTCTAGAAGACCCGGGTTACTGCAATCAGGCCCTGTAGAAAGAGCACCCTGGATTGCCTTCTCCCTTCGAAATACCTTCTTCTGCTTCCAGAGGGGAGGGGGTTTTATCACTCTTCTCCCCCTGCGGTGCCTTTGATTAGTTCATGCTGATTCACAGTAAATTGCGTGGATGTGGGGGGGGCACCTTTGGGGAGGGTTTAACCCAGTGCTTTTCAACCTCGGCAACTTTAAGACGTGTGGAGACTTCAATTCCCAGAATTCCCCGGCCACCTTAAAGTTGCCAAGGTTGAAAAACACTGAGCCTTTCTGTGATTTCTTTAGCAAAAAGCCGGTGAAAGCTCTACACAGCTGCTGGTTTTGAACACGGGGTGGCCAGTTCAGGGTTTTTGCTTGCATGACATTTAAACGAGAAGGCCGGTTTCGTGTAGTCTCTTAAGCTGCAGGTTTTGCTCCTGTCAAAGGGGGGCATTTTATGAACAGTTCTGTTTTTCCTCTTTCACTCCAGTATTTAGTGTCACATTGTGCCTTACTATGCAATCCACAGTGATGCTAGCTCAAGTTTCACATCCGCTGTGGCTTGCAGGCTTGAAGCGAGCGCCGCTTTCTCTCTGTCTTCGTTCTTCCCGTATTTTGAGCATAAAGTGACATTACATTGATATGCTTTGAACTTTGGAAGTGGACTGTATAAGTATAATAAATGCAAAGATTTATTCCAACGAAACGGCAGCCGAAGAAAAGAGGGAGAGTAACGAGACCCCCTCAATTTGGTTGTTTGGGGCCACTTCTTTCTTATTTAGTTTGCTTTTCAGCTTCAGCGTCTGAAGTCAGTAAGGATCTAAACAAGCTAACTTCCCAGGACACATGGAAGGAAAATTCATATAAATCATTTACAGGTAGTCCTCGCTTAACAACCACAATTGGGACTGGAATTTTGGTTGCTAAGCAAAGCTGTCATTCAGCGAATCTGGCCCAATTTTACCTTTTTTGAGGCGGTCGTTAAGCGAATCACACGGTTCCCCATTGATTTTGCTTGCCAGAAGCCGGCCGGGAAGGTAAAAAATGGCGATTCCATGATCGCGGGATGCCGCGATGGTTGTAAGTGCAAGGACTGGTCATAAGTAGGTTTTCCCAGCACCGTCGTAAGTCTGAACTGTTGCTAAACGAATGGTCGTTAAGTGAGGGCTACCAGTAAAGTGCTGGGTTAGGTTAAAACAGCTGGGAAATAAATGAAACAGAATAAAATAAACTAAACAAATAAGAACGAGCAACAGTTCTAGGTAAGGACAACTTGGCACCACTCAGTCGAACCAAGTGTGATGTCTAGGCAAACTTTTAAAGAGGGGAAATACAGTGTGGGCTGGAAAGGTACAAGCACAGGTGGCAGTGAGGGCCATGCCACAACCATGGCAGTGTTCCATGGTTCCATTGACAGTGGCCTAAAAGTTTGCTTTCTCTGTCTATCTTTGAGGAGTGAATACGTAGACTTGAGACAGGTTTCCCAGGCGGGTTTTTAAGTAGGCTGTGTCCAGATTCAGACATAGGTAGTTGCCAAACTCTCCTTTTTGGGGGGTTTTGCAGAGCATATTGTGGTTGATTCAATACACTCTCAGTTAAAAATTCATGGTTTAGTGCTGTGTGTGTGTGTGTGTGTGTGTGTGTGTGAACACTGCCAGCAAGTACCTTCTGCGCTGCACACACAGACACATCCCTTCATACTGGCTGAGAATTATGGGAGCTGCAGTCCTAAAGTATCTGGAAGATCTCAGCTTGGGAAAAGCTGCCCAAAGGAATGCGTTGATTGTCAAAGGCGAAAGTAGAATTGGGGATAGAAGGAGATGGAGTTAGAAGAACCTCCTCAGATTATTTTCCAGGGAAGTGTTAAAGCCCTCCCTTTACCTGCCAGAATGTCCTGAAGGAATGCAAGAAAAGGGGGAGAAGTAATGACCCCTGAACCCCCACATTTGAGGGTATGTGCATCGAATTATGATGTCTGTTTTATCTAGCTAGCCTGCATCTCCTGCTGTTTCTTATTCTCGCTGCCTCAGGAAGTTCCTTTATTAACTCGTCCTGTCAATAATGGAGTTATCGATATGCCCAGCTGAGGCCGAAGCTCGAGATCTGACAGATGGCACCTGCGCCCGCGCTCGCTCTCTCTCTCTCTCTCTCTCTCTCTCTCTCTCTCTCCTAGTTTATAATTCTGTCGTCATTATTGTGACGGAGGTGGGGCCATCAACCATCGACAGGTTCCCATCTTCGGATCTCCATCAGCACTTGGTGGGGCTCAAGACACTAACTGATTGGATGCCTGCTGGATTTCTCTCGGTTCCTCGCTCCCCTTCCTGGCCTGGCCCATGTGCTTGAGGGGCGCCCCTTTTGCACTGGGGAAATTGAACAAACAAGGACTGCAGAGATCTGCCCTTTGGAAGCTGACCTACATCTTTCTCTTCTCGCCTCCGACAAAAGCAAGTGCCCAAGCAATGCTTCTGAATTCTCAGGGCTGCAAGACTTTGCACGTCCTTCCGCACTTCCTCTTTTTTTGGTATCATTTTCCTCCCCGTTGCCCCCTTGGCTTGTTTTGGTAACTGTCTTAACCTGGGCTTGTAGTTAATCTGAATCTTTTTCTCCAACCTGGTGCCCTTCAAGGGTGTGGTGGCTGCACCTCCCAGCGGCCAATCCCAACCCATCGGGGCGGGGGCACCATGTTGGAGAACGCTGGCTCAGACGTGCAAGAATGTTTTGCTACAGGACTGCTCTTCAGAACACAACCTCTTCTTCTGTTGCACAACATCTGCAAGGCTGTCAGTATCTTTATTGCACAACCCACTTTTCTGCAGCAGGGTCATAAAAGACACTTGCAAATAAACATGATGGAAATGTAGTGTTGAAACATTAGTATGTGTTTGTTTGTGTGAAAGGAAAAAAACAAATAATGGTTTATAGATCTGCATCAACCCCGGTCATTTACTTTTTCCTTTGAGGCATTTTAATGCATGAAGCGATTGCCTTGTGGGAAATGCTGGCAACCTGCAAATTTGTTGGGGTTTTTGAGAGAGTAGGAATAGATAGTAGCGCAAAGGCCATCCAGCGTGGTCATTGCTGAGAATTCTGGGACTTGAAATCCACACATCTGAAGGGTGGTCTAAGATGTGGGCACTGGGTGCCAAAGAATACAAGATGGGAGGGTAGCAGGTGCAAAAAAACCGCCCAGGGTCCCTCCTTGCGGGGGAGATGGGCGGGATATAAATGTAATAAATAAATAAATAAAATTTTAAACAATGTGCTGTTCGGTTAAGGCCCTAATATGTGGAGAAAACTTGGAACTTCAGTATTTTCCTCCACACTGTAGGTAGCAAAGCTGAGGAGCTGTGATTTGATAATGCGACTGGTTGAGAAATTAGTTTGGGTCTTTTTTTGCATGTGGTTTTTTTAAAATCCTCATTCCCCCCCCCCCCCCCCACAAGCTGGTCAGAAAGAATTTGAGATGAAAAAAAATCGATTGTGGGAGAAAGTGAATTCTCAGTTGAGGAAAAGTTGATTTTTATTTTGCATGTGGGGTGAGTTTCTAAGCCATTTGGGTTTCCTACTGCAAGTTCTTGAATGCTTTCTGGATGCCAAGTTTAGCTGAACTCTAGTCAGTGATAATTATTTTCACACTATTGGCATAACTGCGGGAGGTCTAGACATTCGGTGTTGAATTTGCCATTTGTATTGGATTAGTGTTATTTACTTTGGCTCAGGAAATCTCCAAGCTGTTACAAGATCCACATTGCCTAGGCACATGTGCCCCTGATACCAATGAATGAAATTGTAGCTTAGTTACCTACCCCAAAGTAAGCTGGTTTATGCTAATTTAAAAGTTGGAGGTCATGAACTATATTTATTTCAGCTATATAAGTCTAACCAGGTACCTTTTTCTCTTGAAAAGCCACAACAATTACTGAGGCTTTTAATCCATGCATCTCCTTAGCAGAGCCAGGCACTCTGCTACTTTCATTAGTTGATTCACAAACACATTAGAGATCATGATCTTATCCCAAATTTGAAAATGTCCAAGATAGGGTACTGTGATGCATTGTATTTTAGCTGCTTGTAAAGACAGTTTGGAAATTTGAATTAAGACACATTACAGTTATAAGACACATGGCTTCCATTGTAGTTCTTGAAAAATCTGGATGGGCACCTACCTGGTTTGTTTTCCAATGCAGTTTAAAATGCTGGTTTGACCTTTATAAAACCACAAGCCAACATTTCCCAATCTAGTTGTGTTGCACTATATTTCCCATCACTCCCGTGGCTGGGGATACGGGGCCTTCTTCGTAGTGGCACCAACCCTTTACAATGCTTTCTCCAGCTTTATTTTTCAGTATCGTTTCAGTTTTTTAAACTCTTCCCCCCCCCCCCCAGTTTCCACATTGCTTTCTGTATCTGTTTTTAAGCTTGTACCGCAATGGATTGTTTTGATTATATTGTAAGTAGAGATGATTTTATCAATTTGGTTTCACATTTTTTCCAGTTATAATTTTGGGCTGCCATGGTTTCAAAACGTGTGTGTGTGTGTGTGTGTGTGTGTGTGTGTAAGTAACAGCATGAGAGAAAGAAAGACTCAGACATACGCACCTTCAAAAATATGCACATTTGTTAAGCAGTTTTGCTTGACATACACACTTCCTTTGTAAGCAGCTTTCTATAACGGTTGGGCCTGGCCATGCAAATATGGGAACTGAAAGGTTGCCTCTCCCCTTTCACCAGGTGAATAAACTAATCAGGTATATATTTATAGATATTATGCAAAAATAGACAGTCTGTTGAGGCTTCAGGTCCAATGAAAGCCTTCAGCTGCTTCTCTTACTTAGAGCATGGTAATCTCACCATATCCTTGATGCTTTGCAAGGACCAGTGTACATAATCCTCTTGGATTGCCTGCTGATGGAAGCCATCCAGCCCCAGCAGCTTTGTGATTCATGTCGGCATTTATAATTTCCCAAAGCAATTGGGGTTGGGTTGGCTCTTCCTCCACTCTGCAGCTGTTGACAACATGCTTCATCCTTTTATCACCTTACAGCCTGGTGCTGGGTGGGATGGAGTAAAGGCCGTGTCTGTGATTCCCCTGAGCCACAAGGTGGCAGTGTTTGCTGCTGAATGAATTCCTCCTTTGGGTGGCTCTTTTTATAAAAGTAAGGAAGATGTACTTCTGAGATTCTGGAGAATATGTTCATCATCAGAGAAAGACCTCAGTGATCTCTCTTCCAGAATCCATAGGTTGAAATGCATAGATTGCTTGTAATCTCTGGTGGACAAAGAAATATGTTGCCGTGGCGTTGGCTGGAAGCAAAGTTGGAGAGAGAAAAAGGGTCCTACTTCTTTTAAATATCACAATACTGAGTTGAGCTCTTAAGATTTTTGATAAACCCTAAGGATACTCTGAGATTTTGGAGAGATGCCTGCATGGAGAAGACCCCTTCAACACGCAAATGAAAATAAAAGCCCATTTTCAAGGCAACAGTTGGTCTGATGGGACTGTACATAATGATGGGTGCATGGCAGGAACCCCTATGGGCATCACCGAACGTGTCATCCAGCGGTCCCCAACCTTTTTGGCACCTGGGACCGGTTTCGTGGAAGACAATTTTTCCACGGACCGGGTGGGGGGGGATGGTTTCGGGATGAAACCATCAGAAGTGCTAAATAAAATAATGGGCGGGCCACGCGCGGACTAAAATAAGTGTCGGATTCTGACTTCTCATAAGGAGCGCGCAACCTAGATCCCTCGCATGCGCAGTTTACAGTAGGGTTCGCGCTCCTATGAGAATCTAATCCCGCCGCTGATCTGACAGGAGGCGGAGCTCAGGCGGTAACGCGAGCGATGGGGAGCAGCTGTAAAGACAGATGAAGCTTCGCTCGCTCACCCAGCGCTCACCTCCTGCTGTGCAGCCCGGTTCCTAACAGGCCACGGACCGGTACCAGTCCGTGGCCCGTGGGTTGGGGACCCCTGATCCAGAGGGTTCCCTACAGTAATGCTATCTTGGAGGATATCAAGTTGCTGTAAGATAAGAGGTGGGATTTTGATCCCAATTCATCCTGCTTGTTCTGCTGCCTAACCCTATGGATAAATGCACATCGTCCTTCTGGAAATAATTTTTTTTAATCCCCTCTTGTATAAAAAGTAATGGTGCACTTGTCCTAAATGGCTTTTGATTCGGAGGAACAGAACTTGGGACTGAAGGACTTAGAATTTGGGGGCACTAAATCATGACACAATGAGCATACAGTAAATGGCCAGGATATATGGTGTGAATTACTTCCATCCCCACCAAGGAAGTGATACGTGTTCGAAGAGGAAGGAACTGTTGATAAAATTAGTACTTTGTCAGGGTATGGTGTCATTTTCCCCTGTCTCGGGCAGCCACATATGGAAACCTTGCAACTTTAAGGTTACCCAGCCGCAATTTATTCCTGTGTGGGTTTGCTGATTTCGGCATTTTAAATAAATAAATGCACGCAGATATGGGATAGAAATATCTGGCTGTTAGTGCTATGGTGAAAAGCTTAAGCCACATGGGAGGCATCTGATGGAATCGTAGAAGCCATAACAGAAAGAAGATTAGATACCAGCTATTGCTACATCCAGGATAATTGTCTCTTCTTTCTATAAAAAATAGAAGCTTGCATATAAAGCTTCTTCGTGGGTTTGCAGAATAATGCAGCTGCTCATTTGGCCACCCCAATCCAAAGAAAAACCTCCAGTGCTGCTTTCATAGAATCATAGAGTTAGAAGGAACCTTTAGGTGTCATCTAGCCCAGCCCTTTGCTCAGTGCAGGAATCCTCTGCAGCCTCACTGACTGATAACCTTTATCTGATTTCAGTGTTGAAAAAGCAGGAGTTCCGGTGGGTTCCCATTGCTTAATGTTTCTGCCTCACCCTCCAGGAAACCTGCAGAAAATGCCAAGGCCTGTGGAAGGAACACATGAACCTCAGTTGCGAACAGCTGGCTGAAAAGGACGACATCAAATACAGAACAACTATGTAAGTATCTTTGGTGCTGGGGAGGGGGGAGAAGAAAACAAAACTCCATCCCGACCAGTTCTTAACCTGGGACAATTCAGCAGATGCTGCTCCTAAGTACTAGAGCAGAGCTTTCCAAAGTGTGTGTCGCGACACACTACTGTGTCGCCTGCGGTGTCTTGGTGTGTCGCGCTAAAACCCAGAAGCGCTGGTGGGGGAACCAGAAGAAGCAGCACCCCCGCCAATCAGTGCTGTTGTCGCTGCGGCAGCGGCGCTGATTGGCGGGGGTGCCGCTTCCCCCCATCAGCGCTTCCGGGTTTTAGCGCGAGACATCAGGACACCGCAGGCTGCGCTGCTGCCGCCGCCGTTGATGTGTGTCGCCAATGCGAAAAGTTTGGAAAGCTCTGTACTAGAGTTCGTTTCTCTATGATCAAAAAATTAGGAGTCTGGTAGTCCCTTTTCTGACTAACACAAAAGAGGCACAACCTTTTGTGCTACCAGACTCCTGATTTTTTGCCCCATGGACTAACTTGGCTCTATTCCTACTTCCTCCATGAGCCGTTAAAATTTCCCTATGAATAAGGACTGGTGCTTTTTTCTCAGTTAATGGGCTTCTTTATTCAAAGTTGCTTGGATGGAGACAGAGGTGAAGTGGGAAGGGGAGGGGAGAGAGGTCCTTAGTCTTCTTGGCCAGTTGTGCAGAAGTCAAAGTCCCATCCACCTGCTTTCTACAAGCATGGAGACCTTTGTGCCCACTCTGAGCCAGGAGCCACGGGAGGCAAATATTTGAAGCCCATCCCATTCGCTGGATGGGCGCTCTCAAAACATGATGCTTTCTGTAAGGCGCCAGAGCCCATTTCCAAAACAGTGGAGAGGGGAGCAAGAATCACATGCATAGAATGTTGTTGTTCAGTCGTTTAGTCGTGTCTGACTCTTTGTGACCTCATGGACCATAGCACGCCAGGCCTTCCTGTCCTCCACTGCCTCCCGGAGTTTACTCAAGTTCATCTTCATCACATCGGTGATGCTATCTAACCATCTCATCCTCTGCCGTCCCCTTCTCCTTTTGCCTTCAGTCTTTCCCAGCATCACGGTCTTTTCCAGTGAGTCCTCTCTTCGCATTAGGTGGCCAAAGTATTTGAGCTTCAGCTTCAGTATCTGTCCTTCCAAGGAGCAGTCAGGGTTGATTTCCTTTAGGATTGACTGGTTTGACCTCCTTGCAGTCCAAGGGACTCTCAAGAGTCTTCTCCAGCACCACAGTTCGAAAGCATCAATTCTTCGGCGCTCAGCCTTCCTTATGGTCCAACTCTCACAGCCATACATTACTACTGGAAAAACCATAGCTTTAACTATACGGACCTTTGTCGGCAAGGTGATGTCTCTGCTTTTTAATATGCTGTCTAGGTTTGCCATAGCTTTCCTACCAATGAGCAAGCGTCTTTTAATTTCATGGCTGCAATCACCGTCTGCAGTGATCTTGGAGCCCAAGAAAATAAAATCTGTCACTGCTTCCATTTCTTCCCCTTCTATTTGCCAGGAAGTGATGGGACCAGATGCCATGATCTGAGTTTTTTTAATGTTGAGTTTCAAGCCAGCTTTTGCACTCTCCTCTTTCACCCTCATCAAGAGGCTCTTTAGTTCCTCTTCACTTTCTGCCATTAGGGTGGTATCGTCTGCATATCTGAGGTTGTTGATATTTCTCCCGGCAATCTTAACTCCGGCTTGTGATTCATCCAGCCCGGCCTTTCTCATGATGTACTCTGCATATAAGTTAAATAAGCAGGGTGATAATATACAGCCTTGTCGTACTCCTTTCCCAATTTTGAACCAATCGGTTGTTCCATGTCCGGTTCTAACTGTTGCTTCTTGACCCGCATACAGGTTTCTCAGGAGACAGGTAAGGTGGTCTGGTACTCCCATCTCTTTAAGACTTTGCCACAGTTTGTTGTGATCCACACAATCAAAGGCTTTAGCGTAGTCAATGAAGCAGAAGTAGATGTTTTTCTGGAACTCTCTTGCTTTTTCCATGATCCAGCGAATGTTGGCAATCTGATCTCTAGTTCCTCTGCCTCTTCGAAACCCAGCTTGCACTTCTGGTAGTTCTCGGTTCACATGCTGCTGAAGCCTAGCTTGTAGGATTTCGAGCATAACCTTGCTAGCATGTGAAATAGAATGTGAATAGCATGTGAAATAGAAGTAGATAGAGCAGGGCTAGTGGAATAAAACAAATAGGATATCCTGTTAATTTGGGGTCAGTGCTCTGAGAGTATCAGAAAAACGAGGCAAAGAATTCGGCCTGTCTGATTACTGTGGTCAAAGGGGTCCTAGCAAAGAGGAGTGGAGTTTTTATGCCCATCCTGTTGCTCTGTCCTTTGTTGCTCATGTCTTGCGAAAGAACTTTAGGTTATTATGAAGAAAAGATACTTTTTAAAAAAGCTTCAGACGTTCTCCACGATATATTTATCGAGAGAGAGAGAGAGAGAGAGAGAGAGAGAGAGAGAGAGAGAGAGAGAGAGATCTAATAATACACAAGGGTTTCAGCTTTATTCTTCCGAAGAGGAGGGGAAGGAAGAACTCTGTTGGGTATCGTTTTAACAGAGGTGGTGTCTTTTGTCTAACTGCTGCAGCTCAGGTGAAATTTAGACAATGAGACTTCCTGTTTAGGCCAAAGGAAGAGGAAGTACAGCTGGAGTTCAGACCCAACTTCCTGCTTTACTAAGGATTTCCTGTTGGGAAGACGAGATGGGAATAGCGCAGAGCAGAAAGATTGGCTGCACAATGACTTACAAATGCAGTTACCAAAGAAGGAATTTGAAAGGGGAAGACCGTAGCCCAGAATGCCAACCTGCGGCTTAATTGGCAAATCAAAATGCCTTTGGCCTTAGTCCCTGAAAAATATTGGAAGGGCCTGGACAATTTCCTAGGGCCAAAGTTGCAGATACTGTACAACTTCTCTATTCTAGCCAGTGCCTATAGAGCAGCATGCAAGGTTTTGAGTTACGTAGAGTTCTTCATGCAGGATGCTAAGGAGATACATTGGTGAGGAGGGAGGAAAACCTTTCTGTGCCATGACACATTAGTAAAATAATAGATATCTCAGGATCCAGGAGTTACTCGTGTTTGAAACCAGGTGTCCGCAGTTAGTGAAGCCTAAAATAAATTGGATCTGGTGATGGGCAGTTGGGCTACTGCCGAGAAGAAGAATTGGAAGGTTTGGTAGAGCTGAGCTATGAGACTTCAAAACGACTCCAGCATTGCTGTTCTGAATGCACTGTGGGTAGACTCGATTCTCTTCCTACTTTGCAGAGGCCTTGCTTCAGGAAGGCCTCATGGATCCTTAGGGCCACCTGCAGATGCTTCATTTCTTTTTCGTTCTGTTAAATGTAATGACTATATTTTCCTTCTTTCTGCACTCTACATGGTAAGGGACACATCTGCTTTGATTACAGATGGGAGCAGTGTTTGCATTTGATGCTAGAAATTTGCCTTTTATCTTGTTAAAGTATTTATAGTACCATGTTTCCCGATCATTGATAGAGTCCCTGCTTATATGTTTCCTGGGGTGGGTGGGTGTGTCTAGCATTGTTCTCTTTTCCCCACTATGCTCTGCAGTCCAGGATTGCTAAGAATTGTTTTGCAAAGAGAAAACAATTGCTTTCCGGACTTTGCCCTTTTAAAATTTCTAGAGGATGTAGTGACAGTAGAACCCAACCCAACCCATGTGGCTGTTTCCACAAACTGTGATTAGCACAAACTGGCTTACTGCAGGGAGCAGCCACCGCTTGGTAGCTTAACGCTGTTTCGGAGGAGGAGGACTGAAGTTCTCATACGGAGCGGCTGGGCCATTTCTTGCACCTGAATGGAGACAGGATGTTTCACGGTTTCCTGAGTTTAGTGGGTGGGGAGTCTTTATTTTAAAACTATTTTAAGCCTGGGGCAGGGTTTAGATGATCGCTTTTGTCGGTCTGCTGCTTCAAACCATGGGAAATTGTGTTGCCAGTTTTTGACAGTTTTGGTTGGATGGTGTGGAGGAGGACGGGGGTATCCTCGGAGGCAGTACGTAGTTGCCGTTACAAAAACATCAGCTTCGCTGGGGGAAACAGGAAAGTGTGAGAAAGAAACTCAGGATTGTCTCACCTTGTGTCTCTTTGGTATAAGAGGGAGGGAAGGAGAAACTCTTGTCAGGCTTTCGAGATGCTGTTATTATGCCCTATAACTATTAATAAAGTAAAGCTTGGGTAGTTCTTGTGAGGTCTGCTTCCTGACCTGGTCCGTCTCGAAGGGCTGACAGATGGGAGCTGCAGAAGGATTTAGAGATACGTACGGTCCTGGAACATTAGTTGTCCATGCATGGCTGAGCATGGTGTGAGAACTCAGCCAATATCTTGCACGCATCCAAAGTCTGCAAATACTTGGAATAGGAGGGAGAAAGGCTGATGTTAGAGGGGCTAGCATCTGAGGGGGTTTTCCTCTGTGGCCTCAAGACTGCAATACGAACAGTCATGACACAGCCATCCTATTGAAGCTAGGCAAACCCAATGCAACCATGGGGGACCGTCAGGGGCCCCAATGCGGTGATGGGATTGCCATGACATCTGCCATGAGAAACGGGGGAAGGGGGACAAAGCAAAACCCACAGGGGCACAACATCTGTATGACATCTGCCATGAGAAACGGGGGAAGGGGGACAAAGCAAAATCCACAGGGGCACAACATCCGTAGAAGATAATGTGTGGGTTGTTGACTGCCTTAACTCGCGTGGGGGAATGGCGAAGCTCTTGTCACCTTCTAAACATCCAGTGTTTACAGACTGTAAGAGCTCCGAGTTCTTTTGCAGCATCCTGGTAACTAAGCAACGCACAGCCCCGCTCTGTTAAAAACCTTCGAGTGGGGTTTGTTCCCCTGCCTCTTTCGCCCCCGCAGCCCTGCATTGTCTCCCTGCCAGAAGCCACGGTCCTTACGCCCTTGGATGTCCAGACCTTCAACTGTTTCCAGGCAAAAGTTTTGCTGCCTCGCTGGTTCTCTAGGACACCAGACCTAAGCTTGCAGAATGTTGGTTGGTGATGAATGTTTAGGCTTAATTGGTTTTCAGCTCCTGGGTTGGTTTGTTTATTTTAGCTATTTATTTTATGTGTATGGCCACCCACCTGAAACGGGTAACGCTGGGCAGCTAACAAACTACATAAAAAAGCCACTTTAAAAAATCAGTATAGAACAAAGCAAAATGCAATTCAAATAATCATAATGCAGCCATCAAGGCATCTCATAATCCACTCACAACACCAAAACACACATCCACTAACACCCTTGCCTGAGTGCTTGAAATGTGGGTCTTCAAGGGCTTCCAAGGGGCCAACAGGGTCAGGGCCACCTCAGGGGGGAGACTGTTGCAGAGGGCAGGAGCTGTGGCGGAGAAGGCATGTCTCCTGGGTCCCACTAGATGACTTTGTTTCAGAGAAGGGATCTGGAGCATCCCCGTTCTGCTGGGTCTGGCAGGATGGACTGAGACCATTAACTCAACAGTGGCTTGGCAACTTTATTAGCTTTAGACAGGAGACACCCACCTTTGGGAGAAGGCTGGCGTAGCGAGCCGTGGAGATGACCTTGGAGAAACTCAACAGAGATGATGGTTACATGAACAAAAGCATGCTGAAGCCCGAGAAAGAAGCTCAGACTGGCTCCTCCCTAATTCATTAGAGCAGTGTTTCTCAACCGTGGCAACTTTTAAGATGTGTGGACTTCAACTCCCAGAATTCCCCAGCCAGCCAACCTGGCTGGGAAATTCTGGGAGTTGAAGTCCACACATCTTAAAAGTTGCCAAGGTTGAGAAACACTGCATTAGGGTGTAAGAGGGAGAGAAGAGAAAACACAGCCAGGCTTTCGAGATTCTGTTACTATATAGCCTATATCAATAAAGTAGTTCCAGTCTCTTTCCTGACCCAGCCTACCTTGAAAGGCTGACAGATGTTGAGAGAGCTGTTAGTGGTATTGTGTTCTCATCTATAAGGAGACTCCAACTGCAGAATTCCACTTTGGGTAAAGGGTGGCGATCAGCTAAAAGACAAGTTCTAAAATAAAACTCTTCAAACGCATCCGTGTGTGCGTGTGTGCGTGCGTGTGCATTCAACCTGTAGCGCTTAGAGCTGTCATTTAGCTGAAGAAATATTAGCCAATTTTTTCTGTGTCTAGACCAGAGCTTTCTAAACTTTTCGTGTTGGTGACACACTTTTTAGACATGCATCATTTCGCGACACACTCTTACAGCAGGGCACAAGGCAGGCACTAGGACCTGCGCAGAATCACAGCAGGTTTGGAGGCAGCAAGGCACAAGGCAGGCACTAGGACCTGCGCGGAATCCTGGCAGGGCAGGTTTGGAGGCAGCAGCAGCCGCGACACACCCAGACACTGCAGCCGACACACTAACGTGTCCCGACACACAGTTTGGAAAGCTCTGGTCTAGACAGTCATTTCAGATGTAGTTAAGGCAAACTAGCCTGCCTCTAGCTGCTTCACCATGCACATGGGAGAGCGTCTTGGCCAAGGAAAGGAGTGATAAACCAGTGCTCTGCCAGATGTAGCTGGATTTGCAATTCCATCAGCAAGCGTGAGCAACGGTAGGGAGGAGGGTGGTCGCACAGCATCTGGAGAGCGCTGGGTCATGTGAGCAGGCCCATTCTACCTGTCTGAAGCTCTTTAAACCCAGCGTGTCTTTTCTTGGGGCAATTGTGCAATCTCAGGAAAAGACATAGCTGCTTTAAGAAGTTAGATGGTCCTGCCTGTGCATCTTCGAGAGCCCCAAACCGCCTGTTGGCCTTTCAATCTGAACTGGTGGGGCATTTTCGGAGTTGCTCTCCCCTCTTGCTTGGAAGGCACCGGGTTCAAGTAGGGTGGCTTCTACAATCTTCAGCAGGCAGCTTCTCTCCAATGACGTAGGCGAAACTCTGGACTGGCCCAACGTCTGGCAGTCATTTCAAACTGCGGTCATCTGGGGTGTGAGCCGTCGCCCATCTGAGGTCAAATCGTACTCTTTCTGGCATCTGCCTGACTCTTGCCCGTTGCCTTCCAGAGAAGAGAAGATGACGGCGGCCCGCATTAGGAAGTGCCACAAATGCGCCACAGGCTTGATCAAATCGGAAGGCTGCAACCGCATGTCCTGTCGCTGCGGGGCCCAGATGTGCTACCTCTGCCGAGCTGCCATTAATGGGTATGACCACTTCTGCCAGCATCCTCGTTCCCCGGGAGCCCCTTGTCAAGACTGTGCGAAGTGTTCCCTTTGGACGGACCCCACAGTAAGTGTCTGGGACACCTCTTTATTTCTCCTAACCTGCTTCTCTCCACAAACCCATAACATAATCAGAAATGCCAGTATTTTGCTCCCTTGAGGAACCTTCGTGGGTGTGGTGGTGTTGACTCTGTATCTTAGGATCTCCCAGTCTGTGTTGGTTGAGTGCTCTGTCCATATGTGTATAGGTAGTCCTCAACTTACGACCACAATTGGGACCAGAATTTCCATTGTAAGTCGTTACAGTCATAAGTTGAGTCAGCACGTGACCGGACCCGATTTTATGACCATTTTTACGGCGATCGTTAAGTGAATCATGGGTCATTAAGCAAATCCAGCTTCCCCAATGGGCGTTTTTTGCCAGAAAAGTAAAAAAACGTTGCAAAACACGATCACGTGACCACGGGATGCTGCAACCGGTCGTAAATGCAAGCTGATTGCCAAGCACCCGAAATGCGATCATGTGACCGCGGGGAGTGGTGCGACATTTTGCGATGCTCAGAAGCACTTTACAGGCCGTAAAGCATCCATTCCGAGGCTGTCGTAACTTTGGACTGTCGTTAAGTGAACAGTCGTAAGTCAAGGACTACCTGTACATCAGTAGGATCTTCCCTTCTTATAAAGGATTTCGCTCCCTCCTGCTGGCGTGCTCTCACCAATTCACCCCTGCCCCTCCGCCTTTCATTTTTCCATTGCATCGGAGAGGCTCGGCTTGGCTCCGTCACCCATTGCTGTTGAGACATTCCCTGGTTTAATATGGGAATGGTTTTTTTTAAGCCCTTGTTCTCCTCCTCCCTCTGAACATCCATGCATCGTGAAAGCATTTTCGAACTTATTGGGAACAGCTGTGCCCACACATGGAGGAAAAAGGACGGAGTTCTATATGCGTGTGTATCAGATTACAGACGGAGAAACCAGTTCCTATTGACTCATTTTAAATGCCACTTTTAAATAAATCCCTCCATCCTGAAATAATTAGCCGGTTGCTCTGGCTTGATACAAAGACTATAAAAAATATCTTGCAAGAGGACTTTTTGCGTTGGAAGGGATATGTCTGTTGGGGAAGCTTCGGCAATAAGATGGTCTTCCAGTTGCATTTGGGACTTTGCTTTTCCCTCTCTTCCTGGTCATTGCACTTTTTCCTTTTTAGTTTTTTGCACCCAGTCATGATTTGCCTGGAGACTTACAGTCCAGGGCTGTGTTAAGCAACCGAAGCCTCGGGGCCATGTGCAGCCCTTAAATTCTTTCGCTGGCGCAGAACTCCTCTTCAGACCCAGTTGTTGCACATCAGCAGCACCAAAACGTCCCAAAACTAGCAGGAGTTCCAAAATAAGACAAACACGTTTTCTTTTTGTAACCTAACTAGGTAAAGGTAAAGGTTCCCCCCCCCCCCCCCGCGCAGTTGTGCAGTCGTGTCCGACTCTAGGGGCCGGTGCTCATCTCCGTTTGTTAGCCGAAGAGCCAGCGTTGTCCGAAGACGCTTCCGTGGTCATGTGGCTGCATGACGCGCGCAGAACGCTGTTACCTACCCACTGAAGTGGTACCTATTCATCTACTTGCATTTGCATGCTTTCGAATTGCTAGGTTGGCAAGAGCTGGGGCGAGTGCGGGAGCTCACTCCGTCACGCGGGGCTAGGGATTCGAACCTCCGAACTTGCGATCTTCCGATCGACAAGCCTGGCGTCTTACCCGCTGAGCCACCACGCCCCTATCTAACCTAACTATCCCTTTAAAAAAATCAGAATACAGCAAACAAACCAAAGCAACCTTCCTGTGTGTGTGGGACACAGCTCTGCCGTTGTGCCACCCATTTGCAACCTTGTCCGTACCCCCAACATACATAGTGCTTCCTCCCAGCCTCCAGAAACTGCCCACTGTTGTCTGGAAGGCTCGCCCCTGGAAAGAAAGATGAGGAAGTTTAAGGCACAAACTTAAACCTGCAGAAGAGGATGAGTTTTTCTTTCCTTATTTACCTTTCACGATGCCTAATACTTGAGGTTCGCCCAACGATTTTGATCCAGGGGCGGGCTCCAGTCAGGGAAAAGGGTGTACGTCTTCACAAAAGACATGTGCCAGTTGTAGACTTCCTTCCTTTCAGAGGTGGTGGGGGCTGCTGGCTTTAAAAGGGGGATTCAGTTTTCTCGTTAAGATAAAGCCACTTTGAAGACAGGCTGTCTCAGCAGAGAGGAGAGCGCTGGAGTTGGTTTTAGCCTAGTTAGACCACCCCTCAAAAACTTAGTCTCATTCTTGATGGTTTAGAAAGAGCAGGTTATAGAAAGAAGGGAATTATGATGTAATCTTAGGTTTGGTTAGAATTGTAGGTATAACTGCCGAAAGGAAGATCAGAAGCTGCTTCTTTATATATATATTTTTTCATGTTTTCTGTTCTGTTCTGTTCTTTTATTTTCTTTTTCCCATCTCCTTTTTTCTTTGTCTCTTCTTTCCCTTTCCCTTTCTTTTTTCTTTTTCACATTTACATTACTACATTCTTTTCTTTGAACGTATTTCTTATTATATATGTAAAATCCTATAATAAAAACCGTTAAAAAAAAAAGAAACTTAGTCTCACTCCAGACATGTCCATAATTTTCAGAGCCGTTTCCTGGTTTTAAAGCAATTTCCACTATAGGTTGGTCTCTACGGCGTTCTGTTTTTTGTTTCATAGTTTTCCTGGACAGCAAGATAGGAATTAGATAATGGCCCTTCGAGGTTGCCTGGATCAGGAAACCGACTCCACAAGAAGACTAGAACTAAGCTTTATTGAGTTAGGCTCTAGTAACAGAATTATCTTGCAAATCTGCTTGTGTTTTCCCTTCCCTCCCTCTGATACAGGTAGTCCTCGCTTAACGACCACAATTTGGACCTGAATTTTGGTTGCTAAGCGAAGTGGTCATTAAGCAAATCCGACCCGATTTTACAACTTTTTGCGGTGGTCGTTAAGCGAATCACCACGGTCATTAAGCAAACCACATGGTAGTTAAGCGAATCACGTGGTTCCCCATTGATTTTGCTTTCCGGAAGCTGTCTGGGAGGGTTGAAAATGGCGATCGCGTGACCGCAGGACGCTGTGACGGTCGTAAATGCGAACCGGTTGCCAAGTGCCCCAATTGTGATCACGTGACTGTTTGGACACTGCAACAGTCGTAAGTGCGAAGACCGGTCGGTTTTTTCAGCACCATCATAAGTCCAAACCGTCACTAAACGAATGGTCGTTAAGGGAGGACTACCTGTACCCCCTTGAGTCAGGGAAGAGCCAGCCTGAGACTCTTCCTAATACTCCCTCCTTTTCCTGGGCTTAAGAATGCTTCTGCCCCTCTGAATATCTCCCTTAAGGTCATCTCCATGGCTCTCTATTTGGCTTGGCTTGGCTTCTTTTCCTCTCAGAAGTCGAGCCATGCGCATCATGGCCCTTATAGTTTCTAAATATTCTTCAGGGTTACGCTTCAGACCACACTTTTTCTAGCTCCTTTTCCCAGTGTCAATCTAGGAACCGTTTCCCGTAGTGTTGCTCGAGGCGCCCGGTAGGTTTATGGCGATCTCTCTGGGCATCCACGAGGCCACGTGGAATGTAGGCGCAGAATTTAGCTCACCTCTCTCTTTTCGTCTTTCTTGCTCTCAATTTAATGAATTCCTAGTCCTTGTCTCTCCAAAGACAAACTTGAAACTCATTCAGAATGAAATCTCAGAAAATGGCAGGGTAGGAACAGGATTTTTGTCCTCTGTATCACTCCCTCATGACCAATAGTGTTGGAAGACGTTATGCAAAATTGTTCAAACAGTTGCGATAATATTATGCTGAATGAACAAAACCCTGCAAATTTGCTTCATTTGCATAACTGAACTCTTTTTACTATGTAAAACTTGTATTTACTATGTGCAGAATATCGTTAGTATCATCACCTTAACAAGATCCCCATGTCTGCCTGCTCAAGTACGTGCGTGCAGTAAGTGGGAGAAGAAAACTTTTCATATTAGTGGCCAACTCTGGAGAGAGGGATTTTGGGAGGAGTCAGGCGTCGCTGTACAGCTGGTGGCTGCAAATCTTTGTCTTTAACTTTGTCCCATATAAATGTCAGCAGTTAATTCTGCCACATGCACATTTGCTTCACATTCTTGTCTCCTCAACATTCCCGAGGTGTTTCAACTGCGCTTGAAAGGATTCACATCATGGCTGTCACATGCCAAGGAATTAACTACCAGTGATTGGATCGGAGAGTAGGAAAATATGCACTAGAAATGGGTGGATTTTCAGGAGCTGCTAGAGCAGTGTTTCTCAATCTCCACAGCTTTAAGATGTGTGGACTTCAATTCCCAGAATTCCCAGCCAGCATGCTGGCTGGGGAATGCTGGGAATTGAAGTCTACACATCTTCAAGTTGCTGAGCCTGAGAAACACTGTGTTAGAGCATTCTGCATCTATCTGATAATATCTAGATACAGGATTGTAGATTAGCCACTTCCAGAATCCAGAGTTCTCCCTTGAGGCACAACTAACCAGGCTGAAATTATCATATTTTGGACATCTTATGCAAAGACCTAACTCTCTGGAGAAGTCTATAATGCTAGGAAAAGTGGAAGAAGTAGAAGACAACCAAGCAAGATGATTGGACTCAATTATAGTGGAGATCCTAGAGAAAATCTGTCTGTGTAGTCACGACGAGTCAAAACTGACTTAATGGCACATAAGATCAATCAGATATCAATCAATCCAGTGATGATATAGACCAGTCTTGAAGCATTGTGGAGGTCTTGTCTTTGATACCCCTTGAACCAACTAATTATTTTGCTCTACCACATTTACTCGATTGCCTTTTATCATCCTAGATAAGTTGTTCAGAAGAATGTAGCATGATGGAACGACCCACTGTTGTTGGTGGAACCTACCAATAGAGCAGTGACTTATCCAAAATCACAAACAGCTACACCTGGGGATTCTTGCAGTGATAGGTTTGGTGCTGAGATGATTGTCCTCCCTTCACTCCCCATGCAGATGGTTCCAGGTGGCATCTTCTGAATCTTTAGTTCATGGTCTGGCACCTAATTCTGGCAAGATGCTTCCACCTATTGCATCCTCATGGTGCCCTTTCTCCAAGGAGCCCAGGCTAGCAAGCAAGGGCTACTTACTTTTTTATCCTTGCAAGGGAAAAGGGAACGCAAGGAAAGATAAAGCTGTGCTTTGGTGTTTCCTGGATGAATGGAGTAGTGTCCTCTTCTCATGCTCGTATTAGGACTAAGTCCAGAGAGGCATCAATATTACTCTGTTTCAGTGAACAAAGGAGGATCCTTACGCCACCTTGATACACACATAATGTATCTCTGTGTGTGGACACAGACACAAGTGTGTGTTTAAAGATATATTTCAGTATGAGGACCATTCACAGCGGTACATAGTCCCCAAATTGTTCGATGTGGGGGATCCTGGAGACAATATGATCCTTGGTTTATGACTCCAAATGATTTCCATGCCTAGATTGTGCGAGTTGCAGACGTCTTATCCTGCGGTCCTTACTGTGGGAGAAAAAGTGGTGCTGTTCAAGACCCACAAGAGTTCATTCTGCTCTAGTGACCAGCTTGGAAGATCTGTGAATGTAAACTACTGACTTAGTGAATTCAGGAACAAGCTTTTGTTGGACCAAATCACCCCCATCATCCAGCCAAAATGCTAATTGATTCCCATCAAGCAATAAAATGGAGGGGGGAGCGGGAGAGGGCTTTGGCAAAATTTCCAGACATGTTTTATGAAATCCAAATTGGGAAACTGGCAAGTTTCTGTCTTCCATGTGTGTGTGTGTGTGTGTGTGTGTGTGTGTGTGTGTGTGTGTGTTTTCAACTGAGAGCATGTTTCCTAGGGGTGTTTCAGGGTGTTCTCCAAATCCAGCGCATTTTCCACAATGGAGGAAAAGAAAATACAGGAAGACATTAAAAAGTGAAGAAATGAAAACAACATGTCCAGTGGAATTTTTTTTTAATAGGATGGCCATTTGTTTCCAACTAGTTCTGCAGCTTACACGAGTTTCTCTACCTATAGCGCTCTTCTTATATAGCAGTCAGTTGATTCTACACTCAGAACACATCATCATCATCATTGTCATTTGTTGTTACTGTTATTTCAATTTCTTACGGCCACCCACTCCAAAAGACTCTGGGCGGCAGCCAGATCAGCGCTCCGCTGAGCAGCTTTGAGAAGAGGGCAAGGATTCTGTGCGGGTCTGCAGGAAGTCACCATCAGCCTGATAGCTGCCCTGCGGTTTTGCTCTCTGTCCCCCTCCCCAAACACGTTACAAATGGTCCTGAAAAATACCACACTGCGTCACCAGCTTCCACCCTCTAAATCAGTGTTGCTCAACCTTAGTCGTTTTAAGATATGTGGACTTCAACTCCCAGAATCTGGGAGTTGAAGTCCACCCATCTTAAAGTGGCTAAGGTTGAGAAACACTGCTCTAAATGCTTGGCTTTGGTTGCTCAGAATGGCTGCAATTGACTTGTGACCAGAAAAATGTGTCGTGATACATTCTCCTAAGAAACGGAGAGGCGGTACCAGATTTATTAGCGGATTCCCGACAGTTCTTAACTTTTTTGTTTCCTTTTTAAAGATGAGGCCGTATGGCTCCAAAGGCATGCTTTAAAGTGTTGCGGGTGGAATTCCAGGGACCAGAGAAGCAGGGGTAGCTATGAAATATTCGCAGTAGGGGTGGTCCAACGTGAATGAATAGTAGCAGAAACGAGTAAATGTCGCAAAATACATGTGTGCAGAATAAATAGCACTTTCTCCTTGCAGAAGTGGTGGGCGCCTTTGTTCAGCATTTCAAATTTTCTTTTTATTTTTATAAATTTAAGCACATTGACCTTCTGGGTTTCCTGTCCCTTATAGGAGGATGATGAGAAGATAATCCAGGAAATTCAGAAGGAAGCTGAAGAAGAACAAAAGAGGAAGAATGGAGGTTTGTTTAATCTTTTAGTTGAACATGCAAGGGCAGTGTAGCTGCGTTGGAATATTAGTCTGGACTGAAATGGTATGTGGGAAAGACCTTGGAAGATGGGGCAAAGAGATGCAGCTTAGGGAATGGTTAGATAAGAGGGAGAATAGCCCACAGCTGCGTAATGGGAGGAGAAAGAGGCTCAGAAGGGACCCTCCCTAGTTTCTCGGGCTTTAAAGGAGACAGCGGAAGAATTGTACTTTTAGACTTGCAAGATTCTGCTAATGTAGCCTTACAATAAAGTAGAATTAGCTCATCTGGCCATGCTTCCTGTCTGGTCTACCTGGTAAGGCTGACAGGACTCCCTTAAAGAAACATAGACATGGCACCCCAGCCAGTCAAAATGACTTGGTTGCTTCACCCTATCCCGAGAAGGCAATTCAAACGGGGGACTGTAAGCTTTTAAAATCGCCACAGCCTTCCCCACCTTCTGTTTCTGATGTATATAATTTCTTTTCCTTTTGCAGAACACAGTTTTAAGCGGATTGGGCCCCCTGCCGAAAAGCCCGCAGAGAAGATCCCACGGATCGAAGCCATCCCCAGGCCGGTTCCCCAGAACCTCCACCACCACCAAATGCCCCCGTACCCATTTGTGCACCCCCCTTTCCCCCTCCCCCCGGTGCGCCCCCTGTACAACAACCTCGGCCCCATCAACCTCGGCCCCATCCCAGCCCCTTACGTGCCCCCGCTGCCCAACATGAGGGTGAACTACAACTTTCCCCAAATGAACCTGCAATTGGAGCACAATCTTCCTATGCACTTTGGGCCTCAGCCTCGGCATCGGTTCTGACCCGGTTCGGGGAGGCGCCGTTCCTTCTGGAAGCCGCTGCAGGGAAAGTCCTCACACTGGTGGAGGCCCCCCTCCCACTCCACTCCAGGCGCAGAACCCACCTTCGCCCCTTCCCCTGGTTGCGTCACTCCCCCGGTTCAGACCTCCGGGTTCCCCCTTCGCTAGACGGCAGAGGCGCCCTCGTTGCAATAAGGCGCCCTCTCGGTGCTGTTACTCTGCAGGTGCTGTTGGCGGAGGGGAGGGTTCCTGAATGAGGTGGGTTGGAGGGGCAGCATTGCAAAAATGCATCCTGGTCAGCGGGACGGCCTGAACTGGGAGCGATGCTGGCTCCTTCCACGGCGGTAGAACCACCGGCGTCTCGACCAAGCAGAGGTGGACACCGGCAGAGGAGCCCTTTGGAATATTGGAACCGCTCGGGTGGCAGTCCTTGCTTCCCGAAAGCCAGGTGTGGGGGGCTTCTTAGCTTGTGCTTCCCTCTTCTGCTAGAAAAGCAGGGGAGAGGTGCCCTTTTTAATGGGTCAGGGTTCCCTAAACCGCCCTTGGACCGACCCTGGCCCGCCAGCTCTGAAACTTGACGGGCCTGGATTGCGGCTCAAAGCACAAAGCAGATTGGTCTTGAAGCGACGTCAGTGGCATGGCCGTCGCCGTGGCCTGCTGCTGGTTTCCTGTGCTCGTGTCTGGAGCTGGGCCCCTGGTTTGGCTATTTGCTCTTAAGCATTGTGGAGCCCGTAGAGCTGCTCTCTGTTGGGATGCGTTGCGCGTGGAAAGCTTGTGGCGGGACGAGAGCGCCTGCGGGAGGAATGGAGGACAAGCAGGCCGTTCTACAAAGAGGTCGAACAATCAGGGTCCTGCGGGAGGATGGGTGCAGTTGGGTTGTGCCTCCTCCGCCTTCTCTGGCCTTGGGGCGAACGCTCAGGTTGCTACCGTGGCGCGCAATATGTTGGGAGTGTAGTCCACGTGGCTGGGGGAACGGTCCCTGCACACCTTGAGGGGTATGCTTTGGACCCCATTACCTGTGGGGGGTCTCTCGAACTAGCTGCTCTCTTGAAGCCCCAGGTGCGAACGTGCAACCAAGCTGCTGGACCTCTGTACTGTTGTCCCCACGTTGAGGTCTCGAGCTTCTCAGCAGAACTGATCAAAGGCCGGCTTTAGATCAAGGCAGCTAGTTCTAAGGACGGTGGGTGGGGGCTGTTCTCCAAATGCCCCTGTTCATCGTGCGTCCACCTGCGTGGTTCCTCTCAGCCCTCTGGGGCCGCACACCTTCACCGTGAAGAGGTGTGCAGCCCCAGAAGCATGCCAAAGAGCTGCTGCGCGATCGGACAGCCCACCGGGGCTTCAAGGACAAGGAAGCGAGTCCCACAGCCGGTTCTCAGGATTTCTACCCCCTGCGCGAATCAGCTGAGGGTCAGGAAGGAAGGAAGGAAAACTGGTGGGGACCTTAGAAACAGCCTTTCCCAAACCAGCGACCTTCGGATCAGGCATGTTGACCAGCAGGGGTCGGTCTGGGTCAGAATTCTGCGACCCTCACGTGTCTGGAAGATGCCGGGTTGGGGAAGGATCTTGCCGGAAATGGTTTTCTTTCCAGTTCCTTTTCTTCTCTTCATAAATCCACTGAGGGAATCTCCCCACGGTCTCCTTCCGGGCATCGGCTCAGCTCAAGCAATATAGTACAAATGATGTTTTTGAATCTGGACTGGCTCTGAGGTTGTCTCCCGCCCCCCTCCTCCCCCCCCAAAAAAAATCTAATTTCCTCAGTGAGAAAAACTGTATATTCCTGGAATGACAGGATCCTCTGACTCTGGCCATAGCAGAGAGGACCGAGGCCCATGAACATGGTGACTTTTCCCTCCACTTGAACTGATGTGGTGTGAAAACGAATCCGGGAACTGCCAGGATGGTGAAGCCATTGCTGATTTTCAACAGTTACTCTCCTGATTCTAGCTACCTTACATGATATTACTGAAGCAGCTTTTATTTTTTCACCTGGAAATCAAGCAGTTTAAATCCCTCCCCCGCCCCAGTCCCCTGTCCCCCTTCCCTTTGGACTTGATAATACAATATGGATAGATTTTCTTTAAAATCCCTGGTTTCTGAAATAACACTAGGATGCTTTGAATATGTGGCACAAGCCACAGTGTGTGTTTCTGGGGATACGTGGCCCACATACTTCCCGACCAGTAAATATTGATCAGACTAATCAGTAGCAGAATGTTCCCATGGTGACTTGTAGAACATTTCCTTGGTGAGAAAATGTGATGCCCTCAACCATGGGAACGTGTGTAAGTGTTGGGATCGGTTGGGAATTTAATCTGATAGTATCCATATTCCCAAAGTCCTTTCAGCCATCCTGAAGTTTTCCGTTGGCTTCAGTTCCGTTGCATTGCCATTCCGGTACCATCTTGCTGAGGTAGGTTAAAAATAATGTTGTTAGCTTCCTGTTTGCTTTGCCATAGTTTTGCCGTGAAAACAAAACCGACAAAATGCGTTAAGACCAAGATGATCAGATGCTGCTCTATCGATTTAATTCAGGTTTTAAAATCGGCACCTTAAGCTTAAGTGTTCAGCTTCTTTGACATACCAGTTGTCGCTGGCCTGTCCCTTTTACATATATATATAAGAATAATCTCGCTACTGCTTCAAATCCAAACGGCCTGAGTGGATTAGGCTGTTCTCATAGAAGCACTTGAGTTAGAATCCTTGTTCCTAGGAAATTGAGTTCTTTTGCATTTTAAAGGTTTTTTTTTTAATTTTTATTCTGGATAAGCCATTTGGGCTACATTTAAAGGAAAAGTACTTAAATCCTTCATTCTTCTCCATCATTTATCTGCTGACGTAGCTCCCCCCCTCCCCTTCCTGCGGTTTGAGTTCCAGAATATTAGCACATCTTAGGTTCTTGGGTAAAGGCTGAAACAGAGTTCATTTCCTCTTGGTTGTAGAGAATCAGACCTGCCTCTTAGATTTCATTTCTCTAAGCATCTTGAACAACGTCTTGGAATGGTGTTCCCCATTACAGGTGGGGATTTTTTTATTGTTTAACCAGTAATTTCTATTTCCATTTTCTGACTTCTCTGCTTGTGGGATGAAGTTTAGAAGGAGGAGTGAGCAACCCCCAGATTCTGTGCTGTGTTCACCTTACATTTCAGCAAGATCTGGAGAGCTGCAGGTTGCCCATTCATGGTTGAGGATGAACGGTCTGTTTCTTGAACTGACTTTCGAAGGCTGTGGCCTGGGATGATTTCCCACAATACATTTGTGGGAGGAATGATGTGTAGGAAGAAGCCCAAAGCGTTAGGAAATGTATTTGCTGACAAGGACATCTGACTCATATTGGCTCTTTTGTTTTTCCAAAATTATCACCAAGCTGGTCAGATTTAGAAGGAAGGAAGGGGATTGCCCAAAACATGTGTCTCAAGTACCCTGCAGGTGTCAATTCCCACTGAGGTGATTGTTTTGAGTTGTTTCTCGTACCAAACCAATTTAATTAAAAAAAAAATCCCTGCCTATTCAAAATGTGCAGATGGGAAGATGGGAAGGCGAGCTGTTTTTGCCTCCACCTGTGCAGAGATTTTAAAAATAAACTGGGAGGCCACCTGCAGCCCGAAAGCTATCTCTGGTCCTCAGCCGTCCCTTCTGGAGAGGAACAGTTACTACCAAGATGTGGCAAAGAGCTTAAAATGCCAGCCAGCCTTCAGAGCCCTCCCCCCCCCTCTTTCTGAGTCAGGGCTCCAGCAATATGGTTGACTACTCTGCAAGGTTGTGGGTGAACTCGAGACTTTCCCAGCTTCGCTTTTTCAAAGCCATGTTCTATCTCTCTCGGATGTTGTTGGTTGGTCTGCTTTTTTCTCTCTCATTGATCAGAACTTCCTGAATATTTTAAATGAACATGCATATGAAAGTTACTTGGGTGGAGAATGGAATTTGTATGAAATGCCATTTTTGTGTGTGTTTTTTTATTTGTAGCTTCTTTTTACACACACACACACACACACACACACACACAAGTTCATCTCTTACGGGTAGACAAGGAGAAGTGTATGGTTTTTTCCCCCCCTGCTTGACATTTTAACAGGTACTTTCTATTATCAACTTTGCAGTGTCGCATTTAACTTGCCTTAAAAGGTGGAGAGAGAAATCTAGTATTTGCACTTAGCAAAAAAAATTGAGAGAAATTAATTTAACAAAGGAGCAGAGCCCTATCAAGGGGAGATGTGCATGTTCTACAACTTTGTATAACAGCTGAAAATGACTAAGTGGTTTATTAAAAAAGAAAAAAAAACAGGGAAAAAAAAAGAATATTTTTCTTTACCTTCTGGTAGGAAACTGTTCGAATCTGTGTGTAAAAAGTCTCTGTATTATATTGTAATTTGAATTTTTTGTAATTAAAAAAAACTTGTGCTCCCTGTTTTCTGTATTCTGGTTTCCTGTGGAGGATCAGTGCCGAGGAATGTTGGGTTGCTTTGCGTATGCCATGCCAGATAGATCAGTTGCAGTTCTGTGCAGATTTTCAAATCCCTGCAGCTCGAAACAGTTGGTGTCCCTGGGCGAAAACTGTTGAATTTTTTACAAAAGCTTAATCTGTTCCAAATGCACACGTACACATGTGCGCATGAACATGGTGCCCCCCCCCCCCATTTACAGTCTCAGAAGAATTCCAGCTTCACATTTCAGGATGCAATTCCACCCAAACGCAGCCTCCGTTGTCATTTTATGGTGTAAGTTGAGAATGCCTCCTTTTTCTTGGTTTTGAGTATCTTTATTTAGTCGCAAAGCAAAAACATATTACAGAATTTTGAAGACTTCATGTGAAAACAGTGGTTCACAGTTGTAGCTTATTATAGGTAAAGCTCAGACCCAGATATTTTGGATAGCATGTACCCAGTAAACATATTCCAGAAGGAACTGTATTACTTCATTTTCCAAGAGTTAGACACACATTTATAAAAAGGTAGATAATCGCTTCTCTGTTTGCACTTACCAGCATCATTTTGTGCATGGAAGTGCCAGATTTTATTTTTTTTTGCAGAGGTGCCTTATAGAAGCATGATCTAATCTTAAACCGTAGCTCAAACAGCATAATTACTCGTGAGTTTCTTTGGCTCACCTGATGTTCAGGATGACCAAGCTGTGGCATGCAAATTTTTGGCATCCAAGGTTACTTTTCAACTTCTGCAGAACACGAGCATCTCATTGCTGAGATACTTGGAAAACAAGTTTTCCATGGCTAAAATTCTTTTTTTTTCTTTTAAATGAAGTGACTGTTAAGGGATTCCTGAGCCGTGCTAAGATACAGACAACCAAGAAGTAAGATGGATGCAGATGGAGTAGGACCTAAACAGGACGCTTGTCTTGGAGCTGGGTTACAGAATCATAGAATGTAGAGGATGGAAGGGATCATGGAGATAATCTAGTTCAACCCCAGAGCAGGAATCCACCACCACAGCTTCTCTGACAGATGGCCCTCCAGCCTCTGTTTATATACAGGTAGTCCTCGCTTAACAACCATTCGTTTAGTGACGGTTCGGACTTAATACGGTGCTGGAAAACTGATTTACGGCCGGTCCTCACACTTAAGACCGTTGCAGCATCCCTGCAGTCACATGATCACAATTTGGGCACTTGACAACTGGTTCACGTTTATGACCGTCGCAACGTCACGTGATCGCCATTTGCTACCCTCCCGGCTGGCTTCTGGCAAACAAAATCAATGGAGAACCACGTGATTCACTTAATGACCAAATGGTTCGCTTAACACTTGCAGTGATTCGCTTAACAACCGCCACAAAAAAGGTGGTAAAATCAGGTCGGATTCGCTTAATGACTGCTTTGCTTAGCAACCGAAATTCTTGGTCTCAGTTGTGGTTGTTAAGCAAGGACTGCCTGTACCCCCAACCTAAGCAAGTTGACCATCTCCCGAGACAGCCTGCTTCATTGTAGAATCATACTGCCTCTGTTCCTGCTAGAAAATTCTTCCTGAGGTCCAACTGGAATCTCCTTCCTTGTAGCTGAGATCCACGGTTTCTTGCCTCCACATCGAGCATCAGCAGCTCAACGCAGGAGCGAGTCTTTGCACATTCCACTTTCAAGGAGGTTCAGGTGATGCAGTCGGAAGAATTGCTAAGTTGGTAACCGTTGCTCATCTCCAACGGCTGCTTTGCCAGGTTCCGGCATCCAGATCTCCTTTTGGTATGTCTGCTGCAGAATCAGTTCCACGGGGGCCCTTTTAATAATAAGTTGTGGGGGGTTCCTTAAAAGACATTTTTAAAAATCTCCTTTCCCTACTCACCCGTGCGGTGAACAGCAGTTCTAATCCCATTTCACTGCAAGGATGAGGGAGGTGGGGGGGGGGGGGTCAGGCACGCTAGTCATTTCTGAGTTACTAATCTGGGGTAGAGAATAAGAGACGCTTGGGTGGTGACATTCCCCCTTCCTCACAAGGAGAAAAATCCGTCCCTATCGAATGAATGTGCAGCTGCGGGTGGAAAAATGACAAGGCTGTCTTGCAAGATTAGCTGCGCATTTCATAGGCAAGTCAGCTCCACCACTGCAGTCAGCTCTTGGGAATCCAGTAAGTCGATCCTCTGCGTAACATTGCTGGCGAACGCTTTTTTCTTCCACAGCTCCCCGAGAGTCTTCTGCCCCCAAACACTTTGTGATCCTTCCTGTCTTGGTAACCTTCCTTGCTTGGTTGGATCTGTTTGGGCAAATAGTGCCTCTTCCAAACCGAAGATTCAGCAGCGGAAGGCTAGATGGTGTCTAGCTGCCTCCCCTAGTTCTGGTCAAAGAGAGCGACTTCATGGAAGCTATTTGCAGGGTCTCCACAATGGGTCAGGTGGCAGTGCTTGAATCCCAATAATTTACAGGTTGCCCTCATTTAGCGACTGCCTCGGACAGTGACTGTTCACAGTTACAACGGTGATGAAAAATAACTTTGTGACCAATGCCAACATTGACCTTCACAACAACTCTGTCTCTGTCACGTGTTCACCATTACAGTCAATCAGTACATGCTGCCCTGTGTAAAATTGTAAGCGCAGTTGCAGTCATGTTTCACTTAGCAACTGCTTCATTTAACAGCCTAGTTGCCAGTCCCAATTGTGGTCACTAAACGAGGATGACCTGCAAAGATTTCTGGACCGGGTTTCCTTGCCGATTTTTGCAACAAGTTCAGTTCTCATCATTGGTTGCAAAGAAACCGCATCTTCTAGTCCATAGCTTTCCAAACTGTGTGTCGGGACACGTTAGTGTGTCGGCTGCAGTGTCTGGGTGTATTGCGGCTGCTGCTGCCTCCGAGCCCTGCCAGGGTTCCACGCAGGTCCTAGTTCCTGCCTTGTGCCTTGCTGCCTCCAAACCTGCTGTGATTCCGCGCAGGTCCTAGTGCCTGCCTTGTGCCCTGCTGTAAGAGAGTGTCGCAAAATGATGCCCTGCTGTAAGAATGTGTCATGAAATTATGCATGTCTAAAAAGTGTGTCACCAACATGAAAAGTTTGGAAGGCTCTGTTCTAGTCTTATGGTTGGTGGTCTTGGCTACAGATTTGCTAGCAATGGGATCCGAAGGCCGCCTGCTTTCCGAGAGAGAACCAAATTGCATTTTTTCACACACCCGGTCTCCTGCATGGACTCTGTGAAACAAAGCCAGGATTGGGCAGGATCATGCCTTGATGCCAGTCTGATACCGAGGCTGATCGCCTTCTGTTGCTTCCAAGGAAAACAGCCGAGAAACGGGGAGCCCAGGATCAAAGCCAAGCCAGCTGTTGGAAGCCTGTTCGATCCTGGCTTTTGCTAAGTTTTCTTTGGGGTGGGCTATCCTAGACTGTGAGCCTTTTGAGTACAGCAAGAGGCGGTGATTTCGCTGCAAGAGAACAGAGTTACCCCTCCGAAAACGTGCTGTTCTTGGAAAGTCGTTATTGAAACAATTTAATAGAAAAATAGTCTCCCTTTTTTGCTGGGAATTTAGTGTAATTACGAGGCAGAGATTAAAATTTGATTTTAAGGAGAATTCTCATTGTTTTATTGTACACCCATTCTGCAGTCTCCTCCTTTTTTCTCTCTTTATTCCATTTTCGCCCTCCATGCTTCCTTCCCTTGTTGCTTTTAATGACACCGGAGAGAATTGGAAAGGTCAGATGGCAGCAGCTGAGCCAAGGTTCAAAATCTCTCTGAAAACTGATGGTGCTGTTAATTGCTCTTTAAGAAGGAAGTGAAGGTAATTGTCTTGTGTGGGAGAGGGCACCTCTGTGGTTGTAACCATGAGTATTTGAACCTTAATAGCTTTTTTCCTAGCCTGGGTCATCCCAAATGAATGATGGTCTTGGTAGTCCCAGGGGACACTGCCCAGAGCCTTGTGATTGGTAAAGTGTGTGTGTGTGTGTGTGTGTGTGTGTAAAAATTCCCTTCTCACCCCTACGGGTGGTACGTGTCTTCCTCAGCCTCGGGTCCTCTTCCAGAGGCCTGGGAGTTTGAGGGTTCTGTGCAGCATCTTAGCTGTTCCTAGCACTGCACTCTTCTGGACAGGGAGCTCTGATGTTGCTCCTGGGGTCTGTTGGAACCCCTCTCCCAGCTTGGGAGTCACAGCCCCGAGTGCCCCTACCACCACTGGGACCACTTTGTCCTTCACTTTCCACATCCTCTCTAGTTCCTCCTTCAGGCCCTGGTACTTCTCCAGCTTCCCATTCTCCTTCTTCCTGATCTTGCTGTCACTTGGCACCGCTACATCTTTCACCACCGCTGTCTTCTGGTCCTTGTCTACTACCACAATGTCTGGTTGATTGGCCAGGACCTGCCCTGTCCACTTAGCCCTGTCATTCACGACCTTCTGTGGAATATGTATGTATGTATGTATGATTTATATAGCCACCCATCTCACCCAAGTAACTCTGGATGACTCACAAGATTAAAAATAAATACCCCCCACCCCCACCCAAGGATAAATGGTTAACAATTAACCATCCATAGTAGCAGAGCTGATCTCCCCCTTGACCCTAACATCTTCAGATTTCAAAGCTTTCTCTAATAGTCTCTGGAAGTGGCCATTTGAGAAGGCACTTTTGTGTTTCAGAGGAAGAACCCTTCTGACCGGCGTTACTCAGCCTTCCTCAATCTTCCAAATACGTTGGACCTGAGCCCCCACAATCCCCTCCCACGCTGGCTGGATGTGTGGAAGTTGAAACCAAGAAATCCGGGGGAAGGTGGTACTACCACAGGCCCAAACACCCAGCTCCTCAGTCATGAGATGGCGGCAGACGTGAACCATCTTGCCTCCTCGTTCCACGCGAGATGGCCACCTTTTCTGGCTGCCGTTCCTCCCCCGTCTTTAAGTATTTTTTAAAAGACCCTTTACTAAAATAAATTCAAGAGGATGCTGGCCAAGGATCTCAGTCTACTTGCAAGGACGCTGTTGGGTTCCACTAGGAAGGGGAGAAGATTGTTCGGGGTTACTAGCTCACCTTGTGCTAAATAAGTTTGTGGACTGGCTGCCCCACGCTGGTCCCCATGCTCTTATGACTAAGTGGGCATCTTGCGAGCGTCTTGCCTAATCCTGCCTAAAATAATGTCGCCTACCCCAGAATTACAGAGTAGTACATATTTTGAGAACGAAATGGAAAGGGCTTGCATCGCTGAATTTCTTGGAAGCTAGGTTTGGAAAGAGCAGTGTGAGGAGGAACGAAATTGGCTTGGAGACATGCGAGGCGCATGGATGGATTTGTCTTCCAGAGCTTGGCTGGAGAAAAGCATCTCCATCTTTTCTTTCAGGGAGGGGGCGGAATCGAGGAATTCAAGAGGACAGGCCCAGAGGCTGGGGGCTGGAGTGAAGCAACCCACCACCCTCCCATCATCAAAGAGCCCAGCAGCTCCCTCCCCCTGCATCTCTTATTCAGGGTCAGGGACCTTTTCCCCTCTTCCAGAGCAGCAGCAGGAGGCAGCCTGGTGGCCTTGGGGGGTGGAGGAAGGGAGGAGATGCAAGATGGGGGAAACCCAGGGACCAGGGAGGTGAAAAGGGCAGGGGGGCACTTTGCAATTGACGGCCTGCGGTGGGTAGGGACTCATCAGAGGCCAGCTATTAAGCAGACAGACTTGGGGGGGGCAGCCGAAGCATGCTTTTTAAAGGGGGGGTGGAGAATGCAAACCAGGCTGAGCCCCCTTTCTCTTCGCTGGCTATTGATGCAAGCAGGGCCTCTTGCAAACTCCTCTGCTGAACGCTCCCTCGCTCCTTCTTCCCCCCTGAAAGAAGCTTGTTTCGCTGCTGCCTCTGAAGACTTTTGATCTGCCTTGTTACTAATTGGCAAGGGCTTTCTACCCCACAGCAAAGTTTCACCCCCTTTTTTCTTCCACTGGGGGGAGGAAAATAAAGCATTTTATCGTCCATCAAACCGAAGGATAGGATAGGGACATATAAAATGGATTTTCAACACCGCGATTGGAAAACACGAAGGAGGCTTTTTTCTTTTTTTATCTGCACAGTCATTCTTGACTACCGTCCGCTCTGTAGCAACCGGAGAAATTTTAAATGCGGTTTTTGGGTTGTTTTTTTTTAACCTTTCGTACATGAGTAAGAAGTTGAGTTCGAAAGAATACTAGCAGCTATTCTGTTTCGTGGCAGCTAGGCTAAACTAGGTTTCTCGTTCTGGTTTCTGTGGAGAAAAATGAAAGGGGGGCGGGGTTTGGTCTGAAATAGCAAGGTGGTTGCTGTGAGTCGGGTCTTCTGTCCTCGTGGGGGCTGCAGTTCCCCATTTTCTTTCGGGTTGTCTGCGCAAGAAGCTCCATCAGGCTCCATCAGGCCTCTCGTCGCCATGGCAACGGGAGGGCCTCATCCCTAAGCGGCCCCACTGCCCCCATTAAGGGTCAGCCTCTGCCGCTCTGCAAGCCCTGTTGTTGGAGGCTAATTTTTCTTGGGGGGGGGGCTTAAAAGATGCCCTAGAGAGTCTCCAGCAAAGCTACTTGGTTGGAGCGGAATTAGCATCTGCACCCTCATTAGTCAGCCAAGTTGTGGACAGCTAATGCAAAGAGCTTGGAGACGAGATGTCAATGGTTTGGTTTGCAAGCCATGGTGGCTGCGTTCCTACCTTGGTTCCGATTACATGACATGCTGGACCCGCTAAGATGGAGGAAAACAGGTTCACGCGTCGCACCCTGACGTAGTTTTTGCTTAGCAAGCTGCATTATGGTGGCATGTACACCGTGGCTTAGCAGCTGTGGTTTATTCAGCAAACCCTGGTTCAAAAGTCGGTGGTTCCGTGTGAGAAACCCATCATCATCATAAGCCTAACAAGTTACTTGAGGGCTTAATCCAAAATGTGAGCTCGGCCACGGTTTGGTGTTGTCTTCCCCAGAGCGAACATCCAGATGCACCGTCCCTGGGGCTCTCAACTCGCCTGAAAGATGCCCGATAGAAGGTTTTATGCAATGTATTGCAAGTCAGACCTGGTTATGATTTGTAGGGGAGACCATTAAGCAACATCAGAGCCGTAGGCTAGACTGGGAAATCCAAAACCATCTAGAAACCAAGCAATTTCCATATTACTATGAGGAAAAGGCCCTGGGAATTTCCAGCTCAACTCAAAGGAGATTTGACTGGGTTTTTAATTAACTCAACAGTGTTTTAATTAGTATGGCTTAGCAGGAAACCTGGTTTATGCTGGAAACAGCAGAGATGGCACCTTTATTCTTCTAAGCCAGAGCTTTCCAAAGTGCCGCTGCTGGTGACACACCAACGGCGGCAGCGGCGGTGCGGGGGGGTGTGCGGTGGCGCGCGCGCGCGCACGGCGGCAATATATGTGGCGGCACGTGCATGCACGGCGGCGGCGGCAGCCTCCACTAAAACGCGGAAGTACTGATCCTGCGTCGCTGCTGCTGCCACCGTGCACGCGCGCGCCCCCGCTTCCGGGTGGTGTGGCGACACACCACGCTGTGTTTGGCGACACACTTTTGTGTGGCGACACACAGTTTGGAAAGCTCTGTTCTAGGCAATTGAAATGATGAGAGAAAAACTGGAATCGCCTCATTCTGCACCATTGATCTGTCCGTTGCACATCTTGCTTTGCAACAAGCTTTAATCCATGTTTTGTAGCCCCAGAAAAACTCAGGCAAGTTGCTGCTGGCAACAGAGATTGCAGCTTAGGAGTCTGTCTTTTCCAAACCACCTCTGGTTGACCATCTTTACACACCAGCTGCAGCCTGAACCAGTGCAGAAGGGCATCGTAAAGCAAACAGCTGAGAGGAAACGCCTAGGGTTTTTGTTTTCTGGCAGAGTGAAGCCAGCACCTTGGTGGAAGCTGTCCTGGATATCCCTCAGACAGACTGCTCTTTGCGTAATATTAAAGTCCCTGAACTGAAGGACAGATGCAAATTCCAGGAAAGATTCCTGCAGGACAAAGCAGATTAAGAACTCCTTGGAAACCCACGATTGCTTTTTAAGGACATAGATGTCTAGCACTTCAAAAGCAACATCATGATAATGGGGAAATCTAAATGGTAATTGCATTTTTATCCCTTTCCCCCCCACAATTCAATCTTGGGGAAAAAATTGAAGTTTAAGGTTGGGGTTGATGAGCTCATTAAGGGTCTCGCAGGAAGATACTCGGCTTATGAAAATTCGAAGCAATATAGTGAATCAGAAGTACTGTACCTTGTTCACTTCCTGTACATTCAGCCAAACAAGGTCGGGGTGGGAAGGATGTATTTTTAACTCCCAAGTGTTGCTGGGCCTTTCCAGCTTCCTCTTAAGGATGCAGCTTTGGAACAAGGAATTAAGTCTCAAGCCGGTTTCAGACATCCTGCTAAGCCAGAATGTACTGAAGTCAATTTGTGCTTCAATGAAATTGTGTGCTGATCCAAATGAACTTCTTAAAAATAATTCCTACAGTACAGTTGTTTGCTTGGTCTTGACTTTGGATATTCTGAACCCAGCTAGGGTGTTTTGCAAATCATAGCTTATGACTTAAGTATGCTAATTGGGCCTTGTTAAACAAACCAAGCTCTTTTTTCCTCCCATGAATCACATTGCCAAGATCCAATCTGTGGGAACCCGTGTAGCTGTTTAAGGTAACGCCAGGGAGAAGGTAAAATACATTGCTCGTATCTTCCAAAAGAACAGAAACACTCTATAAAAACCAATCATTAGCAATTTGTTATCTGAATGCAGGTTTTTATTTTGTCACTTCTCTTCTCCATTTGATGCTTCTTATACAAATGGCACTTACAAAAGTGTTTTTAAAAGGAAAAAAAAACATTAACTAAACATATCAGGATATGAGATGCTTTTCATAGCCACAATAGTCAAGGAAATAGAAGACAAGAATTCTTGACTTAAAACTGTTACATGGGGAAAGGCGGTGAGATGTACATGATCCAATTGTCACCAGGTGGGGAAGAGACACAGGACAAAATGCTAAGGCCAACCAACGTCGGAGTCATAGAACCAGATGCTTGGCCCATTGGGTGGTCATCTCTGCTCCCAAAATTGTGGTTTCTTTCACAACAAAACCCTCCAGTTTTTGCAGTTTCCAGAACTTCAGTGCACCCCAGGAAAGGTTCCCAGATGAACCCCAGCTCAAACCCTTTTTACTCATAAGGCAAATAATTCCCATTGCTAGAAAATATAGCACCAATTCATATTGAGGACACTTTATGATGGCAGAGTGTTGATGTTTTTAAGGCTTATAACATGTCCCTGCGCTTGTCTTGGTTAATCAAAGAACCACCACCCCTTCGAAATTTGGCAAACCCTGCTCCCGTGGGTCCTGTAAAGTTATGTGTTTAGCAAATACCAATTTGGGTCTTACAAATTCATGGATTTGGGTAGAAAGATACTAGAGCACCATTTCAAATGAAGTCCCTCCAGACCTCAGTGTAAATTGGGGTCCTGCTCTGGCCGTGTAGGTTTGGCCTAAGGAAACAGAGATAAAACCCCAAGAAGGCATCACATTGGGCAAAAAAAAAAAAAGTCCACACAAGGTGTGCGTGCACACGAGACTTCCAAACTAAGCAACATGTTACCAAGGTTCAAGTTGGCTATACAGAACAACAAACCTATTAAAGAGACTAAGTTAGGCTGGCTCGGCAGCAGGTTTAGCTAAATAAAGAGAAGACACTTTCTGTTAAGCTTTCCATTTTTAGGAACTCTGCACGGCAATTGCGGAATCGCAGAAGCGGGTCTGGTGGGGCATGAGATGCTTGGGAACAGTCCTGGGCAGACCTTCACATAACTTGTCAAGAGATGAGATGAGATGTGGGAAGGAGGACTGCTCTCGAGATGCCCAAGCCAGAAACGGCGATGTTCACTCTTAAGAGTTACAATTGGGTGAACGGGTGGTGGGAAGACGACCAATTCCAGTTCAGGTCAACAGACAGAAAAATGTGGTGAACGTGTACTGTGCAAATGTTGCTATTTTAAGGAAAACACATAGTTGGAGATGAAGGATTCCCCTGAACGTTTGTGCACACGCAGCATGGCTTCCCCTCTTTCTGTTTCGCCTCCCCCAATCTTATCTTTCATACCTACCCCAAAATCTATTGAGACATTTCAATGAGAAGCCCTCAGAGGAAGGCCAAGCGGGGTCCACAGGTCTCAGTCCTCCTGCAGACTGATCTGTGCCATGACTAAAGTCCTGTTCAACTGGAGATCTCCCTCCAAGCCCGTTGTATCATGCGGGCAGCTGCTGGCAGGGCAACACGCAGTCATGGGTGCATGGTGGAGGGAAACGGGAGATGCTGAGATGCTTTTCCCCACCCGAGGCAAAAGCAAAAAAAGATGTGCCGACGTAACGTGCAACTCCACGCCCATCTGATGCAGTAATCCATAGGCAACAGCTTCAAGATAGTCCTGGCCTGCTCTAATGAAATCCTAAGACACCCGATGCGAGAGCGCATGAAAGAGAGGGAGATTCCTGTAACAGTTGCACCTTCCAGGGAGAAAGGGAAAGGAACCATAAGGCAGCATCAATGGCTTCTCAGCATGATTTTTGGAGATGTTCAGAGATGCTTCGGGGGCACTTAAAAGCACCCAAGGAAGTGTACAAAAAAAGGAACTCCCTTGAGTCTTTTATGAGATGAACGCCTGGAGGTCCAGCACAATCCCTTTCATATAAAGCAGCTCATTTGACCTGTGAGCATATGGACAGAGCTTCTAATCCTTGTGCCTGTCCTGCTTTGGTAGCTCACCTTGACTCACCCCTTCTCTCATCACATGGAATGACAAGATGCGCTCAGCTACTTCTTCGCTACCTTCACTAGAGAATGGGCGTTAGCAACTTAAAATCAAAAGCCAAGGAAGAGAACGCTGATTCTCTTAATTCCTACTGCAGAAAATGCCCCCCAAACTGGAAGGCCCAAGAGTTAGGCGTGTCACCTGCATTGAGCCAGAAAGTGGACACTGTAGCAACTCAAGATCTTCCAAAGTGGACTCTTGATATCTCAAGACCAGCTCCTCCTGGGGACCCACCTTCTGAGGAAGAACCCTAAGAGATGGGGGTGGAGCGGGGTATGTTTGCTGATTCCAGTTATGAGAAATATACTCCTTTTCAATTCAGAAGGACCAGCAGAGGCAAAAGGAGAGATTTGCCCATCTACCACCCAACTTTTCCTTTCTTTCCCCATAAAAGTCTGTAAGGTGAGCGCATGACATTTTCTGCAAGGGAATGATGTTTTTCCAGTTTTAAATGAACTCACATAACAAAGGGAAAAGGCCAACTTAAAACAACAACAACAACAACAACAACAACATGGCAGGCCAGTCTGAAAGATATAACCCCTCTCTTTTGGAAAAGACACCAGAACATACCAAAGAAAAATCCTGCAGGAAGTTGGCAACTGAAAAGGAAGTAGGGGAGAGAGGAAGCCGAGAGCGAAGGAAAGGACAGTAAAGTGCATTTAATACTCCCAGAGGGTGGATGGGTCGATGGCATCGGCAGAGGCTTTGAGGACTCCAGCATGGTCACCCTTCAGGTACTTGTTGTTGACTTTGATGGCCACCTTGTTAAAGTCGCAGAACTCAAAGAAGAAGTCCACGGGAGTATCACTGCTGCTGGTAATGGATGCCTCGTTCCCAACCATCCAGTATTTCCCAGTGGAATCTGAAAACAAGGAAGGGGAGTGGGAAGAGGGAAGGTGAGCACTCTCTCCAATTCATGGAGGCACCCCATGGAACAGCATCCCCAGCATGGCCACGGGATGCCTCCAAGAGACTCTCCCAAAAATATCTGAGCAGCTGCGTCACGGATAGTTCAGCCTGCGTTAAGTGAACCTCCTACAGTACTTTCAATCTCTCTTCTGCTCCAGGGCAAACGTGGAAGACATAACCCATAACCAGGCTTCTCCTGACTTCAATTTCCATAACCCTCCCAACCAATGTGGCCACGATGGCCAAGAATTCTGGGAGTAGGCCACATATGGCTGTATGGCAGCTGGTTGGGGAAGACTGGCTGATGCCATCAGGAGGGTCTACCTTGCAGGCAGACAGAGCCCCTACCTTTGATATTGTAGGCACCATCATTAAACTCCAGCTGAAAGACATCATAAGAAGATCGATTGCAATCTAGGGTGCCCGTCATCTTCCGGCAGCCAATGAAGCCATGTTCTCCACGAAGAACAATGATTGGCCGGTTAATCAGCTTCATGAGGAACTGCTCCGTCTCACCTACCATCGGAGAATGGAGGAAATGATGCACTATTTACCAGAAAACAAACTGCTTCCCACCATCCAGGATAGTTCAGCATCATGCTTGGAAACATGTTTCTGGACGCTAATGCCCTGCACTCTGCAGATTCTCATTTATGACTTTTAATGAAAAGGATCTCATTTTTTTTAAAAAAAAGACTAGCGGCTGATGCAATGAGAAACATCATGTCATACCAAGAATGCAAATCTGGGGTTTCAGGAGGGAAACTGCCAAAGGAAGGAACCGCCAAATTTCAGCCGTGCCATAAAAGCTGGGAGATCCAGCTCTTTTGCTCCTATGGTATCTGGGACTAGAGAAGTCAAGGGCCGAGTTAAAGTACACTATCAAAATCTAGCATATTGCATCTTAACTTCAAAAACTCTGAGCAGGTCCACACATTGGGCCAAGTACCTGGCTGGATCCACCCAATTCGCGAAGCCAAATCCCATAAGGCAGAACTTTCCAAACTTTTCAGGTTGGTGACACACTTTTTAGACATGCATCATTTCGCGACACGCTCTTACAGCAGGGCATCATTTTGCAACACACTCTTACAGCAGGGCACAAGGCAGGCACTAGGACCTGTGCAGAATCACAGCAGGTTTGGAGGCAGCAAGGCACAAGGCAGGCACTAGGACCTGCGCGGAATCCTGGCAGGGCAGGTTTGGAGGCAGCCAGGCACAAGGCAGGCACTAGGACCTGCGCGGAATCACAGCAGGTTTGGAGGCAGCCAGGCACAAGGCAGGCACTAGGACCTGTGTGGAATCCTGGCAGGGTTCAGAGGCAGAAACACCCAGACACTGCAGCCACACCCAGACACTGCAGCGGACACACTAACGTGTCACAACACACAGTTTGGAAAGCTCTGCCATAAGGGCATAGAGGGATAGGAAGAAGCCGGCTACTGACCAAATACTTGCCAAAGACTTTTCTCAACCCTGCATCCGACTGTTTTAACCAGAGGATGTTCCCGCAGTTACAAAAGTCTTGCTTCTGCTGAAGCGCAGAGGCATAGAAAGCACTTACTGGCAGTTTCAACCGTAGCAGCAAGTTGCCCATTCTTCTTGGCTGTAACGTATTTGCCATTGGCAGCTTTCAGAGTGATGCGCCGGTCACACCACTCGATATCGAAGTAACAGTTGGCATTCCTGCTGTAACAAAGGAAGGTTGAGAAGGACCTCTCATGCCGTAACATCAGGGAGACAGGTAGAACTAGAAGATGATCAGCATTCCCACCCTTTTGTCAGGGCCATAATGCAACCAAGAACAGTTTGGGCACCTTTAATCATGGTGGTGGCCTTCCCTCAATTCCCCCACACTCTTACGAAAAATGAGTTTTCTTCTGCTATGCCCCTTGGGCAGCATGGCTGTTTTGATCCACCCAGAGGGTCATTTTCAAGCAAGAGTCATCTCCACAAGTTTTATGGCCAATGAGTTGAGTCTTTTCCAACCAACGCTCAAGCTTTCGTGTGTATTTTCTTAAGCGTTGAACAAATAAATGTTTACAGCACAATGCTGTAAAGGTGCACCAAACACTTCAAATTTTAAACGGATTGTTTGGGCATTCTGGATGTGTCCCGAGTTTGAAACAGCTCTGCTTCAAATTCAGGAAACTTCCAGAATAGTCAAAACAAACGATTTTGGACTCAGATGATTTGTTTTGTTTTTTGCACACAGCTCTCTCTTGGAAGCAGATGGTTTTTCTGTGCACGTACAGACACATGCAATCAAACGCTCTGCATTTTGGAATTAAAATTCCATTCCCCGCAGGCCCAGTGGCTTGGGTCCTCATGCTAAGCTATGGGTTATTCCAACTACGTTGTTGAATAAACTAGAATGGCGGGATTCATACAACATGCTCAGCCCAACGTAAACAAGCTACTTGATGGCCTAGCCCAAGGCATGAACGCAACCCCTGAATCACATTCCTAATCCCTTCACACGGATTTCTGAGCCACCTGGGATAGCTAGAACTCACTTAGTTGAGGCAGTGGATTGCACCCCACCGTTTGAGGTCAGAGTCCAGTATTTCCCAGTACAAGTCCTGAAGGTGCATTTCTTTGTGTCTTTGTTGATTTCCATTTGGAAAGTTTCTTGGTCGCTCTCTTCATCTTGATTTGCTGAAAGATCGATCCCTAGAAGAGAAGACGTAGATGGGGGAGGGAGTCAATGGACAACCCTTGTATGTCCCTCCTAGGTCACTGTCCAACATCTATCTATGTGTTTGGAGTTGACGGGGAGAAATTGGGGGCTACATCCCACTTCTATCTTTGAAAAACTTGAGAGGATACTCAACCCATCCCTTATCCCCAACCACCAAGTATGTTTTGTAAAATTCAGCAGTGGGGCAAATGTATAAATGACTGGTCAGTCGTGGGGTCGCCCTGGCCCAGAATTCTAACTCCACACACACCTACACAAAGTAAGCGTGCGACACAGATGGGAGAAGGACCTTTAAAGGGGACCCTCCCCTTTCTTCCAAAGCATCCATACTTGGAGTTGCTCAGGAGCAGCAGCTCAGGAGTCATACTTGCTGCCCAGCCAGACGTAACAGACCCTGCTCACACCAGGGAGGAATCCAAGAGGAAATACTTCATCAGCAGCTGCCGCTTCCCAAAATGCACACAGACAAACACCCAACTGCGCACATGCTTGGCAAGTTTCACCCTTGGAATTCTTCAGAGTTTAGAACTGCATCCTCGGCACTCGTGTCTTGGCTCCAGTGAGCACAACACACTCCAGGGGCAGAGACAGCCAGCCGAAGAGTAGATTGCAGGAGCCCGTGGGGAAAAGGGAAGGGAGGTGGAACCAGCAGACAGTGTACAATTAACCCCAGCCCTTCTGAGCTAGCCCCATCGAGGAGAGCTGAACAGCAGCAAGACCGCACCCAGACATTTCTCCGGAAGGCAATCAAAGACGGCACATCATTACAAAAGGCAACCCAAGCACAAAATGGATCCTAGAACAATGTATTGTCGAAGGCTTTCACGGCCGGAGTTCAATGGCTGTTGTGGGTCTTCCGGGCTGTGTGGCCGTGTTCTGGAAGTTGTGGTTCCTAACGTTTCGCCAGCATCTGTGGCCAGCATCTTCAGAGGGCAGGAGCACAGACAGAAGCAAAATCTGGCCACAGAGATTTCGCTTCTGTCTGTGCTCCTGCCCTCTGAAGATGCCGGCCACAGATGCTGGCGAAACGTTAGGAACCACAACTTCCAGAACACGGCCACACAGCCCGGAAGACCCACAACAGCCATCGATCCTAGAACAAATCAACCCCGAGTTCTTACTAGGGGCACAAATGACCAGGCTCCAATGATCATCTCTATTCTCTGTGGGGATGTAGGGAATTCCATTTCCTAGTGATTGATTACAATTTGAAGCTTCCTCTAACGCTCGAGATAAACTGGCCTTCCCCTTCCAATTTTCCTCCCCACGACAAGAACCCTTTGAAATATGTTGGGCTGGAAGGTGGACTTGGTCCCCAATCACCAGCGAGCTCCATGGTTCATAGGGGACTCAAGCCGAGTCTCTCTGGTCCCAATCCAACTATCTAACCCCTATGGCACACAGTCTGTCTTTAAAAAGGGTTGGCACGGCCTAGAATCTAGTACCCAACCCTTCACTGGCTGTTTTGGAGTTTCATCTTCCGCAGCTGGGACTCATTCGCATTCTGGGGTTGAGAGTTTCTCAGCCAAACAAGCCAATGAATTTCAGATGGACATCCAAGCCAAGCAGAAGCCCAGGTGGGGGATCCAGCCAGATGCATCAGGCTAATCTCATGCGAAGGGTGACCAGCCTGTTCTGGAAGAGCCAAGGACGATCGTCCACAGAGGAGCCGTCAGTTCTCTCCAGAATCCAAGGCAAAACTCCACGAGGGGTCCTTTTCCTAAATTAAAACCTGAAACACTGCAAACGTTTTCCTGTTGTCTGAAGAGGCCCCTGGGCGCACATCCACTCCTTTTAAGCCCCACCTCCTCCCCTCTTGCCCAAGGAAAGGCTGGGCTTTCTAATGTTTCCCAGGTAGCAAATCCTCCGTCAAATCACAGAAGGGGGAGAAGAAAAGGAGATCTTCTCTCTTCCAGAGGCCAGAGTAGGGGGTTCAGCAGAGACAGCCAGCCAGCCACTGGGAAAGGAAAACCCAGGCAGACGCCTCCAAGAGTTTGGCTTCTCACGGATCATTTTAATAGCAAAAACCAGCTGCTCCCGCATCGCTCTGGGAACCGGAAGAGGTCCAAGAGCAGTAAGGAATGGGAGGTTTTTCATCACCTCTCATGCCAGGGTGCACCAGAGACCTGCATCTCCATAACCGCCCTGGGCAGCAGCAGACTGTTCACTCCCAATGAGATGGGGCTGAGGCTCAGTGGTTATAGCACTTGCTACGCATCCAAAATGTCATGGCCTTTCTAGGCAGGCCTGATTCCGCCAGCCACCATGGAATGACCTTCCTCAAAGGCCATTTCTATGTATCACGCGATGATCCATACCATCCTCAACCATTACCGTGGCGGATGGGAGTTGCAGTCCAAAGCTTCTGAAGGAGAAGGAGTTCTGATTCCAGCAAGGCTGGAAATTTAAGGACTGTTAAAAAAAAAAAAGTAACTTGAACCCAGTGAGAATTTTCCAGGTTTGCAGCATTAGCAGATGCAAGAAGGAAATGAAATGCCTTAGGAGATTTGAAAGGGGAGGCCTAACACTTAACTAGCACTACTTAAAAAAATATTTGAAGGCTTGGAATTGACGTGACTTTCCCAGAAGGATGAGAAAAATAATTGGAAAAGGTCTGAGCAGAAGAGAGAGACGATCCCCCAACCTTGACTCGGGGCCTCTTTAAAAGGCAGCTTGAATGGTGGAACGAACCTCCATTTTTCCACTTGTGAATGTGGTCTGGGGGCACCCAAGCTTGGAACTGTAGCTGGCCATATCTAGCCACAGAGTTTGGAAACACCATTTTAGACAACCTGTGAACCCTTAAGGGCAAACAAGCTTATGATGGGGAAACATGGGTATTCCTCTAGAATGAGATTGGGCAAGAAGAAATGAATCAAACTCAAGAACTGAGTGAAGAAAGTAAGAGTTCAAATAATTTCTCCAGCCCTTGGGATTTCAACATGGCGCCTTCAAGTAGGCCCTTTTTCAGGCTTGGTCATAACCTTTCAAACACAGTGCTGGGACCTCATTTTTACCGTCCCCCAGCTTTCAAGATGTGCTGTCAACAAAGTCCAAAGATTTTGGGGGCCATTTCTGGCTACAAAAAAGCAAAGCTCTAAATGAAAAATGCAGCTCTTAGCAAAAAGGTCCTTCTTGTACGCAATGCCACTGTTCCCTATGCAACCTATTCCAATTCTGTTGCAAGTTCCCCATCGGATCCAAAAAATTATTTTTATTTTTATCCCTTTATTATTTTTATAAATAACTCAAGGCGGCAAACATCCCTAATACTCCTTCCTTCTCCTATTTTCCCCCCAACAACCCTGTGAGGTGAGTTGGGCCAAGGGAGTGACTGGCCCAAGGTCACCCAGCCGGCTTTCATGCCTAAGGCGGGACTAGAACTCTCAGTCTCCTGGTCTGCCATTGGCTCCTTCCTGGGGCTGAGAGACAGGGACTGGCCCAAGGTCACCCAGCCGGCTTTCATGCCTAAGGCGGGACTAGAACTCTCAGTCTCCTGGTCTGCCATTGGCTCCTTCCTGGGGCTGAGAGACAGGGACTGGCCCAAGGTCACCCAGCCGGCTTTCATGCCTAAGGCGGGACTAGAACTCACAGACTCCTGGTTTCTAGCCCAGCACCTTAACCACTAGACCAAACTGGCTCTCCTAATTCAGCATTCTGCTCTCCATCACAGTGCCCTCTGGGAGTTTCAAGAGCTGAAATCAGAGTTCATCTGAAGAACATGAAAATACAGTACACTTTCCATGCTGTCCAGCCTGGAAGTAACTTAGTTTCAGATGCTTAGAGTTTTTACGCACTGCACTGAATGGGAAACACTAAGTATAGTCATCAATAAGGAAGAACCTACCGAAGGGAGCTTTCTAGGGCGGCCATTCTCCATTTTTTGCTTTGGATAGCAGGAATTGATGGTTCAATTCTTCTCCCCCCTCCCCACCACCCGCCCAGTTTCCTTCCTTGCTCTAATTTTGCACATCAGATGTTTTATGGAGTCGATGCTTTTTCACTGCCAGTAAGATAGGTTTTATTTTTTTTAAAAGGAAAAGACTAGGAGCCAAATTTCCTGCCAGCACATAGAGCAGATGGACCGGAAGGTAACCACCAGGGTCTCTGGACAAGCTTTAAAACCTGCTGGGGGGGAAAAAGGGTGTCCTTTGAAGATTATTTGCCAAGATGCCACGCAAGCAGGTTTACAATTGAAAACAAAAGAATGACCCTTTTTTATAACTCTACACCCAAAGGAAGCCGGCCAAGCTTCTTTGCATGTATTCTGATTTTGTTAATCATTGGGAAGTCAAAGGGCTATAGCAGGGCTTTCCAAAGTGTTGCCGCTGGTGACACACGAGCGGCAGTGCGGCAGGGGGGGGCGGCGGCGCGCATGGCGGCGGCGGTGCGGGGGTTCGCGCGCACGGCGGCGACACAGGAGAGTGCGGCGGCGCGCGTGCACGGCGGTGGCACGGGGGGCGTGCGGCGGCACGCGCGTGCACGGTGGCGGCACGGAGGGGGCGTGCAGTGGTGCGCGCGTGCACGGCGGCGGCGGCTGCCACCGTGCACGCGCGCGCCGCCGCTTCCGGGTGGTGTGGCAACACACCACGCTGTGTGTGGTGACACTCTTTTGTGTCGCGACACACAGTTTGGAAAGCTCTGGGCTATAGGATCTTGTATGCTGAACCTAGGACCACGTTGACTTCTGATTCTGCCATAGCACAGCAAAGTTGTTTTTTAAAGAGGATTAAAACATGCTTCATTAAAAGAGACGGCAGCTCAGCACATCTCTGGCACAGGGACTCCAGGTTCAGTCTCTGGCACCCCCAGTGAAGGAGACCATGAGCTGCTGCTATTATTAGAGCAGAAAATTCTGAATTATGGGTGAAGAACCAGCTACATATATTTCTATGGAAACTGTATAGTGAGGCTGCACACGGCACCGTGGAAGAAGATGGCTTAAACCCACTCTGTTTATACAGCGGCAGCTGGATTTAGCTAAAGGCTGGGTGTGTGTTTGTCAACTGCGCACCCCCTCCAAAACCGGCAGTTTTTGCACATGCACCTCAGCCCTCTGGGCAGCCACACATAAATGAACACTCTTCTAAGCCCTTGGGTTGAGGCTTACCTGTAAATAGCTCTATAGTCCCTCTGTACAGTCACTCATGCCCTGGTCATCTCCCATATAGACTACTGCAATGCGCTTTACATGGGGCTACCCTTGAAGAGTATCCGGAAGCTTCAACTGGTCCAAAATGCGGCTGCGCGCGCAGTTATTGGTGCCCCGAGATCGGCTCATGTGACACCTCTGCTGCGCCAGCTGCACTGGGTGCCAGTGTGCTTCCAGGTGCAATTCAAGGTGTTGGTTAGGACCTTTAAAGCCCTACATGGCATGGGACCAGGACACCTGAGGGACCGTCTCATCCCCTTCAAACCATCCCACTCGATTATGCAGAGAGGGCATGCTTCGGACCCCGTCGTTAAGGGAGTTTCGCTTGACGGGGTCCAGAAGGCGGGCCTTCTCGGCAGTGGCACCTGCCCTTTGGAACATTCTGCCCCCGGAGGTGAGGCAGTCCCCGTCGCTCCTGTCCTTCCGGAAGAATTTAAAGACCTGGTTTTGCCACCTCGCTTGGGATGGGAACGGGAATAGTTCCTCATGGGGATGGCTGGTGCCATAGAGCCCTTTTAAAAGATCATTGTATCGCCTATTGGATTTTATATTTAATTAATAATAATAATGATTATAGATTGTATTATTTTATATCTATTTATAGTATAAATTTTGTTATGTTTGTAAACCACCCAGAGTCCCCTTTGGGGGAGATGGTGCGGTGACAGAAGTTGAAGGATAAAATAACCCCCCAACGCCGGCTTTTTTCTACAATTGGGATGCCTGTCGCTTTGCACTGCAGTGAAACTCCATAACCAATTCCAGCTCTGGTTTTGAGAGAGAAGACACTCTCGTGCAGAGGCAGAAAAGTGCCACTGGCTTGAAGGTCGGAGGCAGCCATACCCGGCCCAACAGAGCTGTCCTCAATCCACACCCTCCTTTTAGAAAACAGTAAGCCCAGTAGGCCTACACCGATTGGCAGCCGCTGCTCAAAAGGTTTGTTACTAAGGGCTCTTCCTCAACCCTGCATGGAGATGCTAAAGATGAAATCCAAGGCGCTCTGCATCTGGAGTGATTACCTGGTGCTACAGCCCTTCTCAATTTCTCTCCAAAGCCAGAGGTGGGCATTTCTATTTTTGCAGGGGGGGGGGAGGAGAGAGCTCTTTTCAGTTTGGACCCAAGGAGCACTCACTTGCAGATCACAATGCAGGCAGACTTTTAATTACCAGCCTCCTCAAGGTCAGACAAAGCTTTGGGAGGTCAGATGACTTCCCAGAGTGGTAATTAAAGGAGGAGATAAGCGGAGGGGTGGGAAGAGGGGGAGAGGGGGGGGAACTTGACTCATCCTAGATTTCTGCAAAGAGGCAGGGGGGAAGAGTTGGGGGAAAACCAGCAACGGATTTGCAGACAGGAACAGGCTTGTTAGTTTAAATGCCAGTCGCCCTATTTGCAAAATCCAGAGCTGGCCGACCCCTTTCTTCCCATCAAGCCAAATGCCCCAAGAGCTGGTACCAGCTTTCCAATTTGCTAAAACTTTTCATCAGGTTGTGAAAAGCGGAGAATTGGGTGGAAAGGAAAAGCAGATTTGTAAGCACTGCATTGCATTGCATTAATTTGTGCCTCCCACCCACCACCCACCCTTTGTGTTGCCAACCATGAAGAAGAGTTCTGGAAAATTCCAACCGGCACACTCACCTTGCTTGGTGTTGCGCAGCTGTGGATCCTGGATCCTCGTGATGTGAATATTACACAGGGAAGTGTACCCCCCCCAAACCCTACTAGATCAGACCCCAAGGGGACCATGACTGTTACGAGCAGCCTTGCTGGGTCAGATCTAGGAAATCCAGCTCCTGCCTTCCAGCAACCCAATCTCTGCTCATGGTGCAGCATGAGTGGAATCACAGCTCTCTGTGTGGCCAATAATTAGATCCCTGGAGCAGGCAGAGCCCAAATCTAACACCTATTTTGTGTCCCTTCCATATACACCCCTCCAAAAAAAGATTATTCTAGCCAACCTCTGAGCTTGGTCCCGAGGAAGGCCTTTGTGGACCAGAGAGCGGAGCTGAGTGCCAACTGAGGCTCACAGGTTGCCCATCTGCTGCTTTAGGGCGAGAGAAGCTTGTGGCTATGCGCAACGTGGGAATCAGCACCCAAGAGAAGATATAAGCCTGGTGCTCCAACCGCTCCCTTTGCTGCAAGCCCAGAATGAAGATTGTGGATAAATCTTAGGGAAAGGCAGCAATTCCTGGCAGCAACCCCAGGCGTGTTGACTGCTCCAGGGCACCCAGCTGCAGCAGCTCGGGGCCTTTTCCCCACGGGGAAGCACAATCAAATCTTTGGCTCTGCTGGGACAGTTGGGAGCCCAGCTGAGCAGTACAGGCTGGCAGCTCCTAGCACGCGCGGGGGGGGGGGGGCAGCAAAGCAGCTCCTGCCATCTCTGTTCAACCCATGGGGGATTTCTGGGGTCAGCTAAAGCCGAACAGGGGCCTTAAAGAGACACACAATATTGATATTTATCCCGGAGGCAGAATTCCCTTAGAGGAAGATGGTCTCAAGGAAGTTTGCTACCCCTTTGGGGGGGCATGAAAAGACAATGCTCCAGAAGGACTTGGGGGAAGGGCAGCGCCAATGACATAGCCTTTGATGGGCTGCGAGGACAATTTTAGGGTCCGAGTCTCTGGTCCACATGGTCTGTTCCAAACGTTGGGTGCAGCCTTCAGAGCTGTCCCCAAACTGCAATTGTTCAGGTGACTGAAAACTCTTCCACAGCGGGGAAACAACCCTTATTACTTGCATTTCATTCATCTCATCGGAATTAAAATTTGATGTTTGCCTTTCGGACTGTGGTCTGAATCGAGAGCCACCTGCTGTTCTCAAGCTGGAGGAGACAATTCTCCAAATGAGGTTGCATGTTCCAAAACCCTGTTTTGTGCAACCAGTAACCCCCAAAATACGTTCCTGAACTGAACCTCACACTCCGCCCCCCCCCCAAGGTAGGCTAGGAATAGAAGCATCTCCCCTTGTTAAAAGCAAATCAAAGGCATCAGGAAACAACTTGATTCAAAGCCCCCCGTTTAGCAGCCTCTTTCGAAACACTACATTTTAAGGACAGTTTTTATACCCCTTCTCTCTCATCCTTCCCAGTCTTCTGCCAAGTAACCCCGGCAAAAAAAACCCATCAATGACTGCTTATTCAGTGGGTCATGGCATAGCACTGCAGGTGAACCCGCCCCCCCTTTCTCACTCCCCCAACCTGCCACTGCCCTAAGGGGACCGCCTTCTCGTCAGAGCAGCAAAGCAACACAACCATGCAGCCCCCAGAGAATGAGGGCTTGCGAGGCGCATCTGGCAGGTGGAAGGAAGGAGATGCTGGGAACAGACACCTGGTGGGGATGCTATTTCACGCCCCTCCTCCCTGGCAGTGGGCGTTTGCTCCTGGATAAAGTAAGTTCCGGGGAGAGGCTAGCATGCACACTCTGGTTCTGCCCACCCCGCCCTCTTGCCATCTTCCAAGGCTCAGTATGCCAGCTAGGTTCACCCTTTCAGAGCCTCTGGAGAGCTGGCATGGGTGCCAGCGCCAACTCCAGCCAGCTGCACACTGCCATGGATAATAAGTCGATTCAGAGGGCTTTTTCCTAGGTTTGCGGCTGAGCAAAAATTTACCGGACCTCAGCCCAGAGCCACGTGTTGCTCTCCCGGACCCAAGAGGGCTGTGGGAACAGCCCTGGTGGAGGGAGGGGGCTTCCGTCCCATTCTGCTCATCGTTATTTTTCATTTTTTAAAAACGGATGGTGGCTCTCCCAACTCTGCCCTTCCTTCCTTTTTTATATATAATTTTATTTAAAATTTTAAGGAATAAAAGCTAATAGAAACTTATACAGAGTAAGAAAAAGAAAAAAATCAAAGAGAGCTAAAAGTGCAAAAGCAAAGAAAGAAAAAGGAGACAAAGCAGTAGCTTCCGATCTTCTTTACAGCCGTTATAAGTACCATTATAAATTTACCTCTTGCTCAAGATAACTTTTCTTTCTATACTCTATCCTGCCTAATCATCAAATCCATACATCATAAGTTCATTGCTCTTTCTGTTTCACGCAAAAATCTATAAGGGGTTTCCGGTCAGCAATAAACATCGATATTGTCTTTTCTCTGATCAAGGAAGTCGATTTAGCCATCTCTGCAAGTTCCGTCATCTTCACCAACCATTCCTCCGTTGTGGCTAGTACCGAATCTTTCCATCTCTGTGCATAGAATAACCTCGCTGCGGTTATCCAACTCTGCCCTTCCTTCCTGACGCATTAATTAAAGGGCAAAGCTTTTTTTTTTTTAAACATACATCCCAGCCCAGGGGATTTGACTCTACCACCTGCTTGAACGGGCTGGAACCTCTGAGGAAGCAGTTTCCACATTCGTATCTGGCCAGGCTAACCAAGATAGACTCCCCCTCAATGGCCAGGGATGGTAACGGGGTTGTTAAGGGCGGCTATCTTGACACAGAAGTCGGCAGCCCCCTAATAAACCCTTTTGGGCTTTGAACACATCGCCCCCCCATCCACAACAGCCCTGCCTTGGCCCCAAGAATATGGGTTCCATTCCGCCCAGTCTGCTTTGCGAGTAGAATTTATTTCTGCATCATAAAATAAAGATCAGGCTGGGAGGACATCCTAAGGTCCCTCACTGTGGATCGATGCAACTCTGCATAACAGGAACTTTGATAAAAATAATGGCAAAGTCGTCATCGGATTGCAATAATGGAAGGAAGAGGAGAAAGGGGAAGGAGCAAAGTGGTTTACAGACCGCCTTAAAAAAAAGAAATAGCAATGTTCTATTCTGTCCAGGGGCAATGAAAGCTGTAAAGGTAGTCCTCGCTTAACAACCATTCATTTAGTGACGGTTCGGACTTACGATGGTGCTTAAAAACCCGACTTATGATCGGTCCTCACGATTCAGGTGCTTGGCAACCGGTTCACATATACGAATATTGCAGCATCCCACGGTCACATGATTACCATTTTCGACCTTCCCAGCAAGCAAAATCAACGGGGAACAACCGCATGATTCGCTTAACGACTGCCACAAAAAAGGTCGTAAAATCGGGTCGGATTCACTTAATGACCGCTTCGCTTAGCAACTGAAATTCCGGTCCCAATTGTGATCGTTAAGTGAGGACTACCTGTAGTTCAAATCTAAAGGTAGATTTAGTGAAGCAAAGTGTTTGCTATATAGAACCACCCCCATTATCATGATAAAATGTTTTGACGGATCCTTTGAACTGTTTCATAATGGGCTTGGGAAGGACACTTTCAATTCTCAATTCTTTGTTTAGGCAGGATATTCCTCCCCTGTTTCCTCTTTCCTCCCTTGTTTCAAAGTACGTGGCTGTTCTCTCACCTCTTGTTATCCAGAATCTCAGGATGGGCGGACTGCAGATGAAGGAAGAAGCTAGAGCTAATGTACCTCATTATCAAACGTGGGCGTTCACTGAAATTCATGCAGGCGATATTGCCAACATAAAAAAAACAACCCAATTCCTTCCCCAATGGAGCTCCCTTTCTCCATTCTTGCCACAATCTAGCTTTGCGGACCAGGATATGTATCCCAACGCTGCAACGGGCCTTTGAAATGAAAGTAGTAATTTCCTTTACTTTGGATGGGGAACCTCCTGGCTGGTCCTCCTGAGGATACTAAGCAATTCTCCACAGTTTTGGCAACCCTAGATTTGCCTCTGCCTAATGCAATTGCCTGCAAGGAGGAAAAGTCTCAATTCAAAGGCTGGGTGCCTGAAACCAACTCCCGGGTGCCTCCCTCCATTCCTGAATGACTATCAGCTCCTTCTTAGCCTCAACTCAGGGACCAGACCTGCCAAATTGGGCCCTATTTCTTGATGGGGGGGGAAACAGGACTTCCCTTCCCTCCCCCTTAGGAGTTATCCAAGGATGCAATTTAAAGGCTGCCCTTCACTCCCATTTGAGCCCAATTAAAGGGGAGGCGGTTCCCCCCCATAATGAGGGGCAGATGCTCTTCAGACCTTTGCCATCTGCCACCCCCCCATTGCTAATCAGAAGAGGCAAGGAGCACTGCAATCCAGTTCAGCCCAAACAAAGGCCCCTTGACCACCCGCTGGGATCCTCTGCAACATCTTTGTATCTGTGTGGATTTGCTTGAGCAGAAAGATAAATACATGCACCATGTATGTGCATGGGGTGTTTGGGGGGGGGAGGGGGCTCTTTCAGACCAATCCTCCAAAACAGTTACCTCCCCAATCCTGGGCCGAATTAAATCTCTGCATTCTACTGGAGAGACCCAGATCAATCCCCGCTCCTCGAAGTTCTTAAATTATTTTGCATTGTTTGATACTTCAGCATAGCAAAGAAACCCAAAGTAATTTAATGCAGCTGAGAGTAGGATTCACACTCAACCATAAATTCACATTGTCCCTATTATAGGCAACCGCATAGAACAAAAGGAGAGAAGTAAAGGAGGGGGGGAATCTTCCTTGCCCTATGGGGGGAATGGGTGAAAAGGAGTCCACCCCACTGTCCCAAACTCCATGTTCAAATAGGCATGCTTGCGCCTAGACTGCATTTATGGGTAATACAAATCCCAGGTTTGATTGAACCCAGAATGAATCCTGTTGACCAATTTATTGGGGATGCCTTTTGGGAAGAAAAAAAACCAACTCAAACTCAGTAATCCTAGGAATGCCCAACACCATCCTTCCAGTTTCCAGATTTGTCTCTAATTAAAACTGGGAACCGAACTTTTTGTTTTTCCTTTTATGGTGGAGAAAAGGGGGAGATGTAGCCAGAGAAATACATTTCCCATCTGCACACCCAGAGACCATACCATAACTGTTAAGGCATGCACGCATCCCTCCGTAAGACGAACCCAATGAAAATGGTAGTCTTGGTTCTGGAAAGAGATCCTACTGCAAAGAACAACTCAATGATTACTACTGGAGGTGGCTGAGTAGGGAGCAGGGAAGTTTCTGCAATTTATTCCTCTTTTTCTCCAGCTGGAGAGAAAAGGACACAGGGGGCCCCTCCACTTTTTAAGAAAAAGATGCAACAAATTCAAAAAGACGACAAATTCTTTTCCACCTTTATGTCTACAGATGTGTTGGAACTACAACACTCAGAATTCCTGGCCAAGATGGAGCATCCACAGGGTGAAGATGTCATTGGGTACACGTATTCTGACTGATGGCCCTGTACCAACTTTTGCCGGTGGCTTCACCGCTAAGAGGCGATGAATCTGAAGGACAGATTGGGAAAGACTGGCAGGGCTGTAAAGGGAGGGTGTCAAGAGGCAAGACAGATCTGATTTCTAGGAGAAGAGAAGGAAAATGTTACATGTTATGGTTCTCAGGGGTTTGCATGCAAAGATACCTGAAAGAAGAACCACTGTCCTGTCCTATCTTCTGTGGAAGAGTGAACCAGAGGAAAAATAGCAGAACTGGGAGCTGAGTCCCTCAGTGTTTCTCAACCTTGGCAACTTGAAGAGGTGTGGACTTCAACTCCCAGAATTCCACACATCTTCAAGCTGCCATGGTTGAGAAACACTGCTCTAATCTCATCCAGCTGATCTTCTCCAGCTTTCACTGCCCCATGGAACAGCAGGCCCTAATGGGTGGCTGATCAGGATCACACCAAGGATGGGAATCCTCCACCCCAAGTCCAGTTCACCTCTCTAGAGCACTTATTCCTTAAATCTATTTTCCAGTTTAAGGTCAGTCAAATCATGTGGCCCATCACACCAGCAATGGACTGCAGCAGCGAGGTCTTGAGCCAACCACGGTCAGCAAGACTAGGAGATCTTCCTCCTCCTTGGAACTTCCACCACTTTTGTCCAAACAGCGTCCTCCAGAGAAGCAGCCCAGCCAGGAAGCACCATCATGCCACAAAGCTCCTACTCACACACGTCCATCAATGGCCGAGCCCAACCCTACAGGAGATGCCACCAAGGTGGGGCACACGGTCAGCCAACAAGGATGGGGGCTCCTCGAGCAAGGCAGAAAATCAGGTAAGGGTGATCATGCCTTAGATTTCATAAGCTACCACCCTTTCTTTAAAAAGGGCTTCTCCCAAGCAAAACAAACCCAAACCTTTTTTTAAAGGTTGGAAAATCCCAAATTCAAGCCTGCTGTGGGAAATTATTCTCCTCCCCTCCCCACTGCTGGAAAAATCTTTCCCCATTACCCAGGAAGGCAGCTGCAAACTGGGTCTCCGCTTGTAACAGCTGTCCCTTTCTCCGCCCCATGCAACCAGCTGCCCCATGGCACCCCACATCTGGTTTTCCAGAGTGACAAAGGATTGAAACAGGAGCCTCCTTCCCTCCCCCCCCCCCCCCCCCGCCACGGGGCTCTAACATCACAATCCTGCCCTTGTTCTCCCAGCCTCGCCTCCCTCCCTCCTTGCAGCAGGACAAATATTTAACATCTGCCAAAAAAATCTAAGAATCCAATTGCTATCGGAGTGGGGGCAGAGGGGGGGGGGTTGGCTGGCGTCGAGGGGAGTCCCCTCACCTCAGAAATCCCACTGGGAGGGTGGGATGAGCTGATCCGCAGCTGCAATCGCAACTATTAAAGCGGGGTGGGGGTGGGGTGGGGGAGAGAAAGCTAGATTTTGCTTTTGCTAGCCTGGAAATTCGCTAAAGTAAAAGCTTCAGACTGGTTCCAGCCTGAATTGCTTGCGGAGAGGAGCGCCCCCACGCCTAGCACCCTTTGCACCCCCCCCCCCAGACAAATCAATTGGAGCCCAGCTTGCAGCTAAGAATAAAGCTGCCAAGCACCCATTCCTTCGGAAGGGGGGTGCACGCACCGCCCGCTACATCTGTTGATGTGGGCCCCCTCTTCCCCTGCTCCCCATTTTCCCTGGCCAACCCAGTTGGAAGAGTGGGATGTGGGGGGGAGAAGGGAAATGAGCCCATTCTATTGAGCTCGGAAAAGATGCTCCCAAAGGATGCGACCACACCCAAATCTGGCGCATCTGCGTTCCCCTCCGTGCCCACTTTCTGCACACAGCCACACGTCCACAAATCTGGCCTTAAAAAGGTGACCACCCCTCCATGATTCTGAAGGATGTCCCACCGTTCCACGGTTCCTCTGCCCAGAACATCTTATTCACAAAGGCTGCCCCCTCTAACAGTGTCCCTCGCTTCTGCAGCAGCCTGCATTAAAATGCCACCTAACCGTTGCTCCCTTTCTATCTTCTTGCATCCCCGTTGGCCAGCTGTACCCAGGAGAGAGGGTGGCTCCGTCTAGGTATTGTGCCCAATCTAGAAATAGCAGCTACGGTTAGCATATCTCACTAGCCATAATATGGGCTTCATATCTCACTAGCCATAATATGGGCTTCATATCTCACTAGCCATAATATGGGCTTGCTCGTTTTTGAAGTAGCTCTTCGTGGTTGAGCTGGGTCTTTTCCAACTGGAGACGGAGACGCTGAGGATTAAAGCCTCTCTAGTTAAAGAGATTTATAGCCTCCCTCCCATTCAGGAGCTCAAGGCAGCCTATAGGGCGCTCCCTGTTTTCCCCACAACACCCCCCCTGTGAGGTAGGCTGGGCCGAGAGCATGAGACTGGCCAACATCATCTAGAGGGCCTCTCCTCCTGTTGTTGTTTATTCGTTCAGTCGTTTCCGACTCTTCGTGACTTCATGGACCAGTCCACGCCAGAGCTTTCTGTCGGCCGTCACCATCCCCAGCTCCCCCATGGTTGAGTCCGTCACCTCCAGAATATCATCCATCCATCTTGCCCTTGGTCGGCCCCTCTTCCTTTGGCCTTCCACTTTTCTCTCCTCCTAGCCCAAGACTTTCCCCACCCCACCACAATGATGTATACATTCCGCACTCAGTCCTTGTACTCTGCTTCCTTCCTCATCCCTGGCTTCTGAGCACACTGCTAATCCTAAAGATTAGGAACTTGATCCTCTCCAGTCCTGGGATTGCAATTCCCAGCCAACCACAAGGGAAGGGAAGCTCCGTCCTGAGGCATAGTGCAAAGAGAGCATTTTTACTGGGGATGTACCGCGTCACAGCTGGCCTTCTGCACTCACACAGGGGGGATCCCTAAATCTGTTTCAGAGACTAGACATTTTTGCCCTCTGACATGGCTCAGTTGTTTTTCCAAGCACAAGGACAGCCCACGAGAGTCCCAATCTGCACGCTGAGTGTGCACACGGGGGCACACTCAGCCCACTTCTACAGCGAGCCATATTCCACACCCGCAGGGCACCACCACGGGAAACCTTGGCTTTGCAGAACAGAGCAGGTCTCTGGCTTCCAAAGGTTAGAGCAGAATATGCCAAAAGAAGGGGAGAACCATCAAACCTCTCTTTGAATTAATTAACACCGGCCACACTGCAACCTAAGCTAGAAGCTGACCCCTTGCGCAACTAAAATTTACAGAAATAATCCAGGGGTGGTTTCAATTTTAATAGAAGGGCACAGACAGACAGTTTTCTTTACACCTTTACATGGATGATGGTGGGGAGGCTGAGAAAATCGATGAATTTATTCAATTGCCATTTAGATGTACCCCTCTCCCCCTTTTTTTATGCAAAAAGACAGACTAGAGCGTTGGTGGAAAGGTTTGCATTATAAAATTAACCGCCTTTGATCTTCTGTGGAGTCAGCTTTAGGAGAAACTGTTGAGGTTTTTCCAGAGCTATATATAAAAAAAAAAAAGCTAAAAAGCAACAGTTGGTTTATAGCCTGCCAGGAAAAAAAAAAAGGAGAAGGAAAAAAACAAATCCAAAGAGATTTTTTGGGGAAAAAAAATAGACCGCTAATGCTGCAACTGCCTGTCCCAAATTTAGAACCGAGACGCAAGGCTTTTTAACCCCAAAGCTTTAGTTCAGGTTTTATCTTCTGCAAAAGAAAAAAACTGGACCTTTCACAAGGAATGTTTTACCTTGAAGTCCTCCGCAAGAGGCCAAGGGGTTGGGGCATTTATCCAAAAGGGCAAGCAGCGGCCCCTTCTCCAGGCCCTGCACCAACCCAAAAGAGGGGGGTGGGGGACTTGGGACACCACTGTGCAAAGGTGTCACAAAGGAAGAAAAGTACAAAGCAGAGCAAGGAAAAGGGCAGGGAAGAGGGGCCGTCACACCCAGCTGTCATCTTTATTCTCCCCAAGGCAAGACAAACCAACAGATTCTCCCGCTTCTTGTCCTCCTCCTGGCTCCCCAAACGGGGTACTGCACCCACATTTTGGCAAGCGCATGCCCAGGGCTAAGGCTTTTTTATTTTTCCATCCCAACATCCCACCGCCCTCTCCAGTCAGCCTGAAAGGTTTGGGATTAGGGGATTGGATTTGGCAGTTCAAAGCAGGGAGGGAAGGAAATCAGCAGCTCAGACTGGATTTAACCACCAATGTTCGAGGGAGGAGCTTGGGGGGGGGGAGGAGTGGGGGGATGGTAAAAGATGGAGGAATGGGGGGTGGGTGGGAGGAAGCAAGTTGTGAAAGGAGGCTAGAAGAGGGGCCGCTGGCCGATTCCTCCTTGGTGGGGCAGCCCCCCCCCCCATGCCTCTTTCAAAGAAGGGTTCCCCCCTTACTGCTCTTCTGCCTCCTTCACAAGGCCAGGCCTTCCCCTTCCCCTTCCCCTTCCCTGCCTCCTCTTGTCTTCTTAGGGCAGATTGATTAAAAGGGGGCAGACTTTCCAGGAAGAGGCACAACGAGGGCCATGGAAGGGGGCTGGGGTGGGGGCTCCATGCACCCCCTCGCTCCTGTTGTTCACCGGATGAGTCTCCATTTTGAGAAGGGAGACAAAGACCTCCACTGGAACAATGTCCCGGGCCCCCTAACTCAGACAAGGCAATTCTTTCCTCCCCCATGCACACCCCTATCCCTCCATGGGCCCCACACAAAACCGGGGATTAAAGACTCCACGGGAGCTCCAGGTTTCTACCCATGAGGGGGGCAGCTCCCCAAGAAACATTTTCATCTGGCCACGGGGACCATCAGCGGTGCCTACAGGTGGGCAAGTTGATTTCAGAGAGCTCACCTGCCCTCACCACGGAAGAGAAGCACCTGCGACTTTCAGGCTTCTCTCAACGCCTCGGTGGGGGGAGAAAGCCCACTCACCCCCCCACACACCCTGTTCTCTCTCCCTGGGCTCAGATTGTACGGCTTAAACAGGAGCCTTCCCAAACCCTGGAAGCATCTTGCTCTGGGGGATCCTGGCCAGCCCCATCGGGCAAACGGGGGGATTCCTCCAGCGGGAGCCAGCCTCTCCCCCCCATCCCCGATGCTTCTGCCGGCGCCCCTGCCTGCGAAGTCCCAGCCGCCCAGCACAGCAGAGGGAAGAGGGCCGAAAGTCCGGGGGAAGACAAAGAGCGAGGGAGCCGCCCCCTCCCCCTCCCCCCTGGGCGGGCCAAGGCCTTGGCCGGAGCCCCCCGCCCGCCCTCCCGCCCTCCCGCCAGCCTCGAGCCGGCGCGGCTGGCGGGGGCGACCCCGGCCGGGAAGGGCCTACCTTGGCGGGTGGAGACGTTCCTCTCGTTGGCGGCGCGCAGGACCACCTGCGGGCAGCTCTGCTCCAGCACGAAGAGCTCGTCCTTGCCCACCCTGGCGGCCTTGCCGGCCTTGAGCGTGCCGCTGGGGCCGGAGGGGGCCAGGTAGCGGCCCTGCCAGTCGCGGAAGGCCACCTTGCCGGCGCGGAACTCCAGCGTGTACTCGGCGCCCGGCTCGGCCCGGCCGACCAGCTGCCCGTCGTGGCGCAGCAGGCGGTGGTCGCGCGTCTGCAGCCGGTAGCGGCCCTCGTGGAAGAGCAGCGTGATGAGCGCGTCCACGCCCCAGGGCACGTCGCGGGCCACGGCCAGCTCCTCGCCGGCCGCGCCCAGCTGGGCGTAGCGCTTGCGGCTGAGGCTGAAGAGATGGAGCTGCGGGTGCAGGGCCAGGTGGACGCGCCACTTCTCGGCGCCGGAGACGCCCTGCGCGAAGCACGAGAGCCGGTCCTCGGTGCCGCCGAAGAAGCGCCGGTGCGGCTCCGACTGCAGCGACCAGCGCCCGTCGTCGTGCGCCACGATGACGAAGCGGCAGTCGGCCGAGGGCGCCTCGCTCTCGCAGCTCACCTGCCCGTCCTTGTCGGCCGCCAGGTAGCGGCCCAGGTGGCTCCGGAGGAAGACCACGCTCGAGTCGTCGCCGTTCTGCTCCAGCGTCCAGATCTGCTTCTTCTTCAGGCTGGGCGCCGACGCGTTGAGCTTGAAGCCGAAAGCCTCGGCCGTCAGGTACTTGTTCCCGCAGTTGATCAGCCCGAACTGGATCGGGAGCGACTCCGACGACGTCCCGTTGGCCGTCATGGCGAGGAGGCGGCGGCTGCGGCTGCTGCTGCTGCTGCTCAAGGCGCGGCGAGGCTGGCTGGCTGGGCTCGGCTCCTTCCCGCCCGCTCCTTTGTTCGGCTGCCGAGGGCCACGCTGCCGGGCTCGACTGGCTGGCTGGGCTCCCCGCGCTCCGCAACGCCCCGCTGCAGCTCGGCGAGAGGCGCGGGTGATGTCAGGACCCGGCTATATGGCGAGGAGGGGGCGCGGCTGCCCGGGCGCTGCCAATTGAGGCTCGGCGCGCGCGAGGGGGCGGAGCTCTCCCGGGGAGGGGGCGCGCCGCGGCCGCCTCCCCCGGCCCGCAGGCGGGCGGCGGGAGGAGCGAGGAGCGGGCGGCCCCCCCTCTGCCCCCCCGCAGCCGGGCTGGGGGCTCCGGAGGGGCGGGGCTCTTCGGGCCGCCCTTGCCAGAGGAAGCGGGGTCGCCGGCCCGGTTCTTGGGAAGGGGGGACGGACTACAGCGGCCAGCATCCCCGGACGCTGGGCAATCCGGGAGTGGGAGGCCGGGATCTCGGGGGAGGCTCGGGCCCAGGGTCTCGCTGCCCGCGAGGGGCGGTGAGGGCTGGAGGTCCCCAGCCAAGCGGCCCGCCCTGTTCCCCGGGGACCTTCCCCGAACCGGGGGGCCCTTGTCCTGCTCCGCCGCCCTGCCTTGTGGAACCCCCCTGGCTGCAGCAAACGTTGCCCTGCTGATGTTCACCCCCCTCCCCCCCATTCCGGGACTTGGATTTGGCCCCCCCAGGCCAGCCCAGCAGTGCCTCTGTTTGCACCTCCTAAATCACCCCACCCCTCATTTCAGGCTGCCTTGCTTGGTCTCAAAAAGAGGTAAGGAGGGTTGGATTCGGTTGGCACTTGGACAGAACACCACCCGGAGATCTCGGGTCTGGATGCTAAAAAAAGAGGCATGTCCTGGATGATGCATCCCTGCAGTCACCAGACTTCACCTTTCCAGGTGTAGCCAAGGAAATTGCCCGGGTGTAAAAGCTAAGGTGGTCCAGTTTAGGCACTGGATTAGAGGTTGGGTTTGAAAAGTGGGGAGGTCTCCTGGCCCACAAGCAGCTGCTGCACATCTGGGTTTGAAGAGGAGCCTATATCCGAGGCCGTGTCCGAACCTCTCCTGAAACCAAAATGTTCAAATTCTCATTGAACTTGGTTCACCGGTAAAGCTAACCTGGGCAGGTTCACAGTCCTGTTGAGCCAGCAGTAGAAGCCCTTTGGTGTAATCCCAGCTGGTGAGTTTGTCAGCTGGGAACATTAAGCTAGGGGTGCCAACTTTCTTCGGGGCTCAGCTCCTGTGCATTTAATGGCTCTGCCTTCTGGGGATAACAGCTTCGCTCTAGGCTGGGAATGGTTTCATCTGCTAAAAGCTAGAGAGGAACACTGTTTTGTTTCCTGCATTAGTTGCGTGATCATTGTTAGCATTAATGAAGGCTGCGTCACTTAATACTCTAGACCAGTGTTTCTCAGCCTTGGCATCTTTAAGACACGTGGACTTCAACTCCCAGAATTCCCCGGAATGCTGCTCTAGAGAGCCCCTCAGGCACTTGGCAACCGATTCACGTTTACAACCGTCGCAGTGATCACGTGACCGCCATTTTCAACCTTCCCAGGCAGCTTCCGGCAAGCAAAATCAATGGGGAACTGCATGATTTGCTTTACGACCGCTGCAAAAAAAAGTCACAATATTGGGTCGGATTCACTCAGCATGGCTGGCTGGGGAATTCTGGGAGTTGAAGTCCACCCATCTTAAAGTTGCCGAGGTTGAAAAACACTGGCCGAGGCTAAAATATAATTGTCTAGTTTCTGGTGTAGTGCATTGCGAAACTTCAGCCAACTTGATCAATTCAATAGCGGTTAAGGAAACCAGGGCTTAGTGTGTTGTGTGAATGCAGTCCCTGTCTAATCCTCTTCTCCCTCCCTCCCTCCCTCATCCAGCAAACTGAACTCCGCTATGGTTTCTGTTCCCTAAATCCACTGGATTCCTGGCAACCTGCCTAGTCCAACTTGTTTATTGCTCCAAGCTTTAAAAAAATTCCCGAGGAAAAATTAGGAAAGGATGTCCCGTGAAAGTGAGCCTGCGGAGAAAAACGCTTTGGAATCGCTGGATCGCTTTGGCTGAACGATTTGCGGCGCCGAGGTGCTTAGACTGCCAACCTCCTGGAAGAAGGATGCCGACTCTCAAGCAAACTGTGATCTGGAAACCAAACTGTGTCTTTGTTTGTTCGAAGCCAGTTGTTTTAAAAACACCCTGAGGAAGCCCAACTCAAATATGAAAGAGGCCCGCGTGTTTGAAGCACAACATTGCAAGGTAAAAGGTAAAGGTTCCCCCCACGCATTTGTGCAGTCGTGTCCAACTCTAGGGGCCGGTGCTCATCTCCGCTTGTTAGCCGAAGAGCCAGCGTTGTCCGAAGACGCTTCCAGGTCACGTGGCCGGCATGACACGCGTGGAACGCTGTTACCTACCCACCGAAGTGGTACCTATTCATCTACTTGCATTTGCATGCTTTCGAATTGCTAGGTTGGCAAGAGCTGGAGTAGTGCAGGAGCTCACTCCATCACGCGGGGCTAGGGATTCGAACCTCCGAACTTGCGATCTTCCGATCGACAAGCCTGGTGTCTTACCCGCTGAGCCACCACGCCCATATATTAAATATAATATAAAAATATAACATAAAAAGACTCAACCACTAAACTCCAAATCTTAAAAATAAAATCTTTTATCTTCTGCTGAGAGAGAAGTTTCATTTCCTGATTTGCTCCCTGAGGGGGGGGGGGGACAGGGAATCCCACACTGCAGGGAAGATGTGCGTTCCCCCCCACCCCGGGGATCAGATGAGGTCAGGCAAAGCAGCGAACAGAATCCAGACTCTGGATCCCGCAGTGCAGAAAGGGTCTCTGGGAGAGGGTGGGCTTTACATAGGGGAGCTGCAGCAAAATGGTGTAGCATGGAGGGCTTTGCTTCAGGCTGCCAGCCAGGCCCTACTTCTGGGTCCTTCATTGCAGGGGTACCCAACCTTTTTGGCACCAGGGACCGGTCGTGGAAGACAATTTTTCCACGGACCGGGGGGCGGGGTTTGCAGGCGGGAGCCAATCGTGTGGACGGGGGGCGGGGTTTGCAGGCGGGAGCCAATCGCGCAGACCACCACCACTCACCTGCTGTGCGGCCCACTTCCTAACAGTGGGCCGCGGCCCACAGGTTGGGGACCCCTGCTTCATTGCGTTTCCCCTCCTGATCTTCTCTTCTCCCCGCTCCATAGCCCCCGAGGACGCTCCATCCTCATGGGGCACTTCTAGGGGGAAATACTATGTATTTTGGGGGGTGGTTCATGTGCCCCCTTTTTCATTGCATGGATGATATAGGCTGGGATCGCATGTGTGGCTGTGGATCTGGCCACCATTGGCTGGGTTCACCCAGCAGGCTAACCTATAAACCCTGATTTGCAAACCACACCACCTGGATACCTGCTGCAGGTTGAACTGAAGCAAAGGCAGGTATCCAAGAGAAGAGAATCTCTGTAGCTCAGGGTTGGACTACGGAGTCCCTGGTGCTCTCTGAGCTGGGTGGTTTGCTGGCAGACATTTCATGACCCGACTAGGGAACATCATCAGTGCTGATGAGTGTGGGTTTTGCTCCCTGTTTACATACGGTACTTTGCCCTGCCAGTGTTGGTTGGGGTGTGGTTTTCTCCTTGGTAGTTCCTTGATTAGAGTATTGTTTCCTGCTTGATTTTTTTGTCTGTCGGATTATCTCTGGTAGTTCCTTGATTAGGGCATTTTTTCTGCTTGATTGTTTGTCTCCTTGGTAGTTCCTTGATTAGGGCATTTTTTCTGCTTGATTGTTTGTCTCCTTGGTAGTTCCTTGATTAGGGCATTTTTTCTGCTTGATTGTTTGTCTGGTGTTAATCCCTGCTTATCTGGGTGTAGGCTGCTGGAGAGGATGTGTTCTGGTCTTTTGTTTCCTTCATAGCTTTTTTATTGTCTCTTATGAATGAGGAACACCATTCTAGATACATTTCCCCATCTGCAAAAGCAGACAGACCATGACTCTCTAGAACAGTGTTCCTCAACCTTGGGAACTTTAAGATGCGTGGACTTCAACTCCCAGAATTCCCCAGCCAGCAAGTCCACGCATCTTAAAGTTCCCAAGGTTGAGAAACACTGCTCTAGGAGAAAAATAAACACACGAAGAACAGATCCAAGAAGCCTGACGCTCTGTGGAAGTGACTTCCCGGGTCATGCAATTTGTCTGGGTCTAGCAGTATCCACAAGATCATCACCCTTCCCCAGATTCAGTGCTGGCTAAAAGGAATCGGGACCTTATCCCCTCCCATCCCTCCTGTTTATCCACCCTGCGGCCATTCAGCCTGGACTTCTCTTGGCAATGTTTGGCTCCCCTTATCTCTGGTCCCAGCTGGAGAATGCTTTGTAATGGGGGGGGGGGGGAACCTCATTTGTCAGTTTTCAGGCCTGCCTTCTTCATCCCCTTGTTCTCTGCCTCCCACCATCATTTTCCTCCCTCTGGCCCTGCCCCGCTGGCTGGCGTTTGACTCACAAAGCCAAGGAGCTGAGTGTGCAGTGGGTGCTCGCCCAAGGCCCCAACCAGGGGCAGCTGCAGAAAACCCTCGTGCGAGAGGGGGGGTGCCCAGGCTCGTCCCCCCCCCAATGGAAAGCTGGGTGAGTTCAGGGGTTGTAAAATGCTAGCCTGCTGCAAGGAAAGGAAGTGGAAAATTCCAGAGAGGGGGAAAATGCATCTTGCAGAACCTGCTTCTTTTCGTTCTGCCTCCTTCCTCTTTCGGAATCCTTTTAAACCCAGAAAAGCAGCGTTTCCCTTCAACCGTCTTGGTTCTCGTTGAAACACCGTGCCTGTTTTGCCTTTTGGGGTCGTGGATGCTTGGCTGGAAATTTTGTAAGCAAGAGCTTCAGGACAGGCTCAATGCAAGCAACAGCTTTGCAGATGGGAACTCTGGCTGTGCTCAGAGGCACTCTTGCTGTCCAAGTCATTTTTCTGAGCCCTCAAACTGTGGGCAAAGGTCCTCCTGGGGAGCATTGCTTTCCCCACGTGAAGTGAAACACAATTCAGGCAGCAATTCTGGGCACATTGGCCTGAAACAGCATCCTTTTCCCACGCCAGAGAAGTCCTTTCTGTAGCTAGTTGGCCCCCATCTTTTGGAGGCCTTTTCTGAGATGAAAAACAAGCAAAATGAAATTCAGCCTGAGCATCAATCCAGCTTGAACCGCACAACAAAAAAGTCTTTCCAGGGCTAAGATGGATGTCTCATGTCCTGAAGTGACTCGAGATCTCAACAGGAATTTTGAGCGCTTAGGGTTGCTTAGGATTTGCTGAAAAGCTTGTGAGCTGAATTGGCTGGCTGGCTGGCTGGCTGGCTGGCTGCTTGGTTTTTTCAGGGCAGTCCAAAAAAATAACCACATCCCGGTATAGAAGCTGGGGAAGGAAAACTATGTAAAAATGATATGTCAGGACGGGAAAAAAATACATGGAGTTCATCCATTGGTTCCCTCTGCCTCTTCCTTCTCTGTATTCGGAACCGGTTGAGGTCTCCAACACCCCCCCCTTCTCTGCTGCCCTTGCACAGATTTCCCCCCTCCCTCCTTGCCTGCAGGTCACATCCTTGCTCCAAGCAAACCGGAGGAGCGCAGAAGAAGAGGACGGAGGGAAGCTGCAGAGCTGTCCTTTCTTCCCCAGTCCTGCTTGAAAGCAAAAAAAGCCCACTTCAAGCATGGGGTGCGCTCATGCTGCAGTTCAAGCGAAGATGGGCTGGCTGTTAAAAATGGAAGAACGTTCCCCAGGAAGTCCTCACAGCCCTGACGCTGCTGTCTTTTACGAAAGCTTTAAATTACCAAAGCTTTAAAAAGTTGGCTTTTCCTGCAGGCCCTAGAGCTTTGGGAACCCATATTCAATACCAAATACAGGTAGTCTTTGCTTAACAACCATTTGTTTAGTGACAGTTTGGACTTACGACAGCACTAGAAAAAACCAACTTCCTCGCACTTACGACTGTCACAGCATCCCTGTGGTCACTCAGGCACTTTGCAACCGGTTCACATTTACAACCATCGCAGTGTCCCGTGGTCATGTGATTGCCATTTTCAACCTTCCCAGGTGGCTTCCGACAAGCTAAATCAATGGGGAACTGCATGACTCGCTTAACGACCACGTTTTTCGCTTAATGACCACTGCAAAAACGGTCATAATATCGGGTCAGATTCACTCAGCGTGGCTGGCTGGGAAATTCTGGGTGTTGAAGTCCACACATATTAAAGTTGCCAAGGTTGAGAAACCCTGTTCTAGAATGAGATTTGGCAAGAAGAAACAAATCAAATTCAAGTACAGAGTGAAGAAAGTGAGAGTTCAAATAATTTGAATTATTATTTGATGTTTATTATATATAATGATCAAATTATATATTATAAAATTATAATTATATATAAACAAATATAATTATTTGAATTATAGATATATAAAGGAGAGCCAGTTTGGTCTAGTGGTGAAGGCACCAGGCTAGAAACCAGGAGATTCAGAGTTCTAGTCCCGCCTTAGGCATGAAAGCCGGCTGGGTGACCTTGGGCCAGTCCCTGTCTCTCAGCCCTAGGAAGGAGCCAATGGCAAACCAGGAGACGGGGAGTTCTAGTCCCGCCTTAGGCACGAAAGCCGGCTGGGGGACCTCTCAGCCCAACCCACCGCACAGGGTTGTTGTGGGGAAAAGAGGAGGAAGGAGTATTAGGTATGTTCCCCGCCTTGAGTTATTTATAAAGATAATAAAGGAAGGGATAAAAAAAATCTTTAAAAAATTCTCCTGCTCTCCCCCTCCCCAAAAGTTTGGACATTTGGTTTCGTGGATTCATCAGAAAGGGGAGAAGCTGGGACCTCAACTTGGTATTTCTGTTGGTGGGAGGGGTGTGTGGTTTGTAGCAAGTTTTAGAAGCAGCTGAGAGGATTGGAATGGACCTCAGAAATCTTGCCTCTGCAAGGAATGTTGTTTCCCAACAGCAAAAAAACAAGGACAATCGGAGTACAAGAGATTAGTGTCTTTTTCTCTCTCTCCACCCACCCACCCCCAACGCACGGTGATATGCAGCTAAATCCAGCTGCCAGTGAGAGAAACAGGAAGGGGAACCTCCCAAGATGGGGAGACGGTGGAGGAGAAGGGAGTGAAAGCCGAAACCAGCTCGCCCCCCCCCTTTAATGGCTGGCTGGTTGGGCTGCGTTGGGAACTCAAGCTGACCAGGGTCGATACCAAGTGCTCCCAAGGAGAGGTGACTCCGTCCCTCCATGCCCCTGCCAGAAACCCGCAACTAGCTGGGGGCTGTGCGGTGGCCTTCAAGGACAGCAAGCAAGATTGCCCAGTTGCCAGAAGCAAATATTTGCGTGGTGATTCACAGACGTGGGGCACGCAAAGGTTGTCACTGAGGACAACAAAGCTCCACAGTGGGACTATCCAACAGCATAGTCCTGTGGACTGCCCTCGCTCCCCACCAGCGTGGCCTCCCACATCTCCGGAGGCCACCAGCCTGAAGCAGGAGGGGGGGGGAAACCATCACCCAGTGCAGGGCCCATCGATGGAGGGTGGATTGATGTGGACTAAGATTTATGGAGATTCCAACAGAGCTGGAGTGGAGAAGATGGAGAAGGTCATTATAAGGGCAGGAGGCCAGGATGGAACCGGCCAAGAGGCTGGCAGAGGAGCCTCCACGTGCGGGATATGAAGGCCAGCCACCCAGTGTCCTGTTTCTGGCGATGGAGGAACTATAAAGCCGCGCTGGCTGCTGGCCCCCGTCCTCCATTTTCCTCTCTCATTCCATCGTGTTCCCAATATCAAAGTTGCCTCGATTAGGACAGTGAGCCCCCCTCCCCAGCGAGAAAACGCCCTCCAACCCAGCTTAGGGCCGAAAGCCTCTTTTGAAAGGCAGGCTTTGAGCATCTTACACCGAATCGTCCCGCCCCTTTGCCTATCAGCTCAAATCGCTTCCATGGATGGCAGGAGGTGCTGCCCAAGGACGGTCTTGGCGTCTCAATGCTGCCCCCTAGCCGCCAAGGGCCGCCATAAGCCACCCGGGGGACGGAGCAGGAAGCCGACAGCGGTGAGAAGGCGGGCAGAGAGAGCGCTCCTTTAGTGCAAGCCAAGTAGAGAAGCCGGACACAGCAGTCTGGCCTCCGGCTTCTCTGCTGGTGTGGAGCTGCACTTCCGGACGCCACGGTCCGTTCAATTTCTCGGCTCCCGGTTTGCTCCAAGACCTGGTGTCCCTTTCAAGGCAAGGCCTACGAAGATCGAAAAAGTCAAGTTGGCGCCACGGTGGTGCCATCAAAGGCCAGCCCGCTCTTTATGCATCCCGCTTTGATGGCACTGCCACGTGGCCCCCGGCTTTTTCGGCCACTCCCTGCGGACACCCCGGGCGTCAAGTGCTGGCTTGTGCGAAGACGCCTTGAGGGCTCGGATGGGGCACTTGGGGGGTGTTGACTTGGCCGAGTGGCTATGCCATGCCTTTTCTCTATACCAGGGGTGGGCAACGTCAGGCCATAGAAGGCCCGCGGGGCTCCCGCCCACAAACCCTGCCCCTTCCACGTGATTGGCTCCCGCCCCCAAACCCCGCCCCCCAGTGCTGGTGATTGGTCCGGCCCACAAACTCCGGGCCCCGGTCCGCGGAAATCCCAGAAACCCCGCCCCCCACCCCACCCCCGGTCCCCGGTCATAAATATCCAAATGGCCCTTGGCAGAAAAAAGGTTCCCCACCCCTGCTCTATGCCAAGATGGTTGGTGAGAAGCATAACTTGGTTACCAAGTTACCTATCGTTCAAGCCAGGCTCCCCTTGCTTAAAAGCAGTACCGAAGTGCGGTTGTTCCACTGCCTTCTCTGGAGATGAATTTCATTTCATTTCATTTCATTTCATTTCTCTGGCTGGGATCATTCCAAGCCATTGCCATTACTGGAAGAGGGGGCAGCAGTAAGTCATCATCCTGGGAAGAATTTTCTTGGCTGGCCGATGCCAGGCAAGAGGCATAAATCTCGCTCTCTGTCCTCTGAAGAAACAATTTGCTGCTTAAGCCTGTCCAGGCAAATTAGAGAACAGAAGGCACTGTATGAAGCATTACGGGGATGTGGTGGAAGCCAGGATGGCGTGCAAGGATAGAGCTTCAGTTATTGTGTTTGATGTAAACCGATTTCAGCTGTCTCCTTTTCTTATTTCCTTTCCTTTCTGCATTTTGCATCCCACTGCTTACCCCAAAAGAGAATAATGTGATGGGTGTGTATCTATGTATAGAAGATTTCGACACTCCAAAAAGCAGGAGCGTGTGGATGGGCCTCGTGTTCCAAAGACCTAAATCATACAGTGAGACTTCACTGGACCCTTTCCAAAGAAAAGAATCGCGTGTTGCTAAGAAGTCCCAACTGCTTTGATGCCACAAATGACCATCTTTATATAGACATCAAAGCAGTGGCCACTGTTCAGAAGCACCAGGAGCCTTCACCGTTGCAGAAACAAACTAGGAAGATGTTGCGACTTAGGAAAAGTTCCTTGCTGCCTGTGCAGGAGACCCTTTTATCATCTTTCCTGTCTGGGAAGAACATGGGTAGATAGAACCGATGCAGAAGTCACGAAGCCTTCCTGCCCAAGACTCAGGCTGCATTCTGAACCTCTAGTAGTGGGCAGATCTGCCGAAAGCCAAGAAGTCCTTCTTCCAGCAGGGCTTCCTTGAACGGCACCAGAAATAAGATGACCTTTCTGGCTCGTGTAGTTGACCTTCAGATTAAACCACAGGGACACCAAAACTGGAAACGTCATCTCAGCTTCTGAATTCCTTGGTTTGGTAATCACCAGGCCATTAGCTTAGTTGGGCAAATTCCACGAACCATCGTAATCTACCAGGAGGGTCTCATCTTTCCTATTTGTCCATGGGAGGTGTGTTTGACCTGATGAGTCTCTTCCTCTTTTCTGAGGTTGCCAAGGAACCTCATCTTGCCTTGACTCTAGGCTTTGAGGATCACCTTTCCCTGTCTTCCCCGAGTCATCCTGGCCCCAAGGTGTCAAGAGGTGTTGGGGCTGGCTCAGCGCTTGACTGTTGCTGAGTTACATGCCACCTTTTCCACCAGTGCTGAAGAACAGGATCAAGAGTGCAGACATCCTTTTACACCGTCCTTCTCAAGGCTGCTCCAATGTCTGCGCTGGCTCAGGCTGCTTGGTTCAGCTTAAGGGGTTCGGGCAATAGAAGAGAGCAGCTGTTTGCTTTTGGGGCACAGGAGGATGGTGGCATCCAAGACCCCAGGAAGAGGAGATTTTTTGGACTGTGTGTAATATTTTAAAAAAGTAAATTGATAGCCCACCTACCCTGTGCACACGGCTTCTTTTAAGCAGCCTATCCAGGCTCGATCAAAGAGCATATGTCTGAACCCTCCTCTGAAAACCCACAGTTATCGTTGCCAGTTTCCCACCTTCAAGAAAACCATCCCTAAAAGATGTTTGAGGGAGTTTGGTGAGGTGGTTAAGGCATCAGGCTAGAAACCAGGAGACTGAGAGTTCTAGTCCCGCCTTAGGCATGAAAGCCGGCTGGGTGACCTTGGGCCAGCCCCTCTCTCTCAGCCCTAGGAAGGAGCCAATGGCAAACCAGGAGACTGAGAGTTCTAGTCCCGCCTTAGGCATGAAAGCCGGCTGGGTGACCTTGGGCCAGCCCCTCTCTCTCAGCCCTAGGAAGGAGCCAATGGCAAACCAGGAGACTGAGAGTTCTAGTCCCGCCTTAGGCATGAAAGCCGGCTGGGTGACCTTGGGCCAGCCCCTCTCTCTCAGCCCTAGGAAGGAGCCAATGGCAAACCAGGAGACTGAGAGTTCTAGTCCTGCCTTAGGCACGAAGCCAGCTGGGTGACCTTGGGCCAGCCCCTCTCTCTCAGCCCTAGGAAGGAGGCAATGGCAAACCAGGAGACTGAGAGTTCTAGTCCCGCCTTAGGCATGAAAGCCGGCTGGGTGACCTTGGGCCAGCCCCTCTCTCAGCCCTAGGAAGGAGCCAATGGCAAACCAGGAGACTGAGAGTTCTAGTCCCGCCTTAGGCATGAAAGCCGGCTGGGTGACCTTGGGCCAGCCCCTCTCTCTCAGCCCTAGGAAGGAGGCAATGGCAAACCAGGAGACTGAGAGTTCTAGTCCTGCCTTAGGCATGAAAGCCGGCTGGGTGACCTTGGGCCAGCCCCTCTCTCTCAGCCCTAGGAAGGAGGCAATGGCAAACCACCTCTGAAAAACCTTGCCAAGAAAACTGCAGGGACTTCAGGCAGTCTCTGAGAATCGGATATGATTGAATGGATTAAAAAAAAAAGGCAGATGAACTAGCTGGAGATGAGTACAGTCCCATCTCCAGCTGGCTTCAGTGGAGGATGTCTCTGTATCACCAAAAAAATGGGGGGAACAACTCCCTCCCTCCACTCGGCTGAATTACAGCCCTCCTGAGTTCACCTGATGGCTAACTGCTCAACGGTCCCCAAGAACAAGCCCTCCCTAGGGAAAACGGGCCCTGCGCTATGCTGCCGCTTGCTGTCCCGGGTTCTGCCGGCTGAATCCGTAGCGCTGGGCCTGAAGGCCACCTTGAAAGACGGCCTCCAGCGTTCCTCTTGTGTGCCGGTCGGAGCCAACTCGGCTAGCAAGGCGACAATACCAGCACCTCTTTTTCTGCAGGGGCCGTAAAACGGGACGGTCCGCGATGCTCCGTCTGCACAGCGGCATTCCCGGCAGCAGGCAAATCCCCTGGCTGGTTTCGAGGTTGCCAGAGTGCCAGAACACCTCGGCCCCCGGGCTTTGGGAGCAGCGCCGTCCCGGAGCTGGAGCGCTCCGCTTTGCTGCCTCGGCGAAACCTCCTAGCTGGCTTTCTGGACTTTAAGGAGGACGCTGGGAGGTTTGCTCCTCCTTGTGGCACTGTCTGGGTCAAAGAGCCAGGAGTAAGAGGCGAGAAATAACAAGGACAGCGAAGAACACAGCGTGTTGGGTTTTTTCTCTCTTTCCGTCGAGGCGCCTCGTTCCACAGTTCCCCCCCGCCCCCCCCATGAGATTTTCTTTCTGCAGCCCAGAAGGAGGCCGACGGTGGTCCAGCCATGGTCCACGGAGCACGGCTGCAGAATGAATCCGTCTCGGTGCGAAGCCAAGGATGCTTCTTCAAGTTTGCCCCAGTTTGTCCGATGACCGTGTGGGCAGTGCCCTCCCGAAAGCAAGGGTGGAAGGGTGTGTTCATTGGATTGTATGGCGTTTTTTGGTGCGCCGTTTTCCCGACGTGGCGGCTCCTGCAGGAAGCCCTTTGCTCCAAGAATCCTGCGAAGGAAACGGAGGCGGCCTCTTTCCAGCCTCAACGGTTGCCTCTGGGGTATTCCCCGAGAACCTTCCCGGCTCTCTGGGGAGAGAGGGAGGGTTGAGAAATTGAGAAGGGGAGGCATTTGCCACACGCTTCTCTTCCCTCCTTCCGGCTCTCCGAAGGGGAGGAAATGCTGCTCACCGAAGGAATCGGGAACCCTCGCTGACTCGTCCTCATGACTAAGTTTGACAAGCTACCTGCCTTCTTTGCTTCCTTTTATGGAGACGGGCTGGAAGAGAGGATCGCAGGAGATCCAGCCCGGGCTTGAGCTGCCAGCGGCACCTTCCTGCCCTTTCAGGCGGAGTGGAGCCCTTGCCCCAGTTGGCTTTCCATGGGCAGAAGGCGGGAACCTGCTCTGGGGCGTGCGCATGTCTGCACACCCGTCGGTCCCAGGCTGCGGAGAGGCTCCGCAAAGCCCATTCCACGGGAGTGGGGGTCGCCCACTCACAAAGATGCTTGCAGGAAAACGGGCAGCGCTCTCCTCTAAGCGAACCACGTGGCTCCTTCGCCGCAGTTGGGGGCTTTCCTCTGGTCAGGGTTGGCCTCCAAACCGAGAGGGCCTCACAGGGTTGGGGGGAAAGGGGGGGAGGCCTTGTCAGGTGCGCTGCTTTGAGCTGCCGGAGGAAAGCGGGGATAGTGTAGTGGTACATGGGAAAGACCTTGGGAGATGGGCGAAGAGACGCTGCCTAGGGAACAGTCAGATAAGAGGCGGCATAGCCCGCAGCTGCACAATGGGCAGAGCAAGAGGCTCAGAAGGGACCCTCCCTAGTTTCTCAGGCTGTAAAGGAGACGGCGGGAGATTTGTACTTTCAGACTTGCAAGATTCTGTTCATGGAGCCTTACAATAAAGTAGAATTAGCTCATCTGGTCGTGTTTCCTGTCTGGTCTACCTGGGAAGGCTGACAGATAGAAAGCTAACAAATGCTTAAATAAATATATCCAGGGCAGCGGCCTTTCCTTGTATTAGTCCAGGCTGCCTGTGCTTATGCATGTTTAATTGTGTTATCGTTTTTATTGTTTCTGAATCTCGTAAGCCACCCAGAGTCTAAGAGAGTGGGTGGCTATAACAAATTTAATTAATTAAATTAAATTAATTAAATTAATAAATTAAATTAAATTAACATGAAATATAGGTAGTCCTCACTTAATGACCATTCGTTTAGTGATGGTTCAGACTTACGACGGTGCTGAAAAAACTGACTTACAACCAGTGCTCACACGACCATTGCAGCGTCCCGGCGGTCACGTGATCACGATTTGGGGGCTTGGCAACTGGTTCGCATTTATGACCGTTAGTTCTACAGTACATATCTGAGATGGGGGAACACCCTATATTAGAGCATATCAGACAAGGAGAATCCAACTTGCTTGTGCAAACGCATTTCTTTTTCCTGGTACTGCTGAGTTGTTTTTCCTTCTTTCTCTTTTCCCACCCTTCCTTCTTTCCTTGTGTCTCTTGTCTTTGCAATTTGGGAGACAGTATTTATCTGAAAAGAAGGTAAAAATATGATAACACAAGAGAACAGGTGCTTGGCTGTTGGCAAGAGGAGGGCGTGGCATCTCATGCATCGTGACATCACCATGAAAATGATGGGAATGATGTAATTACATAATTTGCATCATGACATCATAACACAACTCACACAAATTGCATCATTCGCATCATGACACACATGTCATTGTAGCTTCTTCTGGATGCCTGTGAACATGTGCATAAATGCTAAAAAAAATTCATGGGCTGCAATGTTCTTATACATTATATCAGTGTAACTATTTTCCAAGTTACAGCTGCACGTGCCTAAAACACGGCACACGTTATGCTCCAGTGCAAAACGCAGTGTTTGCGGCATCTCAACTTTTCTTCCTTTTGACTTTTTAAAAAGTTTCTAGCCCTCATGAGGGCAGGCTGCAGAAAGAACTGCAGTTCAGCCACCACCAGCTAAATGTGTAGGTAGCAGGAAAGGTGCAGTTTGATGTGTTAAATATTATTGCTGGCTTGCAGAAATCAGAAGCAACATCTGGATGTTAGCAGCTCATATCTAAATTGTTTTACCTTGTGTGTACGTGTGCCCGTTCTCCATAGACTGCGTTACTCATGAGATTGTTAATCTGGCTTTCTGCAATCCTAGGTCAGGAATGTAACCCCTCTTATCGAGTGAGGGTCAAACAAATGGCATCTGCCGGCATCCACCTGGGGAAGCCACCCCATCCAGCAAAGGCAGTCCTTATTGCTGATCTTTAGCAGCATTTTAGGAAAGTCCTGAATTTTAAAGGGGAATATTGCAGGCTTCTGTCCTTTCCAAGGTTACCCTCCCCCAATTCCTGCCCTTCTTCTATAAAGGTAAAGGTAAAGGTTCCCCCCATACATTTGTGCAGTCGTGTCCGACTCTAGGGGCCGGTGCTCATCTCTGTTTGTTGGCCGAAGAGCCAGCATTGTCCAAAGACGCTTCCACGGTCATGTGGCCGGCATGACGTGCACGAAACACTGTTACCTTCCCACCAAAGTGGTACCTATTCATCTACTTGCATTTGCATGCTTTTGAATTGCTAGGTTGGCAAGAGCTGGAGCGAGTGCGGGAGCTCACTCCGTCACGCGGGGCTAGGGATTCGAACCTCCGAACGTGCGACCTTCCGATCGACAAGCCTGGCGTCTTACCTGCTGAGCCACCACGCCCCTATGCCCTTCTTCTATATTTCCACAAATTATCTGGGGGGGGGACACACAACAAGCTGCATATTATCTATCTGAATGGGTGGTGCTAGATATGCCGCATCCAAAAGCATCCTTCGCGTCTGTGGATCCTTTTATTAATGCAAGGCTTGATGAACCAACCAAATAAGGACTTGAGAATGATGTCTCCTTGTTCCCTCGAATAAAATTTGGGCTAGCCCATTGTCTTCTTTTATCAGCCTGGTATAAAACAATGGGGAATGATGTGATCTGATGCATTTAGTCACCGAATATCAGTGGAGATTGATAAGAGACTATTAACCATCCTGTTTGTGCTTTTTTCTTCTTCTCCAAAGTAATTCTTGAAATACAGTCAAAGAGAGGACAAGGGTTTGGTTTCAAAAGCTGCAACCATTGCCAAAATATAGAGCAGAGCTTTCCAAACTGTGTGTCAGGACACGTTAATGTGTCGGCTGCAGTGTCTGGGTGTGTCGCGGCTGCTGCTGCCTCCTGGCTTCCACGCAGGTCCTAGTGCCTGCCTTGTGCCCTGCTGTAAGAGTGCGTCACAAAATGATGCATGTCTAAAAAGTGTGTCACCAACATGAAAAGTTTGGAAAGCTCTGATATAGAGCTTCTGCCATTGGTCCTGTGCAAAATCCTGCTCTTCCGGGCTCCATCTGGGGAAATGGGAAGGCCCTGTCTACATACTCAGAGGATATTCAGAATCTTTGCTGCCCCTGCTAGAGAGAGGCCACCAATCCCTGGTGTAACTCTCCAAGTCCAAAGGCCAACGAAAGACAAGGAAGAAGAAATCTGTTTTTTCCTTCTTCTTTAGCAGAGGTTAATAATATCATACCTGAAAAGGGCAGGAACCACGCCATTGGACGTACAAGGAAGTTCCTAGGTTTGTTGTGCTGAAGGAGCACCTCAGCTGAGGACAAGATACTTGCTCTAGAGTAAAGCAGCTCAACCCACTACGGCTCTTCTCCTTTCCATAAAAGGGTACAGTCCTGAACACTTTCTCTCCGCTCGAGGGGCCAGGAAGAAAGAAATATGAACTATGCTGGGAATCCGAGCAGGCGTTCCATCCAATCTGCTGTAGGTGTCCTTAAGGTGGAGAATTCCTGGTACTCGGATGAACCTCACCTGTTCCTTATCTCAGACGACCCCGGAAGGGGGGGGAGGAAAACCCCACCCAGAACTTTAAACTATTCAACCCAAAAAGGAGACAAGGACATCCCTCACTGTGTTCTACAGCCCTTGACGCTGACCGGGCTGAAGCTTCAGAGGATGTGGGAGAGAAGCAAAATATGCCAGAGATAGGAAGGGCAGAGAAGGGGGAGTCGAGAGAGAAAGAAAGAGAGTTAATGTATCCAATTGGAGAGAGGTGGCCGCAGGGAAAGATGAAATAGAAGGAAGGCCAAACTCCGATGGAAAGTCCCAAAGAAATCAGGAAGGGGGGGGGGGGAAACCAAGGAACAATATTTTGGCAAGTCAAGTTCCCTTTGGCTGACTTTAACGTAGATTTCTTTGGGCCTCTTGAAGGTTTTGAGGGGGGAGAAAGAGCCTGCTCCCCATCCCACCCCAAGCAGACCAGCTGGAAATGCATTGCACATGTTGTATTCAGCATTCCTAAGATTCCCAGCAACTTCCCACTTGCTTTCAACGGGGAGTGGGGGGGGGGAGTTCCAAATTGCAACCATTTATGGAGAGGAGAGAATGTCAGATGGGCCGGGTGACCAGGAGGAGGCCAGAGAGTTGGGGAGCTAAATCAATCTGTTGGGGTGATGAGGGGTGCCACCCGAAATGAGTGTTGTCCTTGGAAACGGGTTTGGCATCTTGAACAAGCTCACTGGGATGGGCCTGGTGGAAAAGCTGGACAGAATTGTTCCAGTTCCGAGGAACGCATTTTTCTCATGCGCCGGAGCAGGGAGAGAAAGTGATTTGTGGCAGTGGCCCTGGTTATGATGCATTTTCATTCAAAGTCATGCTTAGTTGCAACGAGGAGGGAAGAAAGAGAATGAACAAGAAGGAAAAGAAGTAGCAGATAGAACTTCTCAAGGGATGCAGTGGGTCAGTGGGAAAATAAGGAACCTGGCAGCCCACATCAGCTGTGGAAGGGAGACGTCAGGAGACCATCCGAGAGCTGGCAGGGCGGACCTTCTTGTGGCATAGGGTTCCAAAGACGAAGCCCAACCACGGAGAAGGGCCTCTACCACATCCCGCCCCAATGCATTCATCGATTGATGGGGTGTGGAAGAGCACATCCAGAGAAGATCCCAAAGGACCCGTCCATGTTTGCTCCGGTCTTAGACTGGAAACATCACCAGGATGATCTAAGGGGGCAGCTGATTTTTTTCCCCCTTTTCTAGTTTGGGTTCCCCAAACACATCTTCTGCCAGGGGCCACATTCCCCAGAAATGTGGAGGCGGCTTGGGTGAGAGCAGACTTCTCTGTCCACTCCTGCAGCAGGACTTCCCTCTCAGCTGGGTAAAATTTCCTTTTCAGGAGACATGTACAAAATTGCACAGCTCGGCAGATGGGGAAATGTGGGTTTCTTTGACTCAAGAGGTCCGATTCAGCTCCACCCTTCTGGTATCCCGTATACCCTGCTGTAACCCTTACATCCAGCATCCAGGGACAGCTGGGGGCCCTTATTAATGCTCTTTCTCTCCCTGCTCCCACCCATTGTAGAGGGAAGATGCTGATACGATGACTCTTCAAGTGCCTTCAGATGATGAAATATGATGATTCATAGGCATGAAAAAAGAGAGAGAGATTCCACCCAGAAACAGACATGCGATGGGCCAGTTTTGTAGCTGTTCAGGTGACAGGATGAGACCCTGCCTTATCATGCCCTGGAGGGTTGTTGAGGACAGCCAACTGCCAACTTGGCAAAGCGCGGTATCATTAAGAGAGAAAAGAAAGAACTTCCTTTCTCCTGGATGTTTGGCTCTTAATTGCTTTCTGCGTTGTGTTCAGTGTGTTGTTGGCTTACCTGCAGGGCTCCAGTGAGGAGAGGAGATGGGAAAAAACTACCTGGTGCCTTGTGGGGAGGGCTTATGTGCAACCTCCTCCGCGCAGCGCATGAGTATTCCATGGGGAGTCTTCAGATCTTGCCATAACCAGCTTCCTTTTCTCATTTTATCTGGATAGACGTACATACAGTACGTAACTCACAGTTGAACCTGGCTTCAATTTGACCTCCAAATAGAAGTGACTTCTGTTAAGTAATTAAGTACTAAGATCCTTCTCTTTTGGCACTATTTCCAAATATGTCCCTACAGTGCAATACCTGCTCAGAAATGGCCAACTCCTTGTTCTTAGCACAGACCACTTCCTGTTTCATCTGAGAAATGACGTGGCAGGACAGGGCTGTCGCCGAGATTGGCCAATAGGAGCTGATTCTCATCTTCGGAGCACAACAGAAATAGGTAAAATCACTGAGCAGCTGCAATAAAGGGAATCTCTTTGGGGTTTGTTGGGAATGTGCATTCGGAGTCTTTTCGATCCCCTTTCCGTGTTGGCCGGTGGGTTCCCCTTCACTGCAGCAGCTGCACAGAATGACAATCTAAGAGGGAGCTGCAGTAATATCTGTGTTGTTGTGTAGCATTAAAGGACAATGCATGATTGAATGGATGGATGCCAGGTGCTCCTGAATAGGATGTCAAGCAGCCATTCCCCCCTTTGTTTAGATACTCCATACCTGCTTTTCCCACCCCAGAAACACGCAAGCATCAATTCTTTCCCACCTCCAATGGTCTAAACGTAAGTTTTCAGAAAGCTGCTCTGCTCTTCCTGTGCTAGTGGGATTGGAGGACTGTCTTCTTTCCACCATAAACTCAGGGCACCAGCTTCCTTCTCTGGTTGCTGACATCGGCCATCTGCCCTGGAAAAGGGCTTGCAAGGCTCTTTTGCAAGACAGTGGGGTCATGTGAGGAAGTGAGGAGAAAGGAAGTATGACCAGGAAGCTGAAACGTTATCTCGGCCTTTGTATGTGCAAGAGAAGTGGACGGGGCTGATCTCCAAGAGAAAGGAACGGGTCGTGCTACCACTGGTTCCTACGCCGAGGCTTTTGGCTGGTGATTGGGGGACGTCCTGGGCTCTGTTTTACAGAAGGCTGTTGGATGGGCTCTGGTGGGATGGTCTTCAAAAAGTCCTCAGCTGGAAGGTTGAAGACCTGGTTGAAGCCATGTTGAACAATGGAGAACCGAAAGAAGAGAGCGCGTGCCTGAAGTGGTGCAAGACCAGATAGAGTTGGAGACCAGATAGAGCATGCCCAAGACTTCTCTTTGAATCAGTTACAACATTTGCAGCCATAGGTACATAAATAAGCAACTCTGTGCTTTAGTCAACAAATACGTAGTCCAGCTGAGTTGTATCTTGGCTGTGACTTCCTTTAATGGGGACTTTTGCATTAGCTGTCCTTCATCTAGCGTCTTCCAGATGATGATTCCTGGTTATTTAGCAGAAGTTCAAAAGGCCATGACTTTTCCAGGACATTTGGCCTTCTGATGGCACAGTTGGAGCTGTCCTCCAAAAGGAAGATGAAGCTATCCACCACAGCAACAAAACTGAGGATGCACTTCAGGGTCATTTAAATAAATTCAGTGGTTAATAGGATACATGGGAACTATTGAATGTCCCTATTTTATGTCCTTAAACTCCTAGGCTCTCAAAAGGATAAAAAGGGGGTTAGGGTCATCCGTTCTCTCCATGATACTAGATGTTTCTCATGTAGCTAGGCTGACCATATTTCCTTGAGACAAAAACGGGACATTGGGATGGCAAAACGGGATGGGGTCTTATGTAATATTCCGCATTCGTGAAAAAGACAGGGGTCCCCGCCCCCCGGTCCGCGTGATTGGTTCCTGCCTGCTAACCCCACCCTCCTTTGCCACGCGCTGATAGGCAGGAGGGCTTCCTCTTCTGGGCTGCCTCCAATCGGCAGCTCCGGCTTGGATCCTCCTTCCGCGCCATTCCCACCGGGTTTAAAAAACGGGACAAAATTGAGATTTTAATCAAAACGATGGGACGGTTGAAAAATGCTAAAACAACAGGACTGTCCCGTTCAAAACGGGACGTATGGTCAGCCTACATGTAGCTCAAGTTGGCTGAACATCTCCTTCTCCTTCTCCTCCAGAAAAAGGTTGTTCACTTCTGACCTAGCTGATGGCTTTTGGCTTGCCACTTTCAATCTATCTTTAGGACAAAATGGAAGGATATGCAAAGCCGCCACAAAAGCAAAAGATCCATAGTGAGTGCCAAAAAGAAAAGGAAGGGAGGATTTGAGCTGCAGAAGACAGAAACAGGATGCTGAGCCAAGGAGGGAGAAAGAAGAGGTGGAGTTGGGCATTGATGCACTCCGAGTTCATGAAATGTGACATCTGTGCCTTCACGCTTCTTAGAAACATGCAGCGTAGATTTAGAAATAAAGCAAAATCTTTGAATGCTTTCGTTTCCAGGAAAGCTTTACCTTAAGACGACAAAACGGACAGAGAGAGGAAATATAAGTGGACTGTAAATACATGTCTTGGCCTGGTCTTAAGATTTCCATGGTTTTCAGCCTTGGACCGACCCCATGCTTCATTGGGGAGATATCCTCAGTGTTGGATTTCTGAGTTCAGGAAAAAAAAATGGGGGCGGGCGGGGAAGGTTTGGGATCTTGGAACCCCAGGATTGCATCCTTGAAGAACTCCGAAGACCGCAAGGGCGTCTCTAGATGGACAGCTCCCAAAGCTATCCATCAAAAGACATTAATTAATGTCCTCCTTAGTGTGCTTTGAGAAGAAAAGAAACATGCAAAGAGTGGGGAAAAACGAATGGGACTTTGGCTATAACCCTTGTGAAATGCTATCAATGGAGCCGGACAGTTGTGCAACCAGAACGGACCAAGTTGAATTTTATTTTATTATTTTGGGGGGGTTTTTTTGGTCCCTTTGAGTCAGCCTTCATTGCTGGTGGCTGCCTGAACTAGTCCCTGCAGTTTTCTTGGCAATATTTTTGGAAGGGGTTGGCCGTAGCCTTCTTCCCTGGGTTGGGAGAGAGGGACTGGCCCAAAAGTCCTTCAGTTGGCTTCACACTTTAGGTGGGACTAGAACTCATGGTCTTCCGCTATCTAGCCTGGTGCCGAAACCACTACACCAAACTGGCTCTCAACCCAGTTGAACACCCAAGCATGAATTTGCTCTCTTTGATAGGAATCCTCTTCTGTTTGGACTGTTCTTTCTTGGGTATTGTCCACCACAAGCAACATCTTGGCTTTTTTGGAACATCAAGGTCTAGTTCTTCCTTGCAAGTGAGAATTGTAGGCCAGCCCGCAAAATTTCCACTGAGTATTTGGGGAAAGCTATTCGCTGGTCCAGGGGCGTGGTGGCTCAGTGGGTAAGACGCCAGGCTTGTCGATCGGAAGATCACAAGTTCGGAGGTTCAAATCCCTAGCCCCGCGTGACGGAGTGAGCTCCCGCACTCACCCCAGCTCTTGCCAACCTAGCAATTCGAAAGCATGAAAATGCAAGTAGATGAATAGGTACCACTTCGGTGGGTAGGTAACAGCGTTCCGTGTGTGTCATGCCAGCCACATGACCGTGGAAGCGTCTTCGGACAACGCTGGCTCTTCGGCTAAGAAACGGAGATGAGCACCGGCCCCCAGAGTCGGACCCGACTGCACAAATGTGTGGGGGGAACCTTTATTCGCTGGTCCGGTCTCTTTCAGGGAAGCAAAAGGAGGTGAAGCTCGGCCTACCTTGATGGCAGCAGTGCTCAGACAACCGATGAACAGCATTCTGTATTGTGACTTTCCAACAGTGACATCTGCAGAGTGATGATAAGGCATGCACCTCCTTTAGGCAAGCAACAGATGAGGCCTGGCCTACAAGGAGCTCTGGTTCTGCAAAGGTTTGTGAGCTGGAGAGACTGCCCAGCCTTTGAGACATCGTGTGGAGCAAGTCCTTAAAGCTGAAATACAAGACTTAATCGCTTCTTCTCTGTAGCTGGCTCAGCATTTGCCTGAAGTATGTGGAGTGTGAAGCAATGTGTTCTGTTGATGAGGCCATTCTGTACACAGTTCACATGTTCTTATGCTGTGCATACAACAACGGGGCAACTTGATCCACACAGGGCGAGGAGGCTCTTAATTTGCTCCCCATAATAATGATTTGTGGCCCAGCCTGATGGGCTACCTGCTGACATGACATCGTGGTGTTCACTGTAGGATTCCTGATTGGTTGGGACCACTTCAGGAAGAGAGAAGGCCTACCTCAATTAGAACAGCAGTCCGAGGCTGGGAAAGGGTTGAGAAAACAGAGCAGAATTCTTGATCCTCACAAATGCAGACCTTTCATCCAAAACTATCCATAGCTGAGGAGACATTTTCCTGAAACGAGAAGGTGCAGAATGGAGCAGAACAAAACGGATAGATAAACCTGGCTTAAGAAAGTCAGCAGAAGACTTGTGGGTGATATGCCAGGACATGACTGATTGATTGAAGATGACATTGTTGATAGCAGTAACAATCCCCCGGAGATGAAATCTTTAAACCATTGGTGCTTTTTCTTTTTCTTTTTGGATGTCTGGACAGTCCTGGATGATCTTTTCCTTTTGTGGAAAGAGAGAGAGAGGGAAGGTGATAAAGTTGAGGGTGTGGAACTTCACGACTAAGTGGGTGAGCTCAGCGTATCAGCCTCAGCAGGGCACAGGCTTTCCTCTTATGATGATTTAGCCTTGAGCAAGACAGGGTGGAGAACAGACAGCTACCGGGGGGGATGCAATTCTCACCTTCCTTGCATACCAAGATGTCATAAAAATGCTGTCTGGGACAAAATACCTTGATTCAGCCAAAGATCCAGGTGGGACAGTTTAAGGGGAATTACAAAAATGGGAGGTTTCCAAACAATCACACCGTCTTATGGACTCCTTGCCACTGGATTATAGGGTGTTTGGATTGCCTCACTCATGGCTACACAACAGAGCATCTTCAATGTATCGCCTAGCTGGACAGATGGAGAATCTTTTTTGCCTTCCTCTGGTTGGACTGCAAGGAGGTCAAACCAGTCAATCCTGAAGGAAATCAACCCTGACTGCTCATTGGAAGGACAGATGCTGAAGCTGAAGCTCAAATACTTTGGCCACCTAATGCGAAGAGAGGACTCACTGGAAAAGACCCTGATGCTGGGAAAGACTGAGGGCAAAAGGAGAAGGGGATGGCAGAGGATGAGATGGTGAGATAGCATCACCGATGTAACGAACATGAATTTGAATAAACTCCGAGAGACAGTGGAGGACAGGAAGGCCTGGCGTGCTATGGTCCATGAGGTCACGAAGAGTCGGACACGACTAAACGACTGAACAACAACAACTGGTTGGACTGGAAGAGACGGTGCAAGGGTGGGGCCCCGCTCTTGGCCTTGGGGCCGTGCTAAGGGACCGAGCTAGTGGCCCTCTGGCAACAGCAGAGCCTGCAACTTTCGCAAAGTGGGTCTGAGGCGTGCTGTGTGCATCATGTGCTCAGAAGGACCCCCCCTTGTCCCTCAATGCTTTCACTTGCATGTTCCTCTAATGACTTGGACTTCTGATTTCACTTTCGAACGGCTTAGAGTTCCTCCATGCCCATGCTTTCACTTTCCATCTGTCTCTCTGGGCCTGTCTGGCCTAGGCAGCCGACACCAGCCTGGCATAGCAAATGCCCAGGACTACTTCCCTTGGCATCATCAACCAACGGGTCAATCTGCTTTAAGAAGACTGGAGTTGCAATCAAAATGTGACGAGGTGGCGGGAGACTAGTCTAACGCCCCCTAATGGCAGGAGTGCAAAAAGGATGGCCAGAGAGAGCCTCTGTTGCCTGCCCCCCTCAAAAAAAAGCCTCCAGTGTGGGTGGGGCCAAAAATAGTCCTTCCCAGGTGGTGTCTCTGCCTGCACTCTGAAATTAAACTGCTGCATTTAGTTGACATGGATTGAACTTGGCAAAGCTAAGCTGGGCTGGGAGTGGTTAGTCCTTGGGTGAGCTGTAGGTTAAATTGGGAACTAAAAAAGGAAAAGAAACATTCTCAAAGAAAGGACATTGGCAAACCCTTCCCAAAAGGGGCGTGGTGGCTCGGCAGGTAAGATGCCAGGCTTGTCGATCGGAAGGTCGCAAGTTCGGAGGTTCGAATCTCTAGTCCCGCCTGATAGAGTGAGCTCCTGCAATAGCCCCAGCCCTTGCCAACCTAGCAACTCAAAAGCATGCAAATGCAAGTAGATGAATAGGTACCACTTCAGTGGGTAGGTAACAGCGTTGCACGTGCGTCATGCCGGCCACATGTCTGCGGAAGCGTCTTCGGACAACGCTGGCTCTTCGGCTAACAAACGGAGATGAGCACCGGCCCCTAGAGTCGGACACGACTGCAGAAATGTGCGGGGGGAACCTTTACCTTTTTAAACCCTTCCCATATTGTTTTCAAGAAAACTCCATGGGAGTGTTCCGTGGGGTTATGCGTTGAGCTTGATATAAAGGGACTTCACCTTGCAACTGCAGGAGGCCTGGGGGTTGCCCCAAATTCCCTGGGGAGGCCAGAAATGAATGGCCTGTGGCTGTTCCCTTTAGTGACCTGGTGGTGATGTCTGAATACATGGGGAGATGTCCTGTTTTATGACTTGATGTTATTGACACCGGCTTGAAGCTCCAACTCGCTTTCCCACAAGTGAGCTGAGAAACGGCACAGACGTCCCAACTCTGCCCATTTTTACCTGTGTCGGTTCTGTTACCACGAGGGCCAAGCGAAGGAGAACTTTCTCAGGAGTCCTTTGAGAAGAAAGAAGGTGGAATGACTTGGACCTGCACTGGTCATCCCACCGGTCTGGTTGTGAAGCCAAGTCTTTCCGGTTCAATCGGGACTTGGGGAACTCAGCTGAATTTTCCCCAAGTCCACCCCTCTACAGAGTCAGCTCTTGCTTCACTTAGAAAAGGCGGAGCATGGTTGAAACTCCTTTCAGTTGTGAGAGGGGGGGCTGGGAATTTCCTAAATGTATTTAGGTGATCTTAAACGTAGTTTCAGATCTCATACTACAGCAGGGGTGGGCAACGTCAGGCCCGCGGGCCGTATAAGGCCCGCGGGGCTCCTGCCCGCAAACCCCGCCCCTTCCACGCGATTGGCTCCTGCCCGCACACCCCGCCCCTTCCACGCGATTGGCTCCCGCCCGCAAATCCCGCCCCCCAGTGCTTGTGATTGGCTCCCACCTGCAAACTCCGGCCCCCGGTCCGCGGAAATCCCAGAAACTCCGCCCCCCCACCCCCACCCCGGTTATAAATATCCAAATGGCCCTTGGAAGAAAAAAGGTTCCCCACCCCTGCACTACAGCATCACAGTGAGCAAGAATGCAGAGCCCTGACAGGGTTCTAGTAAGGGGACTGAAGTCCTGGGCAGAATAAACGTGATACCGAAGATCAGCTTTCCCAACCTGCTGCTTTTCAGAGGAATTACGCCAGCTCCCATCATCGCTACAGTACCGGCTGGAACTAATTCCCAACCATGGGAGTTTGCAGACTAATAATATATCTGGAAGTCACTGCCCTAAGAGAAGATTCTACTAGGAAGTGAGGCCTGTTGAACACAGCAGAATGTATTTCAGTATTTTACACATGCGTGTACTAACTCTGCACCATTTGTAGGCAACAGTTGATATAACGGATTGCTTTTGTGGCAACGCACCGAAAACGATTTTGAGAATTAGCGCCTTCTAAGTGTTGCATGGGTTTATTTATTTATTTTATTTATTTTTCAAATTTATTCCCCGCCCATCTCCCATACAAGGGACTCTGGGCGGGTTACAACAAATACAATTTAAAAACTATACAAAAATATCTAAAAACACAAACTCTGGTTTGGTAAGGCATCCTTGTTGCAGAACAGAGGAACATCTTGAGAACTTCAGAAGATCCCTGCTTGGGTCAGATATGAAGGTCCACTAGCATCCCTGTTTCCACTGCGATCAGCCAGACTTCCAGAGAGACGTATCTGGGGCCACAGATTTGTGGAATCTTCATTGGGCTCCATTTGACATCCTTAGACGCGTCCTGTCCTAATTTGGCTTTTTTCAGGAGAGGTTATTTGAATGGGATAGAACTTTTGGGACTTCTACTAGTTTTGCACGAATTGTCTCCCAAGCACTTAATTTCAAATCATTGCTTCTTCAGTGACCAACCCACCATATAACTAGAGGTCAAATTCCCCTGTATTCCTAGCACTTTGCTCCTTTCCATCTGAGCAGATTAAGCCAACAATTATTTGGCCATGTAGACCAGTTCTCCTGGGCATACATGGATTCTCTTTTATTGCACAATCCCCTCACCAGGCTCGGGAGGTGGGAACCCTCCCAAGAACTTTTCCAGATGGGGAAGTGTGAACAGGGAGGAAGGCTTCAGATGAGGAACATAAAACAAGGCCAGCAACAGCCTACTTTCCCCCACTTCCAGCGAAGAAGTCAGCAAAAATGGCTACCTAGAGAAATTAGAAAGGAATTCTCAAGCACCCTGAACAAAACCAGAAGCTTCTTTTTGCAGGGGAGAAAACTTCCAAGACACGGAGTGCTGAAGTTCAGCCCAGCCTGAGTCACATCCCTGTCCTAATCAGAAAGGACCCTTGTCTTCATCAAGACGACGACGGTCCTCAACGCCTCCCCCAGATAACAGCCCTTGATGGAATGGCAGTCCACCACATCTAGAGGGCACCCAGTTGGGCAAGGCTGCTAAGGCTTAGTTGGGTCGGGGTTCTACCTTCCAGCTTTTCTGGAAGGGGGCATGGGCATCCCATTGATTAAAGGGGGCCAGCACAAGTGCCCTCCCCCTCAACTTCACACTTGGCAAAGATGATCAAGGCCACTCTTCTTCTGGTTATGCACCAAAGAGTTTCACAGCCCCACTTGGAGATGCTTCCTCGGAAGTAAATCTCTGTAACTCAGCCAGGACCACAGCCTGCACCCTCCCCCCTTTTATTCTCCGAGAAAACCGACCGTTCTGCTGCTCGGGAATGAGGGCGGCGGGGGGGGGGGACTGGGCTTCCTTCTTTAGCCGTCGCAAACCGCTCTGCGCTGTTCCCAGGTGATCCAACAATGAGATGTTGGCTGGCCGGGAGAAATCCTTACAAGAAAAAAACCCGAAACACATCGGAATAGGTTTTTTCCACCCTCCATTTCTGGACCCAGAAAGAGAGCGACAGGCTCGCCAAAGCATCTCGCTGCCCTGAAGTTAGGCCCGCGTTCTCGCCAAGCGGGAACAAAATAAGGGAAGCCGCACCCCCCAGGACCAACAGCAGCCCCTCTGCAAAATGGGTCCTTCCCCCCCTCGCGCCCTCCCTCCCTCCCTCCCTCCCTCCCTCCCGGTCGGGTATGGTTTTTTTTTTTTCAAAGGCGAGAAGGAGGAAGGAATCGGGGGAAAAGAACTGCATCGAGACCGTGGCGAGTGAGTGAGCGGGAGGCGCAGCCAATCCGGACGGGCCATTCCGAAAGTTGCCTTTTATGGCGAGAGCCACGGCGCCCAGCCCGTATAAAACCCGGCGCGCGGCGGCGAAGCGCGCAGTCGTCAAGCGCCCCTCGGCCTTCTTTGTCCGCCGGTGGATTGCTCAGCCGCCTCGCTTGCTCCCTCCCCCTGCCCGAAGGGTTTCCAAAAGGCACCTCCGAGCGTTTGTAAGCCGCCACCTCCCGAAAGGTAAGCGATGGCGGCGGCCGTGGGGACAGGAGGAGGAGGCGCCGCCGCGCTTGGCGATGGTGCGGAAGGATGCGGCGGCCGTTCCGGGGATGCGTGTTATCCTGGGGGGGGGGGAGATTGGGGGGTGCGCGGTCTGTTTGGGGCTTTGCAAGCGGGAGGTTCAACCCTCCCTCGGCCCCCGTTTTTGGACTTGCTTTTGGAGAAGTCCGGGGCTTCTTGGAGACAGCCCAGGGATTTGGCCGGGCGCCTTGGTTAGCCAGCGCGGATGGGGCTTAGGGCGCGCCCCTGCCGGGGTGGGGTGGGGTGGGGGTGGGGCGCCTGCAAGGCGTGCATATTGGCGGCCCCGGGTGGTATTGGAAGGGGACGGGTCCGGGCGCGGGGAGCTGCAGAAACAGGCGTTGCGGGGACCCCTTAAAGACGGGGCGCCGCTCCGGGCCTTTGAAGCGACCGTGGCCTCTTGGAAGGGGACGCGTGCTCCGGAGGGAGGGGATCTGGCCGGGACGTGGCCATGCCCTGAATCCGAATTAAAAGGCGCAGGGCGAGGCGGCCGTTTTCTCTCCCGGCTTGGCGCTGGCTGACGAGGCGGCTTTCCTGCTTAGGGAGGGGGAACGGGGAGGCGCTTTCCTCGAAAGGGGGGGTGCATTGGGGGGCCGCAGCCCTCTTGAGTCACGAGCGGGGGGGAGAGCCCCCAGCCCTGCCGAGGCGGGGGGGGTTTCCGGGGCCAAAGCCGGTTTTTCTATTGTAAGGAAGAGCACGTGGGTGGCGAGGGGGGACTCGATCAATCATGACCGAGTCCTGAGGAGGGTCCCTTTGTTTCGTGGGTCTGTCGGGTGGGGGGTGGGGGCGGAAACGAGCGTTTTTGAGCACCCTTAAGGGGATTTCCCGCAGGGAATGCTGCAGAATTTCCCTCTGGAGCGCCCCTCTTCTCTTGAGCTAGCCCTCCCTGGAAGGCGCGTTGCAAGCTGGAGTGTCAAAGCAGCCAGCGGCTAGTCCTCATTAACGGAGGAGGGGCCGTGTGGGCTCCAGGGCCCTCGTGTTAGAGGGGATATTTCCATTAAAAAAAATTAAAAAGGCCTCCCGGTGCTTGAGGCCATTCAAGCAGATGGGGCGTGCTCGAGCCTGCGTGGGCTCCTCTCGTTGCCCCCCCCCCCACTTTGCCTGGAATTATTTCCTCTTGGGGTTCATCCCAGCTTGCAAACTGAATACACTGCATGTTGATCCTGAGCTCCCAGCCAATCCAGATTGTCCCCCCACCTTCTTTGGGTGGGGAGAAGGACAGGTATTTCAAGGGGCAGACAGCCCGTGGGCGTGCCTCGCCAGGCTAACCCGCCGAGCAGCCCAGCCGGGAACGGTGTGGCTGATTTTGAGCTTTCTCTCTGGGGCAGGCCGGTGGTGGGTCTTGGTCTTGTCTGGCGAGGGTTTGGGATGAGCCTTGCTGGGGGGGTGAGGAGCTTGCCTTTGGGCGTGGCCACAGCCCCCCTTGCCAGGGAGGAGGAGGTGGCGTTGGGCGGGCAGGGCGTGGCCAAGCTCCAAAGAAAGCTGGCTGCCGGGCTGCATCTTGCTTGCTCTTCGCTTTTGCCTTATATGGTAATAACGTGGGACCCGGGAGGGAGGCAGCGCCACTTCCGAAGGGTGCCAGGCCCGCCACCTAGTGGCTGCCGGAGGCACCGAGAGGAAGAGGAAGTGGGTGGGGCCGTGCCAGCCAGCCGGTCTGCTTCTGCCTGGCTGGTCCTTCAATGGTCTCCCCCCCCCCCCATTCTCAGATCGCCATGGATGATGATATTGCTGCTCTCGTCGTTGACAACGGTTCCGGCATGTGCAAAGCCGGCTTTGCTGGAGATGACGCCCCCAGAGCCGTCTTCCCCTCGATCGTTGGTCGCCCCAGACATCAGGTATGCCCCTTTAATCCTCCCTTAGTTTGCAGCTCCTTCGAAGCCAGGGGGTATGGAAACAGACGGACAAGCTGCTAGACCTCAAGGTCTCCTTGCTGGCCTCTGTCTGGCACAGCTTGGGCACCAGGTTCCCCCAAGGAATTGCAGCTTCACAGCCTTGCAAGGGGAGCCTGGGTTTATCATATTTAGCCTCTCCCCCCCCCCTTCGCTGTATCTCCTCTTGATCTTTTATTGACCAGCTTGGAATAAATGAGCCAAATGTTAAGGAGTTAACCCAAGCAGGTTCACCCATCAAGGGCTGTTTTAAGCGTGGTTTATTGAATAAGCTGCAGTTGGCGTGGGTGGTGCACCTTGCTACCCAGTAAACCACGGTTTGCAAATTGTGGAGGCAAGGCTTCGCACCCTAAAAAAACTACTTTGTGGGGTAGTGCGGTAACACGAGCACTTCGCTAAGAGACTAGCTCTTCCGTGCCAACCCTCTTAAGCCTTGATGGGCACAAGGTGCCTTGTGCTTTCAATCCAGATGTTGGGTTTTTTTTAAACCCAGGCTGTTGAAGGGCCAGCTTTGAAAGCTGGGCTCCATCCAGCAAGCTGGGTTTGTTTGAGTGGACCCTTCTACCAAGGGCTTTTGTAAATGGCTGTGTGGTTCAACTGGTTCAACGTCGTCTTCTCTGTCCCTAGGGTGTGATGGTTGGAATGGGCCAGAAGGACAGCTACGTTGGGGACGAGGCGCAGAGCAAGAGGGGTATCCTGACCCTGAAGTACCCCATTGAGCATGGCATTGTCACCAACTGGGATGACATGGAGAAGATTTGGCACCACACCTTCTACAATGAGCTTAGAGTTGCCCCTGAAGAACATCCTGTGTTGTTGACAGAAGCCCCCCTGAACCCCAAGGCCAACAGAGAGAAGATGACCCAGGTGTGTCTTGGTTTGTGCAGTGTGGCCCTGTGCAGACCAGCCCATGATTTCCCCTCTGATTTGTTCTCCTGTCTACAAGAAGGATGCTTGCCATTATTTCATTCTCTTTGTTCATCTTTTCTTTCCTTTTTTTTATCCCCCATCTCCGCAGGATTTTCCTTTCTGATCTGAATCTCTCTTGCTGGATCTGGAAAGGTTTTTATCTGCTCTTTCCAAAAAAAACACCAAATTGGCTTTATCTCTTGTTGTTTGTCTTCTCAGCTTTTGGGCATCACTGCTTCCTCTCTGTCTCTCTCTTTCTGCCCCCCCCCCCCCAAACTAATTTTGGCTTGTTCTGAGTGGTTTCTGTAATGTTTTCTCACCTGTTGGAATTGCAGAATTGACAATGCAAATGGGGGTGGTCTGCCTTAACACCTGGGATGAAGGTTTGTATCTGTCTAGCATGTGTTGACTCCTCCAAGGGTGTCCTCTGCGCATGGTGGGGTTGACCGTACCTCCGTTGGCCAAGGTCTTAACTCTTGTCTCTCTCCTCCCATCTAGATCATGTTTGAGACTTTCAACACCCCAGCCATGTACGTTGCCATCCAGGCCGTGCTGTCCCTGTATGCCTCTGGCCGTACCACCGGCATTGTGATGGACTCTGGTGATGGTGTCACCCACACTGTGCCCATCTACGAAGGTTACGCCCTGCCCCATGCCATCCTCCGCCTGGACCTGGCTGGCCGTGACTTGACCGACTACCTCATGAAGATCTTGACCGAGAGAGGCTACAGTTTCACCACCACAGCCGAGAGAGAAATTGTGCGTGACATCAAGGAGAAGCTCTGCTACGTTGCCCTGGACTTTGAGCAGGAGATGGCCACCGCCGCTTCCAGCTCCTCCCTGGAGAAAAGCTACGAGCTGCCTGACGGACAGGTGATCACCATCGGCAACGAACGGTTTAGGTGCCCAGAAGCGCTCTTCCAGCCATCTTTCCTGGGTAAGTCAGGAAGGACCACCGTCTTCCAGTAGAATTTGAACCTTTGTTGAATGGCATCTTGAAGGAAAGGGGGTCTCTGGTGCAGGGTTGTCTTAATGGTGGGATCTTCTTTTGGGGCAGGCATGGAATCCTGTGGCATCCATGAAACCACCTTCAACTCCATCATGAAGTGCGACGTCGATATCCGCAAAGACCTGTATGCCAACACCGTCCTCTCTGGTGGAACCACCATGTACCCTGGCATTGCTGACAGGATGCAGAAGGAAATCACAGCGCTGGCACCCAGCACAATGAAAATCAAGGTAAGGCTGTCGCTTTGGCCCGCACAACTTCGCCGAGTGGTGATGCTGTATGGCTGAGTGTGGTTCTGCAGCTGACTTTCTTGATGTCCCAAGAAACAAGCTGGGTTGGCAACCACTATTTTGCTACGCCTGCTCTTATTGTGGAAAACCTTGCAGTGTCCCCTCTGGACGGCCAGTGTGCTTGATAGACTATGAAGATTTGGTGCAAGAATTGGGGAGCATTTGTCTGGCCCCACACATTCTTTAAATATGAACAGGTGATCCTTGGTCTGAGCAGATTTGCCCCTTGTTGATCTTGAGGACCAGTAGCTTGATTTTACTTTAATTCTAATGGCTTTCCCTTTCTTCCCCCCCTACAGATCATTGCCCCACCTGAGCGTAAATACTCTGTCTGGATCGGGGGCTCCATTCTGGCCTCCTTGTCCACCTTCCAGCAGATGTGGATCAGCAAGCAGGAATATGATGAATCTGGACCTTCCATCGTCCACCGCAAATGCTTCTAAAGAAGGACTTAGTTACCACGATAGCATTTTTTTCCTCTTTTTTTGACAAAAATAATCCCCATAACTGCGCATAAGCGAAAGTTGAGATTGGCATGGCTTTATTTGTTTATTTGGCGCTTGACTCAGGATATAAAAACTGGAACGGTGAAAAAGTTTTTGACGGCAGCAGCCTTTATTAAAAAAGCAAAAAAAAAAAAGTTTTGGAGCGAACACCCCCCCTCCATCCCCCCAGTTCTGCAGTGCATCTGAGGACTTCGATTGTGCGTGTGTGTGGTTTCTTTTTTGAAAACGATAAGTCATTCCAAATATCGTATAACGCATTGAGAGGAAGTTAAACCAGCCTCTATGAAAACAGCAGCCCGGCTCTTCCAGAAGAGCAGAAAGATTTCTGGTTTTCTAGAAAGTGTTGCTTGTACGTGAATCATGAAGTGATTCAAGTGTCTCTTTCTGTATCTCGCGCCTTAAAACAAAACTTTAAAAAAAAAGCCACACTTGATCGTCATCCGATTTTTTTTGTTTTTTAGAAATTTTGGGTCAAGTAAAGGAAAAAAAATGGGCTGTGTGTGTTTCTCCCCAATCTACACGTGAAGGCTCTTCTCCCTTCCGTGTGCCCCATCAAGGGAAGCGCCCTTACACACTTTTGATGCCAGTATGTATAAGGGGTACCAGGGCAGAGGGAGGGGCAGGCGAAACTGTACACTGACTCGAAAAGAAAAGAAAAAAAAACCAGTTTCAAATAAAGATGCACAACCATAGCTGTGGATTGCTTGGTTTCTAACAATGCAACAGGTGGTATTCAACTTTTGGGTGGGAGGTGGAGCTGGGAGGAAGAACTTAACTCCTGAGTTCGAAAGCTGGCACGAAGTGGGTCTCCCCAGTTCCTTCTGAGAATCTGCTGCTTAGACAAAGTTCTCCCAACTTCCCTTTATGCCAGGGTTTCTCAACCAGGGTTCCGCGAGAGGTCCTTGGGAGATTCCTGGGAGATCACGATTTATTAAAAAAATTATTTCAAATTCAGGCAACTTCACATTAAAAAAGTAAGTTTCATTATTTTTAGTTGAACACTGCTAATGCATAGCTGCAGGCCTACCCATGAAAGGAATATATTAATTTTGTAACTGGCCTCTATCTGAGCCTGAATGTGCAGGGGTTCCCCAAGGCCTGAAAAATATTTCCAGGGTTCCTCCAGGGTCAAAAGGTTGAGAAAGGCTGCTTTATAGGGTGTATTTCTGCTCCCAAATAGATGAGACGCATTTTCCCTAGATAATAGATCCTAGATAGGTTCTACACACCTGGAACGGAGCCAAGGCCAGGTTTCTAGTACCAGCAGCAAACTGCATTGAATACTGTTCAAAGTTTGATTTGTTGTTCAGTTGTGTCCGACTCTTCCACACGCCAGGCCTTCCACTGTCACCGGAGTTCACTCAAATTCGTGTTTGACCCAGTGTCAGGGTCTTTTCCAGGGAGTCCTCTCTTCGCATTAGGTGGCCAAAGTATTTGAGCTTCAGTATCTGTCCTTCCAATGAGCAGTCGGGGTTGATCAAAGTTTCGTTTAGGAAAAGGAAAATATTTCCCTTCTGGGTTTGTTCCCTGTTCTTTGGGCTGTGGAATCTGATCACATAGCCAGGGGCAGGTGAAACAATGCTTTATCAGAATTGGGGTAATCTGGAGCAAAAGACACATTTTGGGCAGGGGGGAAAGAAAAAGGTTCAGTATTTGGAGGGGAGGGAACATGCCACTGAAGTTGGGAACGATCAGAAACTCCACTGATCAAAGTAGATCTTTGAATGTAATCCGGCTTAGTGCATGCATCAATTCAAAGTGTTCCCTGCTGGCCAGCTCCGTTTATGGGATGCTGGACTTCCTGTGTGTGTTTCACTGGCTTGAAAGGGATGTCACCTGGAGATAGTTGGAAATGACCTGCTAATCCATGTCTCCATGGATTTGGCACAGAATCTGATGGCCATTATTAAAGAGCAAAGCCAGTTCTGTTAGGGTTAAGTTATAGGAAGGGAGATTTGGGAATTTCAACAACAATCCCTTTGTCAGCAGAGCTACTTCCTAAAGTGGTGGTGGTGGGGTTTTTTGCAGCTGTTTTCATTAGCTGAATATCCATCACTGGAGGAGGTTGCAGCTCTTTCTGCATTGGACAAGGGGTGATTTGGGCATGGCGGTTGCACCCGAAGAGAGATGGGCACCGGGTTGGAGAAGGCAGGACGGGAAAGCTAAGCAAGGGCTGCCTTCTCACGGCCCAGATGACTGCTTCTCTCTCTAAAACACAGCTTTCCAAACTCTGTGTCGCAACACTAGTGTGTCGCAACACACAGTTTGGTGTGTTGCCACACAACCCGGAAGCGGCGGTGGGGGTGTGCATGGCGGCAGCGGCACGCCCTCAGTGCTTCCGCGTTTTAGCAGAGGCCGCCGCCACATGCCCCCCTGCGCCGCCGCCACTGTTGGTGTGTCACCAATGGCGGCAGATCGGAAAGCACTGCTCTAAAACTTTTTCAACTCTGACAACTTGAATATGTGTGGATTTCAACTCCCAGAATTCCCCAGCCAGCATGAGAGCAAAACCAGCATTTCCTGTGTTAATCTTTATTACAACTTCAATTGCTTAGCCATTATACTCTAAGCAGTATACCAATTATTCTCTGTAAACAAAATGTTCTGTAGATAGTTTATGCAAGTTGCAGCTCTAAGGGGTCATCCCATCAATTTGACATCATGACGACATAATTTCACAGGGGATGATAAAGCCATAACCCATGGTTTGCAAGACCCAGTGGTGGCATACCCACAACATATGATGCCCAATGCAACCGATCTACTGTACATCAGTGTTTTTCAAACTTGGCAAACTTGAAGATGGGTGGACTTCAACTCCCAGAATTCCCCTGCCAGAATTCTGGGAGTTGAAGTCCATGCATGCTGGCGGGGGAATTCTGGGCGTTGAAGTCCATGCATGGTGGCAGGAGAATTCTGGGAGTTGAAGAAAACACATCTTAAAAGTTGCTGAGGCTGAGAAACCCTGATATGGAGGGAACCAGGATTTTGGAATGGCAATTTGATAGGCTTTAAAACTCCAGCTGAGATCAGGGTTTGCAGATTGCCTTCGGACACAGGCATGCCGCTGCAGGGAAGGTCCAAAATCCAAATGCACGGACCGGGTGCCCTCCCCAGTGGGCAAAGCCCGGGCAGTTTCCTCCACGCGCTGCCCGCCCACTTGGACAACGCGATTAGAATCCTTCAGCTCCAAGAGGCCACTCCGAAGATGGCGCTGCGGCGCCTCACACAAGATGGCGGCGTCGCGGCGACCAGGAAGTGGGCGGGAAAAGGTCACGAGCGCGCCGGAAGTACTGCGTCGCTTCGGTGCCGGCTGAGGGGAAGCTGTATGAGACGAGCGGCAGACGGAGAGCATCTCCGGCTCCCGGGGCGGGGGTCTTTTCCGGCGGTCTGAGGACCATGGCCTCCTCCGGAGAGGTAAGCCTCGCTCGCTGAGGCAACCGCGGCCTCCACCTCCTCTCTCGGACGGAGCGTTTCGCCCTCCCAGTTCTCCTTTGCGTCTCCATGGCAACCTCGGGGCACGTCTGAACCGGGGAGGTCGCGTGTCAGGGCAGGACCTGTGCGCATGGCTTTGCTTGGCAGCTGCAGTCGCAACTTGGCAGAACCTCAGTCTGGGGGAGGGTGGTCCTATTTCTGGCAATGGACCGCCTCGCGTTGGAGGGCCGGGGGGGTCTCGGTGGGGGTTTCTGCAGGTCAACCAAGATTTTTGGAAGGGGTTCGCCGTAGCCGCCTTCCCTGGGTTGAGAGAGAGGGACTGGCCCAAAAGTCCTTCAGTTGGCTTCAAGCTTAAGGTGGGACTAGAACTCACGGTTCTAGCCTGGTGCCATAACCACTATACCAAACTGGCTCTCAACCCAGTTGAACACTGTCCTGCCACCTTCCAGATGTGCTGGACCCACTTCCTGTAATCTCTTGCCAGCTGTTTGAATCGTCCTTCCGGCATTTTAAGGGCAGGGCTTTCAGGACGGCCTTTGTGGGACTACCCCTCCCATCGTCCACAGCCTGCGTCTTCCATAGATCTTGCCTTCCCCTCCTCTTCCAAGTTTTTTAAGAGTTCTTAAGTTGGGGAAATGAAAGGGGAAATGCAAGGGAGGAAGAACCGGGGAGTTGGGCAGTATACAAGTTTAATAGATGATGATGATGGTGATGGTGGTGGTGATAGAAAGAGAGAAGGGTATTCATTTGGAGAGCCAGTTTGGTGTCATGGTTAAGGCAATGGGCTAGAAACCGTGAGACCGTGAGTTCTGTCCTGCCTTAGCCATGAAAGCCGGCTGGGTGACCTTGGGCCAGTCAGGCTACAATTCTCATTTGCAAGGAAGAACTAGCCTTCGATGTTCCAAAAAAGCCAAGATGTTGCTTGTGGTGGACAATACCTAAGAAAGAACAGTCCAAACAGAAGAGGATTCCAATCAAAGAGAGAGCAAATTCATACTTGGGTGTTCAACTGGGTTGAGAGCCAGTTTGGTATAGTGGTTACAGCACCAGGCTAGAACCGTGAGTTCTAGTCCCACCTTAAGCTTGAAGCCAACTGAAGGACTTTTGGGCCAGTCCCTCTTTCTCAACCCAGGGAAGGCGGCTACGGCCAACCTCTTCCAAAAATCTTGCCAGGAAAACTGCAGGGACTTGTCCAGGCAGCCACCAGGAGTCAGCACTGACTTGAAGGCACCAAAAAAAAAATCATCTTGGGGATCCCTTTACACTGAAAGCACCTGTGGATACAAGGAGTAGCCATCTTGGAAGCGGACAGTTCTCAGAAACAGAAAGGGGGGGAGTATTGCCCTTCCAAAATAAGGAGATCCTTTGAGAGAGAGACCCTTCTCTTCATCGCCCTTGCAATCTTTTATCTTTAACTGGTTTTATTGTAATTTCTTTGTTTGACTGTTTAGTTGTTGAATAATAATAATTGAAGCCTTTAGCAGAGGTATGATGCAGGCAGAATACTGGTGTGCCTATACTTCCATTATGCCATAGGCAGCCTTCAGCCTGACGGCGCTGAATTTTGAAACAGTTTCTGTGCTGTTTCAATTGCCCCTAAAAGATAGTGTGCCTCTCCTTGAGCAGTTGTGTGATTAAATCATCCATCAAGCTGTCCTTTTAGGGCTGAGTTCAGAAGCTAGATAACCATGTAAAAATTATTTCACAACAGTTCTCAGTCGATCGAGTCCTTTGAGGAATCAGACTGATTCCTTTCCCACCTTTTCGATTCTGGTGTCTTCCCTGAGTCCCAGTCTGTCTCTCTCTTGCAGGATGTAACAAGTGAGGAGAACCGGGAGGAGAATATCGGCATGAACTTAATGGAGTTTTCAGATGAGATCCTCTTACACATCTTGCGATATACTCCTGTGTCAGATCTGGTCTTGAATGTCCGAAGTGTCTGTCGGAAACTTTCCGTCCTCAGTCTTGACAAAAGCCTCACTCACACTGTGATCCTGCATAAAGATTATCAGGTGAGCAAGAGCCGTCAAAGACGTTTTATTTATTTATTTATTTATTTATTTATCACATTTGTATCCCGCCCATCTCCCCCACAAGGAGGGAACCTGGGCGGTTCCTGAAGTACCAGGGAGCTGGAAGAACTGGGTGTTCGGAAATCTTGGGATTTACTTAGTGGATCTCTCCGGGCTACACCAGGACTGTGTGGCAAGAGGAGACTGAAGACATCACCCTAAAATTTTTCCAAAGATAGAAAATTCTGTAGTTTGATTTTCTCTGGAGTTGTCCTCAACTCATAACTGCGCATTAATGCAACCCTTTTGTCTGTTTATACTGTCACCTAGGCCTGGTCAGTTTGGTGGTCAGGCTACTCTTTGATCCACTTCCTTGGAGACCACCATCCTATGTCAAACGCACACATTGATGTCATCCTGTCCTTTGCAGGATGACATGGCCTCCCAGCCTAAAACCATTTTTCCTTGCTTGAAAAAAGAGAGTTCAGAGCAGTCTTTCGCCAACCTGTTGCTCCTCCAGATATGCTGGAGCTACCCGGGATCTTTAAAAGTTGTAATCCCAACACATCCAGAGAACATTCGTTGACCAAAGCTGGTCTCTGTGTTGTTTTTCTTTTCAGGCTACAAGGAAACAGCTGTGTCTGCTATCTGCTTGTAATGCAGCTAGCAGGTCTACAGCCTACAGCCCTTCTTGTTTGCATTGGAGAGATTTCCAGAGGCCTGTAACATCAGAGATGGCCTTTGGGTAGGGAAGATTACAGGTAGTCCTCGATTTATGACTGTTTAATGATGGTCCGAAGTTACGTCGGCCTTGGAATGGGTGTTTTACGGCCTGTAAAGCACTTCCAAGTGTCGCAAAACGTAGCACCCCCCCAGGGTCACATGATCGCATTTCAGGCTCTTGGCAACCAGCTCACATTTACAACTGGTTGCAGCATCCCGCGGTCACATGATCACGTTTTGCAACATATTTTGTGGTTTTCTGGCAAAAAACGCCCACGGGGCAGCTGGATTTGCTTAATGACCACCATAGAAATGGTTGTAAAATTGGGTCTGGTCACGTGGTGACTCAACTTACGACTGCAATGACTTACGATGGCAATTCCAGTCCCAGTTGTGGTCATAAGTCAAGGACTACCTGTAAGGTGTTTCCCCCAGGGTCAGTGGTAGTTCCTTTCGCATGCCCTTCCATATAGTTTCTGTAGGACTTGCCAGCGATCGTAAAGCTCGGTGTTACAGGCTTCAAGCCCTGAATAGGCCAGTGTGACTTGTCCTAAGCTTCATAATTAAAACTAGGCCCGGCCTAACGGGGATCCTTTGAACTCCTAAAGGTCTTCTTGTTGGTCGTTTCCACGCAGGTGGACAAAGACAAGGCAAAACAGCTGATGAAGGAGATTGGGAAAGAGATCCATGAGCTGGACATGACTGGCTGTTACTGGTTGCCTGGCTCGACGGTCGATCAAGTGACCCGCTGCAAGAACCTGGTGAAGCTGAGCTTATCTGGCTGCCACCTCACCTCCCTTCGCCTTTCGAAGATGCTCTCTGCCTTGCAGCACCTTCGCTCGCTGGCCATCGACGTGAATCCGGGGTTCGACGCCTCCCACTTGAGCAGCGAGTGTAAAGCCACCCTGAGCCGCATGCTGGAGCTCAAGCAGACCCTCTACACGCCGTCCTACGGGGTGGTTCCCTGCTGCACCAGCCTGGAGAAGCTACTGCTGTACTTCGAGATCCTCGATCGCTCGCGGGAGGGTTTAATAATCTCCGGACAGCTAATGGTGGGCGAGAGCAACGTACCCCATTACCAGAACCTTCGGGTCTTTTATGCTCGGCTGGCTCCCGGCCCGGTCAACCAGGAGGTGGTGAGGCTGTACTTGGCGGTGCTGAGTGATCGGACGCCGGAGAAGCTCCATGCCTTCCTCATCTCTGCCCCTGGGGGCTTTGCCCAGAGCTGTGCCGTTAGAAACCTCTTGGATTCCATGGCCAGGAACGTGACCTTGGACGCCCTGCAGCTCCCTAGATCCTGGATGAACGGTTCCAGCCTCTTGCAGCACTTGAAGTTCAGCAACCCTTTCTATTTCAGCTTCAGCCGCTGCAGTCTGTCCGGCGGGCAGCTCGTCCAGAGGGTCCTGAACAGCGGCAAAGACCTCCGCACTTTGGTCAGCTTGAACTTGAGCGGCTGCGTCCACTGCCTGTCCCCCGATTCCTCACTGCGGAAGGCAGAAGACGACATCGACAGCGGCATCGTGGAGGCCCTCGTCACCGCCTGCTGTAACCTGAAGCATTTGAACCTCTCCGCCGCCCACCACCACAGCTCCGAAGGCCTGGGGAAACATTTGTGCCAGGTCCTTGCTCGCCTGAAAGGCCTCCTCTCTCTGGCCTTGCCTGTCTGTGCCGTCACTGACGTTGCCGCGGCGACCGTCGACAAGACTTCCGTGCAGCCGGTGGCTCACACGGTCCCTCAAGGTTTTGGGAAGAGGGTCCGGATTGGGGTGCAGACCTATCCCAGGAACTGCTTGGAGCAGAGCAGTTCCAGACCGCAGTCCTCCGTCTTTTGGACTCTCCTGGAAAACCTCCCGTTTCTGGAAAGGCTGGAGCTGATCGGCTCCAGTTTTTCCTCGGCCATGCCGCGGAACGAGCCGGCCATTCGGAACTCGCTGCCCCCCTGCAGCCGGGCCCAGCACGTTGGGGATGCCGAAGTGGCTGCCATTGGCCAGCTGGCATTCCTGCAGAGCCTCACTTTGGCTCAGTTGCCCAATATTCTCACGGGCTCCGGGCTAATTAACATTGGGGTGCAGTGCCAGCGCCTGCGGGCTCTCTCGTTGGCCAACCTGGGACTGATGGGGAAAGTGTTGTACGTGTCGGGTCTCGTGGACATGCTGAAGCACTGCAGATGTTTGCAAGATCTCAGGTGAGGGCGCCCAGCAGCTTTTTCCTTTGCTGTTCCTGTTTCGGGAAATGGTGGGCAGCAGCCAGAAAGACAAAAAAGAGGAGTCTGGGATCCTTCTGTTTCATTCCATGATATCTTGGGAGAGGAGAAAGGTTTTTCCTGCTCCACAACCTCCTTTGAGTCATCTTCCCCTGATGTCTTCCACCCTTCCCTTCCCAGCCTACCCCTTGAGGTTAAAAAGGCGTGGCTCAGGATATTTATTTATTTATTTTATTTAATTTTTATCCCGCCTTTATTATTTTTATAAATAACTCAAGGCAGCAAACATACCAAATACTCCTTCCTCTTCCCACCCTGTGAGGTGAGTTGGGCTGAGAGTGACTGGCCCAAGGTCACCCAGCCGGCTTTCATCCCTAAGGCGGGACTAGAACTCTCAGTCTCCTGATTTGCCATTGGCTCCTTCCTAGGGCTGAGAGACAGGGACTGGCCCAAGGTCACCCAGCTGGCTTTCATGCCTAAGGCGGGACTAGAACTCTCAGTCTCCTGGTTTCCCATTGGCTCCTTCCTAGGGCTGAGAGAGCGTGACTGGCCCAAGGTCATCCAGCCAGCTTTCATGCCCAAGACGGGGTTAGAACTCGCAGACTCCTGGTTTGCCATTGGCTCCTTCCTAGGGCTGAGAGAGAGGGACTGGCCCAAGGTCACCCAGCCGGCTTTCATGCCTAAAGCGGGACTAGAACACTCTGTCTCCTGGTTTCTAGTCCAGCACCTTAACCAATAGACCAAACTGGCTAAAATGCAGAAAGCCATTAAGAGCTTGTTACTGTTAATGATATTTCAGAGGACTCTGATCCTTACGGAGGAAGATGGGCCTGTTCCCCATGCAAAATGGGGCAATGAGTTTGATGTAACCATCTGGGAATATCTGCTATTTTTTTGCCTGGTTCACCTTATAATGTTTTTTCTTGCTGCTGTCAGGAATCTTCAGATGATAAAGCAACAGTGTCATCTGGTGGTTGGAGTGGCAAATTGCAAGCTGTAATTTTTCAGCCCTGCTCTGTTGTTGAAGATATGTGGCTGCAAAGTTCCCCTAAATTGATGGCCCCCCAACCAGATGGGTTGGATAACAGCTCCCCAAATTCCCAGTTGCTTCATGATGTTTGTAATGCTGCTCCCTCTTTTTTACTGTATGTGTTTTTGCTCTTCTCCTCCTAAGGTTTAGTAAGGTCTATTTGGTTCTACTTAATTGAACATTGCCTTAGGGCAGTGTTTCTCAACCATGGCAACTTGAAGATGTGTGGACTTCAACTCCCAGAAGAATTCTGGGATTTGAAGTCCACACATCTTCAAGCTGCCAAGGTTGAGAAACACCACCCTAGAGAATGGTAGGTGGAAGGTCCAATCCATGCATTTAATAAACTCTAAACTTAAAGATAACTTTAGTTTTTTGAGTTGCAACCAGAAAGGATTGTCTTAGAGATTTGGTGCTGCCTTCCTCTCTGCTGAAAGCCAGACCTCTTCTCCTGGTCCACCCTGCCCATCTTTCCTCCCCTTCAGCTTGCCACTTCTCAGGTTCTTTAAAGAACCGGGCAAGCTCTGTCCAACTGACCCTTCTTTTTCCTCACAGGCTGGAGCAGCCGTACTTCCATGCCAATGCTCAGTTCTTCCACGCCCTGAGCTGCTGTTCCTCCCTGCAGCGTCTTTGCATCATCTCCCGGAGTGGGACGCTGCAGTCCGATGCTGTGATGTCATTCATGGCCGCCTGCCGCGAGGTGATCATGTGCCACATGTTTATGGGGGAATCGCTCACAGTTTGCAAAAGCCTGCAGCAGTCCCTGATACGGAGGTGAGTGCAGGAGGGGGAAATCACATCAGATTCTCCCTTCACTTCTTCCTTTTGTGTCATTAATCCGGGCAGTGTTTTTTGAAGGGCGAAGATCACGATTAGCATGGTTTTCCTCCTTGGCTTCAATGGTAGGATTTGGAGTACAGGTAGTTCTCGCTTAATGACGCTAATTGGAACCAGAAACTCCATCGTTAAGCGACGCGGTCATAAGTCAGAAAACCATGTGACCATGCTGCTTAGCGATGGCGATTCCAGCAGTCCTGGTTTCTGTCAATAAGTGAGGACCTCATCCGACCGCAGCTTCCGACTTCTTGCTGGCTTCCTCGTTGACTTTGCTGGTCAGAAGCTGGCAGGGAAGGTCGCAAAAGGCGATCACGTGACCGCGTGACAGCCGGAACTTTGAAGACCAGTCGTAAGTCCGACTTGTTCAGCGCCATCCTAACTTCAAATGGTCACTGAACAAGTGGTTGTTAAGCGAGGACTACCTGTACAGGAAAACAGTTGTCAACACCAACATGGTGTGACTTCACTTGATTGAGAATGAATTACTTCTCCATTCTTGTTTCTACCACACTAAGCCTCTCTCAGTGGATGAACAGGAAGGAGATCTGGATCTCTGATGGTTCTCTGGGAACCGCCCAGAGTCCCCTTTGGGGGAGATGGTGCGGTAATAGAAGTTAAAGTATAAATAAATAAATAAATAAATAAAAATGTGCAATTGGTCAGAACGGCGCTCTACTCCTAGCAACTTTGAGACCTAACTCAGACCAGCACTAACTCAGACGCAGATTTGTTTGGTGGAATGTAGAGCATCTCGGTATCTGTAGATCACAAGATGGAGTAAATAACTGTCTCTTTCCCCCTGTGCTGTCATTTTTACATGGGGTTCCAGATGTGTATGTGCGTAAGCAGTACGGAGTCGTGGGTCTTGGTCTGTCTTGGCCGGCAGTTGCACCGGCTCACCTTGCAGGGTTGTTGTTGTTGCTCTTCCAGTAGCGTTTCCGCCGTGCTGTGGATGTTCAGGAAAATGCCGCATCGACATGGAACGTGTCGGTAGCATCTGGTGATGGGCTTCAGGATGTCTCCGTGAGCTCTAGGGGAAATATTCCTTCTCTCTTTCTCCCAAACTGATTCTCTCCGCGCCGTTGTTGCTCTTGGCACTGCAACAGCTGGGCAGCCTGCCAAGATGACGAGGGCCATAAAAAACTCCCACGATGTCAGTGGCTTCTTTCTAAACAGACTTTTCTTCTGTGCCTTAACCGAATTCATCTACAGGGATCTTCCCTCCCCCCCGAAGAGCCAGAAATTGTGTCTCTCTTATTCATTCTTCACCTGCCCAGTCTCATAACAGCACCGATCTAAACTTTAATATCCTTCCTGTGTTGGGTTACGCTCCCTGCAGCCAGCAGGTTTGCAGCTGTTCTCTTCCACGTTACTTAGGCTGGCCTTTGTACTGGGTTCCCATCCCTTAAGAAATAAGAGCATCGGTGCAAACTGTGAACGATATAACACACTCTTGTTTGCTTTTGACTCTTCTCTGTTTCCCCTTGCTTTGTCCTATTATGGTAATATTAAAAATTAATAAGATCTCAGTTAGATCAGACTCGTCAATTAATCTGGAGTTGGATGTCTCCTTTCTCAGTCATAGAACATAAGGGTGTTTGCCTCCCACGGCTGAGCAAAGACTGCAGTCATTGATAAAGGTTTATACTTATAGCTGCTTGTCATTCGATATGATGTCTATTTTAGCCTTACAATAAGCCTTTGAGGTGGGCTAAGCTAATTGTGACAGCTCAGAATCACCCGTCCGGCCTCCTGTATTTCCTAGTTTTTGAAGGCTGCCTATGCTGGTTGTCATCATTACATAAGGCTTGTACTTAAGCATTTTTTCCTGGTAGCTCTTTGGAACAAAAAATTGCATGCGGCTAAGTGCTTAAATGGGGTGACAGATGACAGCTGGAACAATATGGTATGTATTGTATGCAGCAATTTCTGCCAGAAATAACATTGACAGTGGCTTATCCTCTGTTTCTTAAACAGCCCTCCGAACCATCTTCTGCTTCACATTTTAAAAGCAGGGGGTAGAATGTGGTTTTTCCGCTTTCTCTGCAAGGCGGGTGAGGGGCTTGAGTCTTCTGTTAATGAAAACCTCTACAGGAGGTGAGCCCTCCTGTGAGTCTTTTGTGTGGCTGTTAATTTAGGTTGTGTAAAAAGGGAGATTAGGAAGGACTGCTAGTCACAATCGCCAGGCACATGAGAATCTGTCTACTTAGTTGTGCGGATGCTACCTGACACTGGTCTTCAGGGATTCCTGCTAGGGTCTTTCACAGCCTTACCTGAACATGGCACAGATTAATTCCGGCTCTTTGATTGATTGTTCGTTTGGTTTATATCAGGGTTTCTCAACCTCAGGCACCGGGAGAATTCTGGGAGTTGAAGTCCACACATCTTAAAGTGGCTGAGGTTGAGAAATGCTGATTTATATACCACCTTTTGCTCAAGGCAGTGTGCATAGCGCTCCTTCCTCCCATTTCTTCCCACAATAACAACCCTGCAAGGTGGGTTGGACTGAGTGACAGTGATTGGCTCAGAGCCACCCAGTGAGCTTCCGTTCAGAGGGGAGATTTGAACCTGGGTCTCCCTGATGCCATCTGAACCAGTACGCCATACTGGTTCTTTTCTGGGAAAACAGGGCTTCATCAGGGTGATCTGTCAGACCATCTAACCCAGAATTTTGTCTGGCATCAGCTAAACAGAAGTTCACGACAGTGGTAAGGTTGGGTTGACCATGCTAAGCCAAGGTCAACCCAGCCGCATTATGGCCTAGTGCAGTGTGTGAACCAGCCCGAGAAGAGTCTCTCTATCTGCCGCGTGTTCTTTGGATTGAACCTGGGATTTTTTTGCATGCTGTGTTGTAGACTTTGTCACTGCACTTTTGATGGGGTTCACTCAGGGTGCTGAACTGGGATGCGCTTTGTTTGACTGCAGCATTGTGCAAAGCGCTGGTCACTTTGCTTTGCAAATCTTGGTTTATGGTGGGCCTTTATGCAGATGATTACACAACTACGTTACTGTCAAAAGCTTTTGCAGTCACCCCCACAGAAAAGGTGTTCTCAACATATTTAATTCATCCACAGGTGGTATGCTAACGACTAAATGTGCCCTTACATTTGTCACTGTGTCATTTCAATTCATCGAAAGTTTATTTCCACCAAGTTGTTTGCGAAGCAGATTACATTATGAGTAGTAATGGAATATGTTTCCTAAGAGGTGCACAGGATAATACGATATTACATTGCAGCTTCTTACTTCCACAAGTCCCTGGCTTAATGTTACATGTGGATCCCTCTAATGGTGGCTGCTTCAAACCATGTTTAAAATAAACCGTCGTCTATGAAGCAAGTCACGGCTTTCAGCACGCCACTAGATACCAGGAAGGGTTTTATTTGCTTCCTTCCCTTAAATATGGAGCCTTTATTCTGATTTAAAAGGGCTCTCGTGTTTTTCTTGAATGAATGAAGGTTTCACAGATCCCTACCTGCTGCAGCTCCATGCAGGTGAGGTCCTGTCCCACCCTTTTGTTTCCATGCCATACCTGTAGCTTCATGCTGAATCTTCCTCCTCCTAGAAACCAGGCGGTCTTTAGCCTTTAGCCTCCCCTAGGTGGAGCCGTGGTTTCTCATTAAAACGTCCCCATAATGTACAAATCCTGCCCCCTCCCATTCTGCAGGAAAAGTTGTTATCACCTTGGATCCTTTCCCCCACCCACCCCCTGCAGAAGCACCGCCAAGCAAAGAATTCCAATGACTGATCTATCTGCAAAAGCTTAGAAAAAGCAGCCTTCTGCTCATTAGAGGGAGCTGGGGAAAAGAGGGCAACATTAAAGGAAATGTTTACAGTGCCAAGACTCTTTTTGGACCCTTTATAATGCATCCCTCTTTCTCCCCCACCATCCCTTGTTATCAATTGGCAGCATTCTTTTCAAGGGCGAATGAGAGGGCTTTGAAGAGCGAAGCCAATTTTGCATAAAGAAATCAGCTCTGTGTGTGTGTGTGTGTGTGTGTGTGTGTGTGTGTGGAAAGGCAGGTAATACCATGGTAATCAGGTATGGGGTGACTGCCAAATGATGTTTGAAAATGTTAACTTCTAGGGTATCAGATGCTGACTTTCTGCAGAAAAAGGCAGAAGCTGAATCAACTGTGCTGATGGCTTGATTTCACAATCTTATCCTTCTTGCTTAGGCTCTGTAAAAGGTGAGAGCCGGGTCTAAAGAGATCTTAAAGAAGCAGATGCCATTTTTCTTTTTTTCCCAAATACATCCTTAGAACTGTGAGAAACGTGCTTTTTCTCCGTAATAAAATCTCGGGAATCAATGTGTGCGCAATCACACAGGGAAGCAGATGCCAGAGTTTGCAGTGGGATTTCAACCAAGCATTTAAAAAGCTTCTTGGGCAGGAAAGAAGCCAGAACATTAGGTCTAAGGATGATTGCAGGCCGGCCCATGATTCAAATGAACAGCATTCGTGTCTGGCTAACTCAGACCATTTGTAACACAGAAGATGTACAGTATATGGTGTGAAGTAGTGGCTCATGTTTCCTATTTGAGGCACAAATTTAGCTACAGGAGTCACTGTTTACTCTCTTCACTGCCATCTTCACAGTACTGTCTGCAGGAACTGGGAGTCTCAACCAGAGAAAAACCTTTTCCAGAGGTTAGTCCCTTGACTTATGCCCCCTTTCCTGAGTCTACCCCACTGCCCAGGAGTTCAGTTGCTTGTTCTCTCACCCATCCAGTCTCTGTTCTGGGAATGGACCTCAGGATTCCGCCCTTTGCTTTTTTGCCTTAGGCACAGAGCCTTCCTGGCAGGCCATGTTCAAGGAAGCTCAAAGGGAGGGTGCTGGGTCAGCTTGCCTTCAGCTCTCCTTTGGGCACAGCCGTCCTGCATTCATGGAGACCCCTTTGTGACTCTCCTGACCTGAGCTTTAGCACATCTCATCCACTCGCATATCTTTTAAGTAGAGCTTAGCGTATTAAAGACTATTTATGAGAGTTGGACCATAAGGAAGGCTGAGCGCCGAAGAATTGATGCTTTCGAACTGTGGTGCTGGAGAAGACTCTTGAGAGTCCCTTGGACTGCAAGGAGGTCAAATCAGTCAATCCTAAAGGAAATCAACCCTGACTGCTCATTGGAAGGACAGATGCTGAAGCTGAAGCTCAAAGACTTTGGCCACCTAATGCGAAGAGAGGACTCCCTGGAAAAGACCCTGATGCTGGGAAAGACTGAAGGCAAAAGGAGAAGGGGACGGCAGAGGATGAGATGGTTAGATAGCATCACCAATGTAACGAACATGAATTTGAGTAAACTCCGGGAGACAGTGGAGGACAGGAAGGCCTGGCGTGCTATGGTCCATGAGGTCACAAAGAGTCGGACACGACTAAACGACTGAACAACAACAACAAATGGTGTCAAGGATGAGATTGGGCGTTTCTTCCTTAGGTTTAAGGCCTGCATGTCCCGCTTTCCAGACCCTTCCCTGTGACTGTTGCACAAACTCTTGCCTTGGCTCCTCCGGGGCCAAAGACTGGAGAATCCATCCATTAAGTTAAGAAAGTGCCTCTAATTCCACAGGCAAATTCCTCAGCTGACCATAGGAAGCTTTGGTATATGATGGTGACTCTCCCAACTTTACTTGGAGATGCTGGGGATTGAACCCAGAATCTCTTGCATACAGTGCATGTAATTCATATGCTTTGCCTAAAGGAAGGAATCTTCAGAGCCTTTCTTGTTGGAGAGAGAGACATCAGCTGGTCTGGAGACTAGAGCCAGTTCAATTCCTGGAAATGGTCCTACCAATGGAGGGGCCTTGCTCTGTAGTCTTAGAGGCATGGCACATAGAGAAGATGTTTTGATGGCCTTTGAGAGCAAGATTTGCATTTTGTGCCTGGCCTTGATTCCAAACCCGTATGAATCAAGGGTAGGTGAAGGAGCCTCTCTGGTGATGTATTTTCTCCATCACTCAATGAGCCAAGAAAACCTCGAGATGCAAGATATTTCCAGATCCACAAAGTAGCATTTTTGACCACATATTTGAGAAGAGCAGCTATGAAGGCCTTGGAAAAGATACTCAAATGTTGTGATGTGTCTGTATTTACAAAGATCAGAATCTTGTAAGCCATGGTATTTCCTGTGCTATTCTATGTCAGCAAAAGTTGGACTTTGAAGGAGCAAGATAGAAAGAGTATTAATGCTTTTGAATTTTGGTGTTGGAGAAGACTCCTGAAAATACCATGGGCAGCCAAGAAAAGAAACCAATGGATCATTGAACAAATCAACCCAGAGTTCTCACTCAGTGCACAAATGGCTAGGCTCAAATTATCCTACTTTGGACCCACTACGCCAAGACCCAGCTCTCTGGAGAAGGCTCTGATGATGGGAAAGGTGGAAGGAAAGAGAAGAAAAAGATGACCAGCAAGGTAGAAGGATTCAGTTACAGTGGCGATGAGTGCACCCTTGGAAGTGCTGAAGGACCAGGTTAGGGACAGATCATCATGGAGAAAATCTATCTGTGTGGTTGCTAAGACTTGACACTGACCAGATGGCACATAATCAATCAATTTATATGTATTGGAGAAACTTTTCCTTATCCCTTCTCAGAGTTCCTCCATTCTAATTCCTCCAGTTGTCTCCCCCTCCACACACACACACATGCACACGGCAGTGATCACACCCTTTAAATATTTATCTTCCTTCTTCCCCTCCCCTCCCCCCTCCACTCCCCTTAACTGTCGTTTAGTCAAGCTTAAATATTTAATTCGGCTCTTTCCCCCCACTACTTCTACTCAGAGTGCGTCCCTGCAGCTCATTAATCATCATCATCAACTCTTCTTCTCTGAAATGGCCTCTCTCTTGTTTGACAACCTCTTTCTACTGAGTCGCTCATAACCTCCTGTTTTTAATCCTTGGGGTTCAGCCTCAAATTCGGGGTCACAGGTATGATTCATGTCTCGGGGGGCACGCTGTGGTGTCCAGATATTAATGGCTGAACTTTGCTGCCTGCAGAATCTAAGGGAGATTGGGAATAATAGGACCAGCTTTAGGCTCATCCATTTTTTTCCTGCTAGTTCCTGACCAGGTGCATGTGAGATGTGCATCTTTCTTACTCATTCTTGTTGGGAAAGGAAGCACATTGGGATCTCTGCTTATTTTCTTGCTATCTGTGTCTTTTTTTTTTTTTTGACTGCCGCGCTCTTGCAGGTATAGGACTTTTGGAAGGTGCCTTTCTTTGTCACAATATTGCATCAGATTATCTTTCCTGACAGTTATTTATTATTTTATTTATTACAATTACGTGCAACCACCCTGGGGAGACTTGCAGCTCACAATCAGCATAACCAATTGCAAGTAAAAATACAATTCAGCTATTTAAAGACCACGTAGCTTCTAGGATCCTTTCCTCATGGCAATTGGTGGTCCATGGGGCGGGTGATGGGAGCAGGCTTTTTTTAATGGTAACTGCCTTCCTTCCTTTCTCTTCCATAACAATCCAGCCAAAGCACCTGACCAGCTATCTATAAACAGCGAAATAAAATAAAATCACTACTGTTTAAAAACGGATAAATGGAAAACAATTCAAGTTCTAAACGTAGAAGAGAGGGTTGTGTATGTTTAATGGGTGTGGGGGAAAGATGAGTGGGAACCAGTTTCTTTAGCAGCCTTTGCAATCAGTTGCTCTGATTCTTTTTGGAGGGGGGGATTATTTATTTATTTATTTATTTATTTATTTATTTATTTTTCAAATTTATTCCCCGCCCATCTCCCATGCAAGGGACTCTGGGTGGGTTACAACAAATACAATTTAAAAACTATACAAAAATATCTAAAAACACAGCAGAGAATAAATAAAATAAAATCCAAGATGGATTAGGACCCGCAGATAGATCATGGAGCTACGGGGCCAGCCAACCCCAGGAGGCACTACTATCTCCGTAGTCCCAGGCCAGGAGGCAGAGCCAGGTCTTAAGGGTCTTCCGAAAGGCCAGGAGGGAGGGGGCCAGTCTCACCTCCGGGGGCAAGATATTCCACAAGGCGGGCGCTATCGCAGAGAAGGCACGCCGCCTCGACCCCGCTAGATGGAATTCTCTTGTTGAGGGGGTCTGAAGCATGCCCTCTCTGCATGCACGGGTGGGACGGGCTGACGTTATCGGGACGAGACGGTCCCGATTATAACATCCAGGAGCCTTAGCATTCTAGAATGAATGGCTTCCAAGCCCAAAAAGGTGATAGAGTATCTTCTGCCATTGTTTTTTTTTTAATCCGTTCAATTGTGTCAGATTCTCGGAGACTGCCTGGACAAGTCCCTGCAGTTTTCTTGGCAGGTTTTTCAGAAGTGGTTTGCCATTGCCTCCTTCCTAGGGCCGAGAGGGAGTGACTGGCCCGAGGTCACCCAGCTGGCTTTGTGCCTAAGGCGGGACTAGAACTGGCCAGTCTCCTGTTTTCTAGCCTGATGCCTTAACCAGGACACCACCAAACTGGCTCTAGAGCTGTACAGCGTTCTAATTTTACAGAAGTCTGGCAGGTCCACAGGTTCTGCATACCTGAAGTAAGAATTGTTACTCAGAGCTACAGGTTAAAGTCGCGTGGCTCCAGATAGCAGCCAGCGCATCATGCGAGGAAAAGTATTGGGCCGTGGGGTGGTATTTGTCTCGAAAGCAGTGAACCTTTTTGTTTCCGGAGCGCGTCCCATCTTCCCCAGCCCTCCTCCTCCTCCTCCTCCTCCTCTTGACCTTGAAAAAGCTCTGCCATCCTCGGTTTCGGCTTGAGTCTGTTGTTGGCACTTGAGCTGCCAAGCCCACTTTGCTAGCCTAAGCATGTCTGCTGGCTTGGCTCCCCACCTCCGATTGCGGAGGGCTTAATGTAGTGAATCATTTAAGATCTCATTCCAGTGTTCATTGTCTGTTTGGCTTCCTGCTCTCTTGGAACCCTTGAATCAGCCTGTCAGTTTGAATTAATAATAAACGCTGGGGCTGCCTTCTTGGCGTGTGTTGCTTGAGGGCTGAAGCACTTGTTGAAATTGGATTCTGCTCTGGGTAGGCAGGTCTTGCCTACTCCCCTCCCCTCCCCTCCCCTTTGGTGCTGGTTTCATCAAACCTGGGATGATAAAAATGAGGAGCCGAGCCCTGTAGAGTATTTAGAAGATGTGCTTAATATGGCTTCCTTGCGTGTTCTGATGAGAGGAGGGTGAAGCCTGTGCAAAAATGACATCTTTACCTACAAATAATTTTTAAAGTGTATGACTCCACTTCTTTCTCCTTCCAAGAGACTCTTGGTTTGCAATCTGGAAATCAAAGCTCTTGCAGGAAGTGGTGTGGATTTTTAAAAGCCTCTCCCTCCTCCCAGGATTCTGCAACTGAAAAGAGTCTCAGAACCATTCTCCAGTGCTCAGTGTGTGTGTGTCTGTGTGTTTTAATCCGTTCAGTCGTGTCCGATTCTTGGAGACTGCCTGGACAAGTCCCTGCAGTTTTCTTGGCAAGATTTTCGGAAGTGGTTTGCCATTGCCTCCTTCCTAGGGCTGAGAGAGAGGGACTGGCCCAAGGTCACCAGGCTGGCTTCGTGCCTCAAGCGGGACTAAAATTCCCAGTCTCCCGGTTTCTACCCTGGTGCCTTAACCAGGACACCAACCTGGCTCTGCTCAGTATATAGCCAGAAGTATAAGGATTATGGAAATAAACATGGGGTGCAATCAAGAACCCAGTGTGGTGTTACAGCTCTTAGAGTGCTGGGCTGTGACACGCTCAGCTGTGAACCTGTGTGTGTGTGTGTGTGTGTGTGTGTGTGTGTGTGTGTGTGTGTGACTTTGAGCCATACAGAACCTCAGCCTGGCTCCTCTTCCAAGCAGTTGTGAAGATGAAATGCAAAGTGGGAGGAGAAGAAGAGATGTTTTCTTCTTTAACCTCCTTGGAGAAAGGAGAGGCAGGCAGAACCGCTTCCAAATTCGTGGGCGGCAAAAAACCCTCAGCCAAGATTGTATTTCTGTGGAAGGAAGTCTAGGGGGGTAGTTTGGATGGCAGGGGAATGAGACCCTGGGCATGCATTGGCCACTCTTTCTTTCCTCGTCCTCTCTGCAGCCCCAGCTCTTTCCTCCCTCCTGAAAGCGTGGTTGTCATGGCTTGTTTTTGTCAACACGCTGTTTTCGATGCAGGAGGGGAGGGCCAAGCAAGAGGCTCGAACCATTAATGTGTTTCCTAAGTATAAATTAGGCTTAATTGGCCAATTATTGAAATAACTTCTTAATTTGCAGAAGATGTTGGAAAACAGCTTCCCGGGGTGTTTTTTCTGCTTGCTGTAGCAAAACCCAGCCTTGAGGCTTCCTGGGACTGTTCTGGCTCCATTTCTTTGATCCTTGCCCTCTCCTGCCAACTGCTCCCCTTTGGCTCTGCAGGATGTTTCTGGCTGGCACTGATCCAGCGCCATATATTCTGGGACTTCAAAGCATTACCGCAGGGCACGGTAGGGTAGCCAAGCCAACAGAAAGGCCACTTCTGTGTCCACAGAGGGCCTTCTCTTATTCCAGGTGGCACCTTCCTGGGATTGAGCCTTGCCAGCTGTGCCCCAAAGCCTGGCCAACTCGAATTTCCCCGCCTTCTTCCTTGGAAAGTTCTGCTGCTGAAACAACAAGTTGGCAATGTCCAGGGAGGCAGAAGTTGTGGGTTTGGGCCATAAGCTTGTGGACATGTATCCCTCCGCACTGGCAGTGATGCACTTTTCGATTTCATTGCTGAAGCCATTGGAAGAAGACATGGTTGGAAAGACTTTGCCTCGGCGCTGTTACCTGATTAAATAAACCCGCCAATTAATCTGTGAACTTTTTGCTGATTTATGAACATATATTCAAACAGCTCCTTTTAATTCCAATTAACATGGAACTGGGATTCAATGTCTGGCCATGATTTTTGTCCAGCTTCTCTGAAAAGCTGCTGCTGGTTGGTATGGAACAGTACAGACCTGCATTTCCCAGCCTTGGCAGCTTCCACATGGGTGGACTGCAATTCCCAGAATTCCCTAGTCTGCATGACTGTTGCTGGGAATTGTGGGAGTCGGCCCACCAACTTTCCAACATTAGGAAACCCTGTTACAGATTATGGGCTACAAAGTCCTGGGTGACTTTTGGACAGGCCCTCTCTCTGTCAGCCTAGCCTACCCCACAGGATTGTTTTTGTGGAGAATAATTGGATGAGGGCACGCTATGCATGTTGCCTTGAGCTCTTAGAGGAAAAGTGAGATATCAATCAAATAAACAAACTAACTTTAGAGGAGGTTCCTACTGCTGCTCTGCAGTCAGATCATTTTTCACGATTTCCTGACGTCTCGTCTGGCTGGATCGTTCAGCCCTTGTCGGTAGGACAGGACTGCCTGTTGTCTTCGATGTGCAGCCGCCAAGAGGGCTAGAAACTCAGCATCGGTTTTTAAATGGCGAGCAGATCTTCCATCCTCTCGCTCTTCGGCACTTTCAGAGGCCAGCCCTTTACACAGTGTGGTTGCACACATTTTAGCGTTCATTTCACGGGGAAGAGGAGTGCGTCCTGCTCTCAGCAGCTTGGAAGGAGTAACGCTTGAGTGGGAGGCACACAGAGAGAAAGTGAGCACATTGGAGCCCAGTGTGTGACAAATGTCCTGTTTCTTAAAGCTCCCTCCTCACGCTGAAAGAGATGTGACCCACATTTGCTCCATTGGCATCCAGGACCAAATATTTTGATTTACTCTGCGTGTATGTGAGCGCATATCCACATTGCTTCTTTCTTGGGATACCTTACTTTCACCTTTCTATCATATCCTATTGCTTCCCGCCTCAGCCATCGTTATCCTGAGATCGCTGCCTGCGCCAGCTTTGGAATGTATAAATGTGCACCCACACCTGCACGGACATTTCCTCGAGATAAATGTTGTGGATGGATTTAACTGCTGCAGCCTGTCTCTTGCTGCTGCGCGCACAGCTACACTTTGGTGCAGTGCTTTCTCTTCTTGCATTAATTATGCATCCTTCATAGGCTGGAGCTGCGTGTATACGTGTGTGAGAGAGAAATTTATGGCGGTCCCTTTCTATTTTGTTAATAAGGGAAAATTAACTGCGCGACAGAAAATTTAGGGCCATAGATTCTGGAGTTACGGAAGGAAGCCAGACTTGAGAGAGCAGTGCAGAAAATAGCAAGAAAAGGGACCAGGAACAAGAAGTATCTGGGGGCGTGGGGTCAGAAGGGGAACAAACTTAAGCCAGGATGCATGGAAGAGACCATACCTGAGGTCCAGGACAGCTATCTTGCATGCAGGGTGGCCAAGATTTACTGTCTATTTTGAGCAAACTCATTCTCAGAAGATGGATCCTGCTTTATGTAGCCAGAAAAGCCATCCGTATGTAAAAGAAGGATTTGCAGGTTCAGGAACATCTCTTCCTTGCAAATACGTGGATTGGAGCTGTCTGGGTTTGCAGACTGTCTCAGCGCCTGAGCTTGCAGCTTGCATGCTTACAACAGCCCCATTATGGCTTCCTCTCTGATCTTAATACCTAGGCTGACCATACCTCCTGTTTTGAACGGGACAGTCCCGTTTTTCCCCCTTTTCTCAATCATCCCGTTGTTTTAACATAAATGGCGGTTTTGTCCCGTTTTTCAGGAACAGGCGGAGGCGTAGCAGCTGACTGGAGGGAACCCGGAGGAGGAATCGCCCCCACCCACCAGCGCGCAGCAAAGGAGGTGGGAGAGGTGGGCCCAGCACTGTGATAGGCGGAGGCGATTCCCCTTCCGGGTTCCCTCCAATCAGCTGCTCTGCCCCCACCCATCGTGCTGCCCACGCCACCCCTCCCACACGCTGATAGGCAGAGGCAAACCCCCCTGGGTCCCCCCCCCCAACCAGCCGCTCCGCCCCCGCCCGTTCCTCTTGTCCCGTTTTTGTCTCAAGGAAATATGGTCAGTCTATTAATACCTCTTGTCTCTGGGTTAGTTTTCAGGCTGACCGACCTGCGCTGAACGTGGTTGTGTTCCCTCTCCTGCACGAAGATCTAACCGAGGTCATACGAGACGTCCCCATGATGCACCTGGATGAGATCACCTTGTTCAAAAGCCGAGTGGCTGAGGAGCCACCACACTTGTGGTGGTGATGCGCAGAGCAACCAGATTAGGACCCCGCGGTGGGCCAGCTTTCTTCTCCTGGGCTGAGAGTTGCTGCTTTTGAGTCTCGTGGCCGTTGTTGGAATGCTGTTCAATTTGGGTGCTGCACCGAGGATCCCATTTGGGCAAAATTTGCCCTTGAAAAAATGTAATTGTCTATCACCACCACCATCACCACCACTTTTTTTAAAAAAAATCTAGCCCATCCTTGTCCCTGCAGAACGTGGGAATGGGTGGCAACTAGAAATCAGAACTTCTGGTTCAGTGTTATTTCCTTGCTATTTAATGTCTGAATTCTTGTTTAACTTGAGGTGTGTTTAAAGGTAAGAGGAATTTCATTTGAAAGAATGTACCCTTCCCTTCCTGTTCCGAGTCACGTCAGTCCCTTGTTTGTAGAAGCAACCGGCTTTTTCTTTTTCACTTTCTTGTGCTTCAGGGTTATCCTTTGCTTCACTTTCGAAGGCGCTCCAGAAATGACTGCAAAGGCAACAACGAGTCTAAACCGTCTTGAAGTTTGAGGATCCAGGTGAATTTGGAATTCTGTAGCAATCCCTTATCTTCGGTTGCATAGCCAAGGCATGCTGATGTGACACGTGCATCCGTTCTTCAGCTTTCTTGGATGTCCAGAGCCATTTCCTCTTCCCTGAAAACCCCTTGAATGTCAGAAAGACGTTTAGGAGCAGCCGGCAGAGTTCTGATGCGGTGTTAATGTTGTCTCGGTCAGAACGTATGGAAGGAAGCCCTCCCATAAACATTAAATGGACAGAAGGGATGGCATAGATTTCTCTTATCTTTCCAAATGTTGCCCGTTTGTACCAGACCAGCTATTTTTTTTTATTTTAGCAGGGGTACAGTGCTTTACGGATTCCTTTTGCTTGAATCCCACTTGGCATGAGCAGTTGACAAAGCAGCACCCATCCATCTCCAAGGGGTTCGGCTTAGAGTTAGGCTGCACGAGGAGATTGTGGAACCTGGCCAGCACGTCTCACATAGTCCTCCTCTAGATGACATTCAGGTACTTAAAAGACAAGTGCGCCTTGTAAAGAGTGAACATCCATCCCCTCTCCTTTTTATCCCCTGAAATCAGCCATCCTTTTGAAGGGAGCTTTCTCAAAGCTGTCTCTCTGGTGCTAGAGATACCGTCTTGGATCGACCTTTTCGTTTCTAGTCCTTGTCAAAATGCCAGCGTTGCCCAGCGTATCTGTAAGGGACGGGTAAGGTTCAGCGGTGGCCACGGGGCTAACTTGGAGCCGGCTGCTTCCCTCCAAGGATGCCCTTTTGCCCTTTGGCACTCTCACTTTTGCTAGGTTTTAGAGGATCCTCAAACAAAGGGTCCTCTAAAGGATCAGCAGCTACCTTTCTGGGCAGGTGTCCTGCGTGTCACGTATGCATCCAAGAAACGCGGTTGCTTTTCCAAAGAACGGTGTGATGTCGAGGCCGGGAGAGCTATCGCACCCCTCTCCCTTTCTTGTTTCTTCCACCCCTCATGACTTGCTCAGCATCAGCAGCCAGCTTGGGTCTCTGTAACAGTGTGTGTGTGTGCGTGTGTGCGCGCGGGGGGGGCATTCAAATGTGACGCTGATCTCAGTGTTAAGTGGATTAACAGTGGATTGACCTATCCAGATGGTATATAAACACTTCTGTGCACATCTTTGCTATCCTGCTCTTTTTTAAAAACAACCGCGTGTGCGCATGTGGGTGTGTTTTCACGGCCAACGTGTGCAACAGGAATCTGCCTTCTGTTGAATGAAGCTAGGGGTCCAGTTAGTTTGCTATAGGCTGCTGTCCTGAATGATTCTTTGGCGAGACTGTTTTCCATCGACCCAATACTTTACACCTTTCCTTTTGGGGCGTGCAAGGTAAGAACCCTCCATCTTCTGCGCTCCAAACGTCCTCTGCTTGTGAACGCCGCAAGAGCTGGCAATTAGCTTTCTACCACTTGTACCACCTATCTCCCAATCTAGGTCCCCCTAGATATTTTGGCCTACAGCTTCCACCCTCCCGTAGCATGCGCACAATGGGGAAGACGCAGTCCTAAGGAAGGTGTACAGAGAGATCCCCTCTCCCCCCGCCCCAGCCTTGCTTGTGAGCCCCCCCGTCACAAGTCATCTTAATGCAAGAGAGCGTTTGGGCGACCGATGCTCTCGAGGCAAGATTCAGCAGATGTTAATAATGTGCTTATTTTCTCTAAGTGCCGTTTTGGCATTGGTGTTAATTACAATTTATATTCGGCAACATTTACTCTGGGAAAAGAACCCACCCTAATGGTCCCCAATTGATGGGGTGAGAGTTGTTAAGCACGATGCCATATGTTCGGAGGGCTGGGAAGGGAATGGGATGCCAGGCAGAGTTAGAAACAAGATGCCGGTGTTCTCTTGCTCTTTTTGGGGGGGCGGGGGGGGGGCAAGAGGCATTCCAAAGCGGCCTGCACGTTCCTTTTCTCTTTCGCTCTCGGCTTTAGTTTGGCTCTGAAGCCACCTTTCCTCATTATCTTCATAGCCCTGGGTCGCTAGCTGGCTCGCTTCCAGGGGAGGTGGGGGAATGGCTTTTGCACCCCACTAAGCCTGCCCGAAGGATTGGAAGACCCTTAGTCTGTCTGAGCCTGTGGATTTTCCCCACGGTGGACTTCGTTGCCAGTAGTTGCGGGCGATTTGCATGGTTGTAAAAGGTAACTGCTCCAGTTCACGAAGGAGGAGGAAGCTACTAATACGGATGGCTGTTGATGACCTCCTGAATCACAGGCAGCAGGCTTTCCACAGCGGAGGATGGGAGGGGATAGAGGGGGTCTTTTGGCCCCAGTCTGGGGTTGGGAGCTTAACAGATGCATCCATTTGGCCGCTGTGAACTACAGAACGTGGAGTAGCTCAGGGTTCTTGGGACCATCAGTGACTCAACTAGTCTGAAGCCGGAATAGAATGGCTCCTGCATTCCAGGATATCAGATCTTGAGTCCAGATCTGGAAGAGTTGAGCATCGTGGTCCGAGGTCCCTGCTAGTGTTTGGTGGAACAAGGAAAAGCCTCCCGTGTGGCAAGCAGCAGATGCCACTCTGCTGAATCCCCTAAGGGCCGTGGCATTGATGCCCCGTAAGGCTGTCGAACCTTCAGGGGTCCTCCAATCCACCCATCCACCACAGCACGAGCAGCTTCTGCCCTCAACTGCATTCTCTGAGCTCCAGAAACCAAGACGCCTGGAAGCTGAGATGGGTTTCCCATCCTGGCTTTTCCTCTTGAATGCTGATGCCTCTTGAGTAGAGGTGAGCCAGGCCACTAGCAAGGTTTTCTACAACCTGGTGCCTTCCTCGTGTATTTGGGACTTCCGAAGAATGTCTGAATGGGAAGGCAGCATCAGGCTAGTGGGAACACGCTTAAACCAGGCCTTCCTCTGTTCCTCTGTGGTGTTCAGTAAAGCCAGCATGATCTGATTACGTATTCTGTGGATTTTGATTGGCATTTCAATTGCAAAAATTAATGTACACCGTCTCAGTGGGTTCTCCCATCCCACATCCCTGTGTATCGATATGACCTATTTTGCAACCAGTTTTGAGTGCTGCCGATTGGGGGAAACAAATATACAGGACTCAGGTCAGATGTCCAAACTCCTGTGATCATTTCTGAGCATTTTGAGATGAAAGGAGCGTGGTCACCTGTGCCGCACGTGGCTTCTGCTTGAGCAGAGTTGCGATGGCCGCAGGCAAGGGGCCCGAAGCACTTTAAAACGCTTTCTTACCTTTGGCCTGGCCTCTCTCCCAGCCAGATCACCACATACAAATCACTTGGCCCCAGGTTTCCCCCCAAAAGAGGTATTTTAAAATGGTGAGTGGACAGCTGGAGGACTGTACTGCTGGCCCCAAAGGGACCAATTCAGCCGCCACCTTCTTTGAGGCATCCTTTTCTCTCGCAGCAGGCTGTTGGGAAAATCAGATTCTGTGCAAAGAGCTTTTGAAATTTAAAGAGTTTGGATTCCTTAATGGCCAGGGAGCCTATCCCTGAAGAAATGCAACCGAATGAGTTTAAATGCACAGATCTAAGTATTCAGCAAGACCACATCCCTTTTGGCCAGTGATGCAAAGTGGCCAAGGAAACACGAGCAGGTCTGCTGTAGGAATGGTGCCTCGCTTGGGACCAAGCTGTGGGGACTCCCAGACGTCTCCTGACTGATTCATTGAGCGACATTAACAGCCAGGGCCACGTGGGCCTCCACCTTCTCACCCCTCCTGGAAGACACAAAGGATCAATCTGCCATACATCTCTCAGAAAGGCCATTGGAGAAGAAAATGGTCATGGTTGAAGCTGGCAATCACACATGCCGTTCTCAAGACTTTATCTGCTGTAGAGCGACCCCGTTACCCCTTCCTGTATTGGCTTATCCAGCAATCCTGTCTCCTTTGCTGCAAACGTGGTGGGAAAACAATGGCAGCCATTTATTAGCAGCTGAACACTGAGTTGTACCTCTTCCAGCACATCAAATGGCACCTGCTGGATTTATTTATTTATTTATTAGTCAGATTTATCAAGGATGAGTTGAAGGGTCTACAAACCACAAGAGCTAATGAACCCGTCTGTTGACTAGTCTCCAGAGCTCCAGCTGGTTTTCCAGCCCTGCTTGGAGATGTCAAGGACTCAACTTGAGGCCATCTGCATATAAAGCAGCTTCTAGAGTATTTTGGAATTCCAATAAGAATTCCAATAAGAACCCCCTTAGATTTTTTTGAATCTGCATCCACCATGCCTTTTTCTCAGCTGGATTAGTGTTGTTATTTTTTGTAAAAAAATTTTTTTTTAAATAATAGAAAATACAAAGCAGAATAAAATACAAGAAAAGGAATTAAAAACCCTAAGATCTAACTCTTCAATAAAAGATCTTAAAACAGCAACAGAAATTAAAAAAAAACCCCAAACAAAACCAAGATTGCATTTAAGATTTCCATCATCTCTCTTCACCTTCCCACCCATCCCATTTTCCATCCCATTTTCTCCTCATTTTCCAGAGAGAAAATTACAGGAGAAATGAAGCAGTTGAGAATATTTGCAGTCCTGCTCCCTGGCCAAAAAAGCCCATACCGGGCTGACAGCTTTTTTTCCAAAGTCACATTAAATGCCATGGAAATCCTAAAACAATTAGATCTGAAAGTAGACAAACGAATTTCATTTTAAATGTATGAGTTTTTAAAAAAATCTTTTTATCTTTGAAAGATTCAAGTGTGGCTTTTCTATGTTAATAATTGTGGCAGCCTATTCAACTGCCACCTTTAAGTTATTTATTTAAGCTAATCTTTGCCTTAAAATAGCTACCCTCCATAAGGATATTTTCTTCCTGAACATCCATCTCTACATACTGAGAATGTTAAATTAAGCACTGCTAATTAGCTGTTTGATAATTAAATAATATGGCATGAAACTACTGGGGCATAGGATTTGAGCTTTCTGTGTGTATTTGTGAATTCTCCTCCTCCCCATAATGCTTTGAAGTCAACCCTGTACTCAGTCTTGCCCTCCAAAGCTGCAAGATAAAGGTTTTCTTCTCTCTTGTGAAAACTTTGAAAATTGCTGTCTGAAAACATTAAAAAAAAAGGAATGCTTCTCTACTCACAGCGTAGAATGTTCAAAAATGTATTTGATGGATGGAGAATTCTTATTAAAAGCATTAAAGAGTTAGGTTGGATATGGGCTTTATCTCTTATTTTTTCTTAATCAAATGCTTATTGCAGAGAGCGTGATTAGTTTGTATATGCTGTAGAATTAAGTGGCATAACTTTTCCTAGGTTGTACCATTTTATATGGGGTTGAAAACTATGGCCAGGTACATCAACCAGGAAGATGAAACCTGCTTCGGAGCATTATTGGGGGTGGTGAGTCAACATAGAAGCAACAGACAAACTAAAACCGGCACTAAAAGTATTAAGACTCAAATCCCAGCGTCGTAAGTGGCTGAAATTCTAGAATTAATGGAGTGCCAGGAGTCTTTGAGCTTAGCCAGTCTGGTCTAGTGGTTAAGGCTCTGGGCTAGAAACCAGGAGACTGTGAGTTCTAGTCCCGCCTTAGGCATGAAAGCTGGCTGGATGACCCTGGGCCACAGTCCCTCTCTCTCAGTCCTAGGAAGGAGCCAATAAGAAACCAGAAGACTGAGAGTTCTAGTTCCGCCTTAGGCATGAAAGCCGGCTGGGTGGCCTTGGGCCAGTCCCTGTCTCTCAGCCCTAGGAAGGAGCCAATGGCAAACCAGGAGACTGAGAGTTCTAGTCCTGCCTTAGGCATAAAAGCTGGCTGGGTGACCCTGGGCCAGTCCCTCTCTCTCAGCCCTAGGAAGGAGCCAATGGCAAACCAGGAGACTGAGAGTTCTAGTCCTGCCTTAGGCACGAAAGCCGACTGGGTGACCCTGGGCCAGTCCCTCTCTCTCAGCCCTAGGAAGGAGCCAATGGCAAACCAGGAGACTGAGAGTTCTAGTCCCACCTCAGGCATGAAAGCCGGCTGGGTGACCTTGGGCCAGTCCCTCTCTCTCAGCCTAACTCACCTCACAGAGTTGTTGTGGGGAAAATAGGAGGAGGAAGGAGTATTTGGTATGTTTGCCGCCTTGAGTTATTTATAAAAATAATAAAGGCGGGATAGAAAATAAATAAATTTAAAAAACGAAATTAGCAGTTTGGGGAATGTTGTTCTAAAGAGAGGAAGTCTTTGAGTTGCGTTCAGTTTGTAACTGACTTCATAGATGTACTCATGGAGGTTTATCAGCAGCAGTATGGAAGTGGTTTCACACTGACCCCTTCTGAGACCTTTTTTCGACTCCCCGCCCTAGCCTATAGTCCTGGGTTTTTTCACCCAAGTATTAACCAGATCCAACCCTTTGTAGCTTTTCAAGATCAACCGAGGTGAGATTATAGCAATGACCCAGAGCAAAATAAAATGGGGAAATATATGCTTCCCCCCCACATTAATTAACATTTACAGCTGGGTTTGGAGAGCGTGCCTAGCTATGGTTGGTTTATTCATTGTAGGCTTATTCAATAAACAATGAATAAACCAACCGTGGCTTGGCATGCTCCAATTGGCTAGGCTGACATAACATTATTAAGTAATAATTATGAGACTTCCTTCTGAAGAGACATGTATGGGATTATACGGTAAAAATCTAAATACTACACTTTTCTTTCAGAGAGAGGAAAAAACTGTCTTGGAGGCAGATATATTTGTCCCCGAACATCACTGCTATTCCCCACACAATACTCTGAACAGTATAAAGAAGAAAAAAAAACATGGTGATTTAAAAAGTTCCTTTTTTACCATCTGCAGAACAAATGTTTTTGGGGGGAAAAATGAAAAGAAGACATGCAGGGCTTCCATTAAAAAGCCGATGTGTTTGTTATTGCTACAAGGGGAAAAATAACTAATTTTCACAGCACAGATAAAAGGAAGTGGGGAAAAGCAGAGACATATCTAGGAAGAGCAGATTTCTTGTTAGGCTACTGTTATCAAATTAACATCAAACGGCAGCAAACACAGCCAAGTATTTATGGGCCTCTTGTAGGAGAGCTTGGCAAATTGGTTCACAAATACATTTTGTTTTATGGGGGAACCATGCAGGAAACTGGCTAATTAACCCTTTTCAGAGTGGGGAGGAGAATAGCAACTCAAAACAGTAGCAGCGCCTTACCTGATCTTAGCTGATTTCAAAAAATGTCAAGGAGATGCACTCCTGGTGAGTGCTTGGGTGGAGATGCATCTGGAAATTTTGGGTGGTAGCTAGACTGGACAAGTTTTAGTTTACCAGAAGTCAGACTCAAGTAGATGGGTTTTTCCCCTTTGGAAGGAAGGAAGGAAGGAAGGAAGGAAGGAAGGAAGGAAGGAAGGAAGGAGAAAGAAAAGAAAGGGAGGGAGGGAGGGAGGAGAAAGAAAGGAAAGAAAAAGAAAAGGAAGGGAGGGAGGGAGGGAGGAGAAAGAAAAGAAAGGGAGGGAGGAAGGAAGGAGAAAGAAAGGAAAGAAAAAGAAAAGGAAGGAAGGAAGGAAGGAAGTTCCATCACAACTTATTTTGGGATACCAGCTTCCCAAGAAATGCCGTATCACTCAGAAGAGAGAACCTATTCAATCTGAAAAGCAGAGATTTCTTCTGAACAGTTGTAAAAGATAGACAACTGAGAATCTGAAGTTGAAGTTTTTTTTTTTATGAGGAATGATGACTTGCTTTAATGACCCTGCAGGCTGTTGCACTTGAGAGGATGGTGGCATCCTGCTTTATGTGATTGCAATAGATGCAGAGGTCATACTTTCCCCCATATCCCGACCAGTTCTAGTCTTAAAGACGTGCGAATGGAGGTGGCCTTCTGTTTCGGCTCTCATTCTACCCTGTGATTACACAGAGTACAGATATGTTCCAGCCATATTGGCTATTGAAAGACAGGCTGGACAGTAGACGTGGTCAACTTGTGGTCCTGAACCCCTTCCATCTGTAATGGTTGAACATCATCATGGGTTTCCATCCTGGTGACACAAGGAATGCATTAAATTTTATTTGTTTGTTTATTTTCTGTCCCGCCTTAATTATTTTTTATAAATAACTCAAGGCGGGTAACATACCTCATACTCCTTCCTCCTCCTATTTTCCCCACAACAGCAACCCTGTGAGGTGAGTTGGGCTGAGAGAGAGTGACTGGCCCCAGGTCACCCAGCTGGCTTTCGTGCCTGAGGCGGGACTAGAACTCTCAGTCTCCTGGTTTCTACCCCGTTGCCTTAATAGGCTTAACCTACCTTCCAAACCGAAGCAATTCAAAGTCTTTCCCTGCAATCCCAGCCCCGCTCCTGTGAGTGATGTGTGTTCCGCTCCTTGTTTTGGTTATGTTGTCTTTTGGGTTCCAAGAACCTTCCTGATGCCACAAATGCTGATTGACTTTGCAAGCGGTGGTGGTGTGAGTCTTCATTGCTTTGACAAGCAGAGGCTACTTAAGTTCAGGGTTATAAACAAGCAAATTTACCCATCTGTAATTTCTGTTGCCTAGCGCTGGGCGGCAGAGAAGCCATTCTCTTCCCCTCATTTCTCCTTCCCTGAGGAAGGGGGAGGGGCCTGTTTCCAAAACAGGGTAAGTTAAATATGCAGGGACTTAGGATGGAGTTCTTTTTAGCACAGCTTCCTTTGAGGCAAGGATCCCAGAGAGCAAATAAGCAGACTTTTCCATTCAATGCAAGTCCATGAATAATACAAATTCTTACGGCACTCAGGAAGGACAAGGAGAAGTCAGTGTGTCCAAACCAAACCGGGTTGCCCAGAGTAAAACCCACTTATCATCCACTTTTCCCCCCATTGATGGATTTCCTTCTCATCCAATCTTAAAACCATTAAGTGTATTTTAACTTAGGTACTAAAAATTGAAAGCAGCTGTGACTGCACAGAAGTGCAAATACAGAGCTCCTGAGTGTGTGGGTGGGGGAGTCATAAGAAGCTTAATCCCCTTTTGTTGTAAAAGCAGAGAAAAACTTGCTGCTTCTCTAAGCAGTCTTGGCCCACCGTCTGCCTTGACCCTCTTTGAAAGATGCACCTTCAGGACAGTGGTTTCCCGCTGGGCCAGCCTGGCCTGGTTGCTTCACGTCCAGCCGCAGAACTGTGCTGCTTTAGATCTACCTGATTTTAAGGGTAAGAAATCGGGTGCAAATTACAGATGTGGCTTGTATTGCTGAGGTATGTAGAGAAAGCAGATATCTGTGTGTTCAACTGCTTGATTGTCATTTCCTCCCCTGTGTATAGGGGGAAATGTAGTGGAGTGCTATGGTTTAATTAGCCAAGAGCATATGCTATGGTTTGATCCTAGCTAGTTTCAGTGAACCCTGACCATAAGTACCATGCCATCAATGTCATGACGGATAGACTGTCCGTCTGTCCATCTGTCTATTAGCTTATGTGTTTTATGGATCGTGAACCACCTGAGATAGAAAGTACAAGTGTGAGCATTTTAATAGGTAAAGAAATAAAACCCGAGCAAGTGTAAGGAGAAGGATGGAGGAAGTCACACTTGGCTTTGTTCCTCAGAATGTTCCTAAAACCTTTCAGGGTCAAGATTCCATAAAGTTGTAAGGATTATTTTTCAACCAGAAATGTTTTAAATTAGGTTTGGCCAGGAGTAAATACCCAGGGTGTGTTTTCTGTCGCTAATGCAATCTAGCTGTAGGTGTGGGACCAAACAGTATCAGCTGGAGCTTATGGCCTTTAGATGGTGGAAGATAGCGACTGCTGTATTTTCCTTGCAGAAACCCTGAATGAAATTGCTTGTTGAGTGTGGGGTCCTTCGGATAGGAATGCAGAGCTCTTGATGCCTTTGATGTGCAGCTACAAAGCAGTTGCTGTCAGCATAAACTCTCATGTGTTGAGAGGCTGCAGCTTACAGCCATCAAATAATTTATTTAGTGGAGGGGATTGTAACATCCCGCTGGGTAGATGCTCCTTACGAGTGATTGCTCTGGAGACCTGGAGAGAGGTGCCTTAGTTTTCCTTCCTAAGACATTTGGTTGGGCAGTATAATCTGTTTTCTTCCTTTCTAAAGACTTCTCTTTTTTTTCCTCCTCCTTTTTATAAGCCACTTTCCAACTCAAGGACAAGGGAGCATGTGGCAAAAATGCAAATTTCCTTGGAACTTGCAAGAGGGGGGCAAAATCTACTTTCCAGAGCTAGTCAGGAGATCTTATAACCTGAGTTTCTGTTTTTTTTTAAATCTAAGACTGACTTGGGCCTCCAATGAGTGGGGCCAAATCTAAAATGGAGTCATTACATCATTTTTTCCTCAATTTTGCTGGCTTGGCCTGATGCCCAACTCTTTCTCTTCTTCCCTACACAGAAATCTGTGGAAGAAGTGACGGATCATTTTTGCCTGAGGTATAACTCAGATCCTTGCAAAAGGCTTTTGAAATTAGTCTGAGGCTCTGTTTAAAATCAGCTGGAGAGTTCTGTGTTCCCAAGGCCGGTGTCTGCCTAGGCTTCCTTAAGACAGGTCTTCCTTCCATAAAAGAGGACACACAGACGTCTGAGTTCCAGAGAAAAATGATGCCATGCTCAGGAGTTATTTTTGTTTTTAAAGCCACTTGCTAACCAATTTTTTTTTGTGTGCAAAACTCATAAAGCTGAAGAACCTTCAATCCTCGGGAAAAATAAAGGATTTGGAGGCATGGATTTATCTGGAGCAAAGCCCTTTCTGTGGCTTCTTTCTCTTGCTCTGTTACTCTCACAGCATTTAGCAAGGTTGACTTAATTTCCAGCCCAAATGCTCCCAGACTTTGTGTCCAATGTGGCTGGGTCAAAAGGGAGGGGGGACAAAGTGATGCATTTTTCTCCAACTCAGAACAACTGACCCTTTCGAAGATAGGCCTTAGATTCATGGTTTGGAGAACCAGTTTAAGGCTGAAGGTGCATCTGGTCATCTCTCTGAAATGGACAGATCCAGGGCTGTCTGCAAGGTATGGTCCACAACAGATGTTTTCACCATACCCTCCAGACACCCTTGGACAGATCCATGGGAAACCAAGCAACAGCTGAAAAGTTGACCTTCCGTCCTGTTTGGGTGGAGTTTTCCATCCATCCTTTCAGCTGCTTGCGTGCTTCAAATTCAAAAGTGTTTCCAGAAAGCATTATAGGCGTGAAGTTGTTTGTGTTCTGTTTTTCTGGCATAGGGAAATTGTTCTTGTCTGGCTTGAACCTAGTGGTTTGGTGACCTCCTTTGACTCCTGTGGTGGCTTAGGAACAACAAATGATAACCGTTAACAGACATGCGAGCCTAAACTTAAACTACGTTTGCCTTTTTGGTTATTTTCCTTGTTTGGAGAAATTCCAGCTGTTTGTTATAATTTCCTTTTCCTTTTCCTTTTCCTTTTCCTTTTCCTTTTCCTTTTCCTTTTTCCTTTTTCCTTTTCCTTTTTCCTTTTTCCTTTTTCCTTTTTCCTTTTTCCTTTTTCCTTTTTCCTTTTTCCTTTTTCCTTTTTCCTTTTTCCTTTTTCCTTTTTCCTTTTTCCTTTTTCCTTTTTCCTTTTTCCTTTTTCCTTTTTCCTTTCAGATTTGGAGCTACAACACAATTGTTACATTTACACATTCTTTCCAAATGCTTTTCTTTAACTGGCTGGTGCAATCTCAGTCTTCTTTAAAGTTGTTTCTTTCCAGTTTGCTGGGTACGATTTTCATCATCTCTGCCAAGCATGGCCAAGGCTCAGCTTTGGTTAAATGGCCAAGTCCTACCAATGTTTTGAAAACGTTCCTGGCTTTAACTGTGCTGAATGTATTGCATTGAGACAGTTGGTTTCTGCCTTTTTGGTGCAGACAAGGACCAGCCCAAGTGACTTATACTGGTTTAATATTCTGTCAAAACAACAGTAGCCTTCCGTACCTGGTATGTCCGGGGTTATAACTCCTGGCTGGACTACAGCTCCCATCATTCCCACCCAGACAGGCCATTGGTTCTTCCTGGCTGGGGGAGAAGCAACTGGCAATCCCCACCATTTCAGAAAGCTCTAGATAGCAGAATGGAACAGTTGTGTCTATCCCTATATAAAATATATCTGAGTTATTAAAGGTAGCCGACCCGTACTCCCATTTCACAGATGAAGAATGTTGAGGTTAAATGATACGTGAATATCATTGCTGTATGGCGAAGATAGTTTCGGTGTGGAAGTGTCAATGGCTGGAACAGAAGGATCCTTTCGCCTACTTGTCGAGTGCTCCGTGGGTACCGATTTCTCAATCCAGCAAACGTTGAGTTCTTTTTAAATGTTTCCCCTAAGGACTGAAGTTTCTCTGGGCTGTGCATCTTCAGTATTTGAATAAGGCACATGTGTGTTTACTGCAACATGGAAACCCCAGCAGGCTGTCATATGGGGAGAGGCACCCCTCTTTTTGCCTCAAGAGCTGCTTGTGGGTCTTGTGAATTTATTGGGGGCTGTGGGTGGGAAGGCAAAGTGTATGGCGTGTACCAGTGTTTCTCAACCTTGGCAACTTTAAGGTGTCTGGACTTCAACTCCCAGAATTCCTCAGCCAGCTGGGAATTGAAGTCCACACATCTTAAAGTTGCCAAGGTTGGCATATACCGAATGTGGGCAAGTCCAAGGTAGGGTTCATAATTTTTTATTAATCTCATATGTGTTTTTCAATATAGCTCTGCCACCTTCTCTATTCTTAACATTTTTAATTTTGATTTATTTACTACAGGCGATCTTTGGGGAGGCCATCTAAAACTCCCAGACTGGAGGTTTTGCTCACTTGCTTTTTGCAGAACCTTGGTATCACGCCCCAGGTAGCTAGGCACAACCAAGGAAGCAAAAATTGCAAGCTTCAGGGAGGTCTTTAACGTTGGAATTCAGGGTCAACACGGAATCTTGGAAACAGCAAGAATTTCCCCTCCCCCTTGTTTATTAATTGAAAAAGGAGCTTATGAAGGGGGGGTGTCTCTCTTCCAATGCTTCAAAATCTGGGCTCAGGAGCCTTTGAGGAGACAGTCTCGTCTTCTCCCTTGCTTGCTTCTGTCTAACCTGCCTCCCACCCTCTCTCAAGCTCTCCACAATTTCTCACCCTTGTTCAGAGCTGTGCTGAATGGCACTCATCAGTGGTTTTTCAAAAAGAGAGATTCTCGGTCCTAGAAGCGGGTTTTTTTTTTGGTGGTGGTGGGCTTGGACTACAGTGTAGCTCTGGGGACTCCCCTCTCCAGTCATCTCTGCATGGGATTTCCAGAGCTGGTTCGGTAGGTGACAGCAACAGATGCTTGCTTGCTTGCTTATTTATTTATTTATTGCACATCAACCCCCCCCCCTTTCCTCGCAGAATGCAAATGCCTGGAGTGAAATGACTCTCAGAGGCGAAGTAAAGACTTCTCCTCGCCTGCTTATGAGCAGTAAAGTTTGCTTGGCCTGGCAGATCTCAATTTGACTCAGGACCCATCATTGTGTTAAAAGGGGACTCTGGAGAGAGATCATAAATGCATGCATGTGGGGGGGGGGGGGAACAGGCGGCTGAAAGCTTCATTTGCATTGCATGGTATGCTTTGCGCAAGTGGATGGCTTGGTTTGGTTCCCCCCCCTCCTTGGAATGTGCCAAGAAGAAGAGCCAAGATAGAAGGATGATCATCAGCTGCCTGCTGCAGTAATGGGGTTGATGAATATGGATGCCAGCATTACGAGAAGAGCAATCAGACGGCAGAATTAAGATTCTCCACTGCGCGCAGGCTCGCTCAACTGTCACACTTTAGGGCATCGCATGCCCCATCCTGAAAGAGCTGCTAGCGTCTGAGCCTGATTTATTTACTCAAAACAACTGCCATGTTTGCAAAAAGCCATTCTTGAGCTGATCCCATTTGCAAACCTAAAATGAGGCAAGACAGCATTTATGCCAAGTAAGGAGATGGCATTTTTCAGGACCGCTGTCTAGCTTCTTTGAAAGGGTGGGGGGACGGCTGAGGAATGCTTACAGGTAGTCCTCGCTTAACGACCACAATTGAGCCCGGAATTTCGGTTGCTAAGCGAAATGGTCATTAAACGAATCTGACTTGCATAAAAGGACATTTTATGACCTTTTTTGTGGTGGTCGTTAAGTGAATCACCGCAGGTGTTAAGTGAATCACGTGGTTCCCTATTGATTTTGCTTGCCAGAAGCCAGCCAGGAAGGTAGAAAATGGTGATCAAATGACCACGGGACGCTGTGACGGTCAAAAATGCAAACTGATTGCCAAGTGCCCAAATCGTGATCATGTGACCATGGGGACGCTGCAACGGTCATAAGTTTGAGGACCCGTCATTAATTTTTTTTTCCAGCACTGTCATAAGTCCGAACCATCACTAAACAAATGGTTGTTAAGTGAGGACTACCCGTACCTTTGTAGTGCTACGGATGGCACTTGATGGCTGGTGGTTACTAGCGGTTAAGCCCCTTGTGTTCTCAGCAAAAGAGGGGCCGTGAAGGTGCTCGCCAAAAGGAAGGCTGAGTTTTGCCGTGGAGCTTCAAAGAGAAGCATTGACTTTTCCATGGGGGTGGGATAGCAAAGGAGTTGAGTATGGGAAACCCGGTGTAGAGGCTGGTCTGCAAATCTCTAAACCTTTGAAATGTCTTAGATCTAAGAACATGACAGAAACCAGTAAGTCTGAATTCATTCCTCTGCAAATTCCATTTCTTTTATAACAGCCTTTTGATGAGTTGGGACTCTCTCTCCAGAATACCTAGACAGTGGGCCAGCAAATGCGGAGGGTGGGGGTCCCCGCACATCTAGGGGGGGACTTGGTCAGATCTGTTTGTTTTTCAAAAGACCTGGTTTATTTTCCTCCATCGGTGTTTGCACGGCACTGCGTGAGTCATGGTTAGAGAGGGAGAGACTGCCAAACATCCATGTAAATAATTTTCCTATTGTTCTCCCGCAGGAGAAGAAAAGCAGGGGGGGGGCACAAACCCCATAGTGGGATGAAGCTGGGGGAAAGGAAAGGCCTTTCCAAGCTGGCCTTTGCATAATAAAACCGGGTAGAGCAACCTGCTGATTCTGTAAGCAAGGGCATCAAGCTTGGCTCTGATTCACAAAGGGGCAATTGAATTCCTCCCTTGGCAATTGAAAGGGGACCTCAGTGGCTGGATTAGAGCATTGGTGGCTTCCCGTGGCTTTAGTTATGGGACACAAACCATCTGCTCATCTGGTTTCTGCTGCTCCATATGTTGGCCGCCTTGAGAGCGGCTAGGAAGGGGGGCCCCTCTGTTTCTGTGTATCCCTGCTATGGATCTTAAACAATATGTCCTGGGAATCGGTACTGAAGTCTATATGTTCATTCATGCACAGTGGTGGAAGGTCTTCACCCTTCCTGTCCATTCCATTCTATTTCACTCCACTCACATTTTATTTTATTTTATTTTATTTTATTTTATTTTATTTTATTTTATTTTATTTTATTTTATTTTATTTTATTTTATTTTATTATTATTTTATTTTATTTATTATTTTATTTTATTTTATTTTATTATTTTATTTATTTTATTTTATTTTATTTTAATATTTTATTTATTTTATTTTATTATTTTATTTTATTTTATTTTATTTTATTTTTTTATTTTTTTATTTTATTTTATTATTTTATTTTATTTTATTTTATTTTATTATTTTATTTTATTTATTTTATTATTATTTTATTTATTTTATTATTATTTTATTTTATTTTTTATTTGCTTTTTCCATCTCACATGCTTTTAATGAATTTTAGTGCCCCGTCTTGGGTTTGTGCCACGGCCACAGATGTATCGGAGTATATCCGTTGTTGAGGGGGTCATTTTTATCCTCCCTTCGCCTATGCTTTGTATCTTTGGTTTTTATGATATTTATTAATATGGCTTTTATATTTTTATCTGTTGTTTTTATATTGGCCGTTTCATCTGATTGTTGTATGCCGCCCAGGGTCGCTTTTGGGGAGATGGGCGGCTATATAAATTTGCTAAATAAATAAATAAATAAATAAATAAATAAATAAATAGTCAATCAATCAATCCTTCACCTTTGTCCCCACTACAGCAGGCATGAGCTTCCTTTTTTAAGACCCTCAAGCCCCCAGCTTTAGCTCCTGGGAAAGGAGTAAATCGTGAGGTAGAAGGAGGGTTCTACGCCAGGCAGTTCCTGATCCATAACTGAAATTAAATTATTTCAGTTAAATATAATGAAGCTGATTCCTCTCCATGTACTTAACTTAATAACTTTTTTTCTCCTTTCACGTTAGAAATTGCGGCCTCCAGAGTCTTCAGCTACCCAATCTTTGCAGCCATCTTTGCAGAGCTGCTAGGGACAAGCAGTGTTCCCCCCCACCCCCCACCCATTTGAGCTGGCTGATTTTCCTTCCTGCACTTTGGTGCAAAAATTATAGATGAAGACAGAGCCAAAGTCCAATAGATGTCACTAGAGGCTGCACATTAGCCAGAGACAGAGGAGTGTGAAGCTGCAGGTCCTGATCTCAAAAGCTTGGGATGGGCTAGAGCAGCCTTCCTCCACCTTTTGACCCTGGAGGAACCCTTGAAATATTTTTTCAGGCCTCGGGGAACCCCTGCCCATTCAGGCTCAAAGATAGGCCAGAAGTTACAAAATTATTTTATTCATTTCACGTGCAGGCTTGTATATGTGCATTAACAGCTTAAACTGAAAATAAAGAATGAAACTTACCTCCTGAATGTGAAGTTGCCCAAATTTGAAATCATTTTTAAAATAAATTGTGATCTCCCAGGGGACCGCTAGTGACCTCTTGCGGAATCCGAGGGTGCCATGGAACCCTGGTGGAGAAACCTTTGGCTATAGGATAAGGTAATGCAGTACTGTATGCAACTTCCAAAACCTTTGAACTGTTTTGTTTAAAATGCATTCCTCCCCAAAATGACTATCCTATAATACAGTAACTTATCTGATAGCTGTACAAAAATATATATATGGGGGAACAAAAAAAGATGCTACTTTTGGTTCATTCCAGTAAAATCAGTGAGGGATCATATGCTTTTATAAAACATATCTCATTTAAGAAGTAAAGTACCCTTTTTTACCTTTTTTTTACATACACTTTCATATATCATATTATACAATTGAGTTCTTCAGATTTAAGTCAGTTTACACCACAATAACGGAAAGGGGAACTAAATATATGTACTAGTATATGCAAATCAAAATTTCTGAATCAAGAGGCCAGAAATAAAAACGTATATTCAAATATAGAAAGGAAACTACATTCTTCAGATGTATAAATGAGGGTTTCCAGCCATTTTTTGCCAGATGCGCAGAACATTATTTCGAGACACGCATTTATATGCTTCTGTTAGCGGCAATGGTTTCCAAGCGAAATGAAGTGGATCTGGGTGGGTCCATTTTTTGCCCTGAGCACATTCAAATTCTGCTTTATCCCTATTCACTTCTCCCATGTCAGCATTGATATGCTTCTTAACACCTGCAAGAGATGCTCAACCTTCGCAACGTTGTGCATCCTTTTCTAGATTCTAATACAGGGGTGGGCAACGTCAGGCCCACGGGCCATATAAGGCCCGCGGGGCTCCTGCCTAAGGCCTGCAGGGCTCCCGCCCGCAAACCCCGCCCCTTCCACACGATTGGCTCCTGCCCGCAAACCCCGCCCCCCAGTGCTTGTGATTGGCTCCCACCCGCAAACTCCGGCCCCCGGTCTGCAGAAATCCCAGAAAACCCGCCCCCCCGGTCCCCAGTTATAGTTTGGCAGAAAAAAGGTTCCCCACCCCTGCTCTAATATGTATGTGAGTTGCCGTGGTTAAGGTGTTGAAATAGGACCAGAGAAAACCCAGGTTACCTCTGCACTCAGCCCTGTAACCTATGAGACCAACTTCCCCCATTGGTTCAGTGGGTGAAAAATTGGAGGAAGACCTATTATCTATGCCTCCTTGGGCTCTGAGCAAAAAAGCAAGATATAAATACTAGATATCAATCAATCAATGAATCACCCAACCAACTAGCAGATTTAAGCTGAATTCAGCTTACAAGAGACGTGTTTCATTCTCCCCATCTCACTGTGTTTCTGTTCTTCTCATCCACCTGACATTTCATATTCCTCACTGATCTGATTTTCCCATCTCCCAAAGATTTTGTCCCTGTAACGGTATTGATTCTGAAACGGTGGATCATATTTTATTGCACTGTGAATTTTACAAGAGTTTTCGGCAGGATATTATCTGGCCTATTTTAAAATCAAGGCCAGGAAGAGATGTTTCTGAGTTATGTTGGAATTTTACTTGCAGATGAAAATTACAGAGGCAACAGCCAGATGTTGAACTAGGGCTGTAAAAACAAGGTCTTTAGTAACACATCAATAAGCTAGAGTTTTAAATGTTTTATGTAATATTTATCAAATATCTTATTTGTTGAACTGTTTTATCTAATGACAAATTTTAGGTTGTATTTGTAATTTGCTATTTGGGTCTTTTGGCCGTAAATAAAACCTTACTGAGAGCCAGTTTGGTGTAGAGATTAAGCTGCCAATTTAGAAACTGGGAGACGGTGAGTTCTAGTCCTCCTTTAGGCAGGAAGCCAGTTGGGTGACCTTGAGCCAGTCACTCTCTCTTAGCCCCAGGAAGGAGGCAATGGTAAACCACTTCCGAAATCTTGCCAAGAAAATTGCAGGGACTAGTCCAGGGAATCACTAGGAGTCAACAATGACTCAAAGGCACCAAAAAACAAACAAAAAAACCTGATCTGATTTTAACTCTGTACGGGGGAGTCTGCTTAATTTTACTTTGTTGGGGGGAGACTTCCGACGATTTTAGGAGTTCCCCACTGTTTTCTATTTTCTCCTTCATGTTTTCCATGGATGGTGTTTCATGTTCCACTTCTCCTGGGCTCTCAGAGTCCAACCTATGAATTGGAGAGAAATTATTGTTTAAATACCGCCCCGCCTTTCCACCCAATGGGGCCCCAGATAGCTAATAAAAAGGCAACTTTAAAAAACTCTTTATAAAACAGTTCAATAAAATACATAAAACAGTACATCAAATAAGCCGATCAATAAAGTCGCCAGTTGCAAGTAACGGCAGAACAGGGCGAGCAGGTGGGTTCGGCCGACAAGATCTGGTTCGATTTGGATAGTGAACTATTGCCAGATGCTCTGGGTTATTTTAAATGCCGCTAATATTACTGATTACAAAATCTCAGCAGCAGCCCTATACACTTCGAAGGAAATGGTGCAGGGAAAATCCAAATTGCCTGGTGGGAGATAATGTTCCTGTGGGATGAGAGGGTTGGAAAGTGGGGAAAGGGGTCGAAGAGCTGGGAGAACGGCTGAAAAAAATGGGGAAGTCTGCCAAAGGGGGATGAATTGAGAGAGGTTTCCTATTTTCCGGAAACCAATAAAAGACAGTTTTATTGATAAGTAAAGCACCTTTGATCTGCAGAGCAATGTCCAGAAGCCAAGGAATGTCTTTTGCACAATCAGTGGGGGGGAAATTGATTTCCACGAGGGAGGAGCTGAGCTAGAATATTGCTTCTAAAATGCTTCCATGAGGGCTTCAACTGCGGAATCTGCCTCTCTTATTTGCTTGCTTGTTTGAGGAATGCAAAACTGTTGGGGGCTGATGGGGACATTGGGATTTTGAGAGCATGCTGTGAACACCAGCCCCAAATGGGGTCCCAGTGAATTGAGACTGGCTGCTTCCGAGATGGCTCTCGAAACGCGCATGGCTAGTCAATGTATCACGAGACGAAAAGGCAGCTCCCCGTGTTTTTTGCAACTTCGGCTTAGTATGTTTTGACAAGGCAGAGGGGCACAATTCCAGACTAAACCCTGGGCTTCAACTGGTCTTACCTGGGGCTCAGGGCTATATTTTTATATAAAACATATATTTATATTTTTATTGATTATTGATATTTATGACTTTTATTGGATTTTTAAGTGTTTTATTGTGAACCGCCCAGGGTCCCTCCTTGTGAGGGAGATGGGCGGTAATATAAATATGATAGGGACGGATGGATGGACGGACAGACAGACAGGTCTGCTCAAGGCAAAAAATACTTCCTCATACAGTATGCCTTGAACCAAGTCTTCAGAGGTGATCCTTCCTTCCTCCTTTCTCTTTCCCTTTCTCTTTTCTCCCTTCCTTCCTTCCTTCCTTCCTTCCTTCCTTCCTTCCTTCCTTCCTTCCTTCCTTCTTTCTCTTTTCTCCTTGCCTCCTTCCTTCCTTCCTTCCTCCCTCCCTCCCTACCTACCTACCTACCTGCAGCTCTTTTATTACATATTTATCCACCTTTCTTTCCAAAGCAGCTTCAACAGAGCTGATCTAACATCATGACTTTGAAGCTGATTTACAAATCAGGTGGTTAGTAGTTCAACATTCACCTCTTAGACAAGCTGCTCCCTATAATTTCCACAGCCCCATCCCACCCCACCTGCAGTATAAAAGAAAAATAATACAGAGGTGCACGATGGACTAAACAGCTGGATTTTTCTTTTTTAAAAAATTGCAAATCTAGGGCAGGGCTTTCCAAAGTTTTCACACACCGCCGTTGGTGTGTTGCCGCAGGAAAACCCAGAAGCGCTGATGATCATCATCAGCGGGTTGTGTGGCGACACACCAGACTGTGTGTGGCGACACACTTTTGTGTCGCGACACACAGTTTGGAAAGCTCTGATCTAGGGTATCAGCCATTGGATATGTCCTCCAGTCTTCCCACTCTACGTTGAATCCTTCCTTTCTCTGCACTCTCGGTCCACATGGCCACTAGGGATTTGCACTAAATCCAGTGATGGTATTCCCATCTCTCGGCTCTATCACTATGTCTCCAGTAGCTCTAATTGTGGATTAGGACAGCGTAACTAGGACTGAATTGTTCTTTGGAGTAGAGCAGCAGCCCACTTGTCTCAAGGCCAGCCAACGTTGATTGCCTGAAGTATTTATTTATTGAAAACATTTCTATCCTGTCCAACCTATAGGAATGTGCAGCAGATTATTATTATTATTATTATTATTATTATTATTATTATTATTATTATTATTATTTTTAAGATGCATTGCATGGAGGGACAATCTGTTGGGTTTCTCCTCCTGCTGCTCTTCTATGATTAATGGCAGCTGTTTTTCGGTTGACTGCAGTCAAGAATCAGATTTTGCTGGCTGACAAGATCCTTGTGGTTTCTGTACCGGCTGAACGCGGCTCAGGATATCTGGAAAAATGTAACGCTACCCAATTCCAGCGGGGGCTGGAGGTTGAAGCAGAAATGCTTGGTAGCTTTCGGCATAGAGTTACAGGTAATGGATACCACACCCCAAACATGTCATTTGAATTTCCCTAAAGAGCTTTGGTTCACTAGAGATGATCCAGGTTCTTCTCCTTGGACTTCATGGGGGTGTGTATGTGTGTTGATTTATTTCAAGGAAGAAATGCCAAGATTCCCAGAATTTCAACCGTTTCATCTGCTTAGCTGAGGGGGAGAGAGAAAATGAAAGTAAAGCAGGAAGGGGCTACCTCTCCCCACTCCCAAATAACTTCTTTGATGAACTATTCCAAATCTGATTCAGGAAGGTGTTTCACGTGATGCTGGTTCTGCTGTTACAATCCAGACTTGCCCCTTGGGAGAATGACGTCTCCGAGCAGCTGCATTACAAGTTGGAGGCAGGTTGGGTGCTAAAGAATGCTTTAATGCCCACGGGCATTCAGTCAAGAAACACGTGCGCCAGGGTTAAGGTAGATTCTTGACGCTCGGCCCCATTCAGAGATTTAGCTGCAAAAGACTAGGGAGGGGGTGCAACTTGAAAGAAGACAAACGCAGCCCGGCCCGTTGGTGGTCCAGATATGGTCTAGAGACATTGGAAACTGCCTTGCAACTGCTAGGTTCACACACATCATCTTCAGCTGAAAACCCCAGCTTTGACTTCATCACAGCCTTTGCCGTTCACCAAATCCGCTAAGCTCAGTCAATGAGATTTGATTGGAAGCGGCTTAGAGCCATCTGGGAGCCCAGCCTTTGCATAAAGCCGCCTAGCTTGGGGCCAAGGCTTAGCCATGTTGGGTGAATCCAGCTGCAGGATTGGACCATGGTCCGTGGAGCTCAAGACTGAGGGCTCCGTCAGCATCTCTCCAAGATTTCAGATCACAAAGAAGGCAAGATTGAGCTTGGGACCTCCCGTGGGTTAAAGCAGATGCTTTGCCAATTGCTCTTCATCATGGTTGGGTCACCTGAGTTGGAAGGGAAGATTTCTCTCTCTGCATCTGGTCATCCTTGCAGAATGGCCTCCTTTTGGAGGTCACAAGGCAATGGTTCAGCTTTTGGGTTCAACTGCAGGTGAAAGTCTCAGGGGGGTTACCTTTTCTATAACAAAGTCCCACACCTCTTGAGTAAGACCTGTTAATATTCCTTCAAAGGCTCTTCTCAACTCAGTCCAGGTCTTGTGATGGCATCACGGGGGTGATCCAGAATTCAGCTTTGTTCACCTCACACCTTTCTTCTTCCAGAACTACATTTCTTTCTCTATGTAACCATAAGGCAGGTAAATGAATCCCTAATAGCTCTGTTACTGGAGTAATCATGCCACCTCCCTGGGGATCAGTTAGGGTAATGATGGGTGTGTTTTTCATTTGGGGGAGCCCCCAGAGGCTGGTGACTAATTGTTCTGCCCTGTGGGAATAGGCTATGTTTTGCCTCCCGTCCCATTCAAGCTGCATGTGATTCCTAAGGGCGTTCTTGTTTTTCTGCAGCACGGCGAAGCCTTCAGGCAGATTCTACCTGTATTTACTTGGAAGGATGTCTCCCTCTGAGTTCAACAGAGTTCACTCCCTAAGTAAGGCTTGGAGCCCCACTAATTTTCTATTTTCTCATCCTGGCCATAAGATAGCAGGGAAAGTGCCAATTTGGCAATGAAAACCAGCTATAGAGGGCACATCTTAGCCATGGCCATCAACCACAAGATCACTAAGATAAATCTCCAGTTCTCTGGAAGTCTTTAAAGTCTGACTATCTGCCCATATCTTTCTCTCCATCCATCCATTCATTTATCCATCCGCCCATCTGTCATTACATGAAGGAATAAGAAAATGAGTTAGGGCAAACTTTTTAATAGCTTCTTGAGAAGCAGCTGACAAGTCGAAGGTGATCTTTGCATTCTCTCATGTCTGCAATTGCAGGCCTTGGAATGTTGCTCCCTAACCTAGTTCTTGTCTTTGAACTTCTTTCTCCTCTTTTTCTCCCCCCATCTCTTCAAGGACTAAGTCTTCTGAAAAGGTTACGTTCCCCAAAATAAAACTCTCGACCACAAAAATATAAACTCTTGGCTATGCTACTTTGGATTCCTGGTTCCAGATTCACCCAGATGGATAAGTTTCTTCTCCTGAGGAAACATCTTCCTGAACTCTGAATTCTGTATTTTCTGATCCAAAGATACATATCCTTGCTCGTGATCAATTTCTGCTTAGTTTGCGGTATCACAAACTCTGGTAACACAATCTGTTTTTAAGGTTCAGTTTCTTACACAGCAGGGATCCGTTCCTTGGAAGAAGTGCGAAAAACAGAAAAGCAGAAACATATAGAGCTGTTTTCTCTCTGCTGATCTGCTGAGGTCATGCCTTCTGTCCATTGCACGCTTTAATCCCCGGTGTCTGTAGGTTGAGTCATGGCAACTGGATTTCTTTCTTTGGTTGAAACGTTTCACTGCTTATCCAAGTAGCTTCTTCAGTCCCCATTGGTCTTCCTATCTGCTGTTGGTACCAGCCATTACTTCAGTGTTTTATAATCCTTCATAATTACAGAAATCACTGAGGAGAAAAACACTTTAACATCAGGTCAACTGCTTGGAACAGACCTTGTGGTCTTTTTCTTCCCTCTCTCTGCACTTCTGTCCTTGAGCATCCATCCTTGTGTGCAAAGGTCCAGTTAAGCCTGGGATTTGGAATTAAGCTGTGGGGCCTATTAAGTTTATGGGGTTGGGGCTTATAACTTCCTCTCATCCCCTTTTCCTTGCCTCCACTTCAGTGTTCCCTTGCAGTAAAAGAAAAGAAAAGAAAAAGTGGTTCATATTTTATAATTGCTTTTTGCTTGGGCAGGCCAGCTAGCCAGCTTCCTAACTCTACAAAGGTGGAATTCAATCCTTAAAAATAGTGGGACTTAATTTCTACCAAAAAAGAATAGAAATTGTTCATTGGGAAGGGGGGTGGAAATAAAAGGGGGTGCTTAAAGATAGGGAAGGGGCTGAATCTATTTTCTGCTCCATCTTAATTTTGCACAAAGATGTAGAAAAGAGCAGAAATGCCTGGATCAGCCCGGTGTTCTGTGTCACATAGTGGCCAGTCAGGTTCATACCAGAGAAGTCCAAACATGGGCAAAAGCACAATCTTCCCCCTCCAGTGGGGTTTCTCAGAAGCTGGCATTTAAAGACTATTCCTTACAATTGAAGGAGTAATGAACAAAACACCCAGGTCTAGGTAGATACAGAGACTGGTTCCATCTTCGAGACTAACCAACTTTATTAGGGCATAAGCTTTCTTATAACAGCGTTCCGTGCGTGTCATGCAGCCACATGACCGTGGAAGCGTCTTCAGACAACACTGGCTCTTCGGCTAACAAATGGAGATGAGCACCAGCCCCTAGAGTCGGACACGACTGCACAAATGTGCGGGGGGAACCTTTACCTTTTTAAGCTTTCCTGAGCTCTTGCTCGCGAAAGCTTATGTCCTAATAAAGTTGGTTTGTGGAGTTCTTGGTGCTCTCTGAGCTTGGCTGTTTGTTTGCAGACGTTTCATTACCCAACTAGGTAACATCAGTGCGATGTTACCTCTCCTGCACAGATGATGTTCCCTAGTTGGGTAATGAAACGTCTGCAAACGAACCACCAGACTCGGAGAGCACCAAGGACTCTGCCGTTCAATCCTGAGTTACAGAGATTCTCTTCTTTTGAAAGTTGGTTTGCCTCAAAGATGCTCCCAGACTCTATGTTTGTGCATCAACTACTATGACTTCCCAGCTATCTCCATCCAGGGATAGGAGCTGATCCATGAATTTATTTAGTCCCTTTTTAAAGCCACCTTAACCGATAGGTAAAAAGTAAAGGTAAAGGTTTTCCCCTGCACAGTCGTGTCCGACTCTAGAGGGCGGTGCTCATCTCCGTTTCTTAGCCAAAGAGCCAGCATTGTCCTAAGACGCTTCCGTGGTCATGTGGTCGGCATGACACGCGCGGAACGCTGTTACCATCCCACCGAAGTGGTACCTGTTCATCTACTTGCATCTGCATGCTTTCGAATTGCTAGCTTGGCAAGAGCTGGGGCGAGTGCGGGAGCTCACTCCGTCACGCGGGGCTAGGGATTCGAACCGCGAACCTTCCGATCCACAAGCCTGGCATCTTAACCACTGAGCCATCGCGCCCCTAACCGATACACATCACCATATCTGGCAGCTATGAATTCCATAATTTAACTCTGGTTTATATATAGAGAGAGCTCTTTGAACAGTCCCCAATCTCCCCCCATTTTCTTTTGGTGGATATCCCTGTATTCTAACCCTAAGCAGAAGAGGTGAAAATCCTCTTTGTCCACATTTTCCACATCACACATGATTTCGTAAACCTCTGTTATGTCTCCTCCTTGCCAGCTTTTGCTCCGAGCTAAAAACCCTCTGATGATGTTCTCTTTCCTCATAGGGGAAAAAACAGAGCCCTTTTCACCATTCATCCCCTCCAAGCCCAGGGGCCTAAGAAGAGCTTGTGAAGCTTGTTTGGTCTAGTCCACGTTCTGAACAGGCCTGGCCGTCAAAGCAATGGTCTTGAGGAACTTGCCTCTGCAGAAACACAACTATGTAAAAAATGTGTAGGGTTGGATTCCTGACCTCCCCCTCCCCTTTCCTGCTCTTCTGGAGAAGAAGGATGGGGAACGTTGTGGAAGGATAAGCTCTCTTTAAGGGCCATGAATGATGTAAAGAAATACCACTTTAGTCAGATCCATCCCAAGATTTTCTGACTCCCTGAAGCAGCACCAGATGGTATCCTTGCCCATCCCCTCACCCTAAAATCAAGGTAAGACAGACCTAGGTTGAATTTTCTGTTTTCTTTTTTTATTATTATGAGTTAAAAAACACCAAAACAAACCACCTCCCCACTTCCTGATCCAGGCACATAAAATATACATAACATCTCTCGAGGAATGGAGTGAAGGGCCACCTTCAAATCGATAAAGGAGGCATAATCTCTCGGTAGACTGGTGGCGCAAAGTGATTTATCGTTCCAAGATTGGATCCAAAAAACTGGTCTAAAGCTGGCTTGTTCGACATCTAATTTTTTTTTCTTGGTTCATCCAGCTCAGATAGATGCAAAATGCACAGATTAAAGAAATGCTGGCCTTTCATGAAATGGCAGATAAGACGTCTCAGCTGCTGCATCTCTCCCCCTAACAACAGAGCTGGCCTTCTCTTCTTCCAGGGCCTCAAGTAGAATTCATCATCTTTTTTTCTGAGTCAGCCAGAAAAACTGGTGTTTGGTTGAGGTGAGAAGAAAGCTGCACTTTTTTCAAAATGTGGTTGAAACTGATACAGCTGTTACGCATGGGAACCTAGTTCTCCATAGGTTGAGATGCCCACCTTCAACCTCAAACTATTAGTAGAAGACCTGTCAAATTCTAGATTTCCCCATTCCCTGGCTACTTATGGACCACCGAGCTTGTTAGTGTGTGTCCTACTTCACAAAGGACAATCTTCTATTTGAAGGTGTCCTCTAAGACAGGGTTCCTCAACCTCAGCCATTTTAAGATGTGTGGACTTCAACTCCCAGAATACTCCAGCCAGCATTGCATTCTGGGAGTTGAAGTCCACACATCTTAAAATGGCTGAGGTTGAGGAACCCTGCTCTAAGGACTGTCTAGTTAAAGTCCAGTTTACTGATAATAGAGAAGGAGTTCTGAAGTTACCTATCTGTTGTGAGCACCTGGACAGCAATCTGAGCATCAGACGTGTGGTTGGTTCACCTGAGCAATCACCTGCTGTACCCTGATAAGTTAAAGGATAATAGTTATTTTTAGACTTGTCCTAGTAAGCATCTGCCATTTTTGTTCAGGACTTCAGGATGGATTGCTGTAAACAACTTCAAAACAAAAAGATTAGAATTATAATTGCTTTCCGGCCACGAGAGCAGACTGGCTTTGGTATCTCACCTCTCCCTCCGATGACACCTGGACTGCTGATCCAGCCGGTTCTTGATGTTAATCGGGTGGACGGAAAGGCCAACTGAGTCAGCTTTTCTTCCATTATAGTCAACATGTACACCTTTGGCCCAGTCCATATCTTGAAATTATATGTCTGTAGGCTCAATTCAACAGATTTTATTTATTTATTTCGTGTCCAGATCAAACTACTCTGCCAAAATGTAGCCACCGCCACAGCTTTGTCATTAGCTTGCTGTAGATCGTCGACAGTACAAGGCTCCGGCAGTAATCGACACACCGTCAGATGCGCCGGGTCTTGGGCTTCTCCACATTCACATAATGCACAGCTTTCCAAACTGTGTGTGGCGACACAAAAGTGTGTTGCCACACACAGCGTGGTGTGTCGCCACACCACCTGGAAGCGGCGGCGAGCATGTGCACGGCAGCAGTGGCAGCGGCATCAGTGCTTCCGTGTTTTAGCGGAGGCTGCCGCCACTGCCGCACGCCTCCCCGCGCCGCCACCGTGCACGTGCACCTCCCTGTGCCACCGCCACGCTGCCACCGCCGCCGCCGCTGGTGTGTCACCAGCGGCAGCACATTGGAAAGCCCTGACATAATGTATTGTCGTCAGCCAACAACCCCCACTTAAATAAATTTGTCTTACACCTTGGTATCCCCACCCTCATCCTGTTCATTGTCCTCCAAACCAGGGGTCCCCAACCTGTGGGCCACGGCCCACTAGTGGGCCGCGCCCTGTTAGGAAGTGGGCCGCACAGCAGGTGAGCGGTGGTGGTCCGCGCGATTGGCTCCTGCCTGCAAACCCCACCCCCCGGTCTGCACGATTGGCTCCCGCCTGCAAACCCCGCCCCCCCCGGTCCATGGAAAAATTGTCTTCCACTACCGGTCCCTGGTGCCAAAAAAGTTGGGGACCCCTGCTCCAAACTATATAAGGGAGAGTGTTTCCAGCGGCCATTTCTTCCTTCGGTAAAATACTCAAGTCGGTAAGCTTATTCCTCCATTTATTTATTCAATTCTGTTCTTTGGCTCCCTCTAGGATATTAGTTCTTGACATAAAGCTCTTTCAATTTCAATTCAACAGATGAGGCTCCTCTATCCTCTTGTCCTCCAATGACAAAGGGCAGTTTTGTTTTAGTGGTGCCATCCAATCTCAGAGGGTCAAATGGGGTTAGTACTTGGGTGGGAGACACCAAAAATCCGGAGGGGGTTTGGGTAGGCTAACCTGGGAAGCTTTTAAAAAAACTTCTTTTATTGCTGGCAAGAGAACTTGGCAGAAGATAGGCTGAACTCAAATCTGGGGCCTTTTTTTCCCCTGTGGAATTCCCCCCCCCCCCCCGAAGATCCTTCAGCACAATTCCCCGCCTCATCAAAAGACCTCTGTGATAGTGGGTTGCTACAGATTGAAGGATGCACCATTTTTGATGCGGTCTCTGCTGAATGTTGCTGGAATGGATGAGTCTCCGTGGTTTTTTGCACTGAGGAGGAAGCGTTGAGGTGGGCATTAGTTTGAATTGTAAACCTTTAGTTAGTGGCTTTAATCAACAGACGTTTTCCTGGCTTAATCCACTGGGGGCAGTGTTAATCTTGCAGCAGTTTTAATAGCCGGGTGTGCAAATTTAAAACCGTGGCTTACTCTGGAAGCTGCTCCAACTTCTGTGTAACTGTCATGGTTGTTTATGGCAGAAGGGGAAAATTGAAGATGACCTTTGCTTTCAACAGTGAGTGATAGCGTTGTTTATTAAATCACAAATAATCTCACACCTATCTGTATCTCAAAGAGGTTCCCATATGGAGACTTTGGCAGGGTGAAAATGGAGCTCAGTTTAATTAATCCGTTGTCTCTCAACTGATCAGCCTACAAAAATGCTTTTAACTGATTGACGGGTCCAATCTGTTTTTGCTTTGGGGCCTATAAACAGGATCTTAAGTTGTTTGGGGTCCAGGGCCAACGCCCCATAAGATGGCCTTGATAGAGAGGTGCTGTTCATTGCAAACGGATTAGGTAAAGATTTTGCAGGCGGCTGCAGTGCACGAAACCCGGTTAGTTCTGGGTTTGTTTTCTCAGCGGCATGCTAAGGTGGGTGAGTCCACAGGAAACAGATCAGTTGCAGAACCAGATGACGGGGGTGTGTGTGAATGCAAATGGTGGGTTTGAGCCTGTAATTAAAATCCTGTTGCAGTCTTCCCACGAAGCTGACTAGCTAAGATGGGGAGCCCAGATGTGTTTGCTTGGCAGCCAAGAAGACTTTGCAACACCTCCCTTCCCGCTTTACCTTGTGCCTGTCTGGATGTCTGAGTGTGTGTTTCAAAGGGGGAAGGAAGGGTGAGGATCTATTTGAAAGCCAGCCAAGAAACCTGTAGTGTTTGTCTGGATTTGTGCACATCCCTATGATATTTTTCACAGGGGGAGGAGGAAGGCACAGCTTAGAAAGCCTTTTGCAAAGAAGGAGGAGAAATTTACCAGTCAGCAATTTATTTTATTGTTTATTGCTGACTGGAAACCCCTTATACACTTTTTGCGTGAAACAGAAAAAAATGAACTTATGATTTATGGTTTGGATGATTAGACAGGATAGATTATAGAAAGAAGAGAGTTACGTTGTAACCAAAGAGCAAGAGGTAAATTTATAATTGTACTTATAACTGCTGTAAAGAACATCGGAAGCTACTTTGTATCTTTTTTCTTTCTTTTCTATTTTTCTTTTACTCCCCCCCCCTTTCTTGCACTTTTAGCTTTCTCTTTGATTTCTTTTCTTTTTCTTACTTTATATTAGTTTGTATTAGTTTTTATCTTTGTGTTTTTAAAAAATCTTTAATAAAATTATATTTAAAAATCCTATGAGACCAAAAAGCCTACATTCAGTCGTCGTCATCATCATAATCATCATCATCATAATTTATTAAATTTATATGCCACCCAACTCCCAGTGACTCTGGATATAAATACTGTACCTGTTGTCACTAAATCAGCTTGATATGCAAATGTTAAAAGACTGAATAGAATAAGGAATTAAGACTCCTATTTTGCCTAAACAATGGGAAATGCCCCAAACTTAATGAAATTTTAGATTATGGCTTTTACAACAACCACCACCAAATATCTTGCACTTACGGCACCTTACTGCATTTGTACAAAAAAGGAATGAGTAAATAAATCATCAGGTTTTGTTGTTGGAGATGCAACCGAAATAATGCTCAGTTAAAATACAATGTCCTAAAGTTATAATGTTCTGGGAAGATTTAATTAATTTTCCCCCCCCATTCAATCGTGTCCGATTCTCGGAGAGTGCCTGGACAAGTCCCTGCAGTTTTCTTGGCAAGGTTTTTCAGAAGTGGTTTGCCATTGCCTCCTTCCTGGGGCTGAGAGAGAGTGACTGGCCCAAGGCCACCCAGCTGGCTTCATGCCCAAAGTGGGACTAGAACTCCCGGTCTCCCAGTTTCTAGCCTGGTACCTTAACCACTACACCAAACTGGCTCTCATTTTAAAAAATTAATTAATTTAATTTTGAGACAATTTTTAGGTGCTCACATGGTTTTGAACTACATACTTACTACGTGGAAATTGACAGTTGGACGGTGGAAATAGATTCTCCATGCCCTTATTCATGCCCAGAGACTAGTCCTTCAACATTGGAAAGACAGATTTATGGCCCAATTACCCAGTGGATTGAAGACCTGCTGTTACTTGTGACTTATGAATGAGTTGCTTATAGATGTAGATTATGCATGGGTGATTAAATGAAATATGGTTAACTTTTATTGTAACTGTAATGTAAAACAACCAATTCATTCTCATATGCACATGTGTGTGTGTGTATTTATATATGTATTTATATTTATATCTGTGTGTGTGTATACACACAAGCACAATTTAATATACTGTATTCAATTTAACTTATTACATTTTTTTCTCTCTTTTCCTTATCTTTTCCATTCTTTTCCTCCATTCATTTTTTGTTTTTCCTCTGTTTTTGTTTTCTTACTTGCTTTTTTCCCTTTTCTTTCTTTTCCATTCCTTTTCTCCATCTGTTTTTTCTCTTTTTCCTGTTGTTGTTTTTTCCTCTCTTCCACTTCCTTTTTATTCTTTCTCTCCACCACTCATTTTTCTCTTCTTTTCTCTCTCTTGATTCCCTCGTCCTTTCTCCAGAAAAGGGACATCATTTCAGTAGGAACTGCTCCCAGGGAAGTAAGCAGAGTTATCCATCAGAGAGCTAAATTAATTCTCCCAGATAATTAGGCCGCTCAGAGTCTGGGGCAGCCTAGAAAGAAAAAAAGAAAGATAGAGGCATTTGGGAGCTGTGCATATTCTACGTTGCTGTTGGGCTCAATAATACAGTTTTAAACACATGCAGTAGGGGGGAAAAAGGATATTAATAGTGTAGATTCATCCTGCTCCTTCAAAATATGCAGTGACTTTCTTCTTCGTAAGCTATGCTACTTTTGTTTAATTGCCTCTTTCCCCCTTACATGGAAATTAAAATCCTTGCGTCCCTTTGCATTATTAATTTCGTAAGGGGCATGACTCTCTCTTTCTCTCTCCTCTTGCAATTTCTGAAAAACTGGATTGTCTTTACTTGCCCATTACTTTCCCCCCCCCCACCCCAAACACAAGGCTTCCCTTCCTTTCTCTTTTTGTCTGCCTCCTGCAGTTCTGCAGTTGGCTTATAAAATATTACAAACCATTTAATTGAAATGCTCAGCACGCAACCAGCGACTCCATTAGTGGAATTAATTTGAATAGATGGCATTAAACACACAGCGTGGAAGGGAGAGAATGCTTGATCTGGTAGGTAGCATTTCACGGACATGCCCGCCTGCCAAGGGGCTGACCCATAAAACGTTGGGGAGATCAGAGGAAAACTTTTTGACATGCATAAAAAGGCACCCGGCCATTTTACATGTGTGAAAAAACATAAATGGTGAACGCTGGCATTATGGTGTTAACTGGAGAGGGGGGAGGTAAAGTTGCATTAAGATGTCACAATAACACGGTGTTATTTAAACAGACTGCAAGGGACAACTGTTAGAGAAGGAAGAGAAGAATGAAAAGAAAAGAGAGGGAATGGTGACGGGTTATGACATGAAGGATATTTTAAAATGCCCTTGGATCAACAAGAATAACGTCCTAATCCCAGCTGGAGTCCAGTAAAGCTACAATCTTGGTGGATTTTTAAAGGATATTTCTGTCCATATGGTGGATGTTGCATTCCCCAGGATTAGTGTAGCTCTCTATTTCACTGGTAAATTAGCACCTTTAAATGTACAAGAAACATCCGTGTTCTCATCAAAACACAAACACACCCTGCGTTGGCACATTTGAAATGACTTGCTTTCCCTATTTTTGAATCTTTAAGGTTTGATCCTGCCTTACAGGTCTGTTTTTTTTTTTAAACGTCTGCTTCCTTTTGGGGGAAGGGGTGTTTGTTTCCATTACAATTGGATCTGTGGAAGCCAAGCTTCAAAGCATGGAATAACTAATTCCACATTCCAAATGTGGTTTTAGGTGGCAGTTCTCTATCCTGCGTGTTCAGAAGAGATATGGAAGTTCCTTGTGATAGTGGGGGTGGGAGAGAGAGAATAGATCAATTGTAGCTCTCTGGTACCTCAGTCAGGTCACTTCAGACTTGCCATTTTTCCTGAGTATGTGGGCCCGTTTTATTTTTATGATAGTTTGGACTTAAAGCCGGTGGTTGCAGAATGCATTCATTAAAGTCCCTCCAAATCTGGGTTTGGAGTGTGTGAATTTGGTTGTGAGAACTGATATACTTGACTCTGTAAATCATGAAGTAGGGTTTTGCATGTTGTGTGTGCCAGCCAATGGTGTTTTATTCAATAAACCTTTGTTAAGCTTCTTAGAGTACATATAGCTCGATTCTTTCTTGGCTCCATAGCTAGATCCCTCCCTCCCTTCCTTCCATATAGGTTAGGTTCCTTGAATACGTGGAGCTAGATTCCTTCCTTCTCTGTCTCTTTCTCTTTCTCTTTTCTCCATCCATCCATATAGATAAGGTTCTTTGAATACATAGATTCCTTCCATCCATCCATATAGGTTTCTCTGAATACATATAGCTACATTCTTTCCTTCCTTCCTTCCTTCCTTCCTTCCTTCCTTCCTTCCTTCCTTCCTTCCTTCCTTCCATGTGTAGACAGCTACATGGGACCCATGTTGCCTCGCCATTTCCAATTTTTCGCCAAAGCTATAGACACAGTGGTTTAAGGGTCTTCTCTGTTAGATTCCAGGGGCACATGGAAAACAAGTGCCCAGCTTTTGTATCACTGCACTTTATAATATAATATAATAAATTCTCTTAGATTGGTACTTTATAATATGTCCCTCTGCAAGGAAGTCTTGTTCCTAGGCAGACAAGTCCATGCAGAGAAGCAGCAAGTTTGAAATGACCGACATACCATGTTCTGAGCTGGCATTTATTTTTGCAACGCTGAGCTGGAAGCACGTCCTACAAGAAACCGCCCGCTTCCGAAAAGCAGATCGAGGGGCATGGGCATTGGTGTTTGGGTTCCGTTTCTGCTGTTGGAGTCCCAGGAAGATTCACTTTGAACATGATACCATTTGCATTTGTAACAGGTCTGGTTTCTGTAATGGAAACCTGGACTGCCCTATGAAGGGCTGTTCACTCCACGGGGTGGAAAAAAAAGGGGTGGTGGTGGCACCAGAGTGAAAAATGGGTGAGTCTAGCAGGATTCCATTTCTGTGTCCAGGTGAAGTCACGTCAAAGGTCACAAGAAGCTTCCAATTACTTTTTTGGTTCTGGAGTCTGTTGAACTCCCAAGTTTAACCTTCAGCCTTGGCTCTGTTGTGCTCCTCAACCCCCCCCTCCCGGCTTGCCCTTCCTTTCTCATTCTTCCACCCCTCCTCTTGATATGCCCTTTGCCTCCTTCATCCCTGCTCTAGGCCCGCCGGCCAGTTCAGCCAAGTCTTGACTGTTTCAATGTCTGCACTTCCTTTGCGGTAACCGAGCTATGGAAAAATAAGTTAAAAATAGAAGGAACAACATCTACCTTTTTTTTTTTTTGTGGAGGACCCTCCTCTCCTCCCACTGTCTTTTTGGCATAAATTTAAGGCTTGTTTATTTACCCCTCCAGATATGTTAATTAAAGTGAGTGATCTTATGCCATATCTATCAGAAGATACAGCAAAGGAAAATCAAAAGTCCTCTTGGTCCTGCAGCATTAATTTTAAAAAAAGGAAAGATTGCTATCATTTCAAAGCATTTTTCATCCCCACCACCTTGATTCTTGAAATCAAAGAGGGTCTTCTTTTTCTTCCTTGTTTGGGACTAGAGCTAGACTCGGGCTTCTTAAAAATGCCGGTTCGTTGGAAGAGCTGGAAGGGGACCAAGTTGATTGCAAGCTGAGATAACTGCAGGAAGCCAGTGTGGGTTAAAAAGGGAAGCATGGCGAGGTTGTGAATCAACAGTACAAGGGCAAGATGAAGAGGGGTTGATGCTAGCAGGAAGCCACAGTGCTCAATAACATTCTTTCCACCAAGACTTTGCTAAAAGGTCCTGGGACCAGAGCACCAGCTGTTGGCGTCTTCTTCTGAAGGAAGAAAACTTTGCTCAGGGATATCTCTGGATAACCATCTTTTTCTCTCTAGGATGCTTGAACTAGCTCTGAGTGAAGCCCGCACAGTGCTAGATCCGTTGCTAACCTCCCTTAGTAACGGATAGGATGCATAAATGCACGTACCACTGCAGAGATGAGCTGTTTCACTCTGGCTAGCTGGGAAGCCTTCGATGGTCCCCGAGACATGGATGGAAGTGTTTTCTTTTCATTTCTTCTGCTTGTTTGTCAGGGTTGCGGAGACACGAAAGAGCCATTCAAGCATGGCCACGCATGTGCTTTGATTTCTTCCGGGCTACAGAAAACTGCCTTTCATAGAAATAGAACAGAGTTTGGGCTGTTTTTTTTTTTAAGCTTAGAAAGGAGGAAGATAAAGAGGGGATGAAATAGAGGTCAAATCAAATCATGTGTTGCATAGAAAACAGGAATCAAGAGTTTTTCTCCCCACTCACAGTATTTTGGGGAGTAACTTGGGGAGATGTGGCACCAAAAGGAAAGAGGGCTGCTTTGTAGAATGCAGCATCAGTTATGGAATTCATTGCCACCAGATCTGGTGATAACCACCAATCCTGAATGCCAGTTGTTGGGGAGCCACCATGGAAGAAGACAATTCTCCAAGCTTCTCCAAGTTTCTCCAAGCTTCTCCAAGCTTCTCCAAGCTTCTCAGCTTCATGAATGTAAGCTGGCCACTGTAGGACTTTGGCCTTCTGCAGGCTCCTCCTTGGTTCATTCCTTCATGGGAGGCTTTATTGTACCAGGACAATCTTTGGGTCTATCTTTGATGCTTTCAACCAGGGATTCCAAGGAGTGAACCTGGGGCTGCTGGCATGCAAAGCATGTTGGGATCCCTTAACTCCTTCGACTACGTTAGAGATGCATGTTGGTCAAGTGAGAACTGCATTGTGCAATCAAGAGTTTTCATGCACCTCAGAGCACTCATCTCCACACAGAGAAGCGGAGATAAGTGGACAAGAGAGATGGTCTTGGTCATCTCAGATCCGTGCAAACACATTTATTTTAAAGATGGAGTCAAAGCTTGCCTTGGGGTTGAATAGTCACAGAATGTGATTAAGTTATGATGCTTTTAGCTTGCCCATCTTCCAAGTCTACCTCATTCCCCCTTGACTGCAATCTCAAAATCTGTGTAACAGGTGACCAGTCCAAGGTCACCCATTAGTTAGGATTTAAAGCTGGGTTTCTCAATTCTGGTCATGACGCTGTGAACCTTTACCCCACTCTGTGCAGGGAAAGGAGGAACATTTTACCTGGTTGCTACATGGTGCAAATAAGCAGTTCTTATTCGTTAGGCCTTCCTTTGAGAACCTGAACTCTGAGTTCAAAGTGTGGCTCCCAAGACTGGAACTTTGGTCTTCTCTAGTGGTGTATTCTCAAACCAAGTGTCCTTCAGATGACTGGACAGTGATTCCATTATTACTGGTTGACAATGATGGGAGCTGTAATCTGACCTGACCCAACCGGTGGGAGGCCAAGCTGCAAAGGACTTCAGATATCCTGACTACTGAAAAGCCAAACAAGGCTGTTTTCTCCTGAATTCCACCAATGTCTCCTTATTTCTGAGTGTACTTGCAACTCCCAAATAAGGCAATCTCTCTGAGATCCTGTTTAACCTAGAGATGCTTGAGGGGGAACTCAGAAACCTTCGGCGGCGGTGTATGAAGCATCTCTCTCCCCAGAGCTCCATCGCTTCCCTCTCTGTTTCTTTCGCCCCAAATTCTACTGCAATGCCTGCTGACCTGACTATCAATTTCTCTTCTGCAGATGTCAATATAGACACTGTTATGACAGAAAGAAGAGCTGCTGTTTGCTGGGAAGGTGAAGGATTCTGCTCCTGGGAAGGAGTTTAGCACCTTTAATTTTCAGAGTCCTTGTCAAAACCAACATGCCCAGACCTTACTCTTGTGCAAATAGTTGGCCACAACTTCAGGCAATTTCATTTTTCCTTGCCTTAATAAAATAGACTTTCTGCCCCCCTCTATTTTCTGTCTCTTTCTCTCACTCTTTCTCTCCCCCCCCCCCCCCAATTTAGCACCTTGGATTTGCTGGACAAAACCCAAGTCTAACACAGTAAACTAGTTTAAATACTTTAAATCTCTCGCAATGATCTTCACCTCCTCCTCCTCGTTATCCTTATTATATGTCCTGATGGATCGCTCACATTGCAGATCTCTCTGCAAATTAAGAGGAAATCCCAAAACAATTGCTTCTGAGTGCTTTGTTTTCTGAAAAGAAAAAGTTTCTGCCCAAATTTCCAGCTGCTTGAAACTAGCCAGGTGCATTGCGCAAAAAAGAAAAAGAAAATGAGGAGGGTGCCTTAACTGGCACAGCTGAAATTGCACCCAGGTAGGGAAGGGTGGTTTAGTAGTAAGGATTAAGAGTTGAGGAGGTCCAAATCCTGACCCAGCCTGGATGTTGAGTGCATGTAATGGTATGTGGGAATGACCTTGGGAGATGGGGCGAAGAGACGCTGCCTAGGGAATGGCCAGATAAGAGGCAGCATAGCTCACAGCTGCATAATGGGTGGGGCAAGAGGCTCAGAAGAGACTCTCCCTAGTTTCTTGGGATGTAAAGGAGATGGGGGGGGGATTGTATTTTTATACTTGCAGGAGTCTGTCAATGTAGCCTTACAACAAAGTAGAATTAGCTCATCTGGTCGTGTTTCCTGTCTGGTCTACGTGGCAAGGCTGACAGTGCGTTACTTTGTCGAAGCGTCTCTTGACTTGTTTTGGCAGATGGGGCCACCTGGCCAATCTCGTTTGGGCTCAGAAGCTAAGCAGGGGTCCTTCTGGTTAGAACTTGGATGGGAGACAGCTGGAGAATCCCCATGCTCTAGGCTAGACTGAACATTGGAAAACCCAAGCTGGATGAAGGCAGATGGCCAAGAAAACCGTGTGAAGTCGTCAGCAGTTGATCCTGACTTGAACCTTCCTCTGTTCTCTTAACTGGCCTCCTTGGATTGTTGTGATGATAATATGGGGGGCAACGGGAATCACTGAAGTTCTCTTAAAGTCCTGGAGAAAAGGGGTCAACAGTTATTCAGTTGGTCCAATAAAATAAGAGCCCTGTAAGGCCTGGAAATGTGCTTTCTGTAGGGCCTGCTTTGTGAAACCCAGAAGTAGGGGCTCAACAATTGAAATTGTTTATTTTTCAGCATTTGCTTGAACAAGGAGACCCCCCTAGTCACTGGGGCTGATAGAGCAGAGCAGTCAAACCATTCTTGTGCAGAGACACAACTGGGCTCTCCACTTTTCTGCAGAAATCCTGTACTCGCTGAAAAATGCCATTTCCCCATTTTTAAAATCTGTTCCCGACAGGGACTAAGCGGGCTATTTGTCTTCCTTTCAGAGGCTGTTCTTTGTGGTGCTCAGCTGGATTTGCATAGTTTGCACATTGCAAAGCTCAGATTTAATCCCCCACAAATCTCCTGTTTAAAGGCAGCTTTTTTGGGGGAGGGGGCACACCTCTCTTTTTTTGTAGCGTTATTTTTTATGGCCATAGGAACGAACATGGACATCCCGGTGACCACCGTAATGGGCCAGATGTTTTCAGAGGTTGCTTGCCCCCAATTTTAATACTTTTTTTTTTGGGGGGGGGGAGTTCTGGCAGGAAGTCATGGCATTGGGGCAAGTTGCCACCCATGTGGGAGATGCAACTGTGGCAGATTCATGGGAATAGAAACCGGTTGAGGGAAGCCATAATGGACAGTTGACCTTTGCATTAAAAGGACTGGTGAATGGGCCAGGTGATCTGAAATATTCTTTCCCCCAAAATCTGATGGACTGAGAGAGAAATGCAAACTATCTCCCTTTGTGTCATCTTATTTGCTAATTTATAAAATGCATATGCTGCCCAATCTACTAGGTCTCTGGGCACTTACCGAAAGAATACCAGGTAGTCCTCGCTTAATGACCCTAATTGGGACTGGCAACTCTGCCATTAAGTGAAGCAGTTGCTAAGTGGGAAATCACGTGACTGCAACTGCTTTCCGGCTGGAAAGAGACAGGACTACTCAGTTTCACACCTTCGGCCTTTGTATACCTCCTAACCACTCCCCTGCCCTTTGGAATGCTCCAGTGCCTGATTACTGTCTTGTGTACATCGAAAGCAATGCGACTGTGCCACAGCTTGGGGCTGAGAGCTGTGAGTGTGCTATGCAAACAGCTTGCTCTCTTGAAATCCCTTTCTCTCCAATCTCTCTGCTCTGCGAGGGCGGGGAGAAAAAAAGCAAGCGATTTCTGTAGGCAATCTCCTGATCCTTTCCTGCTGCCGGTGCGATCATATTGCTTTCGATGTGTAGAAGAGCAAACAGCTTACTCTCTTGCAATCTCTTCCTCTCCAATCTCTCTGCTCTGCTGGGGGGGTGGGGGGTCAGACAAAGCATGTTTCAGTTAGGTAGGAAAAGCACCATATATATTTGCGTATAAGCCCATCTGCGTATAAGCCAACCCTCAAATTTTTAACCAAAATACCATGAAAAATGCACCACCTGTGAAGAAGCTCACCCTCAAAATGTTCGTATGTTTTAATTTTCACAATTGGCTTATCTGTGGGTAATCCATGGATTATCCATTTTTTATGGTATTTTGGTTAAAAATTCGAGGGTCAGCTTATCCTTGGATGGGCTTATACGAAAGTATATATGGGATATACGGGTACTTTAAAAAAGAATTACCGTGTATACTTGCAGATAAGCCGAACCCAATTTTTGGGGTGCATTTTGGCACCTAAAATTCTCGGCTTATTCCCAAGTATATACGGTACTTCCAGTCACTGCATTTTCTAGTTAAAAATTGTTTCTGCAGCTGTAACAGAATCGGCTTCCTGGTTCCCCCAGTGGGGTTACGGTGTTGTCCTTTTTTCTGTCTCGGTGATTATGTATCTAGAGCACTGGCAAGATGGTTTCCTCCTCTCTTCTTTATCTTCCTCTCTTCTTTTCTTCAAAACAGGTTTATTTATTTTATTTACTTGATGTGTATAGCTGCCCATCTCACCTAAGTGACTTGTGAGTGGCTCACAACAGTTAGGGTCCCCAAATGAAGGGAGACGGGGGTAGGTGTGATGCCAAGTGCAATGCATGTGCGAAAAGAGGCGGATTTAAAAGGCCCACCATTAAAATAAATTGACCCTTCCACTGACAGGTCACTGTAAAACACACACACACGCCAACACACACACGGACATGCACACCAGTTTGTCTCCCTTCCTGGATGAAAAATCACATCAGTTGTACTTAGATCAAGCAAACTGCCATGTTGGTGTCAAAGGGTGCCCAGATTTATTGCTTTTAATATTTGAACTATTGATTGCGAAGTAGTCTCAGGAGCTGTTCCAACAAGCTCAGGGACACACTTTAGACAGAGGGGGTTGGTGATTTTGAAAAGTCGTGTTTGTGTGTGAAACATGCACATTCCGTGGAAGTCAGAGGGCTTTTAAAAGCATTCGTGTTCCAACGTGCAAGGGTTTTTATTCTGTATTTGTATCTCTCCTTGATCCTTTTCCATTCTAATTTCTCTCTCCTCCCCTAGCTTCTGGTTTATGAGATGCCAGTCTTTGCTCATACCTAGAAGCACCTTCATTTTCTTTCCGGCTTCCCCAACCTGCAGATTTTATCCTTTCTCATATAAAATGCACCAAAGCTCAGAATGTGGATGGATCGTGGAACCAAGAACGCCAATTCATGGGGGAAATGTGTGATTAACAATAAAGTTAGTCCTACTTTTACAGTCTTCTGTTCAAAAGTGCCCTTTATTTGAAGATGGTCCAGTTCAGATGCGGTTTAAGACCATGAGCCTGAAAGTTTGAAGTTGGCCATGCAAAATTAACCCAGAGATCGCCTCTGGTGGGCTTTCTCCACTCAGATGAGACACGCCGGACCTTTCTTTATCTTATGCTCAACAATTTAAGGGCACGCCTGTACCTAAAAATCAGCCAGGATGAATTCAATAAAAATCAAGGCTTTCTTCTTTGGGGAACACATTTTCTCTCTATTTCATGCCTGAGCGATCATCCCAGGCAAGAGGAGCAAGCAAGAGTGGTCTGTGTTTATGATCCAAAGTTGTTTCTTTTTTAAAAAAGTGAAAATCTAAACAGGAAATGACAAGAGGGAGCTGGAACAATAACAAAAAATGCTGAAAATGTAGCAAATCACAGGGGGGGGGGGGGGGAAACATGTTATAGTCACAAAATGGCAACAGTAACAGAGGAACAACATTTCCTAACTTTAAAGCCTACAAATTATGCTCAAGCCCTTGTGACTTTATGGACATTGACATCCTGCTTTTTGGCAATTGTCTCCAGTCCCCCCTCCCTACGTTTCCTGAAATTGGACTCGGCTTGGCCGTGGCTTAAATTCTGAACCGGTGGCAGTTTGAGCTGTGATTTATCTCAATGGAGGACAGCGCAACATGAGAGCGTCCCTAAATGTCAAAAGTGTAAATATGGACTGAGGCTGACAGAGGCCGCTGCATCGGACAGCTGCACATCTCCAGGGCAAACGCCAGCCAGCCGTTGAAAGCTGGCTCCTCTTTCGCTCAGTTGCTGCCGTCCGTCCGTCCGTCCTTTCATCTGAAAACGAACTTGGATGAAGGTGCGTGCCCAAGTCTCAAAACCAGGCCAGTGCCCCAAAGTCTATCCAAGTCACCGCATTTGCAGTGCAGGGATGACCAGCTGACCTACTGCTTCAAGAAAAGGGACAGTGAAGTCTATTGAGATAACTGGATTCCCAGATATATATTTTTTTTAATTCAAGCAGAGGGGGCCAATTTTTTTTTAAAAAAATGAGGTTTTAATTATTCCTTGCTGGAAAAAAATTAGGCAGGCTGCACAAAGTCTGCTCTTAGCTGGTACAGGTAGTCCTCGTTCTCCTCCTTTTGCAAATATTTGGGAGGTGGGTGGGAAATACAACAAAGAGGTGGCCTACGCTGGCTCAGCCCCTTTCACGAGGAATGCCATCATCTGGATACTGTATTTATTTATTCCTTTGAGAAAATGTGGCCTGCGTATTGAAAGGTTGGTTTAAAAAACAAAAATTAATTAACAGTCCTGTTCTAAACATCCGGCATCAAGACCCTCCAAATTCCGGATCAAGAAAAGCTGATCTCTACAATCCACAGGGAAATTTAACCCATTTCCATGGATATGATTTAATATGGGGAAGGGGCGGCTACTAAGGATGAGGCACCGAAGCCCCTTCCCCATAACCTACGGTGTATGTAGGTCACCCCTCTTTCACCCTGCTATCGGCAAAGCTCCTGCAAACCCACCTTGACCTTCATAAGGGCTAGAAACTTGGCTTTGTGTCTTTAAAACTGAGATACAGCCCATATGAGGACACCCATTTTGGGGAAGGAACGTGCCCTGTGGTGGGCGGACAGACATTACCTTTTCTTGTCTCCGGTTATCACTCCTGGGCAGCAATGGTCAAAACCATGGCTTTAAACCAATGGGTTTTCCAACAGCATTTTTGCCACCCAGCATCTTTTAATGAGACATTCCCAGCGTTGGAGAATTTTCAGTTGAGTTCCACGTTTCTTTGCCGGGCTGAGTAAATTAAGCTGCGGATGTTTCCAGGCACAGTCCTAATATTGACCCTTGCGGGGGGGGGGGTGCCTCCCTCTCTACCCCCCACCCCCCTTTCCCCCACTAATCTGACTCTCTGTGTGGTCTGCTCCAGCCTGCCCAAGATTATGGGAAGCCAATAAACTGAGTCGCACTAATGCTTACCTATAACTCATCCATCACTGTCTTTCGACGGGCTTTCTATTACATAACATAACTGCACATTTCCATTAACATCAATCTGCCAAACGGTATAATGTGCAGAGATTACCTTAAAGGGACATCGCTGGCATCTCCGTGGGGACCTGAGATCCCACTTCCCGTTTGAAGAGGGGGCAGCGCTCTGCCCTGGGGAGGGGGCGCTTGACCGGGGAGATGGGGCGAAACTGAGGAGAGCAGACCCCATCCAGCAGGCAGAGTTCTGGGAGTTGTAGTCCACACATCTTAAAATTTACATCTATACATTGTTTGTTTATTTATTTATTTATAAAATTTATATCACCGCCCATCTCCCTCCGCCGGCGGGACTCTGGGTGGTTTACAACAAAATAGTAAAAACAGAAATATAAAATACAAAATTATAAAACAAGATTAAAATCCAAGAGGCAAGGTGGTGAAGTGATCTTACTTAATCCAGTCTAGGAGAGGAGCTCTTTAGGGTATTAGCCATCCCCAAGAGTGGCTATTCCTTCCTTGGTCCCACGCAAGGCGGCAGAGCCAGGTTTTCAGGTTCTTCCAGAAGGTCAGGAGCGAAGGAGCTAATCTCACCTCCGGGGGCACGTTGTTCCACAGGGCAGGAACTACTGCTGAGAAGGCACGCCTCCTGGACCCCGCCAGATGGAACTCTCTTATAGATGGGGTCTGCAGCAAGCCCTCTCTGCATGATCGGGTGGGACGGGTGGATATATTGGGGACGAGGCGGTCCCTCAGGTAACCTGGCCCAGGTGGTGGTGGTTATGCTTATTTTAGTCTATTTATAATTGTATTTTAATTAATTCTATTTTATTGTAAACCGCCCAGAGTCCCCCCTTGGGGGAGATGGGCGATGATAAATCTGATAAATAAATAAATAAGTAAATAAATTGCCGAGGTTGAGAAACACTGCTCTGAAGGCAAAGCTAAGGGCAGGAGGGTCTTCAAAGATCGGAAGGGATGTATACTGAAAGCTGAAAACTGGAAAATGGTTGTGTGAGTGCATCGGTGTATTTGCCTGCGTTTGCACAAGATGAAGAGAAATTGACGCGGCGAGTGTCCTGCCCCAGAGGCTGCAAATAACATTGCTAGGGTGAAAGAACTGGAAAGGCCAGTTATAAATGTATTAATAAATGAAAGAATGAGGCGGATGGAAAGGCAAGGATGCTGCTAGGGGGGGAAAGAAAGTGGTTGCGTTGCATTCCACAGAATATGATTATTACAATAGTGACACACGATGGGATGACATGTGATTCGAGGAATGAGAAAAGAACAGAGTCCTCCTTGTTCACATCAAAAGTATAGGCATGAAACTGGTTTTTGTTCTGCTGATGGTGCACCCATCCAAACCTCAGGGCTTATTTTTGAATATTGCTTTCCCGCACCACCTTGCTTTGAACATTAGGCAGGGATATCAGGGCAAAAAGTCAAGATGGCAGCTGGGGTTGTGCATCGCATGTAAAAAAAAGGGCAGAATTTAGATCACACTCGCCATCTTGTCACCATCCCCCCCCCTCCCATCTTGTGGTTGATGCCCACCTTGTGGTTGGGATTTAAACTCTGTGCCAAAGTTGAAAATAATGGTAACAATACTATTACTCTTTTAAAAAGTAAGCTGAAGAGATATTTGACAGCTTTGTTCTACTACACGGTTAGAAAACGCAACTCTAAAAATATTAAGGGGGGGTTTCTCGGGCACTTTTCTGACTGGGATGAAGATTAGTGTTAAAGTACCCAGCCAGAATTTCTTTGTCTGCCTCAACTTCATTTTATTTTGTTGTTTTTAAGCTCATGATCCCCAGCAACTTTAATTAAAAGTCTCCCAAATTATTTGATGAGGGAATTTAATTTGTCAACACCCTGGTGCTTTTCCACAATGGGCAAGCGATGACGCTATCCGCTTTCGTAAGCATTTGCTCAGCGGTAAGTAAAACTCCCTGAAGAAACAGTTCCATGACCTGAAATGACCCCGCCCCCTCCGTGGTCCCCAAAAAGCATCTTTATTTAGATGTGTTGGGTAACTAAATGGATCCAACAGGAGGTGAAAATAAAGATGTAAATGCCCGAAGCCCTTGAGGCCTGGCCTAGTAATAAAATGGCAGGGAAGAAACAGAAAATTATTACAATTTATTTAATATCCGTCACTGATTAAATGTTTCAGCAAAAGGAACACATACCTCAGATCAGTCTTCTCCAACGTGGATGGAGATTTGTCCAATGTAAAGTAAATTTACATTGAGGGGGCGTGGTGGCTCAGCGGGTAAGACGCCAGGCTTGTCGATCGGAAGATCGCAAGTTCGGAGGTTCGAATCCCTAGCCCTGCATGCAGAGTGAGCTCCCGCACTCACCCCAGCTCTTGCCAACCTAGCAATTCGAAAGCATGCAAATGCAAGTAGATAAATAGGTACCACTTCGGTGGGAAGGTAACAGCGTTCCGCGTGTGTCATGCCGGCCACATGACTGTGGAAGCGTCTTTGGACAACGCTGGCTCTTCGGCTAACAAACGGAGATGAGCACCGGCCCCTAGAGTCGGACACGACTGCACAAATGTGCGGGGGGAACCTTTACCTTTACCTTTTAAAGTAAATTTGCACCCACCCTTGGCTATCAAAAAGGGAACTTGGGGGTAGATGATGGTGATGGTGAAGATGATGAATTAAATTTGTTATGTCTACCCACTCCAGTAGACTCCAGATCGGTGTTTCTCAACCTTGGCAACTTGAAGATGTGTGGACTTCAACTCCCAGAATTCCCCAGCCAGCCATGCTAGCTGGGGAATTCTGGGAGTTGAAGTCCACACATCTTCTAGTTGCCAAGGTTGAGAAACACTGCTCCAGATGGTCTATCCTTGCCCAGAATTCAGACATGTGGGATCTTTTATAACTTCGTTTACTAGTATTCTGAGATTCACCCACCAAAAGTTGCTGCCAAACTAGGTAACTAGAATGGAGGTGTTTGAAGCCCAGGAGTTTGTTCTGAGGACCAGTACTATAGAAAGCAAACCATTCCTGGATTATCCCAAATCTCCTCCATTTCTGCAGTATAATTTAAGATGGTGGGCACCAGCCATTCATGGTTGGTATTGTTTCATAACCAGGGTCGAGAAATCCAATCCCAAGATTGCAACTTAGCTCTCCTTGCCCATTCGCATACTAGACCATTGTATGGATTGAGCAAGCAAATGGATCAGGAGACGTTGGTGAAGTGAAGATGGGTCTAGGCTGACCATACGTCCCGTTTTGAATGGGACAGTCCCGTTTTGTAAGCATTTTTCAAGCGTCCTGTTGTTTTCATGACAATCTCAAATTTCTCCCGTTTTTTAAACCCGGCGGGATTGGCGTGGAAGGAGGATCCGAGCCAGAGCTGCCGATTGGAGGCAGCTCGGAAGAGGAAGCCCTCCCGCCTATCAGCGCACGGCAAAGGAGGGCCAGGGGGGGGCGGAGTTTGCAGGTGGGAGTCAATTGCACAGACCGGGGGCAGGGTTTGCAGGCAGGAGCCAATCGCGCAGACTGGGGGCGGGGTTTGCAGGAGGGAGCCAATTGCGCGGACCGGGGGTGGGGATCCCTGTCTTTTTCATGAATACGGTCCATAAGACCCCGTCCCATTTTTGTCTGAAGGAAATATGGTCAGCCTAGATGGGTCACACCTTTGAAGGCATCTACTAAGCATCTCCCCAAATAAGAGGAAAACCCTGATTAGATTGGGGACTTGTGATTTTCTCTCCAAAATTCAAGCTCATGCTGGCAGTACTGAAATATAAGGATCTCGTCTCCCCAGACTTCTTTGTGTCTGTGTATGGTGAGGGCCCTGCCGCCACTTGACTCTAGTCATGTGTGCGTGCAGATGAACGTCTGTGGACACTAACAGGCGAAATCTCAGCACAGCTCTGTAATTAAATCCCTCCCTCTCTCTGCTGGGGAACTTTCTCCTTTTTTGACACACACGGTAGAAAAACAGTTATTATGACATCAAATTCCAGGTGGCTACAGCAAGACTTTAAGTGTTTGTCTGTGATGGCCACCTCTCCATGTTGTCAAGGTAATAATAATGGAAAGGGGAAAGCTGACACCTCAAGAGCTTTCCTAGTCCTCGATTAAACACGTAGGAGGCGGACAGCGGGTGGGGAGCTAAGGTTGCCAACTGACCAAGGGAGATAAACAACCGGAGGACAAGCCAGACATGCTGCAGATAGGTTGCCAAAGTTTTGCTGGTTGGAATGTTTTAAGCTGTATCGTTTTCCCATTGCATAAATCCAATCCATTTTTAAAAATCCCAGTTGTTTATTTTAGCCTGGTCCAGAAAGGTCATGTCTGAAACAACCCATGTACATATTTCCTGCAGTCATATTTTATACATGTACTTCTGGACATCTTAATCATGGTACCCATCCCACCCCCGGTAAAGTACATTTTAAGATATTTAAATTGGAACTCTTAAGATACTGCTAATTATTATTATTAGATTTTTATCCCACATTTTTGTATATACAAAACTCAAGGCAGCGAACATGCCAAATACTCTTGCCTCCTATTTTCCCCGCCACAACAACCCTGTGAGGTGGGTTGGGCTGAGAGACAGGGACTGGCCCAAGGTCACCCAGCCGGCTTTCGTGCCTAAGGCGGGACTAGAACTCTCAGTCTCCTGGTTTGCCATTGGCTCCTTCCTAGGGCTGAAAGACAGGGACTGGCCCAAGGTCACCCAGCCGGCTTTCGTGCCTAAGGAGGGACTAGAACTCTCAGTCTCCTGGTTTGCCATTGGCTCCTTCCTAGGGCTGAGAGACAGGGACTGGCCCAAAGTCACCCAGCCGGCTTTCGTGCCTAAGGCGGGACTAGAACTCTCAGTCTCCTGGTTTGCCATTGGCTCCTTCCTAGGGCTGAGAGACAGGGACTGGCCCAAGGTCACCCAGCCGGCTTTCGTGCCTAAGGCGGGACTAGAACTCACCATCTCCTGGTTTCCAAGCCATCACCTGAACCACGACACCAAACTGGCTCTCCTTAATAATATTAATAATATAATATACAGTAATTAATAATATTGATTTATCCCAACCACTAGTGTCAAAATGAGTTGGCTCATTGAAGATTATCACCAGTTATTTTGTCTTGCAATGAAGGGGTTGGCATAAAACCTGGCCACCTAGAAATGTCTGAACATTAATCTGACAATAGGCAGTGTATACAACTCAGCTGCCCAACTGGCACATTCAAGAAAATGGGTATAATACAGATGGAACAAATGTTCTTGTAAAAGAGCCACATAGGAGAACATGTTCTTAACATCAATCAGGTTCTTTTCCAACTTGCTCCTGTCCTGATGTGAAGGGCACGTAACTCCCATAATTCTTGTCCACCACAGCTGGATTTGGTGGAACAGTTCAAAACTCAACAAATTTCTTAATGGGCCCATAAAATCCTCCCAGTTAGAGGAAATGTTTTCGCCAAAATACAGTTTATGCATACAGGAATGGATTCACGTACATTTTTTAAAGCTTGAGTGCATAAAATATGTATATTAGCATAATATGCAGTTGGAAGGGTATATTGGGAGAAAAATGAGCGTAAGCATAAAAGCATAGAGATTTTGATGTTTTTCTCTTGTTGCTAAGTGAGGCATTAGTGGGATGGATGAGTTTAAAAATAAGAGAACAGATCCTAGGTAGACAAAGTAGTCCATCAAAACCCTTCTGAAGGTGGGGATCTCAATGGGCAGACCTGCATTTTTTAACAGGGAAGGAGAGAAAATAACCACGTCAGTCATTAGTTCAAAGCCACCGTGATAAATTTGAAATAAATGTTCAAGCATTCTGAGATGAAGATTGTTTTGTTAAAAAAAACCTGTTTTGCCTTGGAAGAAAAATATTGGAGAAATTGGAGAGGCAGATTTTAGCCCCTCAGGAATTTCAGCTCTTTTTCTAGAGTGTTTTGGTGGTTAAGATGTAGAAGTAGTTAATGCTAATCTCTTCAGCCCTTTACATGCAGGTGGATTGGAAATTTCTATTGCACAATGTTTTATTCCCTTTTGGGGACAATTGTACGCCCCTGATGTGGGCTCCCCTCTGCTTGTTTATATTAAATCGAGACAAGCTTTGATGTTTCTAAAGCATGATGATTTGGCCTCTCCAAAATGAGGAATGCAGTTCCATTTTGCTACGTTTGTTCTAATTAAATTGGCTGCACCTATGTTTTCTTGCAAATCTAGACATTTACTTTTTCTTCTTTCTTTGTAATGAGAAGCAGTTGGTTTCTTTTGATCCTTGCAATGGAGACAAATGTTTGTGTGCGGGCATGTATTTGTGTGTATATGACTGAATGTGTGTGTGGGTATTATATAGGCATGTGTCCAGGTATGTCTTGCAGTGATTACAACTCTGGTTTAATTTGCAACTGGGGGGGGGAGTGAAAAAGCACCAAGGGGGGGGGGAGATTTCAAAAAATCCGAAATGGGGCTTGACTTGCAGATATAAGCTGAAACTGGTGTGAAATTTATTGATTACAGCTTGTCATGACAAGTTGTCGGCAGTCAGTAAATTTACAGTGTGTGACTCTTGTATTTTAGGCACATAAATTGAATGTAGAATCAGGTGTTACTGAAAGAACGCTAAAATAAACCTGAATCCGTCTGAATTGACCTTTAAATCTCTCTCTTTCTGATGGTGGAATAGGGGAGATCTAACAATCAGGTGCGTTTTCTGTCAAGCACATATAAAGGTAAAGGTTCCCCCCGCACATTTGTGCAGTCATGTCCGACTCTAGGGGCCGGTGCTCATCTCCATTTGTTAGCTGAAGAGCCAGTGCTGTCCGAAGACGTTTCTGCAGTCATGTGGCTGGCATGACGCACGCGGAACGCTGTTACCTTCCCACTGAAGTGGTACCTATTCATCTACTTGCATTTGCATGCTTTTGAATTGCTAGGTTGGCAAGAGCTGGGGCGAGTGCGGGAGCTCACTCCGCACACAGCAAGCACATATACAGAAATGGTTTTTAAAGTTTATGCCAATAGGTACTAGAAATTCATTGGAGTACAGTAGAAAGAAGGGGGGGGGGAGTCAGAAATTAAATACTTATCTATATTATTTTGGGGGGTATTTTTCTTCTTTTTAAAAACATATATAAATAATAATATACTGAAGATTTTGCAATAAGCTCAAAAAGTTCATACTTTTTTTAACATTGTAAAAACAACGCAGTGTACTTAGCCTGGCATGATATATCTTTTATTAATGTTACATTGATCATTAATTGTATAACTTCAGTAACTCTCTGTCCACTTACAGATACTATCTTTTTGAAAATACACCTTTGCTTTAAATCCAATAAATAAATGAATGAAAACCCCCACACATATACAGACCTGCACATGTACATAATCTTACACGTGCCAACCCAGTAGTTCTTCACAGTGAGACCCACCCTACGTGAGGATGGCCACTGCAACCAAGGTTGACCAGGCCAATGTATAGAGAAGGTGATCCGTTTACCACTCGGAACCAGAATAAGTCAATGGCGCCACCAGTTTTGAAGGCAGGCTAGGATATAAATAGGAAAGGAAGATCATGTGACCTATTCTGTGGACTTTCGGGGGCTGTCAGGTGATCCCTAGGGAGGGAAGGATGCTGGATTCGATGAATCTTTTCAGCTGATCCTGGGATGATTATTCTCTGAGGAGGAAGAAGATCCTGGGATTGTTACGTTCTTGTCTTCTCATGGAAAGCTTGTGTCTCTGCAAGGGCAAAATATATCCTACCAAATCAGGACTGCTGATTTCATCAGAGAGAATCTTAGCCATATGATAGCTTCTGTTGAGGAGGATGTTATATTTAACACGTACAGCATGTTCCCCACTTGCACTTTTACACACTTAAGTTGTATGAAGCATTCCAGTGGAACTGCCATGGTGAAGAGATGAGCTACGAAACTGGGACTTCGGGTCACAGCCTGGTCATTTGTTTAAAAAAATATATCAAAACCTTGTACTCAGAAATCTGGCATAGCGGGGATAAACTAATCACCATGACATGCTGGCTTTTAAGGTGTGGAGGAAGAGAGAGCTTTTACTTGCGGGAAAAATAGTATTTTGTGTCTAAGATGTCTACCCCAGTGATGCTGTATGATTTTTAGAGGTCTTTAGCTATTTTTGAAAAAAAGTATATAGCTCAATAAATAAACAATAAATATATTGTTGTTTGGATGTTAAGCCACATTGGGAATCCAAATTAAATCAGACGTGGATTCTAAATTTTTAAGCTAAAAGCACTGGGGCACTCAAGTTGCTACATATATATGTGTGTAAAGGGGAAAATATATTTTAATTCTTATTCACTTAAACATTTACCCTATTATTAAGGCAGATCCTTTAAGGACAAGAGTGAAACTGGGTGGGGAGAAGGGAGGGAGACAGTTTCTAAACAGATTTTTAAATTAAATTAAAATTAAAAAAGGAGTTTCCATATAAGATTGTGCCATGATCAAGAAACAGTGTTCTCAGGCAAATGCACACTTGTTGACCAAGAAAAATTCTACAGGCACTCTTTTTATTTTTTTAAAAAAATACCAACTGTGGTCAGTTATTTTTCATTGGCTTTATTTTAATATGCCTCCTAGAATTTAACCTTGGGCCCTTATTCTCTCTATCTTCTACCAGGAGGCCTCATACATTAAAAACCTGCCAATATTGCAAATCTGGATTTTCCAGTTCTGAGGAAGCGCATGTGAAATTCTTTTTGTTGAGGAGGACAGCCGAAAGGGCATAGAAAACTCACGGAGCAGCGCATTCCCTCTGCTGCATTAATGTGCTGCAAACTTCTGTACACCAGCACTTGAAGTACCACCTTGACCTGGCCGGCCAGCCAGCCTGGGGCATCACCCCAGGAAATTGCATGTGTTTTCCAGACTGAGGGCATGGGTTGCTTCTGCATCTCAGCTGAAATGTATGTGGCTGCGATGGGATAGACGGGCTTAAGGGCATCCAGGGGGCCTGGAGGGGGCGGGAGTAAGAAAACCAAGATGGTGACCGCAACTGTGCGATCAAAGCTGTCCCTGTGACCTTTGACTCTCCCAATTTGGAAAGCCAGCAAAACCTGGAATTCTCTTTCTGACCGTTATAGTTTCTTGATGGTGAACAAGGAAAGACTCTTACCAAAAGCTTTGGGCTCCAAGGTAGAACTGTCAGCCCCACTAGGTAGATTAGACCAAGAAATCAACTCCACCAGAAGGTGAAAGCTACTTTTATTGAGATTGGCTGTAATAACCAAATCTTGCAAGTCTGATTGTGCCAGTCCTCCTCCTCCTCCTCCTCCGAATTAGGGAGGTGTCCACCTGAGCCACCTCCGAATGTTATCTGGTTGTTGTGGACTTAAAATGTGTTATAGCCCCTCTTCCCTAGGCAACAGTGGCTGCATACCTCTGTCGAGGTCATCTTCCTTCCTCTCTACAAGAACTGAGAGCCAACATGAGTAGTGGGGAAGGTATCTGGATTAGGACCAAGGAAACTCAGTTCAAGTCCACCCTTGGCCACCAAAGTTCATTGGATGGGCTTTGGGTCAGTCACTCTCTTGTGCAGAAAGACCGGAGAGGCAACACTATGGGATTGTGGGGATCAATGGCTGTTAGCCTTGATGGCAGTGGGGCTGCCTCTGAAGGCCATCTGCTGGGAGGCTCCTGGGCTTCCTGGTGCAGTTGGTGGGCCACTGTGAGAACAGACTGCTGGACTAGATGGGCCAGGAGTCCGATCCAGCAGGGCACTGCCTAGTTCCTACGTACAGCACCTCGAGGTCCTGAGCAAAAGATAGGGCAGAAATCGAACAAATAACTAAATAACGAACGCCGATGTCCCACGAGCTCAGATTTGGGGGGAAGTTCCGGCCCTCCAATGTCGCCAAACTGCATCGTCCAGCAACTGCCGCCGTTCAGCCGTGACCAAAACTGGGGGGGGGGCGAGTTTCCTCTCCCGGCCCTCAAGACCCTCCCCCAATTTAGCGGCTTCAGATACAGCAGATTCACTCCGACCAAACCAGCTGGCCGGAGCCGGAGCAGAAGCGAGCTGGAAAGAGCGAGCAGTTAATGACCCAGCCGGTCACCCGGCGGCTTCTTTGGGATGGCCGTTTGGGGTTGGGGTGAGGCTTTCAAACCATTAAATTGCCTCATTTCTGCAGGGCTGGATTTGAAATTGCTGGGTCTGCGGAGGAAACACCCACTAAAGAAGCTGCTAACTAAGCGAAGATACAGCAGATGGTTAAAGCTCTATCATTTCTTGAGCAAAGCCAATTCCCCCCCCCCCATGCTTTTGTGCCTGCGTTTGTTTTGTTCTCACCTTGAGCCCGAGATTTGTGACATAGCAACCTTTACAAAAATATAACCCCTGGCATAATTTATTCTCTGCTGCTGTAAACAGGGGAAGAAAGAGAACCTTTATCCGTGACTTCACGTCTGACCTTTTCCCCCATTGGAGAACAAGCCTAAGGGGGGGTCATCCTCTAATGTTGATCAACAGGTAAGTTTTCCCTTCTTTTTTTCCTGTTAAAACCCAGGCCGCTGGCAGGAACACAAGGCCAAAAATCCGAGAGCACCTTTTTGCCAAACTAAGCCTCCAGAGAGGGGTCGAACAGGTAGAAAAGTCACACTGTGCTCTTCCCAAATCTGGGGGGACCTCCAGAAGGCATCTAGCCCAGGACATGGAGCTCCATCGCTCCAACCATTGGCCAGCTGTGATCTGCTGGGACTATCGGCAATAGCCTCCGAACTGCCAAGACAGAGAAGGCGTGCCTTCTCTGCAGTAGCTCCCGCCCTGTGGAGGTGAGATTAGCCCCTTCGCTCCTGACCTTCTGGAGGAACCTGAAAACTTGGTTCTGCCTCCTTGCGTGGGGCCAAGGAAGGAATAGTCACTCTTGGGCATGGCTAATACCTTAGAGCAGAGCTTTCCAAACTTTTCATGTTGCTGACACACTTTTTAGACATGCATCATTTCGCGACACACTCTTACAGCAGGGCACAAGGCAGGCACTAGGACCTGTGCGGAATCACAGCAGGTTTGGAAGCAGCCAGGCACAAGGCAGGCACTAGGACCTCCACGGAATCACAGCAGGTTTGGAGGCAGCAAAGCACAAGGCAGGCACTAGGACCTCCATGGAATCACAGCAGGTTTGGAGGCAGCAAGGCACAAGGCAGGCACTAGGACCTCCACGGAATCACAGCAGGTTTGGAGGCAGCAAAGCACAAGGCAGGCACTAGGACCTCCACGGAATCACAGCAGGTTTGGAGGCAGCAAGGCACAAGGCAGGCACTAGGACCTCCACGGAATCACCACAGGTTTGGAGGCAGCCAGGCACAAGGCAGGCACTAGGACCTCCACGGAATCACCACAGGTTTGGAGGCAGCCAGGCACAAGGCAGGCACTAGGACCTGTGCGGAATCCTGGCAGGGCTCGGAGGCAGCAGCAGCCGCAACACACCCAGACACTGCAGCCGACACACTAACATGTCCCACACAGAGTTTGGAAAGCTCTGCCTTAGAGAGCCCCTCTCCTACATCGGATCGAGTTAGATCTTTTTACTATTCTTGCCTCTTGGATTTTAATCTTGTTTTATAATTTAGTGTTTTTATATTGTATGTATATTTTTTGTTTCTTGTTTTTACTATCTTGTTGTAAACCGCCCAGAGTCCCTCCGGTGGAGGGAGATGGGCAGGGATAGAAGTTTGATTCATAAATAAATAAATAAATATATAAATAAGGAGATGGGCGGTGATAGAAGTTTGATTCATAAATAAATAAATAAATAAATAAATAAATAAATAAATAAAACGGTTTCCCCCCCCCCTCCAAGATCCTGGTGAACGAATCCCCTTTAAAAAGCTCTGGGCAATGTTATTTTAAGCTAGAAATGTACAATTATTCAAGAATCCAAAATAAAACACCAACAACTTAGGGGGCCTTTGCAAAAACTCCAACTGAATGTAACTCTGTCTACCTACCGCCTCCTTTTCCTGAAGGGTGGCATCCTGCCCCAACCCCCCCCCCTTTTTTTTTTACTTTAATTTTTTTTTTAAGTCAGTTGTGAAGCTGTAGGAGAGAATTTGAAATGTCTGTAGATTAGCACGAATGGCTAGAATGAAGTGTGCAGCATTCTCAATGCCATCATGCCCCCCCCACCGCCTTTCTTTTCTCTCTTGCTCCCCTCTACCCCATTCTGCAAATCTGAGAAGGTCACCGATTCAAAAGACACCCCCCCCCCAAATTCATCGACAACCACTTTGGTGAAGAATTTTGAAAGCCCATTCGGTCTCTGTTGTAGCTGCAACAGGGAGGGTTGAAGGCAACGTTCTCCTGTGAACTGAAATGCTTATGTGTCCCTCCGGGGAAGTTTTAAACATAACACAAGCCCCTTCCCATCTCTCAGAGTGTAACTTACCCGCTGTCTTTTATTGATCTGTTTTGGCCACAAAGGTCAGAATAAAAGAATAACTAACCATGGTAAATTGCAGAAACTGCCGTGGTCTTTAAACATTTTCTCTCTGGGTTTTTTTTTTAGTTCTTTACTAGTGATCGCCACTAGTATAGTGCTAGGAGAATATAGAATAATATTAAACTATATAAATTAAAATATTCTATAAGAATACAGAATATATAAATTATTCTATAAGAATATAGAACATATAAATTAAAATATTCTATAAGAATATAGAATATTAAAAAGATTCCCACCTTACTGCCTTACTGTGTCTCCTAATCTCCAACTTTCTGACGAATAAATAGATTAAAATTGCTTCTCCCTTTTATATAACTCCCTCTTCATTTAGAAGGCCAAATAACTAGATTTAATATATGATCTTTTAGTCTAGCACGCGTGGTAAAGTCCCATTAATTAATAACCATGCTGTCATTTTTCACCTTTGACTGTTAATTCTTTACAACCCAAACTAGTTTCATTTGGTTATATTTACACGAGGCAAGTTGCTATAGAAATGATGGGATGCCAAGCCAAAACCTTATCCTGACACTGTAGAACTTCACTATAGACATTTAATTAAAAACAAACAGGCACTCCGCTGGCAACAGCTTTCTGGATGCAATTCAAGGGATTTTCCAGGATTTTTTTTTCCATTTTAAAAACCCTAAACAGCTTGGGGGTTGCTCTTGCGTCACTCTTAAGCTATTGAATGCTATTCCTCAGGGGTTCCACCTACTCCCTCCTTCGGAAAAAACTTAAGGTCTTCTGAAGCCAGGCGTTTCAGTTCAACAATGCCAGATTGCAAATGGTAGTTATTCCATTTCTAATGGCTTCTGCTTCATTTTAGATTGCAATCTGCCTTGAATGCTTAATGGCCAATATGGCAAGGAAGGCATGAAAATTGTAAACGAAATAAACACACTTCGCTGCATTTCACCACCCTCCAGAATGGAAGCCCATGAGGGAGGGACAGAATTTGAACTTGATTGATTGAATTTGGACTTGATTCTGTCTCATCCCAGCCTACTTCACAAAGTTGTAGTAGTGGGGATAAAATTTGAAACAGGGGGTGTCTTGGGCTGGAAAAAGAGCAGCATAACAATCTAAAGCAGTGTTTCTCAACCTCAGCTACTTTAAGAGGTGTGGACTTCAACTCCCAGAATTCCCCAGCCAGAATGCTGGCTGCGGAATTCTGGGAGTTGAAGTCCATACCTCTTAAAGTTGCTGAGGTTGAGAAACACTGCTCTAAAGAAACATAGATTGCTCAGAATTGAAGCAAACCCACCTGATATTTATTTTCTGAAGCTAGTTAAGCCTACCTTCCCATTTTCTGTTCTTGTTTGTTAAGTTCTGCAGTCAAGATGCCTGGAAGGGAGGGCTGGATCCTCCCCACTTTTCTAAACAGTACTTTTCATTTGCAAGTGGGCTTTTCTTTTAAAGGGTCCTTCTAGAAGGGAGAAATGAAGGGAGAGCTTGATTCAAAGCCACCCCACCCCTTTCTATCAAAGACCGACTGCTAAACTGAAGGATAACTGCAGATTCTTCTCCCCCATCCCTCCCAGGGATTTATAGCTCAAAAAATAAATTTGTACCCGATGCATCACAGGCAGGAGGGTGAAAAGGCGTGAAAAGCATGGGTGTATCCTTCCTTTTTCACTGGGAAAGAAAGAAATCTGGGACTAGGATTTGGAAGACAAGGGTAGGGAAGAAGATTCAGAAGAAGAGGAGGAAAATGTAAAGGGTGGGTTGGCTTTGAGCGCCATCTTTGGCTAGGAAGTTTATCTCACCTGACAAAGCTGATGATTGAGAAATCACCCCCTAAAATTTGGAGGGGGGGGTCACCTCGTCAACGCAATACAGTCCTATCCACTTCGCCCTGCAGAGGAAAAGCCGAGGAAGTTAATAGCCTGTAGCTCTGAGTTAGAGGGGGTGGAGATGAGACTCTCCAGGTCAGGGTTTCTCCACCAGGGTTCCGCGGCACCCTCGGGTTCCGCGAGAGGTCCCTAGGGGTTCCTCGGGAGATCAGGATTTATTTAAAAAGTTATTTCAAATTCGGGCAACTTCACATGAAAGAGGTAAGTTTCATTCTTTATTTTCAGTTTAAGAACACCGTTCGTGCATATCGACAGGCCTACCCACGAAACGAATAGAATCATTCTCCAACTTCAGGCCTATCTTTGAGCCTGAATGTGCAGGGGTTCCCTCCCCGAGGCCTGGAAAATATTTCAGGGGTTCCTCCAGGGTCAAAAGGTGGAGAAAAGCTGCTCCAGAGATTGCATTCCTGCAGAATAAAATTGATCCCGCTTCAAGATGCATTGCCTCTCCCCAACAATCTAATGTTCATTGTCTTAGGATCTCTCTAGGATAGCGCATTGGACACTAGTCCTGGTATTGATCTTCAGGGAAGCACTTTCTTAAATCAAGTGTGGCTTCCCGTGACTTTCATGGATACATCCATGTGGTTTTAATGGCCTTGCTACAGAAGGTATTCATCATTGTCTTTCCCAATCTAGCACTGGGATGTCTTTCTAGTCCCCTAACCAAGCACCAAGGAAGACTCTTAGCTTTTTCAAGATTAGCCAGATCAGCTCGAGTCTGCCATCTGCTGTAAACAAGTTAAGGCTTCCTTGTCTTGAGCAGAACTGTCCAGTTGGACACATTTGTGTAGTTTTCTGGCAATTAGGCAGGAGAGACAGACAGACAGGCAGACAGATGGATCTTGCTTTTAAGTCTAAGCTTGTGGTCTTCCATCCAAGTACTAACCAGGACTGACTTTGATTAGCTTCCTTGAAATCAGCAAGGCCAGCTAGGAGCTGTCAAATACGTTGCATCCTAAACTAACTTGAAGTAGGGGCGCGATGGCTCAGCGGTTAAGACGCCAGGCTTGTCGATCGGAAGGTTGCACGTTCGGCGGTTCGAATCCCTAGCCCCGCGTGACGGAGTGAGCTCCCGCACTTGCCCCAGGTCTTGCCAACCTAGCAATTCGAAAGCATGCAAATGCAAGTAGATTAATAGGTACCACTTTGGTGGGTAGGTAACAGCGTTCTGCGTGCGTCATGCCGGCCACATGACCGCAGAAGCGTCTTCGGACAACGCTGGCTCTTCGGCTAAGAAACGGAGATGAGCACCGGCCCCTAGAGTCGGACACGACTGCACAAATGTGCGGGGGGAACCTTTACCTTTAAACTATCTTGAAGAGGTTGGGTTCACACAACATGCTAACCTACAAAATATTGTAATATATTTTGCAATATTGCTTAATATTGTCAATATCAAGCAAGCTTAGCATCTGGTGGGAATCCAGCTGCTAGGGTGAAAAACAAAAAGTACATTCTTTGGAAACAGCTGTGCTGTGTACTTTACAAAATAGTTAAAGAGTTTGGGATTAACAGGTGCTCTTATCTCTCGGAGCTGAGCAGAGCGGAGCATCTTCTGCGAACTGAAATCCTCGAAGAACAAAAACATGCAATGGAAAGTTGGCTTTCGGTCAATGCTCCGGCTTCTTCATGGAGCACAATAGTGCCTTTTATTTTAACAACAATGTAAGGCCGCCTTAGGTGTAAACATGCAAAAGAATGAGCCGCAGGGCTTCAGTTGGACTTTTTCCAGGCGCACTCTGGAATTCCATAATCCGTGTGCGCCAATAGCGCAGGGTCAGAAATTTAGAAATTCTGCACAAGTGGCATTACTCTTTGCCAACGTTCTTGTACAATCAGCTGGTGAAGGGGTTCGGTGCTCTGTTTTTAAACTCTTCATTCATTCCAAAGTCATTTCCAGTGCGCATTCCTGTCCAGGACAGGAATCCTCTGCTAAGCATCCCGAACTGATGGCCACCCAACCTTTGCTTCAACACCTCCAGTAAAAGACGAAGACAGTAAAAGTATTTGTTGTAACCCGCCCAGAGTCCCTTGCATGGGAGATGGGCGGGGAATAAATTTGAAAAATTAAAAAAAAAAAAAAAGACAGCCCGCTACTTGCTTCCAGCCAGATCTACTTCCTTGTCATTTAAGCACTTTGTTTCCTGTTCTGGCTTCTGGAAGACCCCTGAAGACTTTTGCTCCATCTTCTGCAATGGCAGTCTTTCAGATACTTGAAGGCATCTGTTGTGTCTTCTCTGCTCCAGGCTAACCATTCCCAGTGTCTCCAAGCTTACAGGTTTTTCCTTTCTGGCCTCTTATCATCTTGCTTGCTCTCCTCTGCAGGTGATCTGGGTTCTCAATGTCATTCCTAAAATGCAGCATCCAGAACTGAATGCAACATTGCTGGATCTAATGTATTTACAGATCCCCAGGCAATGTGTTTTGAGAAGGGCTTGCCCCAAGGAACTTCCAAAGCAACTTTTAAATAGTTTGGGGGGAGGGAGAGAAGGAGGAAGGATAGTTACCTAATGAACTGTACAAACACAGAAAAGCAATAAATCTTAGTACTTTTAAAATACATCCTTCCTTCCTGTACGGTTGTAAACAAAGCACCATGCAGACACAAACGCACACACAGGTTGTCCTCTTCCTTTCCCTGGAGTTTCACAACATACTTTGGAAAACACTCCTGATTTTTTGTTACCTTCTGTCTGTAGGTAAAGGTAAAGGTTCCCCCCGCACATTTGTGCAGTCGTGTCCGACTCTAGGGGCCGGTGCTCATCTCCGTTTGTTAGCCGAAGAGCCAGCGTTGTCCGAAGACGCTTCCACGGTCATGTGGCCGGCATGACGCGCGCGGAACGCTGTTACCTTCCCACCGAAGTGGTGCCTATTCATCTATTTGCATTGGCATGCTTTTCGAATTGCTAGGTTGGCAAGAGCTGGGGCGGAGCTCACTCCGTCATGCGGGGCTAGGGATTCAAACCTCCGAACTTGCGATCTTATGATCGACAAGCCTGGCGTCTTACCCGCTGAGCCACCACATCCCCATATCTGTCTGTAGACAAGTGCTTTTTTATTTTTTCTTTAGCTTTAGCCACGCCTTAGAGGAGGGAAATGGGGAACGCTCATTCACACCATTTTCTCCAGTTTGTCTAACTAGGCACCCAATTGACACTTGTCGTTGGCATAAAAGGGCACCCCGTTTTCTACCTTCTGCATTATATTGCCCATGAATGAGGAAAACAGAGCCCAGCCTGCTCGGTACAGTGTGCTCAGCTGTAACATGGTGCATGTGGTTTTCGTTTAGCGTGTTTGGCACCACGCTATTGCAGCTCCTGAGCGGAGCTGATGGCTCCATGGTTTGTGTGAACCCAACTTCTTCCAAAAGCCATGGTTAAACACACCACAGCTTAGCGCAATGTCTGGCCCCCATCAGGGGTGTCTGCAGACCGTGGTCAAAAAAGCACGACGACAGCCGCAGTGCTGTGTTCAAAGCTCTGCCCATCTTTTATGTGCAACACCCATAAAAACGGGTGGATCACACCAGCATGGCTGCCATCTTGATGTTTTTGACCATACCCTATGGATCCCCCGGACCTAGTCATTTTAGAATCGGTAATTCTTTACCCCAAAACCCAAACATTGGGAGAAATGAGGTTCCCAAAGCTGGTCCGAGGCCTTGGAGTATCATCAAATGGCAATTCAGGGATTAGAATGACCTTTATGGGCACCCTGGTTGGAGGGGATGATGGGAACAGTAGTCCATCCAGGTAGAGGAAGGCCATGTTGCAATATCTAATTAGGATCAGGGAGGCCCTATGTTAGGTGACCTCTGTTCACAGCCCGCTAAGCCACCTGTTAAATCAGGGTCAATGTTACTTTGATGAATAAGCCACGGCTGGCTTGGATCTCAGATAAGATACTAAAGTCATGGTTTGTAAATCACAACATGCTAAGGTGAAACAGACTCCAGGCTTGGCTGCCAGCTCGACCAGTCAGATTTCTCAGAACTGACTGAATTTCCCTTGCTTGCGTGGATTGCAGAAGTTGTGGTCCACTGAAGTTTTTTTTCCCTGGAGAAGGGGAGACCAGAAGATTACTCGTGGGGCCATTGGGATTGCCTACCCTTGTTTTTTCTGTAGTTTTCCACCGCGGAAGGAACAGGGTAAGTACAAGGCAATGGCCGAGATATATCAGGCTCTCGCAGGGGAAACAAGTCTCTTTGAAGAGACACAAGAGCGCCCAGCCGCTTTTAGATCACTTTAGGAATGTTTTTTTTAGATTAAAATATTTTTGAAATCTAAGATCTATTTTTTGGACTTTGTTGAAAATGTTGGCTAACTTTGTGCTTTCTTTGCTATAACTGATTCTGGTGGAAGTTTGATGGGACTCTATATTTGCAACATAATGAAACGTCTGCATTTTTTTTTTTTTACTTCTCTTTTGTATTAGAGGGATTTAAGAGACTCTGTTTGTAATTCTTCGCTTGATAAACTAAATGACTATTCATTTTTTGAGAAACTCTTTGTTTGGATTAAGCAGCTTGCAGCTTGAAGAACGAAAGCTCGCAGTTTGAAGAATAAAAACACAGGGTAACGTGTTTTTTTCCTTGTCGTCTTTTTCTACATCCTCCCTGGTTGGATTTTGCTTCATTTGGAATATATTTTTTATTTCTCCTTCTATAAACTGTTTAAAATATTATTCTCTCCTGTATTTTGGATTATTGGAACTTTCTTTTTTCTTTTGACTTTAAAAAAAAAAAAACAACAACGACGTTCTGCTTAATAGATTCTGCTGGTAGTATTCCATGGACAGATTACATGATTATTGTTTTGACTAGAAGGGTTGTTGTTTTAATTTGAAGGACACAGGAAAGATGGCTTTCCAACTTGTACCTGAGGAGCTCAGAAGAGAGATTACTGAGGCTTTTTCAAATATTCAAAGGTCGTTGGAATTACTGTTCGTAACTCTGCAAAACAGAGAGAAAGAACAGAGAACAGAAACGGAGACAGAAAGGAAAAATGTTTTTCAAGTGGAGGAGAAACAGAAGGAGGAAATTTTGAGTATATTAGTTCAGAAGAACATTCTGAAGGCTTTACACTACAATCTTGGTATAGATATGTTGTGGCAGTGGAGACAGAGTGAAAATATGGGTGCACAGTTGGATGGATGTTGTGAAATATGTGGAAAGGGAGAGAAGGTTGCTCTGATATTCTATATGAGATATAGAAAAGAGCAGGCTGTATATTGCGAATCTCCCACAGTGTATTGTGATTTTGGCATAACCTAAACAGAAGATATGAGAAACTGTATGGATATAAAGGTTAATGAAAAAATATGGACTTGAATTGTTATGAGAAACTGTATGGATATATAAAAAGTGATATTCTAAATGTAAGATGCTAAATACAAACACAAGTTGATATTATAGAATATTGTTTTCCTTAGAGATATATTTATGAGAAGATAATGATATGATGGAATTAGAATGATGGTTACTACAGGATGATATATATCAATATGTATTGTATGAATATTATAAGAATTGATATATTAGCTATTAGGTTAAGTGATATGATAGATTATGCATTTAGTTTAAATGGACACTACTACAAGGAATGGAAATTACAGATGGATAATTGAGATTCAAGACTTCCTTTTTTATGGAGATATATATATATATTAGAATTAAATTATAGAAATATATATGTATGAACACTATAAGAATTGCTAAATTATGTATTAAGTTACATAACATGTTAGGTTATGAGTCATAATATGAATAGAATATATTGTAGTTTATTAGAAGTAAATAAGGCTTTTATTTGTTATACTAATTGGTCTTTATTGAAGATATAAATATGTAGTAATGAACATTCAACATTTAACTACTACTTCAAGGAGTGGAAGCCAAAGATGGATTATTGGGAGACAGTAAGATGAAGGTTAGAAGATTGGATTAAAGAAATCAAAAGGCATATGACAAAGAAAAGTTCCTGTATACTGTATGAAGGACTAACATTTAAAATCAATTGTTGTACTTTAAGTTCAAAGATAGATTGGAGGACATCTATTTTCTATATTTTCTTTGCTTATTATTTCTTGACTTCACTTTTTCTTTATCTTTTTCTTATTTTGTATTTCTGTTTCTATTTCTTTTTCTACTTTAAATTTTATTATGTATTGTAAAACTTAATAAAATTTAATAAAAAAAAAACATGCTAAGGTGAAACCAAACCAACCATATTATCAATTGTTTGATGTGGGAATCATCTCTCTTGTAGGTTTGTTATGCAGCCAAGACAAGTGGGAGAAACATGGATGCTATGTTGGGTTCATTGGAAGGACCGGTGATATTGAAGTGATGTTGTTCAAGAAGAGCCAGTTTGAACTGCATCCTTCAGTATCACCAAAAATGGTGATGGGCCACCCTCATTTTTTTTTATCCCTTTCCCCAGTGTTTGGACTGATAAACAGAAAAAAGAAAATACACTCGTACCTTTCGACACTGTAATGCAGCTTCCCCTCTCGTGGTTCTGTTGTCAGCCATTAATTTCAGAAACAGAAAATGTCACCCACTTATTGGGAAATTCAGTATTTATTTTATGAAGGGCAAGCAGGGAACAGGATGAGCAAAGGCAAGGAGTGGGAAACACATGTTTCTTTAGAAACAGATCATGTGGAATGCTCTCCACCCCAAAGCAAAACCGAGCTTTCAAAACCAGGTCATTGTAAGAAGCAAAGCACTGCAGGAAGAACATAATTTAGGGTTCTCACTCCACCTACCTATGCACGCCGGTGTGTGTGATCCAAGCTACCAGCAATACAGTATTTGTCTTTCAAAATTATTTAGTGTTGAAAGATCATTTCTTAGACAAACTGTATTTGGCTCAAATGTGGTTGGTTTGATATTTTTTTTAAAAAAAACCAAACTGGAACACTTGAAACTCACTAGTGTTTTAACAAAGAGCAAATGCCTTGTGAAATTCTCTTAACCAATGAATTCTACATTTACTAGTTTATAGGAAACACATGCACACACCTTTACATTTTCCCAAAATTGTTAAATTGTTGAGGAAGGCTGCCCAACCCCATTAAAAACGAAGAGGGTGGAAGCTTATAGCTGACACAAACTAGTTTAAGGTCATCATAATCAAACTAGATGCAAATGGATCATATTTTAAGACAGAAAAAATATTTTGGGTGGGGGTGGGAAAGAGGAAATGTTTTGCAGATAAATCAGGGTTCAAACCAGCCCCCCCCAAAAGGTAAAGTATTTGATCTTATGCTTGTATATTTTAAAAAGGAGAGCTTTGCAGGATTACCTATATCATTTTTTTAGATAAACAAGGAAGGGGCTGTAAGCTCCCCCCAATTTTTAAAAAAATATTTTCTTATCTCTAAGACTGGAAAGTGCACACTTGCAATTTGTAATCCAATGTTTGCATAACAGCCTATTTTTTTTGCTACTGTTTACAGGAAGAAGTGGTTGCAAAACCATTTCACCACAACTGAGTGTGATGTTTTCTATACATAAATAACAACATGATCCTCGAAGGCTGAGGGAGGGAGATTCTTTTCTTTCTTAATAAATAACACCCCTCCTCCTTAAACAACAACAACAACAACAACAAAGCACTGTGTATTTTTTTCCCTTTAAAATACCAGAAGAGAGGAGTTGATTTTTGTGTGTGATTTCCTCCTGAACTAGAACATTGATGGAAATTGGATACCAACACAATGAAGGGGGGATAGTTAAAAGCAAAAGAAAAAAGCACAATTGTCTTTTTTTACAAGTCATTCCTACTCACATTCTTTGAACTTTGCCTTTTCTTAACAAACAGGTGGCAAATGGTGCAATCCTGACCACCTTTGGGTCAGAAGTAACTTCTGCCCTTTTATTTTGGCTGCAGGTAAACCTATACAGTATACCCTAAATATAAAATGAAAAAAAAAGGGGGGGATAGTGCATAAAGCTTGTTTCAAGGTTAAAATGACCTTTTCACAAGTGGCTAGAATTTTTTACTATTATGCAGCTGAGCCAGCTGGCCAGAGGGACGCATTTATGACAGCATCCCTCCGGAAATAGCCTTGGATTGCCACCATATGAGAAAACTACCAGGAGAAAAAGTGTTGGGATGGGATAGTAAACCCAAATGAATGATAACCCTAGACTTACCAAGGGGTAAAGCAATTGAATCCAATGAGACTTCTGCACCTCCACATCCTGCAAATCCAATTTGGGATGAACAGCATAGAAGAGAGTAAATTTTTAAGGTGGTGTCATGTCGATAAGAATCCTGTACAAAGACTGCATAATAAACATGTTTGGGAATAATTCATTGCAAATTTCAATTCTGCTTTAAGTGTTTGGCAGGGATTTAAAAGAGAAACCATACTGGGATGGAGAGAGAAGAAAAATGAATACAATCAGGTCAGTAAAAGCCCAAGGATTACCTGAAAAAACAGCTTTGCATATCCAGAATGACAGGAAATGGATGTGCCAAGATTTTTTGGGGGGTGGGGGGTGGGGACAGTTACAAAACAACCTTACCCCCCATTTTCTCAGATATCCTGCTGACTTGCCATTGAGTAAGTATATATACTGTAGAATGGGAGCCGTATTTAGAAATCCTTTTCCCTTCGGGGTGTTCGTTTTATTTTTTTAATTTTATCTCGCCTGTATCCTCTAATGAATGAGCCAAGCACATTCTTTAATCCAGCTGATGTATGCAAAATCGGACAGCCCCGCCTTTGCACAGAGAACGGGAAAAAAAGGGGAGGGAGGCAAAAATAGAATAAAACAGAAACGGAGAAAAAAAAAACAAAACTAGAAATAAGAGGAAGAAAATAGAAAAAAAAAAACGGGGAAAAAATAGAAAGGCAAAGAAGATAACTTTATATTCTGGCTTCAAGCAGAGGCCCCAAACCGCGTTCAGTAGCCCGGAGGCTCATGAGACAGACGCCGAGATTTACAACTTATTTTAGATACTAACCTGGAAAACAGCTGGTCGCAAATTTAGTTACTACTTACTAAGCTTACTAACAGGCGCACAAACACAGGGCAAATACCGCTCCGAGGGATTGGGGAAGGGAGGGGACCCGCTTTTCAAAATCCTTTTTTTTTTTCCGCCTTCCCTTTCAGCTCCTCGCCCCGCGCCCAGTTTACAAGATGGCTCCCAGTTGTTCTCGCCCAGATGATCCCGTTTTGATTGGTTCGGTTCGGTTCCGAAAGGCAAACCTGCCTCCCTCTTTCTCCCACCTCTTACCCAACCGCGGGGACCTTCTCCGCAGCTCGATCTTGGCTTTTCATTGTTTTTTTTTTTTTTAAATAATTTAATGTTTTCCCCTCCTATCGAAAGCGATCCGTCCCATTGGATATCGGCTTCCACATCGGGAGAGAGGCGAGGCAGATGTCAAATCGCTCTCTCCGAAGAGGAGCGGCGAAAGTGGGGTGCTGCGGGAGAGGGGGGCGCAAGGGGACAGGGGAAAAGCCAGCCCCCGCCCTCTGGCGTTGTTGTTGACTAGGAACAAGGTTGGAGCGAGAAAAAGGTGGTTCCTCCCCCCCCCTTCCCCTCCTTCTCATTTTCCCGTCTTGCCTTTTCTTGCAAGGCTGCAACGAAGGCGAATTTCTGTGGGAATCAAGAGCGCGGTTTCCAGGGGCGCGCGCAAAAGGATCGGGTGGCGAAGGAGCCCCCCTTCCAACCCCAAAACCTGGGGGGGACTATGGTTGCGGGGGGAGGGGGAAAGGAAGAGGAAAGGTCTGGAGAAAGGGAAGGGAAGGCGGCGGCCGGGAGAAGCGAGGCCGTTGGACAGAGCGCGGTTAATGAAAGACAGATTTGCGTCCGGCTTGGACGGAACGCGCGCCTTTTATACGGATCTGTAAATGCGGCCCTTTTTCCAGGCGGCCGCGTTTCTCCAACAGCTTCGTGGGGACTGTCCTTATTCTAAGGAGCGACTGAGTGGTTTTTGGATATGTACCCACCCCCCAAAAATACCCCAGCCCCGGGAGAGAATCTCCAAGTTTCCGGGGAAGAATAAAATCAGAAAGATTTTGGTAGCGCCCTTATTCAAAGGCAGCGGAGTGCGGCTTTCTCGCCGCCGTAGACTAACGCGGCTCTCCTCCACAGTGTCCGAGGTTCCGGGTGAAAGAAGGGGGGGGGGAAAGGATGTTTTCAAGTCCCACCCACCCGGTCCTCAGTTAGTCCTTAAGCCCCGCCACGCCGAGCGCGCTGGAGAGCAGCCGGGCGACTGCCCTCCGGGCCTTTCCAGCCAGCCCGAAAGCCTTTAGCAGAAATGGAAGGTGGGGTAGCGTCTGTCTGAGAAACGCCGTGGGACGCCCTGCGTCCAGAAGTGGGTGCTCCTTCCCTGGTGCTTTTCAGGAAAAGGTTGAGCAATCGTTTATCTGGGACGGTCTGAGAACTCCTGCACTGAACAGGGGTCGACTAGATGACCTCCAAGGTCCCTTCCAAGCCTTTTATGGAGTCTTTGCGCGGTTGAGCTCTGGCCAGCTTCCCGCGAGCGGGGCAAGTGATCGAGTGGTTGTGGCCGGGCGCTGAAGGCCCCTCCCCCTTTTAACACCTCCCCCCCATTAATCCTCGCTAATTTGGAGCCCCTCCATAAAGTCCCGCTGCCAAATCGTCAGCCTTTCCTCCTGCGGGCGGGGGGGACGATATAACGGGCTGCAAAATTAGCCTCCGTTTTCCTTGGAGCCTCCGCATTTACTGAGATCTTTTTTTCCAGCTTACATTACTATTTTCGGTGAGGTTTTTTTCCCCTCCCCCCCACCTCGTTTTTCTCCTCCTGTCTGCTTCCCAACGCGGGCAGCCTTGAAACCGCCTCGGTAGAGGTTGGGGGCCATTGGAAACGGCTCCATTTCAAAAAAAAGACCCAAACCCATTTAGCCTGGAATTAAAACGAGGGCGCTTCCGCTCCGATTCTTCTTCCTCAAGTCGAAGGGGCGTCGCGTTGGCCAATAATCTGTCCCGGTTCCCAAAAGGAAGCCCACACCGAAAAACCCCGAGACGCATTTTTCAAATCTTGCCTTTATTTTTGCACGGCGCATTCACGCCTTTTTGCTGAGCGGGGCAGAAACGCGGATTCTCCGCAAGAGAAACCCGCGTCTCCCGCACGGGCAACCGGACCGAAAGGGCATTGAAATCCGAGTTGCCCAGTGGCCTTAACCCCAAAGAGGATCATTTTTTCCCCATTTTTCTCCCTCCCCTCCCCCGGCGGGGCGAAACGGCGGTTAGCTCGTGTGCAAATACTGGCGGATTACAGGCAACCCTTGATATGCCTGCCCCATAAAAGAAAAAAAAAAATGGGGCTAGACGAAGGGAAAAAATGAATCATCCGCCTATCCCAAGACCAATCTTGTTTTCCTTACGCACCCTGCAAACTGCCTTCTTTACCGCAGTGTAAAGCAAAAGTAAGTCCGGGAGACATTGAACGACACGTCCTCGTCCCCATCTCCTCCATGGCTGGTAGAAGCGCCTCCATTTATTTATTTTTTCCCTCCTCCCGCGCCAACAAACGAATTTAAAGAGCCTCGCCGTAACCGCCCGCTCCCCCCTCCCTGAGGAATGTTCATTTTCCCGGAGCAGGGAAAAAAGAGAACGAACCCGAATGCACACCCGGTGGGAAAACGGATCAGGTCCCAGAATTACAGAAAGGCATTTTTGCCTCGCCTTTCCCCTCCAGTCTCTCTCGAGGGGAACAGAGAAGGCGAAAAAGCCTTTAAAAAAAAAAAAAAGGCAGAGCTCCTCTCTCCCCCACCCCACCCGCGCCGCTAAGCGGTTTTTTTTTTCCTTCTAAAAAATGAAAAGGGGGAAAATCCGGAGCTTTGTCAATTATGGCTCGAGAAGGAAATAGAACCGTGGCCGAACTTTGGAGACAGAGGGTGGGGTCTCATAAATGTAATCCAGGAGAGAGAATGGACCCCCCCTCCCCCGGGTCTGAGATCACACGCATACAAGAGTACTGGACTTTAATCAAAATTGTTTAAAATATGGGAGGCTACAGTGGCGGATAGGAGTTAAGAAAAGCAAAGGAAAGCAAAGGAGTTAAGAAAAGCACAATAAATTATTTACTCACGTATAACCCCCCCCTTTGCCCCCCCCCCAAAGTACATCCTGAAACAACGTCTATACAGTGGATATAAAAAGTCTACACACCCCTGTTAAAATGCCAGGTTTTTGAGATGTAAAAAATCAGACCAAGATCAATCACTTCAGAATTTTTTCCACCTTTAATATAACGTGCAAGCTGTACAATTCAATTGAAAAACAAACTGAAATCTTTTAGGGGGAAAAAATAAAAATAGAATAACGTGGTTGCATAAATGTACACACCCTCTTATAAGTAGGGATGTGGCTGTGTTCAGAATTAATCACATTCAAACTGATGTTAAATAGTCAGTACACACCTGCCCTCAATTAAAGTGACTCTGATCAAGCCCATATAAAGTTGAGCTGTTCTAGTAGGATTTTTCCGATATTTACTCAGTTGCCTCTTACAGCAACAGCCATGGTCTGCAAAGAGCTTACAAAGCATCAAAGGGATCTCGTTGCTGGAGGGTATCCGTCAGGAGAAGAGTACAAAAAAATTTCCAAGGCATTGGACATACCATGGAACACAGTGAAGACAGACATCAACAAGCGGAGAAAATATGGCACAACATTGACATTACTAAGATCTGGACGCCCATCCAAAATTGATGAAAAAACAAGAAAACTGGTCTGAGAGGCTGCCAAGAGGCCTACAGCAACACTGAAGGAGCTGCAGAAATTTCTGGCAAGTCCTGGTTGTGTACTACATGTGACAACAATCTCCCATATTCTTCATATGTCTCGGCTGTGGGGTAGGGTGGCAAGACGGAAGCCTTTTCTCACAAAGAAAAACATCCAAGCCAGGCTACATTTTGCAAAAACCTACATCAAGTCTGACAAAAGCATGTGGGGAAATGTGTTCTGGTCAGATGAGACCAAGGTTGGACGTTTTGGCCATAATTCCAAAAAGTATGTTTGGTGCAAAAACAACCCTGCGCATCAGCAAAAATGCACCATACCCACAGTGAAGCATGGCGGTGGCAGCATGATGCTTTGGGGCTGCTTTTCTTCGGCTGGAACTGGGGCTTTAGTCATGGTGGAGGGAATTATGAACAGTTCCAAATATCAGTCAATTTTGGCACAAAGCCTTCAGGCCTCTGCTAAAATGCTGAAGATGAAGAGGAATTTCAGCTTTCAACAGGACCAAAAGCATACCGCCAAATTAACAAAAGAATGGCTTCAGCAGAAGATGATCAAAGTTTTGGAATGGCCCAGCCAGAATCCACTTGAAAATCTGGGGGGTGCCCTGAAGAGGGCTGGGCACAGGAGATGCCCTCGCAATCTGACAGATTTGGAGCGCTTCTGCAAGGAAGAGTGGGCAAAGATTCCCCAGGCAAGATGTGCCATGCTGATAGATTCCTACCCCAAAAAACGGAATGCTGTCATCAAAAGGTGCTTCAAGGAAGTATTAGTTTAAGGGTGTGCACACTTATGCAACCACCTTATTCTAGTTTTTTATTTTTATTTCCCCCCCTAAAAGATTTCAGTTTCTTTTTTCAATTGAATTGTACAGCTTGTATGTTATATTAAAGGTGGAAAAAAATTCTGAAGTGATTGATCTTGGTCTGATTTTACATCTCAAAAACCTGGCTTTTTAACAGGGGTGTGTAGACTTTTTATATCCACTGAACGTCCGGAAACAACGTCTATAGATATATTTAAGGTAACTCTTTGTCAATTACAGTTCCGCTTCGGTTGAGACTTGGGAAGGGTGGGGAAAAAAACAGATTATACACCCCGTTTCGCTGGAAGCCGATCAAAGCCACGTCCCGAGAAGAAACGTCTCGACGCTCCTGCTTTCACCGCTGCCGACTCTGGAGGCGTCTACAAACGGGGGCTACTCTCGAGTCAGCCCGAGGCTCGGTGGCCAGCGAGGGCTTCTCTCGGATCGGCGTCTTTCGCGGAAGGCTGGTGCCCGGCGCCCTTCCCCGGGAGGAAATCTAGTGGGAGCCCGGTGCGAGCTAGGATCGGGCCACCAGAGGCTCGGGTCGGGTCCCTTCTTACCTGGCAGGGAAGCCCCACGGGGCGCAGCGCGCTTTACTTCTGAGTAAAGTTGCCCAGGTTGAAAAGGAATCCACGCACAAGGCACCGACCTACGGCAGCAATCCCACGCCCGCCCCGGCAACCCCCCCCTCCCTTCTTCTCGGCCGATGCAAGCCTTCCAGGCCACCACCGGGTCCTTTAAAAACTCTATGTATGACTTACTTGACTCGAAAAGTCCTTTTTAAAAAAAGAGGAAAAAAAAAGAGCGAAGGGCAGCTGCTCGGTGCGCTAAAAAGGCACCGAGTCGCAATCGCCACCATCTTTTTTTCCCCTCTGGTTTGATCAACCAGCCCAGACCGGAGGAGGAAAAAGAAAGAAAGAAAAAGGGGGGGGGGAGGGTGGAAAGGGAGGCGGAATTGGAGCGGAGGGAACCGGGGGCCGCCTGGAAACCGCCCTTAAAAGTTCTCACCAAGATTCTGCTCATTCAAGCCAAGCCTGCCAGGGAACCCTAGAAACTGCTCGCCGCCGCCTCCCCCCGCTCCGTAATTGGTTTGATAAGGATGGCGGCCAGCCAAAGTATTTACATGAGCGCGAGTGGCAGGCGGGGGAGCCAATGGGGAAGCCCAGGACGGCATTCGGACTGGCGGGGGGGCGGGCTGGAAGAAACAATGCTTGTTTCATTGCTAGTTTCTTTCCCCCCCTCCTCTCTCTCCCCCTCCTCCTCCCGCACCTTTTTTTTTTACCTCCTCGGAGAGAAACTTGAAAGGGGGGGGGCTTGTGTAATGTACCTTTTCCAACGCTGAGTGTATATGGAGATTCTGAAGGATTACCAGCAGGAGCAAAGGCGCGCTTCGGAGTGGATGCAAACGGAGCCTCTCGCAAGGGGCCGGGATCTCTGGATTTTCCCCCGGCAGCTTGGAGTTCCGCCGCCTTCCCGGCGCTGGGTTTTCTTTCGGCGCGGAGGGGGGGCACCCGTGGAAGACCCCCGCTAGCGAACCGTTTGGGGAGATCCCAAAGAGCAAGGAAAGGAGGCGGAAAGTAGCAAGAAAGCGAGCCAGCCGGCCGTCCTTTTAGGCGCGGGAGGATTTAATTGTTGCGCGCCGGGGCGACAGCAAGAAGCGGGCTCCGGGGGCGGTTTCGTTTGCTCCCTTTTGCTGATGGTGGGGGAGGAAACGGACCCCAGCGGGCCAGGGACCACCCTCCGGAAAATGCCGAAGAGGACCGGTCTAGAAAGGCAGTGAGGGGATCCTTAAGCGAAGGTAAGCGCGGCGCTTCCAACTTTACGAGTTGCGAGGCGTGTTTTAGGGGGAGAAAAAACAGAGGAACGGGGGAAAGTCTTCGGTTTCGGGGCAGCATCTCCCCCCCCCCTCCCGAGACTTCTCGAGAAAGGGATGGAGTTGCACCCCCGTCCTTCAAACAGAGCGAAGTGAGAGCATCTCGACTATTTTTCCTTGCCCACCAATCTCTTTTCGCCCGTTCTTGGAAAGAAAACTAAGCAAACAGACATTCCCTCCCCCCTCCCCTTTTCGGGTGGGCTGTTTTTAATTAAAATCAGGGATTCAGCCATTTTGGGAGAGGGAGCCGTGATTGCCGAGGCAAGGGAAAAGATGAGATAGAAAAAAGAAGATCCCCACGGCCGTCTATCCAGACGGCCCGGACTCCATACAGCTGCAGTCGAAGTTTCTTTTGGCCGTGGAAAGAGAAGCCTTCGCTTCTTGGTGTGTGTGTCTACACACGCACCGACACACACTCCCGATCGTATAGGCAATCCCGATCTGGCAAACGGGACACCAACCGGGAGGATTTATGGCGATTTTTTACACGCGCAGGCCATTCTCTGTGCCGTTTACACGAGGAAACAGACCAATAACTTTCCCCATTGGACTGAAAGGGAAAGCCGGTCTTCCTAGTAGCCTACCCAGAAATCAAAATCAAAATTCGACCTTTTTTTCCTTCCTTTGACACCCCCCCCTCCCCAGTAGAGGATTGCCTTGGATTCTGGGGATAGTAAACCCTAATTCGGCATAAATGAAAGCTTAGGGTTTTTTTTTTTCAAAATTTTTTTTTGTTTTTGTTTTTGTTCTCCTTTTTTGCCTGACTTGGTAAATGGAAATCTTGAGACTGCGGGATTAGGTTTTTTTTTTTTTCCTGGAAAGGTAGAAAAAGCCGTGGGCCCTGGGGGTTCAGATCAAAGATAGCTGGCCAATGGGTAGGGGACAGAGAGGCACTGCCGCGTTCCTCTACACTTTTCTTGAGATAAGGCGTTCTGGAATATTTGGAAAGGGAAGGCGCGCGCAGAAAGGGATACTTTATTCCTTTACATAAATAAAAGGAAGTCACTGAACCCCACTTGTAAACATGCCCGCTAAGGGGGGCCTAATCCGCCCCCCAACTGCCTCTGGAATCCGCGGCTTCCGAGAAGCCAAACTGGAGAATTCCGCGGCGAGTCCGCGCATTCCCCACTGGGGCGTAACTCTCGCTTGAATCTTTGCAAGCATACATCCAGCCTTCTTGAGTAAACATGCATTGGATGGGTGCCCTTTTTAGGAATCCGTAAAAACTGGAAACTGGGTCTCTCTTCCCCCCACCCCACCCCACCCCACCCCACCCCCAGCCGCCTCCTAGCAATGTTTAGGCAATTTCCCCGTCTGGATATTATAGCGGCTGCTGCAGTTTGCACTTCTCAAGAAGCCAGTCCTCATGTCCACGGTGGGGCTTCTGAGCAGAATTACCTCAGACTGCAGAGTTAGAAGGCTAGGAGGGAAATGGTGGGGGGGGGGGGAGAGGGAGGAGAAGATGGTTTTCCATTAAATTATAAAAGCCACCCGAAGCTTTCTCCAAAGCTTTTTTTTTTTTTTAACAAACTCTTGGCTCTTTATCTGTGCTAGGTTGTGTATTAGGCACAAAAGGTTAAACATTAAATATGTAGTTATTTCCATTTTTTTTTTGTAAACTGGGAAGAACCTTAATCCTTCCTTTCTACATTTTTTGCGGGGAGGGGGGTTAAGTCACGTTTGGTAAGAGAGAAAAGGAAAAATGAGTGTTGGAAACCGGTGCGGGCAGACAAAATTTAAGCAAGGATCAGGATTTAGAATGTCCGTATCAGCGCGGGTGTTATCCATTTAAATTGTCTTTTTTTTTTTTTTTTTTTTAAAAGAAAATTAAAAGCTAACAAGGTGGGATCAAACCGGGCAGGCTAACATTCTTCCTCTCCCCCCCCCCCAACCAATAAATGAGGTTCAAGGGCAGCATAATTTTATGCGGATTTCTTCAGAAGGAGCCCACCTCCTCGCTAACCGTCCTGCTGGTGTTATAGTTTGCAGCCTTCCGTAAGCGCCTTTCTGCGGGAAGACTCACCCTCGCCCGCCGCATTCTCCTTGCGAGTAAATGTCCGCCGAGGTGGGTGGTGGGGCTGGAGCGGCGCCCTGAGAAGGCGAAGCTCTCCAACCTTTTTCAAAAAGGATTCGAAAAAAGGGTTTTTTTCCCCCCGCTCCTTTGTCCACAAAAACTTCCGAAAGGGTTTAAAAGGACGCCGGTTTTAAGAAAGAACGCGAAGGCGTCCGAGAGGGGCTGCAGCGCCGAGCCGCGCGTTTACTCGAGAGTAAGCTTCCTTACATTCGAAAAAAAAAAGGGGGGGGGAATCCTTCAGCGTAAAAGGCGCCTCAGTTTCCACGGCGGATCTCGCTGCGATAATCGGGTGTTTTTTTCCAGTCCCTCTCCTGCATTTCACCGCCCAGCGCCGAGTGTATTTATATCCCTTGAAAGCGAAATCGAGCTTCCCCTAAAGAGCTTGGCAGGGGGGGGGGACCCGCGGCGGGGCTAGGTTTTGGGGAGGGGGCTCTTTGCCCGCTCCCCAATAAAACCCCCAGCCCTCCCCCTCCCCAGGGTGTGTCTCTGGCTCGCTCGCTCTCTTTAAAATCCTCCTCTCGCTGTCTTGTCTCCCTGCGCCCCCCGCCCCCCTTTCCTTAGGCTCCTCGGCTGGAAGAGGCAACCGCGCGCCTTCGGACCCCAGGATGCTGGACCCGCGATCCCCGCTGGCGCGCTCCGGAGGCCGACGCCTTTGAGGCTGGGGCCGGCCCGAGGAAGAGGAGGGCGGCGGCGGCGGCGGCGGCGATCGGCCAGCGGAGGATGGACGGAAGAGACCTGGGGGCTCCCCGCGCCGTCCACGTCCCCCCGCCGCTGCTCTCCGGGCTGGCCATGGAGAGCCGCCACCACGTCGCCGCCGCCGCCGGAGCTGCGCGCCTGGCGCCCTTGGCGACGCCGCTGCCGCCGCCCGGCAAATACCTCGCCTCCGGCCTCGGTCTGCATTCCCACCCGGGTGAGTCCGGCCAGGCTTGCGCTGGGGCGGGGGGTGGGCTGCAGTGCAGAGGCTCGCTTTCCCTCCCTCCCTCCCTCCGGACTCATTTCCCTTATCCCCCCCCTTGTAATTCAGCTCCCCCACCCCACCCCCGAAGTTTGCCCCCCTGGAAACCCTGCTCCCTCCTCTTCGCCTCTGAAGCCCCTGCCTCCAGCGGTGGACTTCACCTAGCCTGCGCATTTTCTGCAGCCTGCTCTCTCCCCCCCCCACAAAACAGCCCTGCAGGCACCCCAGGAAACCCCAACTGCACCCCTCTTTTGCTGCAAAGTAGATTTTTAACTCGGCTGTGACTGAGGGGTGCGGTAAAGTGGAAAATCTGGGGAGGGGGGAAGATGCATTGGGAGTCCATTCTATGGTAAGAATGGCTTAGGCTGTGGGGGGGGGGGTTCTTCCCTTTCTATTTAGCCATATAGGTCCACCCCCCCTATTTTGGAGGGCGGCACCAACATTTAAAAAAAGGGAAAAAACCCAAGAATGAGCCAGCACATACATCCCCTTCCCCAAATGAGGGCAGCTCCAGATACCTTGAGGGATCTCCGTGTTTCCCACATCCTCCAGAATCCATGAAGCATGAACCGCAGGTTGGGTTCCATATATACCAGAGTTTATGGTCCCCTGGATGGACAAACTTAGATCCAGTGGATCCCTCGCTGGAAAAAAAAAATCTTCTTAATCCCGCAGATTGCAGATGGCATATTTCTTAAAAACTGCCGAGGGAAGGGGGATAAAATCCTTTTCCTTTAAGATTTGGGAAGCGAAAATTGGGGAAAATGTTGTTTCGGTACCTATTTCAGGTTAGCTTTGAGACATTCTGCTCCAGGCAGTTACATTTTATCTTGAGCTAAATTTCAGGGCTGAAACATCTGGGTTTTTTTTTCTCCTGGATTTTGCTATCTTCGCCCATCCTATCTCTTGCTTTCTCGATCAGTTTGCTAGAGAGTGTGTTCTGGAGAACTTGAAGCTGGTGTTTTCTCTTCTGCCAGTTTGATTTGTAATGGTATTACTTCTCTGAGGATTTTAGATTTCCCCCCCTCCCTTGTGGACTAAAAGGCCTATCTTCATTCTGTTCTGTTTCTAAGTATGCTTTGGAAGATCCATGTCTCTTAGCAGCAGCTGCTGTTAAAAATATTTCTGCAAGTGGCTTTCCCAAACTTGTTTTTTGTATTCTTGTTGATTATCATCACAGTCCAAGGTCTTTGTCTAGTGAAGAATTCTGCTTTAAAAAAAGAGGATGTTTTTAGTTCTTGTGATTCCCCCCCCCCCATATTCTATCATCTTAGTAGGGTAAGGGGATACTTAAAAAAAAATCAGGGGTATGTTGGAATTAAAAACAAGATCACTTTTGTCACTCTGTTTGGCAATGTTTCTAAGTTTTTATGGACACTTCAGAACTGCAAAAATTGCTAGCAGATGGTTGGGCAGGTTTTTAAAAATGGTCTCTTTCACTGGCCTTTTTTTTTCTTTAAATCCACCAACGCTTTGAAAGAAGTCTTTTGTAGAGTAACTTTCGAATCTTGAATCTTCATAGCAAAACAGTGTTTTTTTTTTTACCAACAAGTTTTGAGAATGTTCTTAAATTGTATCTTATGCTTGAAGGACAACAGAGGGGCAGCATTTAAAATAGTCAAACATTCCTTTGTCTTTTGAAATGTTTATCTTGCTGGGCCGAAAGTCTTTAACTGAATTATCTTGTAAAGAAATCACTGGCTATGTTTGGTGAGTTCCTCATGATGGCAGTTAAAATTAACTTCTTCTTTTGTCGGGGGAGGGGGAGGGAGGAAGAGTCAGCTTTGTTAAAATAAAAGCTTTAAAAAAATAAGTTTGAGAGCTTGTGTGATTTTTAAATGTCTTGCCATTGTGTGGTATGGAAATGAGGGAGGAATAAATGAATGTGTTGAGATAAATCTCCCCCCCCCTTCCCCCCCCCTAATGTTCTCCTTAACCATTTCCTTCCCTCCTGCAATTCATTGGGAGAATAAATGAATTGCCCTTTAATAAAGTTAAAATAGCAGCAGTTGTGTTTTCTGTGTGTTTGTGTGCGTGCACACGCATGTGCAATTCAAAACAGGACAAGTTCTACTCATCACAGAAATGCCTTGTCTTTCTGAGCTGGGGAGGGCAGAGGGGTTTTTTTTGGGTGGGGGGAGTTTATGAATTAATGCACAGGTTAAAAGATCGGGAGCCTCTACTGGAATGGATTCATTTTGCCTTTAGACAATGTTTGTGGTTAGGGCTGCTTTAGAGGCACAGTGTAAAAGCCAGACACAGTCCGAAGTGTGGTGTTTTAAGTAGGTGGGTGTGTATTTTTTTTTTAAACAACTGCAGAGAAACGCCTGCTGTGCAGGCAAGAATACAACCCTCATTCTTTTAAGATGACATGTATGATTGTTTCATACTTCAGGTGGAGGGCTTAATTCCCCCCCCCTTAAGGACTGAGATAGCATTTCTGAAGCAGCTTCTTCTCTTCCCCTCCCCTTTCAAATTAGACTTTTTTTTTTAATGTTGGAAGTTCTCAGATCACAAACCCTTACCTGGAATGTCAGGTAGGTATTCCATCCTGAAAGAAAAATAAATCTTTTCCTCATTCTCCAAGCCCCCCAGTGTGGTTGTCAGGTCCTGTGACTTTCCAGCCCTTTTAAAAATCGGTGTTTAATGTCCTATGAGTGGGGGTGCTTTTCTTTTCCCCCAACCCGGGGTGAGGAAGGAGAAGAATAAACCCTGGGCAGGAGATAGTTGATGCAGAGTTGACTTTAGGGGATTGGTGGGGTGACAGGTTTTGCAATCAGGAAACTTGCTTCTCTTCTTCGAAATTTTGCAAAACCCGATTGCCAAGAACTGCAAAGGAGGAAGTTTGGGAGGGAAGATTTATTGGCCTTTGGAATAGGTGGCTCTGCCAATTTTCCAGGTGCTAAAACAAGAGGTGCCAAATGCAAAGCACTAAAACTAAGCTCATGAGCAAACATCATTTTATTTAACACACACACACACCCCTCTTCCTTTCCTCTTTACCGCTGCCTCTACGCTTTAAAAACAGTGACATCATTTTGCAGACTAGCTCAAGCTGAGCACGGCGTGGGGATAATATTTTCGGATTTAGGGTTTTTTCCCCCTCAAGGCCTCCAAGCCTATATATTCAGTTTACTTTTAGGCTGTCTCCAGATGTGATGGCTTGCTTTATAGAGCTCTGCCAGGGTTATATTAACCAACTTGCCTGGTCACCTTTGGTGAGCCTGCCTGAATTTCCAGGTGCACATGAAGCTTTACAAAGCTAAACAAACTTTAGGAATTTAATTGGCAACAGGCCCACTGAAAACTCTAAAGCAGTGTTCTTGCTGGAACTTAGCAGGTTGCCCTGTTCCAAAGGGGAACCCTTTCATTTCTGCTTAGCAGATCTGCCATATCATTGCTGTTCAGGAGCAGAGACAGAAGGCAGCTTTGGTCATTCCCAGAATTCCTAGCCTGACTGGGAATGCTGGGCGTTAACCAGAAGGCATCACTTTGGAGAAAGATTCAGCAGTCTCCATGGCAGAATGAGGCACCATTGATTTTGGGGGGGGGGGGGTAATTGCATGGCCTGGATCATCAGGTGTACCTGTTAATGGAAATCTTGGTTAGTGTTGGTTAGAGTCTAAGGAGGGGTTGTGTGTATGTGACTGTGCTGGGTAAACCCCACCTGTTTGATGGGAATCCGGGTATGAAAATGTGTTCACTTAGGAGTGTCCTGTGAATGCAGCCAGTGAAGAAATTGGAGTGGTGGGCTGTTCATATTTAGACATACTTCTGTTTACTGTTTCCCGCTCCGCATTGTTGCTGCAAAGGCCTGGCTGTTCTCTCCCTCACAGTCTCAATTGTGCATCTGCTAGCACAGCTGTGGCCAGCTTCTCTGGTTGCTCAAGCTAAAAAGTCAGAATAAGAGTAGTTGCCAGTGAAAATGGGACATGCCTAACAGCTGAATCACAAGATTTGTAGAGGAGGGACGCGTCTCTTAAATAGGTCTATGCTGTCTGCGCTCGGAAATAAGCATTATTGGGTTGCCTGGAATTTGTGTAGGGTTGCAACCTTTGCTGATGATAATTTCAACTGGATATTTCCCTCTAGAATGCGATCAATAAATTGTTCCTCCAACTTCCTTACCTATTTACCAAAGTTGATTAAAATATGCAGAATGACACCCTTTCCTAAAAAATGATATGCTTCCCATTCTCATTGTGCTGGGGCAGAGGTGGGGGAGAATAATCTGTTGTGTTTCAGTCTGCCTATGCTGTTTCTCAAAAAAAAAAAAAAAAAGAGAGAAAGAAAGCTAGGTTTCTAGTCCTTATGGGGCCAGAGGAATAATCAGTTGCAGATTAAAAAAAGCAGATTAAAAAAAGAAACACTTTTGCATCCCTGCAGAATTTCAGCAGTATATCAGTATGTACTGTATATCACTGGATATTAGACTGTCTGAGAATTTTGAGCTGTTTGTCTCAAACTGCATCTCTCCTGCCAATTGTTCTTCTGTCCTGTGTTCCTCATATTTAATTGCAGGCAAGGGTTATAAATATTGCACTTTTAGGATGTGCTTTTTTATTTTTGCATTTGAAACAGTCGAAGGCTTTAAAGAGCACGCAGTCGTTTCTGTTTGGTTTGTGTTGATTGTGTGTGTGTGTGTGTGTCAAACAATGCTATTTATATGGAACGTCTAGCTGGAGAAAGTGTACCTTGTCTTGGATCGGTCCTTCAGACCTAGCAGCCGCCCATTTTAAAAATAACACAATGCCCCAGCTTGTAAGAGCTGAGTTATTTTAAACGATGGCTTCGGAACAGGTTTGCCAAGCAAACCTTGGGGCTAAACATAGCACCGGGGTTATTTCATTTGGCGAGCCAGGGGTTGAGGTGGGGTAGAAATGGCTGTGCTGACCTGGGGTCCCCTAATACAGAATTTATTCTTAATGTTAACTTTTCAAGAAGACCCACCTGAAATGAAAAGCAGGTAGTGCTTTATGTCAGACGAACTCTGACCAGGCTGTTGGAATTTCCTTTCCTGGAGAAGAAAATCTGCCTTCTCAGCTTGTGAAGGGATGAACTAGATGCTCCTGGTGCAGCCTTATCAAGGTGATTGAGCAAGTTGCTAGTCCACATGCCAATAGGTCTAGGCCCTGCTTTGTTCTGCTTGCCAAGCCATAAGAGGGTTTGATTTGCGCTCGCAGGATGTGGTTTGCAAACCAAGATATGGCCAAAGTGAAGGTGTAAGGCCGAACATATCCTCCTGTATCCTCTTCCTACATGCATCTCTTTAGACCAGTGTTTCTCAACCTTGGCAACTTTAAGATGTGGGGACTTCAGTTCCCAGAATTCCCCAGCCAGCAGAGCTGGCTGGAGAATTCTGGGAGTTGAAGTCCCCACATCTTAAAGTTGCCAAGGTTGAGAAACACTGCTTTAGACCATATCTAAATTTGTTACTGGAAATTGGGACAGGTGTGGGAAAACAGCTTTTTTTTTAAAGCCTTTTTGAGGTGGGAAATATGTAAAAGCTACAACATAAGCTAAGCTGCAATGTAACTGTAGCGTAAGCCTTAAAACTAGTGTGAAAATGCTTTGAGAAGCAAATGAAGCGGTTAAAACTGGGTCCCAAAGTTAGGAAAAGCAAATTGTTGATAAACTCTGGTTCTGCCCATGCGGATCACAGCAATCCACTCATTTCGTGCCCATCCACCCAACCATTGCAGTATTTGCCGATTCAAGAAAAGGATGCAGGCACATTCTGGCTCAGAGCTTAGAGTGTTGTGTGAGTTCAACAATTTATGGAATATTCAATATACCTTTGCCTTAATGCAGTGTATGGATGGATGATATAGCTCAGGGGTCCCCAACCTGTGGGCTGCAGCCCACTAGGAAGTGGGCCGCGGAGCTCCCTCCTGCAAACCCCGCCCCCTGGTACGCGTGATTGGCTCCCGTCTGCAAACCCCACCCCCGGTACGCGTGATTGGCTCCCGTCTGCAAACCCCGCCCCCCTGTCCATGGAAAAATTTTCTTCCTATCGGTCCCTGGTGCCAGAAAGGTGGGGGACAGCTGTATAGCTGGTTCGAACCTTTCTTTGAAGAGGTGGATAAAATGCATGAGTCCTCCTTTGCAGGTTGGACTGTACCTCTTCAGACTTGAAGACGAGGTTCCCAAGCATGGATTTTTGTAAATGGCAAAAATTGGGGGGGGGGGAAGTGAATTGCTTGTTGTTGCCTGTGGAGAACTAGCCAGACAAAGTGGGTGGGAGTTTTCTGCTGGAACTCAACTTGCATGGAGTTATTTCTTCCATGAGAGAGAACCCAAAGATGTATTTTCCCATCTGCAGTCTGAAATGGTGCAGCCTGCTCGCTCCCTTCCCTCCTCCTGCTAATCCGGCCTTGGCATGAGGGGGGAAAGATGCTTAGATGGTGGGAGAGGACACATTTTCCGTGCAAAGGTCCCAGGATCAAATCTTGGCAATGCACCAGAGCAGAAAACCTTGCTATTATTCTGAGCACCTCTTTTGTAACCAGCCTGGGTCAATGTTCCTGCCATTCCTTTACTCACCAGGAACCCATTCTGGAGTGTTATCGTTGGAGGAGGAAAAGGCTTAGAACCTACAGGCTGTAGTTAGTTGCAGGGCCCTGTCTGAAATATGTTCATGTTCACAAGTAGAGGAAAAAATATGGGGTCTGTTAAGTCTTAAAAGGCTGCAAAGAGAGTTCTGCTGGACAAAGCGAACAGCCTCTTGTAGGAAGTCAAAGGTGAGCCTTGTTTTCCTTGTGTATTTAATTTGAACGTACAATAATTTTTTAAAATTATTTTTAAGAGTGGAATGCAAACAGCTACAGCACCCACACGCCCACACACAAATACATTTTGAAAAAGGTCTATATACATTGGTGGGGATTAACATTAAGCATAGAAGGAAGGAAGGAAGGAAGGAAGGAAGGAAGGAAGGAAGGAAGGAAGGAAGGAAGGAAGGAAGGAAGGAAGGAGAAAGAGGAAGAGAGAGAAAGGGAAGGAAGGAAGGAAGATCCGTGTACACTCCATGTAGTATCAGTCTAGAATTAATTCAGCCCTTAAGCTTATTGTTAAATCTAGACCATATGGAACCATATTGCTTCATCTTCTCATTTTAAGAACTTTTCAAAACAAGAGAACAGACTCATATCCTGAATCCATTCCTGGATATCAGGAGGAGAAGTTGGAGAGATGGAGAAGTGGGAGAGGATTGTTGGAAGGGATCCAAAGACTTCTGCTGGTGCTCGCTCTCTGGTTTTGGAGCAAGGAAGAGGCTGTCCAGTGGGCTGCTTCACAATCTCCCGGGGAAGGTGGGGATGTGGTTGGGGAAGCCTCCCATTTTTGCTAGGAAGGTGATGGAGATTTGTGGAGGATAGATTTGGCAGCATCTGCCCTTGGTGAGCAGGTGGGGAGCGGCTGCTGTTTCGGAGCCCTTCTGATTGCAGGTGCTTGGGACAACCAGGGAATTTCCCATTGCATCCATTCTTGCTCAACCTTCCCGAAATACCTGGGAAGGGAAGGGTTTGTGTTGGTTCGGGCTTGTGCTTAATTAAGGCAGGGACACCTCCACGCGTGGGTGTGGTGGTTTCGTCGCTCACTCGGTCTCTTTTTGGCTGGGTTCCCACCTTGATGCAAAGCAGGCGTGTGGCCCGCCGTGCAAACTCATGCGTGGCTGAGCTGGGGAGATAAACCGTGGCAAATGGCTTGGCACGCTGTGTGAAACCTTGCCAGTTCCACAAACCAGAGTTTGGTGGGATGGCTGAGCTGGGCTGGCGGCTTTGGAAGACCTGGCGGGCTGCTGGAGATCTTGACTTGATGGTAAACCTGCGTGAAGGTGATAAAGAACAGTTCTGAGATAAAAGGGAGCTGAGTGCTTAATAAGATGGGTTGAGGCTGCAAGTCAGAAGGTCCCTCATGTGAATCTCACCGTGGTTCTTTATTTGCCAAGAAGGGGGCTTTTAAGAAGCCTTTCTCTCAGGACCTCCTCCTTTGCAGTGGAGGTTCTTAGGATGGTGAAATACAGGACAACCTTCTACTGGCGCAGAATGTAGGATTGTTTGCACAAAGACATGGCAGGCGTGGCTCTCCAGATGTTCCCAGCATCCTTGACTCTTAGCCATCCTGGGCCAAGGTGCCTAGTCTTCAGAGTGGGTTGTGTGGACCTTTGAATGTGGAAGATTAAAGTTCAGGCTTTGTACCTCTAGATTAAAAGTAGCTGTCCATAGCCTCCAAGGGTTTCGGACCAAAGCTTCCATCATCATTGGGCGTGTGAGTTAGGATTAATAGGTACTGTAGTCTTATGTATCTCCCAGTCAGATTGGGAAAGTGGTCTCCAAGGGGTTAAAGACCATTCTCAGATCAACAGGTAGATTTGGTCTCTTGATAACAGGAGATACAAATTGCAGACGCAGTTATTTTTGAACATTGGGAAGTAGCTCCTGCTTAAATAAAACTAGACAACCCGTGACCCATTGGGTCATCGTTTCAGAGATATTTCCTGACCAGATTCCTCAGTGCCTTCAACAATGGCAGAGCTTCTCATGCCCTGCCTTCACTGGAAAAGTTCTTAAAAATTCAGGGAGATTTTCAGAGATGGATCTGCTTTGAAAATAGCCCATGTCATTCATATTGAACTGTATAGCACAGACAAACATCAGGGGTTGACCACAGAAAATGTTTTATGACATTTTCTATTATGTCATAAAAATTTTTATGGTAATTTTAATGTCATAAAATGTTTTATAAAATTTGCCAAATTTCTATTCCATGGGAGTCACGGCTCCAGGATTTTGGATGCATTCTATACGTTCGCCCATTTGAGGTACCTTGGTTCAAAAACTGTTGCCCTATGATGCACCAGTTTGCCCAGTTAAAGGTTACAAACAAACAGACAGAGTTTTAGTAGTATATAGATCCCTGTATATAGTATATAGATCCACCATTCCTGGGACAACAGAGGCGATAGAGGGGTTGGCTGGCCCCGTAGCAATAGGATCTATGCTACGATTCCCTACCCATCTTGGATTTTATCTATTTATATTGGCTGTATTTTTAGATATTTCTAATTTGTATAGTTTTTTAAAAATTTAATTATTGTAACCCGCCCAGAGTCCCTTGCATGGGAGATGGGCGGGGAATAAATTGATTAAATAAATAAATAAATAAATAAATAAATAAATAAATTATAGATGTAACTTGATAACCTTGATACCCTGGAGAAGAAGCTGATGCTAGGGAAAGTGGAAGGCAAAAGGAAGAGGAGCCGACCAAGGGCAAGATGGATGGATGATATTCTGGAGGTGAAGGACTCAACCATGGGGGAGCTGGGGGTGGCGACGGCCGACAGGAAGCTCTGGCGTGGGCTGGTCCATGAAGTCACGAAGAGTCGGAAGCGACTGAACGAATAAACAACAACAAAAGATGTAACTTAATTGCATATTTTGTTGAAGAAATGTATGTAGGATAAAATGCTTCTAAGGCATCCTACAGGTGTAAGATAGCATAGGACCAAACCATATGTAGATAACATAAAAGTGAAACAGATTAGAAGCCCAGCACAACATTCTGAGTAAGACACTACTGGGGAAAATATATGTGTATTCCAGTTGCATATCCTTAAGCTTAAGTACAATTAAATTTTTGAGATACGGAGTTTGGGAGTTGTCCCAAGTCACTGTGTCATTCTTTCTACTCTTGTCTAGAGATTAGGATGTCTGATGTCTGTTGGCCATTCCTGTTTCCAATATGAGTCTTCCAAGTCACCTGGGGCGAGTCCCAGGTGACCAGCCAGTGGGAAAGTTGTGTGGTTTGGACAGAGTGTTCCTTTCCATCCCCAGCTGCTCTTGTTAGACAGCAAGTATGTCACAACTATTACGTGCATGTGGCCAAGTCAACAAAGGCAGATTTATAGGCTAGCAAATATTTTGGCCTTGTTGGGACAATCCAGTTCTTGGATGGAGACATGGATTTTGTTATTTTAGAGGGGGAAGAGGAGGCTAGAGAGTTAACTTGGCAACCTTTCTTCTGGAGATGACACTCACATGACCCTCTTTTTATTTTATAGCCTTGCATAACCAAGGCGAAGGCACAGGTGGGTGGAAGAAGTGAGAAATACCACATGGCCACATTTGCATGCATTATGAGTTCAGGTTGGTGTCAAGCTCAGCTCTGTTTTATTAACCCAACTGTCTTCTGTTAGAAAGAGCCAACGGCACATCTGCTGTTTTCCCCTGAGCTGGAAGTCCCTAAGATCAGCTCTTGGATTTGGGGGCTAAAAATGCAACAATCCAGGGGATTTGGGGAACTGTTGACTCCTAACAGCAGCCAGTGTTGGTAGCATACCCCTTTCTTTCAATGCACCCCAACATCAGATCCTCTGTTGATATGGCTCATTTCTGCAGCCTCCCCAACCCGGAGGCTCACCAGGGTCATAGAGGTCAACACCAGAATTCCCCAGCCAGCTGGGAATGCTGGGAGTTGAAGTCGTCTCCCCTGGAAACCAGGTTGGATGGGGCTGAGGTACCCAGAGCAGGGACGAGTGATGCTCAGATCAGATCGTAGCAATCCTTTCAGTTTCTCTTTTTGATTTTGGACCAGATCATCAGCCGGCCCCCCCAGCCCAGAGGTTTAGCAGTGAAGGAACTCTTGCTTTGAGTCCTCAAAATTTCAGGAACCTTGTTTGGGTGATTCTCATTTCAGAAGCATGATTTCTGCAAGGGGTTTGAGAGTCATTTTGGTGTTAAAAAACCACCGGGCTCTGGCAGTCTCCTGGTCTCCTAAACTACTTCTGAAGATCTCCTGGGGGGTCCAAACCTACCTGTCTGCCTTCCTTTGATACACTGATTTGTGGCTGAAGAATCCCCAGCGATGCTTCTGCCCTTGGCATGTTTTGCACGCCACGTCCCCTTCCGACTGCAGCCTTTCGGCACTGCTGCCACATAGGCAAGATTTTGCTGTGGCTTCTTGCCCGCCTCCCCTCCCCCCCCCAGTCTCCACCCCTTCACCAGCCCTGCCAACTGCTTAAAGACATCTTTTAGCCGATTAACTCTTCTGGATTTAAAATGATTAAGCAATTAAGCAATTACCTTTATTGTGTTTACATCTCGCCCTTTCTCCAAAGAGGAGCACAGGGAGCACATTACACGGAGATTGTAATTGTTTACCGGGATCCTGCGAGGTAGGCCAGGTGGAGGTGGGGCGCGGGGGCATGGATGTGCTAAGGCAGGGGGGCTTAAGCTGGGCTCCGCGGATCCCTCGGCTTAAAGAGAGTCCCGGGGGTCTGTGAATTCGGGTGGGGAAAAAAACGACAGCTCGGGGTTATCGCCCGAGCCCGAGCTTTATTCGCCCATCACGCTGAAATTTAGTGTGATGGGCGAATAAAGAAGCTTTTGCATTGCTGCGTTACACCTGTGATTTTAAAAAACATTTTTGTAACCGTATTTGAGCCTAATTGGCTTGCTTTGCCATACGGGCTATATCGGTGTATTTCAAGCTGTGCATTTGAATTCATTTTTCTGAGAAGGGGCCTGTAGGTTTCACCAGATGTTCAAAAGGTTAAGACTTCTGGGCCAAGGGATGACTGTTTACCTTCTATTTTGGGAGTTTTTCTTCAGTGGAGAGCTGGTTGGTTAATAATAATAATAATAATAATAATAATAATAATAATAATAATAATAAATATTATTAAACAACAACATCTGCCTACCCCAGGTCCTTGGGAAGGACTCGATAGGTGGACAGAAATGCCAAATCCAGTCTAAACATCTGGCTGACTGTGCAATCAACCCTATTGAATTAAATTTATATGCCGCCCAACTCCCAGCGACTCTGATTAGCCAGGATGCTGTGCGGAATCTTCATTTGAGAGGACTAGAATCTATCTTCTTCCTTAGAGGAGAGGTTAAACTTTCAAAGAGCTGCTGACAGGTCAAAAGCTGGCTGGTAGGAGGACCCGTTGTGTGACTTGCTGCTGCTGCTGCTGTTTAAATTTCTGTGCTGCCCGACTCCCAGCGCCTCTGGGCAGTTTCCAAATTATTTAAAACACGAAAGACGAGACATGAGAAATGACAAGAAGTAAAAAGAAGGGCAGAGACGGCAGGATAACAAACTGGGTGGAAACAAAAGAAAACAACTATCAAAAACAGGTTTTTTTGAACCGACTAAACCTATACTGGCGGCTTTCACATCGCCCTCTAAGCTGTAGACAGAGTGTGCTTTGCAAATAGCAGGGCGGGGATCCTCCTTCCTGCCCATCCCAGGGCAAACTTCTAGCCCCTCGTGGACAAGCGGCTGTGAATCCAGTCAGTGCAAAGCAGAGTCCTAGAGTCTTAACAATAATTCTTTTCTTCTGAACCATGAGGACTAGAATCTTGCCTCATCATTAGGGAGGGGCTGTGAGTCATGGAAAGAAGGCGCCCTTTGCGTGCTAAGATCCCCGTTGCAATCCCAACCATCGCCGTGTAGGACTGGTGAAGCGCTGGCTGAAAAGCTGGGGAAGGTTCCGTGCGTCAAAAACCCTGGTCCAAATCGCCTTCGTTCTTGAGCGTTTGGGCAAGAGTAGGTAGGGGTTTCTTCCTCCATTACAGGTAGTCCTCAACTTATGACCATTCGTTTAGCGACTGCTCGAAGTTACGACGGCGCTGAAAAAAGTGACTTATGACCAGTCTTCGCAGATACGATTGTCGCAGCTTCCCCACAGTCACGTGATCAAAATTTGGGCTTTTGGCAACCGTCATGTGTTTACGACGGTTGCAGTGTCCCAGGGTCATGCGATCACCGTTTGCGACCTTCCCAGCCAGCTTCCGACAAGCAAAATCAATGAGGGAGCTGGATTCACTTAACAACCGTGTGATTTGCTTAATGACCACGGGATTCGCTTAACGGCCATGGCAAAAAAGGTCGTAAAATCGGGCATGGTCACGGGATGCCTCACTTGACAACTGCATTGCTTAGTGACTGAAGTTCCAGTCCCCATTGTGGTCGTAAATCGAGGACTACCTGTATAACAGCTCGAAGGAGGAAGCTTGGCTTAGTGCAGCATTGGACAGCCTTTTTGCATCTCGACCGTTTGAGCTCTTGCCCCTACGAGGGGCAGGCCCTTCGAAGAGTGGCAGTGCCAAGTGGGAACGGCTCCATCCAAATGCCCTTGGCCCTTGGCAGCCGTCCCTTGCGCCTCGGGTGAATAATCCAGGAGTAATAATTAGCATCACGCTTTGTCCGGCTCCTCCTCCTCCTTTTTCTTTTCCAGTTAATTTTTATTAGAGAAGTTCTTTACAAAGTGAAAAACAATACCAATTTAAAGAAAAAGGAAAGTAAAGTAAAAGTAAAAGTAAAAGTAAAAGTAAAAGTAAAAGAAAAGGGCTAAGTAAATGATTAGTGGTTAGCGCCTTGAAGAGGCTCCCATGAATTAAATGAATTTAACGTAAGAACTTTTTGACATCTCTTATCTTGGATTTTTTATTTAAGAATATTGTTTTTATTGTATTTTAATCTTTATTCCAATTTTGTTGTGAACCGCTCGCTCAAATGGGTGGTGACGAAATCTGAGATGTAAATAAGTAAATAAATAGAAATAAAAGGAAGGCGGGCAAAGAAAAAGAAAAAAAGCTATAAAGAAGTGGCTTCCGATCTTCTTTACAGCAGTTATAAATGCATTTATATTTTACCCTCTTTCTCTAAGGTTACATCGTAGCTCCCTACTCTCCGTATTCTACCCTTTCTAATCATCAAACCCATAAATCACAAAATTATTTTTTTCCTGTTTTCAGCAAAAACTCCGTACGGGTTTCTGTCCTGCTCCTTCCAAGCCGCTTCCTTTTGCATGTCTCCCTGCTTTGGGGGGCACGACGGAGGGGACAAAGAATGCCCCCCCACCCTCAGTGTCTGAGAAAGAGAAAGCAGCTGTTTCTACCGCAAGGTCTAAAGCTGTGTTTGTCAACCTTGGCCACTTTAAGCTGTGTGGACTTCAACTCCCAGAATTCCCCAGCCAGCCATGCTAGCTTTTTATTTTTATAGTAGTTTTAAATGTCTAGGTTTTATCGTTTATATTTTGATTGTAAACCGCCCAGAGTCTGCCATGGCAGAGATGGGCGGGGATAAATCTAAATAATAAATAAATAATAAATAAATAAATAAACACTGGTCTAAAGGCTGTAGCTGTTAAGTGGCGTTTTATTTATTTGTTAAATTTCTATGACCGCCCATCTCCCCCTCAAGGAGGGACTCTGGGCGGTTTTAGAAGAAACATCCAATCTACACCTTCCTTCTCAAACCACGGGGTCATGTTTCTTCTAAGATAGAACTATGTGATGCAACAATAGTAAAAGCATTTTACATTTCCTCTTTCCCCTTCTGTCGCTGCTTTCTTTCTTGGACCGATAGCTTCGAATTGTTTGCAAATGGGATGGAGGCATCTATCAAAGACCGCTTTCTTTAGCCGTGGGCGGATGATGTGAATTTGGAAGATGTTCAGGTTTTCCCTAGCTGCTTCTCAGGGGATCCTGCTGGCAATGAGATGCGTGTCACACCTGCACCGTGCAAGGTGTGAGCGGGCGTGCCAGATGCTTGGCATTTGGGGGGCTTCATTTCTTGGAAAGCCGGGCCCATCCAGTGGATTCCGAGGGATAGCTAAAGGCCACCAGGGAAATGAAACTTTCCAAGGGGACAGTCAGACCTGATCAGGGTCAAGAGTTTAAAAAGAGGCATGTGAAGGCTGGGTAGGAATGGTTAGCTGGTTATTGCCTTCTAAAAATCACACCCAGGGGTGAACTTGTCATGCTGTCCTCCCAGTTCGAAACAAAGTAAATGACAAAGTGGATTTCTTCTGGAGCTATATGATGAAGACATTTGCTTAAAGGGGGGAGGCAATGTCAGCCATTTCCCCTCCCTGCAGAGCGGGGCCCATCCTAGGTATAATCCAGTGTTTAAAATGGTTAGAAATGTCCTCTCTTTTCTTCTGAGGCAGTCAAACAAATCGGTTAAAAGCCGCCACGAGTTATTTTGATCCTTTGGAGTTCATCTACCTGCTCTCGTTTCCTGGGCCACGGAGTGGAGTGCAGTGGATGTAACGGAGAATAAAAAGTGACTTTGATGCAAGATTCTCAGCCTTTGAGAAGGAGGAAGCAAGTTCCTTTTGCAACCTTTTGGTCTGCAATATTATCATCCTTTCCCCTGTATGCATCGTCCGTCGTAATTAGTACTATCTGCCACTCACCGACCCCCACAAACTTCTTGAGTCAAATGAGGCACAGTCTCCCTCCTTGGCTGCCTGATAGATCACCCATCCAAGGCGGGGTGGTGGAGGCGGAACCCCAAAGCATCCCACGTTTAAGGCAGTTAGATTCCAGCCGTCCTCCGTAACCGCATTCCTGTCCCAAGTGGAGCTGGCCTCCATCAGAAAACGTGTTTTGCTCTTCCCAACAGCTCCCCTATCTGCATTTTTTGGCAGATGGGGCAGTGCTGGCAGAAACGCCGCCAAGGAAGAAGATCTGAACAACTGCCTCCTAGCTAGAGGAAGACAGTGCGCGCAGTTCGGTGGATGAGAGAGGCAGGATTACTAGTGCCCATTAACGAGGTGCTTCTCGTTCAAAATGGTTTGCTTTCCTCATTGCTAGTCGTATGGAAATGATTTGGAGAATTCTGTCACAAAATGGCTCCCAGGGAAAGTGAGATGCCCACTTATCAGATGTAAGAGGACCCCCCTATTCCATCGATCCCTGTTGGATTTTCTCTACCATCTCAAGTTGTCTCTGACTTTTTCCCCCTCTCGGTGTAGGTGGTTTCCCTTTTTCTAAGGAGGTGTGAGTTTGGTGGGTACCAGAAAGATCCCATGGACCCAGCAGTGCCACGCTGTCTATCCTAGTTTGAATTCTACTCATTACTCGCACTTTATCTCAGCTGTTATTGGTACCCTATTAGAACTCTCCTTATAGCTCGGATTAACCATAGTTTTGTGATAACACAACTGATGAGGTGCAGATGTCCTAGGTTGGAATCCCAGCAGCTCCAGTTAAAAAGATGAGATATCAAACATGGGAAAGATGTCTCCCTCCTTAGGATGGTGGAGAAATCAGAGACTGCTTCAATAAAGTATCTGGACCAACATCATTCAGACATAGGCTTGGGTAGTATAAACAGTATGGCTTCAAGTAGATGAAAGATTTGTCTTTGCATCTTCTGGTATTTAGTATAGTGGTAATAATCCATCACATGGAAGGATGATAGTTTGGATCCATCTCCAGCCCATCCATTGTTCATATCTCTCAAATCTGTGCAGCATTATTAGTGGGTGCTTGTTTATTCCTTGAACCCAGACCTTGCCACCTTCTCAAAGAGCAGTATGTCGCAGCTTGGTCGGCTGGAAGCTGAAGGGAAGGGAGCCAAAAATGCGACTTGTCTGGACAAGCAATGGGAAAGGTTGCACGCTAAAATCTGGTCTCAGATCAAGAGAATCAACCCTCTTCAACCGTTCTTTTACTGCATTGTGCCTAAAGGGGATGGATCACTTGCAAGGGAAAGCAATAAATGCTGAACAATTAATCTTTTCTCCCCTCTCCACATCCCTCTCTCTCACCGGCTACTTCCCCAACCATGTTTTCCATCATTTTCACCAACTGGAGAGATCCAGATCTTAGTGTGTGAACCTGGTGGATTATCAGAACCCCTGAAGGTTTCTCTTCTGCTTGTATGGATTGTGAATCGGGACGCAGATCTGGAATTCAAGCATGCCAGAAGAGAATACTTTCCTGGAGCAAGAGGCCCTTCGAACAGTCACTCACGCCCTGGTCATCTCCCATATAGACTATTGTAATGCGCTCTACATGGGGCTACCCCTGAAGAGCGTCTGGAAGCTTCAGCTGGTTTAGAATGCAGCCGCGCGGGCGATTTTAGGTGCCTCAAGATCAGCACACATAACACCTTTGCTCCGTGAGCTGCATTGGGTGCCAGTTTGCTTCCGGATTCAATTCAAGGTGTTGGTTATCACCTTTAAAGCCCTACATGGCATGGGACCAGGTTACCTGAGGGACTGTCTCATCCCTGTCACATCAACCCGTCCCACCCGGTCCTGCAGAGAGGGCATACTAAGAGCCCTGTCTGTAAGAGAGTTCCATCTCATGGGGTCCAGGAGGCGTGCCTTCTCTGCAGTAGCCCCCGCCCTCTGGAATATTCTGCCCCCTGAAATAAGATCGGCCCCCTCTCTCCTGGACTTTAGAAAAAACCTAAAGACCTGGTTATGCCACCATGCTTGGGGAGGGGAGGGGAGCAGCCAGTCTTGGGGTTGGCTGGTCTCTTAGATCTGCCTTGACTAACCTTACTGGTCCATGGGATAAGTAAGATTTACCATTGCTTGGATCTGACTGTATTAGATATTTTTATTGATTATTGTTGTTATTTATGGTTTTTATTGATTTTAAAGTTTTTATTGTCAACCGCCCAGGGTCCCTCCTTGTGGGGAAGATGGGCGGGATATAAATGACAAATGAATGAATGAATGAATGAATGTATAGTCGAAGGCTTTCACAGCTGGAATCCGATGGTTGTTATGGGTTTTCCGGGCTGTGTGGCCGTGTTCTGGCAGATTTGGTTCCTAACATTTCGCCAGTAGCTATGACTGGCATCTTCAGAGCACAGAGAGAATTTGGGCACAGATTTTGGGCACAGAGAGAATCTTCTAGCTGTGCTCCTGTCCTCTGAAGATGCCAGTCACAGCTACTGGCGAAAGGTTAGGAACCAAATCTGCCAGAACACGGCCACACAGCCCGGAAAACCCACAACAACCAAATAAATACTTTGCAAGGGGCCTTTGGAAGTCAGGGAGCTGTGGAATGGAACCGTTTCTCCCCAACTGATCCCCAGAGAATCCTAACCTGGCTTGTTCTGAGCAGCTCAGCTCCTAAAATGACCTCAATGGGCTTGTTGAGCTTGACCCACTTCCATCAAAACGAGAAGAATGGTTGAAAAGCTGTTTACTGTAGGCACTTGGCCCAGCTTTTGAGCCCAGCCCAAGAAAAATGTCTAAAGCTTTGCTCTGTTTCCCAAATAACCAAGGGCAGGGCTTTGTTTTCGTTTTCTTTTTTTAATTGTTGACTCATTATCAAGAGAGGAAGTATAGTCCGGTCATGAGATTAGACATCAAGCAGCCGCAGAAGCCGCAGGAGGGAAGAAAAATAAAACTCTAGGGACAGATGTGGCAACGAAGGCGGGGAGGAAAACGAACTCACGGCCTCCTGAACGTCTCTGATTCCTGCCCTGGATTCTGGGACGTGTTTGACATTTTTGATCAACTTCTTCTCCCCTTGCAGAACTCGTGTAGTTAGGATCTATTGGCCCTTGGGACTGATTCGGTGCCATAATCCCCCTGACAGTTTCTCACTGGTTTTCTTCCCTTGTGTAAGGATCTTGCAGTTTTTGTCCTAGCGTCTTCTCAGTATGCTTGAGAATTCCTTCCAAATTTCTCTTACTGGTGTTTTTGAGTTGAACTGATTATTGGAAGTGACAAAAGGGTATGCAGCTGGTGGTAAGATAGTTTTCTATCCCACATTTGTTCATCCTTCTGAAGCCACCTTGGTTCCTAACATTTCTGTATCTGAGGAAGATGCTCAGGAATAATTTCTTCCTGGTTCCTCCCTGTGGGGTATAATGAGACCAGGAAAACTAGATCAACTGTTGAGGAGAGAGGATGATAAAATCACATTTGTCCCTTGAGAGTGGGAGGGGTTTTTTGGGTTTTGCACAACCCAGATGGGATATGGGAACTGCTTTTCCTCTACAGACACGCTTTTGCATCCTCATTGTTTGCGGAAGAAAGGTTGAATTTCCTTATTTTTTCCCCCTCTTGGCCAGAGGGAGACCTTCAGCCCATATTCTAAGTAGGAGGCAACGCTGACTTGAAGGCATGCACATACAACTTCTGGGATAGAAAACCTGGCAGCATGGCATTTTACAAATATTTGGGGTTTCCGTTCCCATCACTCCTGGCAAGCATGGCTAATAGCATCGGCTTGTGATAGAGCTCTGAAATCTAGCCTGCAGCAATCAAGACAGACACTAGATGGCTGCAGAGATATAGGAAAGTAGTGTGCTGCCATCTAGCGGTCATTCCCCAAACTGTCAGTCCTGCCCTGTGAGAGTTGATATCTGCAGAGAGATTGGCCAGCTGGTTTGTTGACACTCTTTGGAAGTTCATAAAATCCTGGGTTCTTCCCCTCCCACCCCTGCAAACTCTCCCCAGCGCATGGCCAACTTTGACCCAACCAGTCTTTCCAAACTTAGCTCTCATCCTATATTCCTTGCCTTTCTACTCTTCCTCCAACAAGACTTAATATTGCCTGATGTGGAGACATGTCAGGGACAAATCAGGATAACAGATAAATATGTGTGTGTGTTTATATACATACGTACGTTATGTGTGGCTTCTCTGTTTATAAATAACGTATTCTGAAGTGGTGCACCATTAAGTGTAACAATCAAGCCATGTTTATTGAAAAAAATAAACTCAGTTTAATTTTATTGAAAAAATTGCACACTGTGTAGGAAGAACCGGGGGGGGGGGGGGCAACTGGTTTTGCAAACAAGGTGTCTGGAAAACAACATGTCTTTCTCATATATATTTGTAACTTGATTGTCCAAGCCTTGTCAAGCTAAAGAAATAGACATTCACCTTGTTTAAAAGAGGGATGTTAGAGGTGGGGGATTTACTGTTCCTTGCTGGTGACTGGAATCAATTGAGTGGATGGATGGATGGATGGATGGATGGATGGATGGATAGATAGATGCTTGTTCAGTCCCCTTGATTGCATTATTAATATGGTTGCTTCTGTATTGTTGTTTCGAGGGCTTTTCTATTCTGTTTTCCATAGAAAGTTAAGATGCAGACATTCTCAGAACCCTGATGTTGCTTTACAGTTGAAAGTCTGTCCACCTGGCTAACAACGCTTTTGGTTCTGCTTTCAAGGAGTCCAGATTTGACCCAATATAGCAGTGTTTTTCAAACTTGGTAACCTTAAGATGGGTAGACTCCAACTCCCAGAATTAGGGAATTCTCGGAGTTGAAGTCCACCCATCTTAAAGTTACACCCATCCTAAAGTTGCCAAGTTTGAAAAACACTGCAATCTAGTGTTTCGTCTCTTCTTTAGATGACCACTTATGGTTTGGGAAATGCGAAATTGTTTTTCTTTAAGCAACGGATAGCCTGTGAATGTCTGGCTTTCTCCATCCATCCTTTTCTTTCTGAATTCTGCTCTGTGAAAACCTACATTTGTGCAAAGACTTCTGGTTTTTGAATCTTGCCCTCTTGTACACACATACTCCGGTTAGATTCACACGTTGCGCTGAGCCACGCTTTCGCCAACCACAGCTGGTCTCCCCCAAGCGGTAAACTCTGGTTTGCAAACCCACATTAAGCCAAACCTAAAGAAGTGACATTACAAATTGGCCTGACGTTTTCAACCAGATACATGCACGCTGGGGCGCTGAATCATTCCCAAGAAAAGCTGAATGCTGGTGTCTGTATTGTTGCCTGAAGTACACCGTTTTCTTCTTTTTCAGCTAGATCACTTTTAATTCTGGGGACTTCTATTTTTTGAATAATTTTTTAACTTTTTTGGAGTGGGGGGCCTCCCTTATTTTCTCTTCTTCCTTTCCATCGCAGCTCCGAGGGCCCTAGAAACGGCCACTCCATGAAATCCCCCCCTCTCAGAATTGCATAACTGTTGACTTCCATTCACCGCTTGTGGGTTGGGTTTGTGAGATTGCAGCTCGGCTGATTCAAAGGTCCTCCTTTTATCAAGATGAAAATATGGCCCGCGCGTGACCCTGACCATCAACCCTGACATTTTGGAGCCCCTTAGGCTCTGCAAGATGGGAACTGTGACGCTGAGCACCTGCAGACCCATTTCCTGAACTGGGGAGGTCTGGGGGTGTCAACTGCTGCCTGTGGGCCTAGAGTTGAAAAGGAAGCAGGACATTTCTGCCATTGCTTGTCACTTCCCTTCAGCAGCCACAAGTTTGTCTCTATGGCCAAGGAAGTTGCGGAAGGAGTTGCGTAAGCCTCACACTAGGTCTACGCGCATTGACCACTTTCAGGAATGTGTGTTTTCAGAGGGAAAGCATTTCTAACGGCCAACCCGGTCCCTCGTTTTCATCAGCTTTCCCCGCACCCCCATATTTCTGAGAAGACGAAGGGAGGGAAGGAAGAAGGAATGGTCAACAGCAAAGTCCAACAGCCCACCTCTGATTTTGAAATGGCCCTCTAACCCGTCCTGCATTTTTCCAGGTTGTGCTCACTTCCAAATTTGCCTCTGTCCACCCATAGTATTCATGTCTTTGTTGGTGCCACAATGGACATCCAACTCAAACAGACTTAAAAATGGCGGGTTCTTAATTGAAAATCAGACGGTGTCTAGCAGCATCTTTTCAGACCAAAAAAAAAAAACTTGAAAAGGTATGAGCTTTCGTGAGTTTCAGCTTGCTTCACTGGAGGCATGGATCAGATACATGGATGCAGCATATATGTGATAAAATTTATTAATCGAAAACAGTGCTACCCAATTCCTGGTTTTTTGGCTACTGTAGACTAATAGGACTTTCCTCTTATAGGCTCTTACCCACAACAGCAAATCGTTTTGCAAAGTTCTTCCTAAACGGCAGCGCATCCTGCTGCATGTTTGGCTAGTAACCAAACCAAACCAAAATCTATTCAGACGCTGTATTTTGCTTGGCTTTCTGGTCTGTGGAAATGTAGTCTATAGTTTAGCACAAGGAGGGTTAAGTCGTAGCTTGGGAGCTATCTTCAGCTGGGGTTGGAGACCCACTTTTTTTAGCCTGTTTGCCTTTTGGGAGGTTGGGTGGAATTAAAGAGCGAAATAGCAGAAGAACTTTGCACTACCAATCGAAGAGAAAGTTTGCACTCTTTTGCCACCCTTAAAAACTGGAACAGAGAGAGAGAGGGAGAGGGAGATTGGAGTGATTTTTTATTCCAGTTGGAGATTTTAAGGGACAAAGAAGCAAGAGAATCTGAAAATGTAGGCCCTATCCACTCGGGGGACATCAGACTATCACCAACCCCACCTCCTGAGACCAACAGGTGGGGAGAATTGTATCCCAGGCCAAAAAACGTTGCCTACTCCTGCTTAGCTTGCTGTGCGAAGCCATGTATTACAGTTTATTTGATAAACTAAGATTTGTTGGTGTGCCATGTTGAACCCAGGCATTTGGAAGACCTCACCTTCTTGATGCTCTACTTCACACTCAAAATGATGTGTTTTAACTTGAGCCAAAGCAAAGAGTGTCCACTCACAAATACGCACTTCCCCCTCTTTGTCCTCGTTGATTTCTTGGCTTATGTTTACTACTTCAACCTATCAAACCCTCTTTAAAGTCTGTCTTATTTCAGTGCGTGCTGTTCCCTTTACTCTTCCATGTTTTGAAAGGTCCCCTTGCATTCCACCTCATATGGTGGGACCTGTCCCTCAAAGGACCTTTTGATTAGTGACAAGAAACGCCATTGTCCACTTTAACTGCTAAAACTGCTCGGGTTATATATATCTATTTTCTTCTGTGCCTGTTTTCGGGGTGTCACTAGTTACCCAAGGCTTTCTTTGTTGTGGCCTGGAAAAACATTTCACGGCACTAGAGGGGTCTGCAGGAGGGAGTCGAAATCGGCAAGATGGATTGTCAAAGTCATAGCCGCGCCCGCCGTCTTGCAGACTTTGATCCCTCTCGCACATGGTGGGCCGGAAATGTGGGGGAATTTTGCTGATGGAGAATCCACCAGCCCTCTGAGGTTCTATGGAAGGTGGGCAGGTGGGTGTCAAAGCACACAACTAGTGTGTAATGGTGTGTTCTAGCCATGATGGGGGAGAGGGAGGCAGTATTTGAGTGCGGCCCCCTCCGATGCTGCTGAGGTAGCCCCTGGCCTTCGGAATCCCAAACTGATCTGTGAATTTTTCTTCCCTTTCAGGTTTCTCCCACCTGCCAAGTGGTCTATATCCCTCATACATTCCTCTGAGTCACCTGGAACCCCATAACAGCGGGAATCCGTTACTTGCTCAGCTGAGTCAGCACAGCCTCTTCGAGTCCGCAAAAGGTTAGCCCCTCCCTCCCTCCCTCCCTCCCTCCCTCCTTTCTTCCTTCCTTCCTTCCTTCCTTCCTTCCTTCCTTCCTTCCTTCCTTCCTTCCTTCCTTCCTTCCTTCTGTTTTGATGCCATCCAATTCCAACCAACTCTTCTATTTCTTGATGGCACTGAGATCCCATTTCTTCTCATTTTTCCCTTGGCCCAAAGCCACTCTGGACGCTCCAGTGAGGATGTAAAACTGGGTCCAACACACTAACCATTATAACACACCGGGTCTCCTAGAGATTGTCTAGAAATTTGGTTGTAAAACCCCATATCTGCCTGGTGCCCATTCTGGATGCCTTTGCACGTGCCAGAACCCAGATTTTCTTTCCAGCCCAGATTAAGAAACACCAAAGACCTGGTAGATATGTTTATTACTCCCTATTTCCCTTCTGCCTTTAAGGACCTCCTTAAAGAATGCAACATGGACAGTTTCAATACTGGACTTGGCTGCTAGCTGTTTCTGATCTCCCCCCCTCGTCCCCTGCTTTCGTGTTGTCACACATTCCACATATATTGGGGGCTTTTGCCATTCAGGTTTCCAGCTACCCACCCAAACCTTTTGCAGTGTGACCAATGAATTCATACCCCAGCCCAGGATTGGGTTTGCTATCCTTATAAGGTTTAACTATGAGGATCATTTCCCATAAGTCTAAGCAATGGACCCAGTGGCTGGGGAATTATGGGAATTGAAGTCTGGAAGTTGTCGTGACTGGGCAGCCATGTTGATCTTGGCAGCAGGGTTCTCAAGTCCAAAGAGACCGTTCTGCCTGGGAATCGGAGGCTGGAACCCTCTGTACAACTTCTGGTGAGGTGGGTGAAGTAGGAACAGCCCCTTTCAACCTGAATTGGGATAGTTTGGGGTCCGAACGCTTCCTCCTCGAAACGTTTTGCACGCTTGTATTTGTGTGGCCAAAGAGAATTGACCCTAAGCTGCTGTTCCCCCCCCTTCTTTGACTTACAGATGGATTTTATCTTGCTGGGCATGCTGGACAGGCTGCCTTGCACCCCCAAGACCCCCCCTCAAGGGCAACACCCAACCACGCCTCCAGCGGCCTGCTCCATGAGAAGGACTTTGGGCACCTGCAGAGGACCTCCAGGGAAGGCCCGAAGGACCTCGGTGGGAAGGAACGGTCTTGCCGAAGCAACCTCCCCTTGCCTCTGGCCAAGAAGGAAGCCAGGCTGCGCGAGGAGGCCCGGCCTCACAGCGTGGTGGACCTTACCCAGGACGCCAAGCCCGACAGCGAGAGAAAAGCGAACGGTTTCGAAAAGGCCGTTAAGGCTGGGGAGCGGCTGTCCCCGTTCCTTGCGGAACACTTGCCCAACCGGGGAGTCTTCGGCGGAGAACCAAAGTCCCAAACCCCCCTTCAGACCTCTTCGCTCAGCAACTGCAGTGGGGGAGGCAACGGCCAGGGCTCCGAGCTGGAGCGCGGCGCCAAGGACCTCAGCAGACACGATGAGAACGCGAGGCCGCCTCCTTACCTGTACACCGACCGGCTGAAGAAAGTAGATTCTGCGATGGGCTCAGTGGCCGCTCTGCACGTTGCCTGCAGCTGTTCCTCTCCAGCTCAACCAGGGAAGCTCCCCCCACCCTCGGCCTTCCCTCCCCAGCCTGTCCACCCCAATATGTACCCCATCTTCCCCTTGACCAAGGACCCTGGGAGGGAGCACAAGGTCGTCGCTCCCACCTTTGTGCCTTCCGTCGAGGCTTATGATGAGAGAGACGGCCCCATTCAAATTGCCTCCCAGGCCCGGGACAACGCCAAAATGAAGGAGAAGGGTGGTCCTGCTGCCACCAGAGTGGGCGTCCTGCAGGCGGTCCCGGAGAGGTGTCTGGCTGATGCTTCTCGCAACCTTTTGCCCCAGGAGTTCCCCATCCACGGAGATGCCAAGCGGATGGAAGTCCTGAGGGAGAAAGGTTCGGTGATCCGGACCAACTCCATGGCCTTGAAGAAACAGGGGGCTTCAGAAACCTTCTTGAGCAGGCCAAGGTTGAGTTCCCCAGAAAACAGGGAGTTCCTCACTTCGAAAGACTTGCCCAAAGCAGGCCTGGAGGCAGAACACCGCGAGCGGGACCGTTTTCAAAGACCTGGCTGCAAAGAAGCAGTGAAGATCTATGGCACTTTGGACACGTCCTCCTCTTCCTCCTCCTCCTCCTCCCGGCAGCATTTAGATCCCAACCAACAACTGAAGCCTCCTGAACAAAAGTGGAAGCCTTTTGAAATGGGCAACTTTGCCACAACCCAGATGGCGGTCCTTGCTGCCCAACACAACCATGCCAACCGGGTGGAGGAGGAAGCCAAGAAGACATACCTTGAGCCTAGCAGCCTACAGAGGTCCTCAGTGGTGGGACCCCGGAGCGTGGCGGACAGCCTCCATGCTCCCTCGCACGGCGAAGGATCTGCCATGCAAAGCCTCATCAAGTATAGCGGCAGCTTTGCCAAGGAGGCATCGGCCCGGCAGGGGGGTGGCAAGAAGAGCCCTTTTGGGGGCCTCGGCAACATGAAGCTTGACCCTGGCCAACAGGGCAAGCAGCTGAAGAAGGAACCAGAGCGACCTGAAAGTGCCAAGTCCTTTGGACGGGAGAGCATTGGGTCTCAAGGGGAGGTGGAGGTTCGACATCTACCGGTTGGTATCGCGGTGGCGGTGGCCCGCCAGAAGGACAACAACAGTGGCAGCAAGCTGGGGCTCGTGGACCGTGATCGCTCCCTCTCCTTGAGTAATGTTAAAGGTAGGCTGTTGGCAGGGAAGGGTCAAGCGCTGGAGGTGACAACTGCAACTCCCAGAATGCCCAGGAATGCCCATGACTAGGGAATTCTGGGAATTGAAGTTCTCATATCTGTAGGTTCCCCCCCAAGCTGGGAGGGTTGCCTAGATGCAGATGGAGCTGGGAGATTTGGGTACTGGTTATGGGAATTCTCCACATCGTTAGTATCTTTCTGTTGGAATGCTTTGACAAGGAAGTTGGAATTGACCACAAGGGGAGGTGATCCTTGAACAAAATCATTGTTGTGGTGTCTATTGTTAGGGTGATGGTGACCGTGGCAATGCTGTCCCTAGGAGGGGAGGGAAGAGATTTGAAGTTTAAAGAAAGAACTTCATGTTTAGTTCATTGTCTACATCAGCCTTGTTTTCATTGTTCAAAAAAAAGAGGCAGATACAAGACAGCAATGTCTCAATTTGCTACCCGATTTCAGGGGCAATCTTGGCGGGGTTGTAGGAACTGCAGACAATGAGAAGAGTGAGTGTGGTGGACACCCATTTGCACGTTAAAGAATCATAATAGGTGATGGGAGAATTCCTTTTCTCCCTGAGAGGACAGGTCAGTCTCTTTTCATCTTGTGCACTATCCCAGGGTCTAGCGATTGGGGTGGTATACAATAATTGTACAAGAAATAAAATAAATCAATCAGAGCAAATAAGTTGAGCAAAATGGCTGTTGGTGTCAAACGCATGCATGCTGTTGATGTAAGTCCCTGGGGCATTACTCAGTGGAGGGATTCTGTATGGTTTTGAAACCAGGCCTATGCAATTGCCCAACGCAGGCTGTTTTTTAGTTTTTTGCAATTGCATGAAGGTGGTTGCCTTTTTTTAAAAAAAATGCCTAGCTCCATTGATTGATTGATTGATTGATTGATTGACTGATTATGTGCCATCAAGTCATTTTCGACTCCTAGTGACCACATAAATAAATAGATCCATTGCCATTTCTTCAAAAATTGTAGAAAAAAATGTATTTTCTTTATAGCATTTTGCTGAGCTTATGGCAGTCTCATTCCCCATTTGTAGAAACTCCAGAGATTCAGCTGTGTCTATTAGGTCTTTCAAGGGGAAAAGCGGCTTGATGAGTTTGCAGTTCTCCTTCATAGGAATCATTAAGATTTTCCTTTCCTTTCCTTTCCTTTCCTTTCCTTTCCTTTCCTTTCCTTTCCTTTCCTTTCCTTTCCTCTTCCTCTTCCTCTTCCTCTTCCTCTTCCTCTTCCTCTTCCTCTTCCTCTTCCTCTTCCTCTTCCTCTCCTCTCCGCACTCTGGGACTGCACTCTGAACAGATATGGATGGAGGTGTGTGCTTTTACGGACAAGCACCAGCGATCATCCAAATTCCAAAGGAGTATTGGAGTGCAAAGGATGCCAACCTAGCAATTCGAAAGCATGCAAATGCAAGTAGATGAATAGGTACCACTTCGGTGGGATGGTAACAGCATTCCGCGTGCGTCATGCCGGCCACGTGACCGTGGAAACGTCTTCGGACAACGCTGGCTCTTCGGCTAACAAACGGAGAGGAGCACCGGCCCCTAGAGTCGGACACGACTGCACAAATGTGCGGGGGGAACCTTTACCTTCTTTATTGGAGTGTAGTCAACACATCTTAATGGTCCTGATGAGGCTGGAATTTTATCTTCCACACTGGATGCAGGAACAAAGGAATATAGAGCAGTTTTGGAGGTTTCTGTAGCATTTTGAATCTTACTTCTGCTCTTTTCTGAAAGAGGAAACAGGACAGAGTGTAAATTCCTGCATAGGGCATGGGGAATTCTGGGAGTTGAAGTCCACACATCTTAAAGTTGCCAAGGTTGAAAAACACTCTGCTAGAGCATGGCTGTTCTGCAGGAGACTTCTCAAATTCTGCACAGCGAAAAACTAGATTCTGTGCTCATCTTTATTTTATGAAAATTCGAACATTTGCATGATCTGCTTTAATATCTCAAGGGTTCTAGTCCTGAGAAAAGAAGAAAGCAGAGCTCTCTGTGAGATGTGAAAGTCCAACCCTTCCATTGGGTTGGACCTTTGAAAAAAGAATTGCACGAATCTTCTCCAGATCTTTTTTCCAACATGGCAAAGAGGAAAGTGGGGAGTGGGTTTTTCCCCCCAATCTTATACATATCCTAGAAAGAAGATGGTGGGCTGCTCTATCTTGCAGATGGGTGGCTGCTTGGATATCCCTACCCCACCCTGGATTTTTTCGAAGCTTCCTCCTCTCTCTATTTCAGAGCAGCTTCATTTCATTGTTTGGGATACGTGTATATCATAGGCAGTCTCTTCTCAGCTGAATGCAAGCTTCCAATGTTTATTTGAAGAAACCAAGTCTACCAGGAAATGCATTGGATATGCCATATGGTGTCACTGTTGTACTGCTGTGTTTTGTGCACAAAATTAATACACAGTATAAAACAACAACAACCCCAAAACGCATCCAATTGATGGAGAATAATCTTCTTGAATCTAGTTCCTTCTGGTTGTGGAGATTCCTAGTCCAGCATAAATGGTGGGGTGGGCACCACTGAGAGAAGCTCATTGTGAGTCTGGACTTCTCCAATCTACTCCAAGCTGGTAGTCACTGTTGGGCAGACTTGATTGTTCATTTATTTTTTTAAAAAAGCATTCTTATACCATGCTTTCACTAAAATGGCTTAAAATCAGTGGAAAGAACAAAAACGATTTGGCCTGTAGGTTTACAGTTGACCAGACATAACCAGAAGGAAAAACAAATGAGGAGGGGGGAAAATGGTAGACAGTTTCTTCTATGCTTAGCCAAAGCAACTGCGTTGAAATTTCCTCCTATTGACAAATGTTGATTTGACAAAATGAACATTTTTGAACTTGCCTCGTCGGGTGTATGCTACTTATATTCACCCAAAAGTAAATCACTGGAACTTAAATCCCAAGTTTAAGATGGTAATAGCTCCATTCCAAATAAGCTGCTTTTGATTTTAAAGATTTTAATGCTGCCTTCCATTTTTTAAAAACAAAATAAAACAAAACCCCCACGGTTGGTGTTTTGGGCCACATCCCAGCATTTTCTGTAGCATGGATAATTGCAAGGGGAGACGGGGGTGGCTGTATGCACTGGTCGTGTTTCGATTAAAATTTTGGTAGCAATTAAATTTCATGTGGCCATTAGAAAAGAAGAAATGCCCACTTGAACAAGGAGGATTGAATGAGGTGGAGATGGGCAGCTGTTTTTGATGGTTTGGGGATTGATTCCTGTGGCCCTGGGCCACTCCAGATGTAGAATCTAGCAGATCTCGATCGGTTTGCAGAGTGACCCTGGGGACCTAAAGTTTAGCTCCAGGCCAGGGCTGGTTAGAGAAAATTGAAAGGGAATGGCTACTGATTGGAGACATAAGCAAAAGTCACCCCATTGAGTGATCATCTTTAGTTCCTGCAACAACTTGGTGGCCAAACTAAAATTTCTGGACTCTTGTGAGATTGTGGTAGCCTTTGACAAAAGCTCTTATGCAACCTCGGTTGAGATTTCAGCTCAGCATTCTCTGAATATTGGCAAGTAAAAAAAAAAGTTTGGGAGGTGGCTTGACTTTTCTAATCCCCAAATCAGTCTTTCTCAACTTTTTGACCCTGGAGGAACCCTTGAAATATTTTTTCAGGCCTCAGGGAAGCCCTGCACATTCAGGCTCAGAGATAGGCCTGAAGTTACAAAATTATTATATTCGTTTCATGGGTAGGCCTGTCGATATACACTAACAGTGTTCTTAAACTAAAAATAAAGAATGAAACTTACCTCTTTAATGTGAAGTTGCCCGAATTTGAAATATTTTCTTAAATGAATTGTGATCTCCCAGGGAACCCCTAGGGACCTCTTGCGGAACCCGAGGGTGCCACGGAACCCTGGTTGGGAAGCCCTGCCCCAAATTATAGCATTCCATAGTCTGAAACCCTCCAGCCATTTGGCGTGGGGACTGTGGTACAAGGCATCTGAAGGGCATTCAGTGGAGGAAATTGAAATGTGAGGAGCTAAAATGTGGGGAGGGATGTCCAGAGGGGGAGAATGAAACTGGGTCTTGTTCTAGTGTATGAATTCTCTCTATATATTTCATTTTTCTGGCTGGCAACTTCACTGCGCCAAGCCCTGATTTCTAAGCTTCGCCTCTCTGTATCCACCAACCCCGCTTTTAATAAAAACAAGATAAAGATAAATAAATCAATCCTTGTCTCTGGAAACATCACAGAGACCACTTAGCGTTGTGGGAATAACTTGGGGAACATTTTATCCAAGTTCCATCCTTTCCCTGAAGTTAAATTTCTCAGCGGGTCATGAGTGAGTGTGCTCATGTCTGTAATGTATTTCCATCTACATGTTGTTGTAATTTTTTAAAACTTTGCTTCACTGTAGCCAATCTGATTTTCAACCAATTTGGCATTTCAAGAGCATGTCGTGGGCACTCCCACAAAAGATGAAGGTGGAGTTTTGCTTTACAGAGACTGTCCCCCCTTTTTAAATGGGTGTAATCTATAAGAAGGGGGTGGGATGGCTCAGCAGGTAAGATGCCAGGCTTGTCGATCGGAAGATCGCAAGTTCGGAGGTTCGAGACCCTAGCCCCGTGTGACGGAGTGAGCTCCCGCACTCGCCCCAGCTCTTGCCAACCTAGCAATTCGAAAGCATGCAAATGAAAGGAGATGAATAGGTACCACTTCGGTGGGATGGTAACAGCGTTCCGCGCGCGTCATGCCGGCCACATGACCATGGAAGCGTCTTCGGACAACGCTGGCTCTTCGGCTAACAAACGGAGATGAGCACCGGCTCCTAGAGTCGGACACAACTGTGTGGGGGAACCTTTACCTTTTACCTAATCTGTAAGAAAATCTGCGGGCATGTTGGGGTCCATGGACATGGCATTTAGCACCTCCAAAATAAGGAGATTAATGGAGAAATCAATAGAGAGAGCTTAACTTCACCCTTAGATGTAAATTAATAATTTTGTTCAAGGGTGGCTGTTGAAGAGGTTCCAAACTACCTGGGAACCATTTCATATCCGTCCTGTGCTCCCCTGTTGAACTGTTTGTTTGTTTGTTTGTTTATTTATTTATTATTCGTATTTATACCCCGCCTATCCCCTCCCTATCGGAGGACTCTAGGCGGAGTCCCAGGGACTCATGCAAACAATGACCAGTCCAGCCAGCTTGACTTTAATTCTCAAAACGTGCAGTTGTGTTGTGCTGTAGTGAAGACCGGCAGGGTTTCCCCAAAACCTTTAACCAGGTAATGCAAAAGCTTGTTTGGTTTTAATCCTGGTATGTTTGTTGATTTGGTGGCTTATGGTGATGGAGGTATTCTAACACATTTGGCAAGCTTGTGGTATGGTGTGTGGGTGAATCAAGCAATAGATTAAGTCAGTAACTAGACTGAGTTTTCTAATTAATTTGGTTAATCATTGGGTTACATTTGGTGAATGCAGCCAGTGAGAGAACATCAGGAAGATGAACAAAGTCAACCCAGATGTACAATTCTGGACAATTCCCAAGAATGTGGTGTTTGAGGGCTTAGAGTGCAACACATAAAAAATGGGTGGAGCTTCAATCACACCATCGTGGCCACCATCTTGACTTTTCTGACTGTAGGTGTGCAAACTGGAATAAAAATGATGTCCACCTTATTCCTGTTTTGTAGTGAGATCGCAATAACAGAAACCTAATGAGGATGTACCCCTCATCAAAATAATGTTCATTTAAGTCATTGACAATTGTCCTTTGCTCTTGTTTCACTATTCTTGTAAGACTAATTCAATTGGCCACTGGCCAAACATTCCCTAGTTTTTGGGATGGGGAAAAACATTTCCTAAACTCCCCCCATCCTTGTTTGAAATGGCTGCAGAATTTGAATGGTGGGCTGGAAAGCATTTAGATGAACATGTGTATGGTTCAATGGAGGCAGTGTGAGAGGTTGTGGGGCTACCGAAGAGAGAATGCCAGAGCCGCCACCCCAAAGAGAGGAAGAGCCTTGAATTGGGGGGAGGGGGTTGCAGAATGGGGCTTAAATTTGCAAATTGGGAGCCAAACTCTTTCCCTGCCAACTCGCAAGCTGTGTGTCCTTCCAAGTGCATTGGTGCCCCTTCCCATCTGCCCACTGCTGCCCACCTCTCCATTAATGGGGGGGGGGGCAGCAGCCCAAACCAGCTCCAATGCATTCCCACTGGTACTGCAGAGCAAAAGGGAGTTGGATTTCTCTCAGTCCGTCGGCCCGCAGACCCCTCGTTCAGCCCTTTTGTGTGCTGCGGGGAGACTTCATTTTTCCACTCTGCTGTACGGCTCGGTTCCCACAGCCTCTTTGCGTCTGGAGCCAAGAGACAGGGCTGGTAGCCAACAAAGGAGATGTGTTTGTTTGAGCTGGTCTGAAAGCTTCCCCCCCCCAGCCCCCCCAGCCCTGCTCTGCCCCCTCCCACTGGCTCCGTTAAATGTAATTTACTGAGCAGAACTAAGAGCCTGCGAACACGGCCTGCACTTTGTCTTGGTTGCTAAGCAATGGAATTGGCACACAAGGCTTTCCTTTTTGCTGTCTCGCTGCCCCCTCCCCAATTCTCCTTTGCCCCTCCGCCCTTTTCCCGTCCTTGCATGCCAAGAGACTTTCTTCTTCCTTTCTTCCTTCATTTTTTTTTATTAATAACATTTAGTTTGTTTGCGCCAAGCGGAGGGCGCTTGAAGGTGCAAAACCTTTTAAGAGAGAGAAAAGCAAGAGGCTTTACTTGGCTAATCTTGTAGGCTTTGGCAAGTCAAACCACACATTGAATGCCAAGGAAACGGGGAGCCTCGGGATTTTTTTGCCCCCCTCCCTCCCTCTCAGCTCTGTGCATAACCGATTGAATTTTGTATGGGCTTCATGCGTCATGTCAGGATATTTATAAAGACAAGACTGCCCATTGAGTTTGTGGGGGGGGGGGGCAATTGCCAGTTTGTCAATTGTGTTTGGGTTGTGGGGCAGAGCTCTCCTTGGGCAGCGACGGGACAACCTTTTAAAAGGCTTATTCACAATTATTCTTACGCCAGCAAGAAAACACGGAGGACGCTGTTTTATGGCGTTTATACCCTTTCGGTTAGCTGTGCTCCCCCTGAATGGGGTGCAAATGGGGTTGAAAACATACAAGGAAAATAAAGTGATCGAAAACAACCATTGGCAAGAAGGGGGGCGGCTTCTTTATGAGAAACCGAGGTACAACAATCAGTGTGTGATTATTTGAAACACCTTTAAAAAAAAAAAAGGTTCCAAGTGCCCACAGGGGGGACCAAGAAAGTGGAGGACACAGAGGTATCAAATGCCAAGAGCTTAAATAAACAAACACAAATAAATCACTGACCGTTTGTGATGGGAGGGAAGGCAGATTGAAGCCAATAATCGGCCAAGCAGAGCGAGCTCTACTATAATCCAGGTTGGCTCCTTGATGAAATTGTGTTTGTGTAATTGAAGATGCACTGAAGATGCGGAATTGTTAGGTATCAGCCTCGGCAAGGGGCAGGTTTGCAGAAAAGCACAGTCCAGTTATGCATTCCCCAAGAATTGTGGCCTGCTGGGGGATTGCAAAAACAGCTCCATGGTTTCCCGGAAATGTGCTTTCTCCAACGATTTGGTGAACGTCCTCCGCTGTAATTCAGAGCTTTGTGTTATTAATCATTTTGAAATCTGGCCATTATGCTGGACCACAAATCCTATGGGCTGTCTTGTGATTATTTAAATTTTCTAGTGAAGTGCACCATATATAGTTCATGTGGGGTGTGCTGTACAGTCCTGAAAGGGAGCCTGTGCTAATTGTCTGTGTTCTTCCACACTCCATTGACCAAAAAAATGGCACTGTCTCTGTTCCACCAGTTCCTGTTCATCCAAGACATTTTTAGTGTGGAGATGGGCCTCTCTTTACCTCTATTTTATATATTGTAATTTTTGTCTGCAGCCTCGCTCAAAACTGGTAAGTGAATGCAGCTTCTTTATGGTCCTCATGCACACAAATTCACACACCTCTAGCACTCCCTCTGTGCAACCTCTGATTTGCCATTTTGCACACATGCCTTATGGCAGTGCTTTCCAAAGTCCCGCCGTTGGCGACACACCAACGGCGGCGGCCTCGTGCGTTGTGCTAAAACCCGGAAGCGCTGATGGTGTGCTGCCGCCGCCGCCATACACACCGCTGTCACTGTGCGTGCCACCATCGCCGGCGTGCACGCTGCCGCAGGAGTGGTGGTGACGCACCATCAGTACTTCCGGGTTTTGTCGCGACACACTAATGTGTCACGACACACAGCTTGGAAAACTATGCCTTATGGTATAGTTTTGTTTTTCAGAGAAATGCATGGAACAGTCTTCTCTAAATGGATTCAGCTCCCATCATCTTTGAGTAACATGGCTGGGCTGCAGAGTTAGGAGAGCTACCTAAGGACTGATCAGGATATAGAAGGCTGGTATCTAGGGTAGAACCATCCTATATCTTGGTATATCCAGAAGCTCAGACAACTTCAATTCTAGCAACTTTGTAGGAATGCAGAATTCTGGTACCATGCTGGCTGTTGTTTCTTTGTATAATCAATTATTTGTTTGTTAGATTTCTGTCCCATTTTTCTTCTGGGGTGACATGGCTCACTCCCTCTGCTCATGAGATCTACTGAACAATAATCCAATAAGGTAATTTGGGAGCAGAACTAGGAATTGGTCTGTAGGCATCTGAAGCTTCCTGGTTAAGTGGAGATTTGATCAGTCCTTCTGATTCCACCTGATGTCTTAACCTGACATCTTAACCATTACACCACACTGTTTGATTATATATAGAGGATGTTGAGCTGGCTTTATTTTGGTCGCCCCATAGGACACGGACGGTCAGATGAGGACTGTGGGGATGACCGGCCATGCCTTCGAGAAAGCCACCTCCTGGCGAGTCGTCTGGAACGAGACCAGGAGAAACTTCTCAGGTGATATTTTTTATGCAGGTGATACTTTTCCTGCTCTGCTTTAGCCATAAAATTAGACCTTTTCTGCCCACAGGTTTGCAATCTGAAAGATGCAACCCACAAGAGATAGGGATCTTAATATTCAGTAGTAGCTCTTGTAAGGACCAGCTGGGAAGAAAGTAGGAAAAGAGGTCATGTCATCCAGCTGGTAGAAAGGCCCTTTCCTGTCTCACAGCCTGGTGAAATCATGCTTTCTTCCCCCATTTTGTATCCTGCGTGGGGAAATAAACATTGCACATCCTTTTCACTAGGCGAAAGGGTTTAGTAGCACCGTTGGCTAATTGGGGAGATAAAGAAGTGGTATGTGTTTATTTACAACATCCTCATGCTTTGGAGTATTTTCGCTCTATGTAAGCCTCCAGAAATAGCACCAGGCATTGCTTTCTAGTTAATTATTGGTGATGATATAGGCTGCTTCCCTCACACGTGATACAGGAGGAGGAGGAGAATCATCATCACCATCATCAACAACAATAATAATGTACAAATATATTTTAGCAACAAACATAAGAAAAGCAAATAAAGCCACAACGAAAAACAGCAAGGAGGGGAAAAAAGATTGCCAAGCAAAAAAACAGATAAATTCAACAAGCCACCTATCTAGTCTAAACAAAAACATTCTTTGTATTGTCGAAGGCTTTCTTTCAAAAACATTCTTGCTTGCTGATGGAAGGACAATTGAGAATGGGCTGAGTGACCTTCCTAGAAAGATGCAAACGTTATCTGGATACTACCTGCTTTCTTTGGCTTTTTTCAAGTTTTGAAGCTCCTCCACAGGTGTCTTCCACCAGCAGTTGAAGTGTGTCATTCCTCATCTTGATGAAGATTGGAAGGCCCACGATTGAAACCCATCAAGGTTTGGGTCCCTAAACCCTTCTCTCTTTTCCCCCCAGAGAAAGCAAAGAACTGGCTGATTTTGCTCGGATACATCCGGCCACCTGTGCTACAAATGGCTTAAACTCCAACCTCATGGTGACTGGGGGGCCACCCTTGACAGGTTCAGGGCGGTGGTCTGGTGACCCAGCACCGCACCTGGCAACCCATCCATGGTTACCCAGAAGCAGCAGTTCGTCCATGTGGCTTACTGGCCACCCCTATGGTAAGGTTATCAAGTGAACACAGAGTTGGGCTCTTGTTTTGTTTACAGTGCTATGGTTTGTTGCCATCAAGCAGGGGTGTGCAAATGTTTCATTCTGAACTGTTTCCAGCGTGAAATTTCACAAGATGCAAATGTTTCGTTCTGAACTGTTTCCAGCGTGAAATTTCGCGAGATGCAAATGTTTCGTTCTGAACTGTTTCCAGCGCGAAATTTCGCGAGATGCAAATGTTTCGTTCTGAACTGTTTCCAGCGCGAAATTTCACGAGATGCAAATGTTTCGTTCTGAACTGTTTCCAGCGTGAAATTTCGCGAGATGCAAATGTTTCGTTCTGAACTGTTTCCAGTGCGAAATTTCGCGAGATGCAAATGTTTCATTCTGAACTGTTTCTAGCGCGAAATTTCGCGAGATGCAAATGTTTCATTCTGAACTGTTTCCAGCGCGAAATTTCGCGAGATGCCCTATTTCAAACACCTGGGTGATGTTTCAAGTTTGAAAAGTGTTCGAAATGGCCCATTTCACATTCTGTACTTAATATTGTTCACCCCTCCCCACTGTCAAGTCCTTACCTAGCATAGTGGCTGGATGGTTTCATTAGCCCATCAGTGGACCCATTTTCTAGATTCTTTCTAAAGTTAAGTTTACATGGTTCCTCTTGGCCATCAATCCTGATCTGTCTCCCGTCTTCCTTACTGTCAATATCGGGAGATGCGTCCCCTTTTTATAAATAAAAAAGAAAACAGGTTGCTAATTCTCATGGTTATAAGTGGGACAAAAAAGACTTTCCAGTACATTTTACATCAGATTGAAATCATAATTTAGTTCCAGCGAATTTGTGATAGGCTTCTAGTTTTATTTGTAAGACCAGTGAAGACAAAATTTGTCCTACTCTGTGCATTAATTTATGGATGCAATTGTGGTAAATGTCAGCCTTCCAGAACCTGGATGGGACAGATGGTTGATGCACTCCCAATACAGTATATCTGGTGCAGAGCTTTCCAAACTTTTCATGTTGGTGACACACTTTTTAGTCATGTATCATTTCGCGACACACTCTTACAGAAGGGCATCATTTAGTGACACACTCTTACAGCAGGGCATAAGGCAGGCACTAGGACCTGCGCGGAATCCTGGCAAGGCAGGTTTGGAGGCAGCAGGGCACAAGGCAGGCACTAGGACCTGTGCGGAATCCTGGCAGGGCTCGGAGGCAGCAGCAGCCACGACACACCCAGACACTGCAGCCGACACACTAACGTGTCCCGACACACAGTTTGGAAAGCTCTGATCTGGTGGGTACCAGGGAAGACTTGGTGTTTGAACACAGACACAGTCTCTGTATCTTTTCTGAGAGCAAGGAAAGAATTCTGGGAATGGAGCCACTAGAAACAAGTTAGCATGGCTTCCAGCTATTTTCCCATTACAGTACCCCATCTCATAATTTCCAAATGCCCACCTTTATTAATTGTTGGACAGTCTGCCATTTTGTATTTTGCACCTTTCAATTAAGTTTTACAACCCCAACAACGCAACGAGTTAAAGATGTCCAGCCATCTCCTTTGTGTTTTCATGCTCTTAGAAAGTACATCCTTTCAGCTTGTATGTTGTCACGTACATATTGGGCACCTATGGTGAATCTGTGACACCTCCAGGTGACTAGAATGAAGCGTGGCACACCGTGCTTTATTATCCACGCATATGTGTGTATCCCTGGGTGACCAGCAGGACAATCCTAAAATATGTTTGTTTGTTGGCATAATCCCACATTGTCTCCTGAGGCTTATTCAGTTGTAAGGTAAGGTAGAAAACCTGAGTCTTGAAACCATTTTTACTATAGATTTCCAACAGTGTGCAAGTGGTGCTGGGAGTGGAGGCTGAAGCAAGTGGGAATCGAGTTTGTTTGTTTATTTATTTATTTAAATTTGTATTACTACCCATCTCCCCCATCGGGGGACCCTGGGCGGTTCACGATAAAACATAGTTAAAAACATAAATAGAAATTTACAATATTAATAAATAATATAAAATCCAAGCGTAAAAGATGTTAAAGATGGTAATACTGGAGGGGTTTCATGGGACCAGCCATCCCCAAGAGGAACTGTTGGCATTTCCCTCCCACGTGGATGTGGCCTTTGATCTTTTTGCTTTATGGAATTTCTGTTCTGATCTGACATTCTTTGTAGGGCACCCTTCTTTGCACCAAGGCATGGCTCCGGGCTTTCCTTCCAGCATTGGGGGAGCCCTCCCTTCTGCATACCAGTTTGCCAGAGATCCTCAGTCTGGCCAGCTTGTCATGATCCCCAGCGAACACCTGACACACTTTGGTAGGTATCCAAAGAGCTTTGACAATCCCAGGCAGAACCAATTGCAAGACACGGGCAAACGTAGGCATATTTTTCACACTGTATGGCTTATAGAGGTTACAGAATTTACTTTGGGGAAAGAGGGGGGCAGAATTTGTGGATCTTAGCATCCAAATTTCTTTTTTAGGCATTCAGTTTTATGGAGGGCAAATAGTGTAGGTCTTATTGGACCTGACCCCCTTCTTTCTCCAGAGAGCACATTTTTAAAACATGGTTGTTTCCAGCTTCCTAGGATCTCAGAAGACATTGATCCTGACCTCATTAGAATACAGGTAGTCCTTGTTTAGTGACTGCTTCATACAGCAACCATTTGCAGTTACAATGGTGATGCAAAAGTAACTGTGTGACCAATCCTCGCGTTTATGACCTTTGCAGGTCTGTAAAGCAAAGGAAGGCTGAAGTCAAATCAAAAGCACAGTCATGGTTTCACTTAGTGGCCGCATCGCTTAACAACCAAGTTGCCGGTCCCAATTGTGGTTGCTAAACAAGGACAACCTGTAGGTGGGACCAGTATTTAGTGCATTTTTAAAAAGCAGTTTGGAGGGGGGGGGGAATGGAGCAAACAAGAGCAGGAAGCATCCCAGTGGTTTAGTCCAGCCTGTTTTACAGCTGAAATCATGAAGCAAGAGACAAAATCACACCACTGAAAAGGGCCATTTTGCTGCTGACTTTATTTATTTATTTATTTATTTATTTATTTACTTACTATCCTGACTTTATTTATTTTATTTATTTTCTATTTTTTATTTTTATAAATAACTCAAGGCAGCGAACATACCTAATACTCCTTCCTCCTCCTATTTTCCCCACAACAGCAACCCTGTGGGGTGGGTTGGGCTGAGAGAGAGTGATTGGCCCAAGGTCACCTAGCCGGCTTTCATGCCTAAGGTTGGACTAGAACTCTCAGTCTCCTGATTTGCCATTGGCTCCTTCCTAGGGCTGAGAGAGACTGATTGGCCCAAGGTCACCCAGCCGGCTTTCGTGCCTAAGGCGGGACTAGAACTCTCTGTCTCCTGTCTGTAGCTTGAATCGTGTCAACTGGATTTCTATTTTCTCAGTGGAAACGTTTCGTTCCTTATCCAAGGAGTTTCTTCAGTTATCCTTGGATAAGGAGTGAAACGTTTCCACTGAGAAAATAGAAATCCAGTTGACATGATTCAAGCTACAGACAATTCCACCTGGATGACTGAGAACCTTCATAGACATACTGTCTGTCTCCTGGTTTGCCATTGGCTCCTTCCTAGGGCTGAGAGACAGGGATTGGCCCAAGGTCACCCAGCTGGCTTTTCTGCCTAAGGCAGGACTAGAACTCTCAGTCTCCTGGTTTGCCATTGGCTCCTTCCTAGGGCTGAGAGAGGGGGACTGGCCCAAGGTCACCCAGCCGGCTTTCATGCCTGAGGCGGGACCAGAACTCTCAGTCTCCTGGTTTGCCATTGGCTCCTTCCTAGGGCTGAGAGAGGGGGACTGGCCCAAGGTCACCCAGCCGGCGTTCCTGCCTGAGGCGGGATAGAACTCTCAGTCTCCTGATTTCTAGCCCATTGCCTTAACCACTAGACCAAACTGGCTCTTTAATTATTATATTTACATTATTATTATAGTGACATGGCTGCCCATCTCACAGTTGACGCTCTGGGTGGTGAACATAGGACTAGAAAACCAACAGAAGAGATATAATAATAATATGATAATATAATGGATTTTGCTAGAGAGATGCTTTGGGGGAGGCCTGTATGCGGCCAACTGGGTGGCACGTAGCCCACCTCCAGGGTACATCAGTTGCTTGGTCCTTGGAATCTGGCTTTGGCTGGGGTGGTGGTTTCAGGTCAGTCTCTCTCTTCATTCCAGCAGAGCTGATGGATCGTGCGCCTTCTCTCTGGCCCGCCATGTATTCTCCTACCAGGGGCTCCCTCCAGCACGCTCACCAACTCCAGCTCTTATCTCACCAGCAGCTGATCCGTCAGCATGAGCTATACCTCCTGCAGCAACAGGCTGCCCATGCCCAGTTGGTGGTAGGTTCTCATCCTGGGGTTCAACTTCTGCAACTGTGTTTGGAAAACCAGCCTCCCCGGCATCTCCTTTCTGAAACTGGGTACCTAGATGCGATTGAATGGAGAAGATGGAGCTAGATCCTAGTTGTCGTTAATTAAATAAGGAAGGCTGGCTTTTCCACCTTGTTGCGATGCCTGGATTTTTACCGGACAGTTTTCATACTGGGCATGGTGGGGCAATTTGTGGAAGACCAAGTTAATGATGAGCAACCCTAACCCTAACTCGTGCACTAATCCGTGGTTCTTAAACATTGACCTCTTAAGGTCCACCAGTCACTCTGTCAAAGAGCCTGCTCCCATTATTGTAGAAAGAAAATTGCCTGTGTTTAAAGGCATTTATCATTTCTGGTATGTTGTAAAACCTTAAAGCAGGGGTCCCCAACATTTTTGGCGCCAGGGACCGGTTTCAAAAGACGATTTTTCCACGGACCAGGGAGGCGGGGTTTCCAGGATTTCCGCGGACTGGGGGCGGGGTTTCCCGTATTTCTGTGGGCTGGGGGGTGGGGTTTGCGGGCGGGAGCCAATCATGCGGAAGGGGGCGGGGTTTGCGGGCGGGAGCCCCGCGGCCCAGTTCCTAACAGGCCGTGGCCCACAGGTTGGGGAGCCCTGCCTTAAAGTTTTTAATGACCTACCCTGTGCCTAGCTGACTTCTGAGTCCCCTTTGTGGTTCATGTAGCATCGATGGAGAACCACCGCTATTCAGGTTTCCTCTTCAGATCTCCTTTTTCTCAACAGGAGAGGCTAAAAGCCAGCGAGCAGCGGGCAGAGATGGAAGAAAAGATATCTAAGCGGAGCCTGGACAATGCCAAATCAGGTCTGCCAACCTCTGGCTCAAGCCTCCTGCACCGGAAGCCCCCCGTTTTGTCTCCAAGCACTTCTGCATCCTACAATAAGGCGGTCAGCCCCCCTCCCCTGTCACCCAGATCCTCCTCCGTGTCGGTGCTCAAAGCTGAGGTGATTCAAAAGTTGGAGGAACCACCAAGCCAGCCGACCTATTCCTATCCCACTACTCCTATCACTCATCCTTCCAGTCCGCCCCCTGCCCCTGTCCTTCCTCCAAAACAAGAGGAGGAAGCTGACAACATGGAGAAGAAAGAGCTGGAGCTGGAAAAGGAGACCTCTGCTTCATACCAGACTTTGTTTCCAGGTACAAGGCCCCACTATTCTTTAATCCACTTTTTTAATTTTCTGTTTTGTCCCTTGCTTGCTTCTGCCTCCTTCCAAAAGCTCCTTTCCTCCATCGAAAGGGATGTGAAGCTTTGTAAGTAGATAGATCTGAGATCTGAGATGTCTTCTATCATACGATGGAAGTTCCATCATGCTGTGTGGTTGAGTTCCCGACACTGGTTTACTGAAATCCCTCCCAGTTCTATATACAGGTAGTCTTCAACTTACGACCATTCATCTAGCGACCATTCGAAGTTACAACGGCACTGAAAAAAGTGTCTTGCGACCGGTCCTCGCACCTATGGCCATCGCAGCATCCCTGTAGTCATGTGATGAAAATTCGAGTGCTTGGAAACCAGCATGTATTTACCACAGTTGCAGTGTCCCAGGGTCACATGATCACCATTTGCAACCTTCCCAGCTGGCTTCTGACAAGCAAAATCAGTGAGGAAAGCTAGATTCGCTTAATGGCCACATGATTCGCTTAATGACCGTAGCAAAAAGGTCATAAAATTGGGCACGGTCACATGACACCTCACTTAATGTCTGCATCACTTAGTGACTGAAATTCTGGTCTCAATTGTGGTCATAAGTTGAGGACTACCTGTACTGGAGAGAAAGAAGAGACTACAGCAATCTCAGGTTATCTTGGTATTTTAAAAGTTGGATGCTTAAGAACATTGATTTTCTTCATGGTATTGGTGAAAGTGATTATTTTTAAAATAGGGGTTTTTTTTTAGGCAGCTCTCGAATTGGTCATGAAGGTCTTAGCCCAGCACTTGAACTTTTCAGCTGCTTGATCTTGGATGGATTTTCTCTTTTTTCCTATCTCTGAGATGAGAGCATTGCCAGTTTGCTTCCTGGTCCAATTCAAGGTCCTGGCAATGACCTTTAAAGCCCTACATGGCATGGGGCCAGGTTATTTGAGGGACTGCCTCTCCACAGTTACATCTACCCGTCCCATCAGGTCCAGCAGGAGGGGCATGTTGCGGGTCCCGTCGGCCAAGGAGCTTCGTTTGGCGGGATCCAGAAAGAGAGCCTTTTCTGCCCCGGCCCCGCCCTCCGAAACACCATTCCCCCCGAGGTGAGATTGGCCCCAACCCTGCCGGCCTTCTGGAAGGCCCTCAAAACTTGGGTGTGCTATCAGGCTTGGGGATCCCTAGGAAGTGAGGAGCCCGTACTGTATATAGTTATATTTCACTCTCTGCTGTCTTTTTATTATTATATTTTTAAATGTAGCTTTTAATTGTTTTTAATGGTAGAAGATTATGCTTTTACTTGTGTTTTAACTGTGTACACCACCCAGAGTCACATGCAAGTGAGATGGGCAGCCATATAATTTCAATCAATCAATCAATAAATCAACGCTTTGGGATGGCTGATTTCTTAGAGCCGCCTCAAATATTTTAAATATGTTTAGCTTCACTGTAAGAACCACCTGCCACTTGGAATTCATTGTATTTATATTTTTATTGTATTTTAATGATGTTGTTGTGGTTGTGAACCACCCAGAGTCCCTCCTTGGGGAGATGGGCGGTCATAGAAATATAATCAATAAATCCATCCATCCATCCATCCATCCATCCATCCATCCATCCATCCATCCATCCATCCATCCATCCTGCTTAGCAGGAAAAAAAAGACATGTTATTGGTTTTTTCCCATGTTCCAGTGAGTTATTGTTGGAGGGACATATGGTCTCAGTTGGGTAGAGTAGGAAGTTATTCAGGGCAACTGATTCGTTGGAAATCCTGGTGCTGAGATTTGATCCATCATCTAGGTTTTCCTGTGCTTTGGAGGATGCAACCAAACCGCCATTATGGCCCAAGAAATGGAGCTTACTTTTAGAACAGGGGAGGAGACTTTGACTCAAGTCCGTGGCGAAGTTTGGAAAATAGATTCCTGCAGTCTTGTTAGGGACTCTCTTCAGAAAATATGGGACTTCTCCTCCAAAATTTCATTTTTTGTGCCCTCTTGCAGAAATTCCATCAGGCTATCCATTTCAGTCCCTTCCAGACTCCTTTAGAAGACACTACCCTTACCTCCTCCAGCCAACAGCCGCATCAGGTGCAGATGACTTGGGCCGCGATGTCCCTCTGCCTACCACCAATCCCGAGCGCTTGACTCTTTCTCCAGAGGTGAAGCCCATTCATCTTTCCCCATCCAAAATCATCAAACCCATCCAGGCTGTGGAAGAAGAAGAATCGTTGGAAGAACGGGTGAAAACAGAGGTGGAGATGAACAATAGCCAGGAAGATGACATCTGCGAACAGGATAGGGAAGCCCTGGATATGGCAACCTCTGTTGCCCTCCCTGTTCAGGACACAAACGATTGTGGTCTTCAGTTGCACCATGGCAAAACCCTCAGGAGTTCAGACCACGAAGAAGTTATAGAGGATTGCCAAGCTGCCTATCCAGGGATGTCCTGCTCAGTGGACATGGAAGCTCAAGCAGAAGAGACCGATGACGGCGAAACGTGCCCCGTTCATGCTGACTATGGTGGGAGTTTGTTACAGAGAGACACTGAACAGTCTGAGATGGGACTGGTCCCTCAGTCAGAGAAGTCACCTTTGGCTGTAGAAACGCCGCTCGTCGGTTCTCCCCCAAACGGGGAATTTCCCAGCATGCTTCAGGAAGAGGAGGAACCCATGGTAGAAGCACCCTGCTACAGGAATGAGATATTTTCCTGCCCAGTCCCACCTCTGGACCTCAAAATCGACGACCCTTTGGCTGGCATGAATGCCTTAGCAGCAGCGGCTGAATTGCCCCAAGCGTGTTCCTTGCTCACGAGCAGCGATGGCGTCACCCAGGAGGCAGTGGTGAACTTGGAAGTCTCTTCCAGCCTGTCGCCAGAACACACCTTTCTGCACGGAATTACCCTCTTGAGCGAAATTGCCGAACTCGAGCTGGAGAAAAGGCGGCAGGAAACCGAAGGTGAGCAGATTTGGACTTCATTCCAAGACGACATTCCGGGCCTAGCTTTGAGCCTCAGGCTCTTACGGTTGCTGCATCTGGGTGGCTGCAGGGTATCATCATCCACGGGGGTGCCAATAGGATTTTCCGCAATTTCTTTATTTGATACAAATTTTATGTAGTTGTAATCAAATACTAGAGCCTTGGGGACATGGATCTTTTGTTGAAAATAAAAACTCTGCTAAGCCTGTTTTATAGCTTGGGCTACAATTTTTTTGCATGTTTTGCATCAATTTTGCATCCTAACCTTTGGAGGAGGCTCTGGGGGAGGGGCTGTCATCCTCCCCCCAAATGGGTTGGAGGCCCTGAGGCCTTAGGTTGTCCACCCCCAAGGTATGCAAACTATACAGGTAGTCCTCACTTAACAACCATTTGTTTAGTGATGGTTCGGACTTAGGACGCTGCTGAAAATAAGACATACAACCGGTACTCACACTTACGACAGTCGCAGCGTCCCCATGGACACATGATCATGATTTGGCAACCAGTTCGTATTTATGACCGTCGCAGCATCCTGTGCTCATGTAATTGGCATTTTCAACCTTCCCGGCTGGCTTCTAGCAAGCAAAATCGATGGGGAACCGCATGATTTGCTTAACGACCATGTGATCCACTTAACCCCCGCGGTGATTCGCTTAACGACCGCTGCAAAAAAGGTTGTAAAGTCGGGTCAGATTCACTTAATGACTGCCTCGCTTAGCAACTGAAACTCCGGTCCCAATTGTGGTCGTTAAGCGAGGACTACCTGTAGTTGGTGCAAATCGTAATTGGCCTGGTCCAAATGCAAGAACAAAATGAGTCATGGGAAGAGCAAGGGTAAAGTGATCATGCATGTGGGGTGCTAGGTCCTGTAGCCAAATCATGGCTTGGCTGCGTGGTCAAATCGGAGCTCCACCTGGCTTAAGCTTTTCCGTTGGTGCCTATCCGAGGGAGGTCCCTTCTGCTCCTCCAAATAACCAACCCAGATTATCTCCTGCACCTCCAAATAACAAACCCAGATTATCTCCTGCAGCTCCAGAGAACTTCTCAGCCCATCCAGCCTTGGAAAGCCTGTTAGCTGCCAGTACCCAGATGCTGATGGAAGTTCTGTCAACCCCCTTCATGGATAGCCTGAAAAACATTCGACTGCCTCGAGAACTGAACCCCAATAAGAAATACAGCTGGATGCAAAAGAAAGACGAGCCGGTGAATAGGCTTGGGAGAGCGGGAGGGTTGCAGAGATGGGGATCGGGGAAGTGGCTAGGAAGATGCTTCCAGCTGAGATGCAACCAGAACCATGGGGATATCTCAATAGCTTTCTTTCCCTCTGAGAAACACAGAAGACTATTTTACGGCCAGCGTGGCTCTGTCTGTCCCTTCTTATTGGAAGTTGCTCTTTATGATTGGCAGGTAATTGTAGACTCTGGGCATAAAGGTCTGGCAAGCAAGGGACACAGTGGTTATTTGTTCCCTTGCCCCCCAATGCAGTAAGCCAGCTTTAGGACTCTCGTGCTCCTTCTGCAAGGTGGGGTCCCAAATTTGTGATCTCGATTTCTGCCTTTAAAATGCAGCGGTTCCTCACCCACTTAGGTGAAGCCCAGGGGTGGGAAATGTGTAACCATCCAGATCTACTAAACTATAATTCCCAGCAGCCCCCAGATTGCATGGATAATGGTGAGGGATGCTGGGAGTTGTAGTGCACAGTTCACGGACACCAATTGCCTTGAGTGCCATGGAGGCTGCATCTCCATCTTAAAGCAGGCTACAAATGAAGTAAATAAGCAAAATCAGCCAGAGAACGAATGCAATATTGGCAAAGTGTATGCTGAGCCACCGAGCTAGGACGTTTGATTCATATGCTGGTCTGTAACTGTAAGAAACTTTAATTATCTAACCAATTAACAAGCTGCGATCTGTAGTTCCACAAGAGCGTAGTTGTTCCTTTAGATAAATCCTTTAGGGCTTTCGATATTAACACCCGTCTTTGTTTTCACTGAGCCCAGAGACCAATTGGCAACTAAGAATTCAAGAATTTCTCCCGTCTTCCGCGCTCTAAATAGGTGAGCCCTATAGCTGGCCAAGAATCCTAGGAGTTGTACTCCCAGTGTTTAATACCCATGCAGGTTTTGTTAGGAACTGGATTCTGAATTGTAGCTACTGTAAGGAATGGAACTGTCGCATGCTCTGCTCCTCCTCCTCTCTCACTTCTTTGTTGGTTTCTTGCTCTCAGATGTATTCCATAAAGTCGTCCATTGGGAACATGGATGCCATGGAGTTGGACTACAGGATGAAGTTAGCTGAGCTGCAGAGGAGGTACAAGGAAAAGCAGCGGGAACTAGCGAAGCTGCAACGGCGGAGAGACTCCGAGTAAGTCTCCCGGGGGCATTCAGATATCCTCCCGCGGCTGCCTGGCTGGCAGGGCAGTGGCACCATCTTTGAGTCTGGCACCGTCTCGGCCTTTCTTGTCCCTCTTCTTGTGCTCCACGACGCTCACGTTGGACATTGAGAATGGAAGGGCAACCGTGTGACTTGGCAACGTGACCCCCTGTTTAGCCACGGTTCAGATTCTGTAGGCACTTCATTCATGGCCTTCTTTGGGATGTTTTG